>CM072886.1:144044977-145304977 GCA_037013685.1 Acridotheres tristis | reverse complement strand
GGCAAAGCTCCTTGGAATAAAATTTGCTTTAATAATGGAAGTGCATTAAAAATTTATATGAGAAGCGGGAATTTATGTCTCTCAGGGAGCTGAGATTTAAATACAACCTTACCTGAAACAGACATTCAAGATGTAATAAACACCAGATTCTCACTGGTCATCTGAGCCCTGTGAGGTCTCCATTCCCATCCTGTTGAAAAGCCTTTCTGGGAGAAGCTGGCTTCCCCCTCACAGCTTTTCCCTGGTGTCTAGCACAGCTAAACACACTCCCTCTTGATGAAAACCTCTTCTCTCTCCTGTTGCCATATTTGTGACCACCTCTCCTGCTGACCTCTCTCTTTGTGGGCCAAACCCAAAGCTGTGTTGGTGCTGAAATTCCAGCAGCACTGCCTGGGATGGGGTGATGCCTTCCCAGACTCTCTTGAACATCAGCACAGCTCAGAGGAACCTCTGGGATCTTGCTTTACAAGCCACTTGTGCCTGGTTACCCAATCCAGACCAGAGCTGCTGGTCCCCAAGCCAGGTTTTTGGGTAGGTTTCTTTTTTTAGCAGCTAGATATTTACATTTGCATTCTTTCGCTGAAGATTTGTGTATTAATATTTTGTCCTCCTCTTCAGTGAATGGCATTTTGCTGATTTTTGGGCTGTTATCAAAATCCTGTTGAATTTTATTGTTTGCTCCAAATCATCAGAAGCATCTTCCAAATTGAATGAGTTTATTTTTTTAGATTTTTTTCCCCCTCCTCCTCGAACTTAAATATTGCCTAGATCTCAGGTCTCACCCTCCTGGGTGTCATTGCTTTGAAATTTTTTTTGAAAAATAAATGCCACAATTTCAGTGATCTCTCTCTGAAGCCAGATTTTCCATTATCTTTAAATCACGTGCATTACACACAGATTCAGATCACAAATGGAGACAGACAGTGAAGTGCCATGGCACAGGCTGTCACTGTTGTTCTTCCATTCCACCTGAAAGCAGGAAACTCTCTGATTATCAATAATTATTGTCTGGGGCAGCTCACTTTTGTAGCCCTGCCTCAGCCAGCCTTCTGAGTTCAGAGTGAGGATTTAAAAGCAGGTAACCTATAAAAATGTTATATCTGTGACAGTATGAAACAGGCACCCTGAGGTAGTAGGTATTTTTTAATTTCAGTTTAAGAAAATGAAAGAAGAGATGATGTCATTTAATTCTGGGGTCTGAATACAAGGCTGAGAATCCTGAGCCTTAAAACTTCACACCTGGCTTGGTGACTAGGCATTGCAAAAGGGAAATTGTGTTTTATATGACTTTGTCTTTTTAAAAAAAAAAAATGTGTGTGGGCAAAATGCACTAATTTACCACTGTGAAGGGATAACATTTTTTAAACTTACTTGTGCCCACACAAATTGAAATGGAAACTATTATTTTAACATTAATCATTGCCTCTTTTTTCTGTTACAACACAAGGTACTCTTTCTCAGTGAGTGCTGGCCTTAAATCAGACCTTAGTCTTACAAATCAATCTTATTTTTTCTTCCAACTATCTTTTATTCTAGTTTGTTTCTTGCCTTTTACAACCCTTCCAAAAATCTATTTAGTTTTCTGCTTAATATACTCTCCCAATATTCAATTTGTCAGAGGTTAAGAACATTCTGATTGAAGTTGCCGTCAATTCAGAAATAGTATCAAAGGCAAAATTGATAAACTGGGAAAATCTAGGGTATTTTTAAATTTAAAAGGCTAATTTAGGCTAAATGGAAAATGGATGTGAACAACTGCCCTAGCATTTTCACAATAGCCAACCAGATGCTGTCTGAAAAAGAAGCAGCCTTAATATCCTCATTTCTTTTTATGCTAAAACATTGGCAGGTACTGATATAGGAGGCAAACTAACTTATTTGCACTAAATTGGCCAGTTCACACTGCACAAAAGGCTTTCAGCTGCAGTTGCATAAAACATGGTACAGAGGCCCCTGGATCCTGGAAAGCGATGTCTGAAATTGCCTCACAACCACAGGTTTGGCAAATTACTGTTTGCCTGTAAATATCCCCCACTCTGAGTTAGTTTTCACTGAGATTTTTCTGTCCAACTCCTCTCACTTCCAGGGGTCAGAGTGGAGTAATTGCATCTGAAATGTGAGAGCACAGGACTTGGAGTAAGGAGTGTGGTACTCTGCTCTGAACAGCCTCTCAGGCAACTCATTTGAGGTACAGAGGAAGAAATGTAACAAACCACCACCACCATTAAAAAAAACAAAAACAAAAAAACCCAAACCAAACCCAACAAACAACCGCCCCAAAAAACAGCACAGCAAAATGGTTTGAATATTTGCCCAGAGATTAATTTGGGTTTTGCCGTGGGAGCAATGATTTGCATGGGAGGAGAAAATTTAAGATTGGTTAAGATTGTTCTCTTGAAAATGCTGGAGATTTAAATCTTCTGTAGAGATGATTGTCATCACAGCAAAGAGGCTCCCCTGAAAGGTTTTCTATGGAAGTAAGAAACCTTTGGGTACCCAGGCTGCCTTTTTTTCTGATGTATTTTTAGCACTGATCATTATCTGTTAAGAGCAGGAATGAAACACTGGGTAGGATATGCCAATTTGTTTTTATTTTATACTTTCTGAATATACCTTGTGTGTGGCTAAAGCTTCCTGCTTAGCTCAGTTAAAGCCCTCTCCAAGGGCCAGTCCTTCTTCTATCCCTGACTGTGCTGTAGTCAGTAGTCATCTCATTTAGGTTTTTTTTTTTTTCCCCATAATATATCCATCCTGAAATACTCATCCTGTTGCTAAGAGCACAGTCTATTATGAAATTCAGTATCTAGACAAGCAGACACAGTGAATGACTGGCCTGATTCAGCTCTGCTAATTCATTAACTACACAGATGTACAGCTGTTGCACAAATATATTATTATTGCAGGTAATACCAGAATTAAGTCAACAAAAAAGCCATACTACAGTACTCGGAAGGTTCAATCAACCAATGGAATGAATAGATTCCATCAATAGATATTTGAGGTCATATTCTGGATCTCTTAATATCAAGAAAATTCACTTCTGGAGAGTTCAGTCACTTTCTGATATCTGGGTTTTGATCCAATCCCATTTCTCAAAGAAAATGATCTTAGATTTAGTTGGCTAGCACAAGTCACACTAAGGATGATGAGGATTAATTGTCTTTGTGCATGAGCTTTGTTGATCTGCCAAATGGCTCTGCAAGATGCATCATATAAGACAAAAAAAAAAGAAAAAAAAAAGAAAAAAGGCATTGGGAAATCAAAAGAGAAAGGAGAAGAGTCCACTGTGTGGTGTTTGAGTTTCTCTTTTGTAGCATGATTTATTGGTCTCTCAGTTTTGTTTCAGGCCCCAGCTTGGATGACTGTAGCTTACAGTGAGCCCACATGGGCTTCTTGACAGAGATGCATGTGGGGTCTGTAATGTAGAGCAAGCTGGAAGGAAAAGTGGCTGAGAGTCCAGGGAAATAAGGCAGCTTTTCTTTCTTTCTTTCTTTCTTTCTTTCTTTCTTTCTTTCTTTCTTTCTTTCTTTCTTTCTTTCTTTCTTTCTTTCTTTCTTTCTTTCTTTCTTTCTTTCTTTCTTTCTTTCTTTCTTTCTTTCTTTCTTTCTTTCTTTCTTTCTTTCTTTCTTTCTTTCTTTCTTTCTTTCTTTCTTTCTTTCTTTCTTTCTTTTCTTTCTTTCTTTCTTTCTTTCTTTCTTTCTTTCTTTCTTTCTTTCTTTCTTTCTTTCTTTCTTTCTTTCTTTCTTTCTTTCTTTCTTTCTTTCTTTCTTTTTTTCTTCCTTTCTTCCTTCCTTTCTTCCTCTTCTTCCTCTTCTTCCTCTTCTTCCTTTTACTTTTATAGGAAATTGTGCATTTGCTAAACTGTGTTTTCCCTAGGCCATGGAAAGTTTATATCTGCTTGCCCTCATTATATTTTGGCATTGCTTGCTGCTTACTCAGAAATATAACTTCATGCCACTGATTTCCCTTTCATGACCAATAAGCCATGAATCAGCAGCAAGATAAACAAATTCCATGAGTATTGCCATGCATTGATGTTTATCTTTACAGTGGATATGAAACAAGATGAATTACAGAAACCTCACCTACACTTGTGACACCTACATATTTCTCAACTGTTCTTATGCCCATGCTATCTGAAAATGGATTTGGCATTAGAAATGTGCCTTCAAAATATTGATAACAATAAAAAGGCAGCCCACTGAATTACTGTTAAGGTTGTGACTGTAGGAGTTTGTGGATAATTAGCTCACTTGTGGACTATAGGTTTAGATAGAGATATTAATCTCCTTTAAATTGAAATGCCTGAAAGTCCAGGCTCTGTCCGCTGTCAGTGGAGTGAGATGTACAGTCCCAGGCCAATTCTTCCCATCCTACAAGAGCTGCCCAGGATAGATGGAATGGAAATATATTTGCAGGTGTATTTATCTCCATGAACTTAGAGAGGACTTGCTTTTGCCTGGCTGCAGTTTGAAGAGATGAATTCTATTGATTGGAATGGTTGTGTTAGTTTATATGGCTTTTATGTGGAAGATGTTGCATTGCACTTGTTTTATGGGATAGGTCTAAGGAAAAAGTGTATTGTACCTGACCAAAGAACCCTCTTATGTAGAAGTGCACACAGAGATTCAGCAGAAATTAAGGACAAATCATCAACTCTTTTTGTTACAGCCCACTAAGTGTCACTCAACTACAGTTTTACCAGCCTGAAGACATTAGGGATGTATGTTTCAGAAATTCAGATGTGGGCTTCAGGCAGAAAAAGAAGCAAGAAAAATCCTGGTGCCCATGGGCCATGTTAAATTACTGTGTAGGTGGAATTCCTTCAGGATATCCCATCCTCCCATCTTCCAGAGAAAGATGAAAAATCCCAAGGCATGGGAGGCACAGTCTGTGCTCCAGCATCGTTGTACATTAAAAATAGCAACAGCTGTCTCACATGATGCTCTCCTGGCCCTCATCTTCCTGGTTTTCATTAAAATGCAGAATTTGTTGCTGCTCAGTGTGACACCCCTTCGAGGAGAGGCTGTGGTTGCTCCGTGTGGCTCACTCTTCCTTCTTGATATTCCCATCATGGCTTTATATGGGATGAATAAGTTGGGGGGGGGGGGTGCAATTCAACAGGAATTGTTTAAAGCAAAGAGAAGATTATGATTTTCCACAGAAAATGAAAGTCTTGGCATTGTCAGACAATAACTCATCCTGTGTTCTTCTGACAGATTGGCTCGCTGATGGCTGATGAGGGCTCTGTAGCCACAGTGGCAGTGAATCTTTCAGAATCATTGCAAATGAGTTCAACTCCGAATAAAGTGATGGAGACTTCTTTTTTTTTTTTTTTTTTTTTTAAGTGAAACCTCTGACTGATGCCACAGACTGGTTTGGCATGACTCAAAATTCGCTCTGTCCATTTTCATTCAATAGCTCCGATTCAGCCCCACAATGTCCCTTTAATGAAACCATTTAGGAAAATGATTCTATTTTGCAGTAATAGTGGCAGGCCAGGGAAGTTCATGCTTGTAAAGCAAACTGGCTCATACACTGACCAAATCACTTCTGCAATACACTCCTTGAGAAGGCATTTATCACTAAGTGTTTGTTAGCTCAGAGAGAACCCAAGCTGTTTGTAAACCTTTGCAAATTGAATACTGACAAGGCTTATCCTAGAATATATTTTTAGGAGGTGAACTCAGGAGCTATTAAGAGGCCAAGGTATTGTTAGCAGAGAGAAGAAAATAAAATACATGCTGAAAAGAGAAAATAAGATTAAATATAATAGTTCTGCTGTAGGGGCCCCTTTAGGCGATCTGGAGAAAAACAATAAGGTTTGTATAGCCTTATTCTCTCATAGCTTAGAGAAGTCCTCACGTGCAAAATATTTTTAATTTCATTTTCTATTCCAAGACTCTGTTTCCCAAAGTCATTTTTATGCATCCCAGTATAAACACTGCAGCAGATTTAAGACGGATTTTGTATCTGTCAAAATTAAGTGCATCAGTCTGTGTGCAAGGCTGGGAAATGTTGGGAGGCAATCACAGTGGAAAACAAACATACAAAAAAGGCAAACATCAAGTAAGGAGTAGTTTTATTTCTCAGATAAGTGACTTGATTCCTAAGGCTGAATAGTGATGAAGAGAGAGGTTATTCAGTGGTTATCACAGACAGTGGATGATTGGGGCTTTGGGGTTCTTTTTCTTTGCTGACTCATTTTCTGGCCTTTAATGAGTCAAACTTTGTGTCATTGTATTCTGCAAAAATGGGTGTAATAAGGATGTCATCCCAGAAGGATTCTGAGTCCTAACTGGCATGGGTAAAATATTCTGATATTTTTGTTTGAAGATACAAAAATGAAAATAGCATCACTAAGGGAAGCGCCAGTGCTTTCCATATGAATGCTTCTGCATGGACCCACACCCTTGTGGACCTAAGTCTTTTAGATTTTCTTTACTTTCCCTTGGTTTTTATACTTCATGGATTATGCAGCAAGCTGAATGGTTCCATACTGCATTCAGCAATTCCACTCAAATCAGATATTTATCTCTTCCCATGTTTCTCTTTCGTTCTCAAGCAGAAATGCTTTTACATTGAAATTTAAGGTTTATCCTAACTGAGCTTTCTCCTTGACAGTTGCTGTAACTCTGCTTTTGTATATGTTGCTTGTTAAGTCCCTTTCACATGAAAGTCTGCAACAAAATTCCATTGATTTTCAATAAGGCAGGATCAAATTCAATATTAAGAAAACTCCATTTCCTGCTAATAATCTATTTTGGTCTCCAGACAATTTGCAGAGTTGTCTTTAAAACAGATGTCTAAATCTGATCGCCTGCTTGTTTTGTTCTCTCAAAATAACCTGCAAAAAATTGCATTTATAAGGCTCAGTCCTGCAGATTTTTATCAGCACTGATGCTGCTCATTCAAAGGTGACCTTTTTTATAAATCAGGATTTCATCCTAGAATGAAGGCTGGGAGAATCAAGCACTAAAATTCTCACAGCCATTTGTGTTTCAGACCAAATTTCATGTCAGTCACCTGACTGTGTTTGCTTTGACTGCAATGAAGCCTGGCAAATAGAAAGTAGATGAATTAATAGTCAACTCAACTAAGCCAGGAAAGTTTAAAGAGGTGCTAAAGGGAAAAAAAAAATCTTAGGCAAATAGAGATGATGGCTTGAATGAGAGAGCATTTCTATCCTGTTGGAAGGCATTTGGATTGCATGGTCAGCCCCATTCTAAGCAATAGTCTGTAAATTCTATTAAATAGAATATAAACAGGATCTACAAATTATTTGCAAATGGAGATTGCATAATTTAAACCAAGGGAAGCATTACGAAGGAGGGATAGTTTCTGTGAAGCAGAGACATGGTTATGGTGCAAGTTCCAGGAAAGAGACACTGAAGTGTTTCTTGCAGCATCCTTGATGAGATGTTGGGAGGTTCAGGGCTGGGCAAACACAAATCATGGGAGAAAACCTGGCAGAGATGTGGGGCCATATTCAGAGTGTTTTTCTACAGGAGCCTATCTTTAGCATCTGAATTTGGGAAAGTGATCAGTGATTCAGGCCACCTACAATCCAGTGCTGCCAGACCAGGCTGGCTGTGCTGTCAGTGCAGAAGAGCAGTCGTGGTACCTAAATTAGCTACTGGGAGCAGATTATTCTGAATAAACCCCTGAATTTAGGAATGGAAGGAAGTTCTTGTACAGTTTAACAAAAAAAAGGTTGTAGAAACAGCTGGAGATCCAAAAGGATGGAAGTGTGTGCATTGCTTGGCTCTGATTTCCTAATTTAATAGCTGTGCAGGAACATGAAAACCTGGTTAATTTCAAGGTAAAATTTAGGGGGAAAATACATAAGAACAAAATAGGAAGTAATGGTGCTTTCCCCAGTGCCCATGCATATTTTTGGACAAGGATTGAGTCATGCACAATGGGAAAATCCTAAGTGTTCAGTCAGGAACCGTAAAACTGAAGTGAAATGAACTGCAGAAAAAAAGGCCTTTTATTGCAAGTAGGATTTTGTTTAGCTGATAATGGTGAAGCCAATGAACATATTTAGCAGAACTCACTTATTCACTGTTGCTCTTTTTCATATGGTTTCTTGTTGTCAAGGTGGTTTTGCATTGCTTTGCTTTTTTTAGTTGTATGTTGGTTTTAACTCATTGTCACGCTGTAAAATTTTAGCACTAATAATAATTACAGACACATTTTAATTGTCCCGTTTGGGTCATTATGCTCACTCATCCTTGTTTGGGTTTTTTCCCCTTTCTTTAGTTGGTGTGTTGTGCTTAGAGTTGTGTTCAATACTGTCTAATGAATTTCATGGGTGAATAAAAAAAAAAAAACCTGTGCAAATAGGAAACAAAGAAAAGAGAAAATGGGGATGCTTGAGCTCAGAAGCGTAGGAAAAGCTAAGAAAACCAGAATAAAATGTGCATTACACAATTCTTCTGCATATCTCTGACAAAGATGATTTTAGCCTCTCGATTAAAAAAAAAAAAAAGGAAAAAAATTGAAGTTCGTGGGTGGTTTTCTAATGGCTCAGTGGGTTTTAGCTGACTAATACTCTGAGTCTTAAAGAATATGAGCAAAGTACTGTTGTTATCTTTGTTGCAGTTAAACTGTGTATCATTCCCCAGGGTGGAGTCACTCATCCAGAAGGATGGGGAGAAGAGTAGGGAAAGGTAAGATCGATGGGTTGAGATCAAAGCAGTTTAATATTTGAAATAAAGTAAAATATGATAAATAAATAATATGATAATAGCAATCCCACCAACAAAACCAGGAATAATTAGAACAGTGAAAATGGAAGAGAGCAATAAGATGCAGAAAGACGAGTGATGCACAATATAGAGTTCCAAATCCAGGGGAAACCTTGTCAGATATTTTTTGTAGTGGGACCCCTGTGGTGAAGCAGATTAAAGCTGTCAGTCTCTTGAAACCACATTGGCTCAGGTGGGCTCAAAAAGATCTGCCTGGTCTTGAATGGTTCAACATAACAAGACTTCTGATTTTCCCCTCTGTAAATGGAGGGAGCAGGGTGGGTCAGAAAGTTCTGGACATGTTCAGCTGTAGGTGAGGAATTTGTGACAATAGAGAGCTGCCTCTGGATGTCCCTGTGCACAGATGGCGTCCACACAAGCCTCGACCATCACTCAGAAATTGGCCTGAACTTCTTTCCAAGAGGAAATTAATGAATGGCATTCACTGTGCTGCTGCTCTCACTTGCCAGGCAGAAGCCAACCTTGTCAGATAGTGAAACAAAAGAAACACCAAACAGCTCTTTCTCATTGAAGGTTGTTATCAAGACAGAAGTTGCTGTCAAGAAACCCGAAGGACTTTTGGTATTTTTTTTACATGGAAGGTTTGAGGAAAGGTGGTGGTAAATAAAGGACATTCTATGATGGAGTCAGAATTCTGAAGACTCACTGGAGTCCTGTCTTCCTTCCCATAGCAATTGGGCCAGCAGTTCTGCCTGGGAGTGTATAATGGACAACTTATCTCTTCCAAGCAAGCCAAAATTCTCTTTTCTTAACCCAGTTGAGGTAATGGCTTGTATTTCAGGCATTGTTCATGCACTGTGTGGGTGCACATTGTGTTAATCATTAAGTGTGGAAATGACCAGTTAAATACATGAAGCATTTAGTGTTCCAGCTTCTGTCCCCAACAACTTCCCAAGGTGGGCAGCTTGGTCTGTCCCACTGGACTCAGTGCCTGACAGTGCTGCTATTTGTGATGCACAGGAACATCCTTCACTTGACATTTTTATTTGCTAACTTTGATGTCAGCTTTAGCATTTTGGAGAGCCTGACATTGTAACTTTTTTTCTCAACTCAGTCATTACATGAGGAGAAATACCACCAGGAAGTCATAACGTGCTGTTCCATCTGCTCTGTCCTGCCCTATATCCTCATCTGGATTTGCAAATCAGGTCATGGAAATAAATGTTACATGGGAGCCAGAACATAGGAATTACAATAGCAGGTCAGAGCAGTTGTCTGCCCTGTCTGGGATCCTGTCTGGCAGAGCTGGCACCATAGGTCTCAGAAAAAGGAGTGTTCTGGACAGTAGGACTGCACATGTGTTGGGAAGATGAATGGTGGTTCTTTGCCTTCATACATCTGTGCTCAGGACATCCTGAAAAGGACAGGGATTACCACAGGAACCTGGAACCACTTTGTGGGAGCAAAACAAAAACTAAATGTGTCATCATTCTTGTCTGGAAAGAAAGAGAAAGTGTGTTTGCATTTCTGACTTTCTTTTCTCCTTCAGTCTCCCCAAATGTCTTTTGAATTTGTTTACCAATTTTTAAATGAAATTTGATAAAGAGGTAGAGAGTTCAGTGACAATGAAATTCCTGAAGATTTGTGAAATCTGGAGGAGAGTAGAGAGAGACTTGAGAGAATGAGGGAAAGGCACCAATGGGCGGGTTGCAGTTTGGGCAAAAACCTTTGCAGGCACCAAAAAGGCCATGTCACAGAAGGTGAAAATGTCCCTTGGAAGGGGCTGCTGGAAATCCTGCAGTCCAAAGTGAATCAGGTCAGCTTTGCCTGTAGGGAGTCTCAAATATCTCTAAGGCTGGAGATTTGACCAGGGAGCAGAGATTTGGTCCCTTCCAGCACTTCACTACTCTGCAAAAAAGAATAATTTCCTGATATCCAGTCTGAACCTCCAAATCGTGGTCTTCTGCTCATGACTGGGAAGCACTTGTCTCCATCATCTTTACAACTCCCCATGGAATAGGGGTAGGATGAGATTATAATCCCCTTTACCCTCCTCTTCACAAAAGAAGCTGATGATGAGTCAATCAACCTCAAGAAAAAGAAGTTGTAGGTAACCAGTACTCTTGGAATTACTTTTTATTTTATAAATGCAAAGCACAGAGGGATGAGAATAAGATATTTCTTCACTTACTGCAAAAATGCATGCATACAGCACTGCAATGCATTGATCTCTACATTTTCTTTGAGTCCTAGAAGAATAACAACCACTGCTACAAGAACAACTACAAATCCTTTCTTTCTGGACTAGTGGTGTCAGAATTAAAGAACAGAAATCAGTCATCTGTCTGCCAACATAGTCTGTTCCATGGGAAGTTCACATACTGTTCTCTCTAGAGCAGTTTAAAATCAGCACCTCATTTGTAGAGTTTATGTAATGCCTCATTGATCTACCATAGTGGCCCCTCAATGTTTGGAAGTTTGAGTTTCGGTAAATGGGTTTTAAATAATTGCAGCATTGCAAACTTAATTGTTTTGCTGTTTCTCCCATCACTTTAAAAAAAATCATTAAAGTATTTCCGTTTTATTTTTTTACACAGAGATTTGTAACAGTTGTTGGTTGCATGGGAAAATAAAGGCACCAAGAAAGATGGATAATGTCAAAGCAATGTAGAAATTTGCAGTATTTCTGGTTAAATATCAATTTTCACTGTCTTGGCCAGTGATGGGATAGGATTTAGCAACTCTATTCCACTGCAAGCTAAGAAGGTTCCACTTGATGTCTTTTGTATTGTTTATCCGTAAAGTTGTACTCTTCCCTCTATTTCCAAATAAAAAGGGACTCTTTCAGCAGTAAATTCAGGAGGTGAGTGCAGCTGGAAGAGGCAGCCAACAGATGAACAGTTTCTGTGCTTTCCTTTGAGTCTCCTGGGAACCTCTAGGGCTGTCAGAGGTCTCCTGGGAACACTTTTGTGGTGCTGGTTTTGGCTGGGAAAGGATAACGTCCAGCAGACTCTAACAGCTTCGTCCAGCCATTCCTGATCAGAATGTGCTTAGAGTTTCTTTTTTTCCAGCTGACTGCTGGTTGGGGAAAATCAAGCACTCTTTCAGCAGGTGCTATGGAGAAGCTTATTTAGCTGCTGGCCTTAAAGCTCCCAGATACAGCAGCTGGTTCAGAAGTGGTCCAGAGAGAGAGTGACTTCTTCTTAGTTCTTCTCCAACGTCCTGAAGATACAAAAAACTCGAGCTCCCAACTGTACTGAAGGATGTGCTGGGAGCCTGTGCTAATCAGAGTGGGAAATGAGGATTTCCATTATGGCAAACTCAGAAACTTGTGACTTCTGGCCTCTGGAGGAAGGCTCCTGCTCCACCTGCAGCTCCAGAGCAGCTTTTGGGTGTGGGTGAAGGGCTAGGAGCTCTGCCCAGTGGAGCATCTGAGCCAGAGAAGGGTGGCTGACAGCAGCAGGTGACTCCCTCCCTTTTAACCCTCATCTCTCAGCTTTGGGATGTTTCCTGCTGACCAGGAGCTCAGTTCTAGGGTGTTGTAGACTGACTGCTGAGACCTGTCCAGCCCCTGGGCAATTGTCCCCTTCCAAGTGGGCACCAGTGATCCAGTCAAGGAAACCTGGAGCATAGCAGGTGTTTCCAGATGGTTTCACAGGTTGTTGTTGAGTATTTTTGTTTTCTGTTTTCTCTTTAAGTGGGGGGCACCAGAGAAAGAGTGATAGATTCTGTAGGTCAGCAGCTGTTGTCAGCAATGAGGATCTGGCCTTCATGATAATGGGATCTTCTTTGGGAATCAAAGATGGCTACAGAGAGACAGGATCTGCCTGGCCAAGTGGGGCACAAAATAGGAACAGGAATGACAGGGGAGGGCAGTGAGGATCCACAGCAGGTTTTTCACTTTGCAGGAGAGTGGAGGGAGAACTGATGGAGCTCTGCCTTGGGATGGGTGATGGATCAGCTGGGAGCTGCTGGGTCACTCTCAGAGAGCAGAGCACTGCAGCTGGGGCAGTGGTGGACATTTACCACAGACTGACAGTGAAGGAAGAAGGAGATGAGGCCTTCTTTGGACAGTGGGAGGAAGCCACCCCAGAGAAGGGGATTTTATTCATGTGTGTAAATATCTGATGGGAGGATGTAGAGGCAGAGCCAGTTTCTAGTGGTATCCAGTGAAAGGACAAGAGGTGATGGGTGCACACTGAAATTCAGGAAACGCCATTTAAACATAAGAAACCTTTTTTTTTTTTTTTTTTTTTTTTTTTTTTAATGAGGGTGTCTGAAAGCTGATGCTGGCTGCCCAGAGATGTTGTGGACTTTCCATCCTTGCAGCTATTCAAACCTGGGCAAGCTGCTCTGGCTGACCCTGCTTTGAGCACAGGTTGGACTGGATGATGCTCAGAGATCCCTCCCAGCCTCAGTGACTCCACAGCTCTGTGAAAAAACACATTCCTTCTTTTCCTTTGCATTGGTGAAGCAGCACACAGCCACGAGGAACGAGGTGCTTGATTTCTGGGGATGTGCTTGCAGTTTCCATGAAGAGACAACAAGTGGGAAGGATTTGCAGCACAACTCTCCCAGGGCATGTTTCCTTAAAGCAAAATGTAAATTTTCATGAGTGAAATAATCTACCTTGAATCACTTAATTATTGGCAATAAAAGAAACCACAAGACCGACCTGCAAATTACAGGGATGAAAAACTAAGTGCAGGTGTAGACTTCACTGAAGCTTTGTTGAAACTCTGTAGGTATTCCAAGTGTGTGTTTAAGAATGTCAAATGAATAAATAACAGCTACTGGAGCTATGTACTCTTTTTAACTGCAATTACTGGTACACTGCAATCTGCTTTCTGAAAGTATTGGAAATCTTCCAGAGACAGAATAGGCCACAGCATTTTGGTACAGCTGGTAGAGATGAAGTGATGTGATGCCCTTGCAGGTGGAGGAAGGAAAGCAAGAAGAGAATGACCAGGCAGATGCTGGATGGTGAATATCTGGATTTCAGCTCAAACTGGACAAATGAAAAGACTTCACAGGCTCATAGTCAGACAATAGCTGGTTTTATTCTTAAACCAGTATTTTGAAAAGATCTTTAACATCTTTTCTGAAAAGAGCAGCGTAAAATGAATAACAAATACATGTATTTCAGTAGGAAATTGTGTTTAATGTAGGTCATTTTCTAAGTGCTCAATTCCAGTCATTCATACATTGTATTCAATTAAACATATTTTAGGATAGGTAGATTTAACATCTGTGGGAATGTTTTAAGGACCATTCAAGGAACACAGAAAAATAAGCTGTTTGGTTAAATCAGAAATGGTAGCAAAGGGAAAGTCCGTGTGATGCTAAACTTGGTTAACAGAAGAAAAGCAATTTTTGAACTGAAGGCAGCTGTGGAAACAAAGTTTATAAATTCATCCAAGTTACCAGCAGTCAGTCAGAATCATGTTGGATGGTAGATGAGATGGCCAGAGAGCTGACCAGAACAGCTGTAATAGACAGAAGTGTTGGCCAAGTGCTGCAGAGATGCCTTGCAGACAAATGGGATCAGTTCTTCCCTGCTGTGCCAGGGGAGGAGGTCCAGGATGTGACTCTGGGGTGCAGGATCCCTGGTGATGGAGTGGTAAGAAATTGTGTGCTGGGTTTTGGCCACAGACACTCACCCAGTGAAGACCTGGTCTGTTCCCTCTTCCTGCAGAGTGCAAATGCAAAAGGTGTGAACGGGGCTCATCCCCACAGCCTCTCTCTACTTCTGGTATCTCCAGCTGCAGCATCTGGCCAGTGTTGAAGTGATCACCAGCAAGTTTTCCTTCTGACATTGTTATTTTTCATTGTCCCATTACCCTGTCACTGACAGAGACTGACCACTTTCTCTTTCCCTCTGGAGCCCGCCCCTTTGGCCTTCCATTGGAAAATGATTTCAAGGTCTCCACTCTTGCACTGTCTCTGCTACTTCTCTTCACCTTGACATCAAAATTTCACTTCCTTCCCCTTTTCTTCTTGTCAGCTTCATTTCATCAAGTCTGCTTTGTGCAGGGCTGTACTTCCTTGTCTCCACTTCGACGATTCCTAGAAAATCCATTATTATTTATCATTGTGTTGCTTTGAAAGTCAGCTGTGAAAGTGGATATACTACAGTATTTACAGAGACATAGCAAATAATATCCTAAATCTATGCCAGACAGCACTACTACAGCTCACCCTTCCCTGTTGAAGGGGAGAGAATTGTCTACGTATCTAATGCCAGCGTGGGAAAAAGAAAGCAACTTCAAAGGAGTGATGAGTCTGTTGGTTGCTATGCTGAAAGGGAATAAACTACGAATGAAACAAAAACAAACCTCAAAATGTGACATTCTTCTGCAGAAAATGGAATAAAATTGTTTTTGCCTAGCTGCAAGTTCTTTGCTTCTGTGAAGTTTGGAGCAATTATTATATGTGTTGAAAACGAATTTGTTGTTAGAGGCAGCATCAGAGGGGACAGAGCTGAGGGGTTTGGGGGTCCTATTCCTACCCATGGATTTGGTGGTGGTGTAACTGTCAGAAAATTGTTTCCTCCCTCTGTACCTGTTTCTCACTATCAAGTAGGTCTAATGATCTTTCCTTCATAAAGCTTTTTCAGTCGGATTGGAGATCCAAGCTATGAAATGTACATATCCTGCTGCTATTACACAGCAAAACATTTTGAAGGCTTCTTTTAAAATTTAGGAGAGGACATATCTATGTATATCCAAAGTCAGCATGAAGCATTGCAGCTGGAATATTAAGACCTAAGAATCCAAATAAACGGGAGTTGGTGCCCAGTCCACATTTTTATGTTTTATGTGGCTGGTTGTTCATATGTAGAAGAGGATATTTCTTCTATTACCCACCATCCTCTTTTGACTGTGTAGATCTTTTTAAATTGCCAAGAATAGAAATGAGTACATAAATGGATGTATTTCTAAACCACCTTCCTCTCCTTACAGAATGTAAAATGAGGTTATTTCTGCTGTGCTATAAAACATGTGTAGTTGCAGTGGCTTTGAGAGGCTTCAGCACCATAAGCTTTGCAGTTAGTTTGTGGTTCCGTTACTAGGACACCACAGGATCTACCAAAAAAGAATGAAAAATAGTCCTTCCTTTATTTCTCCAAGGCATTGTATTTTTATTACAGTACATAGTGATGTGATCTGATTACTTCAAAGGCAATCTAACTTTGAGCTCCTTGTGTCTGTAACCATTTGGTCATCACATGTTGGTCTCTCTGAAGGTTTTGGGTAATGATGTTTCCATCAGAACTTTTATTCATGGGTTAAGTATTTTAGGGAATTCATTCAGCTCTGCTGCAGAGACAGCATTGATAATCTGGTTTCCCTTTCTGCCTTGCTGTTTGCCTTCTGATATAGCTGTATTTTAAGTGAAACTCTGTCTAAACAAAGAGCTTGGTAACTGTAAATATATGCAGGAAGAATGAGTTCTGCAAACCAGGCAGACTTTGCTTTGTGACCTCTTTTTCTGAGATGATCCATAGGGAGAGATATAGATGAGTAAAAGTAATAGAATTCTCAGTACATTGACTTTCTGGAGGGGCTGTAGGTCAGCCGACTAAACCTGTGATCTCTTGAAAAAGATGACTAAGGAATAATATTTCAGATGTGTTTGCTGCAAGGGTTGGCGTGATTCTCAGCATTGAAATCAGTGTATTAATCTCAGCTCAAGCTCTCTGTTGGTATTCAGTGCAGATTTGCTAAGAGGTGTCTTCTGAAAAATGGTTGAAGATCTCAGTCTTTTTTATCCACCTGGTGTCTGCACCTACTTTTTTTGCTGTTTTAGCAGAGAGAATAAGACTTCATTGTACACAAACACCCCCTTTGGAGACCTGAGCTTCAAATCCAAATTCACATCATGCTTCTAGGGCTCATAGTGGTCACATTCCTCCCTGTGATGTTAGGGGGATTCAAAGCAAAAACTCATTTATAGTTTGAAGGACTACAAATCCTTCTGCCTTGGAATATGTTTTCATCCTTACATTGCATCTGTCAAAACACAGGAGTCTTTTACACATAGTCCACTGTGTGAGCTGTAGATTCAGGACAGAGGACAGCAGTGGACAGCAATTCCACGTTGGGATGTTTCTTTGACAGGCTATGCAGTAATATTTCCTCTTTTTCTTTTTCTTTTTTTTTTTTTCTAGTTCTTTATGTCTATTTATTAAGCAGTTAAATAAATATGAAAAAGGACACTATTTCAAATGGGACCTGTAAAGAAGTGAGGCTTGATAGTGTTCTCTCTTCAAAAGTTAAACTAAAAGTTTAAATTCTTAACTGAAACCATGTGATAGATCATTATTATTAGCCAAATAATTTCTTATCAAAAGGAAAAGGAACAGAGAGTAGGAGATAGATATTCTGGTCATGCTAAAAAATCGTTTTCAGTTGTGCCATAAATGTCTGAAAGCAAAGAAGTTGTAGAGTTGCCTCTAAATTGATTCACAGCTGTTAGTGGTTGGGCTGGACATGGAGCTTGGGAGGAAAACCTGGTACTGGAAATGGGACATGGAGGGCATCTGGATAAAAATTATTGATTACAAATACAGAGGACAGTATTTTACAGAGAGTATTATTTGTAGGAATGTGGATTGAGAAGGAAAAGCAGCTGTACCTCCCCAGGCAAATTTCAGACCCTGCCTAAAAAGCCTGAAAATGATAGAGCTGCTGAGGAAAAAGAAATCTGTGCAAATTCTAAGATCAGATTAGAAAGTTTTGAGTCATACTAGGAACCATGCTGAAAAAAAACACGTGCTGTTATTGTGCCAAAATGAATTCATCTCAATGGTGAAAGACAGAACTGGCATTTTTGGTCAATATTTAACAAGGATTATTGAAAAGAAAAATCTCTCTGCTGTCACTCAGATCACTGTATTATCAGAAGAAATTTGTGGTAGCATTCAAAAAGCAAAAATTAACCAAAATACAACTCTCCTTCTGTAGAAAAGCAATTTAACATTTAATAAAAAAGTAACTTCACTTGAGGTGGTGAATCTGCAGCCTATCAAGCCTGCCATATAATTTAAAATTTTATAACTCTCATGATTAGAAAATGTCAAGATAATCAAAATATAGGGGAAAATACAGCTGCTACAGTAAATGAATGCTCTGGAAATACTGAGATTGTGTCATGCTGTAACCACATAACAATCCTGACTTTTAAAACACTCTTGTCACACAGTGTTTTGCTTATACATTGCTTGAAGATAGTGAGGGTTTGGGTATGATTTCACAGTTGATCTTAAGAGTGAGTGAGTTGTTAAATTTTACATTTTCCATTTGATACGCAACTCTGATAATGAACCTGTGCTGCAGAGAAAGTGTCAGAAAGTTTAATTTCTTTTGTGCTGAAACCCTCCTTATAAATCTGCGTGGGTAATAAAATTATAATCACATATTCACGCCTCTTTGCAAAATAAGTGTAATGATACTTTGTATTCCCTCAGCGCCAGCTCTCTCAGGTTCTTCAGGCTCTTTATAAACATTAATTAATGTTCGCACCTCTGCGGTGCGTGAGCGCCGCGCTGATCACCTGCATTGTTTTGGGAAGTGTCTGCCACACTTTGATTACTCCAGAGCCACCTGTTAATATTTTATTTATCAGTAAACTGAGGCAGGGCAGTTAAGTTCACATGGTAAAATTCCTGCAGATCAGTAATTAAGGTTAGGGCTGCACTTAAAGAGCATCTTGTTTTCCAGTTCCCCGTTGTAACCACCAGATTAACTCCTGTGGGGACTGCAAAGTATTTTCAGTGATTCGGATTGGTTTCTGTGTTGGAAGAGATTTAATTCATGCCATTAATGGGTGTAGGATTGTCAGTGCATTGTCACCTGGCCTCTCTTGAGGACGAGCATGTGGCAGTAGGACAGCCATGAACTGAACCGTGGTACCATAAAGGCTCTTTTCTTATAATAAGCTGTGATAGGCAGCTGTCTGCAAACATAACCTGTTTTATTAGGGTGAGTCCATGGCTCATTTATGACTAAATGGACTCTTTTTCTGTTGGTCCTTAGCTTGCAATTTTCCCTTGTTTTCTAGTCAAGAAAACCTGTACCTTCTCATGGAATCATCTCTGCTCTCTTGCCCAAGGCTGTTTTATTAACTCCTGTCCAACTTCCATTTCCTGTCATTTTATGCTGCTTTTCCAGCTGAAAGAAGACAGTGGTCATATCATGTCATAATTATTTTCTTTAGTAATTGCCACGAAGACGCTGAGTGTTTCCTAATTAGATCAGGCAGTGTTCATGGTGAAACCTCAGAGATGCTGTCTGAGGACACGAATTTCCTTCAGATCTTGGTAATTGAGTTGTACAGCCCATGCTTGTGCAATCCGAGTTTCTCCCTGCAACTCCTGAGGCACATCAGGAGATATTTTAAGAGAAAAAGAAAAAAAGCTTAATATGAGAAGTAATGGGATTTTTTTTTTCCTCTCTGTTCTTTACATATGCCACGGTGTGGAAATCTCCTTTGTACCTTTGTACCTCATCACAGGCTCATTTTGCAAGTAGAAGACTGGAGCTTGTTATACTGCTGTATAGGTGAGGATCAGCTGAAAAAATTGAAGACAGATTGGTTTTGGGGGCAGATGGATAAAACTTATCCAGGGATTGAAAAACTGTTTGCAAATGTGCTATTATTTTGATGTGAAATAACTCTACAGAATGTTCCAAATAGTGCCTTATTTTGCTGCTGGAAAGCTGTAAAATTGTAGATCATTGCACTGTAGATGAGATGTTAATACAGGGGAATTTGTGAGCAATATAGAATGGCTGGATACATTCAGTGTGCTGCTTGCTTTCATTTTTATTAGTCAAAATGAGCAGGGTAGGCAGCATTTGAGAGCCCTAACAGCTAGGATGTTCCACCCTCAGGATTAGCATTCATGGCAAATGTTGGAATTAATGGGAGAAATGGGAAAATTGCCCTTTATCTAACACTGTGGTAGGGGGGAATATTGCCTTTGCCCTGCTATTCGTGTTAGGAGCACCTCCCTTCCAACTTTTTGTTTAATGGATAGGTATAGGACGTTTCTCTGGAGGTAGGAATTGGGGTGTTTGTCCAGGGATAAACCCCCAGGCACCTGGGGACTGTGATCTGATGCTCCCTTTGGCCCCTGATGTGCATTTCCTGTGCCACTCCAGCACAGTGGCTGCAGGGGCAGGGTTAAATAACTCTGCACTGTGCAAGCATCATTACAAAACAGATTAGGAGGGAGGGAGGGAAGCCCTGCTTTATCCAGCTTGAGATAAACCAAAGTTGAGATAAACCAAAGGCTTTCTACCACCCCTCAACTCTGTTGCTCCCTTGAAAACTGTAATTTTAATTGTAGATTCTTGGTGGTCCTTGGGGTTGTCCTGTTCAGGGCCAGGAGCTGGACTCTATAATCCTTATAATCTCTCCCAACTCAGGATATTCTATGATTTTCTAGAAACAGTTTCAGCTTCTTGGCTTCATGTCTTCCATGTAAAACCTGCAGCAACAGTGCCCAGGCTTTTTTTTGGGCACATTTTTGCATCACAGTGTTTCCCTGAGCTCTCCCCATTGTGTGATGGTCAGTCCCTGTGCAGCTTCGTTTATAACTTTTATTGAGCTTTCAACTTCACATGGCTAAAAATTAATTTGATCTTTAAAACAGTGTAAAAAATTGGAAGTATCAGTTAAAAAAGGATTGTGAAGTGTGTGTGGTCTTTTTGTCTTGGCAGGTAAAATGCTGGAGAAAAGGAAGCCATAGGTTAATCAGGCAAAGGAGATCATTTAGTTTTATGTTAATGGCTGTGCTTAATAATAATAATTATTATAGCAGATGATACTTTTCTGCTACGAGGATAAAGAAACCAAACAAAGTCTGATCTTCTAAGTCTGAAGTGATTCTTAGGTACCTTTTTCATACCAGTTATTAAACTCTTTATTTGATGAGCTACTTGGTATAAGTGCCTTCATGTAGCATCTAAAAATTGCTTGGATCCTGAGGCACGGCAGAACACAGTTATTTTGCTAAGGAGGAGGATAAAAAGGGAATTATCCCCTGGAAAACAGGTAAAAAGACAGGAGAAAGGCGTGAGCCATCTGCTTCTCCCTTATCAGCCCTTGTGGTGTAACATTTCATGATACAAAATGCTGCAGAAGGACACCAAGGCCTTCCCTTTATGCAGCAGGTGATGGAAAGTGTTGCTGTAATTTCCAGGGCTCAGTGGATTTACTCTGCTCACCAGAATCTCAGCAGCACAGTAATGGAGGGAAGCTGGTGCACCTGCACAAGGAAGAGGCAAACATCAGCAGCACAGCTCTGCTTGGCTCTGCTGGCACTGGCTCAGCCTTCTTTCTCTCTTAAGAAAGATCAGAAAGAAACTCCAGGAAAATGCTCCTTCTCACAGACACAAGTCACTGTGATACATAGGATGTGAGAGCTGAGGTGTATTAGCATACTAGCAGGGCTTTTTTTTTTTTTTTTTGCCATTCTCTACATATCATTAACATGAATAATAAACCCTTGACCTGATTCAACCTGGCTTTCCAGCAGAGGAGAAAATAAATATTTGTGAGATTCTAAAATATATTGTCATAAATATAGAGTTGTGGGTGCTTTCTTCCCAGTGCTCTTTGCCATCCTCATCTGGTTTTGCTAGTTATTCTCCCTAAGGTCTGTAAGGTCATACACATATTTAAGACTTTTAAATTCTCACTTTGATATGGAATAGCAATCACTTAACTAGTAATTAATAACCAAAAATTAGTATGTTTTCCTGCAGTGTGTGGCAACAGTGAGTGCAGCTTCTTAAACATAGCCCATGACTCAGGAGGCTATTTGCAAAATCCAAATCAAAAGACTTGTAATTGATATACAAATTATGCTGGTAAAACCTGGTTTAAGAGTTTGTTGTAAAACTAATTGGCCCTGGATTAAAATTCTGAAAATCTTAATTGATCCCTTTGACTTTCCAAAGATTGGTGAGAATCCAAATAGTGTTTGGGGCATATGGTTCCAGCTACAGTCTGCCAGACATATCTTGAGAAAAAAGAACTTTTAAAAAAAGATATTCTGGACTCTGCAGGCTTTTATCATCATGAATAAAAGCTTTTTTCATTTATTCATGGTCTATCAGATCTCTTTCCTTGCAGTTTCCAAGTAGAAGGTGTCATAATTGTTGCTGTCTACACTACTTTTTCCATACAAACCAGAGTATTGTTATTGAAGTGCTTGCTGTTCATAGTGCAGAGCAGCAAAGCAATGATCTCTTAAATGAGATGCTGAAGAAGTACAAAGCAAAACAAAGAATCACAGAATGGTTTGGGTTAGAAAGGACCTTAAAGATCACCTTGTTCCAATCCCCTGACACTGGCAGGGACATCTTCCACTATCCCAGGTTGCTCAGAGCTCCATCCCTGGCCTTGAACACTTCCAGGGATGGAGCAACCAAAATTTTTTATGAACAGCCTGTACCAGGGCCTCACCACCCTTACAGTAAAGAATTTGTTCCTGTACCTAATCTAAACCTACTCTCCTTCAATTTGAAGCCATCCCCCCTTGTCCTGTCACTCCATGCCCTTGGCAAAAATCTCCATTTTTCTTGCAAGGTCCTTTCAGGCACTGGAAGGCCACGATTAGGTCACCCCAAAGCCTTCTCTATTCCAGGCTGCACAATGCCAATTCCTCACAGCAGAGGTGCTCCATCCCTCCCTCATCTTGGTGGCTCATTCCAACAGGTCCAGGTCCTTCCTTCCTCCCTGTGCTGGGAAGCCCCGAGCTCCAGGTGGGATCTCAGGAGAGCAAAGGGCAGAGTCACCTCAATGGAAAACACGGGGACACCTGAGCACAGCCTGGCTTCCTCTGCCTGGTTAGCAGAACAAAATATCCTCACTGAAAGCATTACCCATGGCAGCAAATGTCCCTCGTACAACAGGCCTGAAGAGGCTGCTAATGAAATAAATGAAGGTAATTTAGCAAAGAGATGAGACACTTTGGTTTTCCCTCGGTGGTTAGCAATGACTCTGGTTTTTCCTGCTTTGTTTAAGTTGCTAAGGAACCTTATTTGCTCTTGAATCTATTTTTAATTGACCTCAAAATGAAGAGTTTTGTTACATGAAAATGCTTTCTTGAGTCTAGATATTTGAATCAATGTCATTCAAAGGAACAGAGTTCATGCTGGACTGACATGTCTGATGTTTTCAAAGCAATTTTTCCGTCCTTCAGAAAAAATGTTTTAAAATGAATGCAGACTGTAATACACTGAAGCCTGCTAGATATTTTGGAAATTGACTGGGATTTGTAAGTTTAAAAAGTTTGGGAACAACTTTACTGTTATTCCCTGAGGGTCCTATGTTGAGAAAAACTGAAATTCCTTCTATCTTGAGCTAATCCAGATAAAACCATAAAGAAAGCTAAAAAAAAAAAAACAAACCCAAAACCACACCAAACTGAAGTGAGACTGCTGGTGGTCACAGTAATGGTACATGGTCTGACTTTGGGAATACGTATTTAAGTTTATTATTCCATTTAAAATAAGTTTCACAAGAATTACAGGTTTGAGATTTTGTTGTATTGCTGTTTCATTAGGACTAGCTGTCTTCTGATGGCCTGAAATGGTATTTCTTGTAGCACAGTTCCTATCAGATTTGTGGAATTATTAAAAATCAAATTTCATCCTTTTTTTTTTTTTTTTTTTTTTTTGCCAGGCAGAGCTGCTTGGCATCAACACTGTTGGTAAACAAACACAATCAAATATTCTTCCAGTACTGCATTCCCATGTGTGTTTGTTGAAACTGCAGCTGAAATGAGGTTGGATGCAGCAGTTGTACCTGACTGCAGACAGGCACAGCAATATTTCCCACTCAGCTTGGAGAAAACACAGGCTCAACAGGCAACCTCCCATCCAAGGTCTTCCCACTGGAGATAAGTTTGCTGTAAGACAAGGTGCCTCATGTTTTTAAAAGAAATTAAGTGGGTTTTTGAGAAATAAATGAACACATCTTTGGATGCTGCTGTGTAGCATTTTGAGATATTGTATAAAGGCCAAGAAATTCTAAATTAAAGAAGATATGCAAAATTCTTCTTGACCTTTTGGTTTAGATCACATTTAATATTGGATTAATTTAGGGTATCCTGTATTCAGGGATGCATTCAGTAATCTAATAGTCGTCCTCCATTTTTGACTCCTCTAATTTTATTTATCTTAAAATTATATGGCATTCATTGTCTTTTCTGACAATTTTAATTTATTCTAGTGTATTTTCCTAATGTCTTCCTTTGCCAGAGGGTAGAGGAGGATAGAAATATTAGGATACCAACACCATGTGAGAGTGGAATTACTTGAGGACAGAATATAGGCTATAGCTGAGAGTAATAGGGTGAAATTAGGATGGGAACATTTATACTGAAACTGAAGGAGCCTTGACAGTAAGATCTATTGAACTGTAGAAGTATTTTCTACAGGATATGGTGGAAGTCTCATCATACTGAAGTTGAAACTAGACTGGATAATTTAGAAGAATTACTGTACATAGAGCAATCATAGTCTTCTTACAGTTGGAGATTACCTGTCTTTTCAATCTCAAATTTGGCTATTTCTCCTCCTTTGCTTTATCAAGCTCATTCAGTGGGAGTGGAAAGAATTTACAGAGAAGAGAGTTTGCTGTGTTTGTGTAGATTACCTGTAAAAGCTGTGCTGCAAAAGACATCTGTAGCTTTTTCCAGTAGATCCAATAAGCACCAGAGCTCTGATTTTTCTCCATTTCTAGCTGCTGGGGAGGGCAGTGCTATGCCTATTCTCTGCCTTGCTCCCTAAAGAACTAATAAGACTGGTTGTTTCCATTATTAAGAAATTTTCTGAGACAAAGTATGCAGAATGCAGAATAAGAGATTTCTTTGAATGGCTGTGATGACAGCAGTTATATGATAAAATTGAATTTTGATTCTTCATTTGAGAAATGTGCCTTTCTGAAGAGCTGGGTTTGATAACAGGTATTTTAGGAGAAGCTAGGGAGCATTTGAGACCAATTGGTGGGAGGATAGAGTGTGAGGAAAACCAAGGCCATGGTCATGGATGGAGATGGGGGCACAGCATTATGGACCAAAACAATTTTAAGATTCTAAGTAGCAACTGTGACTTTTTTTTTTGCAGTGAAACATAGGCAGTCAGGGCCAGGATCCAAAAACAGGGTCATACGACCAGAATGATGGGCCAGGATATAAAGCCAGGATACCTTGCCACTTCTGAGTCTTTTTCTTTGAGCCCATTAACAGTCTCACGTTGTGATCACTAGTTTTTGGTGTTTTAGATATGTGATACCAGCTTTCAGCAGGAATTCATTCATTCCTGAGGCATCCTTTGGGTGCTGCCAATTTAACAGAACCCTGACAGCAATGCAGTGTAGATAAAGGAGAGAAATGTAAGAGAAAGCAACCAGACAAGTAAACAAATTTTTAGTCTTTGGAGAAGAAAGGAATTTTTTATCTCCCCCTTACTTGAGTGATCTTTCTGAATAATAATGCTTTCAGAAGTATTAGGGCACACTTCATATAATCACTGTTACCTTCATTGCTCCAGGTCTCTTTCTGCAAGGCAGCAGAGAAGCTGGAAAATCTGCAATCGTAATACTGGCTCTGCTTATTAGTGAAACAACCTGCAGAAAAACTTTGGCTGCTTTATTAATTAACTGCTGTATTTTTCTCTCCTGGAAATCTCAACAGAAAGGCCATTCCTGTGACTGCAAAGGACAAATTGCACAGCTCCCAGAGCCAAAGATGGCAGGTGGTTTTCCAGGGCTCTCAGTACAGCCTGTGTCATATTTTTGTTCTACCCCGGACTTGGTGAGTGGGCAGTCAGGGAAATGGTGTTTGCTGGCTTTGATGGCATTTCATGCCATGGCCAAGCAATAAAGAGCCACGCTTGCCAATGATCCAAGAGAACATTACAGTCCAAAGTTCCAGACAATGCATATTCTCATTACAGGAGTCAAGTATTTAGGACCATTTTGATAAGTCTAGGCAAGGTAGATTGCTGCTCAGTGTTATTAACAGGCAAATCACATCATAGAACAAAGATTTGTGTAAATATTTCAGTAGACTGCAAGAAAATTAACGTCATGCCATTCTCAGAAGGATTTTCCAAAGCGATTCTGTCACTGTTGCTTTCAAATATTTAGATATATTTCTGGGGTTATTGTGAGTCCATAAATTCACAATGCATGAGTAAATATATGCATGAAATACTCCTGCATTTGCAGGGGAAAGGCTAACTGAGCAAATGAAGCCTTTTTTCCATCTTCATATCAAGTAGAAATATTCCAGGTATTATCAGACCTTGTACTGTTAGGCATAGAAAAGCTGTTACTGGGATAGGAAGGAGTCCTTCTGCACAGGCATAATTTGGAAGAAAATTCTATATTTACTGAGCTATGGACAGGGATGGGCCAGGAATGTATGAGAACTCCCAAGACCTGAAATGCTACAGTGACTCTCAAATGTGTGGTCAAAGGGCAAAGGAAGTCGCCATGCTTAAATGTGCCTGATGCAGCTGTTATGTATAGACAGCTTCCAGCTGTTAATCAGTTATTAACTGTTATTAATAGTTAATCAGTTAGCTGTCTTAAAAATGAACCTGATACCTGGAATGGGTGACTGCCTGTATTTCCCTGTAAGACTAGTGGATGCATGCATAGATAATACCTATCATGATTTCAGCAAGGTCCTAGTGGGTAAATTTTCAATAAATGCAAATGACCCAAATGCCAAAGCCATACAGGGTGTACAGTTGTGTATATTAATTATAGAATCTTATCCTAAAACTGGAAGACTCTTCCTTTCTCGACCATCAAACCATGGGCAGGACAGAAATTATACCCATGGACTCCTATCAGAAAGTATGCCCATGTATTTTTGACCAGGTTAATTACTATTTACTCACAGAAGACATAATTACTGCTTATATTTTGTTAACCAAACTGCAGCTTACATTTTGTGAGCCACAAGCATGTTTCTAGGTTGAAAGGATGTTTTCTTCTCGTGAATTTTGTTCCTTATTCCCACTTTTCTGAACTTTTTTCATCATGTTTTCTCATTAGCAGAATATACTTGATTAACTCACTTTGTTTAATGAGGTGCTTTGGGATGATAAAGACAGCAATCCATTCTGCTGAATGACTTTGAGATGTTAAAAATTAAATAAAACTTCTAAATACCAACAGACCTCCTGCTGGTCTTTGGTAGTTGTTCTTTGATGTGAGAGAATATTCAGTTCCTGTTAGTGCCACGCCTTCAAGAAAAAATCATTTTCAGAATGTTGTTAATAGCAGACGTTGGCACATTGTGGCATAAACTGGTTTATTTTCTTAGAGAAATACTTAGATTAGTTTAAGAATAACTCAACCTTGCCTGATTTTCAAGCACTTAATTTTTTTAGTCTTTTATAGAGAGAAGGTAGTGATATTTATTTATATTAGATCTCAGAACAAGTGTCAGAAGAAATAAAACTTTGCTCATACAAAGCATTTTTTTCCTTGAGGCTGCCATGCTCTGGAAGGTAAAAATGGAACCCAGCTAAAAATAGAATTGGGACAACAAGAGGGTGGAGGCTACAGTTGAGTTTTATACCATTCAAGTCTTTAAAGGCAGCTCGAATCGATCTTTCCTGTCAAACACAATTCTCCTCTATTTTTCTGTAATATTTTGGTGCTTTGTTTTGTGGGTCTGTTGTTCTGTATTTGTGAAGGAAACCAGGAGCAGAGTTACTTTACTGCATTTTATGGTGATACAGGTCTTGGCAAAGCATTTTTAAGACAGGGAACAAGTTCCCTTTTTCCTGAAAGGTTGTGTGTTTGGAGTTCAGTGAGCACAGCATCTGGATAACACTTCAACAGCTGGCAAACTTGTTGGGGAGCATCTGCCTCCTATTACAGCTACTTTTCATTGAGGCAGATTGAATGTGGCATTTGAAAGGGCTCATTGCATACATGGAGATTTCTCTGGTCATTATGTGACAAAGTGATTATTTAAGGGCACACATTTTGCCTGTTCTCATCTAGGGCCTGGTACACTGTAGATGCTGTCAGAGGCAAAAAGAAGAGACATTAAAAAATGGTCAGGAACAACCTGAGGATAAAGAGGAAAACAATGAAAAATGTAGCAAAACCCTATGTCTGTAGATATTTACTACTGAGCTTCTAAAGTTCTTGAACTGAACTTTGTAGTTTTGAATGAAATGCTTCATTTAACAGATTATTCTACTCTGATGGATGTTTAAGATTGATGCAATTTTTAGAACCCTTTCAAAGTCAAACCTCTCATGAAGGTGATTAATTCTTTACCTCTGGTTTTTCTTTCATTTGTTTTGATCAGGGATATTCTATTGATCAGTTTGATAACTAAATCTAATGAAATCTCACCATGTTTCTACAATATTAGCATGTAATTCTGTGCTCTTATCACTAGATATGACTCAGTGACACCTTAATGGAAGAAGTAATAACTTGGATTTGGCCAGTGATCTTCCAAAATTATCATCTTATGCTGTTATTTCTCAAGAAAGGATTTTAAGAGATTCGTACTGAGTGGACTCAACCAAAAAATGCCTTCAGAAGAAAGGTCTATAAATGATTTCATAATAGGTGATTATATAGCTGTGGATAGGAGGCTGAAACCACCTGCACCTTTCCTGCATTCTAGCAATAACGTTGAGACTTGGGGTCAAGACATTTTTCCGACTCATAGTAACATCCTTTCCCATCCTCATTTCTTCTGGGAATTCCATCTTTGTTTGAAGGGGGAAGAAAGTGCTCTCTAGATATGCACAAAGACATAGCAGCAGGAGGATCTGCTGAGCCTGGTGCCAGCACTTGGAGCTCATAGGCTCATGTTGTGTTTGACCAGTGAACCTCAAGGGGATTAAGATTTCCAGTGAAGTTTCCTAAACCTCTCAGGTATCTGAATGTGAAGAACTTCTATGAATTGACTGCAAGTTGTTTTCTTCCTCCTCCCATCCTGACATTTGCCATCCATTTTAAAAGCCAGGAATTACAGTTTGCATCTTAGTGAGCTCAGCTGTGTCCCTGGTTTACAAGAGGGACTGGAATATCTATTCAAGACCTCTGTGGAAAAACAGTTCCATTCTATTGTCGCTTGTTACTGCTTCCTTGTAGCTGTTTATCCAGTTGTTCTGCTGTGGTCTTGCCACCAAGCATGCTAATGCCATTAATGGAAGTGGATGAGAGAACTTCATTTGTTCCAGAGAGTTTTCCAGGAGAGGGCAGCCATAGTTAATTCTGGGTCAGTTCATGCAATACAATGTGAATATAGATTACTGGCAGCGTTTGTCTGCAGCGCTCTATTGCCCAGCATGGTTTTTGTGCTTAGTTCTCTTAATTTGTTCTTTTGTTTGGATTTCAAGTGCGTAAAAGATGGACTTTTTCACAAATTAATGCTGGAAAAGACAACCCACATAATAGAGTGGTTAACTCCCAGTGCTGTGTACTTGCTGAAATCGCAAATGCTCTTGGGAACAGTTTCCATTATATGTCACTGTTTGCTTTATATACTTTCCAAGCAACTCATGAGCTTCTCTCCACTCTCCTACTTCAAAGATATTTTTGGAAAAGCATAGCCTAAATTGTTGCTTGAGACCTGGAAAGTTCTGGAAAAAAATTTCCCTGGCACTGAAAACTTCTTTTGTTTGGAAAGTATCAGGACAAAAAGATCCTCTTTCCTCTGCTCTTTGCATCATGAGGGTGTGTATATAGCCTCTCTTGGTTTGGATGTAAGGGTGATCAGTTAGCACTGAGGGGCATGTCTCACATGCACAGTTTGGAGCTGTGCTTATGCAAACAGCAGCACTGATGTAGATGGCATCAGGAGGTTTTATTTAGTACTGTCCTCCCAGGGTCACGATTTTTGGGGCTGGGGTGGCAACCAGGATCCCTGGAAGTACACTCAGGCTTTTTATTAAGACTGCAAGGAAAATTTCCATTTGATATGATATGGGTAACTTCCTTTCTTACATCAGTTCAAACCATCAAAAGCTATTTTTCTTTTATCCTTTTTCTTCTTCTTCTTTTTTTTTTTTAAATTCAAAACTCCCCAACTCTATTTTCCAGCATGACTAAGTAAAAATCACTTGCCAGACCCCTAGGTAATGTAAATCCATGGATTTTTATCAAGTTAAAAGTCTGGTCTCAGCAGGTGATAGGGCTTGGGAGGATTTTCTGTTCCTATTTTGTAGGTTTAAACACAATGCAGTTCTTTACACTCCATATGCAAATTCACAGGACGATACACTTCAGACATAGACTAAGGAAGCCTTAAAGTCTTTCTATACACTGAATTTTGAAGACTTTCACCTTTAGTTTTTCAGCTTTCTCAACTTGCTGTACTTTACAACCTCATTTCATTTACTGGGTATTCTACTACTGCGTATCAGATGTACCCAGAAAATCTCAAAATACATAAACCATGGAAAGACTCTGCCGGAGAGGCCTTGTCAAACAGTGCAGGGCTCTTTGCCTGATGTGGAGGATGAGAAATTAATAATTTCTCATCTCAGTTTCTGTGTCCATGGGTCTCTAGAAGGTGGAGAAGCCACCATACTGTGTCTGCAGATGAGCTGATAGCTCTGGCTGGCCTGTGCACAGAGCCTTGGGAAAATAATTCTTAGAAAAGGGACTTAATCAGCTGCCACACTATGCTGATTTGCACATAATTGTGTCTGTCTTTTAGAAGCCAGAGATAAAAGGACAGAATTTGACACCTGCTCATTGCTCATTTTCCCAGCAGCTCTCCAGACTGGAGCACAGTTGCAGAGTTTGAGCGAGGAAAAAGGTTTTGCCACCCGGGTTGTCAATGAAAAGGAGAAGGGTTTGCAGGAATGCTTTGCAGCACTTGACAGATGAAGCCCAAGGCATGGCTTGCAGTCCTGGGTATGGAGAGGATTTAATTTTTTACTCTGTCTAGCCGAACTCAGTGTTTCTTTTCTTCTCTTCCCCACAATGTCATATTTGCAGTTTTATTTAAACACAAAGTTTTCATCCTCTGTGCACTCCCTGGTGCTGATATTTGAGGTTTCCTTTCCCTCAGAATTCAGTGATGGGAAAGAAAGGATTTCTAGGCTCTTACATTAAGTCTTTTCTCAGAGAATTCTCCTTTAAACAACATTATTTTTATTTCAATTTACTTTTCCTTGTGGTTGGGTTTTCTTTTATCCCCTCTACACTCTTCCTGCATGTCCTGTAAATCCTCAGGCTTTGCCTTTGGTTTAGTGTAAGAGTTATTTCTGTAAGGAGCTGGTACCTCAATGAACCAGCATGGGGATTTTGAAAACTTACAATTAAGATGTTTTTCTCTATCTTCTGGACGTCACCTTCCCCTCTTAATTCTTATTAGTTCATTTCTGCTTAATGAGAACTCCTTACTTCTCTTCCCAGGACAGGCTAACTCCTCTCTAAAATGTCTCAGTGTTCCCACATTGAAAGCTGGTTCAGTGCTCCCTTCCTTTCCCCATCAGATTTGAGATTTCAGATACATACATAAATAAATTTTTAATTTATTTAGGGTTAGGTTTGTTGTTTTGTTTTGTTTTTATTAAATTGTTTTTATTCCCTAGCAGTGCCTTCTTCACATCCCAGGAAAATAGGTCTGTGTAGTTCTAGGTGCCATACAAATGGTTCTGCTAAGCTCTTAGGAACATGAGTATTTTCTGCTAAGCTCTTAGGAACATGAGTATTGTGGTCCCTAAGAGCTTATAGTCTTGTCTCTGAGTGCTTATAGTTCAGCATTTTATATCTATCTATATCTATATCTATATCTATATCTGTATCTATATCTATATCTATATCTATATCTATATCTATATCTATATCTATATAAATATATGCACACATATAAGTATATATATGTCTGTGTTCTATGCTATAAAGATATATATGGTATATGTAAAAAAAAGGTGAGCAGGGAGGAGGAATAGGAAAAAATAATACAACAGAGTAATGAGAGATAAATAGTTTTGCACACAGGTTGTGGCTCACAAGGAGCAGTGAGCACAGTTTGCCACCTCTGCAGCAATCACCAGGTTTCTGTGGTTATTACTGTGTGACCTCAGCAATGGGTTTCAGCTGGCACAGGAAAAGATGGGTCATTATTTGGGAATTTAGCCTGGGCTGAGCTTTACTGCTCTATCTAGAAAGCTGGGAATGAGATCCATGCAAGGTGCCATGTGGACATAGCCAGGTGATGGACCTGTAGGATGATATTTGGTGCAAGGGCTTCCGGGGAATAGAAAGTTTGGAGGTGTCAAAAGAAGAGATGAAGTCACTTTAATTTTTGAGGTGTATAATCCAGTTATATCTCAGAGGAAGGCTTGGCAGTGTAGGCAGAGCAAAAAGGTCAGTTTTGGAGAAGTTTTCTGGAAAGTGGCATCAGAATTTAATCACAGGCTGGAGGAGTGAGTCATGAGAGGATATCAAGTCAAAGTGAAAGCTGAGATTGGCAGGAAGGAGTCTGATTTTATTTCTGAAATTAAGACAGGTATGGGTAGAAAAGGACTTCATGAAAAATTCAGGAGCTAGGTTTTGAGCATGTTCAGTTTTAGAAGTAGTAAATTATTAACAGAAATATCTCTGAGAAAGGCCAAAAGTAGTTTGGTTTGATGACTCTAGGCTTAAAGATTTCTTGTTTTCGGTAAACTTGATTGTTATTTGAGTGTTCATATCCAATCTAGCAAGGAAAAATATGGATTTGTGTCACAGAGGATGACTGGAAACTTCTATCTACACATATCTATTATTGCAGTTCTTTTGTGCATTCAAATTGGATTTTGAGACAGGTCATGATATAGAAGCAGGATGCAATCAGAATAAAGAAGTCATAGTAGGGTTTGAGAGTTTCCAGCTCAAATCTGCCTGGATTATTGTCTCATGCCTTAATGCAAAAGTGGACTAATCATACATAGGGAAAATGGGAAAAAATTAACACAATCCATTGGCAAGTGAAACAACTAAGAGCCATCAGACTGAAATAAGCTGTGAGGGAAATTCAAAGAAACTTTATGAAGAATATGCTCATTTTAGTGGGCACCCCTGCTTCTGAGCACCCCCAGTGTGTGGGCATTGAGCACAGGTAGACTGGCCTGGTTTGATATCCCTCATTCAGCTCAGATCATTGCATTTCAGTCGTGGCTGGGCTAAAGGAGGCCCGTGAGGCTCAGTGTCCTACTGCTCGTGTTTACACAGCCACTGAAATGTGGTAAATCATCTACCTGCCTGCTAATAGGGGGTTAAACATTATCTCGGACCAGGCTGTGGCTGATCTACGAGGACACAAAAATTCTTACAGCCTGGACATCTCGTGCAGTGTCTCATGGTTATTTTTTTGTGACAAGCGTGGAAAACGAGTCACAGACCCACAATTTTTCTTCAAATAATCCGTATAACTTTTTTTTTTTGCTTACTTAAAGCATCTTGCACGGGTGTCTCTGTACATCTGGGCATGGAGATACTGCTGTCTCATCTCTCTTCTCACCTGCATGTGAGTTCCTTCTGCTTCAGACAGTACCTCACAGATCTCTTCCTAAAGGCCTCAAAAAAGACAATTATATTACACATAGGATTAGTTTAACCAGCAACTTAAATTAACTCCCTGTTAGGTGTTACCTGTGTAAGAATCAAGCACACCACTGTGTACTTGTTGAATGGGTAATGCAGAAAATACTGTTTCCACTTGAAATGGTAGAAAATCCAGAAAAAAAAAAATTCCACTTCCATATTTCAATATTCCATAAGAGTTTGGATAGGTAAGCTGTGTGAATGAGCTCACATATTTGACTTTGCATGCACAGAATTGAGTACAGGATCCTAGTTTTGTGTCTCTGCTGTTAGATAGGCATTACTTCTCTTGTGAGCAGTTGTAGTTCTTTGCCATCTCCATAGCAAATGTGCCCCAATCACCACCCTTATCACTGATTTCTAGGGCAGGTAACACTCCCTGGAGGTCTGCAATCCAGCCAGTGTCTAGACTAAACCTGGTTGAGAAACGCTCCCAAAACAGCACAAAGTGCTATAGGCTCCTATTTTACCATTAACTTCTGCAGCCACAATTCAGAAACTCTGACAAAATTCGCATGAGGCTTTTCAAAATCTCTTCTACAGGGGAGAGGTTTGTCCAACATCAATCACTGCAGAATGGCAGGGAAAAGGGAGAAAATTTAAAGTCTCATTAAGCAACCAGTGAAGAAAGAGGTGATTACTTTCAGTAAACTGTTGGTAAAGTCATGTCATGGTGTGATTTTTAGGTTTGTCCTGTGCAGAGCCAGTAGTTGAACTCAATGATCCTTGTGTGTTCCCTTCTAATTCAGGGTATTCTATGATTCAGTTCAGTTCCTGCAGAGGTTTTGCACAAAGCTGCCAATGTACACCAAGCGGTGTTAAATGATACATTCTAGCATGTTTTAGTTTTGTTTAAGTATATTGTAAAGATTTTTGCCCTCTCCTTTTTTTTTTTTTCTCCAAGGGGCTGGATAAGAATGCTCTGAAAGTAGTCCTGACACAGACAAGCTGTAGGAATGAAGGAATGAAGATTTCAATAACTTAAAATAACATGCAAATCCCAGTCTCGTGAAATTTCAAACACAAGACACACTGTATGCCAGCCTGACGTCCTGGCTGCATAGCAGATAATAAAAAGAAATTTTGTCAAACCTGCTTGTGATGAACAGATAAAAAAGGTTTGGGCCACATTCATAAATGAGACTACTTAAGCAAGCTAGGGCCATGTCATGGAATATTTTAAAATAAGTCAAAAGAAGCTCAGGCTTACTGGAAAACAGAGCTTTGAGCATCTTAAAATTTTAGGGATCTGCCTTTGTGCATTTAGCTTAGGACTGGACACAAGCAGTATAAACTCTGAAGTGATTTTCACTTGACAGAAAATTGGGCAAAGCACCAAATCACAGGTTATCTTGGCTGCCAGAGGATGAGACAAGCAGGTGCCATCCATGTGCCAGCAGTTTCTTAAGGAAGGAGAAATGTCTGTCATAAAAGGCATGTGTGAAGTAAAATAACTCCCACCAAAACCAGGGAGGTTAAACTGAACTGACACATTTCTGAAATAAATCTGTGGTTAATGTGCTTTCAGGTTTTAAGATCCCAAGTAGAAGCTGGAGGCAGTCAAACCCCAGAGTCATGTTCATTCTTCCCTCCTCAGCCAGCATGACCCTATTATTGGGAGTTAATGGAAGAAGGTTGTACAGCATTTAGATGTTCATAGCCAAGATCAAGTAATGCTGAAACTGAATGCTGGTCACATGTCTTGGAGTTTAAAATTGGACATAAACATTGCACTGATTTGGAAGAAGAAATCTTACTCAGGGCAAATGACAAGGTTGAGGAATCCTTTTGCAAGCGAGTCCCATGGGATGCTGCAGCATCCTCAGCCCGTTGCCATCACAGAGTTAAGAACAGACACAAACTGGGAACAATTTGGCAAGAATGATAATGGGACCAGTTGGGATCTGTTATCAGCATACTGGGCACTGCAAAAGAGTGATTAAATAGGAAGACACGGACAATTATCAAAGACTAATTGCTTATTGTTGCTAGAGCTATATTTTAAATGTGTTTTTCTTTTTAATTGCTTTTGGAGTGAATAAAGTGTCCTTAATTTAATTCTAAAATGTTTGGGAATGGGAAGTCTGCCAGGAACGGGGCAGCTCAGAGGTCCTGTGAAAGCAATTGCCTCTTTCCCCAGCCTATATTCACGTCCAGTTATCCCATCCTCTGCCAACTTTCCTCTTTTCTGGTTCATGCCCTGATGTTGGCTGAAGGTCTCTGGGTTGTTGGTGCTTGCAGGAGGCTGCAATAGTTTGTTCATATCCTTTGCTGTATTTTTCATTCATCACTGTCCAAGGGCCTTGACCTAAAGAGGAGCTGAACTCTTCAGATCCTCAGGGGGTTTGGAGCAGCAGGCTCTGAGTATAAGGGCAGTTTTTAGGACAGGACTAGCAGTGGTTGACAAGGTGAGATATCTGTGTAGTTTGAACCTGTTACAACAGAAACATCTGTATACCCCTGTGCTCTGGTACTACTGACTGCAGGGAAATTCAGCAGGGGCTGAATTTGCCTCACTGTTGTGTCAGTATAACAATGAAAGGATGTGAGGATGTTATTCCAAATTAAGATGTTCAGGTTTGGTGCAAGGAGCAGGTACAAATCACAGACAGAAAGTTTAATGCAAGCAGCTAGGGGGTCTTGTGTTATTAAATAACCATTCAGCATTTTCCTGACAAAAGTGACGGCGAACACAGTTCTTATATTCATAGAAATATCTTTTGTATGGATATATTCAGCTCTGAAAGTGCTGCAGGACTCATAATGGACAAATTAATGTAACCAAATCTGCCTCTCTGTGTGCAGGAACGGTTTGGAAAATGAAAGGAAACTGCTCTGCATTAGGGAGAGTAAGTGCAAAGAGGGGAAACAGAATCAGGGTTTAGGTTTATACTTTAGAGGAAACAGGAAAATCCAGGGATCCTGTTGTCTCAATAGAATGCCACATGTAACCTGTTCCTGTAAGCTGCCCCAAAAACCAGGCTGATAAATCTGTTCCTGACTAGACACAGAGAATGAGGGGAGGGATGGGAAACTTGCTTGTGTGGACACAGGCAGGATTTGCTCTACATGTACAGAGGGTTTGCCTGTAGTACAGATTTTTTCCTACTTTCTGATCTTTTCTTGCACCTGCATAAAATGAAAGATCAGAAATGAGAGAACTGATTAAACCTATTTCCAAATAAATTGTTTCAAAAATAATTCCCTTTTCATTGCTAAGGTTTTTGCAAAGTCCTGAGCAAATACTCTTGCAAAAATGGTTAAGGGAAAAAAAAAAAGAAATAGAGAGAAGTTGTTCCAGACACCATGGCTGGCCCTTTCTTTGTTCTTTTAAGGCAATTAGAAGGAAAGCTGGCACGGGAAAACATTTTAATCAGCATTTTGGATTTTTTGAGCACAAAAAAACTGAATCATTCCATGGAACCTTCATTGCAGCAACTCTAGCATGGGCTCTGGGTCTTTGGCTTTCCTCCATCACAGTACCTGATGGACATTATCCAGAGATGTCAGTGATGCTGCTACTCCTCTCCCCTCTCAGGCTATGGCTCTCCTGGTTCACAGATCAAGATGAATAATATTAGTATTTTTTAATTAACAGTTGCAATGATTGATTGACAGAGTACTCTATAACAGCAAAGCTAGGCAATACTTGCTTTTCTGGTTTAACTCTCTTTTACCTTTTATGTGAGAGGTATTTACACATCTGGACATCTCATGCCTTGAGTTTTGTTGGCCATCTTGTTTGTGCAAAGCCATTCCTCTGTGAGGTATTTGCCCGAAGTCCTGGGCCAAGTTCCCAGCTGCAGAGAATGGCAGAGGCCAGTATGTGTGCATCAGCTGGGGATTCAACATCCAGTTTAAAGGGAAATATCCAATGAAAATTTCTCCATCTCTCCCCTGTAAAGATGAGCAAATCCACCCTGCCTTTTCCTGCAGCCTGTTTTTTAAAATCAGCTCAAAAATGAGTGGGGAGAGAAAACACTGCTGGAATATGCATTTCCAGCGGGATTAAATGTATTTGTATGTGGCTTTCCAAAATTAAACTTTGACAGTGGTAAAGAGGGACTTGGGCATGAAAATACAATTAGCCATGGCTCAGGACTCTTGATATACAGGGGGACCAATCAGTTGTGAGTTCTTGCATGGGAACTTAACAAAGAGGCAAGAATAACTTACTGTGTGTTAATATGAGCAGAGTAAATAACACAAAATGTTGTTAATGTTTGGTATTCATTTCCAAGTGGCTCCTTTGGGTAATGTAGCCAGAAGTGCACCTGGCAGGTGATGGTAAATTGTTTTTCTTGTGGAGTTGTCTTCCTGCTAATAACACTCATTCCCTTTTTTTGAGAGTTCTGAGGTCCTGAAAGAAAGATATTATAAGAATGCTGATTATTATTTTCACATAATGGTCTCTCACAGACTTCCTGTGGTGTCAATAAGCATCACCCATCAGCTGGGCCATGAAGTAGTCTTTCCATCTTAAAGATTAATTCATGGAGATCCTAAAAGGCTTGGCAAAGGCTGTCAATGAAAAAGCAAAGCTTTCCAATCACCCTTCTCAGTGGTTGTAGCAGCCTGATCCTCTGCCTTCCAAAATGTGTTGGATAACATTTTCTCCCTTGATACAATAATCACTTAGGGAAGGTCCTAGAGGGAAAAGAGAATGGCCCCGTGCCTGTTCATTAATGTGTGGCAGAGACAATGTCTGTCCTTTTTTCATGGCTGTCAGGCATTGCAGGGTAATTTTGGCAGCCAAGGATGCCAACACAGTGGGCATTGTAGGTAAATGAACAGGAAAAGGCGTGGGGAGGACAGCATTCTGTTGGCTTATTGCATTACTTCAAAAATGATTTAACTTTTAATTAGAAGGAGGTTGGGAGATTGCTAGGTCTTTATGCTTTTATTTATTCCCTTCTGTCATCCAGATTTTCTGCTGCCACTTTTAAAATGCAATTTATATATGCAGTTGGAATTAAACTTGGTCCTTCTAATTTTCTGAAGTGCTGTTTCTCTCGTATCTGAATCTTTGCAGGATGGAGATACAGCCACGACTGATTTCTGTGCTAGTGACTGCATCTTCTGATTCAGAGCTCCTGTACTCCAAAGCCAATAATGATTCACTCTCACAGCAGTGGTGTGAGCAGTCTCAGCTTTTATATGCCATCTGTGTGAGTGAGCTGAATCTGCAGAAACGGGACCCTGTGCACATGGCTTTTCCTCTGCTCATGGATGAAAATATTAAAGCAAATCCGTATGGTCCGTGAGATGTTTTCTGTGTCAGGAAGGGAGTAAAGCTGCCTGTCAAGCCAAGCTGTTCTCTCTGATGAAAGGGGGCTGTTTTTAAACACTCCTTTCCATAGTATTTTGCACGCCAGCCATGTGTGCTTTCTAATCTGACATCTCATTGAGATCCTTGGCTCCAGTACTGCAGGAGGGAAGTGTGTTCTGGGAAGGAAGGAGATTATTTCTCAATATGTACACAAACACGTGTGCACACACACACTCTTAAATTAATCTAAAATTGAATTTTTTTTTTTTTTTTAGGAATGTGAAAAAAATTAATCTGGTTGAGCCAGACTTAATTGCTTCCCTTTTGTTTGGATTTTCTGTTTTCTCATGAAGATATTAGAAAGAAATGCTCTGAGCTATTATTAGATACAAAGGTAGAGATAGAGGGCAAAGGGTTAATTTACAATTCCTATAGCAGACCATTGAAGCTAAAAGGCAACTGATGAGCAGCTTGAAAATATAGATTCATCCACTAAGCTTAGGGAGTATTTCCAAAGGTTTGGGCTGGTCTGGGGATCTAACCCTTTGTGCAGCTGTAAAACCCACTGGAGGAAGAAGAAAACAAGTGGGTTTTTTAATTTTTTTTTTTTTTTATTTAATGAAAAGAGTCACCTTGCAGGGAGAAGCTTGAAAACATGAACTGATATAAAGTAATGAATCGATATAAATGCACTGCTTTTGAAGGAAGCAACTGGACTTCAGCTCTGTGCCAGGAGACTGGGGAGCATAAAGGTTATCCACAGACACACATTCTTTGTGTTTTGAGAAACTCAAGTCAGTTAATCCCTGATAATGGGATACCATTATAACCACTCCTTCACCTCCATGATCTTGAGGCAATACTGCAAGAAGCAAATTGATCATGTTGGGCAGGGCAGCCCATGGCATTAGAGTGTGCTGTTGCAGAAGAAATCCAATGCCAAAATGGTTTTCTAGCCCTTGCCTAAAATGCAGTGGTGATTATCACTTCCTTTCAGAGAATTGCAGAGATGGGCAGGGACCTCTGGAAATCATGTGGTCCTATTCCTGTTCAAGCAGGGCCACCTAAAGTCACTTGGCATGGACCATGTCCAGATGGCTTTTGAGTATCTCCAGGGATGGAGACTCCACAACCTCCCTGGGCAACCTGTGCCAGTGCTGGGTTACCTTCACAGCAAAGAAATTATTTCCTGGTGGTCAGAGGGAAGCTCCTGTATTTCAGTGTGTGCACATTGCTTCTGATTCTGATCCTGCCACTGGGCAGCACTGAATCAAAGAGCCTGGCTCTGTCCTCTCTGCACCCTCCCTCCAGGTGTTCATCTCCACTGCTGAGATCCCCTGGAGTCTTCCCCAGCCTGAGCAGTCCCAGTTCTCACATCCTGTCCTCCTGGAAGAGATGCTCCAGTCCCTTCCTCCTCCTCGTGACCCTGTGTTGGAGTCTCTCCAGTGTGTCCATGTCTCTCTTGTAATGAGGAGCCCGGAACTGGATACAGCACTCCAGTACTCCTCAACAGTGTTCTAATTGTCAAATAAAAAAAAAAAAAGAAAAAAAAAAAGAAAGGAAATTTTGGAACAGGGGCTGGCTGTTCCAACTGGAACACCAACACTGTTTTTGGACTGCTACAGCTTGAACACTGAAGGGTTTTCTTGTGCTTTTTTTTTGCCAAACCTCTTGCATCTGATGCTGCTGCATTTGGGCAGCTTTGGTCAAGGAGGCGTTTTCATCTGGGTACCTCAGCTGTGCTGGCCTGACCTCTGGAATAAATGCTCCTTTCTGAACTTTTTTCTTCTTTGGCAATAGCTTTAGTTTATTTTTTTATCCAGTGGCTGCGTTGAGGCTTGTTCAGTTTGCCAGGCTAAAGAGCGTCACAAGAACATGCATCATTTTGTACTTTTTGTCTAAGGCAACAAAACAAAACTGAGTTTAAAAAAATCACTTGGTGTGATTTTTTTTTTTTCCTGTGAAAACTCCTGGAGCATAAAAATAGTGTCTTTCTTTGAAGAGGAGATATTACTAATGTAAATCCAATGCAGAGGGATAATATGATGTATGTCAAAAGGCAAGCAACCGAGGAGGAGTTGGAGTGATGGAAATGCCTCCTGGGCATATGAGATTGTGGGGATAGGTGTTCACACAAAGGAAGCTTTCTTACATGTGCCCAGGGCTTTCTCTTATCTCTGGACATGAACCCATAGTGAAATAGAAATGTTCCTGTGTTAATAGTGCATTGGAGATAACCCTCATCTGAAAAATACAGTAATACTGCACAACTGGGAACCCTTTCAGAGCAGGGAATTGGACTGGCAATTTCATAGTGTGTTGGTAATGAAACATTTTGGTTCTGTATAAGCAAATGGGCAAGGTTAATGGACACATTACTCCAGCTGTCATTGTCCCAGCAGTAACCAATTTAGAGGCTTTATATTTTCTGCTGTCCCAGTAAGGGAAAGAAAAGTAGAAAATTAAAAATAGAAATCCCAGAGTGATTTAAAGTGCAAAGAGTGGACAAGCTTATTGTACTCCAGTATAATTTTAAAATCCCTCTTTTCCTTATAATCTGGATTTTAATATATGTATTACATTGCAAATTCTGCCAATGTCTGTCCTGCTCCAAAATCTCACCTCCATAGAGAAAGATTTATTCTGGTTGTAACATATGAACATGGGCCTCCAGCCCTGGATCTCTCTAGCTGCTGTTTGTATTAATGGTTCCTGTTTGTATTTCCCTTCACCTTATGCAGCTGATTTGCAGAACCATGAGAAATTGTCTGTGGCTTTGGCCTTCAAAGGAGGAGGTTAAAAAATATCTTCTGTGTATAGATCATAATTGAGTTTTTTTCATAGTTCTTTCAACAGCTGTGGACAGATATCAGAGCCACGTGAGCTGGTTTTTCTCAAGTAGGTGCCCTGCACAACAGCACAGCATTCTTTCCCAAAATTAACTGTCTCACACTCCTGGTTTCATTGAGATTACTTTTTCCTTGCTGAGTCTCCTGTCAAGATTAATGCAGCTTCTGGAGCAGATGTCCAGCCTAACGAGGACTCATTTCCTTGCTTTGCAGACATCCTGGTTAATGGCAAGGTGTGTGACTGTGACGTCGTGGTGACGTGCCAGGTGGGGGACCCTGTCCCCTTGCAGGTGAAGCTGACCAACTGGAGCAAGCACAGCGTGGGGCCCTTTGCTCTGACCATGATGCCCTACCAGGACTACCAGAATGGGGTGCACAACTATGACCTGCAGGATGCCATCACCTTTGTGGGATCCAACACCTTCTACATCGACACCGTGAGTTGTTTTATCACAAGTATCACGATTTTGAGTGATGTGCATTTGAAAGGGGCTCCACTGTTCTATTGTGCATTTTAAAGCAGATCAGCTTTTGGAAAGCCCCATGATTATGGCAGCTTCTGCTAACAGTGCTGCTGTGTTCATCTGCAGTGGTTTAAGACTGCAATTTCCTACCATGTAAACCAGTAGTAAATTATCAGAGGCAGCAACTTCTGGTCAGATCTTCCAGATCTGGCTGACTGTGAATGGGTAACCCTAGATTGAATGTTCAATACCAGGTTGCCAGTCCCTTGAGTCACCCAGTGCAGCCTGCAGTAATAGATTTTAAATAACTTTTCTTTTTTTCTTTAGTCCATAAGAAACATTCCCCAGGCTGAGCTGAGGAATTCAGCAAATCAGTTTTAGTCAGGTCCTGAGGAAACACAACAGACTGCAAAAAGAAAATGCTAAGCATTAATGGCCAATCTGATGAGCTAGTTCATTTCCTGGATGCTTAGCATACTGATATAAAACCATAAAGAAATGCTTAAAGTGAGGCAAAAAACTGCCCCTTTTTAAAACAATTGAGATTATGATTTTTTTCTCAATTTCTCTAGAAAATTCAAGTCTAGGAGCTTTTTGCTTCTAAGGCAAGACACTGCAAATACAGATAACACTACTCTCTCCCACATCCTTCCCTCCCAAAAATACAACAAGATACCTGGAATGAAAATTTGCAGGCAATGCTGCAGAGTGGAATGAGCGGCATTTCTGGTTAATTATGAAATAAACATGAAGAAGGGGGTGAGTGTTTGGGATAGTGCTTAGGACCTTTGTTTGGGTCAGCTCTCCAGATCGGTAATAAAATGTACCTGTCAAAATTAAATATATAAGTGAACCTTAGTTAGAAGGAAATTAAAGGTTAACCGCGGAGATAGTCACCATGCGTATTTTTCAATTACATATTGCAGAAGACAATATTTCTAAAAGCTAATGAGCATGAAATATACCATCAACTTGAATTTTAATGGTGGCTAACTGCATTCTTATAGCTGAATAATTTAAATATGTCAACAGAAATCATCCAGGGATGGCTCTCTTTGACTTTGTTTCTGACAATGTGGAGTTTTTAATCAGAGTGGTGGTGTTTGGATGCCCAGCTGCCAAAGGGCCCGACCCTGCAGGCTAATGAGGGAAAAGGGAGATGTCAGTGTGATGTATTCTTAGCTTCTGATTGAGTCTCCTACGGGGCAAAAAGTCAGGAGGTCACATCTCTGGTGCCTGCCCAGGCAGCCTTCTCATATGTTACGGTCCCTGCTTTTGCCCCATTGCTCAGTATTTTGACATTTCTCCTGTAAACACAATCCCCAAGAAGTTAAAAATAGAATTGTTTTCTGCTGCTTGTCCTCCTCTCCATACAAAAAGGTGAAATGAACAAAATGTCGACTCTCAGACGACAAGTGTTACATTTCACAGAGTGTAGAGGTGACACTGCACAGGCTCCTAGGGAAAGTGCTTGGTCATGTTTCTTTGGGGCATGGAGCCCTGATTGTGGAAGAAAATCCTTATGTCTTCCAGAGGCCTTTTCTTTCCTCATAATAACTAATTTAGAAATAGAAAGTAGATTTCAGAAAGTTTTACCTGTTTGGGGGGGACGAGGGGAAAGCCCTGGTTTGTGCATTTGATGCTTCAGGGAAGAACCACCATGCCCAGAATTGTGTTTATGCCCTGAGTTTGGCCAAAAGTCACACAGATGCTGGTTAAAAAACAAAGAAGCTCATGGCTGGGTGAGATGAAAGACAACCAGGGTTTCTCTTTTTTATAAACAAAACTTGAGATACTGGACTAGATTCCCTGCTGGTTTTCAACTCAGCACTGCTGTGTGGAAGCTGTTAATAATGTCCCCATCATTTTTTTAACCTGAGGTCATGGGCACTTGACTATTTTTCTTGTTTAGTGGAGGTGGCTTGAGGTGCTGCCCTTTCCCAGCTGCTTGTGAAAGATGTTCCCCTCTCCCCCAGCAGGCCCACCAGGACAGACACTGTTTTGTGAAAAGTTGTCCAGTTTAGCAAAAACTACATTAGTCAGCAGTTTAAGTTAATTGGGCTGACTTCACACTGACACTGGCACAGGGATGCTGACATGATTTATTGCAGGGCTGAGCTGGGTGGGAGGAAGGATGGAGAATCAAGTCTGGTTTGGTGTACCACTGGAGCATGGTCAAGAACGAGTGGGAGCATCAGGTATTACAGCAAGGGCAGATACTCCTCACACCCTGAAAATTCACTCTGTTGTCATGCAGAAACTTCATTATTGGTACAAAAAACCCCAACAGATCCCTCTGCCTTCCTAAATGTTAGTTTCATATTAAGTCTCATGCTCAAAAATTCGCCTTTATTTTTGATTCCAGACTAAAAGGTCTCAAAGCAGTTTCTGCTGCTACATGGATGACAGGGGATTTATACAGGAATTTTCAGGATGCACATGCTGCTTTGCAGTGTGAATATAAATTGTTGAAAGGGTAAAGTCACACAGTTTTGTATTTCCCTTTCTTGTGGCTTGAAGTCCTAGTTAGAAGATTTATCTTGAAGTAATGATGCTTATTCACCTCTTTGTGCTTTTACCTCAATTTGATGCAGCAGCCTGGGTTTGTGTCACAAAGTCTCTGCTGGGATGTGCTACTTCAAAAAGCAAAGTCTTTTCTGGAACATTTTAAAAAATATTGTTATTTCCATGCATTTTAAATTAAGCAAAATCTGTATTTTTAAGGACAACTTCTAATTTGGGTAGCCTTACTTTTCTCTGTATTTGACAGAAAAAGTTATTTTCTCCATTATGATTTAAATATTTTACATTTTTTGTTCAATGGGTAATTTTGAAACACGAATTAACATGGTGGAACCTACCCATTAAAATACAGTGGATTGATTTATGTTTTTATCTTGCTTCACAACATAAAGTTAATCTCTTGCCCCAATGTTAATTTTTTTTTGTTCTTACCAATGTTTTATGTTGAACAATTAGTTGATCACATAGAGTTGTTTTTTGCCCAATTAAAACCAAAAATATTGTCTTCTATGGCGAATCCTGTAACTCCTAGCAATTCATCCTCCCTTGTTGTCCCTGGTTGTGCCATTGCTTATTCTCAAGCAGGATTTTTTTCCTGTGTGTGCTATCACACACAGGCTCGAGTGATTGGTAGTGGGAGATGAGGAGAAATTCATTAGTAGATGGTCATTTTGAATCAGCTCAGAAGCCATGGTGAACATTTGCTCACTTCTGGCAGGTCCTCTGTGGCCCATCTGGAACAAATTATTTTTCTTGGCACTGTTTTATTCACACTGTAAAATCTTTGGGGCAGCAGGCAGTAGCTGGCACCAGCTCTAATCTCCAACTGAGCTCCCTAAGTACTACAGCAGTATAAATAAGTAGTAATTAGTTCTAAGCAATCACAGTCCCACATGGTAGCCTAAATCAGGGAAGAATTAGGATGGAGCTAGAAACTTAATTTTTCTTCTATCTCGGTGGAACAAAGGAGTAATGTGGAATTTTTTTCCTTGGTTTTCGATCATTATTTTCTGAGGTACAAGTTGCTCATCTTTGTTTCCATGAATGGTGGAATTTTAACAAAGCCTGTTTCAACTCTGCCCTGACTCAGGAATGTCAGCATCCTGAAGAATGATTCAGTCATCAAAGCTTATGCAGTTTAGGGAACATTTTGCCTCATTCTACATTTGGTCAGGTGAATCCTTCTGTTTGCAGCTGGCTTAGATGTGGACATTCACTTTACAGACATTTGGGTGGATTCAGTTCCAGACTGAGATGAAGAGATGTTACCAGGGGTGCTGGCCCACTAAGCTCCCATGAGTCAGTGGAGGTATGGTCTGGTAGAACCTGGCTTATAGACACAGGGCTGAGATTTAGTTGCCTAAAAGTACATGTTTGCCATCACACAGGGGCTGTGGGTATCCTACCAGCCCCCAGTTGCTGCTAGAAATCCTGTAAGACATCCTGGGCATCTTCCCAGTCCTGTGCAGGTGTCTCAATGCCACTACCTGTGTTTAGGCAACTCTGTTCTGGCTCTGCAGGCTGCCTAGTGAGACCATTCTGTGTTAGCTCCACTGTCTGCATTGACTAAGTATCCTCCTTTTGTAGTAGGAGCTTGGGTACCTTGGACTTCTAAATGTAGGTTTAACCTCAAAATTAGTCCTGTGCCTGGTGTAGCAGCTGGGCTGATGTGACCCTTTACTGACCTGGCTGCTGCAGCTGAATGTCTGATCTTTTGGGAGGGTTTGTAGGCAGCCCCACTGGAGATGCAGCCTTACTTTCCAAAGTTGGTTCCTGTTTTGAAGGAAACATCTTGTAACTTCTGCAGAGCCACCTGCACTTAAGCAAGGCAAAGGTTTCAAGCTCATTTTGCTTCCCTGTTTCTTTTCCAAAGCACAAGTGTTGTTACAGTGGTGGTGGTACAACAGATGTGGGTAGAGCCCAACCCATGAATGTGATGTGTGGTGTTGATGCTGAGGAGCCTGAAGCCACCTTCCTGCTTGCCAAGGGCTCTGAGCTGTGCTCTTACAGATGTTCCTTTGTGAAGATGGGGAAGAATGAACCAGGAGCCTGAAAAAGCTGAGGGTCCTGAGGAGGCTTCGTTTGCTGTTTGCCTGCACCCACTGCTGGCATTAGTGCCTGCCTCTGCCCTCCTCTGGATGAAAGTCCACATCAGCCCCAGCGAGGCAGAAATCAGGCAGGCAGCCCTGGGAGAAGGGGAGGGAAGCAAGAGGGGACATGGCTTGATGTTGTTCTGTGTGTCCAGACACGGTGCCAGAGGGCAAGAAGGTGCACCCAGCCACAGGGGAGATGCCAAGGACAGGCTCAGGGCAGCAGCTGTGGCTGCTCTGATCACTGACCTGGATGACACGGTGCTCATACAAGTTTGTGTGGGTCTGCAGAAGAGCTCAGCACCAAAACCAAAGGGAGCACGGGCTCTCCAGCTCTGAGGATGTGGCTGCTTGTGAACAGACAGGCCCTTGTGCAGGAGCTGCTGTTTGGAGTCACAGAAGCACAGGATGGTTTAGGTACTTAAAGTTCATCTTATTCCAACCCCCCTGCCATGGGCATGGACAACTTTCCTTATCCCAGGTTGCTCCAAACCCCACCCAGCTTGGCCTTGAACGCTTCCAGGGATGGGGCATTCAACCTGTGCCAGGGCCTCACCACCCTCACAGTAAAGAATTTTTTTCCATATAAGTATCCTAAATTTCCCCTCTTTCAATTTGATCCCCATACTCTTTGTTCTATCACTACAAATCCTGATGGAGAGTCTTTTCCAGCTTCTCTGTAGCTCATTCAAATACTGGAATGTGCTGTGAGGTCTCCACTCAACCTTCTATTCTCCAGGCTGAACAACCCCAACTTTTTCAGCCTGTCTTCATAGAAAAGATGCTCCAGTACCTTTAGCAGCTTCATGGCCCCTCTCGGGACTTCTTCCCATTTAAGGAGGTCCAACAAAGCAGACTAGTAGCCCTGGGGACCACTATACAGGATGCATAACTATATGCATCTCCTGGCTAAAAAAACCAGCAGTGAAAGTAGAAAAAAAAAACAAAAACCAAACCTTGAACAGGAGAAAATGGAAATAGCTCATTCCCTTCACTTCTGAAAGCAACAGAAAATCTGCCTCATGGAAGGTGGTGGCTGGAAGTTTTCAGCTCTCTGGAATATTCTTGAGTTCCCTGCACCCCTGAAATCTTCTGTTGATCATTTTCCTTCCTCCTCTTCCCCACCATGGCCTTCCCATCATCCCTGTTCTGGTCTTCCCAAGCAGGGGCAGTTTGTCCTTCAGCAAAGGGTGTCCATGAGAACTTTCCCAGTTCACACTTTGTTTTTCATGTCTCAGTGTGTCATATTATGAAAATTTTTGTAGTGGGGAACAGCCCTGATCACCTGTCTCAGACCCTCAGCCTTTATTGGGACTTTTCTGCTGGGATGAAGTTGCCCTTTCACAATTTCTGGAAAAATTTCATCTAGTGCAGTGGCTTTGTGTTGATTTGGTGTTTTGCATTTGCTGTAACTTTAACTCAGTTCTAGGCATCCTGAAACTGGATTTAACATCTTGTGGAAAGCAGATACTAATTCGAACATTATCACATGCTGAACAGTGGTGGGAGTGTTAAAGTTAGAAATTACTGAAGTGTCTTGCTGAAATGATGGACTGAGATATATTATTTGTTGTGAAGATATGGACTGTAGATGGATTTGTGATGAAGGAAGATACATAAATGTAGAAATAGTGTGAACTCTGTATATTTAATTTGGACAAGGAAAATCAGGTTTCTGGGAAGTTTCTTGCTAACTTTGTTATTTCAATGATAAATACTTAAGTTCCTGATTAGAATTAGCAGTCAAATTGTTTCTCAGTAATAAGTGAGAATGAACTGAGTTATTGCTAAGCTGTTAAATGATGTTTAACCATGTATTTAACGTTAATGCAGAGACATGATTTAGAACTTTAATAGAGATGTTGGTAGATGCAGTCTAAGGAGAGATTTAGGGTGATCTCTACCTTAAACAAATTCTGTTTTGGAATCAGTGACTCCTAAAGGTTCATATTCTGTTTTGAGCTGTGGCACAGATTTACTGCATGAGTGAATAACAGGATTAATTTTTTAATGTAACAGTTTTACTAGAATGGGGATGGAATGTTTACTCCTTTTTGTATGAAAGCATTACTAAGATGTGAATCTGGAGTACTCTGAGACCCTGTGAATTAGCTAATGAATTGCAAACTGCAATTAATTTGCTATGTTGATGGTTTATTTGTACTGATTTTTGCATTCTCTTTGCCAGGTAAAGCCAACCAAAGACTCTGTGTACTTTGGATCTCTTCTCTTCCTCTACACGGGCGATTTCTACCTGAATATCAAATTCCATGAAGACAACTGCAGCAGGGAGCTGCCTCTGTCCTGGCTCTGCCTTCCCAGTGTCCACATCCGTGCTACAGATGGCCCCAGCTAAGCTGTGACTGCACTGTGTGCTGCTTGATTAACCACAGCACACAGCAATGCTTGGCACATCCTCTGCTTCACCCCCTGTTTCTGTCCAACCCCAGGACACAGTCTCTACTTTGGAGGAACAGCTGAACACTTTCTGAATTGGCTGATAGTCATTTAGACAGCTGCTTTAGCTAATTTCAGAGGGAGGGAGAGAGAGAGATTATAACTGTGCTGAAGTTTTCCTCTGTTTCCAGAAAGCCTTTGAAACTATGTGCATTATACTTCAATACACTCCATTGATATCAGTAGTTTGAAAGAGTCTTGAGGGCTGAATTTTGCCATGTGTTTGAAGGTCTTAAATCCTATTTAAATAATCCTGTTTGATCATTTTTCAGTAAGATTTGTGTATCTGTATGAAATTCCTCCTGGTTTATGCTGGACCCATGGCATGTTCCCTTGGGGTATAGATCTCTGTTAGATTTGTTAGATTTGTTTGGCTTGCTCTTGTTCATTTGTTTGCTGAGAATTTGGTGTCTTTGGTAGGAAATGGCAGTAGTGGTGCTTTTTAGTGTGCTGCTCAAAGTAAGAATAGCCTCCAGTTATTCTCTCCCTCCCCTGAGCCCAGTGCCACTTGCTCCTGGTAAAGTCACTGCCTTTAGTTTGGCAGATCTATGAACTAGAAAGGAGAGAGGGTGAGGAAGAGCAAAAGAGTTTTGTCCTTGAGAGAAAAAATAAGCCAACTTTTGGGCTGCCTAAGGCTTGCCTGTGAATTTAGCTTTCACAGTTCTATTTTGCACAGTCACTTGAAATATTTGCAGACTCTTAAAGATCCACCAGAATTAATCAGATGATCATTAATGTAACTTTTCGTGAGTTTTTGCAAACTCTTCTTCTCATCAGATTTTTCATGCTAATACACTGTTTTTTTAAATGTGTCTGGTTTTTTCCCTCTTTTTTTAGTTTTCTTTAAAGTTAGAGGGTTTTTTTACGTTTAATTATTAGGCAATTAAGGCCATGGAATTCTTGAGTGTGAAAGTAGTTGTTGAATGTGCTGATAATTTAGCCTATTTTTCAGGATAATGTTTTTGTATAGTGAGACGTGTTTTTACCCCATGTAAAGCAGGGAGATGTCTTAGCTGTATGATTAATACATTATTTCATGAAGCATATGTTTAAAACCTATCTCAGTCTTTTCTTAAATACATAGTTAAATTTGGTGGTAGTATGCTTTGGGGGTGGATACACCAAGATGTGGCAGGGACACTCCAGTTAGCTGTACATGATTTAAATCTACATGCACAACCTCTCTGCAGATTCTTTGTTTCTTTAGAATTCATGCAAACTTGGGCCCCCACTGAATGCCTGGCCTGACCCTTCCTGCTCAGTTCTGACTCTCTGCATCATGCCCAGGGGTATTTTAGATGTGACTGGTGTTTTCCATAGGAAAGACAGTGCTCAAAACTCTATTCATTGCATGCTTGCATATGATTGTTCATCCTAAATATATTCCTAACCTGAGGGAACTGTGGCTGTAGCATGGTAGCTATATTTGCAGTGTATGCAGGGTATTAGCTGTAAAAACCTGTGTTGTGGCAATGTTATCAGTATTTGTGCTTGAGCTGTGGCTCTGTACTCAGCCTTGAAAGTGGAAGCTTTCAGTCTAGACCTGATGAAAATCTGAGCCCTGCTGAAGATTTATTTGCAATGATTCACTGCTCTGTCAGGTGCCAGTGAGGTCCAGTAATAAAACTGTTCCTTAGAGTGGCACAGTGGCTCTGGGCTTGAGACACCCCTGGAAGGAGGGTCCAGCAGCTGTGCTGGGCCTGGTTTTCTGTATTGGTGGAGCTTGGCTAACCAGATTGTGCCAGATGAGGCTGAATTCTCTGTCCCTGCATAGGCAATACACAGAAAAATAAGATCCAAGGAGAGCAGGAACTAAACCAGTACATCTTCCCTGTAAAAGCTTGGTTTTGACATGAATGTCTGTACTATGTTGCACAACACTGTTGCAGCAAAATCCAAATTGAGTTTTTATTCAGTGTTCCCAGAAGAAAATCTGCAGATTCTAGGAATACAGCTAAGGCTTTATAAGGACCACACTGCATTTGAAATAAAATTATTGTAAAGTAGATGCTGTTGCAGTCAGGATCCTTCAATTTACCCAGCTAAGGGACTATTCTCTAATTAATTATTGACAGCATGCTCTGAAAAGAGAGGGTCTTGTTCTGTGGAGCCTGTCCTGGGAGGCAACATTCCTGTGCCTTTTACTTATACAGGATCCTGATGTACAGCCCACTGTAGCTGTTGGAATGGGAACAGGTTTTATTACAACAAAAGGAGGCTGCATCTTTTCTAGGTATCCAATATGCCATTATAAATCTGCCATATGTGCACATAAATATAAGTTTTTATGTGTGAGCTGACCCTTAAAGGTCTGTCTGTTATACAGTAGACTGCTCTATCCCTTGTCAACTTGGACGCTTAGTTGCTTTTGGCATTTATGATATCTTCCCCAATTTTCTCACACTTCTACTTGTCTTAGTGAGAGAGATGAAATACAAGAATTTTTTCCTTCTGTGGATCATTTTTAACTTGTCCAGAAGGAAGATTTTAAGTGTTAGTGTAATTTGGAGAAGGGTTGAGGGAAAGGTGCTTAATATCACTGGGGTTGCTGTCAAGATTGGTCCTTGTACTGCTTGAAAGAAGGATGATACTTTTCTTATCTGCTTTCCTTTCTTGGTACTGGAAACTTATTTTTCTTTCACTGAAACACCCAGCAATTATTTGAACATGACGAGCTGAACTGTTCATTGTAAATCTTATACAAACCAGTGGTTGCAATAAATTATTCCTAATTTAAATGGCCATTGCTGAGAGCAGATGTTGATCCCATATATGAATGCACTGGAGAAGCATAAGTTATGTAACTTTACCTGAATAAATACTTGTGTCTTGTTATTTACACCTCTGCCAGTCTCTTTAGTCTGTAGTTCTTGGTTGTGTTATTGTGTGATTTTGCTGATAATAATGCATGTCTCTTGATTCTGTATTGTGTCTCTGAAAGAATGTGTTGGACCCAGGAAGTGAAATTTCAGCTTCACTCAAACTTTCTCTTCCTAGATGAGCTCAGAGGTGGTGACCCCTGTCTGCTCTATAGTGTGGCTCCTGTGTCAGTGCCTATTCACTGTCAGCTGAGGAGAGAGAGGCACTCACAGGAAAGGTAACAAAAGGCCAGAAGTTGTGTCCAGGGACGCTTGGGCTGGATATTATGAAAAGGTTCTTCACTCAGAGGGTGGCTGGGTGCTGGAACAGGTTCCCCAGGGCAGGGGTCACAGCCCAGAGCCTGACAGAGCTCAAGAAGTGTTTGGAAAACACTCTCAGACACATGGTGGAACTCTTGGGGATGGTCCTGTGAAGGGGTGGGTATCAGATTTGCTGATTCTTGTGGATCCCTTCCAACTTGGCTTAATCTGTGAAATGCCTCAGTGTCCCAATACTGATGTTGAGGATGCTGAGGCCCTGGAACAGATTGTCCAGAGAAGTGATGGCTGCCCCATCCCTGGAAACATTCAAGGTTGGCTTGAACAGGGCTCTGAGCAACTTGATCCAGCTGAGGGTGTCCCTGCTCATTGCTGGAAGAATGGGACTATACCTGCAAATGTTCCTTGCAACCCAAAGCATTCCATGATTCTGTCACATTTCCCATCCTTTAAGAAACAGCTCAAAGGCTGGAAGGACCATCTTGGAAGATTGACTGCAAGCACTTAAAAACCACTTGATGCCCAGCCTTGACTGAGCTCCTTCTGTCACTCCTGGGGTTCCTGTGTTTGGATTCCCAACCTAGAAGTTCTTAAGGTTTCCTTAGTGAGAGCCAGCTGCACGCTCCCTTCCTTGAGTCCTCTGGCTCCCTTCCTGGGTGTGGGCACTGTGTTTTTCCCTGGAATGGGGCTGTGCATCCATCCTGCTTGCACTACACACCCCAGAGCAGTGCCAGCTCCCTGGGATGGAGCCAAGCCCTCTGCAGCTCTGGGTGTGGGGGCACAGGGGAATTGGGGCTTTCCTGCTGCTGTACAGAGCTTTGCAAACATTTGTGCTCTTAATATAGGAGACACAAAAGATCTGGACAAAATTTTTTGTCAAGTGTTCCATGATAGCTGTTTCCTTCCGGGGTTAGGTCAGGGTTCTTGAATTGTTCAGCATCTTTTTAGTTTTTAGCTTCTCATCTTACTCTTTATCGCTTCATCCTTCCCACTGACTCTTCCACTCACTCCACTTTTCTGCTTTTCTTTGGTCCCAACAGAAAGGATCAACTTGCCCCTTTTTTTCCTTCCTCTGCATCTCTGTTAGAGCCCTCCTAACACTTTGTTCACGTTAGGGAAAAATTTGCTTCAAACCCAGTGTCAGCTGCTAAACTGGAGTTTGACTCTCATATATCCTCTTCTTAAAGCATCTTGAGCTATTTCAGTTGAACAGGATCTTGCCTATTTCATTACAATCTGATGTTTCTTGTTGGAAGGATACTTAATTCAACTGCATTCACCATGCATCAATTCCATAACACCAGTGGGACTCTGTGTGTAGGTGATGTGTCACTGCTCACTTACTGTCCCTGTGTTCCTGATTCAGCAAGATATCCAAGCATGTACCTAATGTTAAACACATCAATAGAAGCACATTAATAGGCCCTCTTTTGACAGCTAATTCAGCCACACATCTCCCTGGGAAATTTGCTAACCCCATGCCCACATGTGCAATCTTCATCTGAACCTGCAAATTTGTGATGGAGGCCCACATGCCATTGTGCTGCATGGCCATCACCTCTGGCTCCCTGGAGCCCTGGCACAGGGAGAAGGCATCTCACCAAAATCTGGCACTGCATCTATACAAGTCTGGGAGTGCAGAAGATCCTTCCAGGCCAAGATGTGCTCAGTGTGTGGCTATACCAACCACAGAAATGCACCCTGGAGGTGTAAATCACATGCACAGACTTGCCTGGGAAGCCACGTTGTCCCCAGCACTGTGCACCAGGCAGAGCAGTGCTCATCCACCTCCTGCTTGCAGGTGCTCTTCCAAGTGTTTCTCTCCCAAGGGCTGGTGCCTGCACATCCTCCCAGCCTCCCCATCTTCACAGCCGTAGGAAAACTCCTCAGGAGTGATCAGAAATCACTTGGAATAAGGGAAACATATGTTAACATTGAGGCAGCACAGCACCATTTCTCTGCAGAGGATTTTTTATGGTCCAGCATTCTCTGATGCCGTGGCTGGAAAGGGCAATTTCAACCCCTCTTCAGCTTGAACAAAACAATGTAGACACTGCCAGAGAGAAATCAGGCCAGCTTTTGAAACAGTTTAACAATGAGCATCTTGTTAATGACTGTGAGGATGTCATCAATAATCTGTGTCAGAAACGGGGCCCTTCTGCTCTCCAAAGTCTACCCATGTTCTTACAAACTGGTCCAGGCTGGTGGCTGAAGTGATGCCATGGTCTGATTCAGGCATCTGCCTTCCACCTCCTTTCCCAACAGCTCATATCCAGAGTAAAAATGTCATTTCCTCCCCATTCCTTTGCCTGATTCACCTCTTTGTGTGGCCACACAAGGCTGAACCCATGCAATGGATTTGGCTTGAAAAGAGGAAAGAAAAGGCAGGGGAGTGTTTTCCTTTAGTATGTGCATATGTGAGTTAGTTGCTAATGTGAAGCTGCATCATCACACAGAAGCCTGTGAGGCTGCATATCCCAGACCAGAACTTTTGGGGCAGAACTGGGGTAAATGAGCAGTGGGAAGAAGGGAAGGAAAAAAAACGCAGAGGGAAATGGTACAGGGCTACAGAGACACCTCCACAAGGTGCCCGAAGTTAACTGAGATGAATCAAGGTGAAATGGGTTATGTAACTGCCACAACATTAAAAATAGGTTATGCTGTATATTAAGATTTCATTTATAAATTGTTTATAAAGCATTCATAAATGTTAGATGTGGTAAGCACGTTATGCACACAAATACTTTGTGCTCCAGCATTATCGATGACCATGTCCAGGGAAGCTGCAGGTATTATAGATGGTTAAATCACAGCTCTGGAGACCAGCAGTTCAATAGCAATACACAATAAATGATTCATCAATCACCTCAACATGTATCAAGGAATTATGTGCTCTTTCTAAATGGAACCTTAATATGAAGTGTGACCTTAGGAACTGTGAAACAGGGAACTTTTGCCCCTTTCATCCTTTATTTTTGTTCCTAAAAAGAGCCCAAACTGAACCAACAAAACACCTACACCTGCCCCACCCCCCCGAACTCTCAATTCACCAGTTTAATAATGATTGTGTTTTTCCTCACCTCTGGCTTGAGAAAAGCCACAGACTCCTGAGAATTAAAAGGCTTTATGGAACACATACAGTATTTGGATGTGCTCCCCTCTGCTGCAAATGTGTTTAGTGTGTTTTGGGGGTATGGACTCCAGGGATGCAGAAGGATGTCACCCCAGCAGTCTGTCACCTTGCCAGCCAGGGTGTCTGCAGATCCCTAGAGAAAGCACAAGTGGAAAAGTAATGCGAATGTAAATTAAGTAAAGAGAAGGGCTGTGAAATAAGACTCGAACACAATAATTTAATTTATTAAAATGAACCCTACATCCAGCTCTGGCCATTTGCTTACATGGAAGATGTCACCAGAGACCCTCAGCACAAGGCAGACCAGGTAAGAATTGTCCTTTCCTAGCATGGCATCCTCCATAATCCTGGAGGAAGGTGTAAAGCCTGCCCTGCCCATCCCATCCCATCCCATCCCATCCCATCCCATCCCATCCCATCCCATCCCATCCCATCCCATCCCATCCCTCCCCTCATTCCTGTGCAGAGCTGAATCTCACAAGACTTTTCCCAAGTGGAAGAGAAAGGAGATGCTCCTGTCTTTCCACTCTTGGCTGATCTCCTGGCCAGGGCTGTGTCTTTATAAGTCTCTTGAGGAGGGCACTGCAGGGACCTGGCCCAGGTCTGTAGTATTTGAATTGTATATCAATATTAGCCACTTGCATCTGGTGTCAGAGCAAAGCCCATGGACAATGTGCATACAAGTGTCACACAAAAATAAGACAAAATAGGTGCAAATGCTTTGGAATGTTATTTTCAACACATGTATTGGATAAATGTACCAGATTTTCCCTTTTGTGTAGCTCTCCAAATGTTGCTGCTGTTGGTTCCAATATAAAATGACATCTTCTAAAGCTTGTCCATGCTGGGGGCTCGGGGACACACAAGCTCTTTTGAGAGAAACAACAGGAGGGATCAGTGATGTTGTTAATACAAACCTCTTTATTAAAGAACACTGGTTATGAACAGGAGCCACACAATCTGTGCTTCCCAAAAAATCCACGGGGCAAGGGGCCTCTGTAAGGAAATACCCACCCTGCATCAGAAAAGTTTCCAACCTGAAATGCCTGGTGTTTGGCAGTGGCTGTAAAGACAGGCCAGGATGATGAGTTGACATGGAGACCTCCACTTACAGGACCACTGCATTCTGATGAGGTAAATCAGAACCACAGAATGATCTGGGTTGGAAGGAACCTTAAGGGTTTTGTTCCAATCACCCTTCCATGGGCAGAGACACCTTTCACTAGACCAGGTTGCCAAAGCTCCATTCATCCTGGCCTTCAACATTTCTAGGGATGGGGCATCCACAACTTCTCTGGGCAACATGTGCCAGAGCCTCACCACCCTCACAGTAAAGATTTTTTTCCTAATGAGTAATCTAAACCTATTTTTTGTCAGTTTAAAGCCAATACCTCTTGTCCTATAAATCCCCATGTCCTGTCCCATCAAACATAGATTAAGTTTGCAAATGTGTTTAAAAGTTTCAAAGGACTTAGGGACACACCTCTGAACCCAAACTCTGAGCACAAGGGACTCATTTCTTTGGAGATCAGACGAAGAAAACCCCTTTCCCTCCCCATCCAGGATGCAGTTCCATGGGGTTCAGGTTTGTACATGGACTCTTCAGCCTCTGTGGTACAAACATGAGGATTATGTCTCATTCCCAGTACTTTTCCTGTTCACCACACCCACCATGGGTCAGGCACAGGGTGACTTTCTGGGTGAGCAGGGCACCAGGCAGCCTGTCAGCAAGGAGCCACATGATGGAGAAATACAGCTCTCCTGGGGAGCAGCCATGTGAAATGTCCTGGGGAAGAGGGAAACCTGCTGCAGCTTTATCTCAGCTTTGTGCAAACCTGCCCTGACCAGACCTTCAGCTGAGAGGCTTTTTGAGTGTTCCTGAATGAGTGTGGTCATATTTTCCCTCTCTGTGTTCCCTCTACCCCTGTCTGCTCTGTAGATAAGGCAGCAGTGTTTTGGCAGCTGGGAGGTGATGCTCTATCTGTTTGCACATGCAGGACACTGATGGAAATGAGCCACCCATCACCATCACTGGGGTCAGTTTGCCTCTGCTGGTCGTGTTGGGGACATTGGCTGGTTGTTTTGGTGGCAATGCAAAGAGCAGTGATGCTGGGCACAGACCAGGCAGATGTTTGCTTTCAATACCCAAAAAGCCCCTGCACCAGTCTTGCTCACTGCTCTCTTGCTCAGTTCCAAACCTCTTTCTCCCCTAGCTTCTTTAGATTTTTAGCTTCAGGGTATTTTTTTCTGACATCAGATTTATTCATTTCATAGCCCCTCACTGTTCTCCGTGCCACTTTCTTCAAGTAGACCGGACCATTTTTCCTGTTCATTCAAACCCTGGGTTTCTGGGTTTGGAATGCTCAGGAGGAGTCCTGAGTCCTGTGCTGTGGATGAAGCTTTTCCTCTGTGTTCAAGTGCGTCCCACTGCTTGTCCACCTCCTGTCCTGCTCTGCTGCCTGCCTGGTCTCAAGGTTAGGCACTGAGAGAACAGGAAGACTCCTGCCTGTCCTCTCTTCCCTATCTACCAATCCTCCTGCTGGCTCCCCACCACCACACAGGTGAGACTGGTTCTGGTGGCCTTGGTACAGTGGAGAGGAGGTTTAGTATCACCTCACTGTCTCCTGCAAAATCTGTGTTTTGTTGCTTAGTGACAACATCTTTATACTCGGTCCCAGTGCTACAATGTGAAATGCTGAATGTTCAGCGCTGCCATGCAGCAAGAAGTTAAGCTTTGCTGAATGCCACATCTCACCCAGCGCTGGGGATGGGACTCCCAGGGGATGGGGTTCTCAGCTCCTCTTCCAAACACTTAAGGGCACTGCAGATGGGCACAGCCACTCCCCAGCTCCATGGCACCAAAGCAGTGGTGGCTCTCTGCCATATTCAGAACATCCCAAATATTGCTTGTGTCCAGGAGAAGGACAGAGTTCCCCAGACCAGCCCACACAGCTCAGGAGTGAAAGACAACTGTGTCACACGTGTAGAAATGGCTTTGTTTACTTTGACCCAAAGTTTGTTTTTATTTCCCAGGAGGAAACACTTCAGCAGCTCTTCTTCTCACTTCTACCTGAAGATAAAAAGGCAACTCCTAACTGTTTTCAAACTCTGTCTTGTGGACACTGTAATTCACATTAAGAGAGGAGGCTCTGGAGCTGCAGGCAGTGACAGAGTGTGGAACAACCCCGATGTCATCAGCAAAGGAACACATTGACCAGAAACTGGGAAGGGAAGGGAAGGGAAGGGAAGGGAAGGGAAGGGAAGGGAAGGGAAGGGAAGGGAAGGGAAGGGAAGGGAAGGGAAGGGAAGGGAAGGGAAGGGAAGGGAAGGGAAGGGAAGGGAAGGGAAGGGAAGGGAAGGGAAGGGAAGGGAAGGGAAGGGAAGGGAAGGGAAGGGAAGGGCTATTTCAGTTGGAAGACACCTAAAACGATCATCCAGTCCAACTGCCTGACCACTTCAGGGCTGACCAAAAATTAAAGCAGGGTATTAAGGTCATTATCCAAATGACTCTTAAGCACTGACAAGCTTGGGGAACTGACCAGTTCTCTATGAAGCTGTTTCTAGTGTTTGACCTGACCTCTCAGTAAAGAAATATCCCCCTCAAGAAGACCCAAGGCATTGTGAATTAGGAACAAGCAATGATTTAGAATTGGACCAAAACTGAGAGAGTGGCAAAACTCCCCATCTGTATCGGGCAGAAGCGCTCACGGATGAAAGCTTGGTTCGATCAAAATGAAGTGACTGCTGTGTGAAAATGTGTATTTCATGGGCCACCTGTGACTGACAATGCACCAAATATATTTTGGACAGTCTGCCTTGCTAGTAAACCCCGCCTAATCCATTCAGGGGACTGGAGTGCCTGCAGAAGCCTTGTCTACACCAAAATAATATTCCATTTCTGTCTTGTTTGATATTGTCTCATACAACTCAGCACAATCTCAGCTGAAAACTGCATTGCTGTCCTTAGAACAAAAGATCTTTCCTTTTAGGTGAAGTATCCATTTGCATCAGGAATGCCCAGGGGATATGGATACAAGAACATTCTTTATCCACAGGCAAGGTTGTGCAGGGCTTTTGGTAAGCCCCAGCTCTTCTGTCTAAGAAAAAAAAATTAAAAAAACAAGTCAGGGCTGTAGCATCACAGTTGGACAGTATTTTATCTGCCGTGCTGGGCAGCAAACCTGCACCTGCAATGGTGCACAGGAGGGCTGTAACAGCAAGAACATACCTCTGGAATGGATTTAGAGATAATAAGAAATCATCTTAATGCGACTGTTGAATGTACAAGGGACCTGGTAATAGTTACCACAGGTACACTTTCATTAACTCCCTTTAATTTAAAAGCTCAGTGTTTGCAGGAATCTTTTACTGGCAAGAAAAAATGAAATCAAATGAAAAATAATCCTTCTGAAAAGCAGTGCTTTTCCCTAGCTGTTTCCTCTAGGAACTGAAATCACCTGCACTGGTCCCTCAGGGTCACCCATTCCCCCCTTATCTCTACAGCAGCAACACCCCGTGCTCACTGAGTACAAACAGGGCTTGGGTGGGACCTTTCCAGTGAGCAAAACACAAATGACAGCACCCACCACGTCACCAGAGCTACACCTTTTCCCCACGTTCCAGGTGAGACTGGGCACATTCCAGGCTTGCAACAATAATGTTCCTCCACCCAGGAATAACTTATGTTAGTACTCATTAGGAAAAAAATTTTAAAAGGTAGTTTAATACCCAAACCTAGTATAGCTCTGCAAAATATCTAAAGTATATAATCAGGATGCAATGTAACTCTCCTGAAAGTTAGCAAGCTATTTGATCTACCCAATGCTTTATCTGCTCAAATCAATAAACACACCATGAAAATTGGGGATTTCAAAACAAAAGCCTGGAGCTGAAACTTGTGATGGCTGAGTCCAGGGGAGACAGAGCATTGCTTCAACACAAGGATGCCCCATTCCCTCCTCCACTCCCACCCTGCACCCTGCAGAGGTTTATACCAGCTGCTGTCAGGGAAGGAGGAGCAGAGCTGACCCAGCTACCTGCTGGTTCACTTTTCAACACCTTGCTGAGCTCTTCTCCTCGTTGTTCTGTGAGCTATTCAGCTGTGTGAAAGCCTTCATGCAGATTCAGGCATTTCAGAGGACAAATGTTGGGAAGGTTGTAGGAAATTTTGGTGCAATGGTGGAGTATTCCTGTGGCTGCAATAGGAAATGCCTTTATAGGAGGAAGCAGGATGAGAGGTGGGGACACAGAAAGGAAAAATAGTTGGGTTCAGTAAAGGTTTATTAAAGGAAAATAACCCAATCATTAGATGCTATCTGTATTATGAATCATATGCATTTCCAGCTCAGCTTCAACAGAGTTTCACATTCCACAGGGAGTGTGGTGTTTCAGTGAGGTGACCTTTGGGCACAGCTGGGGGGTTTGGGGCTAAATGTGTCAAAATTGCTTTACTTTACCATGTCCCCTCAGCTTGCCCTTGAGACTTCTGTCAGAAAAGAATTATGAGAAGCCAGAGCTATGGGGTTAACTTGAAGTTCTTATTAATGATCAAATGATGATCAGATGGGAATTAATTGGTGATTGAGTGGAAATCAATTGTTGATTAAGCAATAATTGAATGTTAGTGAAACAGTGACTTACAGTGAGCTGACAATGATTTGACAAATATTTAATAGTGATTTCAATGATGATTTGAACAATAGTTTAGACTGTGATTTGACAATGATTTAAAAAGTGATTTAAAAAGTGGTCAAACACTGTACTACTTACTTCACTTCAAATAATTGACCTATAGCTGGATATATGGTGCTGGCATACAATGCACTTGTAAGCCCAATGTGAAATATTGCTTATCTCTTTCTAGATATCAGGTGTTGGGTAAGGGGTCTCTCAGCCTGGAGAAGTAACCCTGAGAAATATCTCTGCCCAAGGGGTAGATCAGTGCTGTGCAGCCCACTGCCATGCAGGAGCTAGGGCATCGCTGAGATGGGGGATTTCTGAGCTATGGTTTTAGGTAGGGGCACAAGAAGTGTGCTTGGTGTCTTGTATCTCTTTTTTCTTTTATTGACTTACAGGATGCAATTCAAAATAACCTGCAAGAAGCTTTGGCAGTTCACAGAAGGATAGGTCTGGGTCTTGATATCTTTCAAACTCTTCATTCTTCCCCCCTCCCAGCATTCCCACAGGCTGGAACAACACACACAGAAAGTTGATGTCTTCTCCCACCCCACCACAGAAGTTTGTGGATGCTTCCAGCTGGGCCCACCTGGAAACATCCAGGGCTGGGACTTGTTATGGGATAAACCAGGAAAGCAAAAGAACTTCACAAGAGAAGAAAATATGTATCTAAGAGTGTCTTTGGGTGTTTTCTCTGTAGTGCATCCAGGGCATCTCCTTGCCCTTGGCTGACCTTCACATCACCACAAGCTTGAGGAGAAGCTCACATGGGCTGTGGAATGGTAAATATGGGTTGAGGGACTTCTCTGCATAAGAAAGAGCTGAGATCTCTTATTCCTGAAGGGAAGAAGTTGGAATGAAATTGAATGGCCACTATCCATTGTATCCAGGTAATCCCAATAAGGGTAAGGGTTTTACATCATTGAGGCTGATTGATTGACTGGTTGACAGTTAAAGCAATTTTTTATGCTAAAAATGGTGTCTGGAAAAAGAACTTTGCAAAGAAAGCTGGGTCCCAAAGTGGACCTCACCATGAGGCATGAAAAAGTGATCAACATAGTTAGCCTGGTCTTTACTTCACATACTGGAGCCTTCCCAGGGCTGCTCCAGTCATGGTAGCCTGAAGCACATTGCTCTTCCCTCTCACATTTTTCTTCCCTCTCACATTGCTCTCTCCTCTCCAGCACTTGTGTTGTTTTCTTATCTTTCATTTCTGACTAATTCACAATCCACTTTAGTCCCATCTGAGGTGGCAATGTCCCCTTTGCAGTTGGGTTCCAGGGCCCTCTGGAGCCCTCTGGGTGCCCAGGAGAAAAAGGGGCTCTTTGTGGAGAGCTGGCAAAGGCCAAGCTGCAACAGGAGCCCAGGCAGGCTTGACCCCAGCACCTGAACAATGGGTGGGCATCCACCTGAGAGCCTCTGGCCAGCAGGCTGAGCATGAGATCACACATCTCAAAGAAAAACAGCTCTGAGGATGCTCCTGTCTTAGTGAAACTCATCCCACCATAGGCTGTGACTCCCATAGTCCATCTCAGCATGTGAGGTGGCTGCTCATCCAAACCTTTCTCCCACAACCTCTGCTGCTTTGCCCCAGGCTCAGCAGGAGCCTCAGGGCTGTGTGCAAATTAAGGTGGAATTAAATCCCCCTTCTCTTGCAAGGAGCTCTGTAGGGAGCAGCCACCCCAAGGATCTGGGTTTCATGCCCCTACACCCAACTTCTCACCATCCTTCTCCTGGCCTCAGGTGCATATGGAAACCCTGTCCCTTGGTGCATCTGACAGGTCTGGCTGTGTTTCTGCAGGCAAGGAGAGCTGTGAAAGGGCTGTGCAGGGCTGCATCTCTCTAAATACTGATTTTTCAGCAAAGGCACCAGCGCTGCCAGAAACTCCTGCAGGATTCAGACCCATTGAAGGATCACAAGCAACACAAGTGTCACTGGGTCCTTCTGTGAAAGCTGGAGGGAGCCTGTCCCCATTCAAGGAGCAGCTGGCACATGGAATTTTTCTGAGCAAGCTGAAAAGGATCTCTCAGCCCTGCAGGGTCTGTGCAGAGCGGCTGGCACGGCTGCCTCAGCAGTGAGTCACACCTGTACTCCACTTTCCAACTCAAGGCATTACATGCAAATGTTCTGGGGCGTTTTTGGCAAACAGCTTCATACTGGTACCCCCTTTGCCTCTCCCCTTAGCTACAGCACCTTGTGTAACTGAGAAATATGGCATATTTATCCCATTCCTCAGGCTGTCTCTATGCTCTTTCACTGTACCTTGGAAACCAAATTTCTATTCTTGCCAACAAATCACTTTCAGATGAATGGGGGAGTGTGTGGTAGCTTGGATTACTTTAAAATTTTTTCAAGACTTTTTTTTTGCAATCTAAGTAAAGACTTTGGGATCTATTTTTAAAGATTTTATCCCCCCCCTCCACCCACTGTGCTGCAACAACTGAACACTTTGGCTTGATGAGAATATTAGTAAAGCAGTCACAATCTGTAGGGTGCACTTCTTAAAACTATATTGCATAATGGGAAAAGCATAACACAACAAAATGTAGTGGGGGCTGGGGTTTTCTGTAGTATGGGAACTGAAAAGCCATGTCTTCAGCCAGGATTGATCACCAACCAGTTCACAATAACCCACCCCCTGATCTTTCCTGCTTTTGTCTCCCAGATAGAAATCTATCGATTTTAGAGCTATGCTAGAGTGTGGTTAATACAATGTTTTGTGGGAAATCTACCTGCTTAAACAATCTCCTTTTCCTCCTTGATATATTTTGGTATTTAAGGAAAGCATTAAGTACAGTAATGGCAACAATACGCCTGTAAGATGATTTGAAAAGTGCGGTTTAACCATTAGAGTTTGGGAGAATTGCATTAGCTTTAATAAAATCCTATAGGACTTCAATGAGGGTAATAACTTTAAAATGTTTTTATTAGCAGCATTGCCAATACCTATTCTGAGATCTGCAGTGCTAACAAATTAGACCTGATAAAAAAATTCCATTTGATTCGGGTGAAGGCTACTGTGTTCAAGGAAAAACACAGCACTTTCTAGATTTTATTGGAAGTCCTTGGGAGCCAGCCACCCATATGGGGTGTAATGAGCGATTAATGCTGGTCATGTGCTATTTACCCCTTAAAATGTGATCACGAGCTGATTATTTTGTGATTTGATTAAGAAGCTGCACGGACTCAGATTCAAAGGAACACACATGGAAGAAGAGTTGAAAGATAAAGGTTGCCGCTAGGTAAGGGTGTTCTTGGGACCTTGGTATAACCAAATATCTCTGATTAAGATTCAGCTTCTGCAGTGCTTTAGGCTCCTGTGTGCTTGTCTGAGAAGAACTGGGCTAAGTCAATGAGGGTAGATGAGTGAATTTGGCTTTGCTCTTCAGATCTTAGTGCAGCTAAAAGCAATAATATTACACTTCAGGCCTCTGGAATACGTGGGGGAGAAGGGGAAGAAAAGGTGAAGATTTGATATAATGTTTAAATTTTGAAAAAGAAATATGTTCATTGTGAGCTGAGCTCCTCTCTCTGAATAACCACTCTTTGAGAGTGCCTCAGAATCCAGCAAACAGGAAATTTTGGATGATAACAGTAATAAATTAATAGTGTCCTGTGGCTCTGTGTTTTGGCATATAATGAAGGACATTGAAAGGCAGGTACATGTGACTATCCCTGCCACTGAGATGGGGTAAAAACCACAGCACCACCAAGTCTTGGGATGTTGTGTGTTTTCTAGGCCACTTCTCGTTTCTGATTTCCTAAACTAATCTGTGCTGGCCTACAAGAGGGTTGAAGCTTTCTGTCTGGGGCTAGGTGAAAAAAAAGAAAAATGTTTTCTTTTTTAACAACTTTCTTTCCTCTTTCTTGAACGATTTCTTTTTTTCTTTTTTTTTTTGGTAGGTTTTTCTTTTGGGGGCCTGAGATGTGGCTGTGATAACTGAGGTGCCTTCTCCAGGAAGTGTTGGATATCAAAGTCTAGGAAGAGCCTTGTGAGAACCAGAAGGTGGTTTGGAATGAGCCATAGAGGAGGTGTATGTCTGCAAATCTGCTGTCCTTCTGCTGGTAATTGCAGGGAGGAGAAGAGGAGGCTGTGCCTGTGTATGAATGCAAAACAGTTGATGTGAGAATGGATGCTTATCCTAATTAACTGAGTGAAAGAAAATTCAATTTGTCTGGCAAATATGTGCATGTTGAATTCAGTTTGCTTTATAATGGTTTGAGTTTAACTCTGTTAAAGGACTGTGATCCAGGACATAATGCCTGGAAGTGAATGAGAGACTTCACTAGTGAGGGGTCTGTCTGTCCCCATCTCAGAAAAAACAGGAAGAAATATGGAATAAAAGATGAAGCAAAGAATTCCTAGCTTTTCTGTGTGGTAACCAGTTTTAAAACAGACTGACTGTCAAGCTGAGAAGATGGTCAATGTTTACAGGTCTACAGACAGCAAATAGTCCTTAGTCCATTCTGGCTTTGCATGCACTGAGATGAAATCAAACATGATGAGTTCAGCCTCCTGGCTGGAGGACAGGAGAGAGGGGTTGGCAGACCTAACTGGTGTTTTAGCCTGAGAGCTTCAAAGAAGGTGCACTAATTCACACAAAACTCAACCTAGTATTGAGTCCTGTCATTCATAGTTTCTCGGAAAGCTCTTTGATTCAGAGGAAGTTATTTTGTTGTTTTCTAATTTGTCTCTTCTGGAGGTAGTTCCTCTTGGCTTCCTAAGCATTGGTGGAGATTTTCTTTGTGAACAAATGTCTCCATCTGCTATTTCCATCTTGAATCCCTTCCCCATCACCTCTCCCTTGCCCTCTTTTGTGATTCCTCCTGCCTTCCACTACTTGCCACTTTTTGGATGCCTTTCCCTGCTGTGGCAGACACAGGACACCAGCTCAGGCAGTGCTTCCCTCCTGTAGCTCTCTTTATGTGTCCCACACTCCTTGTCCCCAAGCCCTCCCCAAACACTCTCTCCTGGTCTTCTCCTGCCTCTGCTCAGGTCCTGTGTGCAGTTTTGGGCACCACAACACAAGAAAGGTACAAAGGCATTAGAGAGTGTCCAAAGGAGGGAAATGAAGGTGGTGAAGGACCTTGAGGGGAAGCTGCATGGGGAGAAGCTGAGGATGCTTGGTCTGTTCAGTCTGGAGAACTGGAGACTGAGGAGAGACCTCAGTGCAGTTACAGATTCCTTGTGAGGGGAGGAGAAGGGGCAGACACTGATCTCTTCACTGTGGTGACCAGGACTTGACACTGCTGGAGCTGTGTCAGGGGTAGTTTGGGTTGGATATTTGAAAATCCAGAGGGTGGTTGGGCACTGGAACAGGCTCCCCAGGGCAGGGGTCACAGCCCAAGCCTGACAGAGCTCAAGGAGTGTTTGGACAACTCTCTCAGGCACATGGAGTGATTCTTGGGGCTATCTTTTGTCAAGCCAGTACTTGGACTCATGGATTCTTGTGGGTCCCTTCCAACTCAGAGTGTTCCAGGATTCCATGATTCCTGGCCATCCCACTGGCAATTTCCATTTTCCATTTTTTTTAACTCGAGCCATACAGAAATTCCTTCTCTTCTCACACTATGTCCTATCAGTGACTTCCCTGGATCCCATGGATGATATTAACATCTCTGTCTGAAAGTTTTGTAGGAGCTCCACCCTCAGACTGCTCCTCCTGGTTCCCAGCTGCTTCTTTGAATGGAATATATCATGCTGCACAGCTGGCTATGAGGGATGATGAGGACTTTTTGTCTGTCTCTGCCAGGTCTAAAGCAGTGCTGTTTTCCCACCACTGAGACCCACAAAGCAGGTTTAAATAACACAGGTGCCACGTTTGAGTTTGGCCACCCTTCCCCCTCAGACCCTGCCCTTGCCAAATGACCAGGCAACCACACTGATGCACTGTTTGCAGTTCCAGCTTTACCTGACAGCTTCTTTACTGAAGATTTTGAGGTAAGAGAGAGTCTGTCTCTTTTGATTAGCAGTGGGAAATGCCTAGAAGAGTTTTGCATGTCATTAAAAAAAATAGAAAGCAGAGTTTATTTCTCCCTGGAACCCAAAGTAAGGGACAACTTGCAAGAAATGTCTCAGGAGATGACCAGCACAACATCCGGAGGAGAAATGAGTTAGATACCTCAAATCAGAGCTGCACTTGGTGTAATGTGGCACGAGTCCACTTAAATCAAAGGAAGAGTTCAGATTCAAACCAACTGAGTCTCTGCCCCCCAAGAAATTTCATACAAGTTTTAGATGAGACTGGTTTTGCACTGAACAAGCCAGCAGAGAGAGACCCAGGGTCTTTTTTTGTTTTCTCTTTATTTTTCTTTTTTTTCCCCAAAGAATAACATGGGGAAAAAAGCTGCTAAGGTGTCACAGAGAACTCTCATAAGGGACAGAAGCCAGCACAGGCTCAGTTACAGCAGGGGTGGGGATTTTTAGGCATTTATTGCATCTTATGTGAGATCAAGAGGTTTGTGGAGCATTGCATAGCCCAGCATGGGACCTGGGGAGGTTCTGTAGGGAGCAGGACATGCTGATGCTGTGCTCACTTCAGCTCAGAGGGAACATGACAGAAGCAGGATTTTCAGCTGCTCATCCCTTAGAGTCTGCCCTGTGTCACAGGGTGATGCTGAGATGTGCATTAGTGAGCTGCAGTCAGGGATCCAGGAGTGTGCTGGGATCAGTCCAATAAATCCAAAATTGTAACTGAGAACCAGGGAGGGTCTTGCTAGTACTGACTCCTAAACAATAAGGCAGGAGTGAGAGATAAGAAACCAGAGAGTCTTGTTTATTGTTCCTTAAGAGAGAGGAAGACATGTTCAACATGGACAAATTTGCTTTTTTTTTCATTCTATTTTTTTTATAAGGCTGGAGAAGCTGTTTCAAAACTATTTCCCGCAGAACTGCAAGATGCTGAAGTGGAGGAGATGGCTGTAATTTCCAGGAAACCCAACTAAAGAATTATTATCGACAAGGCTCTTCTGGCAGACCATTAAAAAACCCAGCAGCCACTTTTTCACTGCTGATATCGTGTGAGATAATGGAGTCAGTGGCTGCACAGACAACTCCTGCCTCATTACTCTGACACCATGGTCAATAGATCCAAAGAAGCAGCTGATGGAGGAGGGACCAGAGGGTCTGCAGGGACTGACTGAGGCAAAGCCTGGCTGGAAACTTCTGCCAGCAGATCTGTTTGGGCAGCCAGAGACCAAAACCATGGCAGGGGTGGGTGGGGTGGGGGTGCAGTTAAGGCATAAAAGTGACCCTGGGTTCTCTCTGATGAGATGATAGAGATGCTTCTCTCCTCCTTTGAGAAACCAGTTTCTAAACCATAAATTTTCTTATTCCCTCTAAATGATAGTTGAAGCTCTTTGTGGCTCTTCCTGTTACTTTAGTGAACAAATTTCTGTGAAATTTCACATGATGGCTTAAATTTTTTTTGAAGCATGATTTGTTAAGAAAACCAAGGCCTCTTCTGATTTTCTAGAAGCAAACTCCAGGAAGAGACTTTGATGGAGGATGTTCTTGTGTAAGGACAAGGTTCCTGAGTAATCAGGGGAAGAAAATGCAAAACAAAACCTGTGATCTGTGATCCTAACACATCTCTGACCACACAGACTTGATGCTGCACCAGCTGAAATTATAGAAAACTCCCATTACTTTCAGTTGGGTTAGGTTAAATCCCTAAGGAGAATGGTTTGGAGGTAGAGGCTTGGTCCTTTCCCTTTGAAGTCTCATCAGGATTCCATTGAAAGGAGTCTGACACGGGCATTTCTCTTCCAGGCCACAGGATTGGAGACAGTTCAGAACAATAGTGACTGGGTCAGTTGCCCTGTCCTGTGTGATCAGGGGGACTCAAGACAGGGACAGACAGTCCCAGGGCATCTTACTGCTCAGATGTCCACACCCTGCTAGCCAGAGCCTTTGTTCTAGGCTCAGGAGTGCAATGAAGATGTGGCTGGCCATGCATGCTAAATTATCCTCTCATCCTGTAGGTGATCCAATTAAGCCAAATTTGAAGAGAACCAGAGAACTTCATGCTCTGCCTTGCTGTGCATGAAGTCAGCAACTTAATGATGGACATTGATCTCTAGGGCTGTCAGTCTGTCTAGGACTGGATGGAAGTTTTCAGGTTTTTTTTCTCATCACATCATTAGGTTTCATACTGCAAGCAATAAACTCTGTAGCCCGCAGCTGTGAAAACACTAATTTGAAAGCTATTCTATTTTATATTTTTGAGAAGTCGCAGGTCTATTTTTTATATATATATTTGTATTTTTCTCCAAAAAAATCCACTAGTTCTTTTCCCCTTTTCTGATTTTCTGAACTTTCCTATCAATTAGACCATCTTTTTTGCTCCTTCCTTTTATTCCCCCTTCTCTTTTTTATCCTTTCCCTCCCTTTTGTTGCTAGAGCAACAAAAACCTTCAGAGCAGAGGGGATTTACACAATAAAGACTCTAAACATTCAGTGACACTAAAGTTTTGCCTGTTATTTATGAATATAATATGAATTCTTCTGGATGTCAACCATCTATTTTGGGTGTGTTAATCTAATACTATCTTCCCCATTTCTAGGACTGTGATTTCCCAGATCTGTTGGCTGCATTTTACATCTTCAGCCTTGTAAGATCAAAAGAATAGCCCTTGGCTTGGACTGAGTGACATTATCTAGGAAAGGAGCTGTCACCCTTCAGTGGCATGTGCAAGAGTATCTCTCTCCTCTTTCTGTTGCATTTCTTCGTTCACTCTGTGTTTACTCTCCAGAGATCTCTCTGCTTTATTGGTCCCCGCAGCTCCTGAGTCCTGTAGTATTTAGCAAAGCAAATTTTTCCAGGATAGTTCTCCACCTAAGGTATCAGAGGGACATCAGTGCAAAAGCTGGCCCTGGGCGTAGATGTTTTGAAGGCAACAATCATGTGAAACCTTGAGACAATTTTATCAGCCTGTGTCTTTTGCATCAGTGAAAGGAAGTGCAACACCTGCCCTTCTGCTGTTGTGGGAGGTTATGGTTAAACATGCTGGCAATATTGCACTGAGTGAGAAAAAGCCACGTTTCTGCCTGAGTTAAACACAGACTTGGAAAATAATAACAAGAGTTAAAGTGTGACTAAGCACTTCCAAGGGCTGTTATGCTTGACACTGAATGCAGCTGGTCATGCCCTTAAAGTCCTTTTTAATATGATTACTGCTTTGCTCATTATTCAGAGGTCTAGAGAAAGCAAAAATGGTTATGTTCTTACGAAGGTAAGTAGCTGCTCAGGTATGTCCTTATTCTTTCTGCAGCAGGACCCCTGAAGAGCCCTCTCTGTCATGACCAGCTAGGACCCATGGGGTTTAATTTAGGATTCTTTCTCACTGAGTACTTTATAACCAACCCTGGTTCATCCAAGTCCTTAGGTTTGTGCCTAATTACTGAAGTCAGAAGCTGATCCTTTCTCTGAAGACACACTGGTGCCATAGGCACTGCAGAGCAGCAGCTGGGGAACTTCCAACACCAATCCTGAGGGGCATCGTGTGGTCACTGCTGTCCAGGACAGGACACAGTCCTCAGGAAGCAGTGCTGGATCTGCCCCTGCTATTAATGAACAAAAAGAAATCTCTCTTCTGTCTGAGCCAAAGCTGGGCCAGAGAATGAGCCATACAGGAAACTTGACTTTAATTTCCTTTTTAATCCCCATGTTGAAATCTCCATGACTGTGATTCATTACTGTGAAATGACTCTGTTCTACCTTCGTATGTTGTAACTAGATTAATACAACCATTTCACATATATTGCTGATGATGGCCAGTGCTTAGCACACCTGGGATTGAATTAAAACCTGCTGGGGCTGAGAGCAATGAGTCACAGATAGAGGCTGAGCTCGGAGCCAGCCCTTGTAGCTGTGGCTGAGAACAGAGCTCCTGTGGGTGAAAGAGGTGTGAGGCCTCTGCACAGAGCTGGGTGCTGATCTCAGCCTCACCCCATTTTCATATTTAAAGAGGAGTTATTGGCTCAACACTTGCACATTCTTGGGACTGAGAGCCCAAGCATGTGGGGATACTGGGGCTGGGAATTCTGACTCCTCCCATCCTCTGCCAGGCTTTCTGGAAAGGATAGATACATTTGAGATTAGATGCATGGGAAGGTTTGAAGGAGTATCTTTAGTTGCCCATAGTTATTCACGAAGGTTTGTCTCCACCTGAATGCATCTCCCAGTGCAGATGCTGCTGTGGGTACCCCCAGGGAGATGGTGAGAAGCAGATCTGTGAAGATACAGGGTCAAACCAACCACAGAATCACACTGTGTGCTGGCTTGGAAGGGTCCCACAAAGATCATTGAGTACAAACCCTGGTCCTACAGAGGACAACTCCAAAAATTGCATCAAGTGCATGAAACTGAACTTCATTTGGAAGAGTAAAAGAGCTGGGAAACAGAGTTTGGCATGATTGTCTGAGATTAATTTAAGCAATTAAGAGAAGGGTATTTAACCTACCCTGGATAAAGCCAGAAGTGCCCTCCTAAACTGGGGTTCCTGTGAGTTAAGTTGCTGGTTGCATTCATGTTTCTCTGTTCTGTGGCACAGGTCCAAAATTATTTGCAAACCACAAGCAGTAGAAGTCACTGTGAATTTTTAAATGAATTATCTCCTTTTATTTTTTTAATGGATTAGGCTTCTTTTGGATACAATGAATTCAGGTTCATTTTCAGCTTGTATAATGGGAGCTTAAGCTATCACTGACTTCTTTGAATCTGCAGAAATAAGAATAAAACATGACCCTTCATGTCCTCAATGGCTCAAACTGAATTGAAGTAGATGATTATTTAAGGTTCAGAGCAGGTTAGATATCTCCTATGTTTTACTGTCAAGTCTCTCTCTCTCTCTCTCTTTCTCTCTCTTTCTCTCCATCTCTTTTGTAGTTTTTCTTCCTCTGCACTGGCCAAGGCCCGGGAAAAAAAAAAAGGTATACCAAAAATAAACAAAAAACTTGGATTATATAGGTTCTTATCCAAAACATGGTGAGCACACCAGAAATTCAGCAGGAAAAGATATTCTCAGAGACCAAGTCAACAAAGCTTATGAATTACTTAGTGACTAATGTTTATTGTCACTATGGATTTTGTTTGTTTGTTTAATGCTGAAGTGTTTGGTGCAGCCTGGACTGGGCTTGTGTTTGTTAATAAGCAGATAAAATTTTCAACAGAGAAACACTGAAAAAAAATCACTGCTGTGGTGTGGCCCTATCCATCTATGATGGATACAGCCTACAGATCTGAACCTGCTGTGGAATATTACCATTCCAGCACAATTATTAGCTTTATAATCATTTTTCTTGCTGTCATTGTGAGCCTCTGGGATCTTGGGATCAATCTGTAACAACTTCTAAAACCTGCTCTTTGCATACCAGTTGTTTCTACTGGCTCTTTCTAATTCCTCTGTGCAGAACTGGTGTTGAAAACATTTTAGTCCAGACTCAGCCATTACAGACCAAGACACACATACCAAGACACAACCTTTTTTTTGCAATAAAAGGCTAGAGCATTTTCTACTGTTGCATTTAACTAGAAGTCACTCTCTCTGTTTTTTCTGTGGCAGAAAATCAATGCCATAATAGCTATTCCTTTTTGGCAAGAGACTGATAGCATTGGCCAGCACCCAGAATAATGCAAGCTGGAGATATAGAGCTCTGCCAATGTACCTTAAATCTCCTGACCTTCAGCATCTCAAGATTTCCAGCCCTGAGAGGAGAGCTTTTGGGAGAAGAGATTGATAATTCTGCCTGGCTGCGAGACAGTGTCCAAGACAGAACTCCAGTGGGAAACTGAAAACCTCCTCTGTGTTGCTGCTTCTTTCACAGTAAGGTAAATAATGGCTGATGCCACTGAAGCCAAGGGAACTGATTACTGAAACTAGGGCTAAAGACAGCAAAATCAGTCCTCCCAGGCACGTCCTGGCTCCACGAGTGGCTGCGCTGGGTTTGCTCACAGATGTCTGTGGGATGAAAATGAGGGCGTGCTTGGGGTGACTGCTCTGCCCCACAGAGCAGCCTGGATTTTGGGAGGGACTCCTTGTGGATGCTGATGTGCTGTTCCCCCGTGGGCCACCCACTGTGGGCCGGGCTGGCTCCCAGACACTGGGGGCTCTCTGGCCCTTGTGGGCTGTCACAGGGCTGCAGCTGCAGCTCAGCATCTCTTGGCTTCTGGGAGTGCCTGATTAACCTGGGTGCTGCTGATGTGCCAAGGTAAACTCTCCCTGCTCCTCAGACACTAACATTTCACTTCTTGCTGAATGGCAGGGTTTGGTTCACTACTCAGAGCACAGCTCTGGGAGCCCAAAGTGCTGACATCTCAGTCTGCCTTGAGCAATGCCTTCACTGCATGACCTTGTCCCAGATGCTCTGCCTTTATTTTTCCTTCTGTAGAAATGGGTTTGTGAACTCTCAGGGATCCACCTTTGCAGGACTGTTTGCTAACATGCAGAGCAGTAATTTTTCCCATTTACTGCTGGCTTGACTTGCTTCATGATCTAGAGTGAGCTGCTAAATATAATGATGCAAAACAGACGTTGCCCCAAGCTGATCCCCAAAATATAATTCCACCATGAAATGTGTCTTCTGAAGAGATACCAAACACCAGGATTCTTATGCATGGTTATATCTTTTCACTCCTCCCAGATCTAAGCTTGCCATCCTGTTGTCTACAAACAGCTGGTGCTCTAATCCTTCATATATTACTTTATCTGACAAAATTCCCACCAGGGGTTATTTTGTTGTTCATCTGTACAATTTTTTTTCATTATAGTGAATAAAGCCACCCTGCCCACATGCAAACAGACTGATGAGGAGTGAAGAGGTACTGTTATTTCACAGGTCTTAGATCAAGTGCATCCATTATTACTGTTGAACACGCTCTTCTGCATAGTCAAACTGTAAAATTTTGCCAAGAGGTTTTTGCATGCTTGTGTATTTTTATATAAATAATATGTATTTAACTTGTATTTCTTTTCTGAAAAAAAACCCCAGCATCAAGCAACATCTCTTCAGACAGAAGTGTCAGGAAAAAAAGGAGAAGCAAGAGTTAAACTAAACTGGAAAGTGACAGCATACCAGATGCATTGACACTAATGTGCCTCTTTAGAGTTCACGCCTAAAGGCTTTGTGTGCAATGATAAATATATTTGTTTTGGTTGCTGGAGGTGCCCTTAAATTATTAAAAGACAAAACAGAAAAGGAACTTTTCATTTTCTAGCACCATTAACTTCTTTCACTGGCCATGAGAGACTCAAAAAAGGGTTCAGTATTGAAATATCAAGGCTCAGACAGCCCTAAATTCAGTTATAATTCTCAACTTTTTGTTGTATTTCATGTTCCTATCTGTCTAGGCCCTGTTAACAGTGTTGCTTAATCATAAACCCCACAACCTTTGGCTGCTGCAAAAGTCTTTTTATAATAAAAGAGGGAAAATAGGACATTTTCAATATTTCTTTCTATTGATTTTGTGTATGGGAGAGAAGAGAAAGGGAAAGAAAAAATACACCATTGTGATAATATAATAATGCAGTACCAGTATAATTTTAGCTAAAAGAAAAATGTTAAAGGGGAAAAAAACTTCTGGCTCTATGAAGTTCTTTGACATAGTCAAGGGACATATTTAGGGCTAAACTTTTTAAAGTGGGCATTCACCTCTATCATGTGCTACTTTTTATCTATTCAGGCTGCATTTTAGCTGCTGTTGCCCGTTCATTTAACCTGTTGCTCCCTCCATTTCTTTCCACATCACAGAGCTCTTTAAAAAGGCAAGACCTCATCTAGAGCTCGTGGAGCTCCATAATTACATTGTTGGGTTTTTTGTTTTTTTTTTTTCCCCAGATTGAAAAGAAACCATTTGGTTTTGTGCTGCAGATCGTCTTAGTGTTCCTCTGGGTCCACTGGGCTCGTGGCTCAGCTCAGGTAGTGGTCAGTGTGCTGAATGTGTCTGTCAGCCCTGGATGCTCTGCACCTCTGTCCACTTTCACACAGCTACAGACTAAATGTTGGTAAGTAAATATCAAGCTTTGGGTCTCTCAGCACTGAAAAGAATAGCTTTTTGAAAAAAAAACCAAACCTGTTATAGTCATTAATTGCCATGGCAAACATCATGAGATACAACATTATGAGACACACAACAGCTTCCCAGGCTCAGTTAGTCACTGTCTCAAGGTTCTTGGCTGTTTCTTACAGCAACATCCTGATTGATGCCAAAAAAAAGGGCAATATTCCATACCAAGACATGTCCTTCTGGAGGAAAAGCAAGTAAATCAGATGCATCTGCTCTCATGACTTCTGTGCAATGAAGAAGGATGAATCTGTGCAATCAAATGCCATACAGAGTGACACAGAGGACTCAGTATCCCTGCAGTCCTACATATCAGGATGCAAGACCCTGCCTATCCATCCTGGAATGAGAAACTCTTTCAGGGCTAAATAAAACTGAAGTGGTTCCCTAGGTGAGTTCAATTTGTAAGTAAAGTCTCCCACAAACTTTCAAGAAGCTGGCTTTTCCACAGAAAAATCTGTTTGTTTATTTTTTTAAAACGATGTTCTTTCAGACTAACGAAGGTTCTTATGTGATAACCTGTGGTGATCTTTATCCCATTAAATACATAATAAAATCATCTCCTTTGTTAGTAGTTTGCTCAGCATACAGTGTTTTTAAATACCAAGTCCCATTCATTTCACATGTAGTAGAACAACAATTTAAAGGTGCTGTGAAAGAAAACCTGGGCAATCAAACATAGATACACTTGGCTGCAATTAGAGCAGCAAATGATTGTGTACAGTAAATCTTTGTTTAACCTGAGCCATGCAATCACCTCCTGAACCTTTTCCAGTATCTTATTATTAACCTCTTGTCTATGGAAAAGCCTCTCTCAAAATTAAGGAGCAAATGAGAACAGTTTTAATGTGAGGCTTTAAATCTTAGCTGGGTGTTTATTGGGGAACAAGAACAGCCAGAGCTCACAGTGCAGCCCATAAGGCTTCCCAACACTGTCACTTCTGTATCACCCCTCTTTTTGAAAGTTTTGCCAGATTTTCATACTACCATGGAATAGCTTTAACTGCCTTGACTGAAATATTCTGTCTGCCTGTTTAGGAGATATTTCTTTCTGGGTTTTAAAAAAAATATTATTTTGTTGGTTGGTTTGAGGGTGTTTTTTTTAAAATATTATTTCTTTCCCCAAAAACCTCTCCCTTAATTCCAACAAAAATTATTTGTCTGTAAGATATAAGAAGGAAATGGAAAAACTGCTTATTTTGCCCAGTTTCCTGGAATTTGTTGGGAAGTGGAGAATCCAGATGTTCCACAGCAGACACGATTTCCCCCTTGTGCTAGAAATGTGCCTTCTGCTACTCCTATTAAAATTCATCCCCATTAATTTTAATTATTAGCTGCTGAAATGTGTTTTCACATTCTCAGGAGGGATATGTTGGAGTCTGCCTGCTACGACACCACCCACCCTGAGCGTGTTCCTCTCCCAAATTGGGTGTACAACTCCCTAAAATACATGTAGCTAAATATGTAAATCTGCATTTCAGCCATTGCATCCCCACCTGAGCAAGCCCCACGTCCTCAAAAGGTAGAGCTGGTCCATATGGTCAGTAGAGATCAGGACATGATAAATTTCAGTATCCTTGGTGAAACGATCATCTTTGGTCAGAGCTATCCTGAACCCTGAGCTCTCCATGGGAGGTTAAACACTTGGGTGCAAACATCTACACTGTGAACAGGAAAACTTAGTGGAAATTAATTTTGTCTGGAGTAACTGATTAGTCCAGTACTGGAGGGATTGAGCAGGATCATGTCCTGGGAATCTGTCATGACGAAATATTTAGAGGGAGAAATTTATTGCCTGAACATTTGTTTAGCATCATCTCTGGGTGGAATTTTTGACACTATTTCTTCCCAAATTAACTCAAGCTACTAGGGACTTCAAGCCAATTCCAACTTTTCTAATGGAATAAGCAAAAGAAGACAGAAACTGCAAACCTACGAAAGCATCAAGCTAGCCAGATGCAGTGAAGTGCCAGTGGAAAATGTCTATTGTGCAAGGATTAAAAGAAAAATGTACAATGCTATATACACTGAAACTTTTAAACTATACACTGAAACTTTTAAACAAGGACTCATATTTCTGTGATAGAAAAATAATTCTGTGAAGAAAAAAATTCTCTCAGAAAAAGATAGTATTTAAAAAAAAGCTAAGAGTTAAAATATTTTGAGAATACTCATGGAAATTGATTCTAGGGTGAAATATGAGACTTGGACTCACATAAACTCAGGTGGGATTCTCTGCTGTTAAAATACATGTCTGAATGGAATATGACAACCAAATTCATAGTATCCAGTACCAGTTTATATTGTAACTCTGGACTTCCTAGATTCAAATTCTGCTGATGCTCTGAACTAATAGGCTTGTTAAATTAACTTGGATGTGCCTTATTAACAGCAGGCAAGCCTGCAGGTAGGCATTCTCTGCATTTGCACTGACCTTCCCTACCCCATCTGCTTTCATGACGGGCATTACCCAGTGCTCAAAAGGCTGAAATGGCACTCCAGAGGTAATTGGTGAAGCACCAATAATGCCTCAAGACTCTACATTATCCTTTCTCCCAAGGATTAAATTTAACTCCTTCTCCAGTTTCTGTGTGAGTTCCAGAAAGAGTTAAGATGATCCTCTCTTCTCCAACAGGCAGGGAAAGCAAGAACTGCTAAGTGCTGTTTATTTAGAGGTGCACATACTCAGCACAAGAAATAGCTGTTATTGGATATTCCACTCCAAAATCCAATGAGAGAGCAAAGGACAGTCAATCCACAAAGATGCTTCCTAAAGATCTGCTAAGGACGACAATAAAAAATGGGCAGTTCTGTGAATTTGTGAGAGACTGAGGATGCAGATACACAACCAGCAAATGTCCTGGTCTCCTAACACATGGCTTGTGCTCCCCTGTTCTCTTGGTTTTTCAATGAGCAGCATCTGCAGAGTGGTGAGAGCCTGGGAGAAGAGAGCTCTGCTGACAGACAGTGGTGCTGACCAAATTGGTAACCTCTGCTGCAGCCTGTGTGAACTGCTCATCCAGAAACTTCTCAGCTGTTTGTTAGCTACTGCACTTGAGAACATGACAATCCCTGGTGCTGCTGGAGAGTCTGTTTACTGCTACAACCCTTAATGGGATGCAGCATGTCTCTGCTGCGTGTTCTACCAGCCCTGACTGCAAAAGGGAGGAGGGGAACCAAAGGGAACGGCTTTGCTCCTGCTTCTTTTTCCATTAGGATGGATGGGAGGGAAGCAGTCTTCAGTTGTGAATGAATGCTGGGCTTTGCCAGTCCCTTCAATATCTCCACAGTTTGCCCTAAAAAAACATATGAAAATGCTTGACTTAGGATTCAGTAGCACTGGCCAGTTCTAGGCATTTCCAGCAGCCTCAACAAGTTCATCAGTAGCTTTATGATGTTTGTCATTCGAATATTGCTGCTCATAACGATGCAAACAGTCATCATGGCTTTGAGAGTTTGCACAGGGTGTCAAGGAAGGAAGGGAAAATATCTGCTCATGCATTTTATTTCAAGGTCCTTTCATCCATGGCATTGTAAACTTGGAAGCTTGAGGAAGAATCAAGACTGAAATGAACTGCTGCAGATGGTGAAAGATCTCATTTATTGATCACCACGAGTGAAGGATGTGTCACAGACTTCTGCTCTTTTCTATTACACCTGCCTGCTCTCAGGTTCACAGGTAGAGGTGAAGATTATTCATCTTTAAAGCTGAAAAAATATGCTGAGGGGTTTCAGGGGAAGAAAAGTAATAGTTTTGACATGGCTTCTACACTGGAAGACTTTGCAACCTGATTTAAATACAATGCTCAGTGAGAAGAGTGAAGAATAGGAGGAGGGTCGAAGCACTGAGAATTTGTGGTGAGTTAGTTTTTTGGTGTTTGTTTGTGTATGTGTGTGTTTGTGCTGCTCCTTCCTTTCCATCCATGAAACAGGCATCCAAAACAAATGAGTTTGGCTAACCCAGGCTATACTCTTCTTGCCTTTGAAAAGGGAAGACAGTGTTGTCCATGTCCAGAACAAGATATTTCATTTGAAAGTAAAAATAACTGGTTTTATCCATCCACAAGGAATAGAAATAACCTTCAAATGTATCTTCTGCTCTGGCAGCCTGGAGAGAACTTGTTCCTTTATCTGCCATTTGATCTTTGCTGTAGCTCTTTCTACTGTTTACCTGCCTTTCACACTCTAAACTTTTCTTCATTACTTCATTCATTACTCTGATTTCCCTATACCTCCTTTATCTTTTTTCTTTTCCCCAGTAGCAATATCCTTCCCTAACTCCTCTCACCTGTTTTTCAGAGTTCACAAGACTCCACAGTCCTCACGCCACCATGTCCTTGCTGGTCTTTTCTGACAAGGATTTTTTGCATGTCAGTATAAAAACCAGCAGGATGTGGCAATGACTTTATAGGTGTAAGCAGGTGTGTTTTCTTGGGAAATGTAATTCAGACTCAAATTACCAGCAAAGCAATAAAATAATAAGCAACCCAACCTGTATATCTGACATCCACACTGTACAATGTGCCTGTAGACTGATCTCATAGATTACCATTTGTGGCTCAAGTGCCTGAGGTTGTTAAGTTCTTTTTGTTCAGTTTAATCTAAAATGAAATAAATTTCAGGTGCAATTTCTTTCTGTGCATCAAGTGTGACTGAGAAATTCACTTCCAAGGCAAATCCTGATCTCCACTACAACTCTAATGTGGACAAATCCAGTATGTCCATCTTAACTACTCTAGTAGAAAGGTAATAGTCTTCAGTTATTTTATTATAAAAGGCATTGTAAAATGTGTTATGGATCAGTCCTGAGGAGCTGTAATTGCTGGAGTATGTCTTTCAAAACTATAAAACAGGTTCTCTTGGCAATCCATCAGGAAGGTATCTCTTCTGTTTTCAAATTCAGGTGCCTTGTGGCCTGATGTTTCCCACTTAGATAAGCTTCTTGTGATTGGTCACATTTTTATGAGACTTGATACTGTTCAGTTCAAGAGATGCTCCAAACTTTTCAAACAGGCAGCCAGATAAGCTTGCAGATATGGGCTGTTCATCCCAGTCGCTTGGTTTTTAGAGCAAAAGCAGCCAAACAGGTGAGCAGACATAACCTAATGCTCCTTCTCTGACTCTCATCTTGGTAAGCCCTGCCTTGTGAACAGCCTAAAGACCAGGATCCAGAAGTAAACTGGGAGCTATGTTATCCTCTGATGGCTCATCCACCACTGATCCATGTGTGAAAGGGAATTTTTGGAGCAGAAAATTAGAAATTAAGATACTATAGGATTTTCTGTATTAAATATCTATAGGGAAGGGGAGAAAAACACCTTAGAAGCAATGATGCTGTAATGGCAGATGTTTTACTTTTTGTTTTATTAGCTTTTCTAATGTTTTATTGCTGTTTGTCCAAAGTTTCTGCTAATCTGCTTAAATTCTTAAAGAGTAGTGCAGTAATTCCACACTGATCTATTGCTGGTGAGTGGCTAAATGTAATTCTAATAAATTTTTCCAGGCCAAGGATATTGATGCATTTTTTGGAAAAATTTCTGAACATTTTTTTCTGCAGTCAAAAACATCCCTCTCAGAACATTTGCAGAGATGTTACCCTGAGAATGAGGAAAACCTTGACCTGACCAGCTTGGCTTTATCTTAGAATGTGCCACACCAGTGAGGAGAAGGAGTTCTCTCTAACTGGGTGGGAAATTGCAGCTCTGAAGGAAGTCAGTGCATCACTTCTTTTCCCTGACATTTCAAGTTGGCAGAAAAGATCTGCATAATTACTAAGCCTCACAGCCACCAATGTACCCATAGGGTTATTTTAAAACCTAGGAAGTCCAGTTAGGTGGAAGGTATTCCTTTCATTTATCACCCAGAGGTAGTCAGCTCATAAATTAATGTTTGCATTGGCAGCTTCAATATGTGCCTTTTGCATCTGAAGGCTGTGGGTAGCAGAGAGTGACAGGAAGGCATCAGACTAAGATGTGTAAAACATACAGAACTTGTGTCTATTTTCTGTGTCTCAAGTGAGAAGGCATTTCACTATGAGTGTTATACCGTGGCTCTTTAAATGCTTTATTATTTGCAGACATGACTAGGAAATTATTGAAAGCAAGACTTCTGGGTGACAGGAGTGGGCGAGGAAAGGTAAACAATGAAGAACAATGCAGTCAGACATAGAAGGTCTTAGATCATTTAAGTAATTGGGCAAAAAGGTGACAAATCCAGTTCAGTGCAGATAAATGTAGAATAATGACTCTTGGAGCAAAGAAAATAAAGACAGAAAATGTTGAGCAGGAGGCTGCAGCACCTTACTGACTAGCAGAGAGATTTTGAGAGCTAATGGAGGGAAATCTCCTTAATGATTGGGATATAACTGCTCCTGAATGGGTGGAATTCAATGGAATAAGAAAAGGGTCGAGAATTTAATTTTTCATAGACATAGAACTCTCTTAGGTTATCTTGTCCATCCTGTTGCATCAGCTGAGAGACAATTCTTTCTGCAAAGAACCCTATTATGTTGAATTATGAGGACTGTCAAGGTGATTTATGGGATAGATTTAGTTAGTGTGAACATTTTTGCTAGCCAACACAAAACCAGAATGTTTTTGATAAGATTCTAACCTCCCTGACACAGATGTAAATAAAACCACCTGTAAAATCTTCAGCAGAATCTCTCATGCTCTATAGAAGTAAATACACACTTATTCTTGAAACTGGAATTTTTCTGCAGGCTTTGCAATACTGAGATTTTAGCTGCAGCTGGGACAATGTAGAATCCAGTGGAGATGGGTTTTCCTCCAGGAAAATTCATCAGACCTGTGAGGCCCAAGCTGAATTAAGCCTGTTGACTGGAATCCTACTTCTCCTCTTCCATGGCTGCTGCCTGGTGATTCAGTTCAGATGATGATCTGAATAAAAGGTTATCTGCTCTCTCTCAGCAGACTCACTGACTTCAGAATGTACTATTGGAAAGTGAAAAGAGTAGGAGGTGACTCTTGCAGTAAGTATATAAACATGGAAGGCAAGATTCCAAGCCCAAAATTATGAGCTTAAAATCCCATGTTCAACTCACACTAGAAACATACACATCTGTCAGTGATTATTTTACAGCAATGCTTTCCAGGTTCTGCTCTGCTGCTGGAATCTGCACCAAAGTCTATCTGAGATCCAGATCTGGCTGTGATCTTCCTCCAAGGGCTTATCACACACTTTATATTTAACAGGCACAGAGGAAATGAGAGACCTCCCCTTTTCTCATGAAATCAGAGCAGACCAGTCCTCTTGTGCTTTTACACGGCAGCCAATGAAGATTGTGCCCCCTCTTCTTTGGGCCATAGAGGTGAAGACTTCTCCTTCTGAAGCTTGTAGGTACAGACATTACCCAAAGGGCAAGATACATCTTGCCTTGAGGAAAACACTGATCCCAACACCTCTGCTAAAGGGCAGGACACCTGTGAGAGCTACAGCTTTGCTCTAAAATGGAAAGAGCCCCCTGCCCATGGCTGTTGGATGATGGACTGTTTCTTCTTCTTCAGTGTTGTGGGGCTTCAAGACTTTCATTGCTGAGAAGACAGAAGAGCCCCCCACCACCCCGTGCTGGGTGAAGAACCAATGAAAACAGGGAATCAGTGCTGGCTGCTGGATCTGGGATCCTGCAAACCAGGCAGGTATTTTGTTGCCTAAATCTTTCCATGAAAAATCTTGAGATTCACAAGTGACCTTAGTTCGAAACTAGCAGGGCAATCTAATCAAAGCACTGTCATTTTGTTAATTCAGCCTTGGACAAACACCTCTAGGTAAGAAATAGCTGTAATATCCTTTTTTCATGTCAGTGAGGTGCATATTCATCTGCACCATTTGCCTCTGCCAGTTCTTATTTCCAAACCTTGCTGAGGCACCAGAAATTGCTTATGCTGTTAAACAGCAGCAATTTAGGATGCTAGCACTCCACTGGAATTTGAGATGTTAATTAAAAGTTTGATTCTGTAGCCTCTAGGGGTTTTTTTGGCTTTTTTTTTTTTTTTTGCATCAGTCTGGGCTGTACTTCTGAGGGGCAAAAGCTGAGGCTGGGTGAGGTAGAAATAAGCAGTGGGATGGAAGCAGGATAGCTGTGCTACACACATCACACTGTGGTGGGGCCAAATCAGCTCCCTTTGTATCAACAGGTCCATTTTGAGAGTGATTTTCAAAGAGATGGACATGGAAAATGGAAAAGAGAAGATGTGGAAACGTGACAAACCTTTGATCCTCTCCAAGATTTTCCATTACAAAGATATTTCTGTTTTTATATCCCTGTCTGTGAAACATATCCACACACAAACAGCATGTGTACAGAGCCCTTCCCATCTCCCAGGGGCAGGATACTGATAAATGCATTAAACTTTCTATTTCTGATAGCTTGGCCTTGGGAGTTGTTGTGACCCACCCCTGAAGGCAAGGACAAACCAGGTTCTTGTTAATAGGTCCCTTGAGGTGGATTAGAATGAAATAACACTGAATGATTGGTGCTTGTAGTAGATATATGTAGGGTTTATTTTAGAACAATTTGGTTGTAATGAAAATCAGTTATGTAGCCATTTTGGTTATTATTATCTATAGTAATATAGCAATATAAAAGCATAAAAATATCTCTTAAGAAAATGTATAAGGAAAAGAAAGAGTAGAAGGATCACTCTACCCTCACAGCGTGGATTTGTTTGTTGCAGCTTCAGTGGCTGTTGGTCAAAGTGATGGTCACAGTCTCCATCTGTCAGGGGTTGAGTAAACCAAGGGAACATTGATGTTCCATGGGTTATCAGCACTCAGGTTCAGGTAGGAATGCCCAGGTACCTCCCCTCAGGCAGGGAGTTTCTATTGGATGATGCAATGCTGTGGATCAGGGAACAATTTGTGAGTCTTTGGTTCTCCAGGACACCTCCCAAGGTGCCACAGCTGCCTGTCAAGTCAGCACAGTTTGAGTCAGTGGTGGCCCATCAGAAAAGGGAGGAAATTCACTTCGAGGGAAGTTTTCACAGCTGGGCCATTTGTGTAAGAACTTTGGCATGATCAAAAGCTTCACCTTACCTTGAAGGATCTGCCTTTTATCAGCCTCTTCCCTGACCTTGTTCAACAGCCAGCTGGAGCCTGAGGTGGGGCTGTGTCCTTACTTTGCACATCATTAGCTACCCCCTAATTGTTTGAGCCATCAGCATTCCAGTCTTTCTCAGGAGCCTCCAAAGCACTTGGGAGAGATTTTTGAGACTTAATTCCTTTTTTTAAAGACATGTGCTCTTTCAGTAAAATGTGTTGTTCAGGGACATTAGACTCAGCTGAAACCACATGCAACTTTGATGTTTTTGGAAAAATAATTCTCTTTCTGATGAGTTACTGACTTTCTGGGGCAGTGCCAACAAAATTCTATTTTATTTATTATTCTCATTTTCTTTCCAATCTGGGGTTACTGTCAGAGTCTACTAAAGCTGCTAATAAGCCTTTGCAACAATTCCTTTTTCTTCTGAGGCCTTGTTTGCAAGGCCTTTGAAAAGTGTGACATCACACTGGCTTTTCAACATATAAATGAAATGTTTTTTAGTGCTCTTTGATCTTCTATAGCTTGCAAATGCCTTTATATTTTTATCAAATGGATGCCAGTGTTCAGCTACATGATTATCAGGTATTCATTTAACCTTTTTGACACACCAAAATGTCAAATGCTTCACAATGCCTTTTTGAATACAAAAGGCTACAGAAGTTTCTTCTGAATTCTGACGTGTCTTAACAACTCTGAGTTTCTCTTGTTTTAAATACTATATATGGCTTTAAAATTAAATTCTACCTTGCTTAGTACTACTAATAGAATAATAAAATCATTGAATTGTTTGGTTGGTAGGGACGTTAATGATCATCCATTTCCTACCCCCCTGCCATGGGCAGAGACACCTTCCACCATCCCAGTTTGCTCAGAGCCCCATCCAACCTGGCCTTGGACACTTCCAGGGATGAGGCACCCACAACTTTTCTGAGCAACATGTACCAGGGCCTCACCATCTTCTGGGTAAAGAATTTCTTCCCAAAGATCTAACCTAAACCTACTGTCTTTCAGTTTGAAGCCTTGTCCTGTCACTGCATGCCCTGGTAAAAGTCCCTCTCCATCTTTTCTGACTGCTCCCTTCATGCACTGGAAGCCTGAATTTAAGTCACCCTGAAGCCTTTTCTTTCCAGGTTGAACAATCCCAACTTGCCCAGTCTTTCCTCCCAGCAGAGCTGCTCCATTCCTCTGATCATCCTGGTGGCCTCCTTTGGACTCTCCAACAGCTCCATGTCCTGACATGGGGCAGGAACAGACTATGAACCTTGGGGTCCTATGGGTATAGGCAATAACCTGATCTCATGAACAAAATGGAGCAATTCTCCATGAGGTTGTTGTTATTTATCACCTTGTCCATCAGTGAACCTTTTCTAGAGTGCTGCAGATAACATCCCCCCTTTCAGAGGCGAGGTCACATCACAAACATAATCTCCAGTGCATGGTGATATTCACACAGTCACATCAGGATCACATCCCATCAGCTCAGACCCTGGATTAATGTCAGTTGAGAAAGAAATTCCACATATGAAATGTACAATAAGATTCCTCCTAAAAAAAAAGAAAACAAAGTCTGATATGTCTCGGTGGGATGATATACTGTGCTGAGGGAACAGGACCAAAAGGGAACTGAATACACAGGGATACACAAGATAGCAATTTCTGTAAGATGGATGTGTGTCATGTAGAATATTTTACTGCAAACTAAAAATGAATCTCCAGCAAGTAACTACTGGGACAGCTCTGTAGAGGAAAAATGGTGTCCTTTCACTTTAATTTTTTCAGTCAAGAGTGACTATCTTGGGAAAAAGCATTGCTTATTTCAAAGGGGAAGGAGAAATTCAATGCAGTGTTTGCTGGCTGGAAATGATGATAGCTGGTTACAGTGGCCCCCCTCAAACTCCTGGGTGAGGTCCTTGTTTCACTCGAACAGATGGGGATGGGATTTTACCACATCTAGTGATGCCTTGTGCATCCAGAAGATACATACACACATACCTGTATTTTAGATTAAACCACAATTTGAAACACAGTTAGTTTGGTTTTTATGACTCAGTGCAGGGAGAAGTCCAGAATCAGCTGTAAGAGGCAAGTACAACCAGTATTTGATGGAAAGCTGTCTGCTATCATCCCAGATGGATAAAGACAGAAGTTGCTGAAGTGCTGGAGTTGAATCAGAAAGGCCAGAGGATACCATCCATGGGATTTGCTTCTGAACCTTGATAACAGGCTCACAGCAGGACTCCAAGAAGAGCTGTTGTAGAGGAGGACCAATGTGGGCTGACTTTTGAAAAAAAAATGGGCTGACATCAGCTGCACCTCTGCTTTTAATGTCAAAGCAAACCTCAGTCTGGGGCTATGGTAGGACATATTATCATGTACTGACATATTTACAGTCACAGAAATTGCTGTAGGCTTGAAGGAGAGTGAATAAAATGTGTTATAAATGTAATCTGTGTATGTGTGTGTGTATATATATATAAAATTTGGTTTGTATTGACTATATGATGTTTTAAACACCTGAACATTAAATGAATGTACACAGGGTATTTGGACTTTTGGCATCTGTCTTATAGGACAGTGCATGGTGCTGCAGTGAAAAGGGAATTAGATAGGAGGTAAATTCAGCAAAGGAGACCTGAATTCTCCTACAAGCAGCACGTTTAGTGAATGTAGTGAACTCTACTGTGACTAAAAACTTGGTGTCAGAGTTAGGAGGCTCAGAAGGGATTTATGGTGAATGGCCTTAAGGATGAGCAAAGGGCACACTACTCACTCCAAAAGAGGATTAGAACCTTCTTGTGCCTCTTCTCCAGCAGGACATTGCCATTGGTGAAGCCTCTGATTAAGAAGCAGTACTCGAGAGATAACAAATTTTCAGTGATTACCATGGGAACCACAAATGATTTCATAAGGGTGGAGAAATTATAAAAAGTTCTAATTGACAGAGAGGATGAGGCTTAAAACAGTTTCTATGGAAACCAGAGGTGGCATCCAAAAAAAGTGTGTGTACTAATCTGATAGTCTGATTGGCAGGTAATTGGTGCAGTGCTGGAATGGGGAAGCCTTGGGATGTGAGATGAAGTGTCCATCACACAAATAGATAAAACACACAGCCTTCTGAAGAAGAGCTGGAGCTTCAAATTCTTTCCCTCCCAGTAGAATACACTCATCACTCAATGGTGATTCATTTTCATTCTTGTCTCTGTACTGAGTGTATTTTTTTTAATTACAGTATGAAAACTTCAACAGAGCTGATGGATGGAGCTGCTCCCTCACCTTACTCAAAGAGTAGAAGTCAGGAAGGTGCATTTATGGACAGCAGACATGACCTCCAGTCTGCTTCTCTTCTCAGGCAGAAGAGAGAAGTAAACACAGACTTCCAGCATTCAGTAAGCTCTCTGAATAGCTGGATGAGATGCTTGCCTGTGTTTTCCAGGACTTCAGTTTCTTCTGACTGACTGGCTAATACCCAGCTAAGCTCATTTCACAGAATTCAGAACTTCTGCAATACTTTTGTCAGATCCCAGTGGAAATGCCAAGGACACAAAGTCTGATATCACCTGTGAAGGAACTTACAGGCATACATTAAACCAGATAACCAAGTATTTATTTGAACTATTTGCTTTTAGGGAGAGTGGAAAACTCTTGTCAAGAGTTTTGTGGAAGACATAGGATGAGCAAATCCAATCTTTGCTCTCTTTCACAGGGCTACAGCCCAAGTACATTATGATATTTTTCAACTGAAGTCTGAAGAAGGAAAATATTACTGTTGTCAATACATTAGATAAATAACAGGCCTTTGGCCAGCTGCAAGTTGCTGAAGTCCTCAGCAAATTCTTTGCCAGCTCAGTGGTTTGGCAGACACGAATTTTTTCTCCAGTATTCTCTGAGCTCACCAAATTCATTTCTCCATTCATTAGATGCAGACAGAAAACCCCACATCTAGAAATATTTTGTGGCTCTGAGGTGTTTTGCAAGAAGATAAGCCTTTCTGTTGAAAGATCTAGAAGGCTGGTCTGCAATCTCTGTGACACTGAGGTTCATGGCTCCCCAGTGTCATCCATAATCATGGATAAAAATGAAGTATTGAAAAAATACTAGGAGAAAAATAATCTTTTCACTTAGAAAATGTGCACTTAGAGAAATTTGCCCATTTCCTGATCACAGAACTACCAGTGCCAGCATGGTCTAGGCTGGAGCCATCTGCACAATGGCCACACTTCCCATGGTCAGTGGCAAATTTGTGTCCATATGGCAGCCATGTCATAACCTCTGAATACTCCAGCATAAACTGGATTTGAAGAACAGTACACAAAGACAATTAGGGAAATCAGGAAAAATTCTAGTTCCCCTTTTGATCTGCCAGTTTAGATTCTGGGTCAAGCAATACTCTGTTTTGTATATAGGACTAAAGTTAGGTGAGTCTTATACATAACACACTTCTGCAACATTTTGAAATGTCTGCCTGGATAATAAGCCTAGATGTAAGCTTTCAAAGGTTCTGTCTTCATAGTGTGATACAAAAAATTGTTTTCCATAGACTGAAGGGCTCAGAGATGCCATGAAGAGATGGGTGACATGTATTTAAAGAAGGCTCAAAATTACCCACATTAATAGTTGTCATGTAACTGAAGGGGCTCTCAGGTGGTCACCTTGCTTTGTGGTTCAGTGAATCCATCACTGCTGATACCACATCTTCTTTTAAACAATATTTCACAAAACAAAAAAAACAGGACAGTGAACTAAACAGAGCAGCTGAAGAAAACAACAGAAGATGTAGCTCAGTCCAAGAGCATCCAGAGCTCCATTCTGCTCACTCAGCCTGGTTGTTTTTTTTCCTTACTGTTGGCTTTTTCCTCTCAAAAATTCTACATTTTTACATTTTCACCTATGTTTTCATTCCCACTGCTGCTATTGGGCAGGGAGACAGAGAAACAAACTTGACCTTGTTATACTTCTGGTTGGTTGCTTGCACATCTGCTTTTTCTCTGATTCTTTCACAGATGGTGTTGGTCTGTGCCCTCTCTGTTATGTACCATGCAAAATTCTGGCAACTGAATCATTAATCCATATTTCATTTATTTAATTTAGTTTCATTTTATTTCATTTAATTTCAGGTCTTGCAAGTATATTTCTCAGAAATGGATGTCCATGTGGTGGATAGTCTGCAATAACCTGATTTATACACATATTCAGTAGAAAGAAATAATGTAAGTTTCTGGTTCACACAGATGAACATTCCTCCATGTGTTTTGCAGGTGGTGCTTCATCCTTTCCATTATAACATGCCAGTAAGTTTTAAGCCTCTCTGGAAACTCTCTCTTTTTTTCTATGCAAAGAAAAAATTTCCACTAACTACAGATATATCAGAGTTCTAAAGATGCAAAAAGGCAGCAATCCTCCACCATCATGGACAGAAGACAGAATTTACCACCTTCAGTAGCTAAAGAGGACTTGAAGGAAAACTGGAGAGGGAGTTTTGACAAGGGCTTGCAGTGATAGGACAAGGGAGAATGCCTTTAAACTAAAAGAGGGAAACTTTAGATTAGGAAGAAATTCTTTACTATGGGGGAGGTGAGGTCCTGGCACAGGTTTCCCAGAGAAGCTGTGGCTGCCCCATCCCTGGAAGTGTCCAAGGCCAGGTTGGGGGGGACTCTGAAAAACCTGGGATAGTGGAAGTTGTCCCTGCCCATGGCAGGGGGGTTGGAACTGGATTATCTTTAACATCCTTTCTAACCCAAACCATTCAATGATTCTATGATTATGGGGGATCAACGTGCAGGAATAACCACTGGGTTAGGACTGGGCTAACAAAGTGACAGAAAGGTTGCAGGACTTAGACATAAAGAGATACAGAAATGTTTGAGCATGTGCAGAGCAGTTACTTATTTCAATTAGAAGCAACGTTTTGAGAGTACAGGAATACTTTGCATGAAAACATAACTGTGCTGCTCCACAGGGGTCAAAAATAGAAATCATGTGTTGGAAAAAGGAGTTGACATCATAAAAGAGGACTTCATTGTACTGTGTGACCCCACAGTGCTCACATCCTGATGACTGTAGGGAGTTGTGTCCCATCTATCTCAAAAAGGTGAAGTAGGACTGAATTTCATGGAAAGGGTGACACAGCAAGGGATAACTGTGTGAGGGATGATTAAAAGACTAAGAATGTTCTCCCTCAAAAGTGAATAGCAGAGGAGAAATTTTAAAGAGGCCTTTTAAAACCTGAGTGTTATGGAGAAAATTATAGTTGCATTTATGATGTCTTTCAATGCCAGTACTAGGGGATAATAATGAAACTACCAGGCTACAGGTTCAGAGCAAACAAGAGGATACTGTCCCTTGTGTAATGTATAATTAGGCTGTGAAATTTTTTCCCATGGGATGCTGTTATAAGTTTATGTGCGTTCAAGAAGTGATTAGGCAGATTCATAGAAGAAAACGTGCTAAGGACTATTAAATGCATATACAATGCCTGTCTGAGGAATTCCTGGATGAAAAGCCACAGAAGATGGGCAAATGTCAGCACATGCTGACTCAGTTCTTTCTCTTTCTTAGGAATCCTCTTCTGGCCAATGTCTGGGATGGCAAAATGCGCAGAAGAAAATTTGAGTTTCACCTGAAAAAGCTGCTGCGTCCTGGAAAGAACTGGACTTGTGCAGGGATCTGGCTGTGAGAGAGACAGGCTGAACAGGGAATGTGCAGCAGAAGATGCTAACACAGGATGACAATGATCCACTGATGAGAAATGCAGCTCAGAAGTACCAGCTCAGCTCTCAGAGCACTGCTTACTTCTGCTTGAGTTGGAAATCATAAAAACTGCACTGCGAGCCCTTCAGAATTCTTGGCAGTATTATAAATACACAGTCCAATAAATTAATGCTTTGCTGCAATTTTTTTGAGCTCAGCTAAAGGCATATTCAAAGACCCTGAGTTCAGATTGTGAGTAGTCTCATCACTGTTCAATAATGTCATGAGCTCAGGAGTAACCAGGATCCTAAGAGGAAATTGTGTTGAAAGGAGTTCACATCCAGATGTTTGTCTGATCCATATATCCAATAAAGAAATTGCATTGAGTGTCTTTTTTTTTAAACTGTGTTTTCAGCTCTTCTTTAAATCATAGTGCAATCTATGTGTCTCAGAGAAAACTTCATTTTTTTTGCCAACATTAGAATCATAGAATAAAATTTGGGAGGAAGGCAGAGTGAGGCAAAGTCCTCATGTAACCATGACTTAGATAAAACAGGTGTTTTTAAAATGCAAATTCAAACTCGTTTGTAGTTTTTGTCTGAATTTAGTTGTTATTTAGGCCTTAATGACCTAATGATGCCTTAATAAATATTTGTGTAGACTTAAGCTAAAAGCAAAGAATTTAGTTTTTTATTTAAAAAAAGGCGAACTTAAATGTTCACCATCAAAGCAATGAAAAATCAAACTTTAAATTAAACCATGCCAGTTCTATTTACCAACATGCCAACATTTACTCGAGAATGAAGTCAAAGTGCACGTTCTTGAAGTTTGCTTACAGTGATCTGCTTGCAGAGTTTGCAAATACAATGATTTCCTCATTTGTTGAGTGACAGCTAACATAGTAGCCTGCCTAATATACATCAGCCTTCCTTCCTCAAAGCTCTGAGGTAGGGTAACAATCATGGGGGATATAGAACAGACAGTTTTGGGAGAGTAAATTGCCATAAATAATTTATTTCATAAATGTTACTTTTCTCTTTTTATTTCTTTTCTACACAAATTGTCCATTAATAAGTTATGGCTGAAATTATGTGCTGAAGCTGAACAATTTCTGCCACTGTGTCTATCATGAACTCTTTTCTATGAATGTATGATTGACTAAGGTCAGGCAGCTTTGCCTACACACATATGTCATGGGTATTGTTTCTTTTCCATCATTGGTTGGCAGGAAATCTAAGAGTAAAGTCTTCAGGAAAAACAGCTCTGAAACCAAATTCCAAGTCTGTCTGCTGATTGATGCAATTATATTTTGCTGTCTAAGCTTTTTGCAGTGCATTACATGTTGCCTTCCAAAAGACATCATCCACAAGGAACCTGGTAACTCTTCATCTCAAAGGCTGAAGAAAATCACGAGCTCAAGTACAGAAGCCTTCAGATCCATCTTCCATGCCCTTTAAAATGAATACTATTGCTCTTTTCCTAAACACTCTGGAAAACAAATTTTTCTTATGAATGTATTTTAGAATAAGGGATTACTGTAGATTAGGAAGTACCTCTGGAGGCACTCTGGTTCAACCTCCTGTTCTATTTCAAGAACAAGACTAATTTCATATCTGAGTCAGTTTGCTTGCAGGTTCCCTCCAACAGAGTTTAAGATATCTAAGAATGGAGAAATCACAGCCTGCCTGGACAACCTGTTCCAGTGCTTAGCAGGAACATTGTGAAAAATGCTTCCTTGCAACCAGCAGAATTTTTCCTTACTGCAACCTGTGTCTGATGCTTCTCATCTTTTCACTCTGCATCTCTGAAAAGAATCTATCTCTATCATTTCTATAAGCACATACCAGGAGTTAATGATGTCTTTGGCCTCAAAAGGGGCAAATATGAAATATTGGAAGCAATACCTGTCTGGATAAAATTATGTCAGAATGGGAGCTACTTATAAAATTAATCATTGGCATATTATCCTAGCTTCCAATGGCAAAATTCATCAGCCCAGATGTCATTGTGATAGGACACATGAAAACATAAAAGTAAGCAGAGTAAACAGACATATTTAATGCACAGCATAGTTTCTATTTCTCTAAAGCTTCTTGTTGCAGCAAAGTTCTCTCCAAAATACCCTCACCTCAATGCCACTACTGTGTGTGCATGCAAACCTCACAGCACTTGCCTCAAATATCCTTGACTTTCTGCAATTTCCTATACTTCCATGGCATTGAAAGACTCCCATATAGACCATCACAGACAAAGAAGCAAACACCTACCCTGTCACACTGAAACTGCAGTGCCTTTGTTCTGTTGGAAGCAAATTTCCTCCACAGGCCATGGCACAGGCAATGTGATAGCAGGATGATTTCAGAGTGGTTTACAGTAGTCCCTACAATGCTTGTAATTGCCAAAGAGGCTTTTTCAGATGAGATTAGCATAGACTTTGGGGATATACAGTTACAGAGTTATGGGCTTTAGTGGTGCCAGTGGTGCAGAGCTCTGCCTTCTGGCTGGTGCTGGAGCCCTGGGGGACAGGGTTTGCTAATCTGCTGTAGGGCACTGGGGTGGTAATTTTCCATCCTCCTGAAGGCAGCTGAACACCAAGTTTAGCTGTCCAAGGGACTTATCAGCCCTGTGTCCCAGCTCCCCTTTCCCACACTGGGAACAGCAAGACCTCAGTAAGGTCATTAATATTCAGACTTTTTGGTGTAAAATTAGTTTTACCCTTTATGGGGCACGCTCAGAAAAGGACACTAAATGCCTCAGAAAACACACTCGGTTCAGTTATTGCTACCAGTACTGAGATGTTAATTTTTGAAAAAAACAAGAATATACCACTATCAAGTGATTCATTTCTGCATAGGCAAAGATTAGAAAACCCTGTTAAATAGCAAAGCCCTTATTCTCCTGTGTGTGCTAACCTAGCCCTTCAAGGAAATTTTTGGCACATGTGTGTCACTAATCAGACCCATTCTCATTAGAGTACAGCTGTTTCAGCATCTTTCTGTAACCCTCATGGAGCTCTCCAAGGCACTGAGTCAGTAAGTGATTTTAAATGAACTGCTTTATCCAGACCATGCATTGGGGGTCTGTGATGGGTCCCACAGGGAAAAGGAGGTCACAGGCAGAGCAGTCCTGGGTGCTGGCCCTTCATGGACAGTGGGATTTCCATTATTGACCTCAAATCTCTTGTAACCAACACTGTGAGCAGACAAAGGGCCATCACATGGACAAGGAGGGCATGAAGGTGGGTTAAAGCAATCTTGGTTCATACCAGCTGTTATGATGAATTCAGGCATCTGGAACAGGAGCTAAGACAAATTGTGTGATGTTGTTGAATGGAGGCACTGGAGTACTTGGCCTCAGATACTCAACTGCAGCAACCAGTGTAAAGCATTCTTTGCTGGCTCAGTGGTGACAAATTATTTCAGTTAGGTCCAGAGCTAACTGGTATCTATTCCAGGTGGCATGTTAAGTGCTAGGCACCTTCATTGCACTGCATGCTGATGTTAAATTATACTAAAAGAGGGGCTCTGTTAGCAGTCTGGCCATTGACTTTAATGAAATAGCTAATTTGATCATTTTAATTATGAGTTGAGGCAAAGCAAGAGCATAAATGTTAAAATATCATTTCATGCCAGTAGAGAGAAAAGTTGACATTTACTTTAACTAAGGACTAGATTGCTGAGAATGAAGAGAGAGATAATGAGCAAATGCAAAGGAAAATAGGAATGAAAAGGTGAGACAATCTGAAAGCTGACAAGACACTAGAAGGACAGGACCTGGAGCTAGAGAGGGCTGGGAAAACCTTCAGGCTGGGAGAACATGAGAAGTTTAGAGAAAAGGTTCCATGAGCTTTTTTAGTCAGGAAGAATCTCAGTGCTGAAAAAAAGGAGCCTCTCCTGCAGTTCTGAAAGAAAGCATTGGATATCATGCAGACAACCACATCTCTGGATTCTCTTCTGAATGGAATTATTTCTGCATTTGTAAAGCTAAATTTGATCAAATTCCTACAGGAAGAGAAGCAGGCACACAGACTGAATTTTTTTTTCTTTTTTCTCTTTTTTTTTTTCTGTTTGTTTAAATAAATAAAGCCATACTTTCACTGTGACAGGCTAACAGCTACAATAGGCTTCCAACAATGTTAGCAGAGAACAGGTTTCTAAGAGAGAAAGGAAAATGGGATGACACAATCCCTTCCATACCAGAAGCAGGGCAGAATTACCAAAGCACTGCAATTGCAAACCATTGTGGCACAAAAGTACCTCCTCCTCCACAGGCTGAGTTCTTTGCTTTAGCCCTTTATGAGGTGTGTGGACTTTTTTATATTAATTATTAAATCCCCTAAGTGAACTTGTGATGTAGAAATTTTAACACTGGTCTCACTGAGGGATAAAATGTTGGTACCCAGACTTGGCAGGGGTGTCAGCCACTCCCTGTGTGGTGCTCATTTAGAGCTTGGATGGACATGGGGCTGTGAGAAGCCTGGCTATGTTTGAAGGTGGATGAACTTTTGCTTTATATACCTTATGGTAGAGCCAGATTTTCCGATATTTTTTTTTCTTTTAAACAATTTTTTTTTGTGTCTTTATCAAGAAGTAAATTGACTGCAGTGAGCTATGTCAGCCCCTTTACCCAAAAGCTGAGAGGTGCAAATCACCCTAAGAGCTGGGGTCTGGTGCTGCCATTCCCTGGCCAGACCTAACATGGGGCTGGGAAAGTTGCTGTTAATCAGCACCCTCACCAGGAGATCCTGAATGGTATCTGATGGGAATTCAGAGCTGGAGGAAAGTTTCTGCATCAGAAATTTCTCATGAGAACATGTTTCCTTACAAAAGAAATTCCCTGTTTCTAATAAATATATTAGCAATATTGCAAAATGAGAATACTTGCCTTGCATTAAAAATTTTTGTTCTTCCCAATCCAGCAGAGGGAAATTCCCCAAGATCTTACAGTCTAGAGGACTGCTTTGATCTTCCTTTAAAGGTATATAATATCTCACTATTTCAGTGGTTTATTGTCTGCATAATTGGATGCAGTGAATGGATTGGGTCAAATTCCCAGCAGGTGTAAATGACATTGTTGGCAGCTTTGAAACTGTATTTTCCCCAGTTCCTTTCAGGAAAAGATTTTGGTTTGGCTTTGAGTTTATCACGTAGAGGTTTGAAATCTTGTTTGTGTAGGCCTGGCTGGGGAACAGTCTCAGGGAAATCTGGTTCCTGTAAGTGCTGGACAGGTACTTGAGGGAGCAGATCTGGCCTTTGTGTCTCCATTGCTTTTGATTGAGGTTTCTGATCTGCACAGGTTTCCTGTGAGCATCCAGTCAATGCTGTAATTTCTCTAAGATGCAGTTTCCTGTCTGTGAGATGAGGGTAGTAATTCAGCACTGAATTTCTCCTCAGTCAAGTGATGCAAGGAGAAATCCATTAATGCAAGACATTTGGGTAATAGGGTAATGGTGACTATGAGCATCATGAATACCTGGATTTAGTCCTGCAGAGATGTACTCTTATATTTATATGGAGATAAGAGCCATGCTTTTCTATCTGTTACTGAACCATTTGACATTCTGTGTTGAAAAAGCACAAGACAGGGAAATAAATATCCTAATTGCAGTTCCACAGGAGAATCATGTGGAAATAAAGAACGGAAAATTGAAAAGTGCTGTTTTAACTTCTGTTGTCATTTTTTATGCCAAGCTATGTGAAGGTTTTGAAAAATACAAGTGCTATTTTGTGGCTCCTGCTCTCCCTCTGTAATCATCCCCTTTCTCTTCTCTAAAGCATCATGACAGTGTGTCAGTTAATAGTGATCTTACATAGAATCAAATTCTCTCTCTCTCCTCAGATCCCCTAGATTCAGCTCCAGGTCAGGCCTGGAGCTCCTACCCTTCTCCTTAACTGCAGAAGTTGTGCTAGGATGGATTTAATGACATATTCATAATAGATGCTTTGGGCTAAATCCTAAATGTATTTTCATTCATTCTCAGTCTCTTCTCATGCAAACTGCCAGTGAAACCAGTAATTTCCACCAAACCCAGGCTTTGATTTTCTAGACTTCAAGACACACAGAGAACCAAGCCCTGAGTATGGTTTTAAGGTTCTTCTTCCCATAAGTGAATAGGCTGTAGCCCAGAGGAATGCAAAGAGCTGTCCCATGCTCCACCAGGACATTGCCCAGAGCCTGGAACACAAATCTCTGCTGACCCCACAAAGGATCTCGAGCTTTGTCTTGTGTCATGACAGAAGTGATTTTTCCCGAGGATTTGTGTGAGCTGGTGGCATCAGGGGTCAGCAGGCCAACTGGATCCAGGAAAGTGAGGAGCAGGGCAAGAGGCATGGAGTCAGGAGAGGAAGAGCAAGATAAACAGAGTACGAGGGCCAGAGTAACTGCGAGGTGGGAGTAGAAGCTGAACGATGGTGGAGGATGTGATAACAGATGAGGCTGCTATAAGAAGCCTCAACTATTAGTAGTGTATCAGTCTTCTGTTTTACTTAGCAGTGTGTACTGGAAAGTGTGATGAATTCAATCTTGTGTAGCCTGTGGAGGGAAGGTGCTGGAGGGAAGGTGCTGTGTACATCTGAAATGCAGAAGGTGCTGTGATCAGGAGTGTACCTCAGCCCCTGTTTTATCTTGCACACCTGACACTTGCTGCAGTAGGAAGTGGAGTGCAGTTTATTTCACAATATATGAAAAACATTCAATCATGTGCCCTGCTGTTCATACAGTTGCTAAGAGGATGAGATTGATAGTAAGTGGTCTTATGAAGCTATCAAGCAGCTTCATATTCAGAGCTCAGATTTCTGCCTTTTCAGTCTGCTCTAAAAAGGCCGTTGCAAGACTTTCTAATCTGCCCAATGGGTCTTTTCAATCTGCCAGAAATTATTTAACCTTGCCAAGGCATGATCTTCAGCGAAAACCAAAAAGTCCCAAACCCCTCCTTCCCCATCGCCTTTTCCTGACTCAGCAGGCCAGAAATATCATTTGCCATTGTCTCATAAACTTTTGACCTGCAACTCTTGTGGGTTATTTAATGCGACTTTAGAGCAGGTTCAGCGAGGAAGAGCCCAGCAGTGCCCCGAGCACACACTGGAGAACCGGGGCCAGCACCAGTCACTGCTTGGCCACCACTAACCACAAGCTTTGCACTGGCCAAGCAACATTGCCCCGGGGTGTGAGGAGGTGTGAACAGTCCTGTCTAGCAAAGCAGGCATCAAGTCCTAAAAGCAGCGTGGTTATCCAGCAGAAGCTTCGTGCTGCAGTCAGACAGCTTGCTTTGCTGGTGGGGAAAATCTACTAAGCTTATGCAAAGCTCTGCTTTGCAGACAGGCATCTGCAGACAATTGCAAAGATGCTTTTCCACTACAGTTTAGCAGTAGAGAAATGAACCCACTGCAGACATAAAACTAATCTCAGGGAATGTCTGTTTAAACAGCAGTTTTCCTCCTGAACTATCTTCTCAGGAGAATGGCTGGGAGGCGTTTTAGTGTTAATGCCCCTCAGGTATTGGCACACACAAGGTTCTTCAGCTGCACTAAGGCAGACTGGGAACAGAAAACTGAAGAGCTGGTGGAGATTTGGCTCTCTTTTTTCCTTTTTCACATATCTTCTTTTGACATGCAAGCACAGACAAAAGTCTCTGCAGTGTGATGTCCATGCAAAAAAATAGCCTTAGCAAGAGATGCGCTCAGAAATCCTCAAGGCACACAGTTCAGGACAGAGTTCAGGTCTGAGGGTCCACTTTATTATGCCAGCATCATGCCAGTGATAACTTCACAGGACATAATGTGCCTTTCCCAAAAATCCCCTGGGTTTGGAACACTGCATGGCAGACTGCCTGTCCCCCTGAGGAAAATAAAATGTGGGTGCTATCTGTTCCCTCCTCTACTTTGTTGCCTTCAAGAAAAAATGCCAAGAGGATTCATCCAGAGTCTCCAGACAGCTGGAAAAGCTGCAGACACAGCTGAAGTGGACATTGATAAACATTTTCTGAGTTCTGACTGCAATTTTTTTCTGCCCAGTGTCAAATGACTGATTGCACCATCTTTCTCCTAGCCCCACATCCTCAGCATTCAATTTCTCTGTTCACTTCCTTCCCCAGTCTCCTACATCTTTCCAATCTGCTTTTTCCCCCATCTAGGTTAGATCCCCTGCGTGATGACCTTTGCTGTCATTCTCTTCATTCTCTTTGTGCATTCTGCCCTTATCACTGGGCATCAGTTCCTGCCCATTCCTCTTGTCCCATTGCTGGGCACCAGGAGAAGAGCCTGGTCCCTGCTCTGAGCCCTCCCTGCAGACAGGGGCAGACAGGGACAGACAGGGATAAGCTCCCCTTTCAGTTGTATTTTCTTGAGGCTGAACAGCCCCAGCTCCCTCAGCTTTTCCTCATAAGAGAGATGCTCTGGTCCTTTAATCATATTTTGTTGTCCCCCAGTGGTCCAGATCCATGAGTTCCATGTCTCTCTCATCCTGAGTAGCCCAGAACTGGACACAGCACTCTGAATGTGTCTCACCAGGACTGAGCAGAGGGACAGGATCACCTCCCCTGACCTGCTGGCAATGCTCTTCCCAAGGCACCCCAGGATCCCATTGGCCTTCTTGGCCACAAGGGCCCTGCTGGCTCAGGGACAGCCTTTTGTCCACCAGGACCCCCAGGTCCTTCTCTGCAGAGTGGCTTTTCATCAGACCAGCCCCCAGCCTGTGCTGGTGCCTGGATCATTCCTCTCCAGGTGCAGGATCCATTTACCTGTGTTGAATTTCAGCTTTTCCCTGCCCATCTTTCCCACCTGATGAGGACCTCCTGTGTGGCTGCAAAGCTCTCTGGGGTATTGGCCACTGCTCTCAGCTTTGGGTCATCAGCAAACTTGCTGAGGAGGCATCTGTCCCTTATCCAAGTAATTTAGGACTAAGTAAAAAAATACCAGGCCCAGTATTGAACCCTGGGGGTATTGTGGGTTGTCAAGAAAAAACACGGGTCTCAGGATGACGAGATGTGACACCATGAAGATATAAAGGCAGCAGTACCATGCTAAGTTATCAACTTTGGTAGCCAAGAGACACAAAATCACAGAAATTCTTGCTGTGTTGTGAGCAGCCACAAGGAAGAAATGCTGTCCCAAAGCACTGCTCCGTAATAATTAGGATATAGCAATCTGCATTTGGTTCATGCTCTGCCACTAATTCATTTGTTGGGCTTGTAACCATATAACAATGCTGTGCTCCAGAGCAACCATCTGCAAACTGAGTGTAGTACTTACTGAATCACAGGCATGTTGTGAGGCTTCATTAATCAATTGTGGTTTTAAAAAGAATCTCAACTCCTGGCCCAAAATTGTAAATCATCATAATTTATATCCTTGTTAGAATTTTTTTATACAGGACTTTTTTTTTTTGCTATTCTTTTCTCATAACAAATGTACACCAGGTCAGTTCTCAGTGGGTTATCCCTGATTTAAATGTGTGTAAGAGAGCTGAGAAACAAATCTCTCGTCTTCAGACAGAGGAAAGCTCTTACTAATGTAGCCATTTACACACCCTCGAAAATGGAAGCTGTTTAAGAGCTTTGTTTGACTTCAACAGCAGGAAAATGTGCACCTCACTTTGCTCAGCATCAATCCTTTTTAAAGCACGTTGTGTGTTTACAAGCTGTCTTGAGCACTGAAATTTGTTTTAGATCTGGACAGTTATTAAAGGTTCACTTTCCTTCCCTCCTCCAGTTTCAAACTAAGTGATTGTGCGAGGTGGTGGGAAATTGTCTCCATGAGCTGGTACTGCCTTTGCCCTGACTCTGAGTTTGACTCTGGGTTTCTCAGGAAATGTTTCCACTGCAGTAAATATCCTGTCTGATTTCTACCAGTAACACTATAATCTTCCTTTCAAAGAAACAGTTCAGCTTTGTGTGTATATACAGGTTGGAATTTACTTTGGAAAATATCTGTGAGAGACCCTGGAACAGCTAAATGTAATTGAATTAGCTGAGGTTTAAGCTGCTGCTATGGTCTCTCATTCCAACACAGTCAGATACAGTAATAACGATGCACCAGCTTTTTAATTGCTAGTCAGTCCAACCACTGTGTGAATTTGTAGAGATAAAGCTGACACTTCCAGCATGTCTGTGGGGATGAGGGAAGAAGCTCTTCTTCCACCTGTTCTACAACAGGTTGGCTTGGCTGGCCTTGAGGCATCCTAGGTAGAGTTCAAAGCAGCACCCACAATTGGAGTACTCAGGGATTATGTTGGAATATTCAGGACATGGACCACTGAGGCACCTTGACAAGAGCTGCAGGTGGAGGCAGTGGGGACACCCCACCAGGTGCCATCGAGATTTGTGTCAGATCTAAGGCTGCAGAAGGGTACCCCACCTTCCACAGGCTTTCTCTGCAGCTCTGGTGAAACTGTCAGCTCCCTACCTGAAAAATGGTATATGCAGGAGGAAAACACTAGTTGGAAAAGTGTTTCCATTACTGGGAGGCAGTCAGGTTATAAACGATGGGAGTAGAGGTCAGAAAAAATATGTTAGAACAAAATACACTGTGAAAATTGTGGAGATAACTGAAGGGTGAGTGTATTCACGTGTCCTCAAATAGGAAAAAAAAATAGGAGGTGTGGAAGACCCCACTCAATCACTTCCAAATAAAAAAGATGAGTATCTCCTTGGAATAAATGGATCAACCATTTATTCCAAGGAGATAAAAGCTGGATCCTGCTTCTCAAGCAATCAAAAGAGAGAAGTAAGATAAACCAGAATATTTCATTCACATTTCATTCAGCATTATTCTAATTATTATAAACAATTTTTTTCTGGACAGAAAAGGACAATTCCACAGCAAATATACATGACAGCTCCTATTTTGTCTTTACTGTGGCCTTCTATTAGTAACAGTTGCAGATTATTGCACTAGCCAGCAAGCCCCCTCAGCAACTGCTTTCCCTCTTCAGTGGTGATTTTAATGAAATGCACATTTTCCACCAATTCATTCAGAAATTGTGGTACCAAAATACAGTACCCGTTGCTGCAGGAAGATGTCTCTCCCAGAGCTCTGCATCTTTGCAGCTCATTTACCTCTGGAGACAATAGTGAGGGCTGTACCTGTTCAGAGATCTTCCTTTCTGCCTTGCCAGGGTTTCCTCAAAGACTTAATTAGGGGCATGTTTGGTATGGGAATTATTAATTTAAAATATGCATTAAATATCACATTGAGGCATCAAATGCAGTAAATGCAAAAGTGACAGTCACACTATGAGCATTTGGTAATCTACAAATAAACCTGGAAGTCACAGTAGCTCAGGAAACTTAGATGGAGTCGATTCAGTAACAAATGCATCCGTATCCAACACCTTTGCTGCATTAATTTCTCCAGGCAGCTCGCTCCTCTATAGTGTGCCTACAAGACGTGCATACATTACAGTCAGTGACTGATGCTGTCCCCGTGGCTGCTCATGTTTAATGAAAGCTTTGTGCCTATATATAAATTCTGTGCTCGAGTGAAATATCTTCCAAATCCCTCACAGCAGTTCTGGAAGAGACCTTTGGCTTGCACACTGAGAAGTGAACTCACCCTTTCTGCCATGCACAGGCTCTGCAGAATAAAAATGATACATGAGGATAAAAATAGAACAGAAGAGACTATTTAGGTTGGACCAGATGCTCACATTCCTGCCACCTAGGTGGATTTAATATTAGTGAATTCCCTGTGAAAAGAAACAAGTGTGGGAAAAATACGTAGGTCTGATCCTCTCCTTTTTTTTCTCCCATGTGTGAAGTTGCTTCACACAAGCACCCTCTCCCTAAGTCAATGAGACTCTTCGTGCATGTTTTCTGTCACTGCCGATTACTTTCAAGAGGACTGTCATGTTGCAGGCACGAGGGGGATGGAGGCAAGAATTAAAGCACCAGCCCTGCTCCACCTGCTTCTGCACAAACAGTGCCTGCCGAAAGGAATGCTGTTGAATCATGTGAGGCCTGTCCGAGTGTATCCAACAGAGGTTGCACTCCTTTGAACATCAATGGGAAGAAGGTACAAAGGATAAAATGAGAGCTGCACAGGGAAGGTTCCCTCCTCCATCATTTTCCTGAGCTACTGCTCTAAGGACACAGGTGCATTCACCCAGTAACCCGAGCTCAGCTTCCTCTTGCACTCAGCCGACTGAGTCCATGGTCCACAAACACTTCAGTGACTGTGCAAATGCACACAGCTGGCGGAAGCACAGGACATGAAGAGAGCTGTGAAACTAAAGGCAAGTCTGACTCCTTACAATCCAGTCACTAATACTTGTCATCATAATCTTTGTATTCCCGATAACAGCAGGATCCAAAGGCCACCAGAACTGATAGAGAGGGCTGTGACAGGCTTTGAGTAAGGCATTGCATTTTTAACTGAGCCACTTCCCAGTTCTTAAAACTGCAACGTTTACTTCACTGCTGCAGCTGCATTGTAAAGGACAGACTTCATTCATGGCCAGATCATTTAATGAATGAATTTTGTAGATTGCAGGAAAGAATTTTTATGGGGGACCTCTGGTGATTCTTAATGACTGAAATTGAAGTGTCTTTCTTATGTACTGCCAGTCTCACTAGGTCTTGAAATTGATACAGATTTGCAGCCTTTCCTCTTATGTGAACAGCATGGCAACAACTACTCTTTGTGTGCAACCACCTTCCATGAACTGTCACTTAAAAGAACATCCACAGCAAAATTCAGCATTGTGACTCTTTTACAGTAGTAATTCAAAAAAATCCCTCAAAGCGCCAGAGACATTTTAGAGGGCAAAATGAGCCAGGGCTACATCTCTGCCTTGCTCACCTGTACACATGGACCCTCTTCCTCTCACACAGTAGAGATGGGAGACCCACATGCAGATGTCATTTTATGGCCCTGCACTGGGAAGAGTGGCTAAAAATAGGGCTACCTTCTTGAACCTCAAAGTTTTTACCAAGCCCTGATGGCATGGAGAAATTACAGTGTATTCTCTGTTCCAGCCCAGGGTCTGGGGACCACTGAAGGAAGCTTGGTCAAAACAGATAAAAGGGAGTGCTCTTCCTGCTCTGAATAACAGATCAATTTACCCATTCATCTTCGGGAAGGATGAAAATTTTTCATAGAATCATGGAAACATAGAATCATAGAATCATCGAATCATAGAATCACAGAATGGTTTGGGTTGGAAGGCGACCTTGAAGATCATCTCATTCCAACTCTCTTGACATGGGCAGAGACATCTTCCATGAGACCAGGTTGTTCAGAGCCTCATCCAACCTGCCCTTAGCTTGAATTTTTGCTGAGGAGGCAAAAAAAAATTCAGCTGGGTTCAGGAAGTGGGAGGACAAGTGCTTGGGAGAAAGATCTGCCATGAGTCACTGGATAGAGTAACTAAATGAGAACTCAGAAAATCCACTGATTTAAGATAGTCTGAGGTTGGGGGAGTATTTAAGGAGATGAAATAGAACCACACATACTTGTTCCATTTCTCCCTTGTGCCTGTACAGCCTCTGTGAATGAGGGGCTTCTGGGCTTAAGGAACCTTGGCCTGAATCAGAACTGCTGTTCTGGTCATCTTCATGCCACCACTTTTAGAGAAAGAAAATGGTTTCTTAATAACCTGTGTTTAAAAATAAACAGGTCAGGTCTTCTTTCTAGTACTGATTATATTTTTCAGTTATTTTTCTTGTTTTAGGGGCATTTTTCCTTTTCTGGTTTGTTGTGACTCCTGTGGTTCATCTGGAATATGGCTCATGGATTGGCAGCTCTCAGCCCCTCCTTGCAGAGAGAGACATTAGATTTCTCTCAAGGAGAACCTCTGTCAGGTCCAAAGGATGGACTGGAGAAAAACTCACAGTCTAGATGCCTTGCTGCTGGCTCTTGCCTTTGTTGCAGAGTGAACTTCAGGTAAAACAGGAGAGCTGCTGCGACACAGCAGCACCTACGTGCTCCTACCTAAAACGTGGGAAATTTCAAATTCTGCTTGGCTTTTTGTGGAGACAGTAGGTGCAGTTTTGGGTTAGCAGAGTTGTCAGCAGCCAGGGCACCCACTGCACCTCTCAGAGCTGTCTTCCAGCCTGTGTTCTCTCTTACAAGATAGACTAAAGAGGACCCAAGTTAAGTGTTGTCCCTTTAACTTTCCTTTTGGTGACTGAACATGGTTTGCTCCTTTGGTAGCTCCATCTATAGCAGAATAAAAGACTTTTTTGTTTTTTTAATCCTATAGAGAAGACTATTGTCCAGGAATTTTTAGTCACTTCTGTCTATATTAAAGAAAAGCTCTCCACTCACCACTTATCCCTCCAATCCTTTCCTGACAGAGATATTTTCTGGATTCTTCATCTTTAGAGTTTCCTTTTCTTTCAGTCATGCTGTATAGCCCAGGTCCAAATCCTGTACTCAGTCTGCAAATGAACCTTTTGTTCCTGGGTGTGTCTCTGCCTCTCACTTGGTTGAAGCCTGCCACTTCAGCAGGGCTTGTAAGATGAACCATAGACCATCCTGCCCAACATCAATCCTTCTCCCTTGGAGCTTGCCTGACAGCTCTGTTGTAGATGGAAGGATTGAAGGACACTCCCCCTTTCAAGTTATTTTCTCTGTGGCTCAAATATCTACATGGTGTTGAATCTGGATGAGCAAAGACTGGTCCTCAGAGTGGTGGGTAACAGGGTCAGCAAAAAAGAAGAAAACCACAGATTCTTATGGAAAGAGACAGATGTTTAAAAAATTTACTGTTACTTTTCTCCAAGCAATGTTGAAACGTTTGTGAGTACACAGAACAGCATGTATCTTCTGTTCCAAAACCCCAGTAAAATGTCAATATTCAGATCTTTCTCCAGAAAGCACCACACCAATCATCTCGTCACTGTCGCCTGACCAAAGGAAGGCTCTGAGCTCGTGGCTGTGCCTGTACCCCCACAATGTCACACTGCTCTGTGCCCTAAGTGCCACAGAGCCCCCATCCCTTCCCAGCTGCCCACAGGCGCCACTCTGGCCTCATGTTAATCATCACTTTCAGCTAAAAGTTAATTACTCCAGGGGACATTTTCATCCAAGCTGTTACCTGCAGGTTGCAGCCCCTGCCTGAGTTCTATTTTTAGACCATCTCCTTCCTTGCTATTGATCCCAGTCACCCTCTGTTAATTAGATACACACAACACACACAGCATTTGCAACTCATTTATCAATTCTGTTCAGCACCTCCCTCCCCTGAGATGTAATTTGGAGCCCTCCTTGAATCATGTTATTGATCTTTCCCAGTAACTTTGCTATAGGATTCTCTGTGTTGCAAACTATTTATAGATTCTGCTTCTCCTGCTCTCCCCTGAGGAATGAGAAATGGGCAAAGGTAACCAGACTTCTATATTTAAGGAGTTGATCAAAACTGGATATTTCCTCTTTTCCCCACCTTTCCCCTCTTTCCCTCTGTTGCTGGTCTGTACACTCTTCTTTTGGCAGGTGAGATCTTGCTCCATGTAGTGCTGTAACAATTCTGGTAACTTTCAGCTGATGTGATTCAGAATTTGCCCTGACTGAACTCTTAATTGCTGAATTGATGAAATGAATTCTTCCTCCTCTCTGCATCCAGGAGTTTCCCAAAGGGCCTTGCGACCATTTTCATCCACTCAGCTTGGGGTGCACATTTCAGAGGGCTTCAGTCTTGGAGACTGACTTCTGATCTGATCCACCTACAAGGCACTGTGGTCCCTTTGCCCCCTCATATCTCAGGAAGGGGATCCAAAGGCTTTAGACAATGTATAGCCAGGAATGAGACAGACAGAGTTGATTTACGAATGGAGAGTTACAGTAATGAGCCCTGTGGTCCTAAGATTTGAGAAAGACCTAAACAAAGGGAATGTAACCTGAGGCTTAGAGAATCAGGACCAGCTCAGCCTTCACTGAATAAGGCTGAAAATCCCAGCTCTAATGCAGGAGGATGGCTACAATTATGGACAAGGCAACACCAGGAGGGACAGCCTTGTCTCCGGGAGTACATAAAAGCAGCCTCAGGCTCCTGTGGTAACACCTGCTGCTGGAAACCTGATGGTGAATGAGAGGCAGGATGTGGCTAGAGGATGCGAGTGATTGCAGCCTCCACAGGGTAGTGGCTCGGGAGCTATGGGCCTGGGGATGGACTCCGTGGAGCCGGGCTGGCTCCTCTGAACCATTGGGAACATTTTGCTGCGGGTATGTAGGTTGTATGTAATCAGCACAGAACCACATAATGGTTTCAGTGGGAAGGAATGTTAAAGATCATCCAGTTCCACCCGTGTGACATGGTCTGAGCACGCCTGTGCTTCGGGGGATATATTGAGGCTGGGAAAGGGGCTTTGCTGTGTGGAGGGCTGTGGAACTGGCAGATCTTGGAGTGTGGGATGCTGTGGTGGATTTGGCTGGGAACCCGAGGGAGCTTTGATATGTGGGGTTGCGGTAGGTGTGGCTGTGGTGTGTCGAGGTCAGTGTGTGTGTGGGGTGCCTGAGTGGAACTGCGATGTGTGAATCTGTGTGTGCGTGGAGTGTCAGCACAAGACGTGCAGGTGTGGTGAGTGGCTGTGGTGTGTGTGTGACTGCGGGGCGCGATGCTTGGGCTGTGTAGGGCTGTGCAGGTGCGTGCATGGGGGCCATGGAGTGTGAGGCTCAGGGTGTATAGAGCTGTGTGTGTGCGCGTTCGGTGTGTGCAACGCGGGGTGTGTAGGGCTGTGTGTGAAGCTCGGGGTGCGCAGGGCTCTGCCTGTGAGTGTCGGCGGCGTGCGGGGCTGTACGTGGCGGTCTGTGGAGGAGCGGCTGTGCGCTGGAGCTGTGCGTGCGGCCGCGGAGCCGCTGTCCCCGGGGCGGCGGAGGCGGCACAAACCTGTCCCGACCGCTACGAGCAGCTCGGCTCGAGGGTGGGAACTGCTCCGGGCTGTCCCTGCGGGAAGGCACAAACCCGCCCCGCCGCCGCCCGGCTCCGCTCGGCGGCCGGGGCGTGGCTCAGCCCGGGGAGGGGGCGGGAGCCGCAGCCGCACCGGGGGAGCTCCGCGGCCGCTCCCTGCCGGGGCGGCGCCGAGGGGGTTAAGGCGCTCCCCGCGGCGGGCCGGGGCGGGCTCCGCATCCCACCTCCCGCATCCCGCCTCCCGCATCCCGCCTCCCCCGCGCCGGAGCGGGCACGGGCACGGGCACACGCACACACACACACGCTCGCACACACACGCTCTCTCACACGCGCAGGCGATGGCTGCGGGGCGCGGGCTCGCTTCTCCCCGAGATGATGTCAAGAGCCCGGGAGAAGGAGGAGGAGGACGGTTGCTCTTTTTCTTAACGGCTTTGTTCTAAAACCATCCTAAATAAAGCAGCCCCCGCCCCGACCGCCGGGGCAGCAGCCGTGAAAGTACCCTTTCATTTTCCCTCCTTTTTGCCTCTTTTTCTTTTTTCCTTTCTTTCCTTTTTAAAATTTTTTTGGGTTTTTTTTGGGTTTTATTTTTCTTGCCTCCGTCTTTGTGTCCGCCTGGGGCCGAGTTGCCCTCACGCTCTCCCCGCGGAAGCCGCCGGCGATTCTTCGCTCCTCCCGGCAGCCCGCGGCCGGAGCCAGCGCCCGCCGCCGTCCCGCCCCGCCGCTGCCCCGGGCAGGTGCTCGGTCCGCGGCTGCCGCCGCCGCCTCCCCGCCCGCCGGCCGGGGCGGCTCCGCGCCGCTCCTCCCGCTTGCGGGGCGCCGGCTCCCCGCCGCCAGGGCCACGCCGCCGGCCCGGCGCCCCCGCCTTCCGCCGGAGCGGCGGCGCGGCCCGGCGCGCCCGGGGATGCTGCCCCCGGCCCCGCGCCCGCCGCCTGACACCGCCGCCGCCGCCCTCGCCGCGCCGGACGCCGCGCCGCTGCCCACGCCGCGGCCACCTGCAGCAGCAGCAGCAGAGGCAGCAGCTGCCCGGCTCCCCGCCGCTCTCCGCGCACCGCGGCGGAAGGAATAGAGCGCCCAGCCCGTCCCGACCCGCCCGGCCGGCGCTCCCGCAGGCAGCCGGGGCCGGGGCGGGTCGGGTCTCCGACGGCCGGAGCCCGGGAGCCCTCCGCCCCTCGCCCCGCTCCTCCTCCGCGGATGGGCGCGCTGCCGCCTCCCGGCTCCCCCCGGCCCCGCCGCTCCTCCTGAAGAAACTTGGGACGGCGGCGGCCTCCGCCTCCCCGCCGCGCCCCGCCCGGGCTGCGGGCGACCCTTCCCCGCGCCGCCGCGCCAACTTCGCGGGGGGACCCGCCCGCCGCAGGACTCCGTGCCGGGGCCGTCGGCCCCTCGGCGGGGACCCCCTGCCCCTGGCCTCGGTGCTGGGGAGGAGCAGGGGTTGCCCTGGATGGCCCTGCGCACTGGGACGGCTTGGTTTGGGCAGGTCCTGCGCAGAGTTTCCCGGCTTCAAGGCACCTGGTCCCGGCGCTCCAGCAGCCTCCTGTGCCTCTCTTCTTCCCAGGAGCCCGAGCAGGCGGGCGGGGAGCGACCGCCGCCGCAGCACAAGCTGCCCCGGAGCAGCGGCAGCGGCGGCGGGCGCCGCCGGCCCCCCCGGCAGCTGCTCCCCTGCTGTAGCTGCTGCGGCCTGTCGGAACCCCGGGCGGCCAGGGGGGGACATGGTCCCCTCACTCGCCCCTTGCTGGCGGCCATGAAGAGGCAGAACGTGCGGACCCTGTCCCTCATCATCTGCACGTTCACATACCTGCTGGTTGGGGCTGCCGTCTTTGATGCCCTGGAGTCCGACAACGAGATGCGGGAGGAGGAGAAACTCAAAGCCGAGGAGATCCGGCTCAAAGGAAAGTACAACATCACCAGCGAGGACTATCGGCAGCTGGAGTTGGTGATCATGCAGTCCGAGCCGCACCGCGCCGGAGTCCAGTGGAAATTCGCCGGCTCCTTCTACTTTGCCATCACGGTCATCACGACCATCGGTGAGTGACTCGCCTCGGGGAGGCCCTCTGGGGCCAGGGCCGGGGCTGGGGCAAAAACTTCTCGGGCTGGAACAAAGGGAGAGGGGCAGGGAGGCTGTGACATGCAAAGGTGTCTGTGCTGGATGAGTCTTTTTGCTTCCCTCCCGTGTTACGTAATTTAATGCTCTTCTTGGGCACTTGTTGGACTTGACGTGTCCCGCACCTCTTCTCCTGGAGATGGATCTTCCATCTCTTGTGCGGGACTGGAGAAGAGGGGGGCTGGTCTGGCTAAGGGCATTGGCACTGGCCAGGTGGCTACCATGGTGCTGTGGCTTGGATGGAGAGAAAGAGGGGGGATGAGGGAAGAGGCTCCTGGGGTTCCCATCAGGTTGAAGGCCCTGTTGTCACACTCCTTCCACCTTAAGGGACACAGGGAAAACTTAGGTAAAAAGCAGCTGGAGGAGAATGAAAATGTTGAAGGCATGGGAACTGGATCAGCTGGGAAAGCCCTTAATGTAGCCAGGCATGGAGACACCTGCTTTTGCAAACTTTGTTTTGGTGTTGCAAGGGCAGTGGTGGTGGTTCCCACAGCTGTGGTCAAACCCTGGGCACTGACAAATGTGTTCCTGGAGTTTTTATTGCAACTGGAGCGTCTGATGTGACAACAGGTCACAGTCTGCATTTCCTCTTTGTGGGAACATGGTCTGACAGGCAAAACGTTGCCCGCTGTCACATCCCTGATGCCCAGCTTCCCAGATGTGCCACTTCCCAGGATAGTCAAGGGACAGTCAGTGGACACAGCCACAGGCTGTCATTTTGTACTTCCCTGCTTCCCACAGCTAAAGCCGGTCATTTGTCACAAAGTTTGCTTCTCTGCCATAAAATAAATACCACAGTGATTAGAGGCTGTGGAGTGCGCAAAGAACAGCGCTACAACTCTGGCTTTGGATGAGCAGGTTGGCTCGTTCCGATTTTGTGTTCTTTAAGGTGGTATTACTAAGGCAGTTTATAACGTTTTTCTCCTAGAGCTTCTAATATCTGTGGAGGTCTGAAAAGACCCCTCTAACTCAGTGGCTGCTTAACAGTGTGTTATACGTAACAGGACATGAAAATATCTCTCTTATTAATGCAGAAGGACTTGGTCTTCTTGCCATGTAGAGATTGTAGCAGGAAATTTTCACACTGCCATCTGAAGATACTGAGTTGTCAGCAGAACATGCTGTCCGCTACCCTTTGAAAAGTGTCTGCTTATGTTTTTATCTGACTATATTCTACCTAAGGGAGTAAAAAATTTCCTTTGAAAGACCATTTGACAGTATAAAGTCTATTTGCCCTTACAAAGATAAGATTTTTAAGGGTTAATTTCCTCTACCTTTCTGTTATTAGATATACCAATAAAAATGCATATATTATCAGGTTATAGAATATAAAGTAGAATGCAACTTTGGCTGGTGATTCGTATTTCCCGCTGTTTGTTACGATGTCAGAACTCTCTTTCCTCCTTTGACCACTTAGTCTCTTCCTCAGCCTGTCTCTTGCTACTTGTTTGTGCTAAGTGAATACTGTTCTGTCGTGCTCCTCTGTGTTACAACAAGCCTTCCACACACACGCCTGTGTACTCATGCTGCCCTGTACTCCCGCCTAGGAGCTGCCTGCAATACTTGCTGCATTCTTAAGCTCTGTTGGTGACAGGTAGAAAGGGCTCTTTGCACAGTACTTGGCTGTTTTGATGGTATTTTACCCATGAGCAAGCCCAACTTGCATGGGAAGTTGTAGCATTTTCTCCTTCAGAGGGCTGGGATTTGTTTAGGAAGCTCGGAGTACCTCAGCATGCAGAGGATAGAATGCATTTCTGTAGGCAGAGGCGCTTTGGGATGTACGAATTGTTTAAATTTAAAAATGTATATAGCAACAGGGAACCACTGGGAGGAAGACTGATAATAAAGAATAGTGCAGAAGTTACAGACATTCTGCAACAATTGTTCATTTGGGAAGCTGTGCTCTGGGAGGATATCTGATCTGTCTTTCAAAAGTTTATTAATAGTTGCTCTCTGCATCTTGCCAAATGCACTTCTATTTTTTGTACCATCTCCTCAGTACTAAAGTGGTTTCATGATGTTATCTGATCTACTGCTATTCTGTAAAAGTAAGCATGAAGATTTTTAGAAATTTCATTTTTATCTAGGATAACTAATTTGTCTCATGGATGGGGAAAAAAACCCTACTTTCATTGTTTAAGTTCTTAGAAAAATAAGAGTTCTTATATATGTTTCTTATACAAGGAAGTGATCTAAAATGTTCATATTAATCTTTTTGCTGGTTATTTTTTTTCAAATCTGTGTGTATGCTCTCATATACGTCTTTCTCCCTCTAAAACCTTCTGGACAGACTTCCAGAAACACGTACTGTGGAGTGTGTGTTGGTGAACCTGCTGTACTCAGTAGGTATTCCTGAAAAAGTGTGTCTTAAATATCATCGCAGGCTGACCTTTAAAAGAGAATTAACGAAGACCTTGCCTAATCTGGAAGGGCACCTCTATCTCCACAAAACTTCCCTTCAGACAAAACAGTCATAGGAGTCTGTGGACCACAAAGTCGAGCAATATGCATATGGTTGCAGACTAATTTATGTCTAACTTAATTGTACTCCGTGATATTGCCATGCTAGCAACATGTCTGGAGCGATTACCTCTTCGCTGTGCTGATTTCAACTACTGTGGCTTTAATTTAATCAAAGGCGTTTATGGTTGGCCATGGCCCATCAGTAGCTGAGAAGAAGCTGGTGCTTCTCTTCCAGTGCCAGGGGACAGGTCTAACAGTGTCCCCAGACCATGGCACAGGTGCCCCATTGCCCCTGAGATGTGGGGCAGAAGGGACAGCTCTGGCAGCTCTGGTGCTGAAGGGACAACAACTCTGGCAATGCCCCGAGTCTGCAGCGTTGAAGGGACACCTCTGACAGTGTCCCCAGTCTATGGTGCTGAAAGGACACCCACGGCAGTGTCCATGGTACTCAAGGTCTAAGTCCGGCAGTGTCCCCAGCCTGTAGAGCTGAAGGGACAGCTCTGACAGTGTCCCCAGTCCGTGGTGCTGAAGGGACAGCTCCGGCAGTGTCCCCACTCCATGATATGGAAAGCTCCGGCAGTGTCCCTAGTCCATGGAGCTGAAAGGACAGCTCTGACAGTGTCCCCAGTTCGTGGAGCTTAAGGGAACAGCTCTGACAGTGTCCCCACTCCGCGGTACTGCATGGACAGCTCCGGCAGTGTCCCCACTCCATGATAGTGAAAGGAAAGCTCCGGCAGTGTCCCCAGTCCATAGTACTGCATGGACAGCTCCGGCAGTGTCCCCAGTCCGTGGTGCTGAAGGGACAGTTCCGGCAGAGCCCTCGGGCTGTGGTGCTGATGGTTCGGCTCCCATCCGTCGCTCCGGACTCCCTTCCTCCGGCAAGCTCTGCAGCTTGTTGCTTCCCGTGGAAACGCATCATTAAAGATCTGCTTAGGAGGGACCGTGAAAACCTGAAACTCTCCTGTGTGAGGCAAAGCGCTGAGATTTGGTCAAGTATCTCATTTCCCCTAATCTATGGTATTTGGCTTTTATTGGAGGATGGTTGGAGGTTATTGCTCACTTGTCCAGCTGGGTACTAAACAAAAAAGTGAGGGCTAATCAAGTATATGGAAACAGGTTGGTTTTTTTTAACCTGGGGCAAAACATATTTTTCTACTCCCCAGGTCCAATATTCTTGTTCTTTCTTTCTTTCCTTTCCTTTTTTTTTTTTTTTTTAACTGAAACAACAATGGAAAGATTGACAACAGCAGGTGCTACAACACTCGATGAGTCTGCTCTTAAAATCAATTAGCAGAAAATCCTCTTCCCGTACCCTTCTTCCCCCCCCCGCACCCCCCCCGCTTCTACAAAGTTTTGTTTATGTTTGAATCGTGTAAAAGTTTTTAAATCAAAAAGAGCTAATAAGCTTTTCTTGGCTCTCACCAGGTGCGTTCATTTCAGGATTGTTCTTGTTTCAAAGTGAGCTAGTATGAATTCCTATCCATTTCCACTTACACAGTCAAAATGGTGAAAAAGAGTGGTTAAATGAATCATCCAGCTATTTGTCTTTTATGAGATACACTCTAGAATATGCCACAGAGTTCATCTAAAGGCTTGATACTATGAATGAAAACACCACCTTCCAAAAATAAAGGGTTATTTCTAGGATTCCTAGCAAGTTTTAAAGCCCTTTTCTGCAGGTCTAGAAGAGTCATTAGACTGCTTCTGTGTAAGCAGGTGTCAACACTGTCAAAATGTGTTATTGGTATGGATATCACTTTATCATTTAGGCCTTAAAGGGTGATAGTCATATTTGATTTAACACCAGAAGACTCTAGTAAACACTGAATATTTCTGGAGGCTTGTGCAGAATGTAAAGAACTGAAAGCTGTTTGTGTCACCCTAAAACGAACTGAAACAACAAACAGATTGAAAATTGTTATTTATTTATTTTTTTTCCTGAGAAGTGAGTGTAAGGGAAGCAAAATTTAGGCATTTTGTGCTGTGAATTATGAGTCTCTCTTTCTAGCTTTTAGCCTTTGTTTTCAGTTTTGAACCTACTATAAGCAGTGAGTGAAATATTCAGATAAGATACTTTTTTAAAGAATGTCGTGCAATACCTGTAATGATGAATGGAACATCCACCTATTGACAGCTGGTTGGCTGCTGAGTAGCCAAACACTCAGGAACTGTCTGCATCCAGATGAGGACATTTCATACTTCTGGCAGATGGTGTCCTGACAGGGAGTTTGAACCTGCATTAATGAACTAAGCAAACACATGCTTAAATCCATTTTGGGATAGTGGATGAGTCTCTGTGTTCTTTCTCTGCATTATTTTACCCTTCTGTAAAATGAGTGTAAAAACACCAACTTTGGTAGTATAGTGATGTCTCTGATTTGGATTAGAAACAGATTGAAGTGTTCTCACAAGTGAATTATTTTGTCTGTCACTCCTCCTTTAAGACTAGCCTCGGGTGTTTTGAGTCTGCTCTTGGTTTTTGATGGATGGTAATATTTAGAGCCAGTCCATTGAAAAGGTTTGAGTAGGGAATCGTGGCAGATGGACAACCTGCAATTGAAAGAAAGAAAAGAAAACAAGACATGTAAGGGAAGAGATTAAGAATAAAGACATAAATGTTTTGGTCAATTAACTGCAGCAATCATGACTTGCCAGGACCATGAAGGTCATATCTTGTTAAAAAAACCAAACAAGCACGGAGTAGATTAAACCAATCAATTATTAATAAATTCAGGTGAAAGCAGAGAGCAAGATTTTCTGGTGAGACAAATGCTTGCAGATACACCAAAGTAACAAATCTCTTCATTCATACCACCTGAAGTTTTAGTGGAGAATACTGGATGATGAGGACCTGAATATCTGTTGGTGGTAACTCCCAAGCAAGAAGGAAGTCTGCTACAGTGAACCCCGTGAAGATGGACTGTGTGTAGGATTTTTCTCCCCTGCAAAACTAGAATAGTCTGCAAGATTATTTCACACTCTATTCTTTGTCTGATGAAAATTAAAAATAAAAACAAACCTAGAATAGTGTTCTGCCAGCAGAGGAGACTTCGACGCTACTTTGCTCACATTTGTGGAAAAAGTTTTTGAGTTCTTAAAAACTGGTTTTGCAATGATACCTCAGATTCCTGCCAGAGGCACTTTAGCAAAAGCTTTTTAAAAATTACTGATAAACAAGTAAAAATTACAGCTTAGAATAATGCTTAGCTACAACTTCCCACAGTATGGCTTATTGGCAGTGCAAACGTAATAGTAAGAGTTGGAAAATGGCTTTGGGGAAATATTTAGAAACCTCTGGCCACTGAGCTAAGTGGAGGTGTCTGCAGATTTCCTTACTGTAACAATACTGGAGAAATTAGTGTCTTGTAGTTTTTTAGTATTTGGTGCTCTTTCATTTCCTCCTAACTATTCATAACTTGTTTCTGTACCTGAAGCAAATGAGATTTAGATTAACAATGAAGAAAACTCTTCCCTGCTGTCAGGATGGTTGTGTGCAGGTAGAGAATGCCTAAGGAGACTGCTTTACAAAGAGATAAGACAAAAATTTCCCAGGAATGAAAAAGCTGCATCTGTTTTTGCCTTTGGGAAGGAAGATGGACTGGCTGACCTCTTGAAGTCTTTATCAGCTGTATGTTCTATGATTTTCTGAATCTTCCTTTTTTTCCCCTACTTCTTGAGACCGAGTTGTTCTTGGGTTAACTTGTTTTTCTTGAGAAAGAAACCCCAAAGATATTTGAAATTCTATTTTCTCCACTTTATGGTCTTTGCTTACTGATTATTTTTCTAGCCAGTAAAGCCATTTATATACCTTTACAAGTGTCAGAATAGAAACATCTGTGTTTATCCACAGCCAAGGTTAGAAGCTAGAGGTGTTGGTGAGTGTTTTGGGAAAGAAGTTAGCTGAAGGAGAAGATGATCCTGCTGATATGAGGATGGCAAGCAGAAGTTCACAGGGCAGAGCGGGGAGTGTGTTTTTGGCTAAGAATAAGGAAAGAAATTTAGCTGTTGGCAATGGGCTTATGCCTGCTTCAAATAAAAATAATAAAAACTTTTTGCTTTTTCTTGGGACAGCTTCACAACTATGAGGCTTGACCAAAGGAAAACTGATTAATGGAGAACTTTCCTGTTGGACACCATGAATTTTGGGACAGATGCTGCTGGTCTGGCATGAAGGACAGCCAAGAATGCTGTTGTGTTTCCTCGAATGCCATCTGAGCTGAGGTGCTCAGTTCCTTCAGTGTTGGAGCACATTCCCCCATAAATGCTGAAATCCTTTCTCATGGTTTTGAGCTGGGGTTGCACAGCACTTTGTATTCAGAATGCTGTACTGACATTAGGTGATTCATCTTCACAACTCTTCTGTGTAAAAATTATCCTCAATTTAGAGACAAGAAGAGAAAATGACTTTCTGGAGATTCAGGTTGGGAGCTATTTCTATTTGCCAAACTGCTCACTTCTTTCTGTTTTGGACGACATGACATGAGTTTACAGCCAGATTGAACAGTGGAGATGAACCAAAGGCAGAGCTCCATAAGGAGTTCAAGGTGATACTGGCAAATTCCTGCAGCTTAGGTCTTCTGCCATGCAGTAATAGCAGAACCTGGAGCTTTATTTCATGAAGGTTCAGATGCTATTCTGGCTAATTATCTCTGTTATTACTACGTGTCTTCTGTCAAAGGCCCTTTAGGCTATCAGGTATCCACTTGCTATGGATTTTACTGAAGATCCTCGGCTGGATGTAGTTAGAGGCCACAAGAAATATCCTCTTTCCCTCTAACAGATGCTAGCAAGGACACTTACTGGTGATGCAGAACTAATGAGTCCTTGATGCCTGCATGTCGAACTAAGAGATTACTGTGGACTTGCAACAGATGTTTGCTGATGTGTGTAGCAGGCCTATTCTCCTCTTTTTGCATAGTTTTGAATGAAGCCATGGAGTCCTTCAGAAATTTCACCCATGGACATTGCTACAATGCAAATTAGTTATAATTTGTAACTTTCTCAGGATTATAGCCCGTGGAATCTACTGATTTTTTAGATTACCATGTTACCTATACCCCCCAGGCGTTTGTGACTTGATTAACTAGAGCTAAAATTGATATTGCTAGGTTGGTAGCTACAACACTTATTTTGATAAAAGTGAGAGTGTCTATGGACACCTCCTCTATAAAACAATATCTGGCAAAAAACCAAACAAAAACCCCAAGCACTGAAACCCAGAAATAAAGACCTGATCCAAAGTTTATTATAAGTAACGGAGAAAATATTTTGAGTCACAGTTGTTTTGGATCAGGCCATTATTTGACAAGAATTCTCCAATGCAAGGAGTTATATTCTATAGCAAACTAACTAATGAAAAATATCTTTAAAAGCAGTTTTCAGATTTATTTTTAATAATGCTGGTGACTTTGACATTTATATAATTTGTATCTTTTTAATTGAAAGTGAAAGGCTGAACTACATGCCTACTGTATACCTCAAACTTGAGCAAAGAGAAATCTGGAGGAAGAATGTTGATGTTTTTATTCTATTTTTTGGTGGTGTGTGGTTCTTTTCTTGTTGTTTGTGTATTTTCCTTTCATGACTCCCAGACAGTTAACAACTTCTTCTGATCTATCATCTTCTGATCTACTGAATTCTTTTTTTTTTTTTTTTTTTTTTTTCTAAAGTTTAACGTGCACTTACTTATTTTCTGTTTCAGGGGAAGAATCGCTGAAGTTTCTTAGCAGGTTTTTCTTTTTAAGGAGTTCAAGGACTCTTTTTTTTTTTTTTTTTTTTAATACCTGGCCAATTGCCACAAGAGGCTTAGGCAGTTACCAGTTGGTTAAAGGGTTCAATATCCTCTTTAACTGCTTTCATTATGGAGGTGATTAGGGCATGCCAGTGAAAGGAATCTCTCTATTAAGGGTTCATGTATTTGTTACTTATTAGGATGATTAGGAGGGAGCAGACTACTTTGTCCTTTCAATTCCCTGCACCAGAAGGAAAAAAGAGCTTCAGAGAAAAGCAGGCAAGTAGTGGGGTTAAAATGTATCTGATGGAAAGCTGATTGTCTCCTTGCTTTCCCATCAGAGAAGAGGACTTTCCTTCTCAGGCATAAAAGTTTCACAGGGAGCTTGAGGGCACAGATTGATGAATGAAACCTGCTGCAGCTCTCTCTAATTCTGTAGTGCAGGAGATTAACTCTAAGGAAATGCTCATAGACTCCCAATTTTAGGGATATTCCTGACATTGAAGGGAAGATGGAAAAAAGAGATCCGCTCCCAAGGCAATTGGCAATGTCAGCAATTTCAAATGTGTGCTACCATTAACTCATTACAGGGATGTTTTGGATGGAGATAGAATATTTTGTTTCTTCCACCGTCTTTTCTTTTGATGTCCTCTGGAGAGGATGCCCTCCTCCTATGTTTAAACGAACAAGCTATGGGAACTGTATCAGAAATTAAATGCTGTAACAAACCTAAACCACAGTTTTGATTTGTCACTCTGCTGCATTTCACACACATATGGAACTCTCAGGACCAGACACAGTAGGAAAAGGTGTCAAATATTCCTGTTTCAAAGGCACATATCTCCATTACTTGAACTAATGAACAATTGCTGTTAGTTTTTAGTAGTTTGAACTGTTATGGTGAAACAAGGCTGACCACTCAGTGCAAACAGTGTTTGCAGCAGTAATAATTTCTAAAAATCTGCAGTTTGGTGCTTAGTTTAACTTTGCTCTGGATACATATAAAATACTGTACTGCAATAAAATGAACTCCAGCACCAGGAAGGACGTGGAGCCCTGACCATAAGGCTCTGCATGCAGGCTGTGTCATGTAAGATACTGCATCAAGAATATTTTCAAACAGTTCATGAAATAAAGGTGGTTGAACTCTCCATTACAATCTTGCATCAGAAAAACACCTCATACTTGCAGAGGTGACTTGAAGTCTCAATGCTTGCTCACATTTTTTCTGGCCTTTGGGGATTTCTTGGGCTTCCAGAGTAAACCATGAATTTTAGAAGAGTTCCTTACAGGATAAAGCATATTGTATTTTCTGCTGAGAACTAGAAACAGTAGAAGAATGCTCTTTCAGCATTATTCAAGATCATCACATCAAAAAAACTGGATTGCCCCAGACTGGCAAAGAGGAGCAAAACCCTGTGTTTTAGGATGTGGTAGTCTGGAGACCAACATTTGTGGAGTGAAAGTCTCTTCCAACATTTAAAGTTATGACATGTCCTCTCTAAAAGTTCCTGATCTACTGTTTGTTTGCTTCTGGACACCAAATATGTCTTTGTTTTTTGGTTTGTTTAGGCTCTTCTCTTCTCTTCTCTTCTCTTCTCTTCTCTTCTCTTCTCTTCTCTTCTCTTCTCTTCTCTTCTCTTCTCTTCTCTTTTTTTCTTTTTTCTGGATTAGTATTTTTTTTTCAGTATTGCTTAGGTGTGTTAGAAATGACATAGGGCTGGGTCTAGGCAACTGATAGTTAAAACAGCAACACTGGATCTGTGGACTGGAAGCCCCTGGAAATCCCATGATCAGCCTGAACTCTTCAGCTGACCTTTCAACTGATATATTGAGAATTCAGTGATCTTCCGAACCTCTCTACTTTGGAGTTTCTCCCCTCTTGCTGTTCCATGTGGGAATGAAGATCCAAGAAGAGGAAGGAGGTGGTTGCTGTTCAGTCTGTTCTGACACCCTATCACCTTTTTCGTTCATTTCTGGTGTTTTTCTCTGACAAACAAATAAATGATCATCCAGTCTTCTGGCAACAAAGGCTTAAGCTCTTAAAACACATCCTGCCTAGTAGTAAAAGGCCTGTTATTTAAAGGGCACTTTTCAAAACAATTAGTACTTTAGCAGCAATGTGTTTGCCTTAATGAGTGCACTCTGGCATTCAGAGGAAAGAGCATAAGCTGATACCTAGAGATGTAGGCTAACATAGGCAAATTAGCAGTGCTACAAGTCAGTTACTGAATGTACTGCACATCCAAGAGGTTTATTTTAATGAGTGAAAACCACTAGGTATGATGCAGAATGGCTTAATTTTTGGTTTCTCCCCATATATCCACCCCCTTTCATGTCTTCATTCAGACTCAAACACTCCTGTACTTGTGATAGTTTATGCTGCATGGGTTGCATTCAGGTCTAGTTTGACTTGCTGGACTGGCACCAGAGACAACTTTTCATAAAGTTTCAAACTTTCTTCATTGCTGTTGCTGTCTGATGTTTTAAATCAGTGTCCTTATGATGTAGGTATGCTGCTGGCATTTTGGTATAATGTAGATCTCTTTTTAAAGGTTTCAGAAGGTGTTTCTTTTCCCAGGATGGATCACAGTAAAGGCTGGTGGTATTGAAGAGGAAGAGGCACGGGATGCAAGCTTGGCTCTGAGTATCCAGCAATAGCTGTCATGGTGAAAGTTCCTAGCTCTTGGGCATGTGTGGTCCCGATTTGGATAACCTGACTGCAGGTTGGGTGATGAGGAGTTAAAAACTATTTCTCTGGTCTCTTTGACAAGAATCCAACCTGTGGAGCATTTCAAATCTGATCAAAACTCTGTGTCTATTCCTGAAGACCCTTGGTGTGGCACAGTGAATAAGAAGTGTTAAACAACAGCAAGGAAGCATTAAAGTGAGTGGCCACAGAGAAAAAAGACTTTTCTAGCAGTGATACTTGTGAAACATGGAAATGTGATGTTGGGGGGGGTGTGTAGGCTCTTTTTGCTAGGTCTTGCAGAACAGGATGGACAAGCATCTGTCAGGAATGACCCCTGCATTCTGTCCTGCCTGCGGCAAGGAATGGACTGGCCTCCTTGTCCTGTATTTTTAATGGTTCCCTACACACACAGGCTGTTTGAAGTTTGCCTTGGATCTTGCTTGGGATCTATGTACGTTTATCTTGTCCTTTTTTTTTTTTTTTTCCTGAAGGTTTGTGCTTCCCTGAGGGATTATCAGTGCATCCTACAAGTTTGTCTCCAGCTGAATATTGGGATAAGAATCAAACCTCTTCTCTAAGCAGCAACTGCTCGGTGTTAGCAGTGTCACCAGCTTTTTATGGCTGCTGTTTGAACAGCCCTACCAGTGGCTGTTGCAGGGAAAAACAAACATGCTGGCTATCTTTAAAAAAGGGACAGGAGAGAACATGGGCAGTTAATGCTCAGTCAACCTAAATTTGATCTTCAGAAAGATATTTGACCAAGCTGTTAATCGGTGTGAAAGTACCTAGGGGATAACAAGGGACAAGCTGGAATAACCCCAAATTTTTCTTGAGTAACTCACGCTGGACTTCTCTGAGTTGTTTTTATTCCAGCAGATAACTGATGGAGGGGGAATCAATTGGTTGTGACATTTATTACATATGTGGCATGATAATAGCATTGAGGTCTCTTAATTGCAGTAGAAAATCCAACACTGGGTTGCACTGCAAGGTGGGTGCAAAATCTGGATGGACACACACTGTGGACCAGAGGTTGGAAAGTGACTGGGCTTATCACATGTGTGAAAAACACATACACTGTGCAGGTGTAAATGGGGCAGAAAATACAAAACCACAGATCTGCTAAATCTGCCACCAGATAATCACAATAGGATAAAAAAATGCAGAAATAATTATCACTGGTTTTCTGTCAGATTGGATGGACATAACATATGCAGTCATACAGGGGTCTGTCCTGTGGCTGGTACTATTCAAGTTTCCCATTAATGGCTTGTCTGGTAGAACAGAGAGTACACACATTAATTATGAGGGGTGGCTTGCACTGTGAGGGCAGGAGCAGAATACAAAACGATTTTGTTAGATTGGAGAAATGGTCTGGAATCAATATGACAAAATTCAATAAAGTCAAGTGCACAGAATTACACTGAAGAAGAAAATATCAAAAGCACATATAAAAAAATGATATAAACTGACTAGATGCAAGTACTACAACATCATGTTGATAAAGTGGTAAGGCTTCAGCCTGAAAATTGAGTGCAGTTTTGGGCACACAGTGTTTAGAGGAAGGATGAGAAAAATCAAAATGCTGAAAGAAAAATTAACCTGTATTCAGTGCAAAGTGGACAGAAATTGTTTAGCCTACATGAAATACATGAAGGGGGGGAATAATAACAGCTTCAAACATGGGAAAGGTTATTGTAAAGAGGAGATTGGTAAGTTTTTTCTGCATACATATGCAGATGTAGGTTGATCATCAGCTATGAGAACAGCTGTAATATGATCTATAAGGAACCTCCAGAGTGGGATATTTGTCTGAAGTGGTTAAACAATTATCCAAAACATGTGGGTTTGGTATACTTCAGCCTGCCTCTGTTCTGAATGGGCTCAGTTACCCTTCCAGCCATGTGTTCCTAGGAATGGGTGGCTGAGAGCTGCTCTACAGGAGTAGAGTAACCCCTAAGTGATGGATTGAGGACCTGAGCATTTTTTTTCCCAACCCTCAGCTCCTGGGATTATGTTCTCAGTGGACATTTCTAAATGCTGTGCTGAATGTACAGCAATGTTTGCTGTCTGACAGCAAACTTTGGACTTTGTGATGGTCAAGGCTGAATTTGGCTTTAAGAGACCTGTTCTGCTAGGACAGGCATCAATATTCATCTTGCAGCCCCTACTCACTTGGCATTTTGGGTTGCATATTCTGTAATGCTGAAACAAAGAGGTTCCTCCTCTTTCCCTAAATCCCATGCATACAAACCAGCAATTTCCATAGCACAGACAACCATCCAATCTGTTATCTTGGCAGACACCAATGCCTTTCTGCTTTGGAGGAAGGAAATCTATCCCATAATATACCTGTGCAATATATGGCAATGGTGATTTTGTTGCTAACCCCCGCAGCAATCAGTTTATGCCCTCAAGCATGAGATTTGATTATCCTTGTCATTATCTAAGCTACAAATGTTATTAGCAGCCATAAAATTGTCCATTAAAGTGAGAGGAATTACTTGCCTGCACCAGGGGGAGAACAGATAATTTACCACACAGATCTAAGCCCAAATGCACTTTTTTTTTCCCAGAAGAACCCTCTAAGCCACTGTGTAGCCTCCATTTTTTCATTTCAAAATCTGTTTCCCCTTCCATGGTTTTCAAGTCTGGGTCTTTTATCATAAGAGTGACATAGATACCTGCTGTTGAAATAACATCAGAGATCATGACCAAGTATTCCTTCTGTGTTCCATAGCTTGAAATGAATGCTTCTCTAATTCTGGAAGTGCAGATGCCCAAACTTTTGTTGGGTTCCGTGTTTTCTAGATTTCAGCGTTGGTATGAACTTCATTTATACAGAAGCAGTTCTGGACACCTTGGGCTGACTTGGCACTCATGGACTGACTGTGCACCACTGCCTGGCTGTAGGATCAGTTGATTTGCTCCTAGAAGGGCCATTTTCATGGGGTTTTTTTATCCTACAATACTAGGTTTTTATGAGAGGAAGAAGTGATGTATCACAGGGGCCAAGAAAAGATGCTGTGTCTGAGTGGGTGAGATCCAGGGTAGTGTCTGAAAAATTTCTTTGTCTTCCCTGGGACTGGCTGATTCATCCCCTTCCCACCACCCTGTTAATTCCTGTTCATATATCAGTTCACTGTAAAGCTGCTTTTTTATTCCCATGTGGTATTGTGTTCCCACCCCCTTCCAAGAGGGAGTGGGAGAGAACACCCACAGCTTTCCCAACAGACAAAAATGGTGGATCCTGACAGACTGGAACAGATTCTGATCACAGTTTTTCTTTGTAAATCCTGCAAAACTTGGTTGTTTTGGTGTATTTGTTGACTTTAAACTAAGATAAATGTGTGCAGAATGTGGTCTGGAGAGCCTGTATTTTGAAGGAAGCATCTCCTCCTACTCACCCAACAAATTTACACACACATGGTGTAGCATTGATATTAGCTCCTGTAGCAAATGGAAAATATGTCAGTAGCCTGAAAGGAATAGAAAATGTTCTCAAACAGGGCTTAAAAAGTAAACAAACATCATATAACCAACAAAATCAATACAGTTTCATATTAGCCATTACAGATATCTGTCTTTGTCTACATCATACTGTGCACATTTCAGTGCTGTGGAAAATGTAGAACCCAGGGGACATAATTTCAGAACTTGGAGATGGTGTATGGAATGCAAGGCCTGGGATAGAAGGCCTGAAAGAGATTGATGTTAAATAACAGAAGAGATTTTCCCCTTGAACCCCCCAAAAGAGCATTAACTGAGTCAAAGAAATGCAAATATATACACAAAACTAATATATATTAATATATATTAATTTATATATTAATTAAAACTAATATATTGATATATACTAATATAGAAATAATATAATAGATAATATATATTAATTAACTTATATATTGATTTATATATTAATATATTAATTAATTATATTAATATATATGAATATATATTAATACTACAACATTAATAGAAAAAAATCCTTGAAAACTCATTTTTTTTTGAGTCATCTCCACTAATGCAAAGAAATCACTTGCTGAGAAATAAGTGATCTTTCTTTACAAGTGATAAAATAGGTTTAGGATGTCCAAGAGGAGGGGACAGCCATTCAGCTTTCTGCATTCTAAAAGCTTTGTCTTCCTTAGCTGCTCTTCTGCTTGGAAGGAATCTGAGAAAGAAATATCCTAATGCTTTCCAGCCTTTGCCTCATGGCCTTCTCTTACTCTTCATGTCTTCCAACACAATCAGTAGTATTCAAGCTATTCCTGTGGGCTTCCCTCTGAATTTCTTCAAGCAAGGCTGCTCTTTGCTGCTGTAAGCATTCCCTCTTCTCCTGTTCCCATGAGACCTTGGTACTCTTATTATTATTACTCTTCTTATCCAAGAAACAAGGGTGGAGGCTGCAGACTAAACACGTGGTTGATGCTCTTCCTAGCCAGAAGAGCAAATCTCAGTAGGAGTTGTGTGAGGTTTAACAGGAGGAAATGCTCCTGTGACCCAGTGTCGTTCTTTGGTTGCCTGTCTAATACACTTAATATTGAGGGAACATCCTGTGTCTTTTGGATGGTGACTTCTGCTTCCATTCACAGTGCAGAGCTCTTTGCCAAGGAGAGGCTGGCAAGATTTCCTGCACAGGACATTGGTAGAGGCTCTGAAGAAGAGGAAGAAGCTGGAAACAACTATTAGGACAAAATGGACCATTGCTTGGAATCCTACATTCAGGTGATTTCCTGAAAGAGAAATGTTTTGTTTTGGTGGTCTTCTGGAGTTTTAGTGCCATGTATCAGCAAAGCTGTGCATGCTCACTGAGTGTGCTGGAGAGCCACAGGAGCTGTGCCTCCCTGTGTTTGCCTTTCCATTAGAAAGATTATTTGAAATATAGATAGATAGATAGATAGATAGATAGATAGATAGATAGATAGATAGATAGATAATTTATTTTCTTTTAATGTGATGTGCTCCAACCCTTTAACAAGTGTCCGTAGGGCCTCTGGGAGGTCCACAGCCTTTCATCCTGAAGGGGACACAGAAGGTTCTTGTCTCTCCTCTGCCTTCTATTCTGCCTCCCTGCAGTGTTTGGTGTTGATCTCACTGCTCAGAGTGCCTGCAGCATGCACGAGATCCAGGGGCCTGGGTTTCTTGTCTCTTTAGTGGCATTCTGTGAGCTTGCGTTCAGAGACAGACAGAAAGATCAAAGGCTGTGCAAGAGCACTGTGCTTGATTTTGCTTACACCAATACAAATTGATTGACTTCACTGAGTTATGAGGGATTTACAGCTAGGGGAGAACAGATTCTGACCTAATGGCTCCAAAAGAGGCTTTTCTTGGATGAGCAATGTAATTAGAGCACTGGAACAGACAGATTTTGTGACTCATCTGTGGGTCTGCAGTCTTCTCTTTGCTTCTAGTAGGGTGTTCACTAATGTCACCACACTTTCATTTCACCCGTGGGCTGATCTAATGAAGGACCAACCTTTGCTTGAACAGAGATCTCTGTTCAGCTGCAGAGCATCCTCCAATCTTCATGTCATTGTGAAGACTTCAAGCTCAGGACCAGACACTGGGCTAGTGGAAAATTTCCACTCTCTTCCTTTGTTGTAATGAAGCAGAGGATTAAAATAACTAGAAAAAACAAAGCAGGGGTCAGGGAGAGTGGACTGATGACTGAGTCCACTTACCAATCTGAAATATGTGTCCTAGCAAGGGGCAAAATCATATGCCAAGACCAACCTGCTCTATATACCCAGCTGGACAACAGTCCATGCATTTTGAAATCAGTAAAGCTGCTTTTCACAGCTGGATGGAGGTCTGGGGATGAAATATTTTTGTTAGAAGATGCCACTTCACTGAGATTTCAAGACATTCATTTGGGAAAATTTGTTGAGAATATTTCCTAAGTTTGGAGATGAGGAGGTAGTCATGGCTGTTGTACGAGGGACTTGGCACGTGTTTGGGAAAACTGGATCTGAGCATAGTCACAAGGCTCAGACCTCCAGGTGTCTGGGGGCTATGTTGGGCACAAGGACCTGGCAGAGAGCTGACAGCACTCAGGATATGGAGGTGCTGCACTTTTGGCTGCTGGTTCTCCTTTGGTCCCAGTGCAGCAGCAATTGGAGTCAGGGGCCAACTGTTGCACTTTGGCTGGTGGCCATGACCGTGACAACAACAGTGGCAGGGTGTGTCAGGGCAGAAGCTGTCACGCTGCTGTGTGTGTAGTGTCACCTCTTTCTCATCCACCACTCATTTCAGCTGATCTGTGATACCCCTTCAACACATTAGTTTCAGGAAAGGGTAGGGAAGCAGTGATGCAATGGACTGGAGTTTAGCATGAGATGGGAGAGATGAAACAGTGACACCAAATCTGGCATCACTAATGATTCCTTCAAAAGGACTGGGGGCCACTGACATGGGGAACTCAGTGGAGGCGCCCACCTTACATGCAACCTTGTCCTTTGTGTCTGTGTGCTCTCTTCTGAAGCCTTCCAGGTGCCAGAGTGCATCTGCACTCCAAAATCCCAACCTACTGCAGCAATTCCTCTGCTGGATTTAGCCCTCTGAAGTTGCTGCTGGTGTGGCTCTCATTCAGCACAGACTGTAAGACCCACCTGGGAAGAAGGTGAACTATGTGCTGAATCATGTGCCTCACCACTTGGCAGTGACAATAGCACAGCTATATGTGCAATTGGATTTGATGTCAGTTTTCTTCTGATTTGCCACTCACTGAAACTGAGAGCCAGTCATGATGATTGGTCCTGTTCTTGGATTCAAGCCCTGCTGCACTGGGCTCTGTACCAGCACGAAATTCAGAGTAATTTCAAAAAAGTCTCTAGAAGACCACAGAACTAAAGCTCCATTTTCAAAAGTAGCTTTTGCACTTAGGAGGCTGCTTTCCAAGCCAAGGAAACTCATACCTGCCAAATATAGGTTTAGAAAACAGGTTGGTTGGAGTGTAAAGTCATTGAAGAACATGAGAAAAATATGTCATTCAGGACAGTTTATAAAAAAAGGAGTACAGGTGCCTGGTATCTCCAAATCCTTTGGTAATCCACTTCTTCAGCTATCTGTCACACAAACATCCCTGGGAAGATTCTTCTCCCCTGTTACACCTGAGGAAGTAAGTCACCATGTGGAGTATTAATAAAAGCTACCATCTCTTCTACATAGACATTAAAGCTGCTCTTTTTGTCTGCTGACTCATGAGGTACCAACTCACATTGATTTTCACTTGATGAATACCTGTAAAACACAGGAGTAAGTCTGTGATTTAGAGAAATTGCTGTTGCTTTGAGACAGGTCACAAATGAGTGTACCAATAGATGAAGGGAGGGGGAAATGATAACGATTATATTCTGCCAATTGCTCTTAGTTGCCACAATCACTGATCAGATGAAGAATTTATCCCAGGAAAGATACTGGTCCTGGGGGTTAGTTTGGGGACATGTTTTGCATCCAAGACGCTGTGAGGAAAAATGCCTGGAGACGTGTTTTGAAGAAGCCAAAAAATTGTAGTCACAGCTGGCACAAATGGCATTGCAGATGGGGAAGTGGGTGATGAGAAAAGAGAACTGGGAAAGATGGGACAGGGTTGTGTGGCCATGAGAAGCCTGAAGATATGGGAAAATGAGAAGTTAGTAGAGAGGAAAGGGCAAAGCTCTTGAGGTTTTGGGCTGCTAGAAGTCTTGGCCTTGGTTTGCTTTAAAGTTTTTTCCGAGATATCCCCCCTAAAGGGAGTAGCCTGCAGGTGTAGAGCATCCCAGCTTATGCAAGTGCAGTTTAGAACAGTCACAACTTGATTGGCCTTCCCTGGGTGGCTGGTGGTAATTGACTTGGCTGAGGGTTTTCTTTATGTCTGGTATGATTGCAGGGATCTGGGTGCAGGATGCACTGTCCTTTCTGAAATACTCTGAAGCTACGTATTTTATTTTTTAAGCCTCCAGAGATAAGCACTACCATATGTCCCTAGGCTATTTGCACTGCACAGCTATCTGTATTATGGTCTCATACAACATCAGAAGTTCACACAGCTCACAAGGTTCCTATACAGGCAGGATCAAAGTATCCCAGCACTGTTTTGCCTGAGCCTACAGGTTTTGTGTGCTCTCTGCACTGGTTTTAGCATCAGCCTCATTAGTAGCACAGGTCTTTTTAACGATTACTAACACTTTAGCAAACTTTGAGGTTAAAACTCTGATGAGAGAGTCATAAAATTCTGTGCTGTTCTGACCTGTAGAGGTATTTGGCTGTGGGAACAGCTATACCTCAGTAGGATTAGATAATGTAGAAATGCTAGACCTATGTCATTAAAGCCATCGATCAATAATCTGCAATCCTAATTTTCCAACATCAAGGTTTCTTAATGACTTCAGCTGAATTTGTGGACACCTTCCAGCTCTGGCTGTTTTGAAACAGACCTCTAAGGAGGGAAGCTGCTGCTGCAATATGTGGCAGTCATGCTGATGCTTCTGTCTTCAGCCTGGGGCAGGGCCACTCAAACCTTTCTGGAGCTGTTCTCTAGGTTAAACCATGCTCGGGGAGCACTAAATATTGTCACTATTCCTTGTGTGACCGGAGAGAGCTGAATTACCTTGGGGAAGAAGGAACCGGCCAAATCCACTCTCGTGGCTGCACCGCCCCAGAGAAGAATTTTGATGGTGAGCAGCACAACCCCAAAGTGCCTGTGATGTTCAGCTGCTGTCAGTGCAGTGCTGAGGCAGACGTGCTGCTTCCTCCCTGGATTGTGTATTTTGAGCACGTTTCAGTGGTGCTCTCAGTTAACATTTTTTTTTTCTTTTCCTCTACAGTGCCAGTCATTGCCTTTTCTTCATTTTAGTGACTAATTGCTCTAAATACTCCTGCTCCTGGACTGCAGGAGTACAATTTCTGTGCTGTATTTCATCTGAACTTGCTATGCAAGTACAGGCGAACTTGGGGGAGTGCACACACCCACGTCTTGCTAGGTAGAGATGGTTGCCAGAAGGACACCAAGTAAAAGAACAGTTAGTTCTTAAACAAGGGTATAATCTAATAAGATAAAAAAAAAAAAAAAAAGAAAATTACATACTGGAATCTTCAGTGCCTTTCCCCTCCCCCCACTTAAAAAATTTACAGCTAGTACAACCCCTGACTAGAGCAGTGATTTAAATATATATAGGCATCTGTGCTTCTAAGAAAAGGAAGTGTGTCTGTTTGGGGAGCTGTGTGGATGAGTTGGTGTATCTCAGTCCAACTTCTGGCAGACAGGTTTTCACATTGCTCAAAGTCACCCTCTCACCCAGCCCCCCTCCAGGGCTCATGCCAAGGGCTCTTTTTCTCTTCCTCATATGATCCCACCTGCCTTAGCATGTTCTGCAGAGATGGAGAGTTCCTCATGCTCCACTGTGTGCCTTCTGGGCTGGGGCACTGTCAGCCCTGCACATGGAGGGTAGGGTTGGCTGTGTTCTTGATTCTCCCCAGTGTAGCTGCTCCTTTGCATCTCCCTCCACGTGATCCCCATGTGTTAGACACTTTTAGCCATCCACATGACTGGTTTTGCCTGGCATGTGGCATCATCTTTTCATCGTGCTGAAAAGAGGCCAACTAGAAGGCACAGCACTGTCTCCTGACAGGAGACCATGGTGTGGCTGCTGTCTTGGATGTGCTGACACACACCTCTCCTGGGGCCACTCTGCCAAATGTGTCAGGACCCTGGAATTCATCTGGGGTGTTGTAGCACAGTGCTTCTTCACCTTTTCTATACCAGGCACTGTTTTGTTACAGGCAAAAAGCTACAGGGCCTGCAACAAATTCAGCAGCTCAAAAATAGATGGTTAATTTGTACTGCCTGGATTTTACAATTTCCTTTTTAGCTCCTGAGTGGAAAATCCATGGTTTCCTGCTGGCCCCCTGTGCCTGTTTTTAGGATGTCCATTGCCAGGATCCTCAATCTAGTCCTGTTTATGTGCTGCCCTCCAAACCTCACTGTGTGAGTTACTTACAAAGCTTTTGCTATGCCTGCATGTATTCAGCTACTTTGAGGATCCTCTTTGCCCCTTGAAAAGCACAACACCCCTTTCTGATGGCAGCCACACTTCAGGCTGAGTGCTTTTACCTTGACTCTAAAACTTAAAGAGGAAATGTTAATTGCTTTAGTGGTGTTGTTGTTGAAAAAGGCACACCAGGCTGACTAACTTGAAAAGATGAGTCCCGTTGCTGACAAGGAAGAGAACAATCTCCACGAGTCTGTAAAAAGTCTGCAGTGCCCAGGGCAAACTCAAAAGTGGGATGGAAATATCTCAGTGCTCGTCTTCCTTGTTACTTTTGTCTGGAGATGGCAGAGCTGACTGGCATCTCAGGGCTGCGTTGCTTCTGCAGTGATTTGTCACAGGCTCTGGGCTGCCTCGGTGTGCTGCTGCCTTTGCTGCTTTTCCCTGTTGTGGCACGTGGCCAGCTGCAATGGAAATGTGAAGGGAAAAGGGAAAAGAGACTCTTTGGGGAACACATCAGTTACAGGACTCATCGAGGACATGGGCAAGGTGTGTGCTTGCTCTTCTCCTAGACTTGGAGATGCTGTGGGTGGAACAGCACGATGAAATTCAATATTCATTCAGCCCTGGGGGTTGAGTAGGTTTGCAAAATGTGGCACAACTCTCTGGGAGCCTGGGTCAAGAACTGGGGCATAATACCCCAGGAAAATTAGGGTGTCCCAACAAGTTCCCTTTCCCAGCTCCCATCTGCCATAAAGACAAATCAACATGTCCTTGCAGTTGCTGGTTTGAGTTGCAGGTGATGTGTCTCCATGTTTGGGGCTGGCCCTCTTTGGTGCTCAAGTAAGCTTACCTACACTCTGCTGGTGCCTCTGCTGTTTCATTTCTTTTTCCTTGAATTTTTGGGAATTTCTGAGCTCTTCCAGTCACAACAGCTGCAGTTTGGCTTGTGTGCAGAGCCAAGCCAACATCTTTTATCAACTCAACACCTAACACACATTAGGCACCCCCAGGACCATAAACAGAGGTTACTTGGAGCAGGAGAAGGAGGGGAATGAGCACTTTTTCTGTTTGCTGTTAAAAATGAGCCATTCTATCAGCAAGGATCCAGCAAGAAAGAGGAGAAGGGAGGGAGCAGGGATGCTGTAGAATGGTGATCGGATGAGGAGAAAGCCTTTGATGTTTTTTGTTCCCTGAAATGATTCTCGATTTTTAAATTTGAATAAAAATACTGTGACAGTCATGGCAACCACATCTTTCAAGTCCCTGAGAAAAGGTTTTGGGTTTTACTCTGTAGACTTGACAAAAAGTATGTATATTGTTATACCTGGTGCCCTAGAACCATTCTGCTTCTACTCTTAATTTGGCCACGTCTCAGTTTCCTACAAGCAATAAAATTATTAGTGCTTTTTTCTTCCCCTGTATGTGCAGTCTGCCCTCAGAACGAATCCTTTCCTTGTCTTTTGCTGCATTTTTGGAGCACATAATATATAGATGCTTGGCTGGGGATTTAAAAGCCCAACTCAAATCCAGTGAACTAATGTGTTATTTCAATTTCTGTATGCACCTGTTATTGTTCTCCAAAATCCTGGATTTTTTTTCTTTTACAAATTCATGCTCATTCTCCCCAAAGAGGTTTTAATGGGAAAGAGAGAATTAAGGTAGACAGCCTGTAAAAATCCAGACACTTAAGAAAGAGCTGCAACCTAAATTATCATCTCAAGTTATTGCTCTACTCAGTTAGTGCTTACACTACAAAGTGCTTTGAGCTGTGAGCAAGCAGCTGGTTTGGAATAGTGCAGCTGATTGGTATCAGGGAGAACCAGAAATGCCCCATTATGTGCTTGGCAGTAATGGTGGTCTTCTACATTGGAGCACAGTGGAAGCTCTCTTGCATCAGAGGAATGCCTGGTGTCTCATGTGGCCACAAACAGGCTATAAATGACATTTATTTAATAGTATCTCCAGCTCATACAACAGAATAATCAAAAAGATGGCTTATTATCAGTTATTCTTTATGCTGGCTTATTATAAAAATCATCCTACTTAACAAAGCACAAAGGAAAGAATCTGTAGTTTGTAGAATAGGAAATAGGGTCTATATAGGTCTAAGCCAATCTTGGAAAAAAAGTAGCCTTGTGGTCTGCAGACTGCTTTTCTTGCTGTAGCACTCACTCATAAACTCATTCCCCATGCTCCCCATAACTCCTTTTTTTTTTTTTATTAAACTATATTTCAAACTAACTGCTCCTCTTCTAACCCTCCAAACCCTCCACATCCCAATCTGCCTTTTTGATTCTTAGACTATGTTGCATGAACCGGGGCTCTAATGCTGAAGGGTTAATACAGAGGTGGCCGTAAATAAGTGCCAGTTAATGCTTGCTTGAACTATTCAATAGCCTCTAAAATTGGCCACTAGCCTGAGACATTCATAATATTCCCAGAAAAACTTGGGCTTCAGGTTTCACAGACAACTGAGTGTATTTAGTCCTAACATAAGAGAAGGCTTTTCCTGCCCCGTGACTTTTTATTCCTGAGAAATGAAGACCATGGCAGTGCTTTAATAGGGCTGTGGCAGAATGTGGCTGCTTGGGATTAACAGCACAGTTGTGATGGTGTTTGCATGAGCTTCTCTTGGTTTTCATATCAGTCTCTTTTTCTGGCATGGTCCTTCTTTGTGTCTGTCGTTGCTCCAAAGAGAACAGGAGTGGATGGACTAGTCTGGTAGTAAACATAGACTTGGGTGAGATTCGTGTTATCACTCTGCTAATGGCTCAGTAAGATGCAAAGTGAGGAACAAGTTCAAGGGATAAGGAAGGAAATAGTATTTTTGGAAGCTTGATGGTGGGATCAAGTCCGTTGTGAATGGAATTCAATCTAATGATGGTGCTTTTCAGCCTGACATTTTATCCTGCTCTGAAAGAAAGCTCTTTGACAAAAGAGGTGTGTTCCTAAGCAGGGGGAGCAAGGCCAGAACTGAGAGTTTAACTAAAAAATACTGTGAAATGGCTGTATATTCAATATCTGTCCTTGCTGCAAGGGAATCCAGTTGTGTGTCCTGTGTGTCCCCCTGCAGAAGCAGAAACTCTTTCTAGAGCTGAAGTTAATTACAATCCCAGTGTAGTTCCTAAAATGAGTGAAGGCTCCTTAATATGAGCCTGAAAATGCAATGGGAATTCAGAAGTGCTCCCTGAGTTCTGCATTCTTTGGTAGACTCTAAGCAGGCAGAGCAAGAGAAAAGAGTGAATGCCTTGTACAGCTCAAGTGATGGAAACAGGTCTGTCCTCACAAATTAGCTTTAGATGTGTGTAGGCAGGACAATGACTGCTCCTGGAAGAGCTGTTACTGCTGGGCAGCCCCAGAAGGTAATCTGAATATGTCTCATTATTACATCTGCTTGAGGAAGTTACCTTTTATGGCCACTTGTAAGCCAGGGCAACTCTGAAAGGAGCCTAAGAAATTGTTTTAAAAGCTGTGGATCCAGTGGCAGGGATCGTGGACACGGGGGAAGGCAGCTGGCAGGTGAGACCTGATGAGCAGATGAGGACTCCCCCAGAACATACCCATGGCTATTGAAGTAGGAACTTCATTACAAAAAACTTCAGGGAGCCAAGTACTCTGTTTCAGCCAGTGTGAAGTAATTTAATACATTTTCCAATATTCTGTGAGCAGGAATAATGTAACTGTAGTGCTTTTTCTTTTATCCCTGATATTCATCACAAAGATGAAAGCAATGATGTTGTGACTCAGCCAACTTGAACGAGCCTGACAGTTCGTCTCTCTGATGGGTTGGGACCAAGTTATGGTGTGGAGTCATTTACTCTTAGTTGGCTTTCAAGCCATAAGGACTCCAGAAATGTCCCTGGTGAGGTAGGGATGAGGGCACTCAGCAAAAGCTGGTTCTTCTCTAACTGACCAAAAAAAACAACAGAGAGAAGCTCCTTATTCCTGGTAGAAACATAACATCGACACAAAGAAGGTGGAGTGGGAAAAGTGCCTCATTCCAAAGTGTGTTTATCCATGATAAAGTGCTTCTATAAAAGGCATCTTGGGACTCCAAATTTATTCCCCCTCAATGACTTCTAGGCTGGGTTTGCTCGGTTTTCAAGTCAACAGTGCTGATACTATTTTTCCCTACTCCCAACCACATAAACTTAGCTGGGTTCTGGAAATAAAGCAGTGCTTTCTCCCTCACAACTGCTGCCTCCAGTAATATCCTGCAATCAGCACATGGGAAGCATCTTTACTGGTGATATGTGAGCCAGCTTAGATCCTGGCTCATTCCCCCCAGCAGTGACCTTACTCTGCTAAGGATAGTAAAAACCTGTCTCTCTAAACAAAATCAGAAGAATGAATTTGGGCACGTGCTCTCTTGGGAAAGGGATTGTTTTGTAATTTGGCACCGTGGTAACTGTTGACTTACCTGTTTTTTCCTGGTTCCTGCACTAATACTTAAAGAGCACTGTGGTAGGAAGCTGATATTTCTGTGCCTATTTTGTGGTGAAGAAGAAGGAAAGCTCCTGTATGTATGTATGTCTGTCGGTATTATTCCTCTTTTTGGAGGGTTGTATGGAATTCCCACTTGTACAATACAGAATCTTTAGGCTGGGAAGTGCTGCGTCCTGAAGGCAGCAGCTCGGAGAGTTGTTCTCAAAGGTGAGCATGCAAAGGTGGCATTAGGTTTCCATTTGTGCCTCTGAGATTTTTGGTGGATATTGGGGTCTTTAGCAGTCTCATAGGGAGGGGAAGGAGAATGATTTCTTAGAGTTGTTTCTGATGCAGTTCTAAATCTGTTTTGTGCTTCTGAGTGCACTTGCTCCTGATTTTGCTCTGCTTTGGTTTGAATAAGTTCCTTATGTAGAACCACAGAATGGCTTAAGATGGAAGGTCTCTCTGTTGGGCATCAGTTTAAGCCTCTCCTCCAAATAGCCCAAGCCCTGAGTTAGCTTGGAGCCTTATCCAGTTGTGTTTTGATCATCTCCAAGGCAGATTTTTACCCAGCTGAGATGGCACAGCTTCCCTACCCCTGCCAAGTGTTTGTCGTAAAGATTTTGATCCTTAAAATTGAGTTTCTCTTGTCTGCAATTTGTCACCATTGCCTCTCATTTTGCAGTGCACCTCTGGGTACCCAGCTGTCCCTTCTCTTGACCTGCCCCTTGTGCTCTCTCTAATGCAGCTGCTGTGATCAACCCTAGTAGCTGCAAGGGCATTCTGCTGGCTCCTCTTCTTGCTGTCCACCAGGACCCCAGATCCTTTTCTGCAAAGTTGCCTCCTAACCAGCCATGATAATTTTCAGACCACTAATGACTGTCTCCAGCCCTTTCCCTTCCAGAGGATCATAGGGGCAAGAGAAAGGGACTGTGAATCCATCTGGATGAATATTAGAAGAAAGGAATGAAAAGCCTTCAGTGAGGAATCTGTCACTGATGCTTCCTTTTGTAGCTGGCACGATGTTTTTTTTTCCTCCCTTAGTGCAGAGCTGCTGAAAAATTGCACGGTATCAGTTGTAACAGCAGCATTACAATTTGCAAACATGCTATGTTAAGCAGTTAGTGTGAAGCTGCACGCTGGAGTCTGAAGGTTCCTTCGCTGATTCCGGCTGAATCCTCGCAGATGTCAGGCTGTTCTTAGAGACGACGTTTTCATTAAATTAAAACTTTGCTTTTTCTGGGAAAGATGGCTTTCCTCGACAGCCTGTTCCACTGATGCATAAACCCAGACTTGGGAGACAGCTCCTAATTTTCAGCTGGCCTATTGTATTTCATAAATTCCATCAGTTCTTGGTAGTTTTACTGTCTCTACTAGTAAAGCGCTTGCATCTTTCCAATGTTTAGAGTCTGCTATAAAGTCCTCAGCATAGGTTATATTTAGTCCAAGAATATGTGTAATTGGCTGATTTAATCTCCCCTTGTTAGCCAGTTCTTTCCAACACTGAAATAATTTCTCGTGTCTTTCTTTGGAGTTCTTTATCTCATTCAATTTGTTATCCTCCCTTTCTGGGCCAGGGAGTACTCTGGAAAAACAATCACAAATGAGCATTTTGCCTCTCATTTTTTCACCAGGACATTCATGCTGGTTATATTTCATCAGTGATTTAAGTTTTTAATTTTGCCTTTCCTGATGAAAGTGTCAGTGCAAGAGTGGTGCAATTACATCAGAAAGTGCCACAATGAATGGGGGACTTCTGGAACAAAAAGCCACGTCTGTAGCTGAGGCTGAAGGGGAGGAGGAACATACTGGCCGAATATCTCCTCTTTTCTTCTGCTTTTGGGAAGCATGGGTTTCCCCAAATTTAGTTTACCTAACATTGAGGACCATCAGAGTTAAATCCCACAGGCTGGCAAGGACTTTGGAGATGGAAGGGTCACAGATTTGCCTCCCCCCTTCTATGGGAGGATGCTTAATGCATATTCCTTGTAGACTTTTCTGAGCAAGAGGTGTTCAAGGAACTTTGTGTCACCGAGGCAAATGAACACTCTCGTCTAGTACTCAGTGACAATACTGATGGAATTAGATGGGATGGGTGCCGAGTGATGAGGGAAGAAGATTTTGAGACTGATTAATTCAGAAGCCATTCAAAATTCCTGAGGCTCAGAGAGATGACACAGGAGCTGGTGGATAATGGGCCAGCAACTTCAGTATCACTGCTGGGACTCATGGCAGTGCTTGGGGTGCCTTGGGATGCCTTGGGGTGCCATGGAACACCTTGGGATGCCTTGGGGTGCCTTGGGGTGCAGCGGGATGCTTTAGTCCTCATGTGCATGATCTCAATCACAGGCACAACTGGTACAACCCAAAAGAGACCCTGTTGGTGAGAGCAACATTGTAGGGGCCGAATGGGTTTTTTTTCTCAGCCCTCCTTTTTTCTCTTTACTTCAAGCAAGCTGACAAAACGCTGTCAAGCAGATACCTGCATTTGCAAACTGGATTTCCAGGGGGAAGAGGACGCTTTTTTTTTTTTTTATCGAGCAAGAGACAAAGGGGGCAGGCAGAAGGCTGCGTTCCCCTCCTTCCCAAATTTCACGGCAGGGATGGACACGGCCCCGTGGGGGAACCGCGGTTCCCGAGCTCCCCCCAGAGGCTGCCGGCTCCGACAGCCTCTCAAAACCTCCTTTCTTATTTGTTCCACTTCTTTTCCCTCGCCTTCTCTCCCCAGTAAAGCCATAGGTAAGTAAAGATTTTTTATGATCTTCAGCACAAATCTGCCCACTCCTCCGTTTCCCCTCTTTATAGGTGCTTTGTAGATTTTTTTTTTCTTTGTAGATAATTTTGGGTTTTATTTTCAGAATAAAATAAATACTTTGCAGAATTTGCAGAAGGTGCCCATTACCACCTGCAATGCAAAAAAACCCTGCAGCCCCAAGTACTCTCTGGCCAACCAGTTGTTAAAGCTGTTGTGGATGTTGGGATTGCAGGAAAAAAAAAAACAAACAACCAAACAAAAACCTAAACATAAAACAGGAAAGGAAACAAAACCCCTGAAACTGTATCTTAAACAATTTTGTCTGGTTTATTTTTGGTGTCGGCTTCTGTAGGAGAAGCTTCAGGTTAAAAGAGATTTGCCAGTGGCTGAGAGTGTCCAGACTCTTGTCATTTAGGCTGCCTGGTTCAGTACAAGCCATCACTGCAGGGAGGGTAGAGAAGGCAGGAGGGACACTTGTGCTCAGTCCTTTTGTGCATCCTCCTGATGGATGTTCCTATTAACTCTGGATTCCTGGCCAAACCAAACTCCCACTTCTTGGGAGTGCATTCTCATGTTTCTAGGTAACGCTTATTTCTGGCTGGGTTGTTAGGATTTCTGCAGGTTTGAGGGATGTGATTGATTAAGCCTGTGTTTTTCTTCTGGTTTTGCTAGGGAATTTTGGATCAATTCCTCCTACCATCCTACTCCTCTCCCCTTCTTCCCCAAAAGGGTGGGTTATTTTGATAAAGAAAAACGAGCTGCAGAGAATAGCAATATCAGTTACACTGCAGTGTGGGGACTGTAGGATTGGCCTTGAGGGTTTTTTTGGACAACCCAGTGGGTGCTGTGGAGGAGAGAGATGATACCACTAAAGTGGTGTTTTGTAGGGAATCTTAAATTACATGGGTTCATGGGAAGGATTACAGGAGGAGGTGCTAATCCATTGTCAGAACCCATCTCCCAAGCCTGTGTTACTGTGTTTGGTTAACATTAGAGTGACATTTAGATGGTGTCATTGGCCTTGCTGAGATGAAGAAGACAGAAATCTTTATGTTGTCAGCAAGGCTTTGGCCAAGTCCTGGCATGCCAGTGAACACAAAGCAAAATGAAGTTGAGGAGCTGTGGGGGTGTCAATTCATTTGTAAAGAGCTCCCATTTCAGAATGGTGGCATTTTCCTTTCTCAGCTTCTATTTGCTTTGCCATAGACACAGTCTTTCCTCCTTTTAAATGTGTTATGTATTCAGCTGGGATGTGCACAGACTGATGGATTCTCTATTGGATTTGGTTTTGGCACCTGGGCTAGATTTTTACAATGGACTTACCAAGGTTTATTTTCTGGTATTTCCCTCTCCATTTTATGCATTCTGACTGTACCTGTCTTGCTTGAGCACAGGCTTGAAATCTCTCACCCAATGTGATTTAATTCATTTAAATAGGCAGGGAGTAGCATTTGGGGTGGTTTTTTTCTTGTCCAGTGCGGAGTTTCTTCACTCGATAGTAAATTTATTTAATCTAAATTTGAGGCAGAGTGGGAGTCAGTGTGAGACCATCCAGGTAGCCTGAGCTCAGGCTGTGATGAGTAACTCTGTCAGTGAAAATGTTCTCAGGACACTTGCATGTTCCATGTGGCAAGCAGGTATTTTCTGGTGGAGCTCCATGCTGTGCGTGCCACCCGAGGCACATCTCCAAGATGCTCTCGGGAGGTTCTCCATCAGCCTGAGAGGGAAGAGTAGGCACATTATGATTTTCTAATCAGTGGGAGTTATGCAGGAATTTTGAGTGCTGGAGCATGTTCTTCAGCCACTACTTTTGATGTCAGTGTAGCCCCCTGAAGGCTGTGCCCTGGGGTCACTGCAGCTTCTGGACAGCAGAAAAACACTGGTGGACATCAGAGAGGCTTTGTCATCTGTTGCAGGAAAACACCTGGAGCAGAACTGATCTGAAATTGGCTGGTCTGGCATTTCGTACCCACCTCCTTCTCTGTAACCATGGAGCTCAGTGGGGATGGAGTGCCTTGCCTTTTCTTCTTTGAAGTATATTTTCTAAATTTTTAGTAAATTATAAAAAATTTACAGACTTTCTGGCAGTGATGTGTAAACAAGTAATAAATATGTTGTGGTGAAGACATCCAAATATCATGATTAGCAATGCTGTGTTAGATTAAAAGGACAATGATACCAAGTAAAACTTTCTCAGTATGAGTGGATCTCATTCATGATAATATATTACCTTCAAAAAGTGCTGTTCGTTAGTCAGTATCTAATTAAACTTGGCCTGTGTAATGACTATGAAAAAATCCTAACTCTTGTACCTCATTGAATGTGTAGGTACAAATCATATTTTATTCTAGTTAAAAGATGTTTAATAAAACAGGATAAGAAAATGATGCTTTAATACATTTTGTCTCGAAGACTGTAAAAAGCATAAAACACTGTGAAAAATACATGTTTTAGATAGATACACTGCTTCTAACTCAAGGAAGTTTTAGTACAAGAATCATGAAAAGTATATGTTGAAGTGCTTCTTATAAGTATGTAGTAAAAAACGTGCTCAAAATGACCAAAGAATTCCACAGGGATGATGTAGAATTAGGTCTCTATTGATATTTTGTTAAGATAATGATTTTTTTTCTAAACAGACAATAAGGCTTCAATGAAAGAAAGCAAAATTGAAGAACAACAGTGACATTCACATTCTGATGGAATTGACTTAAATAATCAATTCCCTTGTCTGAATCATTCAACTTTTCATCAACAGATTCATTTCTCTTCTTTTTCTCCTTTGATTTGTCTATTCAGAAGTGCCACTACTTTATCATAATCATAAGAGACCATTTTTAGTATCTTCAGCAAAACGATGTTTGCTGGGAAGAGGAAATTAAATAGTGAATCCTAGCAAAGACAAACCAAAACTTTTGATATTTTTGTTTGTTTTTTTTTTCCTCCTAGTAAGGGTGCTACTAGAATGTTAGGTGAAAATTATGATATGTTTGAAACTGAAACCAGTCTTGCATTTTTCTCTTTCAATTAGGAGTATCAGTGAGTCATGTTCCAACTTCCACCCCAAGTTCTCAGTAGGAACCAGACCCACACATGGGATCAGTAGTCCTGGAAGTACCTGCACTGACACAGAATCTTAGACATTCTATCTCAATTATGAAAGGACTCATAAAGGCCATGGATTCCAACTCTTTGCTCCTCTCAGGACTATCAAAAACTGAACCATATGAGAAAGATCATTGTCCAGACACTCCTTGAACTCTGACAGGTTGGTGCCATGACCACTTCCCTGGGAAACCTGTTCTGACCACCCTGTCCATGAAGAACCTTTTGTCTGCCAGGGCTCACTGCTGACTCACATTCCATTTGCCACCAGCTCAAATCTCTTTCTGCAGAGCTGCTCCCCAGCCTCTCATCCCCCGGTTTATATTTACAATAATAATGGCTTCTTACACAAATGAGTGACTAATGTGTTGTTACCTTATCATCTTCCTTTTTGGCACCACCTGCCAAGCTCGGGAAGCCTTTCAGGTCTTACAGCTGCATCCCATGGATCCCAGAGTCCTTCTCTCAGGACTGCAGGACTAGGAAAGGAGACTGGGGGCAGCCAGAACTGCTCTGTGCTCCAGTAAATCTGTCCCTCCCTATAAAAAGAGCCTCCTGCACCTACAGCAAAATTAAAAACTTGTTCTCAAAAGCTGAAAGCACAGGAGAAAACTCCTGGAAGCCATGTGAGAAGTCAGAACTGCCAGAGTAGCCACACTGGTGGTGTCCTGCCTTTATCTTTCTCTCTAAAGATTTAGAGGGACAGGCAAACCTCGCTGAAAGGTCAAACTCTGACCTCACGGTACAGTTCACTGGGTAGATTTGGGATGGAAATCCTTTTACTTTAGCTCCTTCTTTCCTTTGTTTTGTTGGGTCATTCCAGACAATGGACTTAAAACTGCTGCCTGTTTCCTTCTCTAACTGTGACAGTACTCACTGCCTGCCTTCCTGAATCCTTACTGAGGGTTGTTAATGGTGGGAGTGAAGAAATACTTCCAAAAGTGCTAATTGTTAACTCAAGTGAGGAAATGCTGGTGTGTGTACAATAATTGTGTGCAGTAATTTTGTGTTTAGATGAATTGGCCAGTGGCAAAATCAGCTGATGTTCAGAACAATTCACTCCAAGGCCCTGCTTAGCTGGGTTTACCAGCCATTGAATTATGAGCCTGGGGTATTGTTATGTATTGCACAGTGAAGGCATTAGATCTGTACCAGCAAAGCCTCTGTTAGCAAGGCAGGCTGGGTGTGATGCTGTGAGCTGCAGCCAAGCCCAATTACCACACCACAACGCCTCTCCTGTTTGGAGCCTGCCAACCATTTCCTTTGCATATTAACAATATTTATTCTATTTAAGTGGCTTTGCCATCATGTCTCCAGCTCCCATTCCTCTGGCTGCATGGCTGTAAGCAGTGTCAGCCATGGGCAGAGGTTGTTCCAACTTGAAGGTGGCATTAATTGTCCTTTGAAGATGGGGCAGGGGTTTGGGATTTGGGGTTTTGACTGTATTCAGGAGTTTGGCTGTGCTCAGCAGCACCAACCACCTCTGTCATTTACCTGGGGTAAGAGTGGCAAGGTTGGTCTGTCGCCCTTTACCCCAAAATTTTCCTCCTTACTCCCATCTCGCCCCAGCTTTCTGCACTGTGCTCTCTGGAAGAGTTCCAGCTTGGCTGCTGACCAGAGGAACCTGCACAGTCTCTGTTCCAGCCTTTCCAAGCCATGGTGAGGTGACCCCTGGGCTGGGGCTTCTGCAGGCTCAGCCCTCTGGCTGCTGGTGCAAAGGAGGGATTAGACCCACAGCTGATCCCCCCTGGTAATCTGAGGAACATGGGCTGTTCTTTCAAGAACAGTTGCTGTAAAGATTTTTAGGATGTTGTCACAGCTCCATCACGGGCAAATGGAGCAGTTCATCTGCTTCAGGCTGTGAAGATTTAATTGAGCTCCAAGGGAAGGCTCGAAGCTGAATTAAATCTTTTACTGATGGAGAGCAAGGTCTGCCGTAAAGAAATTCTCCTGATCCTTGTCTTCCCTGTGTGCTGCCAAACCAACCCAGGAGCAGCTCTGACACAGTCCAGAGCAGAGTTGGTGATGAGAAAAGGGCTGTTTATCCTCATCGAGTTACTTCCTACTACCAAATAAATTATTTTATTCTCTATTCAGCTTATGTAAAAGATATTCAGAGCAACTGAATGCCATTTTTTAATTGCTGACACTCTGTAACTAGAGATTGTGAGATTTGCAGGCTTTCAGTTGAAATGTCATAATAAGATTATTCCCTGTAATCGTGTAAGAAGAAATAGCATATGTGAGAGACATAGACCAGGAGAGAATATTTTATGTGTTTTCCTTAATAATGTAGGTATGACACATGTATTAATTTTGGAGCAGAATACAGAGATCTGTAGTAGGACCCTATGTTTTTTACTCCTGGATTTTACTCTTGGATAAATAAAAACTCAAGTTCTAGCACGTTATGAGTCTCAGGCCATTTTTTTCAGTCTCCTTACTGCCAGAGGTACCTGGTTAGTCCATCTCTGTAAGGATTATACTTGGATATCCTGAGGCACAAATATTGTGCCAGTTGCTTGGAGTCAATTTCCCTGGATTTCTGCTTAGTGAACACCTCTTAAAATGACTTGAAAAAAAATGCCTTCAGCCCTGTGTTTCTGTTAGTAGGTTTGACAAAGACATCCTCAGCACAGTGGGGTCCTCTGGAGATAGACAGATTTAGTCCCGAGACTCAGAGACCCCACGATATCTTTAAGAATATGTCAAAAAGTGCTTCCATGGAAGGAAATATTTATGCAGACTGTCATCTGCTGCCTTGTTTGTCTGTGCTTTTTAGACAGGAGAATTTGGGTTGTTCTGTGAAACAGTGTTTTCGTTTAGGATCTGTAATGTTTTTCACATGGAAAAAGAAATACTGAAAATCTCTTAAAACCCCAAGAGGGTCAGGTATCTGGGTAAGGGGTAGAACTACAGGATATTGGTGAGCCTCAGACTTCTGGGAATATGTGAAGTGTTACATGTTGTTACTTGCAATAGAGAGGTGCTTGCTGAGAAGATACTTCTGCAATAACACGATTATTTTCATGGGTTTCACAAGAATTCAGACTGCTCTCCTGCTATCAGATCAGTTTATTAACATACCCCCAAATGTCATTGTTCTAGACTTCATGCATTTTTCACAAATCCTCCCTTTTTAAAAAATGCCTGAATACATTTTTATTCAGATGTAACCAACACTAAGGTGTCAGACGTGTTTAAACTAGAGAAGGGTTATTCCAGAATTCAACCTTGAACTGCCTGGGGTTACAGGAAAGCACAGAACACGCCATGAATTATGGGGAAATAGATGTGAGGTGAGTGACAGGTAATATTCTTGGAGGCTTTAGGATTCCAGGAAAAAGGGAAATGTGAAATGCATGGTGACACAAAATTAGAGACCCTTCAGAGACACTAATAAATCTGATGGGTGTTGATTAGTGCAATGTTTGTGAGCAGCTTCCCATCTTTTGTGCAATCAAGGGAGAATTCTTTCTGAGTCAGTGCATGGTAACCTGCTTCTCACCCTGTACCACGATATTCACAGGCACAAAAGGTGGTATAAGTCACAGAGCTGATTTGTTTTAATAGCATTTTACCAATGTTCTGGAGGGTAAAAAGTGAAAGCAGCCATCATGGCAGCTATACTGGTTTTTGTCCTGTGACTGGGATTTCATTGCACAGTCCTAGGTCTTAATTCTTTTGCTTTTCTCTGACATAACAAAATGATAGAAGTCTAAACCAGACATAGCTTATTCCATACCAAAACTTGAACCAAATCCAGTGCAAAAATGAACAGACTGATGCCTGTGATTGAAGCTTGTGAATGCTTCACCCCTTACCCTGAGATGTCTCTGGGAAGGTTTTGCCTCTCCCGTAGGAGACACAGTGCCTTGTTATACTGAAATTCCTCCTGGTGCTTTCAGTATCACATCAAGTAACTCTGCATGGAGCTGATTGCTGGAGCTAAGGCTCTCTGTGACCTTGGTGAGGTTAATCCTCACGTGTGCTAACATGAAAACAGCATCCAGTCCATATGCTCAGCCTTGCCTGTGGCTCTGGGTGGGTTCAGAATTAAAGTCACACCTCTGCCTGCTCGGGTAGAGGCAAGCTTGCCAGGACTGGAGGGGGAAATGTTAGCTGATGCTCCTGAAAGCAAGGGCAGTCATGATTTTTCCTCCTCCCACGTAGGTTAGAGACTTGGAGAACCTTAGGACTTTTCTGTTTATCTTTTTTTTAACAAGCAAAGAGAAAGATTGATTTTGATTTAAATGTCAGATGACAGAATTATAGACTTGCCAACGTCTTGGGTGGCCTTTTATTTAAAAGAAGCATCTGTGCAAGAATTGGTACCCACTACAAAGTCAAGGTCTCAGCCAGTAAAATTAAAGTGACTCTAAGAAACTGGTAAATGCAAAGCACAGAGATGCCTGAATCTGCCTCAGAAACATCAACTTCTCTTGAAGCTGGAGGATGGGGGCAAGAGAATTTTCTATTCCTCTGACTCACATACCAAATTTTTCTGCAAAGCCTGTGAGCCACAGGATGTAACATTGTCTCTAAGAGATGAAGGGATGGGAAGGTTTGGTGGTTTCTTAGGAGTCAGTTGCTTATTTGCCCTGCTGGGTAATCAAATGGGGCTGATCTTGAGTCCTGGGTAGTTTCAGGGGTCCTGTGACTATTTTTGGTCTCCCCAGTACAAGAGAGGCACAGACATACTGGAGAGAGTCCAGAGAAGGATCACAGTTGTGATTAAGGGACTGGAGCTTCTCTTCTGTGAGGAGGCTGAGAGAGCTGGGAGCTCAGGGAGAATCTCATCAGGATGTGTAAATACCAGAGAGGACAGAGCCAGGCTCTTTCCAGTGGTGCCTAGTGGCAGGATCATAGGAGGGTCTATCTGAACATCAGGAAATACTTTTTTGACTGTGATGCTGACAAAGTGCTGCCTGGGTGGTTGTGGAGTCTCCATCCAATGGTTCCAAAGCCATTGGATTTGGCAGCTGGCTCTGGGTGGTCCTGTGAGGGGGGAGGCAGGATGACCTGCAGAGGTCCTTTCCCACCTCCACCATTCTCTGATTGTTTGTAAAGCTAAGGGTTCAGCTTACCAAAAGGAATTGCATCCATCTAACTACAGGGGTGTACAAGAAGTCTCTGGTGGAGGGTATCTCCGGTTCCAGAGCTCCATGTGGAAACATGAAGCTAGACCAGACTACAAGATGAGGATGTGCAGGCTGGAGATGAACTACAGGCTCTCTGAAGTGATGTTTCACTATGCTTTGCTCCTGGAAATGGGCTTTGACAGAGGAAGTTCCCTGCAGTGAGGGAACCTGGCAGCACCTCAAGTTAGGCAGTGACAATGTCCTTATCTGAGGGACAGACTCTCAACTTCCATCCCATGTGGACTTGCTTGGAGCTTTGCAGAGTACCCAAAATAGCAGCACAACATGTCTGACTCATTTTCTGCACCACTGAAACACTATGCAGTGTTGCAGTTGACCCAGCAGTGGTTTAATAATATCTGCAATTCCAGTGATGTCTCCTGGAGAGATTTGAACTACTCACACCATGTAGTGCAGTGGAATAATGGGAAATAAGTTTTGATGGGAGGGAGGGTAACAGTAATGACAAAAGTCCCTTCAAGGACAAGAGGTTAATTCAGGCCAGGCCAGTGGAGTGTTGCTGGTGGAGGTGCTGATGGGCCATGGAAAATTTACGAGCTGACATCCTGAGCCACTCTCAGACTGCAAAACATTGACCTCAGTCCTCTAGGCCTGTCATGCCAGGCAGGGGACACTGAGTCCCTGCAGAAGATGAGATCGTGTGAAAGCTGATGGTCAGTCAGCTTTCCCTGCAGTGCTCTTTTAGGATCTGCTGATCTCTGCATCGCACTCGGTGCCATCCCAAACACGGCTGGGTGTCTGATCTGTTTGCCCTGAAAATGCAGAGCCAATGCCTCCCTGGAGGGCTGGCAGGAGGCTGGGGCTGGCTGCTCTCTGTGCTGAGCTCTGGGCTTCACTGGAAACATGAAGAATGCATCTAATCTTAAAAGGTCCTTAGCCTGTCCAATTTCAGATCTCTTTGGCATAGCAGTGGCCTTGTAACAGTTCAGCGTTTCATTCTCTTCACTGATGCTTTTCCTCCTTCATAAAATTGCTGAGTTTGCTTCTTTTTGTCTGAAGGAAGGGAGTATTCTAGCTCTTCTCGATTAAGTGAATACTAACCTAGAGAGTTCAAAAATTCCTGTGAGGGTACAGATTTTATACCATCTGTCTTCTCTAAGCCCTGGGTGATGTGCTCAATGGAAAAGTGGGAGTCTCCCAACATCTCAGTCCCGAAGGGGAAAGCCTTGTTGTAGCACTGGGCTAAAAATTCTCTCAGCTGTGTTTCCCTCTCATTTCTTGCCTTGACTTGCCCTGATGGTTGCAGAGGTGCTTCTCTCCTCCTCCAAAGCAGCTCATTGCCTCCCTGGTGTCAGAAGGTCTGGCTGCCTGGTGTTATACAAATTAGAAGTCCTCCAGTGAAAGGCTGAGTGCTATTTCACTCCTTTAACAACCCACCACCCTGTGTGAGTGAGCTGTAACCCCCCTGCCAATCATATGTCAGTCTTACTTTAAGCCTAATCTGATAGAAATTTGCTTATAAAAAAGCAGAGAGATACATGAGGAAAGGTGACCCCCTCACATACCTACTTAGATTTCCAGTTTGAAGACAGTGTAAGTAAATAAAGGGTAAAACCTAAGCAGGGTCTTCAGATCTTGGCCCCTGGGCAGCCCTTTTCTCCTGATAGAATGAAAGTTGCTGTCATGAGAGTTCCTTGCCTCACATCTCTGAGCCCACCTCTTCCTGTGCTCTTGGAGACACAGGTTGTTTCCACCTCTCTGAGATGCAGCCCTCTCCTCCATGCACTGTCTCACCTGTGCATCACCAAGCTGGGGCACAAAAAGCCAAATCCAGATGATGCTTTGAGGCCAAAGCTGGCAACTTAAACTTGTCAGCACTGAGAATTTGGTGTCCTTCAACTGTGTGCAAGGCACCAGCACTGGAGATTTGGGCCATGCTGCCTGACAGGAGGGCAGATGGATGAAAATGATACAGCCCAAGCCAACTGGGGCCTGATTAGTGATCTACAGCTCTCATAATGGTCGGGCAGCTGTTTGTCTTGTGAAAGATGGAACATCTGCTTGCAGGGTAAATCAGACAGTGGGATATCCAGTGGAAAATTCTCATAGCACATGCTGATTGAGTACTGGCAAACAAAAGTGTGGATTGTCTGCTCCTGTTGAACTGGGCGACCAGAAACCTCGAAGAGTTTACTGCTGGAAGTCAAGGAAAGACTTGGGTACATGAAATGGCAATAAATCAGAGCCTGAAAGGTTTTTAGATTTAATAGGGCAGTGAACAGCATGGAAACAGGACCAAGTATTTCCCCTTCTTCCATATTTCTTTGTCTCCCCCTCTCCCTTCAGCTTTTGTGCTTTGCCATAAGGGAATGCTGAGGGAGGCTGCACAACATCACTTTTCCTAAGATGAAGTCCCTAACTGCTGTGTTTTGTTCCATTCTGCAGCCACAAAATTTACGATAACAATAAATCGAAGGTGGTAATATGCTCCCCAATTTATTGGCGAATTCATGTATAAAAATGAATGTGAAATACAACCTTCCTGCTGCTGACCTGGAGTGTTGTTGCAAGGCAGCCAGAAACTACAGATCCCTTTCCATTGCAGTGGGAACCCCTCCTACTGGCTTCATTCATGCAGAGGTGATCAGGCTTCTCATAAAGCTTTGCAGGCTTCCAAGAGATGCATAATTTTCAAATTCATTTCCTGCTTGAGTTAATAAACACCTGATTCTTCTCCTTCTTCCCAGTTATGGACTGGTTGTGGTGACTCTAAATATGAGACTGTCAAGGTGAAGGGGAGGTGATCATGGGCAATGCACATACTGCAGAGGAGTTCAATTACTTGTTTGCATCAATGTTCACTCCAAAGCTGTGTTCATATTGAAAGGGTTTGGGTGACAGGGTGAGAAGAGATGTGTGGGAGGGAATCCCTTTCCTCTTCTGAGTTTTAATTTCTGAGTGTCATTGAACTATTCCCACGATCAGAGCTCTGTGAGGCAGAGTGTTTCTGACACAGTGTCTCCCCTGTGAGTGCATCACATCAGAGCAACTAAAAGACTTTCCCCTCTCTGAGGCTGCAGGTAATCCAGGATCCCATTTTGGAGAATTTTTCCTTCTTTACTTGTGCTTTGCCAATAGGATAATTAGAGGGGGAGGGCAACAGAGAGACTGAAAAAGGGAGCCAAAATCAATATGGCACTGGAACAAACCGGGATTTTAAGGCTGCTGCTCAGTAGGGAACACATCATGGGCATTTGTTTCTTGTACCCTGGTGAAGTTGGCTGGGTGCAGCTTTGGTTCCTAAGGACCAGGTCCCAGAAAAGAGGCACAGATCAGAGCAGTGGGGTGTTCTGAAAGAGCTGAGCAGTTCAGTACCACATGGAAAATGCACAACCATGCATGAAAAGCAGCTGGAGAAACAGAATAATGCTGCAGTTAAAATATTAGGCTTGGGCTTTTTTGACTGAGCTCTTGATTTCTCTATGTTTTGCTTCATTCACTTAATGTTGTTTGCAAGTATGTGGAAAGCCCCAAAGGATTTGGGAGGATATCTTCCAGTCTTCAATTTATCAATTTAAATGATTTTAAATCAATTTATCGTTGATCAATGATTTTCCACTGTAGTTTGTTGCTTCTCTAATAAAACTGTTACAAAAGATTGTGGACACTGGGAACCAACTAGGAACCAACCATTAAAAATAAAGAGTAAAAGGAAATAATTTGCAAATATCTTTAAGTCTATTTGCCCAGTGCTTATAAAAAAATCAATATATTTAAAGAAACTCAGGACGGTTCCCAAACATTTTGCTAACCAAAATGGGGCTTTATTCATCATAAATACTATTTATGATGAATAATTTGACTAGGGAGAACTGGAGAGAAGCCAATGTATCCATCTATTTAATATGAACTATGGGTGATCCAAAGGATCATAGACTTCTCTGTCTTATTTCAGTTTCTGAAAGAATAGCTGAGAAATTAATTAAAGAACAGGCAGTAAAACACTAGGGCAAATATAAGCTGAAAGTAGCAAAACTCCATGGATTTTAAGGGTAAAATCAGGCATACTTTCATTCACATTTTCTAGTCAAGGTAGGGATTACTCCTTTCACTGCCATTTCTGTTATCTACTAAGATCATGAACAGAGATGTGGGCTTTCACTTGGTGTAAGCAGAGCTTAGCACATTGCCACCTAATCTTTGGTGATGTCTTAGAAGGCTGCAGCACCTGAATGCAAATAATGTTATGTGTCTGATGTTAATAACCCCTCAATTTCTTTGGGAAGATTAAGTGCAGAGCAGATAATGGATGACTAGCAAATACAGTTAATTTAGATTTTCAAGATGCTTTTTTTTTGAAAGAAAAAATGCTTTACAAGAAGGTATTAATGGGATCTGGTGAGTATAGAAGAAAAAGGAAGGCAGAGGCATTGCTTCAGCAGTGGTGAAGAGGAGGGACAGAAAGACAAGGGCCAAGAGTTCAATTCTCAGCATGGGAAGAGGTTAATAACAAGTTCCATCCAGAACCAGGTTCATGAAGATTTGTGAGGAATAAAAGCAACTCCATAAAAGCCTAATAAGCCATAAAAATTGCCAACATGAATTTCAGTATAACCAAGCAGAAGGCAGTGCTTCTCAAAAGGACTGATTTAAAGGTTTCATACACGGTGAGGATTTCTGCATTCAATTTAACCCTCTAGACATAGGGACATAATTGCTAGCAACTGAAAGAAGAGATTGAGGCAGCACACAGCAGGGCTTGCAACAGTGAAAAGCCTGCTCAGCTGAGTTAAGGAATGGGTGGAGGAAGCTGTGTCCAATAATAATGATGTGTCTAATAATAATCCAATGAACTAATGCTTCAGCTGTGCCACCTGCTGTATTGAGTCTGATCACCTTTTTGTTGAGAAAAAGAATGGTAGAATCAAAGAATCATGAAATTGTTAAGGTTGGAAAAGACCTTTGAGAGCACTGAGTCCAACTGTTAACCCAGAACTGCCAATTTCCAACACAAACCATGTCCCCAAGTGCCACATCTACACATCTTTTAAACACCTCCAGGAGTGTTGGCTCAGTCATTGCCCTGGGCAGCCTCTTCCAATGCCTGACCACCCCTTCAGTGAAGAAATGTTTCCTAATACCCAACTTAAACCTTCCCTGGCACAGCTTGAGACTACATCCTCTTGTTCTGACACTTGTGAGGTGGAAGCAGAGACCAACCTACAGCTACAACCTCCTGTCAGGGAGCTGTAGAGAGTCAGAAGGTGCTTCCTGAGCCTCTTTTATTGCAGGTGGAACAATCTCATCTCCCTCAGCTGCTCCTCAGGAGACTTGATGTCCAGACCCTTCCCAGCTCTGTTCCCTTCTCTGGACACCCTCCAGCACCTCAGTGTCTTTCTTGTTGTGAGGTGCCCAAAACGGAACCAAGAATTTGAGGTGTGGCCTCCCCAGTGCCCAGCACAGAGGGACAATCACCACCCTGCTCCTGCTGGCCACCCTACTGCTGACACAGAAGGCCAGGAGACCACTGGCATCCTTGCCCACGTGGGCACACACCAGCTCATGTTTGGCCACTGTCAGCCAAGGCACCCCCAGGGCCTTTTGTGCTGGGCAGCTTCCAGCCACTCTGCCCCCAGCCTGGGGCACTGCAGGGGATTTTGGGACACAAGGACAGGACCCAGGCCTTGGTCTTCTTGAATCTCATCCTGCTGGCCTCTCACCATCAATCCACCCTGTCCACATCCCCCTGCAGAGCCTTCCAGCCCTCCAGCACATCAAGACTCCTGTCCAGCTGGGTGCCATCTGTGAACTTACTGAAGGTGCCCTTGATCCCCTCATCCAGATCACTTGTGACTATATTAAACAAGGCTGACCCCAGCACTGAGCCCCGGGGACCAGGAACCAACAGTGAGTGGCTGCCAGCTGGATGGAGCACTGCTCACACCATTCCCTGGGCTTGACCACCCAGCCAGTTTTTTACCCAGTGAGAACTATGTCCATCCAAGCCATGGGAATTAACTTTCTGCAGGACCATGCTACGGCAAATGGTGTTAAAGGCTTTACCAAAGTCCAGGTAGACACATCCCAAGCTCTTCCTTCAGCCCCCAGGAGGTCACTTGATCATAGAAGGAGATCAGGTTGCTCAGGCAGGACCTGCCTTTCACAAACCCACGCTGGCTGGGCCTGGCTGGTTGTCCTGTACATGTCACATGATGGCACCTCAGATGGATTCTCCATCATCTTCCCTGGCACTGAAGTCAGGTTGACAGGCTTGACATTCCCTGGATCCTGCTTCTGCCCCTTATAGATGGGCATCACATTTGCTAACCTCCAGCAAACTGGGATCTCTCCAGTTGGCCAGGATTGCTGGTAAATGATTAAAAGTGATTGGTAGTGCAAATAGAAAAAAAAAATGACAGCGATCAGCAACACGTAGTTTTTCTTTACGGGTTTGAGGGAAAATGTTGCAATTTAGTCCATAGGGAAGGAAGATGTTAAAACTGATGTATTTTACAGGGTTAACACTCAAAGGGAAGAGCTTGTCTCCCACTTTCTGCTTTTGCTTTTTGTATTTTAATCCTTTTTATAAAGTAATGAGTACAGAGAACTACAAAGACAGTAAAAGGCAGTTTGTTTCAGAAAGGAGAACTGTTCAGAAGCTGCATGACAGAGGCTGCATTTGAAGTTTGTGGACCTCAGTGGGGGAAGTATTTCTTGGTGGCAGCTGTATACTTTTGTAATGTATGCTTATATATATATATATGTATATATATATGTATATATATATTTTTAAATGAAGGATTTAGTACTTTCAGGATCTAGAATTTTAGTACTCTAAAGGAAAGGAAATGGGGCTTCAACGTTCAGTGTGCATACTGATCTCAAACTGGGAATGGAAAGGGATGTCCTGCCGTGGAAATACCACCTGCTCATGAGTGCTGCTTTGCACAAAATCACATTCACTCTGCAGTGATTGTAACATGGGTTGTCTCCTTCCAAACTGCACAGGGTTCAGATTTGTTGGCAGTTTGGGGCTCTAGGTCAGGCTGTCTTGAAGTTGCCCGCTGTGGTGTCCCAGACAACCTGAAATGCTTGGGCAGGGGTGTGAGGCTTTGCCTGTCTGTGACTGCAGTTTTCACTCAGTCTGAAGCATTTGAAACTGGGAATGAAACACGGGCAGGTCTGGTCATCCCAGCTCTTGGCCAGCAAAACTCCAGATCTACTTTTTTTGAAGAACAGCAGAGTAAAATCCCTGCACATCTGAGGAATACCATGAGAAACTTCCTGTGACCCGACACCCCTGGGCGTGATGACACAGGCTGGGATGTGGCTGTGCTGGTCTGGGAGAGCAGCAAGCTCCATGCAGCTGTAGGTGCTTGCTTTTGGGTAGGGCTGCTGCTGTGAGCGAGATGTCAGGGCCATGTGCCATCAGAGGGGAACAGTTATGGAGAACTGAACACGTGCTCTCTATTTTTCTCTTTTTTCCTGGAGTCACTTGATGTGCATGTTAAGATGTGACCACCTGAGGCACCTGATCTGCCTGTTTTCCCATAATGGTGATGCTGGCCTAGCCCTACACTGATTGGAGTCCTCCAGCTGGTGCTGAGAAGTCACCTGCTGTCACCTCCTTTTTCCGCAGCACTCTTAATGGCATGGGTAGCAAACAGGACGAGGAAGAGCTATCTGGATGCTAAATAAGCACTTAAGACACTGATCAAATGTGACACAGGGATCGCATCTCCCTGTTGCTTGAGAAGGCAGGGAAGTGCTCCAGCCTTCAATTATCACTGGGGAGCTGAGGCACAGAAAATTTCCTGGTCACACCATGAAGAAATTCAATGACAGCAAATGATTCCAGCTTTCCTGGAGTCCAGCCCTGTCTGTAAAGCAGAAGCCTGGCCCTTCAAAGAGGCTGTTTTTTCCCTTCCTGCCTGTTTGTGTCTCATTACATAGTGCTTAGAATTAACATCCACGTGCTGTGGACAGGTCAGGAGTTTCTGGGTTGCTCTGTGAGGAATAAGCCTTACTTTAGGGCTTTTATGCAAATTCATATCAGCAATGATCCAAAAATAGTAATCCTTAATCATGGATAATTTCTAAAATGAATCAAGAACATTCTTTTCCAATGAATGATTCTCTAGTAATGATAAGGACTTTCTAATGTCCCTACAATATGTTTTTGAAAGGCATCAGTCTCTCCTTTTAATAAATCCCCTTTGGATATATTGTGTGTAATTTGAAAACCTTAGGAAAAAAGGAGAGTCTGGTTGAAGGGAGTCACTGCTCTTCAGCCTTAATCACATCGAGATGGTTTTTGTCTGCAGATTTCACTCATGTGTTGGATGTGTGGCTCAGAGCTTTCCTTAGGCATGCACTGACTTGATAAGCTGTAATGGCCATGTCAGTGCCCCGTGGATGGGTCACTGAGAGATGGAGCATTTTGAAATTACACCTCTCCATCCATTCTGCTGCACCTGGGGGGATTTCTGGGAAGCCACAGGGAGCTGTGATTTTGTACCCATCACAAACCACCCTGAAACACCTTGGGCAGGGACTTTCAGCATACCCCTGGCCTTAGAATTATTCTGAAGGAAAACTCTAAATTGCAGGAAATTGTGCAAAACCAGAAAGCCAGGGGAGGTAGTACTGGACCACATTGCCTTGCAGAGGTATTTCTTTGCTAATTGGGCATAAAGCTACTGTAGGCCTACTGAATAAGCCTAAAATAAAAAGGAGAGGCATAGTCTGTCCTAGAGGCACTGTGTACAGCCAGTGGAGGGATCCAGGAAACATCTGGCTGGAGAAGTTTGCCTTGAAGTGCTTGGACTCTGAGAGGGGACATAAATGAGCCAGACCAGAGAGACAAGAGCAGTCACACATGTTCCACATGTGCCCTCACTGTCAGGAAGGTAAAACATTCAACTAATACTGGTCTTTCCTTACTATCTCCTAGTCTTTCATTCTGACAATGTAGAGATTAAGAAAAAGCACAGATTGTTTCCATAGAGTGCTGTGAGATTGTGAATGCTCAATTCAATTCTAATTCAGGGAGGCAGTTACACTCAGGAGTTCCTGGCACTTTGATTCATACTTCTCCCATAGGATGCCCTGACCACCTGTGCAGTAGTTATTTTGCCAATTTATGTTTGGTAAGTCTGAAGTAGGAAGGTGTGGAATTACCGAGAGAAAACCTTTATTTCTTTCTGGAATGTGTTTCACTGGGAATTGAGAGCTTGTCCCAATGTGCAGTACCCAAGACCCAGGGCCAAGGATGCAAAACTTCTTGCTCCTGCAGCATGACTGCACTAAATATCCAGCATGAGCAGCTAGTTTTGGCTTTTTCTTGAGTTTTCAAGGCTGTCCCACAGAAAGAAGCAAGATCCCTACATGGCAATGCAGCATCAGGCTTGAACTCTTGCTATGTGATAATGTACAGTTCTCTCTTGCATTTATGTCAACAGAGGGGATATGGCCTTGTGTTGCAGACCCATAACTGTGAGTTAGAGCTTCCCTTTGTGCCTCTGCTGAAAGGCAAGCAAGTTTCATGATGTGAAGAGAAAGCTCCTTGTCTGAAAAGATGATGGTCTAGATAGATACCATTCAAAAGCAAGGGTTGTAAGGCAAGTGAACATCCAAACCAAGAGCTGAATTTGGAAATTTACTGCTCTTCTAGCCTGTCCAGTGTTGGTTGAATGCAGTCTCAGTGCTTAGATCATTGGAACTGGTAGATTTTAATAATTAAGATGTAGGAAACTTATGTAGTTTTAGATTTTAATATATAGTTTTTCTTATAGCTTTAGCTTTTTGCTTTAGCTAAAGTTAGCTTAAAAAATGCATATGCCTGTGTTTAAAGGTGAGGGAAAGGTAAGTAGGTTATGGTGAAGTCATGTGGTGATATTGACTTGTTTTTATAAACATGTTTGTTTACTTATCCTCCTAAAAGCGTGGGTGCTAGAACAGAGGAACTGTGGTGTATCTCGTGGCAGGAAAAGGGATAGAGGCAGGCAGGCAGAAATATGTAATGGAGGCATGGAATTCTTTTAAAATGGATTTATCTCTGGAGTCGTGACATGAAAATGCCCCCTTCAACATCAGTGTACAGGAAAGGTCATCCTCCTTCCCCATATCCCTTGGGACAACCCAACTGATGCTGCAGTGGTTTGCTGCAGCTAAACAGCAGCTGCTCCATGTTCTGCTTTGTGCTGCACAAAGCCTGTAGATCATTCCTGGGCAGTGCCATGTTCTTGTCCCTGTCCTCCTGTTGCTCACTTCCCCTTGCCTGGTATTGCTGTCCTTGGGGTTCATGTGGGTTCTCTGCCTGAGTCTTCTCTCTACCTGTTTTCTCCCTGCCCTTCATGAAGAGAACCTTTAATTAGCAGAGTTGGTGGGGTAATTTGACTGAAAATTATCCTTTTATCATCCTGATTTGGACGTCATGCAAGATCCAAAGTGGTTCTACAGAATGCAAGAGACAGTGATGCTGTTTGTGGGAGCTGTGGGTTAAGTATTGCATGGAGCTTGAAGTTGCAGAAGGTAAATGTCTACTGAGGAATTCCTCCCATCCCATCATCTAAATTTCCTTCTGTACATGCTTTCTTACAGAGAAATTGTTTTGCAAACACTATAGAGGGCTGTGAGGTATTAAAATTGGATTTGAGTTAGCACCTTCCCACCTGGAAATCCAGGTGCTTTACTTATCATGACTTGAGCTCTCCAGAGCTTGGAGACAACAATAAAGCTTCTGTGAACATCCTTAAATAGCTGTTTTGCATGTATAAATGCTGCTCCTAATTTCCAGAGCAAGTGATATGTATTGCTGTGCATAGCTCTCTCTTTCCCTGGGTATTAATTACCCTATTCTTCTGCTGAAGAGCATGGCTGCAGCAGTGGCAGGGTTTGTGTTACATACTTCTGTCTGGTCAAATGCTCCTTCTCCTTTTAATAGAACATGCAAGGGGGCAAGAGAGAAGAAATGCTGTGTGGGAGACAGAAAAAAGGAAGGAAACAGTGTGTGGAAAAATTAGAAAACAATAATCAGTGGTAATCATTGGAGGTGTCCAGATAAGGTGGTGGAGGGGTAACATCAAAATGTATCTATGTTCTTGTAATCCTCAGTGTTATCCCAGCAACTCTCATCACAGGGAAATAATTTCCCCAGTGTGGAGTAGAGCCATTATTTTTAATGCCACGCTAAACTCTAAGCTCTGTTTTCAGCTGGTGTGGGGTGGCTTAACTGTGTGACCTCTGCCAAGCTCAGAGGATTCACTGCAGCCAAAGTCCTGATTTATGGTCCTATTGCCATAAAACGCCCCACAGGCTGGTTCTAGGTGGTAAATGCAGGGTGCTGCATCCAAGAGACATTTTAGGGGAAGCATGGATAGCACAAAACTCACTAGCCCTTCTAGCTAGGGTGCTGGGCTTTAGCCAGCAGATGCTTATAAACAGAGTGGCTGGCCCAAATTGTAGCTTTCCCCTTAATCCACACAACACAGCTCCTCCCAGGAACCTCCTGAGCCTTGGGGTCAGTGCTGCTTCTGAGGAAGAAAAGCTTCCAATTAAGGGGCTGGCTGCCTGATGTCCTTTTCTGGTTTATGTGTTGGCAGGCTAATTGCAAAGTTGTCATCTTGGGGGAGAAAAAGGTGGAAAAGATAAATGGAGAAAGGCTGATTGGATTTTGCTCTCAGCCTGAGGAGGTGCATAGTTGGAGTGTGGGGTTTATTGGGAAATGGAGGCCTAACCCAGTGGCCTTGGAAATCAATAGGAAGCCTCCAACTGGCTTCAGTGCCTCTTTGGTCTAAGCAAACAGAAGATTGTGGAAATAGGAAAACAAAATTATAGCAAAGCTGCAGAATGCACATTTATCCTGGGCTCTGTGGAGATGCAATTACCTGTCTAGGCTTGTGGACAGACAAAAATGTGATGTTTCTCTAAAGGGAAATGACTTAAACAAACAGACAAACCAACCAACCCAAATAATGCATTCAGGGGAATTGCACAGAGGAGTCTGCAAAGAAGGAGGATTAAAGGCTTGGTTCTGCTTGTTGCAGTCCTATCCAAAACAGAGTTTAAAAGCAATGTAAAATAGTACAAGGAGTGGGGGAGGCAGCCCCAGTTCTACAAGGAGATTTTAGATTCATTAGCCAAAAGGTAAAAAAGAATAAATAAAAAAACCACTAAAAACTTCCTAGTGTAGAGTCAAAGAACTGAGATCTATTAGAGCTATATAGGAGGGAGCAAACCCAAGTTGGCAATAAATTAAAAACAAACAGGTTGTCTTGGGAGTCTTCAGTCTACCTGGTTCTCTGTGAACATATCTTATACCTGGTGCATTCTGTAACTACATTAGAGAATCAGAGTGGTCCATGATGTCCAGTGAAGGTGTTGCTTTGCCTATGTATTCCTGAACAATGCCTGGTTACTATGGTGATAGGCACTATAGAAAGTGTTCATATGGAATCCTTGACAATTTGTTATCCAGTGGGGACAGTGATGGTCTGAGAAGGTGTCTCTGCCAGATGGAGAGTCTCCAGAGAACACCCCTACAGGGACTAGTGGGTTCTCCCTGGAAACCTTTGATTCATATGCTGAATTTATATATTTTGAGAAAAATAAAATGAGCTCTACACACCCAACCTCTGTAGCTTTGCTGGCTAGATATTGACACAGAAACTTATGGGCACCTGAGTAAATACACTGGATTTTGCATTTAGTGAGGCCTACCAGGTATTTGAACTCATATCTGCTTTTAAGCAGCTAATTCCATGTGTAGGTGATATTAAGAATCTTGAACAGCCAATGAACTGGAGTGAGACTCATGAAATCAGAGTCATGGAGGTTTGAAGGGACCTTGGGAGATCATCTAGTCCCAGCTCAAGCAGGGCCGGCTAGACAGTGGTTCCTGAGTGCCACATCCAGACAGAAGTTAAATATCTCCAAGGAAGGAGAGTCTCTGGGCAACTTGTTCTAGGAGTCACCATTCTCATAGTAGGTAAGTTCTTCATGTTAAAATGGCATTTCCTGTATGCCCATTACCCTCTGAGTGGCACCAGTGAGAAGAGTCTGTCTTTATCTTCTTTACATTCTCCTGTCAAATATGGATACACATAGATAAGATTCTCCCTGATCCTTCTCGAGAGCTGAACAGTCCCAGCTCTCCCAGCCTCTTCTGTGCCAGATACTCCCATCCTTTATGGCCCTTTGCTGGACTCACTCCATATTTCCATGTCTCTCTCGTATTGTGGAGCCCAGCCTTGGAGAGCTTGGCCACAGGCATTGTCCTTTGGACACCATCCACACTGTCCATCAGAAAAGGATCAAAGGAGGCAGGATCCAGACCTGTGTGTCCCAGCTCTCCACTCTGACAGCCAGACTGTGCTTTCTAGCCAGGCTCAGAGATGGTTCCCTTCTCTGGCTCCTCTTCCTTGCTGCAGTGAAAGCCTGGTTGGAATGATTATCAGAAGTGGAGAAGTTGATGAGTCACTGTCTTGTAGAGCAGTGCAATTTTGTGTGGAGCACTGTGCTGATCTGCCCACCCATCTCGGGTGAAGATTTATTTATGGTGTTCTCCGAAGTGATACTGTAATATCCTTTCCTAGCCTACAATCTTGCTGGTGCCTGCTCACTACGAGATTTCTTCCTTTTTTTTTCCTCCCCCCAATGTGTTAAATAAGATTATAGTGTATTGAAGTTGAAGGGAGCAGGATATTATTAGGATTTTTATCATCAAATTACTACTTTAAGCAAACTGGAAGTCTCTTATCGGCCATGTAGAGCACAATGTACTGGACCTGGCCTTGACATCCTCTCTCAGCACCAAGGCAAGATTCAGTGATCACCCAGAGGTTACCCAGGGTAAAGGTGGAAAACATTTTGGTGTGAACAGCTGTTCCTGGTGCTGGCTGCTTTACTCTCAGGGAGGGTTCAGGGACATTGCATTTGTCTCAGTGAAGCATTTCCTCTGCTTGCTAAGTTGTGCTTCACTAATGTACTCATCTGCCAGGAGGCTTTCTTCAGTTCCTGCCCATTCCATAAAGGAGAGCTCATCTCCCCACTCCTCCCCACCTCCTTGCTCTGCCCAGGGAGGGCTCCAGGGGCTGGAGGAGGCACCTGATGCCTGCAGGGAAATGTGAGTGCTTTGCCATCTTTGTCTTCGATGCAGTGTGAGATAAGTGATCTGCTGAAAGGGTCTATGGAAGGTAGAGCTGCTCATCCACCACTTTCTCCTCATCTGTTGCAGGCATGGAAGTGGGCAAGTCACATTTAATTTTGGTATGAAATTAGATTGTGTTTAGTGGCAAATTCAGTGGGTTGCCTGGCAAGGAACCTGGATTACTCAGCACTGATAAGTTTAAGTTGTTGTTTTAAAGTTGTTGTAAACTGCTGTTTCAGAAGAAGTTAAATATGTCTATTTCTGATCATTTAGCAATTTCATTCTATACTTCTAATAAAACAATAATATTTGATAAAATCAAAGGTGATAGAAATGCAACAAAGAGTTTTGGATTCCCAAATGCTGATATGTCCTGAATGCTGCTCAAAGGTGGCAAAAAAAGGTGCAGCTGCTTCTGGTTTTCACCTTGGTGACATCCCTGGAAGTGTTCAAGGCCAGGCTGGGTGGGGCTCTGGGTTTAGTGGAAGGTGTCCCTGCCCTTGGCAGGGGTATTGGAACTAAATAAATTTTAAGGACCCTTCCAACCTCAAACCATTCTATAGTGCTAAAGTGGGCTGGTGAATGCCTGGTGGTGATACTCTGTTCCTCTGCTGAAATACTAAATTTTGACTTTTTATTTTGACTCATGCCACCCTTCAACCAGTTTTGAGAGTCTCTTCAATCTACCACTCAAAAATTAACTTCGAGGGTGGCAGTGAAGTGGTTAAGAAGAAGGGCAGGGGAGCACAGTGATGGAGATGAAAGGGAGATGAGACAGGATTATCCAGGACAAGTTTGTGTTTGCCGCAGGGGGATGAGTCAGTGGTGACGGTGGCTAATGTAGATTTTGAGATGTGAGGGATTTTTTTTTCCAAGCGAGATTTTCAATGGAAAATATGGTTTAAATGTGGACTAATGTGAAATGATACCACAGGGACAGTAAAGTGCATATGTAAAACTGGGCAGCTCTGCAGCGGCCACCCAGCGAAAGGATTGATGGGTTATTTATTGCAGATTATATGACAGGGAAAGAAATCTGGCTTATCAGAGGTCAGGGAAATTAAATGTTGTCTGTCCTCTTGTCATGGTAGGTGCTGAAATCAATCTGTTACCTCCTATTACATCTTTTGATGAGCATGCAGAGCAGCTTGTTGCTCGGTGGATGAGGTTAGGTTTTAGAGTTATAGCTGACTAATTTCTAGGCCAGCAATAACATTTCTGGTTTTGAATCTGTCATAAAATCATAGAATGATTTGGGTTGGAAAGGACCTTAAAAATCATCAATTCCAACCCCCTGCCATGGGCAGGGACACCTTCCACTAGACCAGGTTTCTCAGAGCCCTATCCAACCTGGCCCTTGAACACTTCAAGGCATGGAGCATCCACAACTCAGTTTTGGAACATAAAATGCTTTCTCCACAGATAAAGAAAAGCAGCTTACCAGATAGAATATTGATTACCCATTATGGAAGTGTTTTTACATAAAGACAGCTTCTCAGTACTATCAGATAATGGTGCTACTAGAAGCATGTTAATGAAGCAGACCTGCCTGTTTTTTTCCTGTTTTGTACAAAATTTTGATTTCCATAGGTTTCAGGGGAGGTCACCCAGTTTACAGCCTAGTGGGGGTTGATCTTGTTTACATGTCATTTAGTTCTATGTCAATATATGAATACTGTGTCTCTACTGTGAACATGTGACAGCACTTATCAAAGTCCAAACACATGTGATGGGAATGTGTTAGCCCAGGAAGGTTAAGCCCTGTGTTTAACATTCAGTCAGCAATACTGCTCCCCAAACCCTTCTTGTGTCTTTAATGATGGAGCTGTTCAAGGCCAGGCTAATGAATGGACCACCTTGGTCTAGTGGAAGTAATCCCTGCCTGTGGCTTGGGAGTTGGAACAAGATGATCTTTAAGACCCCTTCCAACCCAAATCATTCTGTGAATCTGTGATTCTGTGATAAAAGTTCACACACAGTCAGCACTGTTGGTGACTGGTTTAGCTGGCCTAAGTTTTCTAAAAGCAGAAAAATATGCTTCCTCCTCAGAAAACAGCAGTCATTTCTTTACTCATCTGCCAACATCTGTCAATGTGTGCCAGTCACAGTTTATGTGTTTTAATCTAAAGTATGCCATGCTCTAACAGCCACAAAGCCACAGGCCTAAAGGGCCTTGGCTTTTGCCTGTGGCTTTTGGAGACCATTGTTTAACAAATGACTAAAAGTGACAACATGTGTGCCATGGCCCTCCGTGGCTGCTAATGCCAATATTGGGCAGATTTCAGCAAGAATGCTGAACACTGAGGGTTTTGTCTTATGGCCACCCTTGATGTGGTAAGTGGCACAGATAGTACTCACAGGTACCTAAGCAGGTAGAGCTGGAGAGAGGTGACTATGGCTTTTCCTGTGTAGAGGCAGAGTAGAAATCTAAATCTACCTTACTGTAAGCTACAGCTAAGTTTTTGGGGAATTTATGTGCAAACTGATTGCTTTTCACTGGAGAGATATTTCTTCTGTTATAAAGAACCTGGTGGCTGGTACCTGACAACAGGGTTCATTGCATCGGGCTTAGAAAAAATATTTCTTGTATATCAGCAAAGATTGAGGGCCTGAATCTGCTCCCACTGAGACCAAGCAAAGAGCACCCAGCATTATGAAATGATTTGGTAAATCTGAGTGAGATCAGCAGTCACTGAGAGCAGCCTAAAGAACAGCACAGATGAGGCAATCTGAGTGCAAGCTGGATAGATGCTGCTGCTTTGTGCAGTCATCTGGAGTCAGGACATGGGCAACAAGCAAGGCTAACCAGCTTAGCAGACAATTAGGCTGTGGCTGAACAGAAGGAAATGCTTGTGTGATTTAAATGCCAGCAAAATTGTCATGTTGGGGTTTTGCTCCTGACTCTGCCACAGGCTCTTAGACTCCTTCATCCACTGTCAATGCTCCCCCCTACACAGTCTTGTTCTGCTTCAGAGCTGCTGCAAAACCAATCATGTCTTTGTTGAGAGAAGGATGCTGGTGGCAAGGCTGGTTCTTACCATACCTATAGATATTTATGGATATATATGTATATATAAGTATTTATATAGCTATGAATGTAGATATGTATATATATGTGTAGCTGTAAGGTTGTCATCTTTGTCCCTGGTTACCACAGGCTTGGAAGTGCTTTTTGGAGGTGGTAGAGGAGGCAGGAATAGGAATGTAGCTGTAGCCTCATCTTCTTCACCCTGATCTCTCCTGGTGTCTTTGGCTGGCCATGGAGAGAACATGGGGGAAGCTGCACCAGCGTGTCCATCAGGCTGAATAAAAAAACTGAGAATTCCTGCTTTGTAAAAGCAAACTGTCGTAAACAAGATTTGTTGATCTTCTGGATAGAGGAATCAGCCCATTGTGGTCATCTAGCAGAATGGTGGTCCTTTTGAAATCCCCTGGAACCTGACACACCCCTGTTGAGAAAATAGATCAATCATCTACTCAAAAGGCAGTATTTGCCTCAAGATTTTATGCCAAAGTATCTTAGTCAGTGTTCTGCATCATTCTGTGAGGAGATTCAGGGTTTGCCCGTGGTGCAAGCCCAGTCAGTGGCTGGTAAAGCTCAGGGGCACAGGGGCTAGCACTGGTCTTTGGAAGTAGCCAAGTGGAAGTTTTCCTGCAGCATCTCGGAGGGGCTGAAACCTTTTGGACAATGGCCTCGGGGATCTCAAAGTCACTTGTGCTTATCTTGTGCATGGAAAACTCTCTAGGAGCACACAGCTTGTTGTGAAAAGGGGAAGGGAAAGGAGGGACAGATGGAAAAGAAAGAGGCAGGAGGGAGAAAATGGATAGGGCAAATGCAGACCAGACTTGGAATCAGTGGTGGCTGGACCTGCTAGCCAGAACATGCCAGGAGGAAGCAGAGATCATGGTCATCCATCAAAACATCCTTGCTATCCCTTGCCAGACATTTCTCCCTGGAAAGACAAATAAAATAGGAAGCTGACTGATTTAATGTCATTCCAGGAGCCTTCAGCACAGCATCATCAGCGTGGCATGACATAGGCTGACCTTCCCTGCCCTCAGTCAGACTTTGTCCTCGCTTGGTTTGGAGCCCCTCTCTGAGATAGGCCAGGGAAGATCAGACTGCCAGGAGCCAGAGAGTGAAGGCTGTGACAGCCGTGTCCTACATGGCCAGGAGCAGCAAGGAATATGACACGGCCCTCCAGCTGAAACACAAGAAAATGCAGGAGCTCTGTTCCTAATTTGTCAGCTGGGGAGAGCTCTGGTGACGTGAGGAAAGGGAGGTGACACCCCATGGCACAGCCACTGTCAGGGGCTCAGCCCTGATCTGCATCACTGGGTGGTTATTTCCTATTGGTCCCCTTGCCCACAGACATACCTGAAAATATCTGCTAAATATGCTGAATTATCTGTTTGCCTATAACAGCCAGTGAAATAGTAATTTTGGCAAAGAACAGGTTTTCAGGAAATCAATTACCTAAAATGCAACCTCCAGCTGGGTAAAGTTCTGCAGATTCCAGTGCAGTGTGTATGGTGCCTAATGCATTTCTTGTGTTGTGGATTGCTCTTTCCCCATTTTAATTATGACCACTTTCAACAAATGCAGCAAGGAACACCTTTGAAACCAGTCAGTCAGCTCCTCCCCACACACCTTTCAAAAATGGGCAATGAGGCCACTGATCTCTACCTTGTTACATCCAGAGATCATAAAATGAGACTTGTGCTTAAGTGGATTATGTAGTTTTGCTCAGTGGCTTCATGTGGAGAGCAGAGACTGTGAGCCAGGATTTCTGGTTCCCTGCACTGCCTGTTGGCACTGGCTGGGCTCTTCCACAGTGTGTGGCACGGCCACCTGTTTCATTATTTGGTAGGAAACTGGGGCTTCTTTTGAATACACCTTCCTGGGGACTGTCCTGGATCCCTCCCACAGAGCTGGATTATTTCCTGTTTATTCCTTTCCTGTTTTCATTACACACTTTAGTCTTTAACTGTGCAGAATGCAACTGGAAAGGTGATACATATATGAACTTAGAGGTTCCAGCTTGTGGGTGAATCCCCCTGGACTCTTGGCATGACCTCCAGCTATGCTGTAGGTGCTGGGAAAGAAGAAGATGGCTTCAGACCAGGATATAAAATGTGCTACCCTCCCTGCAGGCACAAGCAGACTGGGGAGGAGAATCACCAGTACAGGCACTGGGAAGAAAAAAGGATGAGACTGAAGGTGTTGTACCCTATTAAGAAAGGGAGTTCCTCACTTGTAGTTCTAGTAAGGGCAGATATTTGGAACTTCTTTTGTCATTACCCATAAAAATACCCATTACCCATAAAAAAACCCCTGGATTACCAGGAAATGTACAAAAATCCCAGTGGGAAGGCACTTTAAAATACTAGTGAGGGGTTAAATCTGGAGAGCATGTCCAAGGGATGAGTTAAGGGCTTGTGCTATCTAGCTACAAAAATTTAATGAATATAAAAACCAAAGAAAAGGGAGAATGATTTGGCTTAGCAGTAATGGGGGGGGGGGTGGTAAATTATGGAAGGTTTCAAACAAAACCAGGCTGAGTACAGGAGAAATCTGCAGTCAGATATGTTGCTTTGGAGAATAAGCTCCCGTGGAGATGTGTGGCACTTGGTTGGCAGTTTGTGACAAGGTAAGTGCACAGAAGGGATAAGGGCAAATGGGCATCTGGAGAAAGAAATCTGTGAGCAAGTGTGGTGGGATGTGAATGCATGTGAAGCTGTGTTGTGAGGACCCCTGGGCACTTTGTCCATAAATAACATGGACAGAAGAGCTGGGACAATCCAGTGGGATGGCTTTCCAAGCAGCTATCACAAGGAAGATTCTTATGAGAAAAATCACAAATCAGCAGGGTTTATCTGAGCATTTTTATGTCCAGTGCTTGCTATTCAGAGATCTCATAACTATTTTCACTTACTTATGGACTGACACCACTCTTCTTAATTTACGGAGACAATAAAGAGAAGACTTGGAAAGGCAAGACTCTCTGTAGTCAGTTGGTTAGTGACTGACTTGAAATAAATTATTCTTATCATTTAGGCTTTTGTCTGAAGTATACCATCTCTGAAGCTCATATATACATATATAATTTATATCCTTTTTGTCCTTTTCCAACGAGTACTGGAACCTGCTGTACCCAAAGTGTTGCTGGGAAGCTGTCTCATGGCTGGGGATCTCCATCTCCATCTGAATCACAAGAGATAATGTACCTAACAAATTTACTTCACAACTCCAGAGATTTTCTTAAACACTTTTTAAAAAATATTTGAATTGTAATGGTTCTCCAGAGCCAAATGAAGAAATGTCTGAGGTGTCTTCAGCAGTCACTTCAGAACTTCAACTACACAGCAGCTTTCTTGGCTTCTTATGGTGCCTGTCATTATAATCAGTATGAAGGAGTTGCTGTATTCTAAATTTAGAGGAAGCCACAAGTTCATGTGTTCATTCATTTATTTTTCATTCATGCACTGAGCAGGAGTCAGCCAACAGCTGTTGCACCAGGATTCAGGGAGCGAGAGAACGGCAGCAAATCAGAGATTACAAATAAGTCCCTTGTGAACAAGAAGCAAAATTTCCAGGTGAACAAGTCAGAGACAGAAATACCCGTAACTGTTAAAAAAGTAGTCTCTAACTAAGAAGTTGTTTTCATGAAGAGTCAGCTCCAGAGAAATTTTCTGAGAAACAAAACCATTTTAAATCTGCAAGTCTTGGAGCAGCTGTGAATTTGTCCTGAGATGGATAGGTCCAGTGGTGACAAGAGATATTACATTTTCTTTTCTTTCCTCGCTCATTTGATGTGCCTGTTTATTCTTAGCCACAGTCATTTTCCCAATCTCTCCAACGCCCCAGGATCCATTTCTGCTCATTCTTCATTCTGTATTTATTTAATATGTGCAAGGAGAAGTTGGTTGATGAAACATACTACTGAACTGAATGAGGCCATCAGAGGAGAAAATGGGTTTATTTTTCTCCTTAATGACAATTCAGATAAGTAGGCAATGACTCTTGGAGGATTTTGCATTGAGATCATGGAGTTACAGGCAGTTCTCCTTCTATAGCTGCACTCAAAGCCTCATCCTTGGTCCTAAATACAGAATTGCAGAGTGATTGATGTTGAAAGGAACCCCAGTGGTATCATCTGGTCCAACCTCCCTGCTCAAGTGGGGTCTTCTTGGAGCACTTTGCACAGTGAGGGACACTGGTGTGTGACATTCATGAGCTTTGTCCTCTTGGTACTGATGGTGTTGTGCAGTGAGATGCACTTGGGACTTGGAACAAAGAACAGGCTTGATGTTCAGAGATCCCATGTTGATTTCCAGGCCCACAAATGTCAGTAGGAAAGTACCTCCCAAGCACCACACCTAAACCTGAACCAAACCAGAGCCAAGCCTACATCTCTATCCAGGCAGAGATGATTGATGACATCAAAGGAGGCAGTATCTCTCTTCCCTAAAGCCCGTGTTTGACCACAACAGTCTCCAAATTAGCAGCTGGTGAGACAGGGCCCCAAGTCCTTGAGGATATAAAGGTGCTAGGGTGATGCTGGTGGGAAGACAGGCTTTGAAGATCTTCAGCTGCAGCCTCCATGGGCCACCTGCTGCAGGGGGAGTTGGTGTTGTGGCCACCAGAGCAGGGCTACCAGCTACACAAGGTAAAGTTGAAGCAAAGCTATGTAGTGTTAAGACTCTCACACCTGGCTGTTGAAGAGGATCTGTAACACACAACTGTATGTCCCCAGATCTGTATATGGCTGAATCTAACATCCTTTACTGCTCAGCTTAACCTACAGACTTTGCAACAACAAATATCTTAGGCATGCAAGGAGCAAGATCTCCTTCCTGTCTGAGATGGGATTTTTTCCTAATTTGGATAATGCCAATTGCCCATGCTTCCTGAAAAGCTGAATAACTGCAGTTGGGATCATCTTCATGGAAATTTCCATATGCCCCTTGCAGAGAAGCCAATAACCAGCTGTCAAACAATGAACCTCAGCCCAAACATCCAACCAGGACAGCTGCTAAATGGGTGTGGAGGGAATGATGACTCCACATCCACGTCTGACTCCTGCCTCTGTGTGGTGACAGGGTTGCAGAGTGGAGGGGCTGCCCCACCTATGCAAGAAGCTTCCAAGTGGAGAAATGGGATCTGCTGCTGTCAGATTGCCCATTAATTGAGTCCAATTATGGATAGAGAGGATGTCTGCTTCCTTTGGTCCTCACCCCTTTCAGTGCAGAGGTGGAATGAAATGCTGTAATGTTGTGATAAATTCTGGGATATTGTAGCTTTTATTTGTGTGTTTGTCCAGCAGTCTCTAAAGGTGCTCTTTCCTCCTTCAGCCCCTACAGAGTCCCCAGGCATGACTGCAGGGCGAGCTTTGCTTTTGTGATCAGTTTCTCAGCAGTAAAATGTGTATTAGAGCTTTGTTCTTTCATTCCTTGAAACATGGGATGGTGTCTCCTCTTTCCTTTCTGCTGCTCAGGAAGTAGTAGAGGTGGTGGACTTGGAGTATTTAGAACAGAAGTTTACAGTTATTTAATCTGCAGCTTGAGAGAAGTAGTATATGTCATTCAGGAGTGTAGAGAGTTGTTTTGTTATTATTTTATTAAAAGTGTATTTTTTGGTAAAGGGGATCCTTAGCCAATAATCAAGTAAGAAGCAGCACATCATTAGGAAAACAATAAAGGATCAGACTAATGACTCTTAGGGCCTCATTTGCTCTCCAGTTAATTAAACAGACAACACAGATGCTACTGCTGTTAATAATATCATTCAATTACTGTGCTGCTAAGTATTATGATCCCTAGGAAACCATTACCCAGTGCTGATTGAGAAGGGGAACTGTGAAGGGCTACTTAGGGGACAATAAACCATGTCTCTGTTGAAAAGGGGGCTGGAAGCAGAGTTTTCTGGAGACATGAGGTGCTCGAGTACAAGGAGGTGCAAGGTTGTTTGAGGTGATGGAGGAGAGGATGAGGGATATGAAAAGTTACATTCCTGCCCCAGGTGTTCTGATGAGGCTTGGAGCAGCCAGCTGGGGGTCACTGGAAGGCATTTTGTGAAAAAATGGCTGAGGAGGAAGGCTTTTTGTTTACAGAAATAAGAGAGTATGTGCTTATAGCAGCCAGGAGATGGATGGCAAATAAAAGGGAATTGGAAATGGAAATGAATGTATCTCAACACCCCAGAGTGTGCTAAGCATCTCTCCAAAGGGAACAGGAATCTCATAAAAGCCTCATTGAGCAGTGCAGGTAAGAGATTCACTTCTCTGATATTTCCACTCATCTACCTTGAGGGTGAGTGAAAAATCCAAGGCTGTCAGGAGAAGGCCTCATCTCAGCCACTGGGATTTTATCAAACTCAGCTTTCCCATCCAGGCACTGCAGTGACAGGGACTATTAAGCTGAAGGAGCACAGCCCAGCGTGGTCCCAGGTGGCTCCTGTTCATGGCACACACCTGCTTCCCTCAGCATCCCGGGAGGGGAATGCACAAAGCTGTGAGAGAGCAGAGGATGGGTGTTGAAAAAAGTCCTGGGCCTTCCCCAGAGTCCTGATGTCTCTTTGCACCATTTCCCCAATGCCAATCCATTGTGTATCCTTCATTTTCCCCACAAGGACTAGAGGGACCTCATTGTTTTCTTTTTGTTTTCTTTCTTTCCCCTACTTTTTTTTTTTCTCCTCTGTTTGCTCATGCAAAAGAAGATTTTGTAGTATTTATATATACTGTGGTAGCAGCTGGAGACCCTGACCAAGGATGTAGGGAATCTTGTTTGCTGTGATGCTCAAACTGACCATTATCAGTCTGGGATTAATGGTCTGTGTGCTCAATACATCCTCTGATCCCCGGGAAATGCCTTGGGTCATGGCCATAATAGTTTAAGTAACATGAAGATATGTGTTGGAAAATGCTTGGCAGTAGCTCTGTATAAGAAAACCTATCATGAATGTCTGATATTTTGAGGACAAGCAGGGGTTTAGGTCTGTGTCAGGCTTCTTTGTGTGCTCTCAGGGTAAGAGTGTGGATATGGGTGTTTGGGGTGCTGCACTGCCACGTGGTGACACCAAGCTGCATTCATTATACCTGGGTTTGCAGAGGGATCCTTCAGTGAACTCTGCTGGAGCACTGTGCCAAGACTGCGGTTTCATTTTGCAAATTAAGTACTAAAAAAAAAAAAAAGTTTATTTGTGTGTGGATTCCCCCATGATACAAAATGATTCAACCGCAAATCAGTAAGAAGGGAGTCATACTCAATTCTGAAAGATGCTCAGGGGACTTTGGTTCTTTTTCTTTAAAGCTCAATTAAAAAAAAAAAAAAACCAACAAAAAATGATGTGATTTTTAACCAAACATGCATTTATTCATTCATGTTCTTTATCACTAGATTAATAGAATCATAGGGTTATTTAAATTGGAAAAGACCTTTACTGTCATTGAATCCAACCATTAACCCAACACTGCCAAGTCCTAACACAAACCATGTCCCCAAGTGTCACACCTCCACATCTTTTAAACACCTCCAGGAGTGTTGGCTCAGTCATTGCCCTGGGCAGCCTCTTCCAATGCCTGACCACCCCTTCAGTGAAGAAATGTTTCCTAATACCCAACTTAAACCTTCCCTGGCACAGCTTGAGACTACATCCTCTTGTCCTGACACTTGTGAGGTGGAAGCAGAGACCAACCTACAGCTACAACCTCCTGTCAGGGAGCTGTAGAGAGTCAGAAGGTGCTTCCTGAGCCTCTTTTATTTCAGGTGAAACAATCTCATTTCCCTCAGTTGCTCCTCAGGAGACTTGATGTCCAGACCCTTCCCAGCTCTGTTCCCTTCTCTGGACACCCTCCAGCACCTCAGTGTCTTTCTTGTTGTGAGGTGCCCAAAACGGAACCAAGAATTTGAGGTGTGGCCTCCCCAGTGCCCAGCACAGAGGGACAATCACCACCCTGCTCCTGCTGGCCACCCTACTGCTGACACAGAAGGCCAGGAGACCACTGGCATCCTTGCCCACGTGGGCACACATCAGCTCATGTTTGGCCACTGTCAGCCAAAGCACCCCCAGGGCCTTTTGTGCTGGGCAGCTTCCAGCCACTCTGCCCCCAGCCTGGGGCACTGCAGGGGCTCCTTGTAACTGAAGTGAAGGACCTGGCACTTGGCCTTGTTGAACTTTGTCATGGTTTAACCCCATCTGGCAACTCAATACCACAAGCTGCTCATTAACCCCTGCTCCTGCCACCCCAGTGGGGAGGAGAGTCAAGGAAGAAAGGTGAACCTCATGGATTGAGGTAAGAACACTTTAGTAATTGAAACAAAATAAAACATAATAATAACAGTAATCATACGGACTATAATAATAATAAAAATGGTAATGAAGTTGCAATTACTACAATTGTAATTGTAATGAAATGGAGAGGAAGAGAGAAATAGCACTCAATATAAATAAGTGATGCACAACAACATTGCTCACCCGCTGAGTGATGCCCAGCCTGTGCAGCAACCAGTTCCTCACAGCCAGTCTCCCACAATTAATAAACTGGGCATGGTGTTCTATGGAGTGCATTACTCCTCTGTCCAATTCAGGTCACCTGTCCTGGTTGTGCTCCCTCCCAGCACCTTGTGCCCCTGCTCCTGTCAGAGCAAGACACACTGAAAAGTCCTTGACCTGGGATAAACATTGTTTAACAACTGAAACATCAGCGTTGTCAACATTATTTTCATACCAAATCCAAAACACAGCACTGTCCCAGCTATTAGAAAGAAAATAAACTCTCTCCCAGCTGAAACAAGGACAGAACCTCATTCTGTTGGCCTCGACCCATTGATCCAGCCTGTCCAGATCCCTCTGCAGATCCTCTAGCACATCAACACTCCTGTCCAATGGAGTTTCATCTGCAAACCTGCTGAGGGTGCACTCAATCTCCTTGTCCAGATCACTGATAATGAAATTAAGCAGGACTGGCCCCAATTCTGAGCCTCGAGGACCCCACAAGTGACCAGATGCCAACTGGATGTGATTGTATTCACCACCACTCTCAGGGCCCAGCCATCTGGTCAAGTTTTTACCCAGAAAAGAGGACACCTGTCCAAGCTGTGATATACTATGCCCAAATATATATAATATATTATCTATTATATATAATAGATGTGACATGCTATATGTTATATGCATATTATATATCTGATATACTGTAATGTAATATTCCCCAAAAATTTCAAATGGCTTTAGTTCCACAAATACCTGCACTCCCCCCTCAAATTCAGAATGCAGAAACTGTTCTGCTTTCAAAAAGTTTCATCCTGACAAGGCAATTGACAATTCTGCATTTCTGCCATGAGGAAGGTGTGGAATTGGGAATACTCCAGGATCTGAGACCTGAACATGCACCAGCCCTTGGGGTATAACAGGGCCACAAAGACTGAGGCTAACCCAAGTCTGGTATTGTTGCCAAGGTGCATGTTCCTTGGCCCAAGGCAGTGGCCAAGGTCAGAGCAGTGTGAGACTGAATCTCTCAGGATGTGTCCTAGCACTGATCAAACTCAGGCAGAGAGAAGTTTAGACAGCAGACACTGCAGTAGTTTCAAAGGAGATTTGAACTCAGTTCTGTGCTTAAAACATGGTAAAATGGGACTAATGTCAATCAGGGGAATTAAATGCAAGAACAGCCCAGGCCCTTGCAATTGCCACTGCTGAGAAAGATTTACTGTGAATGAAATCATTCTCTGGGATGTTTTGATGTAAGCAAAGCATCTCCTTGTTTCCATACAATTTGTCTCTTTGTGGCAGCAGAATGAGAACCTTCTGGAAAGGGGCTGGCAGCCCCCCAAAGACACTTTCTGTATGGTCAGGGATGCTTGGTGAAAGGGCAAACGTCCTCAGTGCTCCAACTTCACCTTTTGTTGATAACAGCCACAGACCCCCTCCTTTACTGCACATGCATCCATGGCTTGCTATCTGCTCATCTCATCCCTGGCATCTGGCTTCTGTCCCAGTAATGGAAATATTAATTAAAATCAGCCCCACTGTGAGTAACTCCACATGTGCTTGCAGGGATGGGACCTCTTTCCTGCAAGGCTTTGGCACTTCTGCCAGTTGCCCAAACACTGTCCCTTGGCTGCAGCCTGCTGAGATCTGAGATTCCTCATTTTCATGAGGGATTCCCTGTGGAGCATATTAATTAATCTCACTGAAGTACAATAAGAAACACACCTGCAATTTTTTCTTTTTCTTTTTCTTTTTCTTTTTCTTTTTCTTTTTCTTTTTCTTTTTCTTTTTCTTTTTCTTTTTCTTTTTCTTTTTCTTTTTCTTTTCTTTTTCTTTTTTTCTTTCTTTCTTTCTTTCTTTCTTTCTTTCTTTCTTTCTTTCTTTCTTTCTTTCTTTCTTTCTTTCTTTCTTTCTTTCTTTCTTTCTTTCTTTCTTTCTTTCTTTCTTTCTTTCTTTCTTTCTTTCTTTCTTTCTTTCTTTCTTTCTTTCTTTCTTTCTTTCTTTCTTTCTTTCTTTCTTTCTTTCTTTCTTTCTTTCTTTCTTTCTTTCTTTCTTTCTTTCTTTCTTTCTTTCTTTCTTTCTTTCTTTCTTTCTTTCCCTCCCTTCCTTCCTTCCTTCCTTCCTTCCTTCCTTCCTTCCTTCCTTCCTTCCTTCCTTCCTTCCTTCCTTCCTTCCTTCCTTCCTTCCTTCCATGGGGATATTTAGTTTATACATTTGAGAACATGGGTAGTTTTTCAGGACATGTTACCAGTTACTAGCAATAATTAAATTTCTTTCTGCTGGAAACAAAAGCAACACTTTATTCTAATGTATAGCTCATACTCATCCTGCCCTTGTTACCCAGCTGCTTTCTTTCCTTATGTATCTAAAGAACCCTCTTCTGATGTTTTAATGTTTCTTGGACCATTGTCATATTATTCCTGCATACAAAAAATTGGACATAGATTTGTTTATTTATCCTTTTCCCACTCCTCTTAAATGTCCCTGACAATTCTTCCCTTACAATAAGTATTACAGTAATCTTGCAATAAGTTGCAAGATGTACTGCAATAAGTATTATTATACTCTAATCTTGGTATTCTTTGTGAATTTGTCATGGAGAAATCTCATGCTCCTTTGTTACCATCTCTGCATTCTTAATACCAAGTGACTCAATTATTAATCGCTTTAATTCTTCACCCTTGTCATTCAGAAATTAAAGATTTTGATACCTGTTTTGCTTATCCTTCTTTTAATTTCAACAACAGTAGTGAACGTCTGATCAAACACTTTTCCAGTGTTGATTTAAACCAAGTCTAAAATAAAATTGCTTTTTGCTGGTTGTGATGCTCCCAGGAAGGGCTGGGCTGAAGTATCACTCATAACACTAATTTTTCACTTGCCATCTAGAAAAACGCAAAATGACACATTTCCCAGAATTTATCTTCTGAATGGTTTCCAAGAGATCTCAAAACATGTCTGGGTCCAATGGCAGAGATCTCCAATGATTTCCTGGAAAATGAATTATATTCAGAGAGATCCTGTTATGTGTATGGTCTCATCTTTTAAACCCATATGAGGTACAGTGTTATTCACCTGCCCTGCAGCTTTGTGGTTACTGCCTTTATTTCCTTCTCAGATCACATCCCTCAGTCCAGCATTATCATGCTCCTGTTGTCACAAAAATGCTCTTTCACACCTGGTACCTGGAATTCTTGTTTTTCCAATCATCCACATGGCATATCTGCCATTTTCAGTGGGCCAGGTCGCCTCATCTTTTCATTTTCTTCTCTACTTTTCCTTTTTCCCCCCTCTTTCTTCATACCCTCCTTTATCTTTCTCCCCTCTTTGCTCTGCCCATTTAGCCTGTTTTTTATACTCTTTCCCATCTCATCTTATTTTGCTCTTTTCCCAGTGTCATTTTTTCCTCTCTCACTGTGAAAAAAACTTGCATGTTTTTATAACTCCATTTGTGCTTCTCTCACTACTTTACCTTAGCCTGCAAAAGAGTATCAGGAATCATGCTTTAAAGGCACTGAACTTGTTCTTAGTCTATAAAATATGGAGGACACTTTAACACAGTTATTAAGTCTCTGCTCATGTCCTGGTGCCTCAGCAAGAGATGATGTGCACAGCCTGGGAAATGGAGGACAGTGTCTAAGAGCTGAGGAGGAATGGGGCACGAGAAGTGGCTGGAAGATACTGAGGGTGAAAAGGGGTAATGAGCAAAGAAAGTTAAGAAATTTTGGGGGGAACTATGATAGTCAGGATGGGGTAAGAAAAGCCATTTGGGCACCCAAATGGTGTTGGGGATAGTGCCATGGCCAAGACAGTCCTGTGCTGTATTGCATTCCAGGTGGGAGCTGGGCTCTTCTCCCACCCAACCAACAACAGGACAAGGGGAAGTGGCTTCAAGTTGCACCAGGAGAAGGTTCAAGTTGGATATTTGCACAAATTTCTTCACTGAAAGAGTGGTTAAGCACTTGAACAGGCTGCCCAGGGAAGTGGTGGAGTCACCATTTCCTGGAAGTGTTCAAAAGATGAGTAGATGCATCATTTTGTGATGGGCTTTACTGGGCATTGTCGTGTTTAGTTGAAGGTTGGACTTGATCTTTCCCAGGATCAGTGATTCTATGATTCTGCAAGGGGAGGAAAGGGATTCAAGGGATTCTATGCAAGGGATTTTATGATGCAGGGCAAGGGAAGGAAAGTGGGCAGAAAGCAAAGAAGAGCCAGTGTGTGAAGATAAAGGAATGGGAAAGGACCAAGAGTTATAATATGCACAGAATGGGCATGAGGTGAGGGAGAAGCCCCCCTGACTCCCCTGTGTGTCTCTCTCATCATGGGAAGCCACTGTTCTCCCCCCAGGTTCCCCTTGGTCTCTAGGGATGCTGGCACCATTCCCTGCCTGCTGTGCTCAGCTCCCTCCAGCAGCAGCAAAGTGCCGGAGTCAGCTGCTGGCAAACTGCTTTGGTTAAATAACAAAACAACAACAACAAAAATTTATATATATAAGAAAAGGAAAATGAAGCAATGATGGGTTGGGCAATTAAACTAAAAGCATTTTAGAGTGTAATCCAGCTCTCTCTATCAATAATTCAGGAGGCCAAGATCAGTCTAATTGATTGAACACCTTCCACAGTAGTCAGCCACTAATAAGACAAATGAAATGTCTTTTTTATTGTCAAATCTCCATCTCACATTTGCTCAGGCAAAATTCTGCAGGGCATTTCATTTGAGGAGCTTGGATATTTTTTTCTCTTGATGGAAATAAATTGAAGGCCAGCATCTGTTTTTAAAGAGCAGTAAATTAAGCCTGTCTGCTCCTTTGGCCGTGGGTGGGTGGAGAAACAGAGCTGTGCTGAGCAGGATTCACACCTAAACCTTGTGTGGGTTTATCAAAAGTTGAACCTGGTTCCCAGAGGATGTGTTTTCACTGTGTAATGATTTGAGTGCCTGGGACACTTGGCCTTGACAGACTCCAAAGGACTGCAGATCCTACTCTAAAGCTGGTATCTCTCACCTCTTTTCCTCTAAAGAAGCACTTATTAGGATCCCTGTTTCCCTGATGGTGATGTTAATGTGTAACTTTTGACATGGCACAGGTGTTTAGAAGGTGCTGAGCAGTCGTTTAACTTTTCTAATTTATGTGAACAAACTCCTTCGAAGGTTCTGGGGAAAAAAAAAAAAAAACATGAGTAGAAACTGGTTTGTGTTTTATAGCTTTCCTCCAAAATCATGCCAAAGGCAATGATTAGGGGGACATATCTGAAAACAAAGTAGGGCACGCTCAGCAAATTTGTTTGATTTTGTTTCCTTTGGACTATTTCACTGTCTGAGGGGGTGATTGCCCCAGCAGGATGGAGCTTGTGGACACCAGCTTCAGAGCATTGCCCATCTCTGATAAAAAGCTGATTTGAAGAAGGGGTAAAACACAAGCTACCACTGATGCACATATAAGTGCCTATCTGAAGGGTGCAAATCTGTGTGTGAGAAGGTTTCTTTAAGCTCAGATACTCACCAGTTATTCTAAAACATCCTCTTATGCACAGAGGCTCTGGGACTGGATTTTTAGCCAATATAAATCAAAGTAGCTCCTCAGGGCATTCTGCTGACTTATATGAGCCAAAGATCCTGCCCTGGGGTGAAGAAAGAGCTCTGATTATGGTGTATGTGTGTGTATTTAATTAGGAAGAACCTCAAGCTGTGTCTGTGCTCTGGAGTCCCCACTGAGTTAACCCAGCGTGGCACAAGTAACCTTGTGAACAAACCCAAAATCTGGAGGTCTGGTAATGACTTTGCTCATTTGCTATTATGATACGTGCTTCCTCACAGCTTAGATAAGGAGGGAGGGGAGGAGGCAAAGTGCCTGAGAGGTTTTGTTTTGCCTGTATTGCCTTTGAAATATTATACAATGTGTTTGAATGCTTGATCTATCCAAGGAGTAGTTGTTTTACTTCCTAATCTAATAACTTCCTGATGTCTGTCTCCTCTTAGCTTTGCTGTAGCTTGACTGCACAAATACCATTTAATCGTGTTCTTGTGGAAACTAAAGGCCAGCAGCTTTGCCAAGAAGGGCTAATTTATAATGCCCCATGCCAGAATTAATCTTGATGGCCGAGATAAGGATGATGGTTTATAGCTGGCAATTATTATCACAGGAGAACTGTTGCATAGGATGGATACAGGTTATGGAGTTCTCTAAAATACTGTGCATTGCCTTTGGAGGCAGGTGTTTGCTGCAGTTAGAGGAGAATGAAAAAGGGGCAGATGGGAATGAAAGAAAATGGATGACAGAGGAGGAAAACAGAACCAAAAAAAGGTGATAACAGCAAATGGAAACAAGTAGGGTAAAGGCATGATAACACCAATGGTGTAAGCTATTGGTGGAGCAGGCAAGGAAGAGGAATGGATATGACCAGCAAAATGGGAGAAGTGTGGAAATGAAATAGAAGTGAACTGATGGGAGAATCAGGCCAGTGAGTACAGAAGTCTGAGATTCAGTGTAGTCAAAGACTTTGCTTTTGTAGTTGTTTTGAAGGAAATTTTCAGCTTCTGCCTTTAGGCCACGTCCCTGTCTGCCTGGTAAGAAAAGCAGCTTGGTTACCCAGTAGCTGTGCTGGTGCTTACTGGAGTCTTCTCCCTGGGACAGGTTCTTTGAAGCTGAGAGCTGGTTCTCTGCAGAGATAAATGAAAGCTTGCCAGGTTTATAATGCTGCTGCTGCTTCTACACAGCCGGGGAGTCAGAGGTCTTCAGGACTCAGCAACAGCTTCAGACTCAGTGTGAGCACTTGAAGCTGCTGACAACAGCTCTAGCAAACTGTGTATGGTTTTGCAAGGCAAATTGAGACTCATCAATGAATGAGGTAGCAAGTCTGAAAGTGAAGTTGTTACTTCCAAGAGTTGCAAGCAAGCAACCAAGCAAATTTAAATTAGCTATTGATCTGTATTTGGTTTACATGGAAAGGTTTTGGCTGCAGGAGTGGCTTCTGTGAGAAAACATGGGAAGCTGTCCCCATGTTGGACAGAGTCAGCTCCAGCCAGCTCCAACATGGACCCCACCATGGCCAAAGCTGATCCCATAAGCAATGCTGGTGACATCTCCTTGATATAAGAAAGGGTAAAAAATGCCAGACAGCATCTGTGAGAGAGGAGTGAGAATATGAGAGAGGAACAACTCTGCAGACACCAAGGTCAGTGCAGAAGGATGGAGAGGAGGTGCTCCAGGTGCCAGAGCTGAGATTCCCCCTGTGCAGACCATGGATGCCCATGGGGGAGCAGAGATCCACCTGCAGCTCTTGGAGAACCACCCCAGAGCAGAGAACCAACCCTGAAGACTTTGGAGAACCCCGTGCTGGAGCAGAAGGATTTGCTCTGAAGGAAGCTGTAGCCCTTGGCAGGCACACACAGGAGCAGGAATTCCTGGCAGGAATGGCAGCTCATGGAAAGGAGCCCATGCTGGAGCAGGTTTGCTGGCAAGAGCTGTGGCCCATGAGGGACCCACACTGGAGCAGTCTGTTCCTGAAGGACTGTGCCCTGTGGAAAGCACCCACACTGGAGCAGTTCTTGGAGAACTGCAGCCCAGAGAAAGGACCCACGCTGGAGCAGTTTGGTAAGGACTCTATCCCATGGGAGGGACCCTGTGCTGGGACAAGGGCAAGAGTGAAACAAGAAGGAGAGGCAGGGACAAAGTGTTATGGACTGATCATAACCCCCAATCCCAATCCCTCGTGTCAAATTGGGAGGGGAGAAGGAGAGAGAAGAATTAAGAATGAAGGACTGAAGTTCAAAATGGGAAGAAGGGAGAAGTAGGGATAAGGGGTTTTTGGTTTTGCCTTTTTTCTCATTGATCTCATCAGAGAGTAAATGGCAACAAATGAAATTACTCTTCCCCAAGCACAGCATGTTTAGCCCATGAATGGTAACTACTGATCAATCAACTTGTCCTCATTACAAGCCACAAATTTTTCAATCCTACTTTTTCCCCCTATTCTATTTAGGAAAAGTGAGAAAGCAACTTTGTGGCCAGCCAAGGTGAACCTATCACATTATAATATATATTGATTCCCAGAAATGTGCAGTTGAGGAAACTTGACTTCCACAAAACTGTTCTAATAAACTTACTGGTAGTCCAAAATTGAGCACGTGTTTGCAGCTCAAATCCCAGACTGATGAGCATGAGATGATAAATAAATTTCCCTGTAAGTACAGGTCCCTTGTAGATGCATGGGACAAGTGGAAGGACATTATGTCTTTTAGGTCTCCAGTGGACCCTCAGCAGTGCTGCTCCTTATTTATATAAGCTTCAAAGTCTGCAAGTGAAGCTGAAATAAAGACTTAAATTACAACAGGAATAGTTCTGGAGGATGTTTTATCTGAAGAAGTTTTAAATAGGATAAGAAGGAATGGCTTTAAACTGAAAGAGGGTAGAATAGATTAGATATTAGTAAGAAAGTTTTCACTGTGAGAGTGGTGAGGTACTGGAAGAGGTTGCCCAGATAAGTTGTGGATACCCATCCCTGGAAGTGATGAAGGCCAGGTTTGATGGGGTCCTGTGCAACTTCATCTAGTGGAAGGTGTCCCTGACCATGGCAGGGGATTGGAAGGAGATGATCTCTAAGGTCCATTCCCACCCAAACCATTCTGTGATTTTATGAAACAATCCTTCAAAGTGTTTTTTCTCTCATGTTGAATAGACTAAGAACTTCTCTCATTGCAAAGCCCTTTTTGGGGGGGATATTAAACTCTTAGTCTGATCCATAATTAGGCTTTCTCTCTCTCTGGTATCCATGCTGGGAAAGTGCAGATGGTAGTTCTGTGTGTCAGAGCAGAATTGTGAATAGTTAAGGAGCATCTCCTGTGTCATTTATATAGCCCCTGCCACTGCAGGGTCTTAGATCACAATGGAGGTTTTCAAGTATAAAAACTGTGCAAGTGATGTTTATGACTGCTCAGAAATCTTCCATGAAGTACTTTGTCAGTCTGATTTATCGAGCCACCTTGTATGGAGGAGTTCAGCAATGAAATAAAATGAAAAACACTGGTTACAATATTAAAATAATATAGTAGGTCATTGTTTTCCACCCAGCAGAAGATAAATGGTGAGGGGTTTGAAGAAGTTTTTCTAAGTGACTTCCCATTTCTTCCCACTCAGTTTGACTATTCCTGTTGGCCAGGAATAGAAAACTGAAGTGATGGATGGCTCTGATTATGCCTAGTCAGGTGCATTAAATGGTGTCTCACTCTGCTGCCTCCCACAATCTCACTGCTTGCTGTGCTTACCAGGGCTGGTGGGAAAAAGGTAGATGTCTGTAAACAATAAAAAAAAGAGGAGGGCAAAGAGCTCAGATTGGTTTCTGAGCCCATATTGATTTTCTGAGCACTGGAAATGTGTTGAGGAGTTTGAACAGATCCCCTTTTGGTAACTGGGATGTGTCTGTCAGCTTCCAGACTCGGTAGCACACATGAACCCCGTCCTGCTTTTCATGGGTCAATCCATGGGAGAGATGCTTGCAGTATATGGAAAGTTTCTTTTTAGCATCCATCTGCTACATGGAGCTTAGCTCACATACTTGTCTCTGGTTAAAATATGAACTCTTGTGTACTTGAGTAACAGTGCTGTGAGTTTACAGACACCAAGAAAAATTACTCTATTTTCATCAGTGTAAGACAAAATAAGATCCTATGGAGTTTTAGCTACAAACCAAGGACAAGTAGGTTTGAGATGCAGTACTTCATTTCAGGTTTTGTGTCAGTGCTGTGTACAAGAGCTGTCTAAAGTTGTATGAAATACAATTTGAAGTCTGTAGAAATGCAGCATTGAATTTCTGTGGCTCTGTATCTAAATATGGGTTGTTGATGTACAAGAAAATTGAATTCAAGCTGGAAAGGTGCAAAATGCTATCAAAGTGACCCTGTCTAATGCAACAGACTAGCTGTGACTGGTTTTTTCCTCCTTGGAAAAAACAAACAAACAAACTAGGCTATGAGATATAGCTGATTTTTATTAGTCTGTAGGAAAGGCAGACTGGGTGGGCTGCTGTTTGAGCTGAGAACTTTCATGAGAAGAATCAGACGTTGAACAAGTTTGAATTGAAAACAGGAAAACTTTTAGCTGTAAGAGCAGCCAGTTTAGGGACAGCCTTACAGTTTGATTAGTGGAGATGGAAGCCCTAACTGAGGTGTACCTCTGTCTTTTTAGGAAGGAGATTTTCAATGCACAATGAGCTCAAGTTCTGGGTTTTATATCTCTTAGGCTCAATTTCCTGACTTTCCTTGGGCAGTTTATGATGGCTGTAACAGCATCCCATGAGAAATGCTTCTGGCTTTGTCTTGTTGGGAAAAGGTACCAAGGTCTCTACGCTCCTGGTGTGTCCTTGCTTCTGCAAGATCAAAGTTGCTATCAGAAAAATGTATGAGGTTGCTTCATTTGAAAGTGCCAGCCCAGTGAGTTAGGCTGGTGTAATTACCCTGATACAGCAATTCCAGCAAATCTTCCCATAGCCAAAGCTCAACAACTTTGACCTTCATGTTTTAGCTCAGCTCCTCTGTCTTCAAAGTACAAGGACAGATGTGCCTCAAAGTTAGTACTGGCCACTGATTTCAGTGGAAATCTGGACAGGACTGTACCATTGGGCAATATATTTCCATTAACTTTCTTGGTTTCAGCTTCAAAAAATGCTTTCTCAATCAGAATTGAACTTCTTCCTTCACAGAAGTTTTGATTGAATGATTCAGCTTTTCAAAGATAATTGACAGAACACACTTTAAAATTTGTAGAGGATAATTGAGGCATCTCTCTTTGCTTGTATTTTTGGGCCTAAGGGTTTTTTGGGGAGAACAATAGCAAGAGAAATAAAAGACCATGTACGTTGGTAAAAGAAATTAAACCCAAAGCATTTGAGCATTATTTTTTCTTTATTTTTAATGAAATCTATGTACTGCATTCAATTAAATCTATCTATAAATCCAATTGAATCAGTGCTCTGCCTATATGTGATGTAATGGGGGAAATTATGACAGATTTCACTGACTTTTGCTGTTAGATCATTGAAGCCAGGTTTCAATTAATAAAACTGCTGCAAAAATTAGAGTTGCCTGCAGGGAAAATAACCTTGGCCAAAACTGCAGTGAGCCAGATTCAGAAGACATGTTTGGGGATGCTTTTCTTTAGAGAAGGGTACAATAAATGCTGTAACTGATGTAAAGAAGTCTATGACTGCAAAGTTCTAGAAGCAGGAAAACTTGTGTCATTCTGGCCAAATTCTTATTGTGGTGATTAAGGGACAAAGAATCACAAGCAAAAGAAAGGGAAGAAGAATTTTTGGTTCTTTCACACTTGGCTGTTCACCTGCTGACACAGAGACTTCTGTGGAAGAAGTGATTTTGTAACTGTAAAACTTTGTCTAGATCAGAGCTTTCTCTGTTTTGGTCAAAATTTGGTCTAAATTGATTTGCTGACATGTTTTTCTAGGAGAGACTGAACCTAAGCACAGTAGGAATAACTAACCCTCTCTTTAGCTTCCCTTTAGAATGGGGAAAGTCCTGGTTTGTCAACAGCAGAAAGGAGAATCTGCTTAAAATACCATGGACCTATTAATATTTTTTAAAAGTAGGAAAAATACTCTTTTTTTCATCTTCCACATGGGAAAAATCTGCAGTAGAAACAGCACAAAATTGAAACAGATACATGAGCAAGCTCATGGCAAGCTGTCAGTGTCTTGTGTGTCTCTTAGCTGCATAAAGGGGAAAGTTGTAGAAAGAAAAATGCAATTACTTCAGTGCAAACACATCTGACCCACTTTCTTGGGTGTCACCCCATGTCTGTTACTGTTACTCTGTTTTACCAGACCAGCCCTGACAGCTTTTGATGTCACACGGATTTATGAACATTACTGATGTCACACAGATTTATGAACATTACTCTGTGAACTGCACTGGACAGTGACATCACAGCTTCAGAGGACGTGGGTGCTGCATCATCAATGACCTCAGTCACTCTGCTCTGTGCTGGCCTTTGTTCAATATGATAATATTTGTTCAATAGGGTTTTTGTTCAGATACAGCTTCTCAAGCCCTGGCAGTGTCAGACTGAGAGCTGAGAGCAGGATCCTGTTAACTCTGCGAAGACTCAGACCTGGTGGTTTGAAAAGCTCTTTGAATAAACTGGAATGAGAAGTTTCTCATGCTTCTTTTTTATCATCACAGCATAACCCATTAATTTTTTGTCTTTTGTTAAGACATGATTCCCTGTCCTTCTTCCTGATGTATTTCCCCCTGATCCCTCACGGTGCTGTTTGGATCATCCGGCCAGCTCTGCAGGTGTGAGTCCTTCATCTTCCCCCCTCATGGACAAGACTCAGGTCATTGCTAATAAACTGTGAGCAATCAAAATCAGTTACAGTAAACTATTAAAATTGCCCAATAAGTCAATTTATAAAGGTGAATAAGGAAAAAAGGCTTATTGCAGTCACATCCATGGAGTACAAAAAGCCTTTGTGATGTAAAGAAATGACACCATCAGGAGAAGTTTGTTATTCAATGAGGACATAATGTTATCGTTAGTGATCATCAGTCACATCCACAAATGCAAAAATGATATTTTGCAGTCCAGGGAACTGATAACCCTGATACCACAGTTCTGCAGCTAGAAGGGCTGTGCACAGCTCTAGCAAAGATCCTGAAAGTTTTTGAAGAGCAAGAGTGACCTCAGACAAATATAATAAAAGTGATCATATAAAGAACTGCTTCTAAAGAGACAAAATCTATTGTATATGTACATCTGTATATGTTGTAGAATGCCTCTTGTCTTTCTTGCTGCAGGACTCTGCCTCCAAGAGCTCTGTTTATAGCTAATATTAACTAAGGAATGAATCTATGACTATCTCCAAGAAGTGTAAAGGAGTGAGCAAAGATGGAGAGAAATGGGGATGTTGGATTGAGGGCTACAAAAGAATAACGTTATAAAGGACAGCACAGAACAAGAAAAGTACAGGCTGTGTATCAAAAAAGAACTTCCTAATAGCTGGATCTATTGGACAGGGCAACAATTTCCTAAGGGGGAGAGCAGAAGCCCTGTTATTTCAATCATTTAAACAAAACTGGACAAAGCCCTGGAGAATATATTGTAAGGAACAATCATATGCCATCCCCTGGGAATGGATAACATGACCTGATAAAGTCTTTTCCTAATGGTTGAGATGATTCTCTTCAGATTGAGAACTTGTTCTGGGCATGATTTGTCTTGGGACTAGATATGATGTGAGCCTCAGGTCAGTCCTCTGATTGATTCAGAGAACCAAGCAGAGAGGAGGAAGGGGAGGAAAAGAGTGCAGGGACAGTCAGAAATAGAGCTCATGGGAAAATATTGACTCAGAAGTGAACTGTCAACTGCTGCCCAGCTGGAAATCCAGCACAGAGCTGCTCTTGGTTTTGGGAGGAATCAGGAATGGTACACCAGACACAAATCTGATAGACCAGGATCACTGTTCTTTAAATGGTTGTCACCTCACAGAGCTGGAGAGGAAACTCTCCTCTCTTTCCAGCCTCTTTTCTGAAGCAGAGGAATTTTTAGGGATGAGCTGAGATACTGTTCTATCTATACAAAATGAACTGGTGAGTGTTGGCATACTTGATTTCTTGGGAGGTAGTAAACCAGGTGGAAATTACCTCAGCTGCTCTGTTACCTTATTCAAAAGAATTGCCAGTGACTGCAGACGTCTCCTATCTGAGCAGTAAAAACAGAGGCTAAGTTCAGCAAACAGTAGGTTTGAGATAATCAGATCTTCTGTGTCAGATAGATGAACAGGAAGATTGTGATTTCATGGGGCCATTTGAAGTTTTCCATTTTTTCTCATTTACTTTTTAGTAAACCACTTTATAGTTTCGATTTTAAACAGAAAAAAAGGGAAATATTCACATTCAAAGAAAAAACAATAACAAACACAAGCAAACACAGAAGTCTCAAATATTTGATTTTTTTTTTTTTTTTGTAAACAACATATTCCAAATTTTCTCTTTTGCTAGAAACAAGATGTTCCTTGATGAGCAGCAGTAGTCAAGCCTGGCTTCCTGTGAATGTAAAAACATCTCCAGTTCTCTTGAACCCTGATTTGCATCTTCATCCTTGCAGGCAGATAGATATTCCATCATAGGCTGTTTTATAAGGATATGGAAATATCTCATTCTTGCAGTTCTCTTCCATGCCTCTACATCTCACCCCGGTTTCCAGGACCTCCAGCTCCTGTTTCTTTCCAGTAACTGGCCAGAGAAGGAGTTGATCTCAGCTGCAGCTCAGCCTGCACTATGTGTATGTTGATTTTTAGGCCCTTTTATGTGTATTCACAGATTGGCCAGATGGCAGGCCCAGCAGAACAGATCACTATCAAGTTCACATTACAGTTCCTTCTAAGTGGTGGAAATTGGTGAGCAGCTAGCTTCAAAGTTATCATGGAGGAAAAACAGATGGGCAGAGATACGGATATAGATGGCTTATCCTTACCAAGAAATGGGAAAAACACAGAACTAATTAGAAAAAGGAAAGTTTTTTTATGCCTTGGTTTAAACTCATAAACCTATTCCTTACTGCCATAACCCATTGGGTATTTGAAAGGGTCAAATGTGACCAAATCTATGTTTTTGCATTATGCAAAAATGAAGCTCAAAAGAGAGGGGATGTGTCCTGCTGTGTTTTGAAGCTGTTTTCCCTGAACATATTGGAAGTTTGATTTCAAGATCAAAAAGAAAAGAAGTCTGTCCTTGTTGTGGGGAGAAAAAAATCAGTGGAAGCCTGTTGCATCCCTGCCACCCAGAATAGGAGATCTTCTGCAGGTTTTATATAAAAAAAAGCAGTGAGTGCAATCTCCAAGGTGGCATGACCTTAGTTCTGCAGCCAGGACATGGAAGCAATTGTAACAGACCAGGGATGAGCCAGGATGAGAGGCCATGCCAAGCCTGTTGAGGGATTTAGGATTTGAGGTTGCATCTGGGCATGTCAGATTCTTTTTCTTCTCCTGTGGTGTCCCTGTCTTCCCAAAAGGAGGCATTATCACATATTGTTATGTGTTCCTGTAGGGAGACGTGTGCCATGCTTTATCTTTACATTAGAGACTGTTTTTTGAGCATGGAAGGGGATGTGCAAAGCTAAGAGAGATTGTTCAGCTGAAGACTACAGTGAGATCAACCCACAAGGGAATAAAAGAAAAAAGAGATCCTGGAGATGTTTGAGGAGAAAAGCAGCAGGATTCAGGGAGAGGCCAGACTTGGGAGAGAGAGGAGGGAACAGTCAGCAGTGCCCATGTGCCAGGAGGGTGGTGTAGTTACACAGCAGCTCTCATCCAGGTAACAGCAGCTCTTGATTATCTTACATGAGAAAGTCTGTCCTGGTGAATGAGTTACTACCAGTTAGATGAAATATCTCCCTGATCCCTCCTGAAAATCTCTTTCATCTGCACCACAAAGGCCACGTTGTTTCTTCTCCCTGCTGAAAGCTGAAAGCAGAGCAGCAAGTCCAGCAGACACAGCCTGATCCTTGTGGCGGTTCCTCTGACGTAGATGAACCTCTGAAGTGAAGTGTGTGACATCAGGAAGATGTTTTAATCTGAATTACACTTGCCCATCTGAAGAACAGGTGTCATTATCCTCCCTTCATTATCTCCTGGGCTGCTGCCAGCATGAGTAAGAAGGGTTTGAGTCACAGGATGGAGAAGTTAATTCCTTTCCGGGGACTGTTGTCAGAGACGACCTGGCCCAAATGCCCATCGTGGGGATGAATGATGTGTAGATGAACGAGGGGAGAATCCTCCTCCTAAGAGAAATAAAGCATCCCTCATGAATAATGTAGAGCATTGCTGTGAGAGTCAAGACACCTAAGACTTGTTGCACATTGAATGTGAATGTGAATGAGGCTCAGCTGCTCTGCAGATACACTCTGGCCTGAGCACGACCTGTAACTAACTTACACTGCCACAGTTTTTATTTTTTAACACTGGCCATGTACTTGGCCTGGTACCAATGCACATCTAGAGACAAACCTCACTCAATCTCTGACAGAGCCTAACATAGAAAAACACTCAGAAAATCCATGCAGGCTTTATCTGTGCTACTAAGTGAAGTAGGACCTGTGTTCTGTAGGACACAGAGGCCAACAGAGATGACACAGTAAATACCAGAAATAGATAAACACGTGTACTGCACCAGGAGGGTGCTCAGTTCCAGCAGACCCTGGCCAGTGTTAACCTCCCTGTGTGGACCAGGCATGGACTTTGCCTAGGACAGGGCTGGTTATTCCAGGGGGAAGCCACAATGGGCTGGGCTGATGATAAGAGTGTGGACATCATGGGCTGGTGCTGGAATTCATCCTCAGAATTACAGAATTGTTAAGGTTGCAAGAGATGTTTAAGTTCAAGTCCAGTGGACTTACCCAGCACCAATACCATGTTTGCCATTAAACCATGTCCTCAAGTGCCAAATTCCCATGTTTTCTGAACACTTGACTGCTTCCCTGGGCAATCTGTTCCAATGCTTTACATTAATTTTCATGATTTTTTTTCCTCTAATATCTAACCTAAAGCTCCCCTGGCAGAATTTGAGCCCAGTTTCGTTTGCTAGAGTAGATAGTGCCTTGCAGTGTTGGAGATGGCTACTATGTAGATGCAACACACTGAATATATTCAAGATTTTTTCTCATAATGTTTTCTCTTTGTTATGGATTTGCTTATTCCGGGCAGTCTGTATCATTACAATAACATGGATTTGTTTAAGACTCTTTTTGCCCTAGAAGCAAAGTATTATTTCAGGGAATTTGTGTTGGAGAACAGGACAAATGTTACCGACCTGTCTGTACCCTCCAGCTGAGTGTGGTGCAAAAATGACTGATGTAGATCTAAGCAAGCTGCTCTGTCCACATGAAATTGTAAAGTGTCAGAGATACTTGCTTGGGGCCTGAATGTAACATGGCATTTTTTGTGGATAAAAGGTCTATAAAATCATGAGTGACACAAAGAAGGAGAATGGGGAAGATTGTTCCTGGTCTCTTCCAAAAAGAAGGAGATACCATTGCCATCAAATGATAGTAATGAAAGGGAAGTAAAGGAGCAATGGCAATTTTTTAGAGAACACATGGCTGTTCTATGAATCTTCTTGCCACAGATGTTAAATACATTGAGGAGACAATGCCTGAGCTCATGAAGAGAAATCCATTTTGCTAAACCCAACAAAAACTGGCTTGGGAAATCCTTGAGCAGAAAATAATGAAGCTGGATACATGAATTCTTGGGGGAAAACTCACATGTAATTATAGCATTCCTCTGCTCTTCCTCAGCCCTCTGCTTGTGGTCACTGTTGGACTCAGGGTAGCTGTGCACAGAGTTGCTCTGCATGTTCTGGATGTGGGCTGGGACACCAGGACAATGTCTCTTTAGAATACAGAGAAAGATACTGGGGTTATCCCTAGCTGGGCCTCACAGAGATTGTAATGAGTAGTTTCTCTTTGTGTCTCATCTGAAAGGCACCATAGAAAAATAAGCATTGAAGAAGGCCCTAAATGGTTTTTCCTCAGACCTTTATAGCTCCACTCTGGCAAACAAGACAAGAGAATTCTTTTTTCTTCTAGAATTACATGTAGGTGCACATGTTCTTTGAGAGTTTTTAATCAGAGAAGGGACAAGGCCTGGAAAAACCAAAGGCAGGGAAGATTCCAACAGAGAACTGATTTAGTGCCAGCCTTTACAGTGTGATTCTTTTCTTCTCTTGCCTGCACCTTCCTGCAGTTCTGCTTGGTGTCTGTAGCCCAGCTGTTCCATGTCTGGGAGGAGATGGATTTTGTGGTGTATTGGTGCTTCACAGTCCAGAACTAGAGTAACACTGAAACATGACATTTCTTTGTGCCAAGCTATTCTTCCTGGTGCCAGCCCAGATGAACTCTCTCTTGAAAGCCTAAGCAGCTGGGAGGGGTTTTGAAAGTGAGGGAGAGTACTAATGACATTGCTTAATGGTAGATCATTAAACACCAGACAAAACTGCCTGCTGTGGTCACATTGCTGTTTTGTGGTACCTCAACAAACCAGTTACTATACTAGAATAGGATGGGAAGGGTTTGCTTAGGTGTGGTCCAGTGTAAAGCTGCATCTGGACCTTTCTCACTCTCACTTCAGCTCTGTGGCTTGTTAAGGGATGCATGTCCTGTACCCAGCACTAAGGTCTTCTGCTCCATCTTTCTTCTTCACTAGAGAAGGGAGAGAAGCCCTGATGTCATCATTAATCTTTCTGTTTTTCTTTAAGCCTTGTGTTTCTTAAGGATGGCACAAAGTCATCTCTTTATACTCTGCTAAAGGGCAGTGACATTTGTGTGGAGGAAATGAGAAAGAATTTTGTTATCTAGAATCTGCTACCAAGGCAGTTACTTCTGCTTGTGCCTTTACTTGATGCAAGTAAAACCCAACTACCTGGAGACTGATTCTGTGACGTGTGTCCTTTCCCAGCATTATTGCTCCTTTGTGCCCCTCTTCCTCTGGCAATTATTCACCTTCCCCTTTTTCCCAGAGGCAGTCTCTGATGTTAAGAAGACAGTGGTTTGTTTTAGATTTGAAAAGTACTGAATTTCAGAGAACATGCACTGCTGCAGTTTGCTTTCCATGTATTACTCTAGTGGTGGATAGATTCTGCAATGCTCAAGTAATGGAGAGTTAGGTCTGTCTTTAGTGCATTTCCACACTCCTCATTTCAGCGTGTTTAAGGCAATGGCTAGGCTGTCTATTCCTTAAAGTCATGTTTTATAGGATAAATCTGTGGCTCTAATCCTCTATATGTTAATCTACTTGTAGAGTCTTATTCCAGCTTCATGAATAAAGTCCTTTCTTTACCAAGATTCATGGTGAAAGTACAGTAATAGACATTTATCTGATATTTTGGAAGGTGAGTATGACTTGGGGCCAAATAGAAGTCAGAATTTCTGGATTTTTTTTTTGTCTACTTATGTGAATTGGAGGGAAACTAAAGACTGCTGGTGTCTGTACTTCCCTATCTGTAAAACAGGGATATGGATATATTTTTATCTTATGGGGTATATAATTACAGAGTCCGTGACAAATCTTAGAAATTCAACTGTGAGCGTGTAAGCACATACTATTAATGTTTTATGATGTCTCCAAACTGTTTCTTAGGGATATCTTTAATGAGAAGGATATAGTGAGATCAAAAGAGGCCTTTTTTCAACCCAAATATTTTTTTTAGAACTCAAAGTAAAAGTTGTTTCCACCAACTTCCAACTCTGCAACCATCTGGAAAATCACATTTTCTGAAGCTTTTTCTCTTTATCATCTGTAACTAAAGCTATAAAATAGGAAGATGTCCCTAGTTTAATTAACACCCCTATAGTTCAAAATCTGATCTTAGTAATGAGAGGAAATTATAGCTTTTATTGAGGGACAGTCAGGTGGAACTAACCCAGCATCAATCTGGTAAGACACTTCCCTTTCCAGGTAATTTGCTGCTTTTTGTGATGAACAGACTACCTGGCTCAATACAACAGGTGAATCTCTACTTTATAACCTGCAAAAGAACCTCTTGTTTTGAGTTTTGTGCTTCTTTTGTAAAGTAGTTTTTACAACTCATCCATCAACAAATACCAACTGACCTAAGAATAAACCTGTTGCTTTTTGAAGGGGATTCTTGCTGGTTTTCTTGTTTTATGTTCCTTGTCTTCTCTTGCTTTACATTTTGAAGGTTGCCTGGTGTTCATATTTCAGTTCTAGTAAAAGTGCAGACTCTGAGATGCAGCCCCATCCTGAGAGGAAGGCAGAATTCTGGGTTCTGCACCTCAACACTGGTGTGGCAGAGCTACAGAAGGTCCAGAGAATGACATGGTGGTAATGATCAAGGAAATGTGACTTCTGCTATATGAGTTTAAAAGGCTGTGGCTTCAGTTTAGACAGGAAAAAGCTGAGAGCAGAGATAAAGCTGAGTTTAGCTGAAAACATGAAGATGGTAGATAAAGAAGATTTAGGACTTCAGTTCTGTAACTAAGGTGTTCTAGCTGAAACAAGGAGATATCCTTGAAATTAAAATGCACCTTTTTTTACATAGCAGATAGGAACTTCTGGAATTTGTTGCCAGAGGATATTGAGGAGGTGTGCAGTGTCAACAGTTTCAAAAAGGAATTAGACAAATTCAGAGCAGCAGGACCATGAACCTGAGTCTAAAGGTGCTGGGCAGGGCTCCTCAGTGGTCCTGCCTCAGGGCTATCTCACATCAGGCCTGTCCAGCTTCAGATGTGTGATAGTGTGGGTCTGCTGAATGCTCTGTGTTTTATCTGCCAGCCACCTGTGGGTATCTTGATATCTCAGGGATATAAAGCTAGATGATTCTTTCTGGAAAACTGATTTAAACCCTCAATATCTCCAATGCAGGCACCTACACTGGAGACAGTCACACAAGGTAACTATCCTGATTAGGATGTCTTCATTTGGCTGTTTACAGGTAGTTGTCTGCCAGTGCTGTGGGTGTCTAAATTCTTCTGCAGTCAACAGATATCTAGTCAGTCTAATGGGGACCTAATGAACATGATCAATGAACAGTCAGAACTGTCATTTCAACTAGCAAGACTTGGGATGGTCAGTGAAATAACTCATTACTGCCTGTTTGCATAGAAATTTTATTGACTATAATGGGAGTTTGGACAGATAGAAAACTTACAGATACATAAATGTAGGTATATTAATCTTGAACAGAATTCTGTCCCAAGATTTCTCTTATAATGATTGTAGAGAAATAGTTGTCTTGTGAGAATAACTCACTGACCTGTTTTAGACACCTCTGTGTACACAACAGGAACTGCCCTTGTGAAGTGCATAGTTCCACTCACTGACTGTAAAGGGACTCTAGACAGTGGTACCCAAATGGTGAATGGACATGATGGCCAAGTGGTCCCAGCTATTCATTTTGGAGACTTTGGTACAGTCTCATAAAACCTCATCTGTAAGAAATGTAGATTTTTAAAGCAATGTAATCTGAATAGGTGTTATTATAATACCAAAGCAGCTCCCTGCTTATGGGTTGATTTAGAATAAAGGCTTAGCCATGATTTTACCATCTGAAAACCATGCTGTGAAACATGGTACATCAGCTACCCTTGGATTAGTTTAACATCCTGATGAAATTGCCTTTGCAATACTAACTGTCAAAGCTGTACAACTACGGCACAAGCTGGTAAGTTATTTATTCTTCCAGTAAGTAAAGTTAGAACAGGCATTAAATCTCTAAATTCCTAAGGTGTTCCAGCAATGAGTCATTTTCATTAGGTGTCTAGGAGAAAGGCTTATTCAGTATGGGAGAGTTTGTAAAGGAATTTCTTCAGCTGCTGGGCCTGTGGATATTGGTAACTCCATGTTGTCAGCAGACACAAAATTTGGATGCCATCACTATGCTCTGGTTTTGAGACAGAGCAGCACCTACTACCCTCAAAAACACTATGGAAAAATCCATCTATTTCCAAAGCTTCCACTATTGCCTGTGACACTGAACAGACATGAAATTTCTTGAGTTAATCAATGCAATATAACCTTGTTTAGGAAACTCAACATTGTTTGAGGTAGAATGGATTGCCCGTTCTTTCACCTTTCCCACTCCTGTGGGAGTGTTGCTGTTCTGTGCTTTATTTACCTTTCAGACACAGGGTGTGGGTGAGGAGATATGGGAGGATGGTGTGGCTGCAGTGTCCCTGCAGCCTTGGATCTGGCTGTGACGTCAGAGCCCATTTGCGTGGCTTGCAGGATGGGGGAGCCGTGGCCATCACGTGCCCTGCTGACTGTCCTTGTTTCCATCTCCCCTCCCAGGTTACGGACATGCTGCCCCAGGGACGGATGCAGGGAAGGCTTTCTGCATGTTCTACGCAGTCCTGGGGATCCCACTGACACTCGTCATGTTCCAGAGCCTGGGCGAGCGCATGAACACCTTTGTCAAGTACCTCTTGAAACGCATCAAAAAGTGCTGTGGCATGAGGAGCACCGAGGTCTCCATGGAAAACATGGTCACTGTGGGTTTCTTCTCCTGCATGGGGACACTCTGCATTGGAGCAGCAGCCTTTTCCCAGTACGAGGAATGGAGCTTTTTCCATGCTTACTATTACTGCTTTATAACATTGACTACCATAGGGTTTGGAGACTATGTGGCCCTGCAGACCAAAGGGGCCCTTCAAAAGAAGCCTCTCTACGTGGCTTTTAGCTTTATGTACATTCTAGTGGGGTTGACAGTCATTGGGGCATTTCTAAATCTGGTTGTTCTCAGGTTCTTGACCATGAACAGTGAGGATGAGAGGAGGGATGCCGAGGAACGGGCGTCCCTGGCAGGGAACCGCAACAGCATGATTATCCACATCCAAGAGGACTCCCAGCATGGTCGGCCACGGTACAAGGCCGAAGTAACAGACCTTCAGTCAGTTTGTTCCTGCATGTGTTACAGGTCCCACGAGTACACCAGCCGGGTGGTGTCCCACCAAAATTCGTTCAGCTCGAAGCTGAACCCCCAGTACTTTCACTCCATCTCTTACAAGATAGAGGAGATCTCGCCAAGCACATTAAAAAACAGCCTTTTCCCATCTCCTGTCAGCTCCATCTCACCTGGGTTGCACAGCTTTACAGATAACCACAGGCTGATGAAACGGCGAAAGTCCATTTAAAGGGATTTGTCTTATTTTGCTTTCCTTGTTTTTCCCAGTTCTTTGTTGTTTTGGGTTTTTTGTTCCTTGAGTGAGACGGAGCGAGGCCAAAGGGAGTAGAGCAAGCCAGTCCTCCTCTGAGACTCAGCTCTTGAGCATGAAGCATGGATTATTACTGTTCCAGCAAAGTATGCCTTACATTACCCCCTTGGTGGATGTCAGAGGATTCAAGGTGACGTGAAGTGGGTACCAAATCCAAAGTTGCACACACAGCTGGGAGCCTTCATGTGCCACTGGCACTCCTGACCTAACAAACTTTTTTCCTCACGAGCAGGTTGCAGTGTGTGTGCGTGTGCCTGTGTGAGTGCGGGGTGCGTGTGTGCGCGTGCAATTCCACAACCAGTGCCATGTGACAAAAATTAAAGCATCAGGTATTATTTTTCCTTTTGCCCTTGAAGCAATTGTGTTCCAGCCTGCTTTTTTTTAGATTGCTTCCAAAAGGAGCGGGGAGGGTGGGAGGGGAGCCAATTTGTTTCGGTTTTTTAAATTTTTTTTTTTGCCAAGACAAGCATGCGCCATAAGCAGTCAATATACCAGGTGTATCATGGTCAATTTTTTAATGCTAGATTTTAGATTGTATTAACATTTAAAAAAAGGCAGGAGAAGATGGATCATTTTAGCTTGCCAGTTCAAAATTAAAAAAAAAAATAAAGCATGCACTTTGTAAAACTGGTATGCATAATAAAAACACAAGAAAAACTAGCAATGGAATTCATAATCAAAAGCAAATAATCATATTAATTTAACTATATTTAATTTTATAATTTTCAACTGTTCCAACAATTTGCAACCAGAATTTTTAGGATAAATTGAGAGAATTGTTGGAACAGGAGAGTGTATTTTGTTATTTTAATTTTTATTTATAAATTATTATTATTATTATTATTATTATTATTATTATTATTATTATTATTATTATTATTATTATTATTATTATTATTTTGTGCAGCAATTACCTGCATGAATAGGATTTCTATTTTTTGGAATGCTTGGTTAAGATGGGTATAAATAGGACGGATGTATGTTTTTTCTTATATAATAGGGACAGGGCATTCCTTGTTTTAAATAAAAAAATAAAGATGATTGTCTCTAAATGCTTTTGATTTGTAAATAATGGAAAGCCTTTGTTGGTCTCAGGAAGAATTCAAGGGACAGTATCTTGTGTTTGGCTCACTGGGAACTTGTGAGATTAGATGTGATATTGCTTTTTTTGCTAGGCAAAGGCAAAATGCATTTAGCAGTAACAGGCAAAAATAGCTTTACTCCAGTGTTTGGAGGGTAACAGCAGGAGGAGTTGTGTTGGCAAGTTGAAGTGGAGGTTGTTGAGACCATGTCATAGAGTTGTTCCTTGGACATTGTCCATCTCTCATTGCTCATCTGGACCAAACAGACTTTACAAAACCTAATTAGAGGCCTAATCCAGCTCCCTGTTAAGAGAATAGGAATTTTCAGTGATTACATGGGATTTAGTGCTTTTGGAGATTAATCTTTGATTTTACAAGGGTTGGACTGGGAGTTTTATGAACCTGCACCTTTGTCTCTGATTTAATTCTATCTTTTAAATCACTTTCCGTGTTAATTTGCCATACAAACCCCATTTATTTTTGGCACTAATCACCTCCTGCTGATTTTACCATTTTGTGCTCTCAGTGTAAAAGCAATAATCCTTTTTTTACCCTTAAAACTGGATGGTGTGTGCCCAGCTCTGAGCTCTGTGTGCTGGTGGATGTTGATACCCTCTCAAAGAGGCATCTATAAAGAGTATTAATAGGGAGAAATAAGGAGTGTCATTCCTCCTCTGTTGTCGTCTCCTTGGCTTTAAATTATTAACTATCAAATATGCTCATGTTCTCCACACCTGTCTTTCAATAAGTAAATGACAAGCAAGTTATCCATGACTTCGTTACGCAGCTTTCTTTGGGTGTAGAAATTGCTGTGGCATGAAATCCTCCATTAAGATCGGTGAAGAACCAACAGGATTCTTAATGAGGATGGATGAGGATGGGCTTTTTCAGAGGAGTGTGTGGGGCATGCTGGGTGCATCAATGCTGTGCTTGCCAGTACCATGTCCTGGGGCAAATGCTGATGGCAGAAGGATCGAAGGAAGAATACCTAAAAAAGCAGTTTCAGGATGTGTTAAACCATCTCAGTGTTTGACACCTCGAAGCTGCTTCCCCTGACAGCCCATAGGGTTCACTGTGCTCTCCAAATTCACTTTTTTTCATCTTTGCTTCATATCTCAAAAGTGCAAATAAATGTATGTCTCTTTTCCTGCTATGGAGATAAGTATGCACCTCTATATCATGTACAGATGCTGGAAAGAAGCAGGAAAATTTTGGGGTTTTGCAGAATTTGAGTTGAATTCTGTGCCTGGAAAAGGATCATTTTGGTAACAGAAATTTTAGCAAGACCTTTAGAAACAAAAAAGCAGTTGCATCTTATAAAACACTGCATAGAATTTTTTTTTCTCTTTTCCTTTAAGAAAAGAAGAAACTTATTTCTGCTGCATATAAAAATCATCTTTAAATGTCCTAAAAAAAAAGTTGAACTGGAGAGGTTGAAAACTTTACATACTCTAGCTGATTTGTTACTAAATCTTTCCTCTGGAACCATAAATGAAGAGTAAATTTTAATACAGGGGTTATTTAACCAGGGGAGAAACTTACCTCAGCATGTCATGGGTTATCTGCCACTTAGAGTCTTTGCATTAAAACTCAATGGCTTTATAATAGCTCTGCTTTAGCTTAGTTGAAGTTTGTAGATGTAGTTGAAGAAATCTATGTATGTTGATATGAAGGAGCCAGAGTAGATATCTGTAGCCATACTTTTAAATTTAAAAGCTATAATGAGTGTGTATGTGGGAAACTGTTTTGCTTGAATGTATCTGCATTCCTTGGAATTTTCAAATATGCTTTTTTATTTTCTGGATGAAGAGCCCACACTTCTGTCCAACCTGTATTTTTGCCATACATGGGATTTTGAAGTAGCAGGATATTTCTTTTGCAAGGAAACTCTTGCAGGACTTTGCCTTGTGAGCAGCCAGACACAAGAACTCTCACGTGTGCACATCAGAACATGAGAGGCAAAATCTGTCTCTCTCTGTAGCTGTTTTCATGGTTCTTGACTGATGTGTGAATAATGGCTTGGGCTGTCTGGAACTTGAACAGACTGAATCATGAAAGGGAAGCTTTTATCCAAGGTTAATCCCAGCTTTTCAGTCAAATATGAAAAATCAGCCAGTGAAAGGTGAGCTGACTTTTGTCAGTTCTGTCTCTGACTTCTTATTTCCCTACATGTTTTCTTCTCACAACACTGCTTTTCACAGAATATTTTTGCTAGTACATTATTTGGTTTATTCCACTTAAGATATTATCTCTTTCAGAACAATTTCTCTTGCTCCCTACTCGCTCTTTTGAAATTCAGCTACGAGCAGGTAGTGGTGCTGCTGCTTATGACTCGACATCCTGATGTCTGCTATCACTTTGTGATGCACTCTCATTCCCCAGAGTCTCATTTCCCCTACCCTTCCCTATTATTAAGCATTAGAAATAATAATAATAAATCAGATTAGTCTATTTATGTCACACTAATGTGCTCTTCATCAAAACAACACAAATTTAGCTCCCTGCTGTCGACTTTGATTATATAACAACCCTATTATCCTATAATATTTCATATTATCATCAAAGGGAAAAATCAGTTTGATCAGTGAAGCACCAAAATAGCTTTGACTGAGCATGCTGTGATATGGAAACAAGAGGAAACTTAATAGAACAATGCAGGCACAAGTCTCTACTTGGTCTTCATTACTGTGTAAGGAATATCCTGAGTGATCTAACAGGCACTGCTTTGCCAGAACTTTGTACATACACCTGTTTTACAGGGATGTCTGTAGTGGGTGGGGCAGCCCTGGAAGGGGTGTTTGGATGTTCCTTCAAGAGTTCAAAACAACTTCTTGGTTGTTAATGAATGGAGAATGACAATGACAATGACCTTCAGCAATAAACTTCTGTTTGAACTCCCTGTAACAGCTCATTAGGATGAAATAGACATTATTTCATTATTTAAAAGAAAAAAAAAAAAGAAAGAAAAGAAAAAGAGAAAAGAGGGAAGTGGCCAAGTTAATCTACTGTATTGTACATTTTCTCATTGGTTCCCTAGTGCTTTGATCAATGAAATGCCAGGGCAGTAATCAAGATTATTGTGAATCCGACCTAAGCAAGGTAATTCCTTGTTTTCTCTGACAGATTTGGAAGTTTTTGTTAAGGAAAAAATAAAGCTTGATTTGTTGCTAAAAGCTTAAAAAGAAGCAGTCAGTGGAACCAAGATGGTGCATGAAAATGTTTCAAAACTATTTGGTGTGTGCAGACCAGAGGGCAGGGGTTTGGGCAGAAGTAGCTTTCAGCTGAAGTTTATGTCCTCATTTAGCTTTATGTAATATTCCAGTTAATATTAAGATCTAATTAAGACAGTAATTTAAAATCTTTATGAGGAAGCCAGATGAGAGAGATGTGTTGGAGTGTGTCCATTACACTAATGTTATGGACTTTTTCATGCATATTTCAACAAGACACTATTACTGACTGGAATATTGCACAAATGACAATGAGAATTGCACCACTGCTACTTTCATCAACCAGAGATGTGTAACACTCACAGAACTGAAAATAAAAAGAAAGTACTGCCTTTCTGACCAGCCTGCTGCCATCTAACCTTTATATAAAACTTTATTTTGGGAACTTCAGCAAGATAAATTGTAGAAAAAGGATTGGTAACATAACAATTCACCAAAATTGAAACAAATGGAATAATGACATTGGACACAGAGAAATTGATTACGAATGGAAGGTGCCCTAGGACTCTTATGCCAGTTACTCTGAGCTCAGAGGCTGAATTAAAACCATGAAAAACTGATGAAACCCTTTGCCAAAATGTAGTTTTCAGTTCTTTAAGATGCATATAACGAATATGGCAAAGGGACTTTCACCCCAAAAAAAGTAGTAGGAAGGCAAAAAGAAAATTGGGAAAAAAAATTGTTCTCAGAAGCAGGAGTGGTTCTGTTCTTTCCAGTTGAAATGGCTGTGAGGTGATGCTGAAGGACTGTTGAGCTTTCATCTGTGTAGAACCAGTCTGGGAGACTGATAGTCCTCTGCTCAGTCAAAGCCCAGCCCAGTGTTCCACTGATAACTGCTGATGGGGAGATTCATGGAGCTCCTGACTAGCCAGTCAGGTTTTTGCTGCTGTCTCCATTAAAACCAAGATTTTATTCAGCCAGCCCATCCTAAGGAGTGCTGGTTTCTGGGATATATTATGTTAGTGATGCTATTTCCTCCTCCTGGTGCTCCCAAGTGCAAGAGGACGTGAGCAAATTCTCTCCTTGTCTAAGCTCTTCCTCTGAAGCCAGCTGATTTGGGTGCCATGCAATGAGTCCTGATTTATTCCCTTTTCTTGAGACTGGAATGTGAATCTTTTTTCTGTTTACTGCTAGATACTCTATCAGTGCCTCCAACTACTGCTCATCATGAACAGTCTTTCCTAAACCTAAGGGAAATTCTGTAAAACCTAACACCAACAGTAAACCTCTATAATTTATGCAGCTGTATTTTGCTTTATGGAATCCAGTCATTCAAAGCTGCCTGCTAATTTTAGGCTGGAAATACTATCCCTGGAGCCTTCAGCCGTCATTTATCTCTTCCTCTGTGAATATTGTAATTAATAAATATCCCAAAGCCCTCCTTCACCTTGCTTTCTGGCAGGGTAAGGAGTACTGCCATGTACCCACAACAGATTGGAAAAAAAAAAAGAGGGGTAGTGGGAGAAAGATTAATACTGTAATTTTATTGGTAATTAATATTCACAGTTCAGAGCTGCATTGTCTTTTAGTTCACTTTGAGAAATGCAGAGCAACCAACAGGATGACAACATTTATCATAGCTGGCAAATTCACAAGTGGACCTGGCAAATATAATAATTGAAACTATGCTCCATAATGCATCTTCCTCATGCATGAGTTCTGATACCACCATCCTGGCTTTGATTCATTGTTTATCTGGCCTATGGAACAGCTTGCAGTAATTGCTGTATCCAGAGCACTACACTTGAGGCTAGAAGAGAGACCCATTTCACAGACAGCCACCCTCTGGCTTTCTCTACATCTCTCCCCCCTTTCCCAACCAGACATTAACTCATTAGCTTGCCATTTCATGGACGTATGTTCAGGCCCAAGATCACCACATTCTGTACTCTGCCCCCTCATCCATTAATGAAAAGCATTATGCTACATAACTACACCCTGGGGAAGGAAAAAGAAATCTACAGATAGATTAAAAGCAATATGTAGGGAATTCAGTAGGAAATGCAACGTGCATAACCTTGAATGAGTGAGATCTGTTTCTTCCCTGGCTGGGATGTAGTGCATTAGCCTACAAGGAGAACTTTGGAGTGTGTTTGTTTGGGAGAAGGCCATCAGGAGAATGGCCAGACAAATTAAATACGCAGGTAAACAGCCACAGTGGTTTGGCTCATTGTCTGTACATCATTGGTGAGGTCCATGGCATAGTTTCAGATTAAGGAGTCATGGCCTTCTGGCTTTAGTTTATTTTCTAGTCATCTGCCACCATCCTCCCACACAGGAGTGGCAGGAGGTGTGGGAAGGATGGACCAGGGCTTGTTCATAGTGGAGTGGATTGATGTGGTGAGACCATCTTCCCAACACCAGTGCCAAAAGGAAAGTTGGGAAAATTGTGTCTCCTGGAACACCTTCCCTCTCCTATTCCGTGGAAGAGATCAGTTACATCAACCCTCCTACTGCCTGCAGCAAATCCAAAAGACCTGAACTGTGGTCCATGGTCCTTGTCTATTTTTGATAGCACTTCCCCAGAGTCACAGGAATACGTGGGAAATTCCAAGCTTCTCTAGCTGAGTCCAGGAGATCACAATATAGCAAAGAAACCTCTGCATATTGACTGTGTTTGACCAGTTTCTACATGTCAAAATGTCATCAAAACTGACCTTTAGAGAAGTAACATTTATTCATTATTGCTGGCTCTCCCTGAAGAGTGGGTATGAAGCTCCTATCATAATTATTGTTCAAAGGATAATTAATCTGATAAAAGTATTTCATTAGATTATCTGAAGTACACTGTGTAAGTGATTTTGGCCTCCCAGAGTCTGAAACTGCAACACTACAAAATGATTTCCAAAAGGCCTATTTGAGAATATCACTTCTGACATGGGGGTCATGCCTCAGCTGCTCTATTGACAAGCATCATCTTGGCATCTTGACTGGAGCTGGTGTTGTAACAGTCTGGGGAAGGGATGTTAGCTCAGCACCAATGCAGTGGGGCTCTTAATTCCCACTGAATTCAGGGCTGATATCTGACTTGCACACTGGGTAAGAGCTCAGGGCTGGTTTCTCCTTAGGGTTTCTCCTTAGAAACTAAGACATGGAACTTGGGTGGCAGTGTCTTCAGATAGATCAACAGCCCTTCCTCTTAATGCTTCCTGTGAAGTATTCATCATTTTTCTCATTAATATTTATCATTAACATTTAACTCATCTCTCTTATTTGAAGTTCTTCTCAGAACCCCTTCTGAATGGTGAAGTGGGTAGTTTGAAGTTTCTTGTTCAGGATGCAGCAGTGGGCAGATAAGAGTATCTTCATTATGCCTGTCATCCAAATGGATCTGGGGGACAGGTCATAGCAATTCATTGTGGTTGTGACCACCAAAACTTTGCCTAATTCTTCCAATTTCTCCAGCAGCTGCTGTCTTTCCAAAAGGTTGGCCAAATGAGGCAAAAGGCATGTATATGAGATCCTTCTAGAAATGCGGTTAATTGGGGTTTTTATCTTCACTGTACATTCTTTTCAAGTTCTTCTGCATTGAAGCTCCCGCTGTCCTATGGTTACTGATATTTCCATGTAGATTCTCTTTTCTTTGAAGAATTCATTACTGCCATATATGTTTTCCAGAAAAGATCCTTTCTAGCCTATCTTCTCAATGCCCAACATGGAGAGACACTGCAGTCAGAGGCAGCAGTGGGAAATTCCTCTTGATTGTTGATACTGTGCCCTTTTTATTCTCTTGGGAGGAGCAGAATCCTGTGTGGTCACCACTGACCAACATAACTGGTTTGCTCAACACAATGATCTTCTTGTGGCCATTTCCCTGTTTTTCAACTGTTCAGCTGCATTTACATTGTGGCAGATACTTTCTGTATAAATTCTTAGTACAAGAATATTATTCAGCTGAGTGGAGGACAAGTGCAATACCTGCATAACATGAGAGGGATCCCAGTGTCCAGGTCACAAGAGGCTTAAGACAGTTAATCTAGCAGTTGGGTTTATTACGTAATTTCTTGGTGCCACTCTAAACACTGCTTTTTTGGACTTTGACATATTTGGTTAGTGCACACAAAGTTAGTTTGGGTGTAAGTACTGTTGGGTTGACCTTGTCTGAAAAAAAAGCTAATATGTGCTTCAGAAAGAGTCCTGTCTACTGCAAACCTTTGACAACTAAGAAATAAGCAGAAATTATGAGGCAATAGCTTTTTCTTTAGAATGCAAACCTAATTTGTTCTTTTACAGAATGCACATTTCCTACAATACGACCAATAATCCATCTGTTCTTTGTTTTCTTTCTTTTTTTTTTTTTTTTTGCAAGGTCAGGAGTGAACTGTGGAAGAAAAAAAATGCTTTATTTTTCCTCTTCCCTTGACTTGTTAAAATTTGTGTGGTTGTTTGTTGCCATTGAGGAGTATCAAGTAAAACTTTTGATCCTAGTGCCATGATGGCAAAGGAAATGAATTGGAGCTGGATAGGTCAATGGGGAAAGGGAGGGGGGCTTAACAATTGTTTCCAGTAGGCCAAAAGAATGTGGATACTGTCTCTTCAAGGTGCAATTTCTTACTTCAACAAACTGTTCATCTATGAGAAACAGGGATAAAAGTGTTCAATTTGGGACCTAAGGAGTTTATATGGAAATTCTTGGATTTCTTCCAAACACACATACATGTTGAAATTAAATTGTGAATCCTACTTTGGAGACTGAGCCTTCCTGCTCAGACAGAAGCGTGCGTGTATGTGTGTGTTTGTGAGTGTGTGTTGATGCTGTGTCTCTTTTGGATCTCTTGACACTTTTTGGTGCATTTTTGTACTTCTTTGAATGTGCATATGCGGACTTACCGACGGTGTATTGACGGCATTCTAAAGGCCCTCAACAGCCTGAGATAGAGCAAAAATCTAAATTTCTACCCTGGTTGATACAATTTCTGTGCAGCACACAGAGCATTAGGGGCATGGTCATCCAAAAAGAGGAGCTGCTTGGCTGTGGAGACTGCACTTGGAATTTACCTCCTGGAAGCTGTTTTCTCCGCTCATTTCAGACCTCTAAACTTCAACATAGTTGTTGGGTGGGTCCTAGCAAATGAGAGTGATCAGGTCATAAGCATCAAGATGTGATTTGTTAAACCAGTGATAACTTGATTACAAAGAACCAAATTAAAGACTTTTGTGTTTTCATTTATTTTCCTGGCCTTCTCCGTCATGGGAGAGGATGCCTTCACACATGGCCTTAGAATGCCGTACTGGAGTCAGAATGCAACAACAGTCAAATGAAAATAAGATGTATTGCAGCTTACTTAAAGAATGAAAACTGTATCACACAAATGTTTACAAGTCCAAGTAGACAGCGAACCCCTGTACAATATGTAATTTATGCAAGGGATTGCATCTTTTTTTTGTAATGAATGCACTACGCAACCCTGTATATATTTTACAATGTCTTTACAGAGAAAAAAAAAAGAATCATTTACTGTAGTGTTGTAAAATAATGCACTTTTCTAATTTTTTCATTAAAAATCCTATGGCACGTTTTCAAATGTATATTGTTTCTTTTATATTGAATGTGGAAATGTTAACTTCCTGTAAAATTGCACTACAGAAGTAAAATCCACTGATGGAACTTATTTTGTTAAAGAAAAGTCCCTTGACAACCAACAGATGTTTATGATTATAAAATATGTATGTGTGTGCATATATGTGTATATAGTGTATATGTAATGTATGTATATGTATATGCACACACAGACATATATCCAGTGATATGTGTATATATAAAATGATATAGGTCCAGATTTATATATGATTGTATTAATATAATATCTATAGATTGATAGATATATAGATATGTATATATATTCATACATACACACAAGAATCACAATGTACAAACCCAGAAAGGATTACTCATTAAATTTAAGGGGGTTGGGGGGCAGAAAGATGTCATATACAGAAGATATTTTGCATTGCAATAAAAGCTTTTTTGACAAAAGTACGTGCAGAGTGAAGTATGAACCTTCATCAAATACCCAACTATGCTGTTCCCAAATAAGCAAAAATAAACTGCTTAGAGGAGGCACAAAGGCAGAGTCAGTGCATGGTGGGCTGGAGTCAGCTGTTGAGACTCCTCCCATCTTAACTTTGTGGACCTAAAGGGCAAGTTCTTAGGATATCAAACTGAAAAGTGTGACTTCTCCTGACTGGAGGAGATCAGTGTTCTGCTCATGGAACGATTAATCCCATGCTGCCTCATGAAAAAGGGGAAGTGGGTCTCAGTGCCAATTTTAGGTGGCAGATATTGCCTCGAGGCACAAGCATGATTCCTTGTTTGGGATGGAGCATTGGGCAGCTTGTGCTCTTGTTGCCAGGTAAGTCACAAGGGAAGCCAAGGACAAGCCCTCACTTTGTCCTAATGATGTGATTTTGTCCCGAATTAATGTTTTAAGGTTACTTAAAGAATCACCATCAAAGCTATCAGTAAAGACAGGATTGGTATAAAATGACAGCATGACAAAGTTTCAGTCTACCACTTCCTACAGAGTTAAGGCACACCGAGGGAAAGCAAACAAAAAAATCCAGAGTTAATCAATCCAAACCAAGATAAACCCAAAACTATCCATGTGGAGGTGGGGTGGGGGGTGACACAAAAGGATAATTTAAGTTAAACAACTCAGCAAAGGATTCACATGGGATTTACTGTGCCACAACAGTAATTTACTTACAGGCCTCACCTACAAATCCAAAGTATCTAAGAATCCAGGAGAGTAGCATTTCTCCTACATTTGCAATGGCATATGAACACTTGCATGCAGAGAGACGTGAAGAGTCTGCACAAGGTAGCAAACTACTCACTTCAGATGTTTTTGTATGTTCTCAGCGGGTGAAGGGTTGAAGAATTGGGGTATCAGGGCAGGATCTGTCATTGTTCAGTAATCCCCCAAGTACAGCAAATTTGAGAGGTCTCTGTTTCAGAGAGGTGTCCACTCAGAGGGAGATGCTGCTCACAGCCCTCTGTGGTCCAGGAGAGCTCAAAGGCTCTCACTTTGGGGCACTGTTTTTTGGGCCACAAGAGAGTCTTGGGCTTTGGTCATAACAGTGTCCTGTCATCCTGGCTGCAATCCAGGTTGATGGCTTTCTTTAAAAATTTGAGAGCAAAAATATCATCCCATTTCAGTTGTTATTCAGGAAAAAAAAACCCAAACAAACATTTCCAAGGCTGTTGATTAAGAAAAAAGCAGAAGCTCATCAGACAGCACAAGTTCCTGGGAGCACACAGTGTTTGTGATAAACTCAAGAGGGGCTCAGCCCAGGTGCTGTTCATCAATGCTGAGGTGTAATGAGCTTTTCTCAGACTATAATGTGATCTGGGGGAAGAGGCACCACCACAACTCCTCCTACACAGGCTTCACCACACCCTGCTGCTAATGGAAGGATTGTAGAAGTTGCCAGAGTTAATATTTCATGTTTTAAAAGCATCTCACTAACGGGAAGAATCCTCTCTTTTTACCTTCTTGGTGATGCTGTGGCCAGAAGCTGATCCCAGCTGCACAGTGACAGAGAGTGAGAGGTTTTATATTTCGTTCCAGCAGCTTCAATGGAAGGTAATAGCTATATGAACAGTGAGAATAGTTAACCTTTAGAATAAAAAGCTGGTTGCAGCAAATTTACCACTACATGAAGTGATAAAACACAGACCAGCTGTGTGTTACAATATAATCATGGAATTGTTTGGTTTGGAAGGGATCTTAAAGATGATCATTCCAGTCCCCTGCCATGGGCAGGGACACCTTCCACTATCCCAGGTTGCTCCAAGACTCATCCAGCCTGGCCTTGAACACTTCCAGGGATGGGGCAGCCACAGCTTCTCTGGGCAACCTGTGCCAGGGCCTCAGCACCAATTACAATGAGACATTGCAGTGACAATGAGTTGAGTTTGTTGTCACAGCCTTCATCTGCTCTTGCTCTGTATGAGTCCCACTTACAAATGAGTGAAGAGCCAAGAAGTCCTGTGTGTTGGTACACAGTCAGTGTTCTACACATCTTTATTTAGTGTCTGGCCTACACTAAAACAATAAAAAAGATGCATGTGACATCTTCATTTTCTGGTGAAGATAGGAGTATTTATGGCACAGAAAGGAGAAAAGCAGCAGTAACCACGGAGAGAAATATCCAAGCAATCTCACATATTTTTTGGGCTGCATCAGATTACATTCTTTGCTGGGAGGGTCGTGAGGGGCACAGTTGCCCAGAGAGGCTGTGGATGCCCCATGCCTGGAAATATTCAAGGCCAGATTGGATGGAGCTCTGAGCAGCCTGGTCTAGAGAGTGGCATCCCTGCCCATGGCAGGGGGTTGGAACTGGGTGACCTTTAAGGTACTTTTCAAACCAAATGATTCTATGATTTCTACAGATATCTCTATTAGCAGTTATCAACTATTTCTTTCTTTTTGGAGTAGTATTTGAAAGCATATTTTATCATGCACAGAAAAGCTGAAGTGTTGTTGAACCCCATTTGCTCCTTTTCCAAAAACTTTTCAGAGTAATTAATTAAGCAACCAATAACATAGACTAGAAGACAACATTTTAAAGAGCTCCAGGTAGTGCAGGAGAATTTGAAGACTGCATGTTGAGCTTAACAACCACAGGAATGTCAGACTTCAGGGGATGGGAGTAAAAATGAAGGAAAAAGCCTTCACTCTTTCATCTATGGGCTATAGATATCTCTATAAATTTGAATCAAAGTCTGATTTTTTTAGGGTTTGGCTGCTGCTATGTGCGTTCATCCTGTCTCAGAGGAGGAAAGGAATTAAACATCCTGCAGCAAAATGCAAGAGCCTGCCCAGTACATATCAACTGCTTGGTTGACAGCAAACCACAATTTCAGTCACTGGGAACAGGTTTGTGTCTGTAATCATGCTGTGACCAAATCTCTGCATCTTTCTCACCTAAGGCAATATCTTTAGTTCAGCTTGTCCATTGTAAAAATGGTGACTTTTGAGAGGGAACAAATGAGGGAATTGTGCTGGAAGTGTACAAAATAATGAGCAGTACAGAAGAGATAAATGAGCTCTTTCCTGTTGTGCTCTCTCACTCTCCCAGGACAAAGCAATATCCAATTAAGCAGAAACTAAAGCATTTAGAACTGAGAAAAGAAAATATTTTTATTTCTGTTATTAAAAAAAAAGTTTAGGAATAATAATAATAAAAAATATATTGACAGGATCTCCAGAGCCAGGAAAAAAACTGTTATTTGATTAAAAGGCAGAAAATAAAAGCTCTGGAAGACCTGGTATCAGTGTTCAGTCCAAATTCAGTCACTAAGAGACATATAAAAGACTATTTGGCTGCTGGGGCATGATTCTGCCCCTCTACTGTGCTCACATGGACCTCACCTAGAGCACTTTGTCCAGCCCTGGAGCCCCCAGCATAAGAAGGACATGAACCTGCTGGAGTTGAGTCCAGAGGAGGACACAAAGATGATCCAAGGGCTGGAGAACCTCCGCTGTGAATTCAGGTTAAGAGGGATTTGGGGTGGGTCAGCCTGGAGAAGAAAAGGCTGCTGGGAGGCTTTAGTGCCTCTTGCAGACCTAAAGGGGCCACCAGGAGATCTGGAGAGGAACTAGGGGGTGATAGGACAAGGAGGAATGGCTTTAATCTGAAAGAGATTTAAACTGATATCAGGAAGAAATTTTTTACCATGAGGGTGGTGAGGCCCTGTCACAGGTTGTGTCAGAGACTGAATAATTTATGGCTTGAACATCTTCATGAAGAACCTTTGCCTAGTATAGCAAACCTGTATTACAAAAGCTGCAGAGAAGACCACCACACCCTGAATTGGCTTTCTGACTGAGGCCCTGAACTGCTGGTTGATGGAGGTAAGGTGAAGCAACAGCTCAGGGCTGGGGGAGAAGAATGCATTCACAGAGCACAATTTTAGCACTTTCTTGGTGGAGACCACAGCCGTGGGGTTATGAGCTGCCAGTTCCCCAGACCCTCACACCAAAGGTTTTGGGTGTGTGGTGAAAAAGCCTCTGGTGAGAGGCAGTGACTGCCCACCCTCCACTGTGCAGACCAGCCCAGCTGCATGGGTCCCTTCACCCCAGGGAAAAGCTTATCCACAGCAGAGGGGTGTCATGGCCCACCAAAGGGTCCCCCCTAAATGTGTCCCCACACCCTGCACCAGAGCACTGCAGATGATGCAACACACCCTCAGCATTGCAAGGGACAATGTGAAACATAACCCCTTAAAGGAGGCACCTGGGTGTTCCCACCTGCCCAAAATGGATATTATGGATATATGGGATCCTGTGCTTCACAGTGTGGTGCAGCAGCAGAGACAGGGGACCCTCATCACCAAGAAGAGCAGATGGAAGGGAGCAATGAGACATCACTGGGACCCTTGGTGGGTGATGTGTTCCACCTAGCCCCTGTCACTCTCTCCCTGTCCTCCCACCCCCCATGCACACTTCTTTCTCTATTCCTTTCTCTTCTCTTTCTTTCTCTTTGCATCTTTTATTATTAAATAAAATATATCAATTTTTTTTGGCACCAACATGTAATCTCATTCAGTTTTAATCACATTTTTATATTTCAAACCTTTCTGGGTCTGATCCATTTTATTCACAGAGGCTTAACTTTCTTTGCTCTTCTGGGTTTAAACCAGTTCATAATAGGTTGCCCAGAGAAGCTCTGGATGTCTCATTCCTGGAAGTGTTCAAGGTCAGAGTGGATGGGGCTTGGAGCAACCTGGTGTAGTAGAAGGTGTCCCTGCCCATGGCAGGAGGGGATGGAATTAAATGATCTTTAGGGTGCCTTCAAACCCAACCATTTCATGATTTTATGACTATATTCAGACTATCCTGGCCTCCAGCATTTTACTGCTGGGAAATGCTGACTGTTGAAGAAAAGGAAGAAAACATCCCTGTAGATGAAGCCAATGCACTGTGCCACTTTCATAGTGGCTGTTGATGAAAACTCTTGGCTTTAACACTTGTCATGGATTCAGATGACCTGTCCTGACTTAGGCCTAGGGTTATTTCTCCCAGGTTTGGGTAAGGTGGGAATGTGTCACTTGGTTTCTAAGAAGGTGGAAATGCTAGAGATAGAAACTACTTCCTACACCACCACTGTCTATACTGAGTTGATCTTTCCCTTCTATCTTCTAGTCAAGGTTGAGAGGCAGGGAAAAAATCTCTACTTTAATACCAATTTTGCTCCTATATACCTCTTACACTAATGGTCTTGTATCACAATGGAACCCAATTTAACTCTGGAAGTTCAGATTATATGAATGAACTCTCTATTTCCAAAGGGAGCAACCAACAGCTTGGATATTCAAAGTTAGGTTTGAATAAAAGGAGAACATATGGTATGTCATGGTCCTTCTTTCCACAAAAGCCAGCAGCTGATTTTTCAAGGAAGAAGAGTTTACTCCATCCTCTGGTGTCCTGTGCCTGGCCAGTGGGTCTGGAGCAAAAGCTTTTATCTGTTTCACTCTTGTAGTGTCTGATGAGTGTTAGCAGCTGCATTTTGAATAGTTGGGTGCAGAGGCAAACTGCAAGATGCTGACATGTGTGGAGTTTTAGGACAGAGGTTTGCTGTGTTACACACAGAAAGGAGAGGGGGAAAGGCCAACTCACAACCTGAGTGACTTTGATCTCAAACTGTGAGTTATGCCTCTTGATGGCTCATATTTAGTAAGCAGAACTATTGCTGTGCTTTTCTGTTGTTATTTTTACTTCAAAAAATGTAAGAAATTCCATGTATAAATAGGGACCTGAGAAGACAGTTGAAATAATTTTACCAAGAGATAAAAGGAGCAGAGATGAAGCAGGAAGACCATGTCCCTCAATTCTAGGTTCATGTTGCCATTATGAAACACTGCACAGTAGAAGTGATCCCAGTTTGTATTTGTGTGTTAGTCTGTCTCCATGTTGTGCATGGGCTCTGACTAATGTGGTGTGGACTCTGCATTTCACAACTGTTTTGACAGCAACTCATTGAATTTATATTACTGTAAACAAGAGGAATATTTGGACTGATGGTTTAAAACAATCCATATTTTAGTGCAAGAGCCTGTGAGGTGCTATGGGACAAACTGATGGGTGGTAGTATAGAAGCCAACACCACTGAGACAGGACTCAGCTGAATACAGATGTGGTGAAAAAGAAAGGGGAGGGTAAGTCAGCAATTAACAGAGTCTGATTCTCTTTTCCTTGGCTCTAATTTCATGCTCACAACACACTTCTCTTCATAATGCTAATACAATTTTCCCTATTCTTTTTTCCTTCCAGAAATGTCTTCAGAAAAGTCTTTTCTACTCATGTTGTAAATTTACCTGTCCAGAAGTTGTGGTCATCAAGGAAGAACCCTCCTGCAACTATAAAACCTGTAGATAAGGGATGTGGAAGCTAATAGCTTCTGGCTCATTAGCACAAGAACAAGTATCTGTGGGAGGTAATTGCTGTAAGGGTAAAAACGTAAGAAACAGCTAAAACATCGATCTCTGTGTGAAGGTTAATCCCCAGGTGCTAAATCATTTAAATTAATCACCCAGTGCTGCAGGCAATGATTAGTGTCTGCTCCCCCCAGGGAGAGGGATGGAGAGAGAGAGGGAAGAATCTAGAATGCAAATAACTAAATCCCACCGTGTTTGTTGTCCTTTGGACATTCTCCACCTCCTTGCAATAGCCTGTAGGCCAAAAGAGCTTTGCCAGACTTGGTCTTGTCAGTAGTCCTAATGCAAACAAGTCGATCAAGTCTGGCAGATCTGCTAACAAGAAGAATAAGAGGTGACCAGATGCTGTTAAAGTGAGAGAGCTCTGGGAACTCCCTGGGGCAGTGGAATCCCAAACACAGTTGATTGCCCTTGGATAATTTCAAGATGATTTTGGCCTGCCTTTGACCATTTAAATCTATCTAACACTATCCCATGTTGATAGTGGGAGCAAGGATCTCATCATTGAGAGACCATGTAGTTTCTTTTAGTAGATGAATTTTCAAATTTGCCATTTCTTCCCTGTGCTTCATTAGATAATCTGACATGGTCCAGGCTGGAGGAGTTGTAGAGACAGAAGGATTCAGTCATCTTGCAGTAAAAAAGAAATTATCATATTCTGTATATCTTGGCCGTTAGTGGAAGAGCTGAAGGAAGTGGTGATCTGGAGATGTTCCTGAGCTTCTCTAGACATCCCCCAGCCAGAGACAGCACAAGGGTTCACATCCATCATGAGCTCAGGGTCTTACCGAGCTGCTGTGTAGCAGGTGAGCTGTAAAACCAGGACTAAGGTCTTCCCTCAGCCCATGGCCAGTCAGTTCTGATGGAGTGTGTGTTTCTGGATAAATACATAGAGGCATTTATTCTACCTCAGATGTACATGGCCTGCTCTACTCCAGCTAATCCTCTGTAGGAAATTGGTGTATAAGAAATTATATTCCTTCCAAGACCTTTTCACAGGGTCAATCCTTACACAGGTTCAAAAGCCAAAGACAATTTAACCAACCCAGCAGGTTCCTAGCAGGGAGACGTGAGGAGTGAAGGGTAACTAAAAGAGGCTGTGATGGACTGACCTCAGCCTCATGCCCATTCCTCTCCTCAGGAGCTGGGAATGAAGAGCTGAAGGCAGGACTGGGAAAGGCATGGGAGGGAGGTGCTGTTCCAGTTTGTTTCTCATAATCCAAATTTACTTTAACTTGCAATAAATTAGTTACCTTGGTTTGAGTCTACTTTGCCCATGACAGTAACACATAAACGAACTCCCTGTCTTTATCTCAATCCATAAGATTTCCAGTCTTTGGTTTTGGCTTTTCCCCCCACATTGTGTCCTGTTGGGAAGTGGAAGAGCAGCTGAGTGGGAGTTTGTCTCTTAGCCAAGGTAAACCCACCACAGCACACACATGGAAACAGCTGTAAACAACTTGGTCTGAATTTAGTGCTGGTCCAATTTTAAGCAGGAGTCTGGGCTAGAGACATCCTGAAATACCTCCCAGCCTGAACAAGACTGTGACTCTGTGTTTCAATCAGTGTAACACAAAGCAGACACTGCAATCAAGACTTACCCCACAGATATAATAGCAGTGACTTAAATATAGTCTCTCAGTATCAACAACACTTCTCCAGACACAATGGTTCTGCCCCCAAATGGACACAGTGGAAGATTTGACCTGCCTGTGAATGAGGAAGCAGCTGAAATAAAACATAATCTAAGCCCACATAAAATAAATATTTTGTAAATCTCAGTCACTCATGGACATTTTCATAGCACCCTGGACTTACCTAGTAATGATCATTCATACCCACCTTCCAGTGGGCCCAAAACATTGCACATGCAGCAGCTCCAGTGCCTTCCAGGGAAAGCTGTGCAGGCTCAGGTAGGGAGACATTAATCATTGAGGATGGCCAGGTGATGGATGGCTGAGTGAACAGGGCATAGCAGGCTTTCCTTCCCAGACAAGCTTGTGATAAGCAGGAGCCAGGGCTGTAAGGACATGATTATTAGTGTAGCTGTCTGATTACCAGAGAAACAGCAACAGAAGACACAATCTGGTTGCAACTGCTTCCTGAGCACCTTTTCCCTGCAACATCTGTGGGAAAGGCAAAGTCAGACAGGAGATGGATGGCCCTGCAAAGGCTGCAGCCCTGAGAGCTGCTTGTGAAGCAGAGTTATGTGCAGAGTGCAAGACCTAGGAAGCTGTGCTGCTCCCTCTGCTTCTAGAGGAATTGGTGTACCTAAAGAAAAAGGTACCTGTACCTAAAAAAAATTTGTAAGTCAGCCTCTGCTGGCCAACCTGAGCCCATGGAAATTCATAAAGAGATATAAGCTCTTTAACTACCAGTTGGGGAAAGGGTGTTGAGATCAGAGGCAAAGAAACAACTTCATTCATCAGCATTGCCACATCTTTTGTCTCCCCTGGAAAGCTGTCAGAGGCTCAGTGGTGTGTCTGGACTGTCCCCCTCAGTGACAGGAAATTTCCTTGTGTAGCAAAACACTGATGCCAATGCAGAGAGCAAAACTCCACCTCAGAGAGACAGGTTGTTGACAGCCAAAGGTCTGAGTCATAAGATCAATATTCAAAATTATGACAAAAGTTTTCTTTATCAGAAATCTCAATAAAATGAGGGAGATCAAGAGCATAAAAAGAGATGATCTTCCTTCTAGCCACCTCCTAACATGGACTTAGGTCTTTGCTGTGTCACATAACACGAAGGGAATCTGAGATCCTGTACAGATCTCAGCAGGAAGAAATGGTGCCTTACACAGACTCATCATCTCCTCCAGCTAGCTGACTTAGATGTTACAGCTCATCTCCATTGACTTTATCAAGAACTGTACTCTGGTGCCCCTTATTAGAAGGTAGTGTGAAAAAATCACAGTCACAAGAGCTGAGAGCCTCATGCTGCTGCAAACTGAGGACTCAGCCCTCCAGTTCAGTGGTGCTTGCCTCAATTGATCCACAGAAAAAATGACCACAGAACGAAAAACAATACTGGTGTTTTTGTGAAGACTCTCCTACATAGTCCTATCATATGTAAAAAATTACCTTTCCCCAAAAATAGCTGAGAGGTTGTGTGACTTATAGAGCCTAAATTCTGTTCCAGCAGCTGGTTTCACAGTTCTGCTTGTCTCCAGTACATGTTGCCTTCCATTTTGGTTCAGCCTGTTCCTTGTCTGTGCCATGCCTGGCTGAAGGACAAGAATGTTTCTTATCACCTTAACTTCTGGACAGGAGGCTATACAAAAACTCATGCACCACCTCTAGGGATGCTTCTGAGGGGATACACGGTGGCAGTGATTTATTGCTCCAGAAGAAAGAAAAGAAATATTTGCATTCAATTTTCAATAAGCAGATGGCACACAGCTTTTTTTATACTGCAGTAAATTTTGAAGTCCCTACTGAAAAATAAGAAAAGCAAGTATATTCACTTTTATTTCAAACTTCCCCTGTTTCCATGGCAATATCCCAGTGAGGTACCAAGAGTAGATGCTGGGATATGAGGTATTAAACAGTTCTTTCTCTCTGCATCATGAAAGGCAATGCTGAGATCCATGCATAAAAAAAAGCGAGTTGGGAATGACATGGGGACACAGAGGAGGAGAAAATTTCAACACCCTGTGAATCCACAGAAGGAAAAGGTAGATTTATCCCTTTGTTTTAGCTCAGGGCAAATAAATTGATTTTCAGTAGAGCTGTACCAGCAGTAAAAAGATGGGACAATTCCCATGTGATATGGGTGGCTGGATGGAGCCAGACTCCAGCTGGAGCTGTGCAGCAAAAGGATGAGCAGCAACAGACAGGAACAGCAGAAAGTGAATGCCAGGGAAAAAGGCATCACAAGGAAAATAGTCAAATTCTGGAACAAGTTGCCCCAGCGCTAACCTTGAAATAATCAAAGTCTGACTAGAAAAGCTCTTCAGCAGCTTGATCTAATTTTGAAGTTGTCTCTGCTTTATTCAGAGGTTAGATGATCAAGTTCCATTTCCACTCTAAATTGTTCCATTATTTTATATTTCCCTGTCATGGGCACTTCAAGAAGCGTCCTTTTTCCTTTCACACTGTATATTTAGCTTAGTCTGTAGGAAAGGTAAATTAAATGATCCTGTCCTACTTTTGTTGCATCCTTTTGCAGATCATTCTGTTTCATAGATTTTGTTTATAATGAGTAGGAAAGTCAAATTTCTCCACTGCTCCCTTCTCAGATTTAACGTTGCCCTTGGCTGACACATCAGAATGCACCCAACTGAGCTCTGTATTTACTGTTTACTTCAGTAATTGGAGGCCTTTGATACCACAATAACCAGAAATGTCACCTCTCCAGAGAAAATGTGTCACCCAAGCATCATTAGCCAGTTGAGCAATATAACAGGATCATATGATAATTCACTTTGCAAGGGACCTTAGAAGATCATCCAGTCGAGCCTTGTGCCTGGAACAGGACATGGTGAAAGTTGATTTATAGAGACTCACCGTTTCAGGGAAGGGTGTGGAGTAGAATCAACGAATCAGAGGATCAAAGTTATAACAGGCATTGCATTGTTTTCTCTAATAAAAGTGAAAATACATGTAGTGATCTGGTGGTGGTAGTAGTAGTAGTATGCATTGGAGTCCTAACCCTTTAGATAGAAAAATATTTCCTTTTTATGATCTAGGTGGGGAAATAAACAAAATGGACATCAAAACAAGTATATTGGAATAATAATTGTACAAAAATCACAAATTACATGGCATTTCTGAAAGATGCATCCTGATCACACAGCTGGAAAACCTTCCCACTGCCCTCAACCCCGGGTCAGCTCCTTACAGCTAAGACCACTCTTCTCTCTAATGACAGGTTTTGTTCTCTGAGGAACAGGTTTGCCCCAGCAGCATTCACAAAAGCTTAGGATCCTTCAGTGGGGAAGATGATAAGAAAAGGATTTTGCTTGTGACTTGGGAAGGAAACTGAGACATCTTTTTAACTTGTGACATGTGGGAAACCTGAATGTTATTCTTTAAGTGGGTCAAACCCTTGAATATTTTTCCAGCTTTCAAGTTGGACGAAGATTTCAAGTGCCCAAGGCTTCAGTAACTGTCCCTGCAGTTAATGTGGGGGCAAATGAATGAATGAAAATCTCCAGGGCACAATGTGAAGCCATCTGTAGCTCTCTCCTCACAGTAAAATCCCTGGATCAGATCTTACTCAGCCCTTACAAATTCACCTATAGTGATAAGCCACTTTTGTAATAACTCTGAACTGGCTACCAAGAGGAAAAGTAGCTGATTTTCTGAATTCTACAAGTCAAAGTCTGTCCTGCTATGGGTCTCAAGAAGTCTGGTGCATTCCCTTTGTTCTCGTTCTTACTGTACTTAATTTATTACTTTCCTGTTTTTATTGCTGTATTCCCACCAGTCCCTCATGGAACAGCCACTGCTTTGTGCTTGGAATGGTGACTGATCACTGAGCTTGTTTCCTTCTTGAGTTACTCCTGGAAGGGAGCTGGTTGGAATGCTCCCACCTTCCCTCTGCTTCTGTCTAAGGGTTGGCACAGGCTGGAAATGCTTCCTTTTGTGAGGGGATCCTAAAACAAACGATGACATTGATTATAGGGAGCAGTTTAAGTATAATCTGAGTTTACTTTTCCAGAGAGGCAGGCACTAGCTGGGGTCTGAGGTCCTGCTAAGCCTTTTAGCCCGTCACAGGAAGCACTAAAGGATCTCCATGAGTCTAAAGCTCAGGAAGGGCAAAACAAATACTTAGCCTGCAGAATGACCCATCAGAAAAGTGAGACTGAAACCCACTTGGCACAGCTCCATCTCATGAAAAAGGAACTGTGTCTTCACCTCTAGTGCAAAAGAAAACCACAGCTTTTGAAGTGGGCAGCAATCCATGCCACTGGCAATATCTGAGTTCTGCAAATGATTTGGTTGAGACCACTTTAGTTGTTGAGAAGCAATTCAGAAATAGCCCAGGTCCTATTCTGATTTCAGGAAAGGCATCTGTAGATTCAGCTGACATTCACTGTGATCCAGATCTAGAGGCTGGGTGTGTTTTAGCAAAAAGACTGGAAGTATCTGGCTAGACAGGTCCTGTTTGAAAACTGACCACCCTCCAGGAGTACCCCAAACACCAGACAGCACCAACTGTTCTGTAACTATTAAGGAGAAGAAATGCTTGCAGCAAACATTTTCTTCTGTAGCAACAGATGGCTTGAGGCTGTCACGAGTAAGAATTCCTAATGAGGTCCTTCCAGAGGAGCCCCTGCAAAGGGCAGAGGAGGGAGAGAAATGTGTCCTAGATTCAAAAAAGTGCTCATCTGCCCTCATGCTGTCCTCCAGCTGTAAAGGGAGAAGCAGAATCTCACTTCCTCCTTGCAGAGATTAATCTCATTCAGTGAGCCAAGCCAATTAGATAATTTCAAAACCAAACAGTTTTTTAAAAAGACATGAGCTGCAAGGTGGCTTGTTTTCAAAGTTCATTGTTGGTATATTTTTGTGGCATGTGGAGGAGTGGGATGGAGCTTTCATATTTGCAGAAGCAATGATATGAATGGAGGGCTGTGCAGAGAGTGTGAGGCAAAAAACACCTTTGGCATCTCTGCTGAAATCTCAGAATTTTAATACTAATAATATTAACACAGAGGCTGAAATAAAATGTATGCACCAGGGCTTTGATATTTAAATATGGTCTTTTCAGTGAGCAATGGAGGATAATGAGATATGACAGGGAGAGCAGTTCTCAGAACCACAACTAATAAGGAATTTAGACCCCTGAAGTTACATTGTGGGATATCTAATTCTCACTCTTCTGGCTCTAAGTGTAAAACTGAGAAGTCCTGCTTGAGGTATACAGGTGTCCTACATTGTGTACATAAAATTGTGAGTTATATTTGAGAGAACAGAGGGTTCTGCTGCCTTTTAGACTGACCTCAGCAGGCTGAAGAAATGGGCTGACAGAGCTTCATGAATTTCAGCAAAGGGAATACAAATCCTACCCCTTGGGGAGGAATAACCCCAGGCACCAGGAGCAAGTGGCTGGAAAGCAACTTTGCAGAAAAAAACCACAGAGGTGCACAAGTTTCACAGGAGCTGGAAATGTGCCCTTACAGCAAAAAGAAAAGGCCAAGAGCCTCCAGTGCTGCATTAGGCAGAGTGCTGCCAGCAGAGCAAGGGAGGTGGGGACCACCAGGAGAGCTGGGTCAGTGCTGGATTCCTCAAGAGCAGAGACATGGACATGCTGGAGGGAGTCCAGTAAAGGGCCACAGTGATGGGTCAGGTGTGGAGCACCTGACACATGAGCAGAAACTGAGAGACATATTCATCCTCCAGAAGAGAAGGTTCAGGGGAATCTTGCCCATGTGTATAGACATTTGATGAGGTGAAGTAGAGAAGATGTCCTCAGTGGTGTCTAGTGACAAGACAAATGGAAATGACAGGAACTGAAATAGGGGAAATTCCATTTAAATGGAAACATTGAATGAAATTAAATGAAAACATTTTTCTTGGAGGGAGGGAAGTTCAGGGACTCTGGAACAGGTCATCCAGTCAGTCTGTGGAGTCTCCATCCTTGGAAGTATTCAAAATCTGAAGGGACATGGCCCTGAGCAAATTCCTCTAGCATCATGATGCACAATCTTATGGACTTAGAGAAACAAGCTTTTGAAAATGCAAATGGATACTAAAGTCCAAGATTTTAGAGAATAAATACACTTTGAAAGAGGTGAGATATAAACTGTCCATTTGCAAATTATATGCCAAAAGAAGGAGTAATGCCCACAGAGACAGTAATGGGTTACTCTGCACTCAATGTTCAAATAACTCAATGTTTGTCCAGTGAGAGTCCTGGTCAGAGTTTCTCTTCAGACACAGTGTTTTCTGATGGCATTCTCATATTTGCCATAAAGAATGTCACCAGCTGGGCTGCCATGTGATTGAGGGGAGGGAGATTGAGTGGGACCAGAATGGTTCTGCTGATTTGCCTCAAAACTAGAATTCATGGGTCATTTAATCACAAATTCCCTAATAGCTCAGTGCAGTCTTGATCAAAATGCAACCGTAGGCCACACACATCAGTAACATTTATTTAGCTGGATAAAATGTGGTCATCAATTTACATGGCCCTGTGGGATCTGGAGAGGAATGATGAGGCTTCACTCTGGCATTTGACTATAGCTGTTCTGGGGGGGGAGATAATTTTCTTTTACAGTGACTTAATAATTTATCCCCTGACCAGAGGAATATTCATTAAATAACTATATTGTCCATCTGGGCAAACAGAAGGCCCACTAGGCTATATCCAAAAGATATTACTCTATCAAATGCTAGTGGGGCGAGGCCATAGTGTGGGGATGGGATGCTGCAACACTCTTCTTGATTGAGTAAGAAATTGTTGGATCTGAAGAAACTGCAAACTTAAATTTTGAAAGAGCAAAGGGATCTATGCATGGGTTGCCTTTTGTGAGGCAGCCAGATGGTGAATGGGTTGTGCAAATCCATGAATAAGAAGCCTGAGAAGCATCTTTCAGCTTATTAGCTGAATCATAGAGTGTGAAAGAAACTTTGAAACCTGCTAGACTAGAAAGTAGCATATTTATAGAAACGTCTCTGTGAACTGCATTATCTATTCCTGCACTGCACACTATGTCTGGTATTACTACTATTTGTTCTTACCTTAGTGCAGCTTGGAATGAAGAGATTTAGAGATAACGGGCTAATACCAAGCCTTTCCATCCTTTTGTCATGTCAGGCCTTAAAATGAAGATACTGAGATGGTCTAACAGTACTCAGTTCATGGAAAATCCCAAGAAGATGGGAATGTAGACCCCCTCACCTGCCATAGGCTGCCTGGCAGCATCGTATGCAGGAGAAAGGAGAATTTTCTCATGGCCACCAGAGAGCCAGAAGGTCTTTAATGTGCAGCAGACCCAGGAGCTTTGTCTGAGTCTGCAAGGGCTCTAAGGTAACACTGCAGAGACACAGAAAAGAGGCTGATACAGCAGGAAGAGACTCATTCCATTGAGACAGTGTCCTGAGAACATGGTCCTCTCCTGGGAAGAGGAGCTTGGCCCAGAGCCCAAGGAGCAGGAACAGCCCATGAATAGTCTGGGTTTAGGGAGGCTGTAGTTCATTAATTTCAATTTTCCTGAGAAAAAATGTCAGTGAGTGCAGCACCTGCCACAGAGACAGTCCTGCTTTTCCATAAGGCAGTTTTGGAGCAGATTCTGTTAGCACTAAAACAAAAGTAGTTGGATATATCAGGCCTGATTATGGATGCATATGCTATGAGACTTTTAGCTCTTTCCCTGAGTGTCTCTACATTTCTTGGTGCCAAGGTTAAGAAGGTTGAGGATAATGTGAGGAACAGTTACATCCTTAATCAGTCAAAGCCAATTCAGTGAGAAACAGATCAGTGCAGTGCAGAGGATTCATCCTAACAAAGGTCCACAACACTGCAGAAAAGAGAAACCAGCTCCCATGATCTTCAGGACATGTGCAGATAACAGTCCCTGTAGTGAACCAAATGTCCTGGCACTGAGAATAATTCCCTTGAGCAGTATTCCCCGGGGAAATGGAGCACTGGGGAGGTGATGAGCTGGCTGCATGTCTGTCTGTCCTCACACAGGCAGGGTGGGTGGGACAGCACACAGGGTGATGAGTGGGGATGGAGGAGGGACAAAAGAGGGAAGAACCAGACCCAGAGCATCCCTTTCTGAGTGGGAAGCTTTCCCTGCCAGTGCTGCTGGGTGGGCTCTGCTCTCCTTGGGGGACAGCCCAGCCTTGCTCTGCACTGCTGGGATGGAAGGAGAAGGCACAGGGGAGAGGACCCTTTATGCAAGGGCCCGATTCATCACTGAAAACCCTTTGTCTCAAACAGCCTTTTCTTAGTGTGTGGTATCAATTAACACTTACCTGTGCCCTCTATCAAAATGGTTCCTGCTCTTCTCCCCACATCCCACACCCACTAGCTGCTTTCAAAGTCACTGCTTTTCCCACCAAATTGCTGCCTTGTGGATGTGGGGAATCAGCATAACATGTATAACCTTTGTAAATGTTTTAAATCAGGTCTATCTTGTGGCCACATCTTGTTGGGGGGGAGGATTTGGAGGGATGATTGTGTTTCAGCACAGCAGCATGTTGTATGACACTAGCACGAGTGACTGCTTGGGGTGGTGATCTACTGCTGTCTTCTGCCACGACTCAGGGCTGGAGAATGAGTTTTACAAAGAATTAAGAGCTGCTGTGGAAGTATCTGGCCACTGTAGGTGGGCTTTTTTATGTGATTTGTTCCTTTAAAAGCAGTTGTTTAAAGTCAAGACAAAAGCTACTCCTTTGTGGAATAAAGGCTAGATAAACTAGTTTAAAACTCATAACTGAGGGCATAAATCTCTACCTTACAGGCTTCCCCTGAAGCCACATGGGACCCTGTCCTTTGGTTTTGAATGTCTGTACTCTGCTGAAGGCAAAAGCCAAGGCCAGATCTCTGGGGCACGGGCAGTGCTCGTGGTCCCTCACACATAACCCAGCACTGCTGAGCAGAGTCTCCATCCCCCAAAAACCAGCTGCAGATTCCATGGACAGAGGCATTCCTTGATGTCAGGGAACTTCCAAGTCACAAATTCTAGGTCTGACACGATTTTCGTAGGTCTCTACAGGGACCAACACCTCCTGATCTGTCCCTATGTTTTGAGTCATCTTCTCACATGCAAATAGCAGAGGAGATTCGGCTGTTTGTTCCCTGGAGTTGGTTTTGGCTCCAAACCATGGAATGCCAGGGCTGGCAGCACTGGATATTATCCCTCCTCAGTTTCCCCACTATTATGTGGAGCAAATGGGGTTTAGAGAGGTGTTTTGCCTTCAGTGTTTGTCAAACTACTGAAGCAGCTGAGGTTTAGCTGCCTGAGAGGAGTAAAATGCAACACTCAAAATAATTTTAAGTTAATAATTCAAGCAGCACTGTAAGCAGAGGGGAAGCTAAAACCAAACCTCATAGCCAACCCAAATTTTGAGTGTCTGGGCTGTAGACTGGACTATGTTGGATTTTGCTCCCTCAGTGAGTTTTTTATGGGTAGGGCTGAATTTTCTGCCTCAGAATTATTTTTTACCCAGCCAGGATTTGGTCTAGTTTGTTAAGTGCAATACAGGTTGTTCAAGGAGTATAATGTGCCTCACCCAGGCTTGTGCACTTTTATCTTGCTTCTCTCCCTTCTGCAAGATAAGTATTCAGCTTTTGCACTAGTAGGTGGATAAATTTTCCCCAAAGAGCCAAACTCAGCTCTGGGAAATGGGCTTACAGCAATATCCCTGCATAGAGCTGACAGGGATAGGGAGGGTGGGACCTTTCTGACTGAGAAGGTATTTGAATTATTGGGGAATTTAATTTCTTTTCCCTAAGCACTCCCTTCCTTTCTATGGAAGTTATTTTTTCACTTGCTATTTAAACTGATGCAAAGTGCCTAACATAGATATCAGTATCCAAGCCTGCTGCAAGTATTAATGGATAATTGAAGCAGTAATGCAAGTGAATGGGAGCATCCTCCAGTGTGTAATTGACTGATGGACTCAATTCTACAGAAATTCACAGATCACCAGCTGGTCCAAGGTCTACTGGGGAGGAGGAAAGCCCACCTACATACACAAACATAGATTCTGCCTTGTTTTAGGGCTTCCTGGAGCCTACAGTGACATTTGAATGAAAAATATTATTTCTGAAAATAATAACTTCAGTAGTTAAAAAGAAATATAGGAAGTCATTGCAATATCCCTGCAGGTGCAGATAACCTTCTGAGACTTACACCTGGGACAGAGAAGGTAAAGCATAACTCACAGACAATGGAGAAAGGATGAAAAAAATTATGAAGAGCTTTCATCAAAGAAAATTGAATTTAGGGGATGAATTTGCCCCATAAATCTAGGAGTAAAAATAGCTGAGGCTGACTGATAGTGGTCTGAAAAATGAGTTCAGTTAGAATGGTCACAGCTGTGATGGATAGAGGAGCTACTTCTTATCAGGTCAGGCCAGTAATGGAAAGGCAATGGGATAATCATCAAATAATTCTTTTTACAACCTATCAGTTACACATAAGTGGTTGCCTTACAGAACCAGTTAACTGGTGACAGTAAATCTGAGCAGAGCCTGTACACTTCAAATTAGGATCTCCTTGTGCCCCCCCCTTACTCGTTGGAGTGCATTTTGTTTTTCCATCTCTGATGTTGCTGGGTTAGCTCTGACTGAGTGCTGGTGCTGTTTGATAGTGAAATGAGAAATGTACCAGGAATGCCACAGTAGTTTCAAGCAGACATGCATCACCAGCAAGCCCCCCTCCCCAGACTGAACTGGCTTTGCCAGTGCAACTAAGCTGAGATCCCTTAAGAGATTTATTTTTCAGTTAAGAGCCAAAGTCATGACTCTGGCTACTAAAAATAATGGTCCTTTTACTATTGTTACTACTACTGCCAATACCACCACTACTACAGGTGATGCAGCATAACCAGTAGTGCTACTGCTAAAAGCAACAAGGAATAATTGTAGTAAAGACATTTCCCAAGTTCTTCCTGAGCACTAAAACTCCCCTGGCAAGAATAAAAAAAAAATGGCACTGACTGCCCAGCACCATCTGACCTTTAATGGCTGTGGTTAATTCATACAGGAGTTTCTAGGGGTGTCACTTTGGAGCTTTGCTATGGGGCTGCCTTTAAAATGAGGTTGAAGAGGGTGGAGAGGGAGTGTGTGTGAAGATAAATCACCTGATGGGACAGGTGGTGCTGAGGCTGTAAGCAATTGCATCAAAGCATTAGAGTTTGTGATAAAATTGTGACCATAATTCACAAAGATGTGGAATATATCTCTGAAGATCACTTAAAATTTTCAGAGCAGAAATGATGCCCATATAGGAAATTACTTGGTAGCTCCCTGTGTTTCCAAGTTGAAACATACTCTTGTTTTGTAAAATATTGGTGTTTACAGTATTCTGAGTCACCTGTTGTGCTGAGGTATGGTCCATATGTAGAAGAGCCAGGTTAGGATCTTTTCTGACCCCTGACACTATTTTCACTTTAAAGGAGATAACTCCAGAACTGGGTAGTAATGGTAACTACTGGTATGGCACAGTTGCAGTTGTTCCTGTTACTTAGGAAAGTCTTCAGAAAATTTTAGGCTAATGAGGTGTTCTTGGTCATGAGAGGGTTCCATCCACCAGTGAAGTTACCAAATATCTGTGAAGCAAATGGAAACCTGCAGCCATGCTCTCCTCAGCTGCAGAGTGAAGGTACTGACTTTCTGCTGCAAAGGGGCTGGGGATTTTTTATTGCTTAGTAAATTCTTCAGTGGAATCCTAATTTTATTTAGGGTTTTTTTCATGGAGGGAAATGTTGACTTCTTTGATCTCTTCTTTTTGACACTAAAAAAAAATTGCTGGAAGAAAAATACCATTTGCTTCCTAGTGGTGTTGTCTTTCTACTCTTTCAGTCAATCCTCACCTTCAGAGTTTCAGCTATTTGCAAAGCTTTGCAGTATTCCTTCCAAAACACCACACTACTGAGTGAAACTTGAGCTATCTCATGAGTTTAATTAGTTATGTGACTTAAAGGAAAACATGGTTCCAGTTTCCCACATGTCATGTCACACTGTGCATCTGTCAAAGAGGCAGTGGGAGTCTTCCAAGAAATTCTTGCCCTATTATTCAGAAAGCCAAGGCCTTTTGTTTCCTTCAATGGCAGCTTGACTTAATAATTAATGCCTAGCTCTATGTAAACATGAGTTAATGAACCCTCATGCTACCCTAAGGCTAAGGATTAGCATTTCCCTCACACAGACTGGGAGACTGGGCTGCAGCAAACCTCTTTGTGTCTTCTGCTTATGATGGCCCAGGAAACTTCAGGACTCTGTAGAAGGAACTGGCTTTAGACAATGAACTGAAACAGGAGGTTTTTTCATTCAGGAACAATGTCAAGAAACACTGAGTGCAGTGGATCTGTGCTTCTGGTCCCTGTGCTTGCTGGTGGACCAGAGACTGAAATAGGCAGGAATTCAAGCTGCTGTAAGTGGGACTGGCTAATACAAATTCAGTTTCTATGTCAAAATCATTCTTAAGGGACCATGACTCTCATGGCCTCCTTGACATCTCTAAAAGTTTGATGTCATGGACTGAGATATACAGTGATTAGTCAGGCTTGTCACTCCCTCTCATCTCATAAATCAAGAGAAATGGAGGATCCTTGAAAAAGTCAATAGTCAAGTGCAGGTGCCAAAAGGAAAAGAATCTTGTCTCAAATAAAAAAAAAAACAAAAACAACTTAGATAATAAGTCCTTGAGCATTTCCTCTTAGGAATACAAGACACAGAATACCAGAAACAGGAGTCTCCTGCTCCACAGAATAATTCCATGGAGTTTAGAAAGATGGAGATGGTGCCAATGATGTTCCTTTTCCTCTTCATTCCTACAAAAAGCCCTAAACATTCATCAGTGTTCCTGTGCTGTAAGACTTTTAAAAAGATAATGCCATACCCAGACTTCAAACCCCCTGATAAGATGAACAGGACAAATCTGGTTTCAAGCACCAGTTCCATAGTCTTGCTTTGGCCTAGCTCTGTGCATGGCTCACCAGCTGATGCACAAATACTGTGTTTTTTGGAGCATGTCTCTGGAGGAAACTTACATTCCAAAGGCACAGAGGTTAGGTGAGGCTTGATCAGTGGTTTTCAATATGTTGATGATTGAACAATAGTTAAAAGTGCTTGCAAGGATAGGGGGAAATATCTCCTATATTCCACAGCTTCATTTCTATGCTTGATCCCAGGAGGTTTGTTTCCCTGGTTCACAGAGCATCACAGCTGCAGTCTTCATCATCAAACCATTGCTGACATGGACATCTGAGAGCTCAAAGTTTTGCCCAGCTCTGGTGTCTCTGCAAACAATATTCAGCCAAGGAGGTTTTGAATAGAAAGGATATTGTCACAGTCATAAAAACATAAAAAGGAAGCTTCTCTATTACAGTTTTTTGTCAGTATTTTCTGCAAAATGGTGTTCTCATTCATTAATGGGAGTTATGCAAACCCCTGTAAACACATTCCATAGCTTGGAGTAAAGGAGACTCAGGGGAGACCTTATCACTCCCTACAGTCACCTGAAAGGAGGTTGTAACCATGTGGAGTTGGCCTCTTCTCCAAGAAAATTAGTGACAAGACAAGAGGAAATGGCCTCAAACTGCACCAAGAGAGCTTCATGTTGGACATCAGGAAGAATTTCTTTATGGAAACAGTTGTCCTGCATTGGAAGAGGCTGCCCAGGGTGGTGGAGTCACCAACCCTGCAGGTGTTCAAGAAATGACTGAATGTGGTACTTAGTGCCATAGTTTAATTGACAAGGTCCTTTTCAATTTTAATGACTCAGTGATTCTCATTCTAAGAAGAAATGAGTGCTGTTGGTTTAACCAAGTCAATCAAAGCTCTGGCAGAGCCAATAACTGCATCCAAATCTTCCAATATCTTCCTGTGTTTGCACATCTGGCTGGACATAAAACTAAACCAGGGTTATGAGTCTGTGCACTTTCATCCTTCTTTTTCAATGGCAGCAGAGGCTTAAATGCCACAGCAAAAACTCTCCTTTCTTATCAGGCTGTGGATGCAAATCTTGGCAAGGAAGGGCCTACAGGGGAAGGGGAGACCTCTTCTTCAAAGCAGCTTAATCCTGCCAGGGAATTGCTTCTGAGCCCAGGGCTGAATGTCATCCTGCCCTGCCCACCTCAGCACTCTGGTGAGGAGTAACTCCATGGCTTAAGCTTCTCCCTGTGCCTCGGGATTCTCCCCAGTGATTACAGTGATGACGCAGCAGCAGCTCATCACTGACTCATCCATCGACCTCTCTGAGAGACGCAGGGGCAGGAGGGAGACCTGCATTTCCTTCATTAATGTTCCAGAATTTCTGTGAAGCTGGCAAGGAATGCCTGAGACCGCCTGCATGTTGTGGGAGAGAAACATTCACCTTTGCTGCCTGTGGGAAGCTGCCTGTGGCATCCCCCAACCCTCTGAGTCAGAGCTGGCATCTCTTCTCTTTATTTGTTCTGCTGGACATAGGCAAATGCTTCATGTGGGAAAATGGGAGATGAAAATATGTTCAAAGGACAGTCACTGGCACAGTGGAGAATGGCATAGCTTTCCACACAGCACAAGGGAAAATAAAACTTAAAAATAGCAGCATTAATAATGCATATGTGTGCCAAAGCAGCATGAGCAACCATGAAAAACTGCGTGTTGCACAGCTTTCCCTGGTTGCCTGTGGCAATTGCCTTGGGACGTCTAATAGCTCACCTTTGTCTCAAGCTGAATTAAAAAGGGCCTCTTTTGTCAGTTCATGTGTTACTACAATGTTCCCAGTACCCTGGTTCCTTGTCTGCAAAGCTACCATGCAGCAGAGCCTCCTGGAATAATCGTGGTGTCTGACATGGTTTTGCCCTGAACATGTTGTGCCTCTGCAAATTGTAATCCGATTTGAAAGTGATGCTTATCTAAAGTGGGCTAAATGACTTACAGTTCATAATCCTGGACTTAAATAAAAGAGAAGGCATCAGATGCACAATATCTCTGTCCATAATGTAGTGTTACAGTCTGTCAAGGGCCCTTATTTGGGAGAAGGGATTGTGTGTAGCACAGACATCATCTCTTGCATGATCCCCAGGCTTTCAAGTCATTACACTACTGACTGCTCCACTTCTCAAGCAACTTCTCAGCTTCATTTCTCTGCTTGATCCCAGGAGGTTTATTTCCCTGGTTCACAGAGCATCACAGCTGCAGTCTTCGTCATCAAACCATTGCTGACGTCGATCAACATCTCAGAGTTCAAAGCTCTGTCCAGCTCTGGTGTCTCTGCAGACAAAATTCAGCCAAGGTTTTTTTGAATAGAAAGGATACTGTCACATTCATAAAAACGGGAGGCTTCTTGATTGCAGGGTTTTTGTTTCAATATTTTCTGCAAAGTGGTGTTCCCATCCATTAATGGGAATCATTCAGGTATCCATACACACATTTTTGTTAGCAGTGGTCAAACATCTGGAAGACAGCCTCGGGGTGCTGGTGATGATCTGCACTGTCTCTTGATGCCAGCAGGTGGATGAAGCAGTGCCTGGGAGGGAATATGTTTCTGGTGGAGAGTTTCTGATAACTGAGAAGCAAGATTAGGCTGGATGAGGGTCTAGACAACCTGGTCTAGTGGAAAATGTTCCTGCCCATGGCAGGGGGGGTTGGAATGAAATGATCCTTAAGGTCCCTTCCAACCTAAATCATTCTATGGTCCTATGAGTCTATGACCCTTGCTGCTCTACAAACTCCTGTGGTAACAGTGACCCTGAGAACAATCTGGAAGGGCAGCAGATGAATTGTGGCTGTCTGTCTACACAGACATGTCCTGGCACTGCATATATTTTTCTGTTCTCAAAAGAATTTTCTCCAGGGCAAGGAAATGCAAAGTCTGTGTTGTATATGCAGGAAGCAGAGCTTAGCACTGCAAGGGAGCACCAAATGTATTTGGCTATAAAGACCTTGTGACTCTAAAGCAGGGGGAGAGAAACATGAGGCAGGAGCAGACAGATGAAGAATGGCTGAGGCTGTTCTGGAAATTTGGGTTAAATGTGAGCTTTGCTGCACCCAGGAATCCTAGGACTGTGTGAGGCCCTGCAGGAATTCAGGGGCCCCTCACATTACTGAGTGCAGTCACCTGCAGACACTGCTGAGCTGAGTTCAGTGGGTGCCTAAGTTTCAGATAGACACTAAATTAGCTGCTGAGGACATTGCAACATTTTGCATAAAATGCTTCTTCCAAAGCTGGGCGACCTTGAATAATCTTTCCCAGGCTGCTCTCTGCCTGCTTTTGAGTCTTTTCATTTTGCAATCCAAAAAGAAGACAAGTGTTTCTAGTTCTAGGCTGACACTATCCAGATGCATAATGGAAACCACGTGCTTTGTTTCTGCTGCTCTGGTTGTGGCCCATAAGATGTATTGAAACAGGTCTCAAAAAAGCTACATTGAGGAGAAGAACTGAATGAAAATTGTTTTGCCTCAAGTGCACTTCTGACATGAATTTGTCTTCCTTTGTTTTGGGCACTGCCCCTGTGGCATTCACAGGGTGTTTATAGTCCACTGCTTCAGGACATGGGAATGACATATTCTGCTTGTGAGACCCAATTTATTCATATTATCCACAACTGTATGAATCCCTGCAAGGATGACTTCCCTACCTCCTGCAGATCCCACCTCTGTCTTCTAGTGTTAGAGGTGTGCAAATCAAACTACCTCTTGCAGAAAGTCTTGTCCAATAAGAGGTAACAATGGGAAGAAATCCCAAATTTTATGAGGTTTAATTTTTTGGCAAGCAGATTTGATTCCTCCAAAGATATTTGCTTGACAATGATAAAATAGAATTTTGGAAATAAGTTTGCTGGAGATTAACTCATTATTTAAAGGCAGAATGAGGTGAAATTATCAAACCTGAAGTAAGGCTGTCTCTGGAGATGGGACTTGTGAAGTCTGTATCTGGAAGAAAATTTAGAGATTCCATTTAACCCAGTAAAAGTTTCATGGAGAAGTTCAGATTAGCTGTATTATTAATGAATGGCTCTTATCCTCCTGGTTTGTTTATGTACAGATTCTTACAGAAATATTATGAGTTAGAGAGTTACAAAATGCTTTATGGTCTGCACATCCCACTATAAATCCAGGTTGCCTTAGTTACCATCTGGCTAACTGCACAGGTGAGGGGAAAGAGAGAGACTGAGAGGGAAAGAGAGAGATTAGTACTAATACATTTTTTAAATCTAGAAAGATCTTGTGAATTCTAATGCTGTGATATGACAGAAAGCTTTCAAGATCTGCATAATACAAGAGGACTATGAAAGTAAGGATTTGGACTGGCAGCTCTTTGACAAGAGCACACTGATGGATCTTTTTGCTAAGAACGTCATGAATTGCCTAATCAAAACTTCAGCAGAGCTAATATGCAGTCACTTTTTGAAATTTTTCTGTATTTGTGTCTTCCTTGGTAATAAAATGTGCTTCAGGCGTGGGGCAACCAGGTGACTGAATTGTAAAGAGTGGATGCAGAATGGCATGATCTGGTCCTTACCTTGAATCTGGTCTGATTTAGGGTAAATGGAGGCCCAGGAAGAAAAGACATCTTCCCAGTGAAAAGGGCCTGTCTACTTGAACAAAGGCTGGAAGGGAATTCCTGTGAAGTTTTGTCACACAGCTGTGAGTCACATATTAGTTGACTTTTCATAGAGCAAGTCCCAGCTGACAGAATCTACAGCAAAGACTTGACATCTTCAGCCTTCATTTGAAAAGGCAAAAGAGAAGGTGAAATCAAATACTCCTAGCATATGCTGTTGTGAAGGAAAGTTTACATGAATAGAGGTCCCTTCCTGTGGGAAGAGGGGCCAGCACTTCATAAAAGCTGTTTTTAAAAGCCAAGCTCATAATCTTGTGAGAACAAAGTAATTTCTTTGTGAGCAGCACTGCTAGTAGGGTGAATGCTTGAGTCCTAGTGCTTTCCTCATTCCACTGCCCTATGCATACAAAGTAAAGTAAATTTGCTGCTGTTTTGTTTTGTTTGGGCTTTTTTTGCTTGTTTGTGTGTTTCGTTTGTTTGTTGGTTTTTGTTTGGTTGTGGTTTTTTTTGTCTAAGGCAAAATGCACCTTAGCTGGAAGAAGTTTGTAAACAAAACAGAAGTGTCTGTCCCATGGCCGCTCTTCCCACACAATCTGGAACAATATTCATGGCTCATTAGGCCCATGGCTTGCCTTTTTGGTTAACTTCTAATGAGTAATATGATCACACAGGTTGAGAGCTGGGAATTGACTTTCGTGGGACTCTAAGCCTCCAGGGATGCCAAATACAGATGTTTGCAGTCACTCTTCTCTAAAAGATACCCTGGGGATCTTGGATATTAGTGATGATAGCTTCTGACTCCTGACAAAAATAGTTTCTCTAAATTAGAATGAGGAAAATGGGTAGAAATCATGTCACCTTTTTTTTAAGTTTTAGTCTGAATTTATACTGAAATGAATAGGAAAGATGGATGAGTGGGCACACTGACTGTTACTCAGTATCCCCTAACCTTTATAAATTTTAACCTGATGGCCAAATTATCTTCCTTCTTCTGCACTGGTGTGGTCTCACCTCAAGTCCTGTGGGCAGTTTTGGGCACCACAATATAAAAGGGGCATTAAACTATTAGAGAGTGTCCAAAGGAGAGCAATGAGGATGGTGAAGGGACTGGAAGAGAAGCTGCATGAGGAGAATTTGGGATTGATTGCTCTGTTCAGCCTGGAGGAGAAGGGATTGAGGGTAGAGACCCTATTATGGTCTTCAACATCCTCAGGAGGGGAAGTGGAAGGGCAGGGACTGATCACCTCACTCCCTTGAACAGTGACAAGGCTGGAGGGAAAAGCACGAAGCTGAGTCATGGGAGTTTATATTGGATGGCAGAAAAATTTTCACCCAGAGGGCTGGGCACTAGAACAAGCTCCCCAGAAAAGTGGCAGCCCCAAGCCTGACAGAATTTGAGAAGTGTTTGGACAATGCTTTCAGGCACGTGGTGGGACCCCTGGGCTGTCCTGCATAGGGCCAGGAGTTGGACTTGATGATCCTAACAGGTCCCTTCCAGCTCAGCATATTCTGTGATTCCATGGCTCTGAGGTTCTTCTGTCTGGTGCTACTTGCTGAGCATGAAGCCATATGGTGTGGGACACTCCTTTGGTCAGCTGTTGTCCACGATCCCATCCCAGCTTCCTGTGCATTCCAGCCTTCTCACTGGAAGGACAACAGGAGAAGCAGAAAAACCCTTGATGTTGTGTAATCACTACTCAGCAATAGCTAAAATATCCCTGTTATCAACATCATTTTCATCATAAATATATCACCACATGAGCTGCTATGAAGAAAATTAACTCCATCCTAGCCCAAACCAATGTACTCAACTAAGGAACTTGAATTTTGTGTGTTGACTAAAAAATGCCCCAGATCTCTTTCTACACTGGTAGTCATAGTAATGATCCATAACAAATAAGAAAAGCAGGAATGCTAAGTTGATGTGTTTCAAGGAGGGAAGCAGGAACTTCCATTCAGATCCCATAAGAAGGTGAAATGTGAACTTTGGCACACACTTGCTCTTCCTGCAGAACCTCTGACTGCTTAGTGATATTAGTTTTCAACACAATGCTCTTTCACAAAACCTGCACTTGGTCAAGCATGTGCTTCCTGGGATAATAAGAATAAACCAGCTCTTTTGGCTTATTGAAGTGCATATTGAAGGCAGAGTTATTGAGGTTCACCCACAGGCAGAACACTTGGACATCAATCTTTATTCTCAATTCTGGCATTGGCAATGTGGTTCCTCGGGGCTTCTTTTTACCCTTCTCCATGGTGAGTGCAATCATAACTTAGCCATCTCAGATCTTGAGATTTCAAAGTGTAACTAAGGAACCTTTATTCTCACTGGTCACTGAAATAGGTGAGATCAAATATTAGACAGAAATATAGAATGGAGTACAAAATAACACTCATTACTTTCTCCATAGCACTCAGTTTCCTTTTTAGACTTGATGTCTGAAATATACTGGACAGATAATTTTTCCAGCAGTGCTAACTATAGATGAGTAATTCTGATGGTCTTTAAAAATAGCTCAGGCAATAAACTTCCTATCTACACAACTAATGCACTTACAACTACCACATCTTGAAATTCTCTGATTTCTTTTAAGGGGTCCCTATTCCAGCATTTGAAGTTTACTACAACAATAAATATGGCAACACTGCCATTTCCGATGGGGTGAGGAGCTCAGGACTGATTAGTGTTAATTTACTCCCAGAGGTGGTTTGAGTTTTGACAAAAAAGGTGATGTTTTGCTGTTGCTGTTTCAGTTTTCAGGCTGAGCATTTCTTTAAATGCCTATTGCCTCTGCTCATCAGTATAAAAGCATGATTGCTTTTTATTGCCATTCTCCCCCAGCACAAGATTGTGTCTGTGTCTCTTGCAGACTTGTCAATCTGAAAACTTCATTTGTAAATTGCCAGAAGTCCTCAGGGCATATTTCTTGCAGTAGTCTACCCTCTGTCTCACAGGAGAAGAGAGAGATTCACCTTTGGCTGTGTGGGATGGCAGAGAACCAGCCTGCATCCTCCTGTGAGGGTTCTGCAGGGGCTGGTGATGATGGGTAGGTGGGCTGCATGTTTTCCCTTCTGTCCCATTTTCAGTGGGACTATGACAGCAAGCTGCAGGATCCCAGGGCAATCCTGTAGCTCAGGGAATTGTATTTGCTCTTCTGGGGGCTGTGGCACTGCCTGAAATCAATCTTCTGCTCATCTCAGTGCTTTTCCCTTGTTCTCCCTTACAGTCCTCTGGCTCCTCATCACATTTTCACTCCTAGCTGGTTCTGGGTCTTTCTGCTCCTCTTGGCTGCCTGGGCACCAACTTATTTTCAGTTCCATAATTGTCCCTACCAGCCAAAAGAAGCAACCTCTGGAAAAATTTGGCTCAAAACCTGTGATGGAGTATCCTTGCTAGACTGAAAGTTCTAGAGGGACTGAAAGATTTTGTGCAATATACTCTGCTGAAACTGCAGCTCACCAGGCACAAGGAGAGTGGACAGGACACTCCTGGTAAGTGAAGTGTGGAGATGAGTATGAGGGTGCTAGATAATTGCCATGAAAACAGTGAAATAATTTAAGTCTATGGAAGATTTACTTCCCTAGCTTTCCTTTAAATTACTTCATATTTGCTTCTTCTCTTAGTTTGATTTCTTCAAACAGCAGAAGCAATTTTACTGAAATTTCCTAAGGACCCTGCTTTTCCACAATCAGAGCATACATTTAAGGGAAAATGTTTAAACGTTCCAAACTTTCTGTTTGCAAATAACATGATGTGATAAGAGACTTTCTGTTGGTCTCATTGGAAGTTGAGGACAAAGTGAGAAGGCTGAGACAGAAACACAAGGGACAAAGAAGAGAGATCAGTCAAAATGTGTAAGATCAGTGAACGTGACCTGTCATGCCTCGATGGCTCACTTTTGCTTGCTTTCCTCCAGAAAATGAAAGGTGCCTTTTTGTGCTCTGCAAGAACAGCCTGAGTCTCACTGAAGATGTTGAGATGGGGGAAGGGAAGGTTGGTAGAGCAACTGAGAAGTAAAGGGAAAATTTTGCTCATGTTTCATTTCTGTGCTTGAAACTTGAAATCCAAGGTTCAAATGTCATTTAAAGGATTGTGATTAAAGCTTGGGGTGTTTCTTAAGGGATTTCTGCATATAGAGATGAATAAGGGTGCCACACAGCACTTGCAAAAGGAGCAAAGAAGGATGGGTGCCTAATCCTTATAATTCTCTTTGTAGGTTCTTTTGTAGATCATACTGAGTACCTATCTCACATTTAATATGCCTTTGTAGACCTTATGCAATCCTGTATTCACCAAATTCCTTTGCTTGGTTACAAAGCAGGCAGTTATTTTCAGCAATAAGCAATGAGAACAGCAGATGCTTTTGATCAATATTTTCCCAGAAGAATTTTCATTCTATAAACTGCTTTATCATCCCACTAATGCCAGCAGACCTTCAGGGAAAGCAGAGCACCAGGGCATTGCTAATACTGAGCATTCCCTGTGTATGTTCTGTTCTGGGGTCAGTGTGGTAGGAGCTGTCTCTCACTTTATCCAACACAATTCCAAGCTGGTGCCCAGCCACTGAAGCCTCATTCTATGACATCTTCTCATCTTGTCACTTTTATTTCTCACTTCCCTTAAAAATGAGCACTTCAGACCTCAGCTGTTCTCTACTGTTGGGAAGTCTGAATCCAGAAATCATGTAGGTGCATCCTTTTATTTTTTTCTCCCTCCCAGACGCATTATTTGAAATAGCAGAATGACTTTTTTTCCTGAAGCTTTAGATATATCTATGCATCTGTATATCTATATATTTATATCTTTCCCTATTCTGTGGGCTATTTTTAGATGCTACTGCTGAGTACCATGAGCTACTGCATGTGAACAGGTTGATGTATATTGCCTCTCCTTGTTCCACATCTTCTACTGCAGCTGTAAAGAATGTGGCTTGAAATAAATCTGAGTTACTCACATTATGATTACTTGCTAGAGTCAATCAGTTTTCCAAAAAAGTTTTGATTGATTTTATACAAGAAAGTAACTCTCTAGATAGAGGACTAAGTAGAAAGAAGTCAGATTTATTATTGTATTTGTCTGTATCTCTTTATAGAGCTGCCTGAGTCTCAGACACTGAAAAAAAACCAAAGCAAACCCAAGCAAAATAACTGAAAACAATGACAAAAAAAAAAAAAAAAAGGTCTTGAGAAGCTACCTAATTACACATTTGAAGAAAATAAAGACTGGTAGATGTTTCTTTAGCCTAAAGATTCTCAAGCATTTAGTTACAAGGACCTGGTTCCTCTTGTGCTCTATGAAATGTGTAGAGGCCTTTGGTGATGAAAATCCATGTGGGTTTTGTATTTTTACTGCACTTTTTTTATATTTGCCTCCCTCAAAAGTAGCTAGTTTGCTGTCATGTTTTTGATTTGCAATGACAAGAATGCAGATTACACACTGATGTATAAGATATTAAACTTCCAGGACAGATGAACCCAACTATCATTTTTTACAACCACCTGAAAGGAGGGGGGTTGGCTCTTCTCCAGGCAGCAAGTGAGAGAATCAGAGGAGATGGCCACAAACTGCACCAGGGGAGGTTCAGGTTGGACAGCAGGAAGAATTTTTTCACTGCAAGGGTGGTCAAACATTGGAATGGACAGCCCAGGGAGGTGGTGGAGTCACTGTCCAGGGAGGTGTTTCAGGAAAGGCTGGACATGGCTCTCAACTCTCTGGTCTGTATGATGAGGTGGTGTTTGGTCAAAGTTTGCACTTGATGACCTTGAAGATCTTTTCCAACCATGGAATGATTCCATGATTTTATGAGTTGTCCAAAGGAGTATTCCATATCATATGGCATCATGCTCAGCATATAAAGCTGGAAAGAGGAAGGAAGAAGGAAGGGACATTTGAAGTTATGATATTTGCCTTCCTCAGTCACCTTATGTGAGATAAAGCTGTGCTGTCCTAGAACTGGCTGAGATGAGCTCAGCTGGTCAGAGCCGGGTGCTCATAACACCAAGGATGTGGGTTTGATCCCTATGTGTGCCACTCACTTAAGAGGTGGACTCGATGATCCTCATGGATCCCTTCCATCTGAGAATATTCTGTGATTCTGAAATTCAAAAATCTGCCTGCTGATGGGACTTAGTGAACAAATTCCTTATTTTGCTCTTCCTGTGCACACAATTTTTGTCAGCTTGTCTGGTAAGCTGTCTTTATCTCAACCCATGTATTTTCTTACTTTCACCCTTCCATTTCTCTCCCCCATCCCACTGGAAGGGATTGGCTGGGTGTCTCTGTGATGCTCAGATGCCTGCTGGGGTTAACTCAAGATATCCTTCCCATTTCATGTTCTTTTACTCCTGTGCAGCTGAGCAAGCTCAGCCTGTCAAAAGTGCTCTGGTGGCTCTGAAGGAGGGAAGTGAAGAAAGGCTGGACAGCTGTAAGAGGAGTGAAAGGCCACAGGAATCCTTGCTGGATGTTGCACTGGAATTTGAGTGTAGCTGTGAGTGTGTTACCAGAGGCTGTTTTGTAAGAAGCTGGGCTGAAAGTCTTTTTAGGGAGGAAATAACAAACATGTGGTCACAAGAAGATAGATGCCTGAAGGACAGAAAGTCTGGAGCAACCAGAGGGTGCAAGTTATTTGTGTGGAAGAAAGTGGAACTCGATGTTCCCAAGTTACTAGAAAAAGAAGGTGGTTGATATGAAGCAGAAGTAAAGGAAGGTGAGATAAGTCTTTATGTAACCTGTACAGAAACCTCTCCTGACTTCCAAGCCCACCCTAGATGTGCTCTCATGCTGTTTCTCCGTGCCATATCTGTCAGTCCTGTTCTAGCTATCCTAGAATGCAGACAAGAAAACTGCATTCAGCACTGCAGTAGTGGTTCCTCCAGGGTTAGTAAAAAATACACAAATATTCACTTCTACTGCTATTTATGTTCTCATATGAGTACATCTTATATCTGAGTTAGGAAGAAAAAAAAGATACATCAACCAAACCATTGTAATCTCTCAGCAAAGTTCTTAATGAGTGTTCCTAGGAAAGAAAGAAAGAAATGAAACACACTATGTTTTCTTCCTTTGTTTCCTTCTGCAATTTTCCAAGAAGCACTGCTCTACACATTATCAGCACTATAAATCTAATACTCCTTAGAAACACTTGTTTAAGAGATAAGAGCCAGGGACAAAAATATATAAAAACTTGATTCTGGGTCTGCAACCACTGCTTTACAACAGATCATAGGAGGGATTTTTTTTCTCCTCTCAGGGAATTCATAGCTTTTGCTATGACAGATAAAAATATTTTTAATAATCTTGCAACAAGGAATTTAGTGTGTGATCCTTAAAACTAAGGCAAGACAAAATCTTTTCTGCTTCAGGAGCATGACTGATCAAAGAATGCATTTGAAACACCTCCAGTGCTGCCGGGTACAATTCCACTCGTTGGAGGCTCATTCTTTTCATATGAGTGCAGAAAAACAAGCAACATTTAACGCATTCATATCCCGTCCCTTTTTTACACTTCGTTTCCTGTTCTTATTATGAAGCATTGTCAGACAACTGGATCTCTGTACTTCATGGTTCATTAGCCCCCTTGCCAAAGCACTCACAGGATTACCAAGAGCCAAGGCAGATGCACTATTTGCACAAACGCACACACATGCTCACAGGCTATTTAGATGGAATTATTATTTGTAAATTACTCTTAATTAGACTGTTCATCAGTCTGAGTGATTGTGGTCCCCTGTTATAGTAGCACTAAATTAATCCCTGAAATTCATTGCCATTGCTTTTTTTTTTCCATGTGTGTTTCCCCCCACAGTTTTAAAATAACATCCTCTTATTGCTGGAACAGTTGATAAGATTTTGACGTTGCTCAGCCTGGTGTTAACTCCATAATCCTGGCTGCTGCCCCCGTCAGAGCTCTTCACCTTTCATGAGAGGGGAGCAGTATGGGACAAGATCTTACTGAGAAAAAATGGCTCACAGGGAAATAAAATTATTGGGATCCACCTTGTCTTGAATTCCCAGAGGTTTCATACATGTGGCTCCACAACTGCATTCCAGGCTGAGCCTCACACTTCCAGCAGTCTCTTTGAAAGGTGGCTCCTATCTTAAGGAGGGGGGTTATGTCAGCTTGTCACTTAGACACTTATGCTGAAGATGAGAGGGATTAATCTGCCTTTGGCATTTCCCAACTCCTAGCATGTGTGCTCCTGGCTTTCATGTGTGGCTTTGATTGATCCCTTTCAGAAAAATCCTTTCCCTGTGCTGACACCCTGAGCACTTTCCCAAGTGTAAGGTTTCTACTATAAAACCACCCACCAAAATAGGATTTGCCATTCTGAATCTCAGTGGCTGAATGAACCTTTGGGAGGTCTTGGCTGGAGACAGAGGCTCAGTGCAGGGAGTGGGGGGAGTAATTTGTTTTTCCTATGGGCTGCCTCATAGAATTTAATGCCTTCTCTTCTCAATGCAGTCCCTGCAAGCAGTCCAGGCTCCTGTGTCTGGAAATGACTCTTTGGATTTGGCACTTGCCGAGGCAGCTGGATCTTTCCTACTTTTTTCACTAGAAAGTGCCTATCTGTGATGCCTTTACCCTGGCAGTCAGTTTGCCCTCTTCTCCATCTTCCTTAACAGACTGCACCATCAAATGTTTTATTGTGTTTTTGCTTGTGACATGGTAAGGAAGAAGGCAAGAAGTCTCAGAGAAAAAAAATAAAATACAAGCAGTCAAGAAAAAGAAAAGGCAAAACAAATCCTCCCACCGAAGCAGAGATCTCAGAGCTCATTTATTTCAACTTTCAACTTACACTGAGATTTTCCAATTTGCTGACGTTGAAAAGTACATTGAATCTTGGCTGAAGTACAGGTTCTAAAACACTTATTATTTTATTTTTTTTAAGGAGAATTTATATCCACAGTTGCACAGGAGACAGATAAAAGAGCAGGCAGATGAAGCCTTCCCTATCCAGGGTGGGGAATTTGCAAGCACTGTGATAAATTTCAGTGGAGAGTTGTTTTCTTTGAGTTTCAGTTGTATTGTGCTATTGAAAATCTTCAGAGCTAATTTCCTTGTTGTCAGAACTGAGGGAGGAAGGAGACATTGCTGGGCTATTTACTTCATTGCTACTTTTTCCTTCCTTCTGCTTTCAGCATCTGGAATCTTTCTTGATAATGCCCAGCTAGCCTGACTGTGATACTAAAGTGTTCTGCCAATCTATTCCCTCTCATCAAATAGGACTTCCAGGTGCAAGGAGAACCACAGATCTGCTGTCAGATGTGTTCTTCACTCTGCTGTGTTTTAAACTTGCTTTTTCTCCACTTGAGAACTACTTCAGCCACTTGCCATGCATCCAACTCAGCTGAGCCCCAGCAACACAGCAGGAACCAAATATTGGGCAAACCAAATTAAGGGTCTGAGTCACAGTTGCTCTGAGGAGCAAGCTGAGAGGTTATGACTGATCTTTGTGGCTTGGTTCAAGCAGTCTCTGTCCACATAAGAAGAAGCACTTGCTGTGCAGTGGTTGCCTACCTTGCCTCATTGCCATTCTCTGATGCTGGGCTTCACAGGGTTAGTGAAGGGCAGCAGGCTCATTTCCCAATTAAGAAGAAAACTTATTTGTGTTTGCTTAAAGCTCACTTGGATTTTTCCTGACCTTCACCCAGATGATCAGAGCTCTGCCACTGCCTTTCCTACTCTAGAGTTAATCTCTGTGAGACCAGGGTTTGAAGAGAGGAAGTTGAACCTACCCTACAGTCCTGTCTTTAAACAATGAAGTGATGAATATCCTGTAAGACCCACAAAATGTAAATTTCCTCTACTTATATAATTTTCCTTCAATTTGTTCTGCTACTATCATATTCTTATAATTGATTTTTAACTCAACCAAATATGTAGTTCTCCTTAAACTTGAAATGCCTTAGCTCTATTTCAAGATTTTTCTTCTCATGTGCAGCAGGTGCACATGCCCAGGTGCTGGCTCTGGCAGGGGGTGTCTGTGAGGAGAGTTCAGGGCTGCCCCATATGGGACACAGATGGTCCCAGGGGGCTCCAGTGGTTCCACTTCAACCAGTCTGGGGTTGCTGGGGGGAAAACAAGCTCTGGAAAGGCCAAAGGCAGCAGTGGCAGAGCAGGAGTGAGCAACAGGGTGGAATTTCAGCTCTTAGCCAGGGCTAATCTGACACATCATGACAAATCTATCATGTAATTAAAAGCACCTATTAATTTTCTTTGCTTCTTAGGCAATATCTTTCCTTATGATTGCGTGTGCACAGTTCCAGTAGACTTGCTCAGTGCTGGCTCTTGTGTTGGCAGCAAAGCCCCATCTACTCAGTGCTGCAAGGTGTAATGACTGAAGATCATTGCTGTATTAAGGTAAAAGGCCCAGGAAAAGTGAAACTTTGCTGGTAAAGCAGCTTGTGTAGAGAGACACTCAGATCTGTTGAGAAATGTTTAGCATCATGAATGTTTTTGAAAACGCGAGTGACTGACACACCCCTGAGGACCTGACTGGTCTGACTGTCTCTGGGAAGTCATACAAATGCTATGATGTCTTCAGAGTGCCCTTTCATGACAATATTCCCAATAGGAGAGCATATTTAGCATTACTGTGACTCTCGAAGGACTGGAACAGGTTAACTGCAGCAGCTCTCTCTGTTTCATGCTAATGCAATTTCTTTACCTGACTGCTCATGCTTTCAAGATCAAGGGACCACATCATTATATTGGCCATTTATCTTACTAATTTTTCCCTACAAGCCAGAAAAGCATCTATGATGGCCAGAATTTCTCCTGAAAAGCCTAGAAAACACTCTTCCAGAGCAGGTTTTTCTTGCTCAGCTCTCTACCCCAGCTGGCTGTATGGATTATAGAAGATGTTTTAGGATGCTGAGTTGTTGCTCCTCTTCTGCAGCAGAAGTTAAGGGCAACTGAGGATCTAAGGGGCAGAAGGGTCTCAGTGATGTCAGTTTGTTCCCTGCCAGCTATGCAGGAGATAACAGCCTGGGAAATGTGATAAGCTAAGCTTGAAATTGTGTCCTGCTGCACTCCTGTTTTAGGCTCAGCAGGAAAGGAGCCACCATGCCTCATGAAAGGACCACTTCAGAGTTCCTAACCATGCTGCCTGTCCTCTAGCTCCTGGGGCATACCTGTGCAGCAATCCTGGATGTAAATGGCATCTTAAAAGTTGCTGCACACTTTTTGGGCAACTGAATTGAGCCCAAAAATTCAAAATGTAAAAAAGAAACATTGTCTTTCACTTAGGCTTTCCCCAGAACCCATACTTTCACTTCAAAATTTTAGTGTAAACATAATTATCTAAGCTTTTGCTAATGTTGAGATTAACAGAGGAGGTTAGTATTGTTCAATACACAGATTCATAGCAATCTAAATAATTGAAATATCTTCATGACATTGCCATGAATGTGATTTGAGAGGAGCCTGACTGGAGTTGCATATTTTGTGGAAAGAGGATTGTATCAATAGATGACAAAGGTCTAGTGCTGAGCAATATGCTGTAGTCCCTCAAAGGAATGATTGGACAATCTATTTGAAATCAAGATAAACAGAGAATTGGAGAAAATACTGTGGAAATGCTCATGTATTGACAGTGTAGTGACTTTGCTATGCTGTCTGTCTGGAATTTTGCCAGTCTCATGCTGGTGGTTCTCTCCTTGGTTGAGCTCTGGGAAAGAACGGTTAAAAGCAGCTTGAGGCATGCAAACTCTAAAGAAAATGTGAGGAAATGAAATCCAAAGTGTTATTTTCACCGGGGGTCCGTAGCAGTAAAATACTTTAATGAAGCAGAGAACATGGTAGAAGAGCATGAAGTCCAGGAAATTTCCCTAGGCATAAGAGAAAGGGAATAATATACAATAGGCATAGGAAGAAAAAGACTGAGTGGCAGGATTAGTGGACATGGAGCTAAGTTTCATGCCAGGACACCTAAGATCTGTCACCAATACAGCCATATTTTCCTCTCAAGTAAATTACTTGCTTTCTCTGGACATCTAATTGGTTTTCTGTCCTTCATTTAAGGCCTTTAGGTGAGGAGACAGCAAGGCCCCTCTTGTGTAGCTATCTGAGAACTGGCCCATCAGAATCCCAATCAGTGGCATAAATAGCAAGGACAGAGCACAGCTGAAGTGATCCTGTTTCTTGGAGTGATCTGGGATCCAAAACAAGCAGGAGGAGGGTGTGAGTGAACAAGAACAGCTTTTTATAAAGAGTCTCTACCTTGTTCAGTGCACCAAGACCCCTTATGACTTCATGGATCAGGAGTTGTCTGTGCCTGGCAAATGCATCTGTGACCCTTGGCAAAAACCCAGAGGGGTTCTGAGTTCAGTTCTGCAGAGTGGCTGCAGAAGGTCAGGAGGAAGACAGCCTACTCTTCACTTTCTTACTGTTACTCCAATATGATTACTATCCAAGAATCTGCAGTAAAGACATCAGAAGGTCACTGGATAAGGAGCAGCATCTCTGTCAGAAGGAGTGGTGGAACTTACCTGGGGAGAAGTCTGACTAGGTGTGATCATAGACTTCTCTCCCATCTCTACTTGTTCCCTTTTCTGAGTCCGTCATGCTGGAACTTGCTGCCCACTTGCTGGCTGGATCATACGGTTTTAGAAACCTCCCAATGCAAAATAATAATAATAATCAAATGAAAGAGGTTATTGAAAACATTACAGGCCATAATTTTAAAAAATGTTGGATCCTGTCACTATGTTCTCTAGTATTTATAGTTTTATAAACTGCCAACAGATCCGAGTGTTTTGTCTTTTTGACAAACATTTCATGCAATCATAAATTAACTCATTTCTCAGCAAAATCTGACATCAGCAGTTAAGCTGTCAGTATGCAAAAGTACTAGGGCTGGCAAATCCTCATCTCAGAAGCAAAACAAAGAGCCTAAATGCATCCCAGACAGTGAGCTAAGTGTGCCTGAGCTGAGTCTGCTATCAGGGGCCACATTGGTCATGGAGCTGACAGGTGGTGATTCTGCAGCTTAGGTATCAGCCAAAATGGCTCTGGACATGTTGGCCTTATTTATTACCCTGCACAGGTATGCAGGAGAAGCTTCTGGGCTTTCAATGGAGCCAGGGATCTTAAAGCCTCTCCATTTTTTCCTTTCTAGATTGTATTGAGTTCCATGCATTACTGGTTTAGATCTTAAGAGGAGTTCTGCACCTGGTGTTTTTTTAAATTTTCATATACAGTGCTGATAAAAACAAAATATAGACCAATAGAAAATTCATTTATCCCCTTGATGCTGGGATTTACCACCTTTCTAATAGGGTAGGACACTTTGAGCAGTTAGATCTGCTGCCATGTGTTTTGAAGGAGCTGCAGAGGAGTCAGACCTGCCCTGAGCTCTGCACAAGCTCAGGAAGAGCTCTGCTTATAGTTATAATCTATATGAATCTTTCACTTTGAGCAGAGATGCATGCTTAGTCTCATTAGCTTTTCCATTTCCCACACTTCCTTGAGTGGGACATCCTTCCTATGGAAACCCTTCTAAACATAGTGCTGTTAAGGCACACCTCAAAAAGAGGGGAACAATCCACCCTTGTGCAAAACACATCTCTTACCTGCATAATGAGCAGAAAAATGAAATTATAGCAATTACTGATTCCTTGGAGGAGCTGGAGTGGAAGGCAAGAGCAAGGAGAAGTACCCAGGCCGCTCAGGTACAGTTGTAGCTGTCATGGAGATACAGAGGCTGCTGAAAGAGCACTCAGCAAGCTTGAGACATTTGTGTGCCTACAGATCCACCTAAGCTCTTCCAGAAGCCTTGATATTAACAAGTATCACCCAAGCTCAGACTTGAAGTTCTGAGATTAAAGGTGAGCAGGAATTTATTCTCTGCTCCAGGCAGGCAGCTCTTACAGAAGATATCTGCTGTTAATTCCAGGGAGTGATGCACAGGGAGAGTCCAGCTGGGCATCAAACTGGCCACGTGTGTGTCAGAGCCAGGACCTATGAGCATGTAATGGATTTCCTAGGAGACTGATTTTCCTGCTGTAGCACTGTACTAACACAGCTGCACATTTCGCCTGGCAACAGATTTGTACCAAGGTAACTGTAAGCAGGACAGAGCAAATTTTGTTTACTGCTGTATGATGGAAGGAACTGCTTTTTATTTGAACTGGGCAGTGTGAAGGGATCGTGACAAAACTCTGCTCATAATTCACTTAAGATCCCACTGCTTAAACTTCAGTACTCAGCACCATCTTAGGCTTTTGGCATGTCCCACCTGGTCACTGTTGGGTTGTGAGTCTCCCCCAGGACCCACAGCATCTCTGGATGTCAAGGACAGGGTGGGGTATTTCACCATGTTTGCATGTTCTATGGAAACATCACCAAAAAAACTTTGCTGTTCTTTGGGGCCGAGTTTTGAATGGCTAAGGGATTTGTGACCCAGTGAAGAAAAGGTTTCCATTACCCTCTCTTGACTGCACATTTCAGCTTGCATGGGGAAGACGAAAATGTTTGCTTCCCATTTTGGGAGCCAGTATGGAGCAACTTCCTTTGAGCATCTCAGGAACCAACCAACCAACAGTCCCCGTGTCTTTTGTGGTTTCCAGCATATTTGTTTGGGGACTAGTGTGACAAAAATAGATATTTAATTAAAAATAGCCAGCATTCAGTCTATACAGAATTTAGTATTAAATTAAAATTAAAATTAAAATTAAAATTAAAATTAAAATGAAAATGAAAATGAAAATTAAAATTAAAAAAATCTTTTAACAAATGTCAGCCTTCAGATTCTCTAGTGACAATAACAACAGTATCATGCCGATGCCTAGCATTTTTTGTTCACTGTTCCTGCTTCAGCTAATGTCTACACTCATTCATCATATCTTTTCAACATTTTGGCTTTCCTCCCAGGCAGGATATGTTTGATTTTTTTTTTTTTTTTTCCTGAAAGGAATAGAATATAATAGGAATCATTTTTGTTTAGTTGCAGGGAAATATATATGGAGATAAATAGCACTTGAATCAATAAAAGGTGAGACCACAGATCTTACTATTTAAAGCTTTAAACATTACTTATTTATCCATTCTTCTAAAGTGAAAAAATGGTGATTCTTTAATCATTTGATAATGGTTATAGACATATGTTCAGATAAGGCCTTTGTTTGTTTATCAGTGTCTCTAGTGTGATTGTCACTTATTTAATACAAAGCCTTTCAAGATCTTTTCTCTCAGCTTCTTCATTGAGGAGTGTGTGGACTACTTAATACAGTATAATTCTCAAAGTGCCATTGACATCTCACTTGTACAATTATAAATGAAGAATTTTGATTCTTTTTTTTTGCTTAGGGAAGCCAGATGGAAAGCAGGGTGTAAGGACAGGTAATAATTTCCTGTAGCAGAGCTAGGCTAAGCACAGATTTGGCAGATCTTTGCAGCTTTGGCTCCAGTGATTCTGGATCTTTTTTGACTTCAGACCCTGCTGAGAAATCTTCTTATCACCTGACTTGCACTCTGGGCTTCTGCTGTTGACCATCCAAGAGGAAATAAAGAGGAGCATGAGAAAGATGCTACCAAGAACAAAGTTTTGGCACTGAAGGAGTATAAAAAGGTTAGTGTGGCTTGTGCCCTGTCTGCTCCTTAGTAATTTCTGTTTTCTGGTAAAGTGAGTTACAGCTCATTCTAATAATGCTGTAGATTCAAACCTCCCACTGGAGACTAAAGATGTTGCCCAGGTATTAACCCAACATCTTAAAGGGTTAAAACCAGTGTAAAAATCTTAGCAGAATTGAAGGAAAAAAACCTGGTATATTCATTTCAATTTCTCCTCCACAATATATAAAGTGTGGGAGTATTTAGAAACAAAAGTGACTTTTACTCTGACAAACTGCTTTGTTTTTACCACAGCTTGGTGGTGGGTAGAGTTTTGTGTTATTTCTTAGTGTAGAAAAATAGAAGTGAAAGAAACTAAGAGACTTGCCATGGTATCAGACAGCGGCGAAAAATAAGACCATCCTCCAAGCCACTGGATCTTTAGCATTAGGGAACCTGTAGAAATTAAAAGAGCTTTCAGAACGAGTCTGAAAAACCCCAGCACAGCTGGAAATGACCATGGGGTGAGGCCAGATCCATCTGTGTTGTAAATTCATCAACTCAGATGATCAGCTAGAGTTACACCACAGCCAGGATTATGAATATTTTCTAAGGTAGTGCTTTTCCTTTTCCACCTAGTAAATCTGTGCCTGGTTGCTTAATGAGTTCCCTACGTTCTGATGTATCTGAGAGAAGTTTTGGTCACACAGTTCCTTGGTGCTGCATTAGCTGTAAATATGGGAGGCCCTGACTGCATTATCCCAGTGTTGTGTTTGTCTTGGAAATCCTTGCAAATCCATCATAATCTCATCATCTCAAGCAATTATTCTGTGTGTTTAAATGCTTCCCTGAAAAGGGATTGTTTCCACAGCTGGACTCAAGTGGCTTAGCTAAGTGTAGACTGTACTGAAAGTTCACCACTTCAACAAGTGGTTACCACTTGGACTTGTCCAGATTGTTGTATTTGCACACAAATCAATTGCAAGAGAGTTGAAAAATCCATTGAAGTTGTTTGGCTGATTAAAGAACTGGTCACACCAAAGTGAACATACAAACGCTGGACTGGATTAGTTGGTTCAACAATTCCTTACAATTATTAACAAGTGCATAATAAATGTGTAGTAGAGAAAAGTCTATAAAAATTTATTCCACATGCCTTCCCAGGCCAATAAAACATTTATAACAGTCTGTGAAAAGACTTATAATAAAAAATCAATTGCCAGTGCTATAGTATGGCATGCAAAGAAGACCAAAAGCTTTGCCATGACATCCTCCAGTACTCACAGGGGCAGGGAGCGAAAATTTATATGGACAAAGCAAAAATCCTACTCCAGTACTTCGCAGCACTCTGATGTATGGGGCATTCTGAACATGAGCTGGTGTGTGCCCAGGTGGGCAAAGAGGCCAGTGGCATCCTGGCCTTGTGTGTCAGCACTAGTGTGGCCAGCAGGAGCAGGGCAGTGATTGTCCCTCAGTGCACTGGGGAGGCCACACCTGGAGTGCTGTGTCCAGTTCTGGGGCTATCAATTTAGGAAGGACATCGAGGTGCTGGAGCAGGTCCAGGGAAGGGAACAGAGCTGGGGAAGGGTCTGGAGCACAAGTCTGTTGAGGAGACGCTGGGAGAGCTGGGGGACTCAGCCTGGAGAAGAGGAGGCTCAGGGCAGACCTTATTCCAGCTCTCTACAATCCCTGACAGGAGCTGGGCACGGTTCAGTCTCTTCTCCCAGGCAACCAGCGACAGGACCAGGGGAAATGGCCTCAAGCTGTGCCTGGGGAGGTTCAGGTTGGACATCAGGAGGAATTTCTTCACAGAAGGGGTTGTCAAACATTTGAGTGGGCTGCTCAGAGAGGTGGTGGATTTTCCATCACTGGATGTGGCACTCAGTGCCATGGTCTAGTGACGTGGTGGTGTTCAGTCAAAGTTTGGACTTGTTGTTAGAGATCTTTCCAGCCTAATTGACTCTGTGATTCTGAGATCACTTATCACCTATGTCTGTCTGCAGCAATCTGGAGTGATTCAGAGAGAGGCAAAATCTTGCCCTAAAACATCCCAAGGGACAAATTATACCTAAGAAGGAAAGAGTTCTTTCATCACCTATCTAGGCAACTGGCAGAAACCCTGAAGAATGATAATGATACTATATTTAACAATTTAGTCTTCATGCTCAAGCCAATGACATCACCTGAAAGCATCAGGTATTTCAGAGGAAGTTGCAAGGAATGAAGTTGACATGTAAAAAGAAATGAGAGGATAAGAGGAGTGGGGAAAGCTACATTTGACATGCAGGTCCACATCCTCTCCAGTCCTCCTATAATATAAAAATATTATGGTCAGATGATCCATGAAGTAGGGAGGAAATAAAAGGAAGGAAAAGACAACATACTATCTGTTTTAAGAGGAGATAAAATTACTCCATGGTTCTGCAGAGGTACGAGTATGGCATGGATATTTGAAATGTTTATATATGTGTATGTATGTTTGTAATTGCAAATATGCACAAAAGACATTTAATCAGAGTAGAGGCAGTCTCAGAAAGTTCCCATTAGTGAAGTTGATTCTGATTGCAGAGGCTTATAATGAAGTTAATGAGAATAACACTTTAATCATGGATAGCTGCTGCTGTGGAGAGTATAATAGCCACATTATTTAGGCTGGATTTTTCCTCTGACAAACACAAATTTAGATCATAATGGTCAGAGGTTTGGTTCCCAATTCTCAACTGAGTCAATTAAAAGTAGAGAGAGTAGGAGAGTTCTTGCTGAGAGATGAATGGACATAAACTCCTTTGAAAGACAAATCTTTTTTGTTCACATCTCTACATATTGATTTAGGAACTTAACATTGGCTACTGAATTTAAATTAGGAGCCAAAAGATACTGTTCTGCTTTCTGAACATAGTTAATGAATTAATCTTCCCAGTGTGCCCTCAGGGTAGGTAGCAATCATTATTTGAATTTTAGAAATGCAGATAGCTAAGGATAAGTAATTTCTGAAGTATCCATCAAAGTTCAGGATACCTGCCTTTTGGTTTTCCAGAGGCTTGTTCAGCATTCTTTTGACAGAATGTGCACAAATAAGGCCAAAGAAAGACAGCTGGAAACACAATAAACATTTCTAATTGAGGTGTCAGGGGATGAAAAACTGGATATCTGTGCCCCCTGCCCTGCCACTTTGTGTGATGAGTAGAAGGAAGCAGGTGGCATCATTCTGAGCTGTTTGGAAGACCAAAATGTGTTGAGAGGAAGGTTCTTCAGCCAGAAGGCCAGCCAATGTGGAAGAGCTGCTATACCCCCAGATCTGAGGCTGGTGTTGGTTCTACTCATGTTTATGAATCTAACCTGAAGCTGCAACAGAAATCTTCCAACAGAAATATTCTCCAAAAACAAATGTAATGAAGATGTTTAGTTGGTAGAAGAGGGTCACTTTGCAACAGCAAACTTATTGTTTGAAAACTATAAATATATATTCTGACTTTTATGCGAGGTATTCAGATTTCTAGGAGTATGTCAGCAATGTAAATTGAAGCTGTAAGAGTAAAATTTGAGGAGAAATTGAAAAAAGTTGGAAGCTTCACGCTTACTGTCTTCCTCCTGGATGAGTCAGCAGCTGCTGTAAACACAGCCCAGAACTCACTTGAGTGATATCCATGGAATTGGGTTGAAACTCTAACAAAAGAAACCACTGGAAGGAAACATTTTCTTGCCATCCACAAGGTAGATGGAAGGCATGAAAGTGCTCATTCCTCAACTTGTTTCAAAAGCAGCAGCTGGTGGTTTGCCCTTGCCTGAGTGATGAGGATACTGCACTAGAAAGAGTTATCTTTCCAGTGCCCCTAGTTCCCTGCTAAGGTTAACACCTCTCCTTTGGTACCACAGACCATCCTAAAGACAGAAAATTTCATTCCTGCCAGATTCCATTTACTTAGATTTTCAAAATTATCTTTTAATAGTACACATTATAGCTGCCTGCCTTCTCCACACAATACTGCAACAAAAAACACTGACAAGATTTCAAAATCTTCTTCCAGAAATATGCCACTACTTAGATGAGAGAAGTGAACAGTACGAAGGACTCAGTGGTCCTCCACACGTGTCTGATTTTTTGCTTTAATTTTTGAGCTGACATCCAAATTTAAAGACTTTAATCTTGAAATTCAAGGTGAAAGTAGAACAGACACAAATTATTTCATCAGTAACTGCTTTAGGAATGAAGCTCAAACTCAGCCTAGTTTAAAAAAAGTATTTCTCTGCATTTCAAATGAAAGTCAAAGAAGAAACAAACTTTCCTGGGATGACGTACTAAGAGTATTTGGAAAAATGTTAAGGAGCATTTTAAGATGTCACTTTTTACCTTCAGCTGCAACATACCTCTTTCCTACTTTTGTGGCTGAGAGACTTATATGCAGAATTTCTAATCACATTGGAAGTGTCTTGAAAATAAAAGTCAGTGAACTGGAATGGAAATCATAACCTTGCAAACAGATGTGCAATTAAATGCACAGCCACGACAACCATACTTTTAGCCTTACAGGAAAAACCTCAGCTTTCTCTTTCTGAGCAGAGATCCCTTTTGATTAAGTGCCTCTTTCAGGTCAATGCATCTGAGTGAAGCTTAAATTTCCATGATGAAAATATTGAAGTCCAAGTTCAGGTCTGTCTTGTCAGATGACCTCCTTAATGACTGCAGACAAGTAGCAGTGACACATTACAAACCCTGAAAGTTGGCTGAGAATATGCAATGCTAGAGTTCTCGTTATTGCTTCTCTGAGAGCAATTTTTATGACACTGAAGGCAATGATATAGTTTTAGGTCTATGACTGCCCTATATTTTTTAATAAAGTGTTATGAGGAATTTAAAATTATGAGAAGATGAGTTAATTATTAGGCACATATTATTTTAACCTCCTATTTTTGTGCAAGGTGCCGATCTTACTGAAAAATCTCACCCTGGTGCTGGCCCTTGAAAAACAGCACAGAGGAAGAACAACCCAGTCACACAATACAAGTCATAGAAGAAAAATTAAATGTGACCACAGATATTAGTGTTGAAATATATTTATTGGTGATGGACCTGAACTGACATTTCCCCAGGCCCACTGTGGTTTGTGAATTTAACTGGTTTGCTCAGGGAACTGTTTCTCTGCAATACATTTTATGCTGTGTTTACACCTAAGCCTGACCCAGGTGTCACTTGGCCAATTAATTTGTTTATTCTCCTAGTCTAGTTCTATGGTTAGATGCCATCAAGGGGATGGTGGGGGGAATCCCCAAAAACCTGTGCTGTGGAGTGAGCAGTGCTTTCTTCCCAGAGCAAGCTGAGCTGGCCATCAAGAGGTCAGGGAGCAGATTTTGTGAGCATCCTTGAAAAGGTGGGATGGATCTGGCGGAGACAGAAGTGGTGACTTCACACTTCAAAACGATGTTCTCTTTAGTAGAAAAATGTGCTTCAGGAGGAGAAACAGGTATGACTTGATTGGAGGATAGATGTGTACAACACAAATACCTGTGCCTTGATCACAGTGAGATTTTATCCCCTCTCTTTGCTTTTATCCATGGCCTGGGTGTGTAGTTCTCTCAATTTTTCAAAACTTGGTTGAGGTGCACTGATGCCATCTGCTCTGCTGACAGGCTTGAGGAGCCAGTGGCATCTATGGAGGAGGAAAGCCTGGACATGCAGGGGTGATAACCTCTGTCCTTACTTGAGAGAGATGTTACTGAAGGTCACAGAACAACAAAAACTCCTCATGTCTTTCTTTATCCAGAAGAGTGATTTAAAAAACTATTTTTTATCTGTAAACAGGCATTTATATCTGTATAAACATCACCAGAACAAAAGCAAATGAAATTAACTTGAAATAAGCCTCATATGGGGTCCTGAATTCAGAAGCTCTGCAGTCTGTTGTCAGTGGCCTTCCAGTTTGACAGCAACTATTGTTCTCATGTAAGTATTTAATTAACTCCAATTTCTACCAAGCTGGTGAGTCACTCTTGGCTTCTCCTTTATGATTTGTACCAGATTAAAAATGCCTCAGTAATAAACACCTGATTTTAATCTCAGTGCTGCAATAATGCATTGTGAACATATATTAGAAACTATTGCACAATGTATTTACAACACCAAGCAGCTTTACAATAAATTATGGAACTGCCCTGTCATAAAACATATAAATAATGATACTTCAGATGAATATGCCATTGATATTTTGTCATTGTTCATTAAGCTTTATAGCACAACACATGATCATAAATATTGCCCAAAAGACTAGCACAGCACATGACAAATTGTACAGTAATCTCATTGATATAATTCTTTTCCTGAACATAGATTAGAAAACATTATTTAGAAGTACTTGAGTTGCAGAAGGTCAGTCCAAATAGGGAAGTCATTCTTATGTGAGCAGGGTTTTGGGTAGATGCTTGCTGAATGGGAAATTCCTGTGGGACAAAAAACCTTTGAAAGATGTGATGTGGCTGCCTGTTTTTCCCAAGCCAGATCTAATGCAGTGTTCCAATTATGTGGTAATGGTGAATGTATATCACTGAGCAGTACACATTGTGTATGTTGTGTGCAACGGGCAGAGCGAAGGTCAAGGCAGCAAAATCCCTTGGGCTTTCTGCAGGAACAGCTCTTGGCTGCTCTGTGCTGATGAAATTCCAAAGTTTTGTTACGAACAAGCAAGAGGAATGGAAAGTACTTTCTGCAGCCTCCTAGCTTTAAAGCATGCCTGTCCCCAGTATGACTCTCCCTAGGTGCTGGCATGTTTTCCTTCTGGTACGGCGTGCTCTGCATTATTAAAGGCTTCTTGTTTGACTTCTTCATTAGGGCTTTATTTTACTTTTTGATTGTAGTGACTAAATATAACAATAAATGATTTAAAGAGGAGACAGAAATAAGTGTTAGAGAAAACAAACAGCCTCCCCCCTGCCAAAATGCTGAGTGGCGTAGCAGCGAATGGTTGAAAGAATCAGATTTAATTAGGGTTCCTTTCAGCACTGAAAATTCCATTTATGCACACTATTAAAATAATCTTCTGCATTAATACTAATTTACATCATCAAAATAGCACTTCATCTATTATTCATAGGGCATTGTAATTTCTCCCGACTGAGAGGCTGAAGCGTGGTAAGACTCTCCTGCTAAACACTGAGCAGAAATTAAGATATCTGTAATGGCTTCAGTTTTCTTTCTACCACATTAGATGTACCACAGCTTCCTCTCCTCTCTTCTATACGTGTAATGACCACTGAAAAGACAGTAAAAATTATTAATCTCTTTCTATGCCCCTTCTGGCCAAGGATCTCCCTGTCACAGGCTTAATGTGAAATCATTCTCCCCTTACCTGCTGTCTAAGTGCAGCCTCGTTCAGGGGACGTGAAGGAGCTGCTTAATCAAGAGAATAGCTCTTGAAGGAGAACAAACAAAAATCTTCTTCTCAAGTTTGAAGGAAGAATTGATGTGCAGAGTGCAACACAGCTGGAATTTCATGCATTCTTGCCATGGAGATGGCAAACTCTTGCTTTCTGTACAGAAGTGTTGGATGCTGCTCTGCAGCTTTTATTCTCTGTGCCATGTTCTCCATGTCTCTGTGTGTGTAGGATGTTGGTGCAGCTCCCTGCTCCAAATGGGCATCATGGTCCCAGTACATGCCAGGCTGGGAGTACCAGTACATGCTGGCTTGATGAGTACCAGGTCCTAATGGATGTCATGACAGTTTTAAATTTCTGAGCCTGACTAAAGCTCTGAGCTCGTGCTAAAAAGGCAGACCAAAACTGTCTTTGAGACTACCCTGGTAATATAGAAGGGTCTTTCATCAGTGTAGTTTTCATCTTCTTGAAATCATGATTCTCTTAAATGCTCATTTATCCATCTCCAGAAGTGAAAATGAGAGCTTCTAAATCACCAATTAAGGAGAAATTCTCTGATAACTTGCCTATTAGGCTGAAAAAGAGGAGATAGAGATACTTGAGCATCAAAAATTGAGCCAATTGAGCATAGGCTTAAACCTTCTGCTCCAGTGGAGGGAAGGGCAGATGACCTAGCAGGACTTTCATGTTTGTTGGTGGAGTGAGTCACTCTGCTCCTACTGATTAATGTAAAGGAAGAAATAATTGTCTACAAAGACTGCTGTTAACCACTGAATAGCAAGCTGGAGGGAGGGAGGAAAGGAGGTAGGTGGGATGTAACTTTTCTTTGGGTAAAGAAAGGGGGCCTAAACAGAAGTTTGATGTATCAGTTAAGATGGAAAAAAGACCTCACACAGAAAGTTATGGTTTTGGGACCCTGGTGGCCTTTCAGCTGCTTGTTGGTTTAGAGTCTGCAGCAAAGCACAGTATGACTCTGCAATGTTTAAAGAGCAGTAATCATGAAGGCTTGGAAATCAATAACTAAGACAAAGTAATTCCAGCCTCAATAACCCTAAATATCAGAAATGTTATAAAAGGGATTAATATTTTCCCATGAGTTGAAAGATTTTGCTTTATTACCTTTGTAGTTTTATTAATCTCTAGAAAGCTTTTTTTGCACCTAGGCTGGTGATATTTAATAATTCCTGTTTGTCATATTCTTGGCTTTTTAGAATATGTTAAGCACTGTAGAGGAGATGTACAGCAAAGTTTGACTAAACTGGTCACCACAAACTACTTGTGGGAAGGATGCTTTGATATAGATTTAAATGGTGAGGCACTGTACACCTCTGGAAGCAGATTGAATTTTCAACACACTTAGAAAACTATTAACTAACATGTGTTATGTATAGATTTACATCACGGATTTCATGCTGCTACATGTGATCATAATACCATAATAAAAGATTTCTGACAGAGGCAAAATTAGGCTTTAGAGTGGATTTATTTGATTTAAATGAGTATATGTGAGGAAAAAAGATACGTTAATGTGCTCTGCATTATTTCTCACAGTGTGAATTCCGTGAGCTTCCCGAGGTCTTTGTTAAGTTACTGATGCTTGGCAATACAACAAAACAATAATGTGCACTTGCAGCCCAAAAAGCCAAGTGAATTCTGGGCTGCAGCAAAAGGAGTGTGACCAGCAGGTTGTGGGAAGTGATTGTCCCCCAGTATTTTGTCCTGGTGAGACTCCACCTGGGTCTCCAATGTAGGAATGACATTGATTTACTGGAGCGAGTCCAGAGGAGGCCATGAGATCACCAGAGGGCTGGAGAACTTCTGCTGCAAACAGGCTGAGAGACCCGGGCTTATTCAGCCTGCAGAAAATAAGGCTCCAGGGAGACCTTTTTGCAGCCTGCCAATACTTAAAGGGGGCCTACAAGATTTCTGGAGAGACTTTTGGCAAGGGAATGCAAAGATAAGGCAAGCAAGAATGGCTTTAAACTGAAAGAGGATAGACTTAGGTTGAATATCAGGAAGAAATTCTTCCCTGTGAGGGTGGTGAGGCACTGGCACAGGCTGCCCAAAGATGTGAATGCCCCATCCCTGGAAGAGATCAGGGCCAGGCTGGATGAGGCTTAAAGCAACCTGGTCTAGTGGAAAGTGTCTCTTCCCATGGTAGAGGGCTTGGAATGAAATGATCTTTAACTCCAACTTAAGCAATGTTATAAGTCTATGAATTAAATCAGGGCCCTCACAGTAAGATATCCTGCACTGGTTGATTGATTAATTTGTCTTTACAGCCAAGGCCTTACCATTCCAATAGTAAAGATAAGCAGGTAGAAGCTCTGTGAAATGAGTTTGGACAAACAGCTGGGTATTTGTGGCAGAGAATATGCAGTTACCTTTTCCTTGTGGTCTCAGAGGATATGTGTGGAAACCAGAAGTGGCTACTTAGGAATAGATCCAAATTATATGGCAAGGATGAGTTAAGCAACCATGTTTCACAAGGTTTAGTTGGCTTGGAGTGGTAATGACTGGACAGCAGTGAGCTCTTTTGGAAAAGCAGAGCTGCCTTTAGCAAATGTCAGTGTCTCTAACAGAGAAAGCTTGAACAGGTTATTAACAGCTGAACAGTGTTCAACAGTTGAACTCTTGAACAGATCAACAGTAACTATGACAGAATTCACAAGTCACTGTCTCATGATGGACACCCAAGTCATCCACTCAAGTATTAAATAGGAAAATGTTAAATTCTAGCCCTCAAGTCCTAGTTACAGCCCTTGAATATCTTTGCTCTTTTCGTACTGTGGCAGCTTTTAAAGCCAGGAGAAACTATAGTAATTATCCAGTGTAAAATGCACAAACCAAGCCATAGGACATGCTTCAACTGATTCCTTTTTCAAGACCATTAACTCTCTTTGAATTGTGATGGAGCTTTCAACAAAACATTCGATATTTATTTAAAAATTTCCAGGGATAGAAAATCCATTATAGTTGTTGATAAGTTGTTCAGATGGTTAAGTACCTTGCCTGTTGGCAGTTCATGACTTATTTCTTGTCTGAGCTTTTTAGTCTAGGTTAGATCTTTGTGTGATTACCTAAAAGACAGAGGAATCTTTAATTCACTTTTCAGATCTGTATGTGATAACTGGTGGCCAGTGTAATTTACCCTTTCTAATGTGTAATGTGACCTTTCTAATATTTTGATAACCATTCTGAAATGGGTGCAATAGAGACTTGAACTCTAGAAGGGGAAATCATACAGCTGTGATACTTTATCGAATCAAGAGCCTATGTATTTTCTGTTTGTGCACTCAAAACCCCTCAAATTTATGTATCCAACAGTCATATTATCAATTCTGACTACGTTGCACGCAAAAGTCATTATTTTTTCCAAAGTTGCTAATTTCCAAGGGGAAAGGGGCCAATACATTATTCTTTATTCTTTCATAAATAGCTTGACAGTTGACAAAAGCACACTTTGTGTGTCTCAGTAACCTCTCTTTTCAGTATTTTCTGCTTAGAAACCCAACTAAATATACACTCTGTTTGCAATTTCATGTCAAAAACTATCAGTCAACGGGTTGTAAAAAGTTCAACATCTACATATTTGTTTCAGATCCTCCTAGTTCTTGTACAAGTTGTTTTTGGTGTAAAGTCAAATACCATAGTGATTTCTACTGTTTTGACATTGTCTTTCATCCAAACCTGCTGTCTTAAGAAAAAAAAACACATTATATTCTTTTAAAATATCTATTATCACACCTAGAAAGTCGTTCTTCCCCAAGAAGTGGCTGGGCACTGGATCAGGCTCCCCAGGGCAGTGGTCACAGCACCAGGCCTGGCAGAGTTCAAGCAGAGCTTGGACAACTCTCTCAGACACAGGGTGTGACTCCTGGGGCTGTCCTGTGCAGAGCCAGGGGCTGGACTTGATGATCCTTATGTGCCCCTTCCAACTCAGAGTGTTCTACGATTCTATGATGGAACTCTGATTTACATGTTGCCGTTTAAATTCCTTATTAATCAATTCACATATTGTTCAGGCTAATTTTTATCCTTGAGATTAGATGTCACACAAAAATTTAGTGCTGCAATTACTGTTGCTCACATTTTTCTTTTAAAATATTGGGTCATAAGAATTTTACTCTAGTTCATTGGAATCTTCCCTGTATTCTAAAATAATTCTGAAAATAAATAGAACAATGCTTGGCCAAACATCTCTATTAAGAAGGAGGCAACAAATATGATCCAACAGATTGAAAATGTTTTAACTTCATAGCTCACACTCCAAAAATTCACCCAAATCAATAATTCTTCCATGTATATGAATAACTTGACCATTCATAGCTTTTAAGTATAATATCGTTGGATGGATGAATTAACATACCACTTTTTAATGCCAAAGGAGATGGGTCCTTTTGGCATTAATAGTTTGTAATCATCATGGTTTAATGATCAGGTATTCTGCTATATTTCTCTTGTATTCCTAATGCTTTGTTCATTAGGAATAGGCTCCAGTTTGATGTACCTTCTTACAGCTGTGGGTTAATAGGAAGTTAATAGATTTTTATGTGTTTTTTCATTGTTAATGTACTTTTTATTTTATTGATCAAGTATAAATCAGAATAAAGTAATAGGGTTTTAAATGGTAGGTGATGAATGTCTAGTTTGCAGGATGTACACTTTAATTCCTGAGAGAACATGGGGAACAGAGATCAGATGGACTAGGCTCTAGCCCAATTTTTTAATAGTTTGTGTGTTCTAACTGCTAGGAGATGGAGGGTCAGATGCTCCTAAATGTAATATTTCTTTTTTTACTTCAGCAGATCCATTAGTCATTTGTTTTCTCTTTGGTTGCTTAGTATCTTGAAGACAGTCAGTGCCTTGTATAAGCAAAAAGAGATACACTCTTGATCAGAATAGGAGAAATGTGGAACTGTGTGGGAGCTCCTAAATGATGTGACAGAAAATGTGTTTGCTGAAGAGAAAATAAATAAGTACTATTAGACAAGTTCCTCTGATTGATTTAGACCAACTGAGCATTTGCCCTTGATTGTGTCTTTACAAACTAACCCTTCTCCTTCTCCTTCTCCTTCTCCTTCTCCTTCTCCTTCTCCTTCTCCTTCTCCTTCTCCTTCTCCTTCTCCTTCTCCTTCTCCTTCTCCTTCTCCTTCTCCTTCTCCTTCTCCTTCTCCTTCTCCTTCTCCTTCTCCTTCTCCTTCTCCCTCCCTCTCTCTCTTTTTTTTCCTTTTTCCTCCCTTTTCTCACAGAATCATTGATGTTGGAAGGGGCCTTTCACTGTCACGTGGTCCAACTCCATAGTTCAAACAGGCCTCCAAGATCTAGTTGCCCAAAATGTCAAATGTCCAATCAACTTTTGAATATCTCCCAGGATGGAGACTCCACAGCCTGCCTGGGCATCTTGTGCCAGTGCTCAGTCACCCTCACAGCAAGAATCATGTATTCCCACGTTCAGAGAGAACCTCCTGTGCTTCAATTTGTGCCCATTGTCCCTGGGTCTGACACTGGGCACCACTAAAAAGAGCCTGGCTAAATCCTTTTTAGCACCCTTCCCTCAGGTATTTATAAACATTAATAGGAAGCTTTCTGTCTTACAGGTTAAACAGTCACAGCTGCCTCTTCTTCTCTTGTCTCTCTTTGCTTTTTCCTTTTTTTTGGATAAAAGCATCAAAAGGAGTTTAGCTCAATGAATCATCTCATATTATGGAAGAGATAAGGTACAGAGACTAGAATTACAGCTGTCATGACCAAATTACAAAATAATATTTACAGAGCCATTAGGGCCTTGTGAACTTAAGATACAACACTGCTATTTCAGGTGAAGAGGGATGCATTTTCCCAACTGTTCTCTCAGTCCCAGTAGTTAAACAGATTAATTACTGGCATAATTCCAGCACATTAAGGATTGATTGCCTGATTTATTTGTGTGTGTGTGTTATTGAAGGGCTGCAATGAAGCATATAGTACTTTTAAAATAAAAAGTCCTAACCTATGAGCTCTAGAGAACACGTTTCAAATCGGCCTTAATTTACTAGACATTAATTGTCTTAAGCATGTCTTTGATCAGCATTTACTAGTGATAAAAAATCACCAGAACTTTCTCTAGCTAGACTGGTTTTTGCAAACCCTCAAACCCAGACAGCTATTACAGTAAAATTTGAGGATATATGTACTGATGGAATTCATAATTTACACAGTACAATGTAGGAAATGAAGATGTCCTTCTATGACTCTGTGTATATTTATTCACCTTGAAGAGATTCACTCTGTTTCAGCACACTTGCTCAGCTCTCCCAGTTGTGATAAAAACCCTCGGCAAGGCTGTGGTCTTCCAAATTGCTTTCGTTGATTGAGGTCTTGATCTTCTTTGTCTTTGAAGGAAAAAATTTCCTTAGAAATTCATTTTGTGCTTGGGATTCTGCTCAAATTCAAACCTTGCCCCTTGAGCACTTTCTATCATTCATAAAAATAATATATAATGGAGTTATTACATATTCGCTTGCCTTCTGATGGTTCTTTCTTGCACATGTCTGCCTTCAGAGGTGCTGGTGTATTTTGGGTATAGATATCCAGGTAGGTGGATCTTCTGGAAGACAAAACAAAATTTACTAATTACAGCTAACAGTAAAATGCTTTGTGAAGAAAACTTGGAATGTGCAGTGAGGTTCAAACACTCTAATGGTGCCTATAAAGTACTGAAAACTGTCTGAAAAAATACTGGAAAGTCAAAAATATCGACTGAGAAACACACTTATGAAAGCATGCATAGGAAAAAAATGTCTTCAAGTGGTTGTTTTGATTTCAAATGTACACTACAGAAGCTAAGCATAACTTTGCAGAGGGGCAGATACTCACTGGCCTGCAGTTGTATCAGGAGAAGTTTAGGTTGAATATTAGAGAAAGGTTCTTCCCCAGAGGGTGGTTGGGCCCTGAACAGGCTCCCCAGGGCAGTGGTCACAGCCCCAAGCCTGGCAGAGCTTGAGGAGATTTTGGAGAATGCCCTCAGGCACAGGGAGGGATTCTGGAGTGTCCTGTGCAGTGCCAGGAGTTGGACTTGATGATTATTGTGGATCACTTCTAACTCAGATTATACCAGTGTTCTATGATATTTTAAACATATTGAAAAAGGTGATATTTGACAGACTTTGTTACCATCAGGTGGATGAGCCCTGGCATAGGTTGCCCAGAGAAATTGTGGATGTCCCATCCCTGTAATGGTCAAGGACAGATTGAATGGGGCTCCGAGCATCTTGATCAAATGAAAAATGTCCCTGCCCATGCCAGGGTAGTTGGAATGAAATTATCTTTAGAGGTCCCTTCCAATCCAAACCACTCTGTATTTCCATGAAATACAGTTTAGGTAAATTATATAGATTTCCTCTAACACAACAGAACAGTTGCTCTCTCTTCTTCCTCATGCCCTTGCCTGACTACTTTTTATTTTATATTTGCAAGTAATCAGTATTTGATTTTTTTCCTTCATATCCATTACTGAAAAATACTTAATCTTTGTGCTTGCCACAGTGGTAGAAATGATCAATGAGTTACAGAAAATCAAAAGGCCTAAGGAAAAGAACTTGTCAAACACAGCAGCATCACTGCCAAACTGAGCTTTGGCAGCTCTCTAAACTAAGCAAGGTTGAACTAAACTCAAAATGATAGACCACCAGAAACCCCTTGACTTGCTAAGCAGCACTTAATCTTTTCAAGCAATCTAGTTCAGCTCTTCCAACACTGTCATGAGATGTCATTAGACGTTATGCTTTTTTGAATGATAAACTATTGTAAAATAATCATGCTCAATTTCTTGTTGCCTTTTTTTTTTGTGTTAATTTTTATACCAGGAAGATAGGTTCAGGAAACTTAGGGTTCAGGAAAATTTTAGGTTCAGGAAAATTAAGAGCTGCTTCAATATCCCCAATTCAATGAGTAGTTGTTGATGTCACTATGATGCTGAAGTGGGGTTCTTTGATTACAGTTATTTTTATGTACCATCTCTTATTTAATCCTTATGAATATCTCCCTTCTTAGAGAAATGGAATTCGCAAGCAGAGAGTTGACTTCAGCTTGAACACATATGAAAACCTGGTCTAGAGCCATATCTTTTCTGGTGCTGAAGAAGAACTGATTTGGTCGGTATGAAATTTCTTTTTTACATGGATCATGTTTTTTTTTTGTTTGTTTGTTTGTTTGTTTTTTTGTTGTTTGTTTGTTTATTTGGTTTTTTTTTGTTTTTTGGTTGGTTGGTTTTTTGTTTTGTCTTTTGTTTGGTTTTTTTTCTTTTTTTTTTTTTCCCCATCGAGATGGAGCTAAAGACAAACCACTGCTTTAAAAAATGTTGAATTTTTTTGTACTAAAACAGAAGAGCTCAGGTCATGGTTGAAACAACTTAAGAGCTGAATAAAGAGTTTCCTTGTGTGTTAAATAATGAGGGAACTCCAATGTGGCGAAGCTTTGTTGAAAACCTGTCAGGTGACACTGTCCATTGACATCTCTGATGTCTGTATCAGGCTCTGTGACCACAGGAACATCCAAACTCTGCCAAAGGGTTTGGTCTGACTTGGTAGTTTCAGACACCCCAAGAATGGTACAGTTTGTCTTCCCACTGATTTTATCCAAAAAAGCTAAAATATTGTCCTCAAACAAAATGCTTGGGTATTTAAGCATCACGGAAATCAAGAGTGCCACATTCCTCAATTATTGTAGCTACTCCTGGGGAAACTTTACTAATAGGATTTAACAGTCTGCTGCACAAGGAAGCCAGTAGCATTTAAAAAAAGCCAAAAGCTTTGTTCTTCTCTCCTTCCTTTGTTTGAAGCTGCCAGATTGTAGTTTAGTCTGTGAATATGCACAGACTTGAAATTACCTTTCAGTTAGCATGTACTGGAATGGGAAAAATCTAATTTGCTGCCAGTATCGAGAGTGTCAATAGAAAAGAGTCATCAATATGACGTGCACATGGAAAATAATTCATTTTGCTGTGTTCCCAGGTGGCTGTGGTGCAGATACAGTAGTTTCTTGCATCCCATAATTAAGTCCCAACAGCTTTGCAATTGTATAATATATTTCATGCATTATCCTCAAATCATCTCCTTTCCTGTGTTATATTTGACTGACACCCTGTGCTGCTAAACAGCTATGAGGATGATGGCACAGCACTTCCAAAATGAACCTTTCGTGCAGGCACTGGGGTTATATATAGCCCTATAATGGCTCTGTTTAAGCTGGGGTGAAAGAATTCAAGTGGGATGGGATGGCACAGGTGGAGCCTTTTGTACAGCTGGGAACAATCTCCCCTTTAGGCTCCTTCTCCAGCACTATTTCTTCTGGTTTTATAACAGTGGATTTCTAAACCTGTTTGAGTTCCCTTCCTCCCTCTGTGTTTAGATAACAATATTTAACTTTTTATAGCACTGTGGTGGCAGGGATGAACTGTGACAATTGTTGCTGAAAATGAAGTACAATACAAGCCTGTTCAACAGAGGATGGCTGTCAGCTCCTGAATCAGCAGTCCAGCATGTCAAACCTTCTTGTCACTCTCTTCAAACCTCTGCAGAACTTTTTGCTTCCATAAAAGTCCCCCATTGCTGGACTCTGACTCTTTCTCACCCCCATGACCACTCTCCCTCTTCCAGTTGCTTCTGGTTTTGTCAGGTTATTGATCAAAACTCCCACTCTTGCCCATGAGCCCTACCAAATATAGGCCCTCTATACAAATGGCCCAACTTCCACCCACATCTTAAATCTCATTATGTTGTATTACTTACTATCAAATGATTTGAATATGCTCTACCCAGGAAAAGTCTTCAAAATTTGATAAAGTAGATGATTTCTAACTGAGATATTAGGTGCAGCAAGTATTTATTATTTGGTAGTGAATATACCTCATTGAAATTTGCTAGGTTAAAAAGACTAATCCTGTTCATATTTAGTCCAAAAACTTGATATTTAGTTTTATTAAGTCTGCTCTCAAAAGTAGGCTAAAACTGGCTATGTGCCTGGCTCTCTTGATCCCTTTTAATCTACATCCATCCCCAAATCATGATCTTCTGGGCATAAAACACCCCCATCCTCAAAAAGCAAAAATTAGGCATAACTTTAAAGAAACTTTTGGCTTTTACACAAATCATATTCCATTATACTTTACTGCTTTAAGGGAAGACACCTGGTATTGAAAAAGAAAAAAGGTAAAAAATAGGGACATTTAGAGTAGTAGTGGAAAGTATTTGTAGCTAAGATTTGAGATGAGAGGTCACAGGGGACACAAGGAAGTCTATATGTAATGGGAGGGTTTGAGATCACTTAAAAATCATTTGCAAGGGTATGAGCAAAAACCAGATTTAATATTAAGTGACAGCATAACAAGGTTCATTGACAAGATTCACTCAACAACTTACAGGACAGTTAAGGCACACTAAGGAAAAACAAGAAACCACAAAACCAAATAAATCCAGGCAATCAAAACAGAAATGAACTGAGATCTATCTAGGGGTCTGTGTATATATGTGTGTATGTGCGTGTGTATATATGTGTGTGTTTAGGTGCCTATGACAAATGGACAGTGAGAACAAGGATAAAAAGGAATGCAGCCTAAAAGCTTAACAGCACTCAAACTTAGCAGTACTTTAACTTAACTTGTACCTTAGAGTCCAACAATTTAACAAAGAAACAACACTTATACCTAACTTATAAATAATTTAACAAATGAATAACACTTAACAGCATTTAACCTAATTTATGACTTCGAAGTCAGACTTAATATGTAGCAAAAGAACAACACTTAGCAGCATTTAAGTGAGGTTAAGTCATAAGTCACAAGCTTTCTTATTGGTCTAACTTACTTCAATATCCAGGATACTAAAACATCTAAGGAAACAGAATTTATCCCAGATTTGCTATAATACATGCACCAGTTTATGCACACAGACATAACGAGTCAATGCAAGCAAGGTAGCTGTGAAACATTCCCCCTGGAGGTCAGTGAAATACTCATTTCGGATATTTTGCATTTCCTCACAGGCAGAGGGTCTGGCCTTGAGGAGTGAGGTAGTGGCCCAGGACTCATCTTTTTTTGGAGATCCTCCAAGTACAGCAAACTTGTCACAGCCCAGGAGAGCTCAAAGGGTTTCATTTTGGACCACTCTTTATGGGGTCACCAGAGACTGGGTTTTAGTCATTACAATGTTTCATCCTGGCCACAGTTTGGGTTGGCTCCTTTGAAAGCATGAGAACATAAATGTTATGCCGTTCAGGCAAGAAAAATATTTTCCAAGGCTGTTCATAAGGAAAACAATGCTGGTTAGACAGCAGCAGTTTCTGGGTGTTTCTGATGGGCTCAAGAAGAGCTGAGCCCAGGTGGTGTTTTTCAAGGCTGAGCCTAACAAGCATTTCTCAGGCCACAGTGTGGCTGGAAAGGAGAAGGAGGGGATGCACGATTGCAGGGAGTTCAGGTTGCTGCCGTGGAAGAGCTACTGCATTCCAGAGGGAATCGTGGTAGTGAAAGGAAAGGCTCTGAGTGAAAGAACTGCTGAGGCAAGTGGATGATTGATTTGAAACTCTGAAAGGAAATGATTGAAATAGAAATATCCAGTTACAGGGAAGGTCTTAATGGTATTATATGGAGAGGTGCAATGAAATAAAAAACAAACCAAAACAACAACGACAACAAACCCCCAAATAAGAAGCTCAGTATGATTGCAAATTTTGAGGAAAATGCATCATTCTAGACTTAAAAGATGTGAAAAAAACCCCAGGGTTAAAAAATCACACAGTATGAATAGACAATGCAAATTCCGTAGTAATTCTGGATGATATGGAATTAGTCTGTCTAGAGGTTTTTGTGCACATGGTTGAAACTAAGTCAACATGGTTGGCAAATTCGAAAAACCCACCTATGTGACAATTACAAGGAAAGATAGGCTCTTCCAAGGTATCTGATTCCATGTTTTTCCCATAGCAGCACTGTGGTGAGGAGTGAAGAAGCCAGATGAGGAGCACTTGAGGTCACTTGGTCTGTTCAGCCTGGAAAAGAGAAGACTGAGGGAAGACCTCATTGCAGGTACAACTTCCTCACGAGGGAAGCAGAGGGGCAGCACTGACCTCTTCTCTCTGGTGACCAGTGACAGGACACGAAGGAACGTCAAGAAGCAGCATCAAGGAAGGTTTAGGTTGGTTATTAGGAAGAGACTTTTCACCCAGAGGGTGGTTGGGCACTGGAACAGGCTCCCCAAGGAAGTGGTCACTGCACCAGTCCTGACAGAGTTCAAGAAGTGTTTGGACAGTGCTCTCAGGCACATGGTGGGATTCTTGGGAATGGTGCTGTGCAGGGCCAGGAGTTGGACTTAATGAATCTTGTGGGTGCCTTCTAACTGAGGATATAAAAATAGCCCAGTAAACCTAAAAAAAACCCCTAAGACCAACAAAATAAAACCCCAACAGATTCGCTGGGGGTTCAGCACAGATATTCGACACAGGTATGTGTCATTGTCTTCAGGAGTTTTTTCTTCGTTGGTCTTCATCTAGTTGTTCCATGATGCCTTTGGGCCCAGTCCCAAAGCATGAAAAGTGAAATTGAACGTTTGTATGAATTTGACAGATTTTAAGCCATACCTTCAATATAATGAAAAAGGGATTTGGGATCACCCGCACCGTTGGATCATGGGACAAGGCTGAGGGAATGTAAGATTTCTTACTGTGTTCCCAAGGTCAGACAACAAGACACTTGCTCAAATTGAGCCCAAAACTTCCAGTGCCAGTACATTGGCTTCCATGCTTTTTTGTTTGTTTGTTTATTTTTCTCTCTGTATTAGAAGGACCTACAGGAAACTTAGGACAAGTCACTAAAAAAATGAAATGATTCATCCAATAAGGCAGTAAGAGATTTAATTAGATTTCAAAATGAGTAAATCTGGTTGGTTCATGGCAGTTTGGAGCAGATGCCAAGCATGACAATCTTCTTTGTGGGGGTGGAAAACCCTTTCTGTTGGTACAGAACAAGGAGGTTGGGGGATGGAGCGTGCCAAATATCTGTCGATAGCTCTGCAGAGGGAACACATAAGGGGAGACAGAGACACACCATCAATAACTACAGCTCACTGTGTCTGCCATGATCCCTGGAGCAGAAACTTGCTGTGGAAGTCCCAGCATGCAGAGTACCATGGGGTCCTTCTCCAGGGCTAGTCATTTATCTTTCTCTGTGGCAACCAGTCGTAAAAGAAATGAAATTTTTTAAACAATGACAAGTGGAAAATTCAGGGAACTGGAATTGACAAATACCAGCTCAAAGACATTTAACAAACTGTGATTAATGTTTCAATTAGGGCCTGAATGAAACAATCCAGGTCCACACAAAAGCTACCAGTGTCTTCAGTTCTGGTCCCTACCTTAACTTTCAGGTTTAATCTGTACTGTTTGTTGTCTAGGGAAGCTTCACACTGGGTTATGACCTGGAGCTTTGCTAACTTTGTTTTGCACATTAGAGTCAGAGGAAGTGGGAGAAGGAAGGTAACATGGTGCCCTTCAGGCACTCACTGCCTCCTGGTGGAAGGAACAGGTTTCCCATGGTTTGCTCACGCCCTGGAACGAGTCATGTACGAATACGGCAGAAACTGCAGGTTAATATCCTAAAGAAAAATAGAGTGATTAGATGCAGGCTGGCACACTGGGGACCCTGAAAAATTCTGTAAACTTAAACACACTTTTAGTTCACTAAATTCTTGCTTTGGTGAGAGGAGTCAATCGCTCCCCATTTCATACAGCTCAGTTAAATCTATGTTTGCAGCAGGGGCCACTTGAGGCTCATCAGAGTCTTTTGCATTGTTCCTCTCCCTACCATGGCACTGAAATGCATTTCATGACTATTTTATTTCCATTACAGGCTTGATCAGCCTTTCACTTCCTGAAACAGCTGCCACCAGTTAAAATGAAATGTCTGCACATATTGCGCCTTTTAAAATTTAGTCTTGTTCAGTTTGCAATATCTTCTTTTCTAAAAAGCTGTACTTTCAAAAATTACATATTGGAATGTGTAAGATATAAATTTAATGTAAAAGGAGAATGATTTAAAGATTTCAGTATAATTTAATGTAATTCCAAACAATATTCTATATCGTTTTACCTATAATAGCTTCTTTTTTGGTGATGGGAAGTTTTCTGTAATTCTGTCCTACTCTCTGACAGTAATTCATATCCTAGTTGAAAGGATTTACGTGCCTATTACTGTAATTTTTTATATTAATATTTTGCACATCAGACACCCAGTAATATTTTATAGATATATCTTTCTAATTCTACAAAATTCCTTCTTGCCTTTTATAACTACTCAGAAACCAAAGAGCATAGAATATGCTGTTTGGAAAGGAACTTGTTGATACTCCTTACTGACTGGAGAGGTTGTCATCCAGAAGTTCCCCAAAACTGACAACAATCTTCATTTCATAACACACCATTAGCCTCAGCTACAAAGGCACTGAAGTCAGGATGCAGCTAATTTTTTTTGTGGAGCCAAAGATTTCAAAAATAGACTCTGGAATGCTTGCTTGTTCACAAATATTTTGAAAACAGTTGGAAGCTGTTTGGGGCACCTATGCTTACAAGGACAAAAGGCCAAGGATAGGTCACTTGTCCTGCTTTGGTTGTTACTAATGAGATTGTTTTTTCCTCATTGTAAATGACTTTGCACTTGCTGAAAAACAGGGTTAAAGAGGACTAATAGGTGAGCTTCTAATGAGTCACTATCTCTACATGACCTTAAAACTGTCAGGCACAATGCATATTATGTCTAGATATTGCTTGGTGTTCTTGTTTTCACTGTTGGAAAGGAGAGCAGTGTCCACTGTTTAGAGATGTTCCATCCATGGTGGTTTCAAAGCAATTGTTATGGAAAACACTTATTTCTCCTTCCTGAAGAGATTTCAGTCTGATTACAGAAACCACCTTGGCATTGGTATAATAGAATTATTTTTCTTTGAAGAGATTGAGTACCTGTGGTGAAGGGGTGAAGGTGATATTTTCTTCAGCTTGACATTTTGTGTCCTTTATGAGATCATGTTGGTAAGCACTGCCTAGAAATGCTTCGAGAATAGCACAAATGAGCAGCTCCTCCAAACATGGTACATCAGAGTTGTTTTAGTAATATTAATTGTATGAGGCAGTGTCCTAGAAGTTCCTCTTCCAACAAATTCATCAGACTGGATGAGAAAAGGAATTTTAACACTTCAGAGGGTTGTTGTAGAAGTAATAACATTGTAGTCTAACCAATTATAATCACTTGTATTTCAAATAAAGTAACATCATTCCTATAAATGGCAGCTCAGTGGAAGAGAAATTCATACCACTGTTGTAGCAATTCTGTTAAGTAGTATTTCAGATTGGCTTTATCCTTCAGGATAGAATGGGATTTCAAATATACAAGTGCAAAATGGAATCAGATCCATTTACCAAGGCAGGACAGGACAACATGACACTTTCCATAGGAGTCCTAACTTAATTTTTCCCCATTCACATTTGTGTTCTTGGAAAGTGATTCAAGTTATGTAGCAATCAATGAAGGATTCAGAGTAAATTCCAATTATTGATTTTCCTGGTGGTGGAGAACATCTCCTATTTCTTTTACCATGCTTCTAACTAATCTCACAGGCTGAGTTTTCTCCCCTTCCAGTACCACGGCAGCATGTGGCATCACTGGCATTTCTGATTTAATCATGCACTGTAGTGCACAAGGAGCTAAACTTATGCATTCCTTATTATGAGGAACAGATCAACTACAGACTCAGATTCCAGGATAAAAACATCAAAAGGAGCCATTATATTCAGGTGGCCTGACCTGTGGTGTAGTACACACTTATGGACCCCCTGAATTTATCTGTGTTAGAAGAAGATAATATAGTTTCCAGGTCACTGTGATTTTGCTGTAAGTGCTTTAGAATCCTCTGCAATTGCTATTCCAATCTTTCTCTACTTAAATTGTGGGTCTCAGCCCAGCTTGGCTGTCCAGCTACAGACTTTGTAACATTTGTCTGCCTGATCAAAGATCTCATTCTCCACAAACATTTTCAATTCCTACCCATAATTGCAGATGAGAAAGATTCTCAGCTGGAGAAGAGGAATATTTGAAATATTAGGCACAATATTTATTCCAATATTGCAATTAAAGTACTGTGACTCCTCAAAGCAGCCACAACTATGAATTTCATCTGATGTTCACAAACTTCTTCGTTCTCAATTTTTCAGCCTAGAAAGTTATGCTTTTGTAATCTGCCTACTTCCCTAAATACTGGGAGCTACAATTTAGTGATTTGTACATATAAGAAGTTTTCTGTTGAATACATCTCCTCTCGAATGAAGAAAGTGTAGAAGAGAGCAATTGGGATGCTGGAAATGGGAAAATTAAAGCAAAAACTCCTATGTCCTGTAGCTTAAGGATTTGGAAGTGGTTGTGTGAGAGGAAAAAACTCAGAAAGTTCTTTTAAATGCTCCAAATATATCACTTTCGACTGAGGTCATCATCAGCAAAGTAAGCCATACTATTGCAGCCCAGAAATCCAGCCATGTCCTGGGCTGCATCCCAAGCACTGTGGGCAGGAGGGAGGGAGGAGATTCTGCTCTGCTCTGGTGAGACCCCACCTGAAGGGTGGAGAGGGGCTTTTGACCAGGACATGGAGTGACAGGACAAAGGGGAATGGGTTTAAACTGAGGGTAGGTTCAGATTTGATATTAGGACAAAATTCTTCCCTGTAAGGGTAGGGAGGCATCGGCACAGGTTGCCCAGAGAAGCTGTGGCTGCTCCATCCCTGGCAGTGTCCAAGGCCAGGTTGGATGGGGCTTGGAGCAACCTGGGATAGTGGAGTGTCCCTGCCCATGGCAGGGATTTGGAATGAGATGACTTTTAAGGTCCCTTTTAACCCAAACAATTCTCTGATTCCATGATCCCCATAGGAATTTTGCTTAAGATTTACAACAATTCATGATCTAATTTTTTAAAAGAAAAATAATTTCTGTATCTGGACTCTGCTTCTCTTTCATTTCAGCATATGTTGATTTTAAGCAGTTTTCTTCTGCCAACAGAGCATCTAAGGATTTCCAAAGTACAAGAGATACAAGACAATGAAATCACTAAGTGCATAATATTCTCCTGCTTTTGTGTAAATCAGTCCTTCATTAGGGTTTGAAACAGGTGAGGATGACAGAATAAGAAATACTGACACTCATTTATTGCCATTAGGACTATGCTAAGTGCAGGTGCCTGTTCTGGAGATGTGGTTGCCACCAGGCATCCAAGGTTGTGCCTCAGTTGCCAGGTTGTGCTTTCTAAACAGAACAAACATGAAATGAGCCACAAATTTATTTTGTCAGGAAAGCAAAAAGTGTTTGGTCTCTGTACTGCCCAGTTGCACACTAAAACTTGTATTTAATCTTGCCAATGAAAATAATAAAGAAATAAAGAGGAATAAAGATTTTTAGCATCCAGGGAAAAAAAGAGAATCTCTGAAGACTCATGCTGGAAAGTGTTTGGCTTTTATCCTGTGCCAGTTAGCAAATAGAGGATGTTATTTTAATTTACATTGAGTTTAAAATTTTAAACTGCAATAACAACAATATCAAATTAAAAGTTCAGACAGTATTAGCTCTTGCTTTAAGGACTTTATTGTGTCTGATAATGCTCAAAAACAAATAACTTGGAAAACTATCATCTTCAAGGACAGGCATTTTCAAAGTTTCTACAAAGCCATCAAAGTATCTATTGAAATTCCCCATAAATCATGGGAAGCCTGAGATGAATCTTTCAAGCTTGATGTTAGATATTCATCTTGTCTCTTGTGAACTTGTGATACACATTTCTTTCTGGTTTTCACTCCAGCAAAAGCTGATCCACTGCATGCAGGATGGTTCTGTGGATCTGGCTTAAAATACTACTGCAACATCATGTCCAGGCATCCTTTAGCTACAAGTGCTAAATGTATTATACCTTATAAAGGTACTATAGAAGGAAGGAGGAGCATTACAAAGTTCCTATCTGTGTCTGGAGCCGCATATGAGTCTTGGCCTTCACATTTTCACTTCACTGTTAGGATACCACATGGTCATGGACTTCCTCCAGAATGGTCTGATATGTCATTTCTGGCATCAGCCAAAAGTATATATTGAGTAAGCATAGGTTCCAAGACATTTCAAAGGCATATGGAATAAAATAAAACCAACACAAACAGGGGAAAATAAAAAACAACAGGAAATGCTTGTTCCAAACTTCTCACAGTTGAGAAGAATGTTATGGAAAGGAGGGTATTTGTTTAGGAATGGTGCATTGAAAGAAAGTCCTCTCAACAGATTTTTGGGGTATTTCCCTGAAAAATACTCATGGTTGCTGCATCTCAGGGATTTCAGCTGTATTGCTGTCTAAGTAGTTTGTGGTGGAACAGATTCTATCTGCCCAGGTCCTCTCTGAGACAGCTCATGAGCCACTCGGCAGGGGGCTGTGGTGCTGCTCCAATTAATTTTTGTGTAAATAGGATGAGGATCTACATTCACTTCATGAGTTTAATGTGATGAACAAGTAAAATACAAACAGGCAACACTTTTGCAATGGCATTTTTGTTTTCTTTATCCAACCACCTGTGGTAAAGCTGGGTGGAACTCTCTTCATTAATTGCTTTTCATTCCAAACCAAACTTACCTCCAGCTGGCAGTGCTGCAGGGGTGAAAAAATCTTTCGGCACCTCCCTAGAGTAAGTCTGATAGAGCACACACCAGTCATTGTATTGAGCAGAAAACTGAATAAACAAGGAGTACCTGGGATCAATAAAAAGATTTTTCAAACGATCAAGTTACACAACAGCTTCTACTGAAGTAAGATACATGGATATATTCCCAGGAGGAGTTGCTGGGAAGTCTAAGCTAGGCATGAAAGGGAAGATCTCTGGAGATGCCATGGAAATCTTGGGTCTCCTCTGAAATACTTAGGGATGTTGCTACCAGAAAGCAATTCTAGCTGCACCAGGCAGGGATGGACAGGGAGAAAAAGTGGGACAGCATCAGTCATAAGGTTGTTGTGGTGGTTTGATGGATCTGTGAAATACTTAGCAGTGCAATATACAGATAATCTACTTTTGGCGTGAAAAGAAGCCTTTTGAATGCATGAATGGCAAACCTGCTTATGTCCAATCTTATTAATAGAAACCTGAAATTTAGTAGTTGTTATCATATCTGTTCCCCTCTTGTCCCTGAGACCCCTTTGAAATGCATGGGCTGTGATGTGGGAAGGGCAGAGGGAAAATGAAGGCCTGGCTGCAAAATAAAAACCATGTGTCATAATGTGTCGAGGATCTCATGGCTTTCTTTTCTCCAGTCTTTCGAAAACCAGTCTTTTATAAATTTCTCTCAAAGGAATGTATGAAAGAGATGCATCTTAGAATATCAGCTTGGCTACAGCAATAAATTGCAGCTTCATACACAGTTACAGTGAAATTCCTACCCACCAAGCAATTAGTTATCTGGTAATGTTTCCCTTTTGTCTCACTTGTACCCTGATATGGTACCTTTGTGTTTACTCATTGACTCACAACTGAGACCTGGAAAACATTATTGAAGAGTAACTGTACAAAGAAGACCATTAAAAAAATCCTGACCTGTTCTTAAACGTTCATTTACAAGTGTAAAACACTCCTTTCATCATCCTCTGTGTTTTGTTGTCTAGAAGGTCTCCAAAGATACCCTCTTTTGAAGACTAAAGAGGTAATTTATTTGTTTCTCTTTGGCTTGATAGAATATAATTAGTTATGATAGTCTGCATAGAAATTGGGTGCTGTAATTGCAATACAGTCAGGAATAAATGTAGTAGCAGCAGTATTTTACACGCAGTTTTTAATTCCAAGGGAATGCTGGTTGTATATCCAGGTGATATGTGAAATATGTTGGACTCAATTCTTCTTTGTTCTCCAGTTTATATCTTCTTCTCTGTAAGGTCTGTGTGAAAAGCTACAAACAGGTGTGATAAAATGTTACATCTGGTTTAAAATTTTATGAATGAGTTCACTATAAGGAAAAAAAAATGGGCTCCAAAAGCTTTTAACTCATCTTGCCATTCTGGTTTGAACTCATTTTTCCATATAGGTCTGATCTGTCCTTCCACCTTTAGAAAAGATGGGGTAAAATGAGACTAATTTGCATTTTAACCTCCCTCCAGAGGAGGTTCCTTGGTTACATGAAGGACCATGCCAGTGGCTTTACCATTCTCAAAAAAACTCATAATGGATCAAGATCAGAGTTTAGGATTATAAATACTTTATTTCAAGAGAAAAAGTGAAGACTGAAAGCCTAAGACTTTTTGATTTAGAAAATAAAGCTAAGAAATAAAGCTAAGAAAAGGTTGGAGAAGAGTTAAAAGGGATATTTTTCATGAAGACAGATGATTTCTTTGTTCTCCTTAGCATTTAATTCTCCTTCTCCCTTGGGTGTGACCTCTTCCATCCTAGTATCAACAATCCACTGCATTAATATGATGTTTGCTCCTTTTTCTAGATGATTTATGAAAGTACTCAATCTTCAATTCCCTAATTAAAGTTGACCTTGATAACGACAGACTAGATGGACATCAGGGAATGGAAAGCAAGTAGCAGGAAATTCTACTTGGTGAGGGTTTCAGGGTAGGAGAAGTTTACATGATGAAAATTGAATATCTGAAGTAAGAGAAAGTGCTGAAGTTCCTGAAAATTTGGTGATGTGTTACAATCCACCAGAAACCAAACAGCTTAGCCTATGTCTAGCAAAGGTGTGAACACACATCATGGTCCAGTGTTTATCAGACAGGAATATCTGGGATTCCACACCCTGAATCTGCCAGAAAAATGAATGCAAGTTTTCCAGTGAATATCACTTTACCTAAAAGTGTGGTCTTATCATACATAGTGCTTGTGAATAGTAATTAAAAGGCTCTTAATTTAGATGACCACATTCAGGAAATTAAAATAGGATTTGTGAGTAAAGAAGGGTCTTTGCCCAGAAAGCCAGACAGTTGTATTGGATTTGCCATTTGACACTTTTTCATCTGAAATTTTTATTACATATACACAAAATGGTATAATTTGTAACTAGAATAAGAGTAAATAGAGTAATGCTGAGATAAAATCATTGATTTGAAGGATGCTATGGCAAATAAAAGAATCATATTTATCAGGGAACACACTAGAGAGGAAGAGACTTTTAGCCCTCATATTCAAGGAGAAGTGCACGTGGCCTCAAGTTGTGCCAGAAGAGGTTTAGATATTAGAAAAAACTGCTTCCCTGAAAGGGTTGTCAACAACTGGAAGCAGCTGCCTAGTCACCATTCCTGAAGGTATTTAAGGGATGTGTAGGTGGCTCTCAGGGACATGGTTTAGTGGTGAGATAACAGCTGGACTAAATGTTCTTAAAGTATTTTTCCAATGTAAAGCAATCTATGATTCTGTGATCTTATGGTTGGTATTTTTAGTCTGCTACTATAATTTTGAAAATATTGCCTGCTGTTCTTAAAAGCAAAAAACACCTAATAAGGCTTAATATCTTGTGGCAAGTTATTAGAAGTCTTGAACTCCAAAAGCTGATGCATCAGCACCAGATAAGAAAGTGAACAGATTATGTCTGGATTGAGTGATAATAATTAAAAAAAAAAAATCTTAAGAATTAATCAGATAATTTTGTGGCAATGAAATAATACAATCAATCTCCAGCAAAACTTCTGCAGAGTGCTGACACAGGTTCCGTAGCCTCAGGTCAGCCTTGGTTTGCTCAGTTGCAGATCCATCTGGCTAGCAAGTTTCCTAGCTCGAATCATAAATCATTAAAAAGTTATTCTGTTATTCCAAGCACTGATGTTCCAGTTTGTTGATGCTCTTCCCATGCAAGGGCACAGCACAGCTAAACAGGTCATCGTTTGACTTATGCAGCACTTCTGTGAGGCTGGTGAAACGTTCAGAATCACTAATGCCCATTTTCTGTCCACTGGCAATGACCTCTCTGTGAGAGGCTCAGAAAAGCACAGCTTGTGCTGAGAGGTACCACTAGGAGAAGCTGGAATCTCTGCTGTTGCTTGGTAGTGTTATGGATGAAGACAGTGTTATCTGTTAGTTAAGCATGAAACGTTCAGGGTGACCATATCTCTGATATTTTATCTTTTCCACCCATTCCCAGCAGGCATTGAAGATGTGTACTGGAATTTCTTGGAGACATCCTGCATTCTTACAGCCTCCCTTTTCTGGTAAGTGCTTCATTAAGTGCTTCATTAATGGCCTCCATTGTAGTGGTTCTGTACACCAATGACATCTCCCTCATGGAAATTCCCAGATATGTGTAGGAATACAAGTGGAACAAGGGAAACAGAAGCAATGACACTGTAACAGCATCATGAAAAGCAGACTTGAATGAATGTACTGGACATCTGACCAGTGCTCATTACCAGAGAACCTGGTTACCATGTCCTAATGTGCTGAAAATTCATCAAGATGTTTTTTTGATGGGGTGGAAGATGAGGGAGGTGAGCACACAAGTTGTCATGCACAACCTTCGACCTTCACAATGTCTTTAACTAATTTGCTAGAGCTTTATTTGCAGGTGTTGGTGTTAATTGATGCTGTTTCTACAGATGATTCAGTGGGCTGCTGTTCAGGGCCAGATGAATGTGGGGGACATGGAGGGATGAGAAGGAAATGTCAGGGTTGTACATACAACAGAGAGTAAGATGGGCCTCATGTCATAAAAATGGGTCCAAACAAATAAAGACCTCTACCTTCCTGGCATGCCTAGGAAATAGGGCTGAGTTGTTTGGTATGGTTGAGTTGTAGAAGGCAGCAGACAAACCTTGAACATACATCAGTAGTGCAAAGTTTCCTAAACAAGGGGAATGGAGTGACTTTCAGCCGTGATATATTTGGAGAAACCAGTGAGTGACTAATGGATGAGTAACTGCATGCTGGCTTAATTACAATGGATTTGTAATGTGCATGTTGATTCTTTGTGGAGACCTTTAATATGTGCCTTCATCTTTCAACCTACTTCTGAGCCTCCCCTTTGACTGTTCAGATCCTCCCTCTACCTCTAGAATGTAATCTGAAGTACATGCAAATAGCAAGCAGGAAACACCCTGGGCCATGAGAGGGACAAGCTTGGCTAAATCTGTAATATGTCCCTCAATAAAATTCAGAGTAAGTGACTTTGTCAAGCTCCTTTCTCCTTCTGCTTTGTTTCAAACACAACTGCATCAGCTGCATTTTGCATCTTGTCTCTGGGGCAAGCTGCATCCTTAAGTCACTCCCTGGAGATAAGAAAATGAGTAATGCCACAAAGAGAGCTGGGACTGCAGAGGAAATCTGAAAGTAAATGGAAAATGTTAATGGGTGGCTGCAAAGCTGCAGTACCTGCTTCAAGTGTAGGACATTAGGCAGCACTGAAAATCCCCAGCTCAGAGTGGTATGCTGTCAGCCCATGCACTTCAGAGGACCAATTTTCTCTTGCATCATATTTTTAAACAGTAAATCACAGTGTATAAAGCTGAATCTGCCATCAAATCAAGAGTCAGATAATCCAGCTATTCACTTAGAAGGAAGCCTACTTGATAATTAACATAAATAAAGTCTTTGAGGCTTGTAGGTGTCAGAGCCAAGGCTCCAGGGAGAAAGTGATAAAGGCAGGCAACTGTGGATGGCAAAACAGGAGGATCATTAAAAGGGTTGGAAACAGACCTGTCATACTTAATTTTGTTGGCAATTTGGTTATTAAAGGAATTAAAGTTTGAGGATGTTAGAGAATAAATGGCTTGTTTTACAGTGCTGTGAAGGGAGCTGCAGACTCCAGTATGTCATACTCATCTCTTTTCAGAAGTGTGGAGAAAAGGCTGTCCTGTTGGTGACTGCAGTTTGCTCACTAGACTTTATCTTTGGAAGTGAAAATTGTCTTATCAATGGCTCAGATTTTTTTGTTCTTCCTCCACCACACTACTTCTGTGTCATAAAAATAACACCTGGGACTAGTTTGAGCACCAGTGAAATTCGTGAAAATCCTGAGGAATATAATCAGTGATATTTTTCTGGGGAAAAAATGATAGAGCAGGTTATAGAGACTGATTCCATGGTGGTAGAGGGTAGTGGGGCAGTGCAGGGTTAGTGCACCTGAAGCAGAGAGAGGAAATGGAGGAGTTGTCCCTCACTCAGACCTGTTGGCCTCTCCTCTCCACTTGTAAAGTGATGGTGATGTACACAGACAGGATCTGGGTGAGGTACTCCAGTTTGGGAACACCAGTTTGGATGACACCAACTTGCAAGAGCACCTCTAATCAGGAAGGATGTTAGTAAATATCTCCTGCAGCTGCAGATTTGTAATGAAAGGAGAAGCAGCTGTTTCAGTCCCTCTGAGGACTTTAGTGCCTATATAATCCTCCCAGTGTGAATACCTGAGATGATTGTTCTTTTTTGGGGGTGCTTGGAGACACCATGGATAGAGAAAGATGTTACTGTGACCTTCAAATATCATGTGAGAAACAGTAAAAATTGACATTTTTTAGCTTTTAAATATTGCCTGAAGATTTGTGAGCCCTAGATGGGAGACAAGAAGATTTTTCCTTTTTCCCACCTTCTTGAAATTATGAAACACCACCCAAGGGCTCTGGATATAGTCAAAAAACAAACAAGACAGAGGAGTTAATGCAGCTGAATGTAACCAGCCTTAGTAGCAGGAAAGAAAACCCACAAAGAAGGGCTCCAGCTCACAGGTGTCTGTCAGTCTCCAAGCTCTGTCTCATCTGGCTTTGGAAACAATCCAATTCAAGGGCAAAACTGGCAGAATGTGCTTGGGAAGGTGCCCAGAAGCAAACAGGCTGGTGCCAGCACCATCACCAAGGCGTGGCAGGGAGGTGTCAGGCTAGGCTGAGGCACAAGTGTACCAGGGAGGATCAGATAAGAGTTTGTCTGGCTTATCTTTTTCTTTTTTCTCTCTTTCATTCCTTTATTTTCAAAGAAATCCTAGGAATCATTAAAAGGAAAAATAGAAGTTTTTTGACCTAAAATCCCAAAGGGAATTGATTTTTTTTCCTGCTTTGAGAGAGATTGCTGGTGCTGGCAAGTGACTCATTATACAATAAACTTCTCTCAGAAGCATTGCTATGCCTGTGAGTAGAGTTTTCCTAGAAGAAAAGTTATTTCATTTTTTTTTTCATTCAATGTATATAAAATTTCCTTTCTTTAATTTTTTTATTGGTGCATTTCAAACTTTTTCCAGGGATTGCGGTACATCAGCTACTATGGGAGAAAATAGCAGGTTTTTTAAGTCACCAGTTAATTATTTAATATTTTAACAGTAGAAAAACCCTTATATTTTATAGAGAGAATTATGCCCTTTTTTGTAAAGCTTTTTTCTGTTACGCTTCTGAAAATGGACAGAAGATGGAAAACTTGAAACCAAAACCTATGAAGCAAGGAAAAGTTCTGCAGTGTATTTCTATGTTGAAGTGTCTCTGTTTTCCTCTCCATGACACACATCATGGAGTGAATTTTCATGAGACAATTTCGTTAATTCAGAGTGACATCATCCCAGAGCACTACTCTCAATCCATTCCTTGGAGGACTTTGGGTGACCTCTCCTTTTATAAACCTGAACTTACCTGGAGTGAAGGTCTGTCAAACTGTCCTTCATCCAGCAAGAGGACTTCAAAAGGGTTTATGGCTGCTCTGCATAGTGGAAGAGCTGACACCTTCATTACAAGGTGGCTGTAACCATTAGGTAACCTTATCAGAAAAGCTAATTTATAAATGCTCTGATAATGGTGACAAATGTTAATGTTCCACTTTTTTCTGAATGCTACAGAATATTGAATGGAGAGACGTCTGAAAATTGTTTTCTGTCTGAGATTTCACTCTGCCATGGAAGTCTTTTCCAGGACAAGAGAGCAATCCTGAAACTATTAATAGTAAAAAGAAAGGAGTTTAATATAAGCAGAAACAAGGATGGCTCAGAAACAAGAGACATCATCCTCTGAAATGTCTGTAAAGACATTGTAAGGTCTGATTTAGGTGGTCTTGGTCTCACTTAAACTTCTTTTCTTTAGTGGTTTTTACCAGCTTGATGTATCTGAAGCCTGGATTCAGCCCATGGGAAACATAGGTGGGGCTTAGGCATGAAAGTCAAGGCTGGCAGACATCAGGCCTTGTGCAAATATTGGTGGAGAAAGTAATTGGAGGTTCAGTCCCCAAATAACATGACCCATATGGGGCAGGCATATGAGAACTGCTTTTCTAACATGGTGCAAAATTATCACAGAGGGAACTTCACTGTGGACCCCAAAATCTGTGGCAATGATGTGAAAAAATAAGACAGTCCTTGCCATACAGGTTCTAGGGATATGTGAATCATCATAAATGCAGGGACAGAACATGAAACAGTATCTCCAGTTGTAAAATCTGATTGCAGTTTTATCAATGCAAACTTCTCAGCTTGAAGGATGAGAAACATAAATTTAGTGGTGGAAGTTATTGGCCTCAAGCAGGGGAAGAGAGGAGAGGATGGGACCAGGCAGGTCACAGGTGTTGAGGATCAGAAGCTTTCATGCACACAAGAAATGATTGTGGTATGGAGTGTGCTAATTCAGAGGGAGAAGTTCAGATATGCACATAGTGAGAAAATTAAAGATACAATTCCTCATGGATCCTTTGTCACCACAAATTAATATTTATTTTATTGCAGCCATTCTGTGTGAGCTAAATTGATTTTACCAGAAAGTCTCCAACAGACATTCCACTGACTTTCCTCTAGGCAATGAAGGACAGTGACGTGAAAACCTTTGAAGGTAGATGCAGGAAAGTGATTCTCATTTGAGGTGAGACTTTGGTTCAGATTCATCTTTGAAATGAAAAAAGGGCTTTTAAAAGTCTTTTAGTCAGAGAAGGCAGGGTAGAGAAAGCAAATAAATATTGATGAAGAATGAAACTGAGCATATAACACCACATTCATTAGGTTGCTCTTTCCTGAGCTTCTGGAATGTTTTATGCATTTTAAATTTACCAGTTTAGCAGAGGCCAGGTTAATTCCTACCACCTGGAAATGTGCACATATGTATGTATGTATTGAAGGTCTTTCTGGAAGCAGGAGGTATTAATCCAGTGTATAATGTGCTCTGTAAATTTTAATTTTAAATTGAAAAATGTCTCATAAATAATGATTTGAAGCCTCAAGAACATGAGGCCAACAGTGATGTAGAAAAACATGAGGAAAATAGATGTACTCACATGCAGAGAGAAACAACCACAACAAGGTCTATGGAATGAATTAATTAATGAACCTTATGGCAACGTTGTTGTACAACTTATGTCCCAGTCTGCAGAGAAAGTAATCCATTCAAAGTTTCCTGTTGAGTTCTCTGACAATTTCTATGGCAAATTTCAGTTGAAAGAAGTTCTAAACATTTTTTCCACAGATATGCTTTTATGTCAGCTTTGACAATGACTCCTTCTGTTGCCTTAGGAAAATTCCATCCATTGACCAAAACTTTGAGCTTTTCTAGGGTTGGTTTGCTTTGTGAAGGATGTCATATTTATGGAATAAAGTGGTTGGGCTGTGCTCAAAGTGTGTACAATGGAAAGTTATCCATGAGACTCCTTGTACCCACAGCTGTCTTTGTTCCTTGATAAATGAGGGCTGCACCTGCTGTTCATGGTTAATCTCAGGATCAGTTCTCCAAGCTCATACACATCAATGCTCCTTGGGTCTCTCTGTTCCTTTGTGGGTTTCTTGGAGTTATTGGCCTGGTTGTGGCTCAGGCTTTACCTCCTTTGGAGCCTGTACCAAACCATCTTGTTTGGTTAAGAGGGTCAAGTGCCTCCATCTGAGGTCTGCTCAACTGATAGTACACATTTACAGTCTGTTTTGATATTATCCAAGCCTAATAAAAAATCAGAGTATTTTCTGATCAGCTTTTCAGTAAGAATTAATTTGGGTTCTAGATGCAAACTGTGACAATGTTAGAAGCCCTTGGATGTTTTACCAGTTTTACTGCTAGCATTACTGTTGGCACATCACTCCCCACATGGTTGTGAAACCAAGCTGAAGTCAGTTCTGACAGAGCCCAGCTCGTTGCTTTCACCTTGGAGTGAAAGTCAAGTTGGAAAACTGCTGAAACCAGCTGTTTGTTGCAGCTTTTTCACAGTTCCTGATTGCTTCCTGGATGTGTGTGATGCTGGAGTTGGCACACTGACATGATCCTGCCTCCTCAGCATCAGGCCTGGGGGGGAGCACAGCAAAATTTAACATGAAAGAGATGCCACCACTTATGTCCTGTGGTATCTCAGGCTGCTGTTTGCCTTCACTCTGGTTTTGGTCTGTTTCAAGCAATGAAGCAATCCCTAAAAATAAAGGGGATTTGTCTGTGCCCAGAATTGCTGCCTGTTGCAGTGTTACCATGGCTGACTCCTGATGATTTCAGATTCATGTAGCTTTGTCACTCTCTACAACTCCCTGGCAGGAGGCTGTAGCCAGCTGGGGGTTGGTCTCTTCTCCCAGACAACCAGGGAAAGGACAAGAGGAAATGTCCCCAGGCTGTGCCAAGGGAGGTTCAGGTTGGGCATCAGAAAGAATATTTTCACTGAGGTTATCAAGTGTTGGAATGAGCTGCCCAGGAAGTGGTGTGGTTGGTCACCCTAAAAATGACTGGACATGTCACTTAGTGCTGTGTTTTGGGCTGGATGATGCTGGAGATCTCTTCCATCCTAAATGGTTCTGTGATTCTAAAATTCTATGAAAAGCTACACAAAGCTACTGTGCATACCGCCTTTTGCTCTGGCTCGTTTTCTTCTGTTGCCATTTAGGAGGTCCGTGTGCTTTCCATTAGAAGAGAGGTGTTTGATACCAGAATGTTGAGATATCCTGCATTGTACAATCACTCTCATTTCCCCTATATTATACACAAAAGGAAATTAACCCTTTGGCATGAAATGATAATATTTAGTCACCACAAAGAGCACAGAGATCTCACAATGTTAAAAGTACAACCATTTAAAGATGAGATTCCAGCTGAAAGCTGAAAGCTTCATGTGTTTAAATCCCATTTTAATTCAGATGTGTTTCCTGACTTTCATGAATATCTGTGTTATTTATAAGCTTTTGCTAAATACTGTTGATGAAAACTTTTCAATCTGTGCACTGTTTGCAAACTGTTCCTTTCAAATCATCACTATTCATCATATGTGTAAGCTCACGTGGTCTGGTTCTTTGCAACCTGCTTGGATGCCTGAGACACATTCATAAGAAAATAATGAGCAGTATTTCTTCAGTGCAATCTGTTTAGCATTCAGAAACATTTTCAGACTGGGAGACAGTTCTCCAATTCAGAACTAAGAAGGAGTAGAAGGAGACCTGTTGAAAAGAAGTGCTCTAAGTTAGAATCTAAATTAGATTCAATTATTCTGAAATACATTCATGAATATTTTACTTAGTCAAAAGTATGCAGTGAAATATTTAAAAAGGTACGCCTGACCCAAGATAGAAATAACTTCAGTGCTCAGTATGAATAATGGCAGAGACTTTATGTGGTTGGATTTCTCTCTGCACTCATGTTATGCCCTTGGACAACACCAGCATTTTTCATTATTGCAATACCTGACACCAACGAGATGCATAATCTTTACCAGTGAATGTGCTTGAAGACCCCAAAATACAACAGCAACAAAACATGTGGGTGTCTTTCTCACTTTCTCACTTATGTTAGGCTTAAAATAAAGATTAGCCTGACCAGATCCAAATTTTCCCCAACTATTCTTTCACAGAATACCAGAACTGGAACCAGGTTCCTTGATTCCCAACACCATGCTCTGAATTAGTTTAAAATGGGACCTTCTAAAAGTTATTAATTTCTATAAAAATCAATATAAAATATGAGGGGTTTTATTATTAGAAATGATAGTTTTCTTAAGAGTTACAATGATGTAATTGAGTTTTGTTAATTTTCATTATCTTTCAGTATTTAATTTCATTCATAAATTGCACAAATGCTTTTGACAATAATTTTGTAATGGCAACAATGTGGAATACCAAACATACTTTTTTTGAAGAAATTTAAATTTACTCAATTATCAAAAGAACTGCGTTTATGCAGCGCTTTTGCAATTTTTTTACCGAAAGCTGTCTTTGCAGAAATTCTATAACAAAAAAAATTGGAAAAGGATTTCAGAAGGGAAGCATTACTTTTTGATAGTTGCTTGAAAAGAAGAAAGAGATTATAGCGCCAGAAAATGAGAGTTGTGTAGTGCTGAGGTTTCAAAAATGATGTGGAGATTGTATTGAAGAAGATGACACAGAGTACAGAAGACACATAGCTGAAGAGTGGAAGCTGGACAGAAAATATGCTTTGGTATGGTAATCTGTTGAAATCCTCAAAAAGTGAATCAGGGCTCTATTTTAATAGAGTATGAATGATTTATACATATCTCACAACCTACTCTCAAAAAACATAAGCAACAAAACCTAAAACGTTTTTAACCTTTTGACACGATCAACTCCACATAACATCTCTGCTGTGAAACTTTAATGTTCTTTCAGGCTTATCTCCATCTGCAAAATGATTATGGCAAGTACCTGAACCTCTTTAGCAAGTCTTACAACAGCTCTTTTTATTTGTTCTGCTTTGTGGTTTCTGCAAGTAAAGTACACAGTCAGCACCATTTAAGGGGGCCGTTTGAAGTTGGATGCCTTGCACTTTTTTTTTTGGTGGCAATAACTATATATACCCTAGTAAATAGAAGATATAAAAGCAGAAGTGTAAGTGGAAAACCTTGATCTATGCAGGCTTCTGAGAAGCACTTAGGCATTAAATCAGGAGGGAATAGTGTGGAAATCCTGCGTATTCTTTCACTGTTCATTTCCTCAGTACCTAAAAATATTCCTCTGCTTCACCATTAAGCCAGGTGTGATGAGGGCAAGCACGAAAGGCAGAGGTTGCTCTTCTTTTTCAGAATGAAAATATCCAAATAAATCAGTATGTACTGACATACATAACCAAGGATCTGGGTTGTGTTCAAGGAAGCTGTGAGCTGGGGGTGGTTTCTTGGAAGTGGAAGAGGATTTGTGTAGCTTTGGGGAAGAAGTGCTATTTTGGGAAATGGCTCTTTCAACTGCAAGGAGCAGAGAATTTGGAGACTCTCATTGCTCCAATAAAACTCAGTATCCAATAATTAGCAAATCCTTGTTAGCAGGATTTTTCTCTGAATGTATTCTGCATGTTTGTGTCTTCTGTGTTATTCATGTACAGATGAAGACTATGAAGATTATTCTTTTTTTCCTATTCCTTTTTTTTTCAGTGAAACAAGTTAATCAGTACTATTTTTAAAATTTATTTTTCCCCTTCACTGTTCTCTCTCAGCTTCAGTTGATAGGTTTCCAATCCTGCTTTCTCATGTCCTGTAAATAAAACAAAGGGATGAGAGTTGGAATATTTCTGATGCACTTATATAAGATGCACAGGGAACAAATTCCAAAGGACACAATCACAGATGTCCTCAGTATGGAAGACTACATTTTTTTGGCTTAAGTTCCAGAATTAATGACTGTGCAGTTAGTTATTGTTAAAATTGGTTTTACTGCCAAGTTTGTTAAAAAGCACCAGTAATTAATACTGAAAATATTTTCTTCTCATATAAGCTAATGCAGTCATATCTTGGGAGTCAACTTGCATCATGATTTGATTGCTATAGCCCAGATTTTATTGGCATCTTTAGTTATTCTGTTCAAATAATTGTCTTAGTGTTTTCATTTGATCAGTTAAATTTTTAGTTACTGAAAAAAAAAGTTATTCTGATGCCAAGTAGATGTATAACAGAAACTGATAATTTAGTGAAATGACTGTTCTGGATGATAAGCATAGCTTGGAGAGAAAAGCTAAGGACCACAACAGTCAAAGATGCTCTTTGGAGTAAAATGAGGCTCCTTCACCACAGAATAATGAAAGAAATGGGACTCGTTATTCAAAGAAACCCTTCCTATTATGAGAGAGGAAATTATTACATTTTTATCAGATGCTAACAAGGAAAAAATGTCTCTTTTTCATCCTAGTTTCTTGGGAAATTATAAAAATTATAGACCCAGAGAATCATAGAATATTCTGAATTGGAAGGGACCCATAAGGATCATCCAAATCCAATTCCCAGCCCTGCACAGGACAATCCCCAGGAATCCCACCATGTGCCCGAGAGCATTGTCCGAACATTTCTTGAGGTCAGTCAGGCTTGGTGCTGTGACCACTTCCCTGGGGAGCCTGTTCCAGTGCCCAGACACCCTTTGGGAAGAACCTTTCCCTAATATCCCACCTAAGCCATCACTGTCAGGACTGGACTCCTTGGATTCCTGTCTGTGGTCACCAGGAAGGAGAGATCAGTGCTGCTGCTCCTCTTTTTGGTAGAGAGCTCTTGAGTGCTACAAGGTCTCCCCTCATTCTCCTTTTCTCCAGGCTGAACAGAGCAACTGACCTCAGCCTCTCCTCATGAGCCTTCCCCTCAAGGCTTTTCACCACCTTTGTAGCCTTGCTTTGGATGCTAAAGGAGGTAAATGTGGTCTGCAGGGCTGTTAACAAAAACTCGTGTTGGGATATGCAGAGAAAGCCACAGGAGGACTCAACTCAAGCTCAGACAAGATTATAACAATGGTAGAAACTGTAGATCCCCTCCTCCTTTCTCTGTCTGCTCACATGAGGAAGACAAGACTCTTGCTTGACAGAAACCCTTGCTACATCCTGAGCAGGGGTACGTGGCATCATCAGCTTTAAACTGATAGATTTTGTAGTTGAGTTTCAGTGTGTCTTTTCTTTTCTTTTCTTTTCTTTTCTTTTCTTTTCTTTTCTTTTCTTTTCTTTTCTTTTCTTTTCTTTTCTTTTCTTTTCTTTTCTTTTCTTTTCTTTTCTTTTCTTTTCTTTTCTTTTCTTTTCTTTTCTTTTCTTTTCTTTTCTTTTCTTTTCTTTTTTTTAAGTTGTTGCTATTATTGAAAAACTGGGTGATTTTATGACTGTCTAAAGTAAGGGTAAGACTTAAGATCCCAAGTCCATCTGTCTGTGGTCTAATAACTCCCAAGAGTCAGCCAAAACTCTTTATTGAACCTCATCTTTGGATTTGAATTGTATAGCTGTGTTTCTCTTCTTGCTAAAACTTTGATGAATCTCCCTTCAACAGCTGCATGGAAGAAATATTTGATGGAAGGCTCAATTTCAAACTGATGCAATAGACTCCAAACTATCTTTCCAGAACCAAGGTCTTGCTAATTGCCCTATAGCTTCTTCATAATGTCTGCAAATAAAACATTTACACAGGTTTCAAATTGCTTCTCTTGAAAGCTGGATATTAATTAACTTTGTTCCTATGAAAGCACTTTAAGCATCTTTGCCCACTCACTTTCTTATTTGTTTATGCACTTGCACTATAAAAATAGTTCATTAAAAGAAAAATGGAAATCATGTTCAGATGCAGAATACAGTCTCCTCAGTTACTGAGCTTGAAATGCTGCCATAAAAAGCAATGCTTTCTGATGAGACACATTTTGTAATGTTTAATGAAAGGTAAAATGAAAACTTTAAAAAATGATAGATCATAAAAAATCCCATACTTAATGCAGCACAAGGGAGAGAGATTCATGATTCTGGTGCATGCACATCTAGGAAGGGTTTTCTGTGGCATATCTGCTTTAACTCAATCACTTTGCAAAATCTGTTTTAGGTGCAGAGTAGCAGTGATTCAATTTTATTTCTTCCTCATGTACCATTCAATTATCTCCCTTTTGTAATTTTTATATACATATACACGTGATGTGTGTGGCATGTACATATGTGGTTGCCATATTCAAGTAGCCAGCAAGACTGAGCCTTCTCTGTCCCAGCATCCTCTAAACTTCTACAGATGTGTTTTTTTCCTTGGATTTTGTTTTTCTTTTGATTCTTTGTTTATTTAGCTAATGACTATGGTTTTATTTGAGATCCATAGAGTAGGGCAGCTCACAGATCCCCTGGCCAAGATAGGTAAAAGATGCTTGAAGTCATTCAAAACTTGATTTGACAGGAACAACCTGGTTGAGCTTAACCATCTTTGAGTAGGAGGTTGGATTAGAGACCTTCAGAGGTCCTTCTCAAATCAAATTATCCTGTGATTCTGTGATACTTTATTTCCTGTAGGCCAGGGACAATGCTGGTATAAAGTTCTTACCAAAAGTATATTATCTGTTTGATTTAGTTTGAAGGTGAAGAACTCAGCAACCTTTGCCCCAAATGCAAAGGAAAGAAAATAAACTCTTCTGTAGAAAAGACATGAATGTATTGTCTCAATCCTTATAATTTAAAATTAATAAGAAGACGATGAGATTTAAATTGTTCAAAAGATGTTAAAAGTGAGTGGACTTCAGAGACAACTGATTGATGATAAAAGGAGGCAATAATAAGATTATGGATAGTGTAGTAGTTCTTTTTGCTCAGAAAGTCTTTTGGCAAAACTGAGTGAAGTGTGAGGGCAAGATTTTGGATCTAGGTTAGCAGACTTATTATTTGGCTGTGAAAGATATATATCCAATCTTGTTTTGGATGACTAGTGACAAATTCAGTCATTCTCTCTTATTCCAGTCACCAGAACAGAAAAACATTTCAACGAAAAACGTCTGCTCAACTAAATGAATTGAGCTGTGTCACACTCTGGGAAGGTCAGAGTTCCTATGCCATATATATGAACCTGTTTCTCTAGTAGCATATGTAAAAAATCCAGGTACTTTTTCTAAGTCGTTAAAGGCTCCACATTAAAATTTTTCTCTGAAAAATTCAATGCATAATTAACTAAAAATATTGCAAAAGCATTTCTATGAATTTACCTATTAAATAAACATGGTCTGGTAATCTCAAAGGGCAGATTCTTTCCAGAAGAGAACCTCAGGGAGACATTGGAGAAGTCTGGATACAAAACTATGAAGGGGAGGTAAAGATTTTTAAAGGAACTAACAGGTCTAGAAAATTATTGCAATGGCATATGAGAACTTTATAATTTATAATTAAAAGTTATAGCTTATACTTTATCATTAAAAAAAGAATCATTGCATTAAGAAGAATATATAGCTATTCAAAGCTAATTCTTACAGCTCATTGCATCTGTTGTTTTCACCAAAGATAAAAAAAATAAGATCACATCAGCAGAAGTAAGTAATGACAAAATGACTGGGGTTCATTATCAATGTAGAGAAGTATAGGATTAAAATATAAAAGGATTTTCTTCTCGTGAAGACTAGAAAAACTGCCACAGGATGAAATCTGGAGAAAGTTTTTGAAGTTTTAAAGGTCTGTTGTAAAACCAAGTCTTCTTGGCAGAAAACAAAAGAGAGGGAAGATGCACACCTTTAACTGGCTCCCAATGATTGTGACCCACCAGAACTAGGCTGCCAGTAGAAAATATGTTTTAGGTGGAATTTTTCCATATCCAGAGGGAAATTTTAGTACCATTGTAACTGACCTGGAATACAATTTATATCTCTCATAAGAATTATTCAAGAGGGCTGCTAAATTTAGATTATAGTTACTAGAATGGAAAAATAGAGATCCTATATTAAAAAAAAATTAAAAGCATCCCTTCTTCTGACTAGCATAATTAAAGCTGGAAGAGGATGTAATTATTGCTTATAAATATCTACAACCAGGTAAATTCCAGGAAGAGATACAAGCCAAAGGACAAGTAGAGTACAAATTGACCATAAATATGGTTAGGCAGGGAATTAGAAGAAGCCTTGGAGGAAGGAGATTAATGCAAATCAGCTGTTCTCTTGGAGTAGTAGGTACAGATCACATAACTAATTTGGGAGTTTGATAAATGCATGACTAGTGTGATATGACATGACTTCCTGTGGTGATTGAGGGCTGGAACTGATTACCCAGGAGATCAGTTCCTAAGTGGATAATTGGTGGAGGGAAGGGGGAAAAAGCCAAGAAGCACATAGAATTGGGATCTGGATAGAGAGAAAGCCAAAGGCTTGAATTAATTTACCCATTTTGGAGGTAGATATATGGCTTAAGAGAGTCTTTTATGTTCACCCAGTAGACAACAAAGAGGAATCAGCACTTTCAAAGGGCAATCCATTCCACCAAAACAGCAGCATATAAAACCAGGGTATTTATCCAGTGCCACCTGCTCTAGGTGAACCTGCTTAACAAGAGGCTTGGTTGGTCTAGGTCATCTCTAAGGTCTTTTTCAACCCAAGCCGTTCTGTGATTCTATGATTCTGTGAGTTATCTTGTGAAGAGAAGGATCTTTTCCTAAGTCCTTCTTTGTTGAAAATAGCAAGAACATAAAAGGCAATCTTACAAGCCTAGATTTTCAGTGGCTGTAGTTAGTTGAAATGAATATTGCCATATCTAAAGAAGAATGTGTGAATAAATGGGGAGATATAGAGGGAGATGTGAGAAATTCTTCCACAGAGAGGAAAATGAGGGCAGTGATTTAACCTAATTTCTGTAGTTTTCTAATAACCTTGATATTTATTCAACATATAAGTTACATTTGCAAGTGATTTCCTTGGCAATAGAAGTGAATTGATAATGACAGTGTGTGCCTCAGAGAAGTCCTGTTAAAGATATGTGTTGGAAGAGTCAAAAGGTGAGCACTTCATCTAAGTTTATGAAAATCATTCTTTTCTAATTTTCTGTCAATGTTTCTTAAAGTTACAAAGCTGCTGCTACCTAATTTTCAACTAATTTAGTCTGAGGAGAAATGGAAGCTTATATATATATATTTTAAGAAATTAAGTTTTGAACCAACTAACTGTCCTCTACCACATTTACTATAAATCCACATTTGCTTCTTATGTTAATCTGGGTGCTAAATTCTTCAAAATTCTGCAATTTCTCCTCTGGTGTATTAATAGAATTATGGGTTGTATTGGAGGAGACCTTAAGGATCATCTAGTTCAATTTCTCTGGGATATTTGAAGGGGGTCTGTGACGCTACCACACAGAGAGAGCGAGAGACTCACATCTGACTCCAAGGATGTTGGCAGGAAAAGAGAGCTTTATTTTCATTACATGCCTATTTAAAGAAATCTAACAGTGAGCATGGATTGGACAGTGATGGTAAGACCTCTTGAGTCCATTGGTTCCATCACAATGTAAATCAATGCTCGCTTCCTCCAAAGAGAAATGCAAAACAATCATTGTTTAGAAGAAAGTGTGAGAAGAAGCTCTTAACGATCAGAAGGCCAGAAACACCAGGGCAACAGGGGTCTACAAGAGGCATGGAAAGGGACTTCTGACATGGGCATATAGGGGTAGAACAAGAGGTGATGGATTTAAACTGAAAGAGAATAGGTTTAGATTGGACATTAGGGAAAAAATCCTACTGTGAGCATGGTGAGACACAGGAAAATGTCCACATAAGCTGAGGATGGATAAACTGACCAGGCTGGATGGGGCTTTGAGCAACCTGGTCTAGTGGAAGGTGTCCCTACCCATGGCAGGATGGTTGGAACTGGATGTTTTTAAGGTCCTTTCCAATCCAAACCACTCTGTGATGATTCTGTGATTCTTATAGCCCTTAACATCTCTGGCCAGAATTACTTCTATAAGGGCATTACTGTTTCTAACCTAATCCCTGGCTGCTTGGAAAATTTCTCAGTATTCTTTCCAGATTGCCTGTACTCACTTCAATCCTCTGCAGGCTCCCTGTTTGTGTTTCTGTTTGTTAAGGAGTACCTTGTTTATCCATACTGGTCTCCTGGCATTTTTTGCCCAACTTCTTCATCAGGATGTGCTGCTCCCAAGTTTGGACAAGGTGATCCTTAAATGCTCATGAGCTTTCTTGGGCTCCTCTTCCCTCCAGGGTTTTATTCCATGATACTCTACTAAGCAGATTCCTGAAGAAGCCCAAATCTGCTCCCCAGAGATCCATGGCAGTGAGCTTGTGCACCCTCCATGCTGCCCTAAGGGTCTTGAACTCCCCAATTTCATGGTCACTGCAGCCAGGGCTGCCCTTAAGCTTCACATTCCCCACCAGCCCCTCCAATGCAGTCCAGTAACCTCCTGTACTGCTTATGCCCTGCTGTGTTGGCCCTCCAACAGATATCAGAGTGTTTGAAGTCCATGAGGTCTGGGGCTTGTGAACATCAGACTGTTCCTACATCTACTTGATCTTCCTGTTTGGGTGGCCTGTAGCAGATCCCGCTATAATGTCACATGTCCCTGCCTTCCCTTTACTCCTGATCCATAGGCTCTCAGTTAACTCCTCATCCATCCCCAAGTGAGCTCCATGCACTCCAGCATGAACTCCATGCCCTTATTGGCATAGAGGGCAGCACTGCCTCCTCATCTGCCCTGTCTGTTCCTCCTAAAGAGCCTGTATCCTTCCATCCTCACACTCCATTGTCACAGGAGCCATCCCACCATGTCCCTGTGGTGCCAATAGGATCACAGCCCTACAGGCTTGTGCACAGCTCAACCCCTTTTGTTCATTCCCTGTGCCAGCTCACTCTCTGGAGTGGCTGGAATTCCTTTGTGCTGCTCTTCAGGGGCTCTGCTGTTGACCTCTGCAGTCTCTGGGAATCTCCTGCTGGCACTGGCATCCAACTGGTGGGATGGATTGAGGCCCTTTTCCCCTACCCTATTAGAGGCAATTACTACAATACAGAAAGTGCACTTATAACAGTGATTTGCAATTTCCTCCAAACTACACACACATCAAAGCTTGTGAGACACATGAATGAGTAATTTCAAATGCATGCCAAATTGGGCAAAAAGACAAGGGGCAAGATCAATAGCAAATACCAAACAAATGGAAAATGTTTCTTTCTTATGTAAAGGAACAGTGATTCTTAGCAGAGATCATTAAATGTTGCATTGTTCCTGCCATGCCATGCAGATGAAAGAATTCTATTTAATTTCTGCAGGGAGTTGTTTGTCTGGGAGTATTCTTTTCTTAGCTGTGACTAAAAGCCAGTTCAAAGTTACTTTGAAAATATCTGGCACACAAGCACACACATGCATGACCTTTGTCTTTTTGATTCTTCTAGAGGTCACACACTTCACCTGCATATTCCTACCTCTCACGCTGACCTAATGCAAACCATTACAATGGAAGAACTACTGATATCTCCAGGCTGAAATACTGATAACAGCTGTTACCCTCTCCCAAGGCAGATGCTCATAGCAGTGGTTCTCTCTTGGGTCAGGTGTCAGAAGCCAGCAAACAAAACTTCTACCATTGCCTTTTACAGTTGCCCTCACTTTGTCACAAACTCTGTGTAGTCCCAGCTGCAGTGATACAATCCCTCATTGTTGAGTGGGCTCTTCTCACCAAGAAGGTTAAAAATCACAAATTTCATGTTCTGGCCATCACAAGGGACGCCTCGCCTATATCACTCTTCCTTCCAGTGAAGAAAATTTGGGGATTTTGTCATTTTAGAGATGAAGGAATCCAATAGAGATGTACAAGGTAGTGTTGCTACATCCACTCACGTTACTGTTTCCATTTCCCTTGTAAGCAATAATTGATGGATATAATCAACATAGAACTCATTCTTATGCCCCGTGTTTCAAGCACTCACACTACAGCAGGTAACACACAGGGTTATCTCAGCCAGAGTTACTTGTCCTTAAAGAAGTGGATGTCCAGCTGGCTTCCTAGCAATTGGCCATTACAGGGGAATATTCACTGCATTGAATTTACTGAGCTTGGGCAAAGTTGGCTTGGTTGGGTTAGTTTGTTGGCACATTTGCATTCTGCAGCAGACAGAGGTTTGTTTTAATTACTTTGAAGTGTTGCATGCACACAAATCATTACCAACCATTTGCTTGTAACACAGACACACAAGGGGAAGAGCTTCTGCCAAGCCAGTATGACTGGGCCAGTGTTTTACTGTGATTGATACCTTGCAACTGAAAAATCAGAGGGCTTTATTACTATTTTGATTGTTTTTGGCCTCCCAACTGCCCCTAGTATTCTGGCTTATATATTTGACCTGAACATCTGCAACAGAATGAGAAAATCAGAGGACTCCCATTACACAAGCCACCCTCCATCCAGCACTGGAGCTGCATTGTATTTGAAATGTTTAGAGCAAAGGAAGACAGATTAAGTAGAGTTACTATAAAAAAAAATACAGCTGGTGTTTAAAGTATTCCTAAAGCTTTGCAGAGTGGTCATTAATACCTAGTTAGAGTCATGGAATATCTTACATTGGAAAAGACTTTTGGAACATCAAGTCCAGCTGCTAAGCTAGCATTGCCAAACCAGCTACTAAACCATGTCCATAAGTGCCACATTTACATATCTTTTAAATAGCTCCAGGGATTGTCACTCAAGCATCTCCCTAGGCAGCCTCTTCCAATGCTTGATAACACTTTCAGGGATGAAATTTTTTCCAATATCCAATTGGTAGCTCCCCTGTCAACTTGATCTCAACTCCTCTTTCCCTATCACTTGTTACTTGGGAGAAGAGGCCAACACCCACCTGCCTACTGCCTCATTTCAGGAGATTGTAGAGTGCAATAAAATCCCCCATGAGTATCCTTTTCTTCAGGCTAAACATTCTCAGCACTCTCAGATTCTCTCTGACCCTTTCCCAGCTCTGTTGCCCTTCTTTGGACATGCTCCAGCACCTCAAAGTCTTTCTTGAACTGAAGGGCTCAGAAGTGAGCTCAGGATTTAAGACGTGGCCTCACCAGTTCCAATCCAGGGAGGTGATCACTGGTCCTGCTGGTCCCACTGTTGCTGATACAAACCAGGATGCCATTGCCCTTCTCGACCACCTGGGAACACTGCTGGTTGGAGATACTTGTGGTTGGACAGTGCCTGGGGCAACCACCAGTAATAACTGATATATAAATAGGGTCTGTGTTCAGACATCTCATCTGCAGTCATGCCAGTTGTACAGAGTAAAGTGTTGTACCCACTCAGAGCAATGTAAGTGGTTCTGACTTCTTTCTTGATGGATGAGACATAAAAGTTGGCTGACACAAACAGGAGGACTAGATGGAAGGGAAAAGGAAAAGCTTTTGCCTGTCACAATCTGTAATAATACAGCTCAGCTGTGTGCTCCATTTTCAGTCTGTTGGTAGCAGAAAGCAACACCAGCTCCAGTTTACTGCATAGGCAATCTCTGATGTGATAGCCATGAATTTCACAGCCTCATACAGATTTTTTTTTCTCACAGCCTGCCTTTTTGTAGGATTTGAGCCACTTTGGAGAGTGATTGAGGCCAGACTTAGTGGAGAAGCTGAGGAGATGGAGTCATTTGGGCTGAAGCACTTCATCGTTTTTGGTGAGATGGAAATGGTCAGACTCAGCACTGCATAATGGATTATTGCATTGGAACTCTGGTAGCTGACTGTGTGCATCCTCTTAATCCTTTGCATTTTGTCTTTGCTAGAATCCAGGTTTGGTTAAATCACTGCTTGGTAAGAGCATGAACAGACTGTAGCTGCAGGCAGGAAATGTGTTGTACCAAATCTGGCTGGCAGAGGAGCTGCTCTGTTCTGGAGCAGCAGCAGAATTATCCACAGCACCCAAAGTGACTCAAGACGTTGTGTTTGGGCAAATTAATTTTATTCTCAAAGTAACTGAGTCACAGCAAAATTCCTTGGCTTGCTTGAAGCACGCCACAGCATGTAAGACATGAGGGTTCATAGGAGACTTTTGATTGCCTAGTGGTGGTTAGAGAGCAGCCAGAACACGGAGGGGCATGAGTATCTGGAGACATCTTGTATGTTATGATGTTTAATGTGATGTACAGCATGTTTCAAAATGTAAACTCTCAAATCAAACCTTGATGTGTCTGGCTATTTCAGATCTTAAATCTTTAGAATATTTATCTTCGCCCTCTCACCATATTTTAGCACTTCAAGCTTACTTTTGCTCATTGTCCTAGCAACTTTCAATGATGTGACAGGCATGAAAACTCACAATTAATTCTGTGGAAGTCTTTCCACTAATTCCAATAAAAATGTAAATCACCATTAGCAATTTCTTTGCATGGTTATATATGAAAAAGGAGCAGAATGGTACTGCTGTTTTAATAGCCTAGAATGAAAATAAGGGTCTACTATGCTGATCAGAGGTTTAAAATAAATGTACCTGCTCTAAAATCTAGGCAGCAGTTCACTGTACAAGTATGATATTTAATCACAGCAGGGTGGTCAGGCTTCTGGGGATGTTATAGCTGTGTGAAGGCTAAAAATAGAGATGAGTTAGTACCAAAGTACCAACCTGCTTTTTCAGTGATGTGTACTCAAATGTTAAGCACCTTAACCTAGTGCCTTAGAGACATGTAGCTTGAATATTTATTATATGCAAAGTGGTAACAACATTTCATGTAGTGAATGTCTCTGCTAGAGCATTAGCTGGTGGTAGAGCTCTTGTTCACCTGGGGAAACAAACTCTCTAGATCAGTTTGAGCTGGGTTTATGTACTCATGCAATCTGCCTGTCCTTGGGTGGCCTCCAAGCTGTATGCAGAGCTTGAGGGGACAATGGTTGGGAAGCTTGGAAGAGGGAGGGCTGAGGTTGGCTGAGATCATTCCCAAGCTTGCTTTTCATCAAGCAGGAGCAGGATAGCCACAATGTGCTCCTACACAGGGACAGCCATGCCTTTAGGCTCTGATCTGCCTCCTGCAGCCATTACCTCTGTGTGCAGCTTCTGGCAGGACCACAGGCTTGCAGGAATTGCAGGAGAGATATCCTGAAGGGCTGGAGCTGATTGCAATAATAATCCTCCTTTAAGGAAGATAGAAGTACATTTGCCCCCTCTTCTCTGAGGCAATCTTTAAACCTCTGTGTGCTCTTCTCCCCACCGTGGTAGCAGAACGTTTGGGCTGCCTGACTGTAATTAGCACTTTGCTGCCAATACAAAGTGAGGAGCAGCACTTTGTTGATGGCTCATGAAATTATGTGGGATAGAGCAGAGCAATGTAGGTGGTTCTGACTGGAGCTGCCAGGACCAACTAGCAAAATTACTCTTTCTGCAGAAAATGAGGAAAGGGGAGTTTATTCCATGTTAAAAAGCAAATTACAAAACCTAAATTGCTCTTTTTTGGAGCCTTCATCTGGTATGTTCGGGTGAAAACAGAATTATACGTGTTCTGTCTGGAAAGAAATAATTTCATTTTACCACTCTACTTTTTATGAGAGTGGGAGATAGGACCTGATTTGGGAATATCTTGAGGAAACTGCCAGGCCTTGGACAGATATTATGGGTCCCCATATTTATGCAATGGGAACCCCAAGGAATGTGTTTTAGGAGTAGTTTTTTTGTGTCTTTCCAGAGGCACTACTGGAGTTTCAGAAATATTAATACTACTTACTACTTGTGGGACCTGAGTTTAACACATGTACTGGGGAAGGAAAGTGCTGGATTCACTTCTGCAGTGATCATCCCCTTTTGTGTTTGCTTTGGCAGACCTTTCAGGGAATAAACACATCACTACCTTGTCACAGGATGACATTTTTCTCCCAATATTGACACTTAAGAGGCACTTTACCATTTTCAAAGAACCACAAACATATTTAACTTGAGCCTGAATGTCAGTTTTTCTGCCTGGTCTTTAGATGGATCTGGGTTTATTTGTTGCTTACTATCTAATTTTTTTAATTTCTGTGATATGTCTTGTTGAGGAAAGGGAGCTTTTGTGTCTTCAATTGCATTTCAAAGTGAAAGTTTATGATACCCAGTTGCATCTTTTTTGTGCCTGTTACCTTTGTCTCATCTCTTGATGAGAACTACCATATGGTACCCGCAGGTTGATTCTGTTTTGGTGTAGGGCTTGCTCCATTCTGTCCAGAGTTTCCTACAGATCCTGATAAATCCCTACCCTTCTTCCCACAGCTTCTTTCAGCTCGGCATTGGGACTTTGCTTCTAGTCATGTGTGGCTGACACTGGATATGGTTAGAGGATGTTTCTGTGGAGTCCTGCTCTATAATTCTTACCAGCTACTTAGAGTTTGCTTTCAAAACCACATTTTCTCCCCTCCCATAATTTGTGAGCCTTTACAGATTAGAATAGAATAGAATAGAATAGAATAGAATAGAATAGAATAGAATAGAATAGAATAGAATAGAATATTTCACTTATAAGTGAGGGACCTACAATGATCATCTACTCCATCTGCAAATATTATCCCTGACCCAGCCTGCCTGCTAATGTAGTGAAACATATTGGAATGTAAGCAGGAAAATGAAACTTCCTATTGGATTTCCACCTTTATTCTGGTTCACTATGAGGTTTCCTGTGATGGTTTTTCAGTTTGTTTGTTCCCTCCGCCTCATCCTTTTTACCTCTGTGGATTGGGGCAGAGCGGAAGGGAGAGGAGTATTTATCATGAGTAATGAACAGTTCTGAAAACTCATCCCAGTTGGGAATGATACACCAACAGCCATGCAATGTTCCAAAAGCATCACTGGAGAGACGTGAGTGCTGTGGCTGACTCTGAACTCTAATCTTGTCTATTGACCTGCACTGACTTGATTGCTGCCTAACTTAGATGGTTGAAAACATTCTGCTCTTGTTAAGCATTACAATGGATGCCCAAGTAATAATTTTATATATGGCCCTTTCTTCCACAGCAATAAGTGGGTATTTTAGAATTCCTGTGTCTAATGGATGTTATTAGGATACCATAAGGTGCTTTGCTGCCTGTCTTAGAGGAGCTGTATAATAGCTGAGATTGATGTGTGTTGACAAAAGAGATCATACCCTGAATTATTATTCATATTACAGTGAGATGTAGAGTGCTCAGATCCATTGTATTAAATCATTCATGAAGTTAAAACAAGAAAAGATTGATGCTTTTTGCAGTCTTGGAATAAAACAAGCAAAGGATAAAACAAAGACAGGAGGAATGTTACCTGGTGATCATGAGATAATCGTGGTCACTGTGATTACTGGGCTGTTGAAAGAGTGTCCTCATTTTTCACGTCAGAAACTATTTGCAGGAATTATGTAGCAGAAATTTTAACATAAAGAATTAAAATGGAGTTCTTCTGTATTCACAGGGAACATTTCATGAAAGGGAAGTATCTAAATTTGTTGAATAAATTATTCACTTGGAAGTAATTGGCAGCCTGACTTGTTCTGATGTCCTTCACAGCACTGAGGTATGAGCTCAAAGACAATCAGGAGCAAATTTAAGCTTAGCTGAAGTACAGCAATCTCCACTTAAACTGGGTGTTTCAGTGAATCTTCCAGCAGGATCTCTCACATCAATGTGATGGCACTGGAACTTCATTACTTCTCAAATTAACTTTTTTTCATGAACAGAGAAACAATAAAGACTAGCTTCCAGTGGACTAGTAAAGAGAAGTGTATTCCTTAATTTTTAGTAAGAGTGAGGCCAGGTTGCAATGACTGGTAGGTAGGGTCTCATTCAAAGGCTTTCTAAACAGTCAGGCAATTGAGACACAAATTTGAGCTTGTATTCACTTACAGTGCACATTGTCTTTAGCTGTGTTTTCTCGGGAAATCAGACACAAAGTGTCAAAATCTCCCCACCATTTCTTCCAGTCCTTGCAATTTTATTCCTCTCCTGTGCATACGTGGTAGTGATTTGAGTGGCTGAATTTCCTAAATTCTTTGTAAGTTTTCTTACAATGAGAAGTATAGATTTCATGCCTTGTACTCACATTTGTCCTGTGTTTTTTGCCACATGCTTCTTCTTGAATTTAGTGTCTGAAGAGTAGCAATAAAGAAGAAAAGAATAAGAGGATCAAGGTCTAACCTCAAGTTCTAAATAGATTTCAAAGGAAAGGATGAATGAAGGGTGAATAAAGGGTGAGAAATTAAGAAAGCAATCTGGATTTGAGGTCAGGATTTTGTCAAGTTGCCCAGTAGTTTTCTTATGGGAAAACTAGGCATCAACACTGTAACGTATTTCCTAAAGTTTTTGACTGTAAATTATCACAATAATTGTAGAAATGGAGATGGCTGTAGTATTTAAAGGGCTTGCAGAGAACTAACTGGTTGCAATGACAATGGTTGGAGTTATTAACAGAGTTCCTTGTGGAATATGGGGTTATATTAGCTAAAGTTGTTGGGGGCTATGCTCACAAAGGCCCCGTGGAAAAGGCACAGCTGCAGGTGGGAGGGTTGGAAGTTGGCAGAGGAATGAGAGGCGATTGTGAGTGAGGAGAGTCAGTGACAGCTGGAGTGAGATTGGGGTTGGCTGCAGGAACGCATGGACAGAGTATGAACGAGAACTGATGGAGGGATGGGATGTGTGGACAGCAGCACAGGAGCTGAGCCAGACAGTGGGGCCCTTCTTCTGCTCAGTTCTGTTAGGCTTTGGTGTGGTTTCAGTTATGTCCAGTGGAAATTAAAGTATAAAGATATAAAGAGGAGTGATTTCTGCAATAAAGAGATCTACTTCAGGTGCACAAGGCAGTCCGTGGTGCTTTGTTCCACATTGCTACAGTTCCTCAAAGATATTTACTGAGACTAAGTGCTGGTGAGAGCCAGGGAAAACAGCAGTTTGAGTTTTCCCAAGCTACTCAAAGGAAAACAGAAAAGAAAGAATTAATAACAGTTTAGCACTCGGTGTTGTAGACAAAAAAAGTGTGTGAAGAACGTGATGTTTTAGTAAAAACATGTTTACAAGAAGTGTTACCTTCCTTAAACCAAAGAGTTTATCCTATCTTTAGTTCAGCAAACCAGTCTATAAAAATGTGCCTACTCCTGCAATAAATCACTTCTTCTGCTTTCTAGATGAAGCTTGTGTTGTTGTATTTTTTCACTGCTCTCTAGCCTTACAGCGACAACTAAGCCTGCTTGATATTTTCTCAGCTGGGAGAGAAGATAACCAAGGCATGGCTCAAACACTATTTTTGGGTGACAGGTTCAACTCGTTGTGCTGCTTCCGATCAGCACAAAGCCGGTGGTGGAGGACTTTTTTCAGGGAGGCAGAACTGGGCACAAGGGCTGTGTGTGTCACAGGTTATTCCATATCAGTGTCAAATGTGCATTCTGCAAAGCTCCTGCTTGTTGGACCCCTGGAAATTGGGAGTTTTGAACCTTCTGTGCTGACAAGCACTGACCCCCAGAAGAACACTGCATTTGACCTGACGCCATGGAGAAGGCTTCCAAAATTGAGTGACAGAACTAGAATCACTGGTGTGTAGTTTGAATGGAAGAATGCAATATCACATAGTGAAAAATTTAGAATTTAGGGTTTTAGAATATAGTAATAAGTATAAAGCAAGATGGAGGTTTTAGGGCCAAGGTTTCTTTCTTCTTCATCTTCTTCTTCATAAGTGTAGGTGGTACTTTTGTGATTGGATAAAGAATTCCTCATTGCAGGTCATAGATGTTTGGTTATTGGATCAAAATTAAAAATAATTTAGGTGTTAGTTCTTAATTGGACAGTTAGGCCTTAAAAGATCTTGTAACGAGAGAGATAATTCACCATTTTAGCTCATTAGCTAGAGATGCTGTAGCACCCACTGTAACTTAGGTAAGAATTAAGAAACATTTACGTCCGAAAAAGAAATTCCATCTCAGGAGCTTTTAATCCGGACTCTGGCAGAAATAAAAAAAGGTAAAATGTGATATCTGCTTGTTTTGACCACCCCTCACCAGAGGCATTTAATAACTGTAAGGGCATATGTATAAACAGAACTAGGAATTGGTAGATATTCCTGCAACAGACCTCCATTTACAGGTTTAGTGAACATTTCACCATGTTTCTCACACTGAATTAATTATCGATAGACCTTCCTTTTATGTTCCATCCCAATTAAGGGAGTCAAACAGTCCAGAAGAGAGACATGCATAGAAGAAGAATAGGCCTTCTCATTTATGTGAGAATAATGCAAGAAGTTTGATTAATGTGAATTTAAATTGTGTATGAAAATGGCTTGTTCCCATTGCTGCTTGCATTCAAAATGGTTTGTGGCAACACTCATTTTTAACTCTCATTGATGTCTATCCTTTAATTTGGCCATTTATTTTACCTTGCCATTACAGATCAGGTCTAGATTTTGGCTTCAAATATTTCCTATTAGAGAAAAATCTATTTAAAGCTCTTGTGTTTTACTAGTTCATGTGAACCATTGTAAAACTGCTTCTTCAGTCCACATTAAGTGTGGAATGTTGTATAAGTTGCACTAAAGCAGGAGCTCTGGCATGTGCTGTCACTTCCACTTAGACATTCTCTGCCTTTCCCTTGTGTAATGCTTTTCAGTGTAGTGCTTGAAATCTGGAACAGAGTAGCTGAAATAAAAGGTTTATTATGGCATTTTGGGAATTATTGCTGTTTTCTGCATCTTCAGTTCCTCCCTTTGGGCTCTTTTCCTTTTGTGCTGTTTTTCCTTTGTTGTTTGAAAGGACTGGTGTTTATGTACACAGTCATGTCTTCTCAAGTGTGCTTGGGGAAGGAACTTCCACCAGCTCCCTTGAGAGTGTGGAAGAGGAGTCCTCCTCTCCAAGCAGTGACTTTCAGAAAGTGGCTGGAAATTTCCCTAAGGTCACCTTTTTCATCCTTGCCCACAAGAGTTTTAATGCTCTAAAATCTACCTCTGAAATATGACAATCCCTGGCTGACTTTCCTTTTTGCAGATTACCTTTTCTATAAATATTACTTCTCTCATCCCAGATCTCCTCCCATTAACAGCTATTAATGTCTTAATAATGCTGGCATTCACTAGGAAAATGCACTTCTGTCACATTCTCACATTCAGATCAGAATGGATCTTTTCTTTTTAACTTCAGATAAATGATTTTTTTTTTCCAGGAGATGCTTGCTATTCAGAGATTGTATTTCACACTGCAATTGAAAGGGATTTAATGATCCATTTATAATAATTAGAGCTGTCGTGTTTTTGTTCTTAATATATTTTGTGAATGACTAACTGCAGCACCTCCCATCTGGCCCCTGTAATGCTTGGTGGGGCTCTTTCCTCCGCCAGGTCTGGAAAGTTTCATAAAAAGAGTAATTTCAAATAATGAAAGTTATAAGGGTGATGTGTAAGTCTTTATATATAGACACACCTATTCAAATCATTTGTCATGCCATGGAATTTCTGGAATAGAACTATCAAAATGAAAAGCATTATGCTGTCTTCCACAGTTCAGTGTTTTATTTACTCTCTGACCTTATTTTTCAGTAACATTTTAGGTCTACCAGACCTAACACAACTAGAAATTGTAGCCTCAGGCTGCATTTGCCAGTCAAATAGCATGACTGTGTTATACCAGGGGAGTCTATAATGGTATAATAGCTACATAGCCAGAATAAAATGTAATTAATCATCTATTAAGAACTGGAAAATAACTGTAATTGGTCACCCTGTATAGCAGGAGCTGGTTAGGCAGAGAATTAATGAGTTTAATGGTAAGTCATTTCTTTCACCACTTTACCTACACATCTTACTGTAGTCATTTACTCATACATTTATTCATCTTTTCATTCATTCATTCATTTATGCTCTCAGTATCAGCTAAGCATCAGTCTCTTGATCTTGAAATCTTTGCTTTCTTTTATTTCTGGAAGTTTTCAACATGTTACATGGGCTTGTATTTTGATGCTTCGATAAATGTAATATGAAAGTGCAAATGGAAGAATAACCCTTTACCTGATTAATCACACTCTAAAATTCAAAGGAAAGAATAATTAGACAAGGATGCCAGTGTAAAATATGAATGCCAAACAGCTTTATCTGCACCTAAGGCATGCCAAACCCTGATGGTTGCCTTCTTGATAAAATAAAGTCTATTTCCTTCTTTTGGATTTCAGTAGTGATTGAACTGATTGTGTCAAATTTCTCTAATGAAGCAAGAAATACTGGGAACTGACACAGGCATTATAAAATGTTCAAGGAATTGGAGACACTGGGGATGAATGTGGGTTGTGTGAAAAGGAGAAGTAACTTGTTTCAAAAGGGAGGTTGATCCATTTCCAGAACGGATTCCAGAATGGATTAGATGATGTGTGTGTCCTGCTGCAGGAGGTTTGTGCATCTGGAGACTGAAGAGATCCTTTTAAGGCCTGTCTTACTGAGGAGGGAGTGAAGGAGGTGACATATTTGGTCACAGAGCAAGAGGAAAACTTCAACAGTAGCCTCTTGAACACAACTGTGGAGGTGAGGTTTTAGTAGACAAAAAGAAAACTTTTCTGAGATAAGGGACAGGTACACCTGGACATCTGCTGGTTGTGTGGATTCTGAAGAAAGGTGTCCTGGAGGAATTTCCAGAGCAGATGCAAAAGCTTTCAATAATTTAGCTCAGATCTAACAAGAAAACCAACACTCAGATATTTTGATGCTGTAGCAAGTGCTCAACATGCATATTAATTTGGAGTGTCGCTGGATCCTTCAGATACTGGCTGGGACACAAAGAATAACCACAATGCAAACAATGAGAGGCACCAGCAGACTTTATTAGAATGTTCAGGCACTGTCTTACATTCAGCCAATCTGAAGCAGATGAGCATAAATTGAATTTCATGCTAACTTGCTTTGGGCAATGAGCACCCGAATTTTTAATTAATTTTTAGTGAATTAAGGTAACTTTTTTTTTTCCCAACAAAAATAGCATTATTAATCTGTTCCACAGCCAGCATATATGACAGGCAATGCTGATGGTGTCATTAATGATATTGGTGTAAAAACTCCATGGTGGCTGTGAAGGTTGGCAAAACCACTAATAACTAAGTAGCTTGATATAGAAAAAATCGCTAAAAACACCAGAATTCAAGGACTTAGAAACAAATAGATGGGGATGGGAGGAAAACTACTGAAGCTGGAAAGAAGAATGAAACTCTATACTGTGAAGGTGGTTGAATACAGAAACAGTTTGCACACAGAGGTGGTTGAGTCTCCATCCATGGAGATATTGAACCCCCAACTGGACATGTCCTTGAGTGACCTGCTTTACCTGTCCCCACTCTGAGCAGATTGATTGGACAAGATGATCTCCAGAGGTTCCTCTCACCTTCCAACTTCAACTGATCTGTGTGATTTTCTAGGAAATTATGGTTGCATAGAAACCTTCACTTCTGATATTTGCTTATTTTTCAGTTCTTGATTTTGTAGCACTCTACATATTTTACTGTCATGGGTACATGTTCATGTATAGAGATGGGGAATGTGGACATGAACACATATATATATATATATAAAATAGTGAGTGCAGTATAACATCTGACGTGTAATTTGCTCATCAAGCTTGACTGCCAACCCCGTGAAGGTTACTCTTTTCCCCTTAGGACAGAGTGTGGGGAAAAGCTCTGATTTAGGAAGAAGAAAACAAAAGTTCCTTCCAATATCTGATTTCTGACCGACAGCACAATCCTGCAAAATCCTCTGAGTTTACAGTGTTTTGATAACACTGGAAAATCATCATGTAGGCATGGAGTAAGGTATCCACACCAGCAGGAAATGCCCAAGTACCTGGTATTGACTCATTCCTATGCTCTGTTCATGAGAAGAGCAAGGAATCACTCTAAAAACAAAGCCATGTTGGTCCATTCACCAAGGGAAGGTTTTCTTTTTGGCAGATGTCATGAGATAAGGGCTGAGGCAAGAAGGCAAGCACAGCCCCATGTATTTGTGTGTAGGGTGTTTGGGTTGCTCTATCCTGTCCTTGTATCCACCTTCCTCAGCCAGATAGATCCACAGGGAACTGAGCAAATGGCTGGCTCAAAAAGGGACTAACTAGTCAAATAACTTTTCAAAGATAGACAGTTGAGAGGATGTCCTGTAAGCTCCATCACCTTTTCTCTTCTACCAGAACCTGTTCAAATCTAGACTGGATCAACGTTGACCAACTTGCCTTCATCTGGGGAGAAAATGAATGTTTGACTAGGTCCTGCTTGAAAGGAGACTCTGTGTCCAGACAGAGATTGCTGCTCTCATCTTTCATTCCTACCAATCTTTATCTGACCACAGTGAAAGATTGGTGTGCAGAGCATGGACTGTGGGGCTGCAGTCCAGTCTATGCATTTTGTTCTTTGGGTTATAGGAAAAAAAAGGTATGAAATGCATTTCTTGAAGTAGCCAAACGGCATGAAAATATAAGGGAAGAGAAATGAGGGTTTGGATCTTCTGATTTTTTTCTGTATTTTTCTGGTGAACTTTGAAAAAATAGAATGTATTGAAAAAAGATGAATATTTTTTATCTTCAGAGATGTGAAAAATATTAAAAGGAATGATAAGCATGTCCAGAAGTAAAAAAAAAAAAAAAAGCTTAAGCAAAGTTAAAAAACGTGAACAGAAGTCCTTTTAATATTAGTTTATCAGTTTTTTTTAAACTGGGACCAGGGGAAGCCAAGTATTTTTCAGGTACACAAAAGAAATAGAATTTTTAGCTCATATAGATGAGAATGCTGCATGAATAAGGGGCACAACGCTGCTAGAACATGGGATCTGAGTGCCTAAGTCACAAAGGAGATAAGGAATAAACAGCAGCATCTGCAGACCGGCTCAGTGCCATGGAAAGAGAGACAATCCTGAATTTGAATGGGTAACCATATTGCAGAAAGAGCCTCATCTGGTCTTCTGCAAACATTGAACTCTCAAAAACCAACAGAGCTGTGAGTTTCCATTTGGTTTTATTGTCATTCCCAGTGAATAGGGGGAGCAAAAATGGCAAGAGAGGGAACGAGGATGGTACAGACAGCTTTTAGAAAGTACTTAGAGGGCTTTGGAGTTAGATGAGAAGGGAGTCTGAAAAGAAATAGAGCAAAGTGTATCTCATCAAATGACAGAAGGTTTCACAGAATCATAGAAGAGAGAAATGCAGAGAGAGGAAGGATGTGCAGCTTGTTCTGGTGAAGCTGTGGAGCCTAAGCTGGCTGCCTGGGAAAGCAGTACTACCTGTTCACAATACTACAGCATTTTACACACGAACAAAAACAGAAGGAATAATATCTTCCAATTTCAAATACTGGGTGTCCAAAGAGAGATCTAAGGCGAGTTGTTATATTATGTTATATTGAACTAGTCATCATTAACAACCAGACTGATTTAAAACTGTTAGCAAGGATGTGGCAAGGAGCTAGGACAGTGTGAAATGTGAGTCAAGATTACAGTTTTCACAAAGATAAAGGAGAATAAAACTTTATGGCACACTAACCAAGGGCCGTGGAAGAAAAAGCATGGGGTGAGGACAGGGAGGGTAGACCTTGAATCAGGAGAGGCGTCTGAGAAACCCTTGAAAGAGAGAATAGTGAAAATAAATTAGGAGTGGCTGTTTATATCAAAGGAAGTCTACAATCATATATGCAGAAATGAAAAAATAAAATCTGAATTCTGTCCTTGTACAATAATGTTCCAAAATACATAATAAAACAATAGCATTAAAAGCAAAGAAAATGTGAAAGAGTAAAGCATTGAGCGAATATTCATTAAAAGAAGAAAAAAAATCTTTTGCCATTGGAGATTTGCACAGAGTTGGGCTGTTGTGCTCCTGCTGTAGTTGCTGCAGTTCTTGGACTGAAGTCCAAAACAAAAGCACAAAAGGAAGATCCAGCCAAACTACAGCTGGCAGATTATTGCAGATTCCTGGCAAACTGCTGTGAATGTGCCTCACTTGCATTTTCTTTACAACCTTCACCAGCAGCTACTTCAGTCTCTCCAGTAATGAAGTTGTGACTCTCTCATTTACACCTATCGAAGCTGTTCCATTTTAACATAAATAATTATTCATTGGAGCAGGAATTAAGAGGAAGTGACCAGCATCCCAGGTGAATGCCCAAACTACTGTATTATGGAGAAATTCCCATTTTCTCTTGCTCATTAGGTCTTAATTGAGCTATGCAAAGCAGAGCAATGTCAACAGAAGTAAATGAAATGGCTCTGTCCCAAATAACCACAAAAAGCACTGAGGAGGGCACCTCCAGAGAAGGTGAAAAGCCTTCATTTGAAGCAGAGCTTTAACACTTAAGATGTAGCCACATGAGTACAGAGTTTTCTTGAGTCAAGTTTCTTCATTTACACCTGGGGCACAAATTGGTTAAATTACAAATTTACTCATCCATAGCAAATAAAAATATCTGTGGGAAGGGCTGCCTTCTGTCACAGAATGTCTTTCATTCTTAAGAATTTCTAAGAAAGAGAGAGAGAGCATAATTCATGGAGACTTTCCAGCCACCTGCAGAAGTATCAGCAACTTCTGTTTGCTGACTCTTTTTCACAGATGAAGAATATGGGCTTAAAAAAGAAACAAAATAGCAGGATACAAGTTAGTCAGAGTGATACTACTTTAAATATCAATGTTTCATGTGCCAGTTGTACCTCCAGTGCTTTGGTACATTGCCTGGAGAACTGTGAATACCTTTGCAAAAGATAAACCAAAGAGCACAACAAATAAGGTAGTTTGTACATTTAGGGTAGTTAACTAAATAAGATCGTGTAAAACTTACATCAACATGCAGCCGTTCATCAACATTTTGAGGAGAATCAGATGTAAAATCACTATTGCTGTGAAAGCCAACTCTCTGGGAGCATGGCTCAGTGAGAGATTGGTACAGAGTGCATCTATCAGATGGCACAGCTGAGAAAAAGGCCCTGGGGGTGCTGGCCACAGTGGCCAAACATGGGTGTGCCCAGGTGGGCAAGGAGGCCAGTGGTCTCCTGGCTTCTGTGTCAGCAGTAGTGTGGCCAGCAGGAGCAGGGCAGTGATTGCCCCTCTGTGCTGGGCACTGGGGAGGCCACAGCTCGAGTGCTGTGTGCCCCTCACTGCAAGAAAGATTTTGAGGGGCTGCAGCATGTCCAGAGAAGGGCAATGGACCTGGGGAAGGGTCTGCAGAGTCAGTCCTGTGAGGAGGAGCTGAGGCAGCTGGGGGTGTTTATTCTGGAGAAAAGGATGCTCAGGGGAGATTTTACTGCTCTCTACAGCTCCCAGTCAATCTCTGTCCCAGGCAGACAGTGACAGGCAGAACGAGAGGAAAAGGCCTCAAGCTGTGCCTTGGGGAAGGTTCAGGTTTGATATCAGATTTTTTTTTTCACTGCAAGGGTTGTCAAACATTGGAACGGGGAGGTGCTGGAGATACCATCCCTGGAAGTGTTCAAGAAACAGCTGGACACAGCTTTAATGTTATTTATGGTTTAGTTGACTTGGTGGTGTTTAGTGAAAAGTCAGACTTGATGATCTTTTCCAACCAGAATGATTCTATGATTTTATGATGGTCAAGATTGATGACATTGTTTGTACATACCTCCAGTACTTCAACGCCTGTCAGATTCCTGTGCCTTTCTTTCCCCTTCTTATCCTGAGTGCAACTCAGAGATGCTGGATGTTTGTTGTCAGATCAGCTTCAATTTGGCAGCCTTCAAAGAGCATGAGACAAAGAAACCTGCACTTTTCCTATAAAAGCCATCAACCAAGTACATACTGGAATTTGTATCCCTCTTGCCTGATGATCAGGGTAGAAAAATAGTATTTTTCAGAAGGTTACCTTGATTTTTTAAATGGATTTGTTGTTGCACATACCTCCTACACTTTCATTTTCGGTTTCTCATAACAGCCTTACAAAGCTTTCATCAGCCTTCCACTGATGTGTTCATTTAGGGCTGCCCCATGTGGTGTAGATGCTTTTTCCAGACAATGCCAGTGACAAAAAATCAGATTTGATGATGAAGGCAGTCAAGCAAAGCTTTTGCAGTAGCTTGTTACTTCTGGGTTATGGTACAGAAGAATTGATAGCACACCCACATTTTAGGATAAAAGGAATACTTTTCTCAGAGAAAAAACACAATGATTTTATGCATTTGATACTTTTTGTTGATTTTGAACACATGATACCCAACAAAACAATTGCCCTGAGCCCACTAAGTAGTTAATGCTGAGGGCTACAAAAATCAGTTGGTTAGGTGGTATCATGCAGGAGGAGTGAAAAGTTTTGCCTTCTGAAAAATGAGAAGACCTGGGAGTGCTCTGTCAGTACGGCAAGTCTCTGCTAGAGAAAGTTCTTGCATGCCACAGTATCAGGATATTGCTGGCTGTGTGACAAGCTTTGGAAATAGTTTTAAACGTTGTCCAGAGCTGACTGCTGCATGCAAATTTATCTAATGCACTCAAGAATGTGCTGTCAAAGACATGGCATGTGTCCCTCTTCCATGACGAGCAGCATCCTACACACTGGAGTAGGACAAAGGAACTTTTCCATTCTGCACCATGATCTGCTAGGTGAAAAGGCACTTAGATTGCCTGAAGTGAAAAGCTTTTAGTTTTCTTTTTTTCTTCATCTACTGAAGCATTTGCAAGCTTAGTCTGTTTATGGTCACGCTTTCTATGAATTTTTCATTATAAACAGCTAAAGGTTTAGTAAATAATTAATTGCTTCTATAAGCATCTTACAGACACAAGCACCTGGATAAGAAGCACTTTTTAATTATGAAAAACTGTAGAATGGGCAACATATTGGGCTGCTGGGCTTTCTAAAAGCTAATTTCAGAATGCTTATTAAAAGATAAGTTATAAATTAACCCTTTATGGGTAATCTTCAAGGAATATTTGACTACATGTATCTTCAAAATGAGCATTACAAGGGTAATTCCTCTATGAAATTCCCCATGAAAATAGCTGCAAAAGCTCTGGTTTGTAGCCAATTTCAGATCAAAGTATGAGCTCTGAGCTGTCCTGGAACTGAGAGTCCTGTGAAAATTTGCATTGGAGCTCTTTGGAGTTGTGCATCCTTTGGAGGTTCTGGGGGTGGCACAGTTGGAGTCTTGGTCTGGAGAGAAAGGAGCAGCTCTGGCCTTCCCACAGCACTGCATCACTCAGAAAATGAGAAGCTGAAACAATCCTTGTCCCTGTCTGTGCTCCCTCACTGCAACCAGCTCCACTGAGCCATGCTTGCCTATGAACCCTGGGAATTGTCCTAAATAAACAAAAATCTCGTGACAGCAAAGCGAGTGCAAAGAATTAGATCACAGGAGGAAAAAAAGAAAGTTCTCTTAAAAGAGCAACCCAAACCTATTCCAACTAGAGGTCTGTCCCAAGAATGCTTCTGCCAGAGCCCAAGTCTTTGATTGACATAGACTTAGACAAATGCTCAGTTCACTCCTCAATCCCATTCAAAGGGGAATGTGGTGAACTCAGTACAAAACATAAGATTGCTGACAAACTTTTTAAAAAGTGTTTAAAAAGTAAAATATTTTCATGACATAGATAAATAGCACATCACTTATGTAAACTGAGGGTTTCACAAAATAATTTCAAAGTCTGTCTGCATTATTGTAAACCTATTCCATGATAACCATTTGTTTCTATGTTAAAACCAAACCATGAAATTGTTTAGAACCATTTAGAAACAAAGCTGTCCTGCCTGTCTCACTCACCCAAATGCATCAAACTGGAAAGCACAAAGAATACCAAATCAAACCCACTTAGAGATCTAGCCCAAAATCCCTTCTGCCATAATAAAATCTTGGATAGACAAAGATTTAATTTAGCACCAATGCTAAGGTCACCTCCTTGCTCACATTCAGAGAGGGAATTCAGCACAGGCACACCCCTGGGAAAAGGACAGTAGCTTTTTCCAGTGATTCTTTAACTCTCTGGTGAGGCTCTGGCACAGGCTGCCCAGAGAAGCTGTGGCCACCCCATTCCTGGAAGTGTTTCTGGCCAGGCTGGATGGGGCTTTTAAGCAACCTGGTCTAGTGGAAGGTGTTGGAATGTGAAGATCTTTAAGGTCCCTTCCAACTCAAAACATTCTGTGATTGTCTCTCCACCGTAAGCCAGGGTTTCTCTCAAGTGGAATTCCTAAGCTTCTGTGGCTACGTGGAAGGGGCAGGGATTAGTGAGATCAAAGCTGTAGGTTGTGGAAAACCAAGGTGTCCTTGCATGTTTTGAGTGCCTGCAGTGGCTTCAGCCTCATCTTCTTGTGGACTCGATATTTCTTTTACAATCAGTCTTCTTCATACGTTGATAAATGGAGGCTGTTTGAGACTCTAAGCGGAAAAATGTATAAAAAAGGAGAAAAGGCTTCTCTCACATCTCTGAAAAATAGCTTCACAGTCCAACAGCCTCCTCTCCCTCCTCCATGCTCCTTCCCTGCCTCTCAGCACATTGTCTGGCTGCGTTATTCCCGGTTCAGCTCCCTGCTCCCCTGCACCTTACCAGTCACCTTGAGCAGAGTCAAGTGGCTGCAGAAATCACGCAGGCAGGTCAGTGCCTGGGCTCTCTGCACTCAGGGGACAGATCCTGCACACAGGCTTGGCTTGGGCTGCTGTGTTGGTGCTTCCCTCAGCATCTCTCCTGCCCGAGCTAAAAAACACGGGGTCAGATTGATGGGGATATCAGAAGTGCATTTTCCCAGAGGTCAACTAAATCCTGGTAATGTTGCAATGCTGCAGTGCACTCCTGCTAATCCAATCAAAGAGCACAGTGGTTTGGGCCCTATCAAATGAAGTTCGAGGTAAGCATGTGAAACGTGGCTGCTCCTCAGCTGTTGGCAGCTTTCCTAAATGCTGAGGATCAGATCAGAGCAAGAAAAAAGCCTCCCATCTCAAAAAAGAAACTTTCACACAGACACACACTTGGAAAAAAGACGATATTTGGGTTCAGCTTTATTTGCCAGGCTTTTGTTTTCCTCTTTCTGACTTTAAAGCCTATTTGTTTTAGGTCCTGATTATTTATAAAATTCTAATAGATTTGTTCTTTTATTTTAATTGTTGAAATCATGTATTGAGTGGAAATTTCTGGTTTGTTCTCAAGCAGACTAAATATATTGGGGAAATTCAAGACCTTTTTAAAAGACTCAAACTGAGTGTACAGAAAGTTGACATGTCAGAAAACTTTGCTCATTTCTGAAAATCTTAGGTCTTTGCCTTTGAAAAAGGTGCTAATAACACTAAGGTTGTGGGTTCAGTCCCTGTCCAGACCATTCACTTAAGAGTTGAACTCTCACTGTGGGGCCCTTCCAGCTTAGAATCTTCTGTGATTCAGTAAAGACACTGATGTTCAAAATATAGGATCAAGGAATATAAGACTCTGTATAATTAATCTGCTATTGGGTAAGTACTGTAATATTTCTCCTATATGAATTGAGTCCATCGAACAGTAAATGCACCAACAAAAATTCACAATTATTGACCTGCTTTATTCCATATTAAATATTAATTGCAGCTTCTTCATCATGTCCTATTGAAGTTTCCTGGCTGTGTGAGATATATATACATATTTATCTTTTATATAATGCCATGCAGAGAGAACACATCATTGATGGACACACTTGTTATTTCTCATGCCAAACACTCAAATAAAAGCAAATTAAAAATACCCTATAGACCTATCTGCTACCCAATTTAACCCCACCCAAAAGAGAATTTTTTGGCTTTGGAGAGTGGCATCTCTTCTCTTTGCATGTTCTGGTCCCCAGTGGAACACCTTGCAGTGAGGTCATGTCTCTGTGGCTGAATTTTCAGAATTAGGCTTGCTATGAGCAGGGTGTAGTGGACCTTTCTCAGGTGGTTCCAGGATATGGTGAATTGTTAATTATCTATGAGGGGATTACCCAGGACACAGATTAACTCTACTGTGGCTGCAAACCACTGAGGCCAGACCTGCCTGAGCTGGCTCAGATCTGCAGCCAGCAGGACTGTGCTGGCTCTGTGCAGTGGATGTTTGTAGGTCTGAGTTCCCCTGGGATGTCCAGCTGCTTCAGGAAGGTTAAGCTTTAGCCTTATTTGGTTTTTTGCTTGTGTGTTACCTTGCAGAATAAGGATACTATTGCAAATCACTGTCATGGTAATGAATTAATAGTATTGAAATCCAGCTAAACCTAACTTATTAATATAAAACCTGCTTTGAAGGAAAATGAAGCCCTGAGCTAATTATTTAAGACTTGATTCTTTCTGTTTCAGAATCTTGATATCAGTTTTCTCATGCATTTAATATTCTCATCTCCTGGTTTGAAAGCACTTTCCAGGTTTCTGCAGTGTTTTTGCACTGGTGTGGTGTATAAGAAGTGAATCAGCTCCTCTCTGATTTATTTGACATTCCCAACTCCGCCTGAGCAAGTGTTTCTTTGGAATCTGGTAGCTCTGAGTAAACTATGTTCTTGCCAGTGTTTACTGAAGGGATTTGTTGACTGGGAAATAAAGCTATTCCTTTCACATTGATTGTAACTCTTGCCAGCCACTGTTTTGAACTGTGTTTTGTTTTGTGAAGAGCTCATTACCCTGGCCAAGCCTTTTGCTTCACTCAAGTGCAGCAAGTCTGCTGTGTTCATCTCAGTTATTTCATAGAATGTCCTGAATTGGAAGGGTCCAACAATGTTAATTGTTGTGGTTTTTTGTTAGCTTGTTATTCAATAATTTTAATTTTCTTCAGAACTATAGAAGAGTTGACCATGAAAGCTCTGGTTATCCCAGGGCTAAACCTGAATGGCCCTAGAGCAGTGGATAATACAGCAATCCTCATTGTCCATGCAGACGTGATCCCTTTTGAGCACACCCAGGCACTCTCATGGCTGTTCCAAAGCAATGATCATAGAATCATAGATCAGAAAGGTTGGAAAAGATGTCCACGATCATCAAATCCAGCCATCCAGACTAGATCTCCCATCTTCTGATCTGTTGCGCTCCCCCAGTGCTGGCTCAGCTGCAGGAGTCCTGGGGAACCAGGGATCAATCTTGTGGTCCAGCTGAACAACCATGGTGGTGGCAAAGGGCATGAAGCTGGAAAAGCAAATGTTAATTCAGTAAGGGCAATGCAAAGCACTTGTGTTAGGCAGGAGCCCAGGATTAGTCTTCAAACCAGACTCCCCCTCTCTTCCACGCATGGTTAACAAAACACAATATGTGCTGCTAGGAGAGCAGCTACATTAGATGTTACAATTGATTTTATCTTTCCCTAAAGTCTGACTCTATCAAGGAGTGAACCCACATGTCCCAAAAATCTGAGAATCTGAGGGAAGCTGATTTCAGCAAAGCTTGTTTGTTTGGAGCTGTCTTTTCAAAGAATGGTCTCTTTGGTGACATTTAGTTTTCTAAGTATACTCCAGAATGAAAGATGGGCTTTTCAGGGAAGGAAAGCATTTAAAACTAAATTTTCCCCTGACATATTCCATTCTTTGCCTGGGGTAAGATACAAGAGCAGGCACGGCAAGTCAGAAGCCCCCTCTCATTTTTTAGAAAACAGATATTATGGTAACACAACCTCTGGTTTATTCTTGGGAGGAAGTAGCTGGGCCAGCTTTAAAGTACTGCAATAGCCATTCATGCACATGATTTAAATCACCCTGTTCTGCTGACAAGATGAAACCTACAGGAAATGGGTTTTACTTGCTCCTTAAGTAGATAATTTGGGGAGGAGACGGGACGTGAAATGAGGGAATCTGACAGGAACAGCAGTTGAGATGGTGACAAACTTCAGAAAAAATACGTTTAGTAGGCATTCAGAAAGAAGGAATTCTTTACTTACAGAGTAAAGATTACACTTGCAGATAATATCTCTTGAATGCTGTTTTTTGTTTTGTGTTATTTTCTGACAATTTTGTGTGTGAAAACTTCTTTATCTGCTCCCATTTTTACTAATTCTTTGAGCCACAGGGTACGAAAAAGGTGACAGACTTGAATTCAAGGAATAAAGGATGAGTGTGGTGCAGAAATCACCCATTTCTCAAGGCCAGATACAATACAGTATCTAAAAGATTAGAGGAGTATCCAAAGCATGCAGAGTGAGGAGGGGTCTGTCTTCCCTGTGCTCAGCATGCAGCTGTCCAGAGCAAGCCAGAAGATGCTGACAAAAGGGACTTTAAAATCTTGGCTATGCACTGCTTGATTTAGAGCTGCAGAGAGGCACCTCTGTTCCCTCTGAATCCAGCCTTCAGCCATCCCTTGAGTGTTACAGCTCCTTCCTGGCTTTTCATTGTGTTCAGCCAGGTCATGTCTTTCTGGTTTCTCCATTTTCATTTCCCTCTCAAGTGCAGAAATAGAGTTTTTAGACATGAGGGAGAAAGAAGAGAAAGGATCTTTCTTCACCCAGGGATGGGGGGCTGGAAGGATATTTATTCTTGCACAAGTCAGGATTAAGCACATATTTATCTCATCTGTGATCCGTATTTGTCTAACCTGTTCTTTAAAAGCTCTATAGGAGGAACTCTCCAAATTTTCTGAGGAATTTCTACTGCCCTTCATTAGCACAATCTATCAGTCTAATGTGAAACATTTACTCTGCAAATTTTTCTTCCTTGATAGGCCTTTTCCATAACCTTATATGGGCTGGGAAACCATTGATATATCTCTCTTTAACATTGATAGATCATATCATGATTTCCTAAGCAAAAGAAAGCCAGTTTTCCCACAGGCCATTTTTAAACTTGCTATCCTTGCTATTTTCCTCTGGACTCTCTCCAGTCTTTCTACATCTTCGTGGATGCCCAATCCTAGACACAACACTCCAGCTGAGGTCTTACCACCAAGATAAAGCAGAATAATCCTAATTACCTCCTGTGTCTTCCATATGTCAATTCAGTCAGGGATGAGATGTGCCTTTTCTGCTGCAGCAGCACATTGTTGAGTTCCTGTTTAGTGCTCAGCTCTCCCCTTGACTTCTTTTCTGCAGCACTGCTGCTTTGCCAGTTATTTCTTATTTTACATTGGAATTCTCCTTCCTAAGCAAAACACTTATTTATTGATTTTTGTTTATATCAGAGCAATTCCTCAATATGCCAAGACCATTTTTGTTTGTCATCCTGCCCTCTGGGGTCCCTGCAAGACCTCTCAGCTTGGCTTTATCAGCAAATTTTATGTGTCTTCTCTATTATATCATCCAAAGTATTTCAGGTAATATTGAATGAGCCCCATGCATGAAAGACCCCCAGAGGAGCCCTTGTAATGCTGAGTTTGATAGCAAGCAGCAATTTACAGTTGAAATGCTGCGTTTACCTGAATCCAAGACAAGCCTGTGATCTCAGCATCACCCTTGTGCACAGGGTTCATTAAAGAGAAAAGTTTAATGACTGGACATAACTCATTAACTTCACCAGGGCCATAGCCAGTTCCTGTGTACAGAGGGAGAGAGACAAGGGAGGTTGGAGTTTGGGGTTTTTTTGCATCTTCTCATTGGAAAGAAAGAAGTTATATGTTCTCATCTAAGGCAAAAGATGATAAATATCTCTTCTTTAATAGAGGGATGAGGCTCCTTCAGCTGCCTCACATTTATCAGTGGGAAAAGGACAGGTTTTGTGAAGCAGGTAATGCATGGCAGCTTCATGTCCTGCTGTCTGTTCTCAAAGCAGCTAAGATAGACTGACTAAACAAATTTTGAATGCTTGACATTCTCAGGGCAGAAAAAATATTATCAGGAGTGTGGATAAATATGTTCACAATGATGAAAAAACATTTTAGAAATATTCTCTGTCCCGTCTTCCTCTCAACTGCTTGTAGGATGTTCCTTGAGACTGTAAGAAAGCCTCAGTGAAGTCAGCTGAGAACATATCTACCACTGCCTTCTCATCCAACACTTGTGCTGCCTTGTCAAGGAGGAAATTTGGTTGATCTGACATGATATATTATTTTCAAATCCCTGATGGCTGTTTCCTGTCAACTGTTTTTTACCAAAGTGCCTGTAGATTTTTTCAGTGACTCCTAGAGGCAGCCTGAGGATAAAGGTGAGGCTGACTGGCCTCATGGCTTCGGATTCTCTTTATGTTCTCTCCTTTCTCTGCTTCAGTGCTCTGGCCTCTCCTGTGTCTTCCTCAAGTCTTCAGAGGTGATTGCAAGTGGTTCACAGATTATTTTGGTGAACTCCTTCAAAAATCCTTTGAATTACATGACACCTTATGAATTTCAATAACTCTATCTTATCTACATACTCTTTAACCTACTAATTTTCTGTTGAGCTTTGTCCTCTTATCGTCTTTTTAAAATTAACTGGCTTAAGTAGCTGTTCATAATTTTTTTAACATAGTCTGCAGCAAAGCATTGAATTCTTCAGTCTTCTTTGGATCATGTACTATTTATTCTCATTCCCTGTAAAGTAATGGATCAGTAATTTCCTATGGTTTTTCCTACTTTCAACGTATTTTTAAGACCTTTTTGTGTTACTCTTTATGATCTTTTCAACCCTCAACCCATTGAATCTCAAACCCTCACTGAGGTTTTTATCCCTCATCCTTAATGATAGATTTTTTTTCCCCCTTTTGTGTCATTATTTCTTTTTCTTAGTTTATTTTCGGGCCCTAAAGTACTCCTGATGCAGTTGTAATGGCTTCTCACTGTGCTCTCTGTCCTTCCCCTGTATCAAGATAGGCTGCTATTGTGCCTTTAATACACTCTCTTACTGTAACTGCCAGCTCTTCTGCCCTTCTTTATCCCTTAAATTATCTTCCCAAGAGACCCTTTAGATGAGTTCCCCAGGCTTGCTGAAATTTGCTATTTTAATTTTTTTTTTCTTTTTTGGAAATCCATTATCCTTACTCTTTTTTCTTGGACACTTTACTTTTTTCTTAGAATAGTGACTTACAGCTCTTTCACCTTTCAACTCCCTTTTCAGGTTTTTTTCCACTTCCTCTCTACTAGACAGAACCAAATCCAAAATACTTTGTCTCTTTATAATTTCCTTTACTATTCCATATGTTCCTGATTCATTTCAAGGATGTTACAGATAGTTTGAACCCACCATGCTCTCCCAGCAAATATTTGGGCACTTGATACTCCTTATTGACACTATAAGCTCTCCCTCAGGCATTCAGTCCACAGAAGTTGAATCTCCTTCCCTTACTCTCTCTCATACATGGAGACAGCAGCAAACATGCAGCACTTCTGAACTCTCTGGGAAATGCACACGTTCTGGCACAAAATACAATACCCTCTTTCCTTCCTGTCCTTCCAGAATGTGCTGTCCCCACTGTAAATATATTCCAGTTTTCTTGGTTATACCACTGAAGGATGGGACTTTCTTGGGGTAACACCTCACGTACAGCAGATGTGTTTGAGGTTCCAGGACTGGAGTTAAGATGCCAAAAAATCTTCTGCCTCAGATGGTGGTCCTCCCAGCCCAATAACCTGCATCTACCCATGGTCGTGGAAGATGCCTAATGAAAGAATACCAAAATAAAGCAAGAATAGGCTGATGTTGCCCTATTTCTGTGGCATTTTCCTCCACCTTCAGGCAGATGCCAGCTTGGGTTTTCCAATGCTACTTTGAGTTTAACAGGCCCTGATAGTCCTTTCTTCTACACAGTGCCTAATTGCTTCTTGAACCTATTTATAAATTCCAGAGCATCTTATTGTGATGAATTTCATGACTTAATTATGCACTGTGTGAGCAAGCACTTCTTTGTGTAAATCTCCTGGCGGATGATCTCATCTGGTACTCACCAGTTCTTGTGTAATGACTCCATGCTGAGTCAAATTCTGTTGTCTCCACATTTCTTGGTTTTCAAGGCTAAAGACTGTCATGGATCAGAGCTGTTATCTACCTTTGATCACCTCTCTTGACTTTTCTTTAGTAATTCAGATTCTTCTGTACCTTTCTTAGATGGGATAACCACAAACACATATACTGCATTGGCAATACAAGTAGCAAAGCTGTTTGTTTTGGGTGTTTTTTCTAGACCCACCATCCTATTTTATTTTAATTTTTAAAAATATTTATTGACACAGAAATTTATTTTTTTTCAGTTTCTCTCCCAATGTCATAAGATCATTCTACAATGTCTTGCAATTTTTATGACAGCATGTGGCACCACATCTGCAGCAAAGTTTGTTGTCCTATTGCTAAAGATTTTTCATCTCTAGTCAGCTGCTGTCTCTATTGATTGTGCAGTTTTGTCTTTATTGATTATGTGGTTATTCTGGAGCCTCATATCTACTGACTTTATTATTTTAAAATTTTTTTTAATCAAACAATCTAAAAAATTGATTGGGAACATATGCTACTTGTAGGCACTGTAAACCTGTGATCAAAATTTTTGAAGTGCTTTTCTAGAACCCCTCAAATAATCCCTGTGAAGTAGAAGAGATTGGTTTCATGTGTGGTCACTCAAGAGCTGCTCAAGGCTGGTGCTTTCAGTAATCTGCAGCCTCACATAGCTCTGACTTCCATAAGATGCACTTAGTGATAGAAAAGTCTTTTTTCTTTAAAAGTTCATGTAGTTAGTGTAAAGGACACTAACAACAAGGAAATTATTATCTTTGCTTTGAGGAACCAGGGCATTTTTTGCAGCTGTGGTTGCAAGCAAATATTTAGCAAGTGGGAGGCACTACAGAGCAAGTCCCTTTATCCATCACATTACCCTAATAATTAAATTGTCAGCCGGGGAAGTCAGGCTTTAATAGGAAAAAAAAGATATGCAATCAAACAGTGGCAAAAAAATTGTGACTACTCCTCCAGTTAAGCCTATAATTTAAAAAAAATCATTATGTTTGTGTAAGGCGTTGCTTAGGACACAGATTTTTTTTAAAAAATGGGTTTTTTTAATAATTTTTGTGTTTTGAAATAACAAGAAGTTATTTAACCACTCTCCATTGTTCCTGTGACTCTGGGAAACAATTATCCTAAGAATTACTGGTAATTTCTTTACTGTGGTTTATTTCCAAAATTAACTCCAGGGGTGTTTCCTAGAATCTCCAGGCACCTTTTCCTCCAGGATGTAAATCCACCTGATTGTCTGCTTCTCCTGAAGTCTCCCATGGGATCGTTCTCCTGGGTGTTAGATTATAGGGAGAAGTCACCCAGCTGCTCTGATCCGTTTGTGGTGAGACATAGACTGCTGTCCTCTGTATTTTTTTTCTGAATATTGGGTTTTACAAGGGTTTTTTCCTGATTTCTGCTTCCACTGCTTGTGGTTCTAATATAGTGAAATGGGTGGGTTGGAAAGAGTCACAGAGTCTCAGTACAAGATTATGAAAAATATAACAGTGAAGTGAGATATTTGCCCCTGGATGGTGGCTCTGCCCTAACTCAAAAGGCATCATCTCTCCAAAAGATAGCTTTCTTTTAATTCTCTCACATTAGCTTTCAGGATCTGTCCTGATAAATGTTGCCTGCCTGTAAGGATGGACTTTGGGATAAGAATAGTTTACCTCTGGGGAAGAGACAAACCCCACCCATTGACATATACCTGGGATTGGTAGAGACAGGGAGCACCATCCTGCTTGGCCAAAAGCTCTTTAACCCAGAAATCTCAATGGTGAGTCTGATCCAGATGAAACCACTGACCACAGAAGGCTGAATGGTATTTGTGAATTCACCTCTAAAGAAAAAGTCAAAATTATCATCAATCCTTGAAATAGTCATGAAGAAGATAATAATATCTGCTTCTATATTTTGACCCATATTTTTCTACACTTGGACTAATAGAAGACTAGAGCACACACCACACACTGTGAATAGCTGGAGAAGGCTGATTTCTTTATGTTAGTGCTTTCTTTAATGACTTCCTGTGGTAAACGACATTGTGGCTGTCATCGCCTTTGTCCTCTTCCAACCAGGCCCAGACAGAGAGGAGTGCAAGGCTTTAGTATCCCATTACCAATTTCCTGAGCAACAGAATGCCAAGTTCCAATTTGTGTTCTAATTTTAACTACAGTATAGATTTTTAAATAAGTTTCAAGCTTCCTATTAACATGATCTGTCTGCTCCTTTGGTGCTCTCTCATCCCATTCTGATCGACCCATGAATGGGCTCCCTGTATTATTCATTGTACACTAAATTAAGCTTTTAGTGTTAAAGGCTTTCAAGTGTAGCTTTCTTTCTGTAGAACTCATTACCTGTGTCAATACACAAAGCAAAAGCACTTGATAGATTTAAAATATCCAGTATCTTCCCTTTTTTACAGCTGTTATTATGACTCAGGAGCATCTGTTATTCTGCTAATATTCCTGATTGTCCTGATATTAATTTCATTACACAGCAAGTGTGCACTAAAGAGTTCCCAAATGTCTTTGTATCACATGAACTTTAATTAGACTTTAGTTTTTCTTGAAAAGGGTTAGGCAAATGAAAGTTATCACAGTTGGTCATGGCTTTGTACACCTTCAGAAACTAGGAAACTTGTTTTCATCACCTGTGGAAATTCAGGAATAGTAGCATAGAAAAACCACCAAAAAAAAAGCAAAAATGAAGTGAAGATTTCAGTGGTATACTGCTGAGTTTTGTTATGGTCCTTGAATTTAGATTTTGTGGGGAAACATTTGAATAAGTGTATAATAGATTCTTAGCTTCATTTCCCTTCACTGCTCACTGAGGCACCCCACAGAAGGTGTCACTCACAGATGTGTGACCCTCCCATCTCTGTGGCAGGAAGAATCAGAATTATCTTGATTATATGATTATTAACCACTCAGGCAAGACTTCCTGAAAATGACAAGAAAGGTTACTTCTCTCAAAGCTGTTGCTCCAAGCCTGCTCAGGGCTGTGACTCTAGTAATACCCAACATTTTCTTTCCAGCTCCTTCAGTGCAAAAATTACATGTCCATGCTCCCTAGGTGCAGTGTCCTGTCCCTTTACAATGCTACCACTATGGGACATACATTAAACTGAATCACTGAACCTAAAATTTTTAGAACCTTGATTATTTTATACAGGTAGGCTAAGTGCAGTGATTTGGCTTCAACATACTCCTCTGTTCCCATTGCCCAAAGAACCAATTTCCAGCAAAGCCTCACAAACCATTTTAGCAGCTCAGCAGAAGCTGTGGAGTCGAAAACTGCCATGGGGAAGAAAAGGCCAGCAGGGCTCAAAAGGGGACTGGGAAGATGCTAAGTTCTCTGCTCTGGGAAAGAAAAATTAATGGAACAACACCCTCACGCACATCCCTGTGAGTGAGATTTTCTTTACAGGCACAGCATGCAAGGGTTATGGACATTTGGGGGTTTGCTTCATTTTCAAAGAAAGCTGAGATACAAAAGGGCAGCTTGCAGAGCAAATGAACACAAGCAGTTATCTCAGAACTTCAGTCTGCTGTGATCCAAAACTAAGCCCTCCTGGGTTTTCTGCCAAGCCATTTCATTCTGTTAGTCCAGGAATAAACTCCGACTGTACAAATAATGGACAGCCAATGTCTTGTTTAATTGACCTTGTTGTAAATGCCAAGGAACCAAGCAGAAATTGAGCTGCTGCATGTCAGAGGGGACCGGGGCATGGGAAGGGCAGAGCTGGTATTTAGACTCAAAGTATGAATGAACAGGAAAAGCAAACCATCTTCCTCATCTCAGCTACTGATGTGAATTCCTTTTTTTGTGAAAGAAGGAAGGACCATGGAAAAAAAGGTGCACTAAGGATGTCTATGTAAGGTGGTTAAAGAATACAAATCTTCAAGTTTATGCCTCTGGGTCACGGCTTTTTGTCTCACTAGTGTCTGTGATCAGACACTTTTGCAGTGGATTAGTTTTTTCCAGAAAGGCACATACAAGTTCTTTCTTCACAAAGATGGAATTTGTCATAGAGACAGAGATGTCAGGGTTTGCCTCCTCCCAGAAAATTCAAGTCCCTTCCATTTTTCCAAGTTAATAGCTCCTCTAAGACATTGAAATGGTTAAAGCAAAGACCGACTTCCTGTTTTTTTTACTTTCTTTTTTTTTAACAAATAAAACTTGGAGAAAGAAAACATTAGGGGCTTAATGTCTGCATTGTTTGGGAGTTGATAGTCAGATTCCAGGAGCTTAAATAGATGACCTAAGAGGGGATGTAGGTGTAATGGATTCTGTAGTACTAGGTAATGTATTCTGAGCCTCACGTCTCCAGGGGAGAGAATGCTAAAAAAAACAAAAACCAAAAAAACAAACCACAATCAAAACCCCAAACAAAGCCCAGAAATAATCCTGGTGGGGAGAGAAGTGATTTCAGCACTGTTGCTGTTGATCAGTCCCTCCTTGCTTGTCCCCATCTTCACTCCTGTACCAAGGTGAAAACAAAAAATCCATAAGCCAGGAGTAGTGTCAGCGTGGAACATCTTCCAGGCTGCCTTTGTCTGCTTGCTAATAATGAAAGTCTATTTATAGCTCAGTGCAGAGCAGGGAAAGTGTGCTGTGGGTGACAATGTGATATGGATTTCACAGTCCGTCAGTTTAGATTTCAAGTCTGCAGTCCCCTCTTGAACTAATTGAGAAGTCAGACACTGTTTTGGGATGTTACAGCAATGCAAAATAGGGCGCTTGGTGCTTGTTTTGCGAGCATTTGGGGTCAGGTTGACTGGGGTGACATCAGAGCACTCTCAAATCAGTCAGGCTTTTCACAGTGGCCTGAGAAAACCCATCTCAGAGAGAGGCTTTGCATGCTGATCATCAATGTGCTTGTGGGCTTAATATCTGTCATAGCCCATCACTCCATGCTAATAACCAGTAGAAGTCCCAGATTAAATTGCAGCTGGCCCTGGGACCAGGCCCTGCAGACACAGTGGGAGCACAGTTGCATCCATGCAGCAGAACCCCCCAACCTCTTCCTTCTGCCCCTCCTGGACCTGGCCATTACCAGTGCCCCATCCCCTCAGCTGTTTCTGGGGTTTCACAGTGAAAATGTGCCAAACACAAAGCAACAACAAAAGGAAAGGGGAGGAGATGCTTTGGCACAGCCCAGCTTCATCATTCCCCCTTTGCTGTACTGGCATAGTTGAAGGGTGGCATCAGGACATAAATGGGGATACTGGGAGAGAGATGTGGTTACCCTCAGGGAGGAAAGGGGAAAGCTGGGAGCTGGTAAGCAGCAGATTGCACCTGTGGCACTGTCTTGAAAAATAGCTCCTGCTCCAGAAGAGCAGCTTCTGAAGTTGAAAAAAATTGGAAACGGTAATAGAGGCAAAGAGGCTGAGTTGTTTTCCTGGCAGAGTGAGAAACAGAACTTGTGTCTTTTCCTACTCAGTCAAGTCTGTCATTTTGTTCCACTGATGAATGGATCATACCACCACCTTATAGGAGCAGAAATACACTTGGCCTTTCTGTGGAGGTGCAGAAGAAACGATCTATAGGGTCTGTGCCCCCTCTCATATAGGGCCACAGTGAACCATTTCCCAAAATGTGCCCAGCCTGCTGTGACCATTGGTGTGGCCATGTGGGTGGGTCTCATCACATCTGCAGCTTCATTACTGTCCCAATGCCACAAGGCTGATTGTACTCAAAGCAGTGCAAATGGAGCCAGATGAACAGAAAAAGTAAATACTCAGCTTGGATACTCCATGGTCCTGAATAACTCTGAAACTGCTGGAAAAAAACTACTGTCTCTTTGTGGTGCTGGAATTTGGGTGCTTCTTCTTCTTCTTTCTCTTGCTACAAGTCCAGTCCTTTGGGCTAAATTCCATACAGCTGCCTCTTTCTAGACATGTTTTCTTCCAGTGCTGTAAGACAAATGTCTGGATGAGGCACTCCTGGCTGGTTCCTAGGCTTTTACCATTGCCGTTTCAGCTGGCAGCCACACAGAAGATGCCAAGAATCACAGGTCACAGTGCCTTTGCTTATGTCCAGGCACTGAATACCACTCAACTCTGGCAGCTCTAAGATGTGGTGTCTATGGAGTGAATGCAGTGCTTAATTTTAAGCCTACAGGTTTCAGAGTTTTAGGATTTGCTTTTCAGGCTTTTCCCTCTTGAAAATCTGTCTGATGTTATTTTAGGCAGACCATATGCTGTCTTAGGGCAGGGAGAAAGACTACATGACCTTCTGCATTTTGCCCCCTTTTTCTGACAAGAAAGATGATGATAAGTCTCAGTAGTTTCACAAAAGAAGAATCTGTCTTAAAGCACTGCAAGAGCTTTATTTAAGGATTACTTCCAAACTGGTTTGCTTTTCACTAATTCTTTAAACACAAGGTATCACAAGCTCAGTTAACCATTTATGACTGCAGCAATTGCTGATCTCAACTTCATGGTCAACTCTTGAGGAATTTTAGGGTCCAATGGGATCCTGTCTGTAATTCAGTCTACTTGACATAGTCCCAATATCTGAGAATAAAAAATTCTTGGGTCTGGGAAAAGCAAGAAAATTGTTGCTTAGCCTCTTGACATTCCTAGCTTTCTCCTCCTGCTCAAACACACCCACACAGAGTAATTTTTCTGCCTTGGGAGGAACTGCTCTACAGCCAGTAGAGTTATGAGTTTGATGAATTTATAAGGCCAGTAACTGATAAAGCCCCTGCACCTTGGATGGTGTTTGATGAAGAAGACTGTGGCTTGCATCCAATAAGGGGAAAATTCGGGATTATCCTGCATCCTTGCTGTCTATGGCTTGCCATGAAGACATCAAGAAAGGAAAAAGGATAGCTAATTTAGTCAGTGAGGCTAAAAATACACTCTTAGAAAATGTAAGAAGCAAATTCCCAAACTGCTACACGTTCTGATAAGAAGTCTAAATACAGAACGTTGTCCTTTGTCAAAAGCAGTTTGTTTCTTCCCTTTGCTGAGCAGCCTTTGGTTTCTGCTTTTGCACTGGGTAAAATGAGACCTGGATCACCTGGTGATGACTGTACCATGCCCTTTCTGCTGAAGAGCAAACAGCCTGCTGCATGTGAAAAGCACAGCAGCACGGTTTTATCAGCTGAAAAATCTGCAGTTAGCAGGAACAAGGTGAATAACTGTATGGATTATTCCAGAACTGGGAGGATGTTGTGATAATCCTCAAGCCTGTGACATTAAGAGTCAAATTTTGCCAGCATCAAGTACAAGATTCATCATTTGCATTGACTCTTCTCTGTAGTTACAACTGCTACTTGATCAAAGTAACTTGGTCTTGTTCCAAGACTGATTTGATATTCAGAACCCTCTGCATATCACTCCATAAAAACAGTTGTTTGAATGCATCACATGATAATAAACACTCCTGATTTCTTTATTCAGGCCTTGAAACTCCAGCCCATCACACTTTTCCACACAGCAACATCAGAACACTTGTGTCCCTTCTTTTGAAGTCTGCATCCAGAGAGTCTTCAAAGGCCACCAGTACCATCTGCATGTTTTACATATAGATACCTCCTCATAAACAGAATTCTCTTGTGCACCTTGATTTTAATTAACAGGCTGTCACTGGGACGATCAGTCTAGAGCCTCAACAAAGAGCTCGTTAGAGCCATCAGACAGATACAGGGCTGGGCAGTGTGTACAGAAATCAAGTGTAGAGCCAGGCTGGTACAAAGACAGAGCACAGTGCAGAACACAATTGTGATAAAGGTCTCAGAGCCACAGCAGTAGGACACTGTGCTAAAAAGCTCTGTTCATAGGTCTGTCATTGTCCCTTTTGGAATTACTCTGAGCTCTATCAGCTCAGACATTATAAGAAAACCCAGTGCTCAAGCAAGAATTTATGGATTCCATAGGAGATTGTTTCCCAGCCAAAACTATCGGTGATAGTGCACAAAGTGGGGCAAACAGAGGTGGGGGTAGTAATTTTTTGGCTTTGTCAATTTGTTTCTTCCTCTGTATGTCTTGGAGGATGTCAGTGCCTTATTGCTACAATGCACAGATGCTTTGGCTACTCCATATCAAGTGTTTCTCTTGTTACAAATAAACTCCTACTCCTAAGAGATGTGTCATGGGGAGGCAGAAGCATGCTTATGGGGGAGAAAAAATAGGCAAGGACTTCTGATGATGTTTTTGGTAAGTTTTGTGAAAGCTGTGTGTTGCAGGGTCGCGTGGAAATGGTGATCTGATGTACTTAGCGCAGGGAAGATGTGTTGGCTCAGCCTCATCAAGGATAAAATAACTTCTTTAATCTACTCAGGATCTTGTTTTTTATTGTATTTTGCAATCTGCCAGTGATGAGGGGTGAAGGGGAGAGAGGTGAGGGGAAACCTGGGAGAGCTGGCAGTAATAACAGATCCAAGCTTTGTCAGACTCTGGTGGAATAACTTAATTAACTAATGGCCTGCATAGAGCTGTAATGGGATCCGAAAACAGAAAGCTTTTAAGCAAAACTTAAAGCCAACAGCATCAATAATGGTGAGTGGAGGGCACTTTACTCCCCGTGTTTTTTTTCTGTAAGAATGGTGACACAGCCCCTCACCTACTCTCTATCCCTAAAGGCGTTTCTCCATCTAGTGTCCCTGGGCAACAATTACAGCCACTTTGAGCCCAGTGTCCCCTTCCTGCTCCCATGTGGCTCAGAGATTTCCTCATAAACGCACAGAAGCATTGAGCAGAGAAAAAGAAGATGGCTCTATGGAGCTGGTCTGGGCTGCAGACACCTCTGGGAATGGTTCCACTCACTGGCTGCTTCTCTGGCTTTTGGGGGTGATTTGCTTTGTCTAGTTATCATGGAGCACACGTAAATTTTGATCTTTCACTTTTCCTCATCCCTTTGAAACTCCTGCTCTCTCAAGTCTGACTATTTGGAGCTGCTTTGCCAAGCTGATCTGAAAGTCAGGGTTTCAGGCTGCTGGAACACACCCTTGCCTCCATACATTTATTTTAAAGGGGGATTTAGTGTATGGAACTGCCTGCTGCTCTCCAGCATATCCTGCAAACTTCCCTCAGCATTATCCCAGTCCCTAGGGTTCACCTGTGTTCATGCACAGAAGTCCAATGGTGCTGAGAAGTCCAATGACATCTTTTAGGCAAAATCATGTCTAAAGCAGGTAGGCCAGCAGAACTTGTCATGTCACCTTCAGTACTTGCCCTCTCTGCTGAGCTTTTAATGTGAGTAATTATACCACAGTCTTTATCTGCACCACTATTATTAATTTTTTCGCCTCTCCTCCAAGCACAGAACCCCTGAGGCCCTGCAGCATGCACATATGGTGACACATACCTCTGTTCCAGCAAGGTAGGTGGTCAGGCTGTTCTTCCTCTTCTTAATTTTCTCCTACATCCATTTCTCTTTTTTGAAAACTGAAAGTTTCAAGCTTGTTATCACATTTCCCTCTCAGCACCAGCTTTTTCTGCGAGGTCAAGCACAGTTCGTTCTGCAGGCCTATGGGAACTTGCTGGGCATCAGCAACAGCAGTGGCAGAAAGAAAGTGTGGACAGATGGCTTTGGGCCGAATCTCCTGCCTGTCAATGGCTGGCAGCTCCTCTGATTTCTGTGGTGCTTCAGGGAGGGCAGGGCACTGCCAGATTCTGCGCTCAGTCTTGCTGATTGCACCTGCCAGCAACAACATATGGTCCTTGGTGCTTCCAGAGAGCCTTGAACAGGAGATGGCTGCAGGTCCCCACTGCCACTCGAGGCTTGTCTGCTCCTGCTGGCTGGCACCAGCTGAAACACCTCACAAAAAACTGCCTTGGAGTGCCCCAAAGGGCATCCCACAGTCAGCCCAAAAGGTGGTGAAGTCATCAGGGAATCAAAAATACCGAGGCTTCACTTTGTCCTACTTGACACCACTTCATCAAACATACTCAACATCACTTCATTTTGGGACCCAGACTGTGTTTCTGATGGAAATGTGACACCTGAGGATGATGTACTTTCTGTGCCTGCAGATGAGAAGAGGAAAGCCATGGTAGAGCATGATCAGGGCAGTACCATTTCCTTGCAGAATGCCATTCACCTCCTACTTTGGGACAAGTATTCCTGCTGAGTGTCTGTCAGTTTTACACATCAAATCAGGAAAGAAAACGCTTTGTCCCATTAGGATGCAAGAAGACTATTAGATTGGTTCACAGTGCATGAATCCCAGCAAAATAGCCATGCCTTGGAGCTTCAGGAGCTCCAGATCCTTACCCTGGGATAGGTTAGGATACTCTCAGCTGTGTTATAAAAAACTCATTTTTAAATGTGGGGAGGCTTTGTCCCTTGCATGGCTTGGCAGATGTCCTTGGAGGCTAAACTTCTGTCCATCTGGGTGCAGCACAAAAATAATACTTTGTTATTCCATGAAAATGATCTGGTTCTGTAGTCCTCTCATGGGAAGAATAAATCTACCAAATTCATGGAATTTTGATTCCAAAGTTTCATTCCACAGCTGATCACAAGACAGCAATGTCCATAACACAACCACAGAGACAGATACTCTGTGAAGGAATAGCAGCCTCAGAGGACAGCTCTGCTGGGGTTGGTTCATATTGCACACAACCTACAATAGCAAGAACTGAACAGCTTCATAATGTGGGTAAAACTTGTATCAATCAAAAGTGTGACTGTGGCTCTGGCACATACCTAAAAGAGCATTTGATTGAATAGCATCAAGGAGTTTAGCATGAGATGACTCCAGAGCCCCAGGGGGATTGAGTTATGACTGTGGTGTAATTAGTACCTAAGTTATCTGATTTAGAGTTTGCTCACATACCTGTCTCCTGCTGTACTCCCCATGTCTGTGTGGACTGCATATCTCCATCAAATGAAGTCGTGTGGCATCCTGGGATTAATCTCTCTAAAACCTACTGGGAAGACAGCAAGATATTCTTTACATTTCTGGCTGGGATGAACAGAGTTGTCAGTATGATACCTTCAGTTCTCTAGTCCTGAATCTGCTTTATCATGTAATTTACTCTCTGCAAAATAGTTAAAACTCCTGATTTCCTTTCCAATTTTTGCTTGTGTTAGGCAGGGCACCTGCCTTTCTGTACTGAGATGCAGAACTTAGCACAATATGGCTCAGATCTCAGGTGGATGAAGACATTTCAGCATAAGATATTTCAGCATAAAGAGATGATGACAGTAATTGTCTGGATCAGAGCGATGGAGACCCTTTGTGATAGTCAATAAAATTTCCACATGCCCTCGGGTTGTCATTAGGCAAACAGCTTTGAAAGCAGCAAGGAACCTAGCCATTCTAGAAAACCCAAAAATCATTAAAAAGATTAGTAAACAGTTAATCACAATTTCCCAATGAAAGGTGAAATGCTAATTATTTCCCCCTAATTACGCTAAAATCTTCAGAGGATTCAAATATTGGCATGACCTATAGTTTACTGAGACCCAGATGACACCCACGTACCACCTAATTAGCAATGACTTCCCACAGAAGGCACTTCTTTGAAGTATTAAATTTTCCACATGCTTTTCCATATTAACACTGCAAAAATAACCTTCCTTACTTGCTACAATAGGGGATGAGTCAGACACATCATTGCTGAGCATCAGAAACCTTCCTGGACCAGAATAATCTTTGTAACACTTGCTAATGAGTGAAAGAGGAGGGGGCCTGTTCTCATCTCCCTGTCAATGGGAGCTAAGTGTGCGTAGGGAGGAGAGAACACAATTAAAATCATTGGAATAATTTGCATTAGATACATATTTTAATGAATACATACTAACCATCAGGGAATAATTACCTGATTTTATTAGCAACCAGGTCATACTTTGGTCCACAGCCCTGCACCCACAAGCTATGACTTATCTTGGTTTCCAAAAGGCAGCAATGCTAACCAGAGATATTCAAGCTGAGCCCACTGCTCCTGGGGAAAGCAGGGCAGGAAATGAACCACCAGTGTCAGACCTTTGTGTGTCCCTCAGCTCAACTCTTATTTTCTTTCTGCCCTAGTAGGAGACAAGGAAAGTGGAACATCACAGACACAGAGGTCATGCTTTGGATTCACAGCCTTATGGAGCAGCATCTTCTTTTCCCATGTGAAGCCTACAGAAAGGAAACAGGGGCGTCAGTTTGTGTTCTCCCAGTATTTGTCATCTCCACAAGTTGTTCAATTTTGTCTAGGATTTAGTCACCAATGAACAATGTGAACAAATCATTCTCATGACAGCACAGAAATACAGAGACTCTTATGCATGCTTGGGAAGCAGGGGGTAAACAGGTGAAACTGGAAATCCAACTGTGTGGAAACATATATGTCTTTGCTGAAGACATTCTTTAATATAAAGAAGATTGACATTTCTTGCAGGTTTGTGTTCTTAGTTGCAGCTACCAGTAAAGAAAAATCTCTTGGTGTCTTAGACACTGCCTGGGGAGCTAGCAGGAGAGAGAAAAAGTATGAGTGAAATAGGCTAATACGGAAAGTTTATGCTTACCTCCCCGAGCTCTTTTTGTCTCCCCAAATCTGGTTAATACAGGCAATAAATAAAGCTACAAGGAGAAGACACTTCACTTACACAGCTTTTGGCTTTCCAAAGTTACAGTCTGACAGAGAAAGTGCTTCATGTTTGCACTATCTGCTAATCCCAGTGGCACTACAGGACACAGCACAGCAGCCAGTGCAACTGGGATCCTCTGTGCAAACATTTCCCTTCTGCAGGGGACCTTGGTGAGGTGAGGTAAACACAAGCAGGAATTCATTCTGGAAGATTATTGTCCTATAACCTGATATAGAGTAGATTCATCTGCCTTAAATAAGATCATCACAGGTAAAACTCCACTGGAGGGGAATGGGAAGTTTGAACAACAAAGTAGATTGTAGTTCAGTGTGGGATCTAGCCTTGGTTTCTCATATAAAGAAATAATACATGTAGAACCCATTCCAGGATGACAAAAAAGAAAGAAAAAAAAAAAAAAAAGCTGAGTCTCATGGTGGGTATTTTTAAAGTTCCAGACATTGGAATCCAAAATACACATTATCTAAAAGTTAAAAAAATATTGATCATTCTTCTGGATTTTGTTGCATTTGCTTGAATTTATCTCAACCCATCTGAAAGTTCTTGCACTTTTACCTTTCAGTTCTGTCCCCCATTGCAAGGAGCAGTGCAATGAATGTGTGCCTGTGTGGTGCTCAGCTGCCCACTGAGGTTAAATCCCAACATCTAAAAGATAAATCTCTGAGCTGTGGCATCCTGGGCAGCCCAGAGCCCACCACTCAAATCAGGTCACTAAAGACTGAGATCCTTCAAGTGACATTTCATAGAATCACAGAATGGCTGAAATGAAGAAAGACCTCTTGAGATCTCCTTCAACTCCTCTGCTGAGGTGGAGCAGGTGCTCAGGACCGTGTCTGGTTTGGTTTTGAATATCTCTAAGGATGAAGACTGCAAAACATCTTCAGACAGCCTGTCCCTCTTTCCTTTCTGACTGCCCTCACAGTGAAAAAGTCTTCTCTTATGTACTTTCTTTCTGTATGAAATGTGCATGAGCTCCTCTGTCATAAAGCTGGTGAGTACCTAAATTCTTATGGGATATCACAGGGAGAAAAGCATGTAGATCAGTAAAAACAGATTCCTCTGCTGCTTGGTGGATGCTTATTTTAGTCCTAATCTTGTAAATAGTTCCTCATGTGGTAACTGGAAGTCATTTGCTCTGTCAGGTTTCTGTAGCTAGATGTGCACTCTTTTGCAGGAAATAGAGAACCCGCACTTTTAGGTAACAATCTACTAAATCCATTATTAATACACATTAAAAAATTATATTCTCAAGAAAAAAAGTTATTTGATAGAAATGGAATCCTACCATCAAGGATAAACAACAGCATATTGGGGCTGGCACATCCTTTACCCCAAAGCAAAGCAGAAGCAGAAAAAGAAACCATATTTCACCTTATATTTGAGAGGCACTTGATGCTGGCAGTTGTTATAGATTTTACTTAACATGGACATACCATGCTGCTGTGAAGAAGGAAACAAGGATTATCCAGGATTATGGATTATAAACTAATATTGGTCCTGGAGAGCCTGTCCCAGAGACAGGAAACCTCTTGGATATTTTTCAACCAGTGACTATGGTTTCTTCACTGGGCTAATATTTCTTCAACAGATTGCCCTGGGCAGAGCTGGGTTCAGTAGACATTTTCCTCTACCTGAAAATCTTAGGATAGCACAGTCCATTTCAGCAAACCTGCTGCAGTTTAGAGTCGGTAATGAAGGTGATAAAGGATGCATTTTTTACATATTAGGCAAATGGATTATTGGATGTGTTATCAGTTTTGCTCTGTAGCTTGCACAGTCCTATTTTATTGAGTAATTTACATGACATATAGGAGTTGTATTCCAATAGATATTATTTGGAGCTATTTTTCATGTTCTTTGACTTCCTCTTTTATCTTCCATCAGCAGAAATGCTTACACCTCTAATACACAACATCCACTCACTTATTTCAATTTACCTCTCATGCTAAACAAAGTACTTAAAGAAAGAAACAATTGTTTTGAATAATTAGCATCATTAATCCTTGCCTGTTGATACCCGAATTGTCACTGCAGCCCATAAAATTTCTTAGATTGCAGCTTTCATGCAATGCATCACAAAACACTTTACAAATAATAGCTTAATGAAACATGAGAGAACAACAAATCATCACCAGAGCAAAAGGACATGTCATAAAATCTTTTTTGAACAATGCAAGTGCTATCAAACAATTTAAAACCAGATACAGCCTATGCTCCATGTACTTCTCAGCAGAAGGAGATTCTGTGCATGAGGTGCATAACAAGTAAGAGCTTTTGCAGGATCAAGCAAACTTTTCTGTGGCAGATTTTCCTCTGATCTAAAAGGATGCTCATAGATTTAAGGGGGAAGATTGTACTTCCATGTAGGATTTATTTTCTAAGAAATATATTATTTATTCATATCTGAATTTAAGCAGGACAGGAATTTACATTTTAACCATGTACCTAGCTAAAATCCTTATATGTGGCCTTTAGTTTAAATCTGAGCACATCGTTTCCAAAGCGGGGGAAGAAATGTTCAACTTCTGAGTGTCCTGGTGGAGCCTTAATGCAAAATAATCTGGGAGCTGTACAGTCAAGGACATCCTACCTGAATGTGTAGAATATATCACTGATCTTCTAAATTTCAGGCAATTATTTACAACCAATGGAAGGAAACATGAAGCACTTGTTCTTCTAGATCTTAAAAAAATAAGAGAGAAGGCTGAAAGTGACATAAACCTGCTCTTTCTATCTGTTACCTTGTGTGAAGGCAGATCTGAGCCACAGTCATAGATGAGTTGTTTCTTTGAGTTTCTCTGCTTTGTTGAAAGAGGTGAAGCAGCCAAGATTCAGTGACAATTACACCCTGGCTAAACCAAAACTTCACCAGGATCCCTGATCCATTCTATTGGATAAAACACTGATGTCGTGTATCTTTTTTATGGGAAGAAACTTACAAAGGGTTTTAAAATCTGAAAGATTTCTCTCCGGAAATAACTGAAAAATGCTTTTGATTTACAAGGCATGCTGAAAATACTTCCCAGAGGCTGCAGACTGGTATAACTGTGGACAACCTTGACAAATAGTCCCACAAAGAATTGCAGTAGTATCTGTTAAAAAATGCATGGATAGTATTTCCGAGTCCCACATTAGACATCAGTAGCCACCACTGAGCAATCTGCCTTCAATAAGATAAAGGCAGTGGGAAGGAGAGATGCTCAGAATGATCTCGTTTGTCTTCCCCATTCCCTGATAGGTGTGATGGAGTCTGGCTTTCCTGGGAATGGCTGAACACCTGCCTGCCCATGGGAAGTGGTGAATTAATTACTTATTTTGCTTTGCTTGTACATGAAGCTTTTCCTTTACCTATTAAGCTGTATTTACCTCAACCCACGAGTTTTCTCACTTTTACCCTCCCAATTCTCTTCTCCATCTCACTGTGGAGGAGTGAGGGAGCAGCTGAGAGGGGCTGAGTTGCCAGCTGGGGTTAAACCAGAACGTTATGACATGGGACTGGCTCCTCATCAAAATTATGTAACTTAAATGGGAAAGTAGCAAGAGAGGGCATGGGTTCTAAGTCAAGAACATGTGGGAGTTCTGCTGAAACAGGGTTTTCTTGGTGTTCTAAAGCAACTTCTATCAGCACTATTACCCTGAAATTACTGTGGAGGAGCTGGAGTTGGTTATGAAACTTGGTGCAACAGATGTCAATTTAATTGAATTTTCTGTGAAACTGGTGGATGATTTTATCAACATTCCAGGACACAATCCTCTTCTTAAATTCCAAGGAATTGCAGGACACAGAATATGCCAGAAATATGCCAGCACAACACGTCAGTAACACAAGATGGAGGAGAACAAGCACCCTATAACCATGAGTGGGCTCAAGTACATTCAGCAGTGTGATATAATCTGGAGCTGCTGCTGTCCTCCAGAAGGGGTGGAGGATATGGGGGTAGCTGTGACATAACTAACATAAACAGATTTTCTACTTTTATAGTTTGCCATTATGCTCTACACTCACACTGGATACACTCAAGTTTATCCACCTGAATTTCAGAAATAATGCCTCATTACAAGCATAAAAGTAAGGCAACAGGAGATTAAAAGCATTTTAACAAAGTCAAGGACAATGAACACAAAGAGTTGATCTATGATATGGAGAAAATTCTCCCTTTCCCCTCCCACTTTGGGTTTGAAGAACACTGTATATGTGTGTCCTTCCATTGAGTACCACATCAATTAAAACATTTTATATTATTTTCAAATTACTTTTTAAAATACATGAGATTCATCATCATCATCATCATAAAAAAAAGTTTTGAAATAAAGAAAAAGAAACCCTCTTTGTAATTAAAGTATTTATGAAATGATTTGAAGAGCAACACACTGGAATCACAAGGGTGTGGTATAGGCACCTAAATCCTATCCAGCACCTACTTTATCTTGTAAACAGAAATTTTCTGGTGTTGATTCTTATCTTTTACAGGACAGGGAAAAAGGAATTAATATTGAATAAAAACTTCTTGTTTTCCTCTCTGGAGTGAAAAGGCCATTGAATCTTCTGTGTGACAGGCAGCAGCCGTCTTTCCTTTTACTTGCAGGAGCTGGATGTCACATCACTTCAGGGGATTAGACTCATTATGAACTTGTACACAGAACTGAGAAAATAACCTCATCTATCATGTAACAATCCCAATAATTATCTGTGCACCCAAAGCACTTCCCTTCCACCCACTTCTGCAGATGTTTCTGCATTTGAAAATACTAGCAAATTCCTATCTTTGCAGAACAGCACAGGTCAGCTTAGAGCACTGGCTCATCAAGCTTAATATTCTCTTTGTTTTAGGGGTCAAGTGTAGATTTTAAGGTGAAAGAGTGACAAATAATCCATATGACAACAGGGAAATTTCCTCCTGCTTCTCTACCCATTGACTTACATGTGAAAACAGGACAGGAAAATGAAAAACAGCTGGGTATTAACACGACTTCTCTAAAGCAGGCACCATGTAAGTCACTCTGCTGGCACAGCTCATTCTCCATCACCACTGGAATGATCAATGGATCATTTATTCTTCCTTGTCCTGTAAAAGATAAGGATCAACACCAGCAAATTTCTGTTTACAAGACAAAGTAGGTGCTGGATAGGACAGGATTTAGGTGCCTGTACCACACCCTTGTGATTCCAGTGTGTTGCTCTTCAAATAATTTCATAAATACTTTAATTACAAAGAGGGTTTCTTTTTCTTTATTTCAAGACTTTTTTGTTGTTGTTGATGATGATGTTGAATCTCATATATTTTAAAAAGTAATTTGAAAAGAATATAAAATATTTTAATTGATGTGGTACTCAATGGAAAGACACACCTGTGACAAGCAACTGGAAATGGGTCAGAATATTGATATATCTGGGCTGGTTTGCTGGCATGTGACCCCCAAATACACCATTCTCCTTCTGGAAACAATAATGACTGGTACATTCCTCACCTTAACCATGGCAAAAGCTAAAAATGGGTCAGAAAACCCTGAAATCTCTTCAGAGCTCTTACATCCAGGGAAACACGCTTTTCCTTGTGAAAGGGGGGCTTGACCCAATAATCCTGGCTTTGTAGTGGCACTGCTACATGCCTGAAAACCTGAGGAGTGCCTTGCCAACCTCTGAAACAAATTCTGGGATGTCAGAGAAATCCTTACCCAGGCAAAGGTCTCATTGACATCGATGCCCACTTAGTCAAAGATGGTGCTTCACTGGGATATGGGAGATGTAAAAATATCTTTATTCTGCTCTATCCAGCCAGCTTTGGGGTTACTGTTGAAAGGGAAGTAAAAAATGATGCAAATGTTAAATAGGAGACAAAAATTAGAAAAAAAGAAAATATATATGATACTTAACAAGCAAATGCCTGTCTTTATGAGAAATCTCAGACACTGTTTGCTTGAAAATAGAAAATTTGTTGTTCTCTTAATTAATTTTATATTTACTTGTTAACACCTAGTTAAAGTTCCAGAGGACTTAGTTTATCCTCTTTGTGTCTGACACATACAACTGCTATGCAAATAATTGGCAACATACAGATGTTTATCTACATTAAAACCACCTGAGAATTAAAACTTCTGCACTATGAATTTCTCCAGAATTATAATATTTTTAATTCCCACTTTCCTCTTCCATCTTATTCAATGTACTGAGGCCATCACATGTTTTCAACATTGGTTTAGAACTGCCCATTCATATCTGCAGAATAATGAACCCAAAGTTTCATGGACTCACATCAGACAAGGTATCTTTACAAAGAACACCCCATGGATGCTAATAAAAATCAATAAACCATATTGAAATTAATAAATTGTGAAGGGCAGGGTTTATAATCCTGTTTGTACACTGCATATGTCAAGAAGACATCTTCCAACATCTACAGCCTCTCCTGAGAGGGTTTGGCTGGGCTTATGTGGCACTTTTCAGTGAGATCAGTCAGGAGTGAATATAAAGTCTGGTCTCTCTAGAAGAAGTCAGGGGCAGTTTTAAGTAAGCAGAATGCAATTGAATGTGATTATATTGCTATGAGTAGCATAGATATAGATATTCACATCTATTTGGGGAAAAAAAAAGCCTCAAATGGGTGTTAAAAGCTACCAGTCCTGGCAATGGACATGAAATGTGTCTCGGTGCTTATTTAAAATACATATATGGGAAAGAGAGAGAGAGTGCTATTACAGGCAGGAACTGGGGGGGCTTTTTTTAGCTCTGGCATTAATTTTTCACCCTGTGTTCCTTCTTTTCAATTTCTAGGAAAAAAAAGAAACAGATATAACCATGCAAATGTCCCTGTGCTCTGCCTCCGGCTATAAGCTTAAGAATTAAAAGCTTAACAACGCTGAGTTGTAGACAACACCCCTTCAATACTTTCTGGCTCAGTGGCTCTGTGAAGACCTCTTTGAAGGTGCAGCTCTTCAAAAAGACTCTGAGGCAGCACAACTGAAATGTTTGCAGCTAAATATAGAAATGCACTTGCTTTGAGTGTGGCTGGTTTGCTTCAGGTACATCTTTGGAGCTGCATTTATAGATACAGTATGGATTTTAAGGAGAAAAAGTGAGGAGTAGGAGCAAGAAAGCAAAGAATTAGACAGTAAGAGTGCCTGTTGAGGGGGAAAAGGCTCTGACTAGTAAAGCTGGGCTACAAGTCAACAATTTGATGTGGCCTTGGAAAGGAAAACACATGATAAGACATAATAGTCAGAAGAGGGGATTAATTCACCATAGTCAGATGCAAACCCTATGACTTAAAGCACTGGTTAAATACTGTCTGAAAACACTGTGTACAGCTCTCCACACCAAATTTGAAGGAATACATGTTCAGAGCAGAAGGTGTAGAGGAATAATAGGAATTATTATGTGGGAAGGAAAGCAGAGGTCAGTGGAAGGTGGGGCTGGGGTCTGATAGAATCAAGTCTCAGGGCAATAGTCATTGATGGAACAATCTTATTATTTTAAACTGTTCCTACCCCTTTTTCCCACTGGAAAATAGCCCTTTTCAGATGGTAGCAAACAGGGGTGATACTTCTCTGTATGATTTTTCTTTTTGAGGAAGCCTTGTACTCTCAGTTGTGATTGTGTCTAGGTCTGGCAGCAGATATTTTAAGGCAGGTGAAAAAAGTGAAGCTGCTTCAAGCACTCACATTGCTCGCCGCTATTTCATATCAGATCCCCTTCTTGGGCAGCAGCAGAGTTTTCAATCTGTTGAGGAGAAGAAAAAAGGATGAGGCAGGTGACCTCCGAGAGAAATGAAAAACAGAATTTCTGAGCATTTTTTTTCTTTAATGGAGAAACCTTGACAAATCAGAGACATGGACAATCACCAAACACATGAAGTTCAACAGGGGAAGTGCCAGATTCTGCAGCTGGGATGTGCAGCCCTGGATGTGCAGACAGACTGGGGAATGAGAGGCTGGAAAGCAGCTGTGGGATGGGACCTGGGGATCCTGGTCAGTGGAAAGCTGAATGTGAACCAGCAGTGCCCTGGCAGCCAGAAGGGTCAGCCCTGTCCTGGGGGCATCAGGCACAGCATCACCAACCTGGCAAGGGAGGGAATTGTCCTGCTCTGCTCTGCACTGGGCTGGCCTTACCTTGAATATTGTGTGTGGGTTTGGGTGCCTCAGTATAAGAAAGGTGTAAAGCTGTTCGAGAGTATCCATCCAAAGGAGGGTAGTGAAGATGGTGAAGGGTCTGGAGGTGAAGCCACTTGAGAAATGACTGAGGACACTCGGTCTGTTCTGCCTGGAGGAGACTGAGGGGAGACCTCATTGCAGTTACAGATTCTTTGTGAGGGGAAGAGGAGGGGCAAGCACTGATCTCTTCTCTGTTGTGACAGTGACAGAACCCGAGGGGATGGCCTGAAGTTGTGTTGAGGGGGGTTGAGGTTGGTATTAAGAAAATGTTCTTCCTCCCGAGGGTGGCTGGGCACTGAACAGGCTCCCCAGGGCAGAGGTCACAGGCCAAGCCTGACAGAGCTCAGTGAGAATTTGGACAGCACTCTCAGCCATGTGGTGTGACTCTCGGGACTGTCCTGTGCAGGGCCAGGAACTGGAGTCGATGGTCCTTGTGGGTCCTTTCCAACTTGGCATATTCTGTGTTTCTGTGATTCAGTGTTGTTCTGGGGCATATGTGGGACCAGTAGTATCAAAAACAGACATAAGCACTTGCCTAATATCACACGGAATTGGGTTCCTGGCTTCTTTGACTGGTATTTACACTCAAACTTAAGAAACTCAAGAGCCCAAACTCAAGAGACCTCACAGAGTTACAGCAATGAGCCACAAGATTGGCGGTGGGTCTGTGGGTTTCTGAATGCATCTCCTCTGCAGTACAATGAGCCCTTCACCCAAATCCCCTAATAATCTGTATCCCGTTTTGGATGGTAACTGTGCAGAAGCAGGACCCATTCAGATGTGCAAACCACCCTTCTCATCACTATGCCATTTGGCACATTGCTCTGGTTCAGAGCTGACATATCCTGCCTGCACCTTGCTGGTGGTTTTGTGTCTCTGTGTGATATGCACTATAACCTCCTTTACAGCAACCTTGTGTCATTCCTATTCACACCCACATATTCTCAAAGAATGGTTAAAACCTCTGAAAGTGCAGAGAATTTGCTGTAAAGGAGTAAATAACAGACGAATTGGCTCATCACCCTCTTCCCATAAAAGAATATAGGCCATCAGGTGAGGATCATGGGAAACAGTGAAATCAATGGGAAATGATTCTTCATGGAATGATAGGAGACCTGCACAATTCCCCAGAAGGGGTGTTTGTGTGCAAATCTGCATGGGTTCAAGGGAAAAATGCTTGGAAGAAAGAATAGAATAGAATTAGAATAGAATTAGAATTAGAATTAGAATAGAATAGAATAGAATAGAATAGAATAGAATAGAATAGAATAGAATAGAATAGAATAGGAGGAAAGGAAAGGAAAGGAAAGGAAAGGAAAGGAAAGGAAAGGAAAGGAAAGGAAAGGAAAGGAAAGGAAAGGAAAGGAAAGGAAAGGAAAGGAAAGGAAAGGAAAGGAAAGGAAAGGAAAGGAAAGGAAAGGAAAGGAAAGGAAAGGAAAGGAAAGGAAAGGAAAGGAAAGGAAAGGAAAGGAAAGGAAAGGAAAGGAAAGGAAAGGAAAGGAAAGGAAAGGAAAGGAAAGGAAAGGAAAGGAAAGGAAAGGAACTGTTAGAGCACAAAGGAGACAAGGTTTGCTCTTAGCATTCTTTAGTCATCTGTTAGCAAAAATTATATTCTATGCAAATTAATCCCCCTTATCAAGGAACAAGTGGGAGCCAGGACAGTGGTGATCAGGGAATGAGGTGGAATCAGGGAATCAGTCTCTGTGTCTGTGTGTCTGTCCTGCCACTGCTGGCTAGGTCCTTGCCATGAGCAGTGTGGCTGTCCATATGTCCTTCAATTTCCTTGTGTTTCTGTGTGTAGGTTGAAACGTGACACTTCAAGGACTATTAAGGAGTGTTTTTACTAAACAGTGTACTTTGTGTCTGGGTGGTTGTTTGGGTTTGGCTTTTTTTTTGTCGCTTCACTTCTTTAGTTTATTTTGGTATTTGTTATGAACAAAAAGTTCCATTACAGTTAGTTGCCTTGGCTACTAATGATTTTCTTTAATCATATGTATCTCCTTATATTTAAACATAGCACCTAATCTATCTGTTTTGTGTTGCTTAATGTGACAAGGCCCTAAGCCACAGTGAGCTGCTGGTTGCAGCTTTGATTACACTAATGGCATCTCCAGTTTGCTCTTGGGGAAGTGGTGGTTTTTCTGGGAGCAATATTTAGCAAAGGAACTTGATGAGATCACACTGAACCTCACACTCTATTGGCAGCACAGCATGGGAGGAATTGTTCTGGATTTACTCTGTGATCAAAGAACTGAGGGGAGCTATGTCTGTGTGCAGGTGTCTGATACACCTGGAGCTCACAAGGTTATGGGTTTCTGCTACGAGTTACAAACAACAGGAAAAAGGAGATGGTCAGCAGTGTTGGCACCCCACAGTGCCAGCCACCCAGAGTGTCTCCAAGCAGATCCTGATACCTGGATAAACAGTGCAGTCATTTCCAAGGGGAAAGCAAATTAGATGACAAGATATGTGTGTTCACCGTGATTAAATCCATGTCACACCAAATGTCTGTAACCAGGCCATTGTGCCTGAGTCCTCTGGCCAGGCCGGAGGTTTTAGCAAATGATCAATTCTCTGTCTCAGAGCTGTGTACTCAAGGGAACAAGTATTAATGTGATTTATGTCCAGGTTAACTTAGTGTCAGTTATGGAAAGAAAAGATCCCAAAGGAGTTATGGCCTGATATATTCCATGGAAGAGAGACTAAGGGAAGAGTTTGTGTATGCATGCACCTGAAGTTAGATTTCTACCTTGGTGAAGTGACACTGTAGCCCCAGAAGGGAGACACAGATGTTGTTCCAGCTGAAGTCAGTAGGAGCCAGGGAGTCTTGGTGCCTTAGAAAATGAAACCGTTTAGTCTTAGTAAAGGGAGGTGAAAACAAATGAGACAGCATCTTTTCTTCAAAAGAGTGTGACAAACGTTGCTCAGCTGGTGCCTGGGCCCTCCTGCCAGCAGCACCTGTGTCACCAGCTCTGTGCCTTGGCTTTGTGCAGCTCCAGCTTCACATCATTTGAAGAAAAGTGTGAAAATCTTTCTGTGCAGTTTTTTTTGTCTGCTGGGTGAAATTATTTCCACTAGAGTAGGCAGGAGCAATGTAAAGGCTTTCCTACCTATGTGACATTTCTGTATCACTAATGCAACTCATTCATCATGCTTAGGAATAAACACAACATGTTGGTGAACAGAAGCAGAGACTGCAACAACCAGACCCTGGAGTGTGTTCAAGACTGGATATCTGCTGTTTCAGGTAAGACTTGGTTTTCCATCTGTCCCCTCCAGAGCAGGTTTGTGGGAATCGTGCATCCGGGTAGAAGCAAAACCTTGAGGGTAGAGGCTTCATACCTGCTCCTCCTGTTTTCCTGTCTTCACTCCTTATTCAATGGGGACAGCAAGGCCCTTTCTCTGGTTCAAGGCCAGGTTGGATGGGGCTTTGAGCAACCCTGTCAAGTAGGTGCTGCTCTTGCCCCCGTTGGAAGCTGGAATTAAATGATATTTAGGGTCCTTTTGTAACCCAAACCATTCTATGGTTCGATGATTTTGGTGCCTGCAGTCAGATAGGACAAAACCAGGACCAAAGCATACGTCAGTCTTTATCCTGCGGCATAAATATGTTTCTTCTCTGAACTGCTATGAAATGTAAATGCACATAATTGCTTTTAAATAAATGTTTTTGTGCAGGTATAAAGGAAACCTTAATGCCTGCAGCATTGCACTTGCGATGAGCAGCCCTTTCAATAATTAAACAACAATTTATATATGTACCCAAGGAAAGAGGGCTAGTAATAAGTTAGTGACAAGCTTTTAGGGGATTAATATATGAACATTACATTAAACACGCTTTAATTTTAAAAACACTCAGGCTGCATCTTTCTATGGAGCATGTTATTAAAATTGACATGATTGACTATTAACTACAGTACAGAAGTACACTCATGTCATAATTCATGCTTTATTATCCAACTACAGGTAAGTACATAAAAATTCAATGTACTGTATTGCATCTTATTTAGATCACTGTTGCAGTGAAATATAAAGTATCACTGATAGATTTGCTCCAGTAGTAATTCTACAATAAATTATAAACAAACTCAATGAAGCAAATCTCTTGCAATTTATTTAACATGATATTTTTCATTTATATTCAAGGTTCATTTTTGCAAATATTCTACATCTTTCAAAGAGAAAAAAAAAACCCCAACCAACCTAACACTTAATCTCTTAGGAGGACTGGATTAAATAGTTACTGACCTAGAACCTCTGCATTTAAATAAGCTTCATAGAATGCCCTTCATCTATTGTGTTTAAAGATAAAGACTACATGAGAGCACACATAAGAACCACCACAATAAAGGGCTGCCTGGTTCATGGCCCCAGGGAAGTTTAGAGAAAGGATATTTCAAACACAACCAGTGCCAAGGGAGTCTTTTCCTCCTCGTGTGTAGCAGTCAATACCCTGACTGACTTCACCCAGATCATTGTACTTAGCAGCTTCATGTATCCCCTGTAAATATCTGTAAACCCCATATGGACATTTTCCCAATTTTAGGTACAGCTATCTACTGTGGCAATAAGTTGGTCGTTTGGTTATGAGCTTTCTGAAAAAATACCTTCACTGGTTTGCTTTAAGTTAACTGCTTCCCTGTGAAACCTGTTCCAATGCCTCACCACCCTCTGGATAAGGAATTACTTCCTAATATCCAATCTATATCTACCATCTTTCTGTTTAAAGCCAGTCCTCTTGTCTTATCTCTCTAAGCCCTTATCAAAAATCCCTTTCCATCTCTCTTGTGTCCTCTTTAGGCACTGCTAGGAAACTGTAAGATCTCCCCTAAACCTTTTCATCTCCAGGATGGACAATCCCAATTTTTCTTCTGTTAAATGTGCATTCTTGTTTAATTCAAGTATTTCTCTTGCTGTTCCTGGAGTTCTTGGGAATTTAAAGGAGATGATATGAGGGCAGACTTTGGCACTGATTGTCCATGAAATAGTAGCAGTGCACTTACAGACAAAAAGAGGTTTTCTCCAAGAAGAGATGTACCAAATAGAAAGATGGCTATAGGCACAATTTTTCATCCATAAAGAGATGATGTCTTTACCATATTCCTCCTTTAAATATCTAGATAATATAGTCTAGGTAAGAGCACTACAGTTATGTAGGGATTAAATGAGACCATGAATTTGCAAAAATTATTGTCTCTAAAAACATGTCAACTAAACAAAAACTTTTACAGATCAAAAGAAATATGAAGCTCCCACACACACCCCTCCAACACCCTACAGAGGAACCTGAGAGATCAGCATCAATGGTTCATCTTGATGTAGATGAAGCAGCAAGATGATGTTTTGGGGCTACATTGATAAGAACTTTGTAAAACATGACCCATGAATCATCAACAGATACCATAAATGATTTTTGGCAACCCTGGTTGTTTGAAATAGCAATTTTACAAAAGAAATCCTGAGCTTTTAACTAATGAGAAGTGCTGAACTGATAAGGTAGAGCCTGCTGTCCTATCTGTGGCTGTTCAGATCAGCTGTAAGGTCAGCTGCAGTGCTGTTTCCTGAGATCTGTGGCAATTAAGTGCCAAAATCCCAGTAGAATTCCATTGCAAATAGGCATTCCAACTTCCTTGGTTGTCTGGAAAATCCCATTCCTGGACCTTTATAGCAGTACTACCTTTGGCTGATTTCTGTGTTAAGCTGAATGCAGAAATGAGCTGTGGACATTTATTTGCGAAAAGATACAAAAAAACTTTCAAAAAAGTATGCAGACAACTAGTTAGTCTCTGTCCTTAGAGACATACTTTTAATGTTCATTTATTTATTTTAAAAATGTTCTTTTGTGTATGTACAGTAATATCATTATAACCCACTCGATTCAATTAGCAGCACCATGAAAAAGGGATGGAGGTTTTAGTTTGATTCAATTGTAAGCAAATGAAGCAATAATAAACTCCCAATTAGTACTGAGGAAAATAGGCTGAAAGATTTTTTCTTCCTAGCATTTCACTGTAAACAAAAATGTGTGGCTGGTATTCAAGAGGAAGGAAAATACAATTTGAAGACACTTTAAAAACTTCAGTGATTAATGTCATGCCAAGTGACTCATTAAAATTCCCATAAAAATATGACCGTGGAAAAGAATTCTCTTCTGAAGAAAAATCAAATGTAATTTAGAAGAGGGAAAGAGAAGAACAGGGGAAGAATTGCCAGCCAAAATCAAGCTAAACTCATCTGCCACAGAACATGTTTCAGGGGGTACGACCAGACCCTTGCTGAGGGGATCAGGCTGGCACTCAGGAGTTCACTAAAGTCCCAGTTTTGACACACACAATTCATGAGACATCTGTCAAATTGCTTATTGGTATTCCAGTGTCTCAGGAATGAAGTGGAGATGATGACAATTCCCTTCTCTCACCTTTGGAAGGTGTCGCTGATTTTGTTTTTCTTTTGGTAGCAAATGTGTAGGAGATTCAGGACCAGGAGATTAGAACACCTTTCTTGTGGTTCGGTGGGGCAAAAAGTGGCTTGGTTGTAAGATATCAGAGGTGACAGAACCTCTTCCTGCCAACAACGGGTTTTGGTCATCAGATCCCCAAGTATCACATTCCTACTTCTATAATATGAATTTTATTCATATTCCATATATTCACAAACCTGTCTTGTAGCATTACAGCTTGAACAGATGCTGGGCTGCTGACCTGCACTGCTGGTTGTCCTTCAGGGCTCTCTCCCCTTCCTGGCGTCACCACTGCCAGGGAGCACATGGCAGGACCAGGTTTTGTCAGGAGCCTGGCACTGATATATCCAGCTCTGAGCACTCAGATGTTTGCATCACAGCCCCCAGCAGTTGGTAGAAGGTTTGACTTTCATCGTGTTGTTCAGCATACATGCTAATTTGTGTCTGACTTCAGCAGGCTCTATTCTATTTTTGAAGCAGAAACATATCTTATTAAGGTGACAGGTGGTCTGGCACAGCAGAGACAGGTCTGCTGCTTGTGGCATAAAAAACCCCCAAACAATAAAATTTTATCTTTATTTCAACTTTTCTCCTTGTTTTGTGAATCCTCCAGTCTTATTATCCTTGGAGAAATGGTGATCACATTTGATTTCCCAGTGGTTTGGTTTTTTAGGTTTTTTTGTTTGTTTCTGAAGAGAAAAAAAGTCTGTTTTCTAAATGGTATCATGTACTGCAGATGTCCTATGAGGATTCAATATGGGAGAAATGCTTATAGAATTCAGATTGCAAATAGGGAGGGGAGAAGGAGAGGGACCAAGTGCTATTTATAGCCTGCATTCAATTAATCTGGGCTATGTATTGTGACTAATTGTGTCCAGTGGCAGTGGACTTTGGCACTTGGGCTGGAAAGCCTAAACTGGGCTATCCACAGTGCTCTTGAGCAGATACATCATGACCTTTGTATATTTAAACAAAACAGCTTCCTCAGGCTGCCGGATATGGCCCCGGGACTCTCAAGCTACAACTGACACCAGCCAAGGTCTGTTGTTGGCCACTGAGGTCAAGCACATGGCACAAACCAAGCTCTGAGACATGTGCCTGCCTCCAACATGATCCTGGCTGTGATGGTCCTTGCATCCTTCCTGGGCACTGGCTGGGAGAACTTGTCACAGGCTGCAAGCCCATTGGGGTCATGATAAATGTTGAAGTGCCAGGGATGCTGAAGCGCTCTGTAATATGAAAAGTCACTTAGCTGTCAGACCAGAAGAAGTGGCAGCTTAGATACTGATCTTGAGGCCAAATATGGTTGACACAAATAACTCATGCCCCTTGTAAAGTGAAATTTTCCTTCATTAAACATAGATGCATGCAGTGCAGTGTTCAGTGGTTTGCTCTTTTATATCCAGGCTCTGATTGTTTTATTTTTATCCTTTAAGAGAAATCAGATGTTAGAGAGGAAGCTATTCTTAGGCTGACTGTGCAAGTGATCAAGCCAAGCATATCCATATAAGACAGCTGCTGGCAAATGCCAGTCTCGGGTTGTGCTTTCATTGCAGAAGCAGCAGTGTGAGTGCTGGGCATGCAGACACGGCACCCTTGGGGAATAACAGAGGAGCTGTCATCGTGCTTGTGGTTCTCATCTCAGGTCCTTGGCAGTGTAGGAGTCTCTTTATACCAATAATTCATAAGAGAAAATGAATTCCTTGATGTCAGTGCCTCCTCTGCACACCCCTACTGTGGAGGCTGGCTGCACCCGCACTCTCCCCAAGGTGATAAATTGTGCCTGATGATGCTTCTTTGAATTAGTAAGAAGTCTCTGCTCAGTGCCAGGTTGGTGAGCACAGACCCAACAAAGAAAGTGGAGTCAACAACAGTCTGGTGGTGCTCAGGCTCTGTTCCCCACTTGTAATTGCCTAAGTCTCATCAAGGAAAAGTCTGTGACATGGTGGAGACTCACTGCTCTCTTCTCTGCTCTGCAGGAGCAAATCCCTTAGGATCTGGTGTGGGCTGCAGCCCAGAGAGGTGGGGAAATGAACTCTGTCAGTTTGTGGGTCTGAGATGGAATGAAACACTCATAAAAGGGCAGGCTTATGGTGGCAATAGTTCCAGGATCCCTCTGCTGCTCTGGGCTAGATGTTGTTTCCCTGTAATGAAATACAGAGGCTAATTGTTCCTTTTGCCTATTTGGGGTAAACTCCATCTTTTCTCATGTGCCCATACTCTCTAGCCCAATGAATCTCTATTCTCATTCTGAGATCAGGTTGGATGGGCTCTGAGCAGCCTGGTCTAGAAGAAAGTGTCCTTGTCCGTGGCAGGGGGCTTGGAACAAGATGATTTTTAAGGTCTCTTGCAACCCAAACCATTCCAGGATTCTATCATTCTATGATTTGGGGTGTTCAAGTATTGCTGCACCAAGAAGAAATCCAACAACACATATGAGAACCTGTCCCCAGGCACTGGGAATGGGCTTTGTTCAATATCTGGTTTCTGGTTGACCCACCCTGACCCACCCCAGGGCTGTGAGACCAAACACACCAAAAACCTTCTGCACTCTGGGGTGTCATGGGCCAGTCTGTCACTATGTGCATGGTGCAGCACGAGGGATGCTGTGGCTGGCCTGGGAGTCTCAACACTGGAGCAAACAATTGGTCCTCAGAGTCTATAAAAATAAAGTGTTGTTTGTTCTCTTGCTCCTGAAGAATGATTGAGGATATCATGCCCTGTTTCTGAGCTAATCATAACGAATCAAATCAGCCTAGGTGAAAATAATTAAAAATATTAGTGCTTCAGCAAGCCCACACAGGGCCATATAAAGGGTCTTATATATTTTCTTACTAGAAATTCCATTGCTTTGCCTGGGTTTTTTTATTAAACTCATTGTAGCAGCAAATCAGGCAGGTAAATGTGGTTGTAAATTTGCTCAGAGACATGTTTAGCTTATAAAATACAGACTACTAGCTGTGAAGATTTGCAGTATTTCAAAACCATTGCTAACTTTTCATAGATTTAAAGGATTCTAGTTTTATTGAAATCTCTTTTTTTTTTTTCATCTGAAGATTTTCAGATTCTCACCTCCATGGATTAAAATATTCTTCTAGAAACATGCAAAAATGGGAGGGAAAAAGAATGACAAAATAGGTAAAATAAAAAAAAGAGAATAAAGGAAAATCTGGAATAACTTGAGTTTCTTTATAGCTGAATGTTTAACAATGCTTGTTAAAAATGTCATTAGTGGTGAGCAGAGTTTCATTCTATCAGCACTTCATTGCAAATGGTTAAACTGGGTTTGACTGTGCTCCAGTAACACTTGTTTGCTTTGTGTGGCTGAGTGGTGAAATACTGGAGCTCAGATAGTGCCCAGGAGGCAAGTGCTGGGCCAAGCCCAAATTACTGATGAAATTTGCTTTAAGGTTTGAGTGAGGAGGGATCCAATGGCAGCAAACATGGGGAGCAGCAGCTCTGCAGTGCTGAAGTTCCCCAAATCTGAGTCCATAGGGCACAGCTGTGTTTGCACTGGTGTGTGAGGACAGAAGGACAGCAGGACAGGAAATGAGTGAGGAGCCAAACCCCATGGAGGCCAATGGAGTCATCTTAGAGGGAAGAAGGGAATGAAGCCACAAAGATGATGACCAATCCATTCCTACTGCTCTTCATTTACCACTGATTTTGAAAAAAAAAATTGAAAAAAAAATTATTATAGAAATGACCAGACTCCTCTCCTCTAAGTTATATTTTTCCTTTGGGGACAGTAGCAAAAGAAAACCAACCAACCAACCAATCAACCAACCAAACAAAAAAACCCCAAAAAACCACCAAAGAATTGGGTTGGGTTTTCTCATCTTGGAGGAAGAGTCTGAAAATAGAAATTACTCGTGCTGCAGAAAGTATCAGAATTACTACTCCCCTTCCCAGGGTATATAGAGCAAGAGGTAAATGGCTTAAATCACAGAAAAATTTTAGATTATGAAAATGTTTTATAATAGTAAGGATAATAAAGAACTGGGAAAGATGGGAACAGTGTGAACAAATACTGAGTGGGAACAGCTTGTGTGCACCCAATCCTGCTTTAAGGAGGAGACATGGATTATACATGAGCTTGGTTTTATTTTCTATAGCCAAATCTTCCTAATTTGCAAAGCAATTTGGTGTTTGGCTCCAAGGATTACCTTTAAAAGCACCAGACTAAGAGATTCTAGGCATTTTTGGTAATAGCTTCACGACTAACTACATTAATAGGAGTTCATAATTAATGTGTCTAGTCAGCTGACAACTTACTTATTGGCTTTTGCCTCTGGAGGGTCTGATCCCATCACACACCAAGGTCTGGGTGCTGAGAATTAGTGACTCACCAAAGTCAGCAAAAGTCAAGAGTCTTCATTTATGTCCCTGACCATGCCTTAATTTCCATTAAAATCCTTAAACACTTTATTTATGTCTAAAGATAATATCATATGAACCTCTTAAACTACTACCCTGCTGATGACACTTTTTGGAAATTGTCAGTAGAGATGTATTCTTGTCCCTTAACTGGATACAAAATTGTTTTAGATTAAATTGAATTAACCTCAGTTTCTTCACCCTAATGAATGCTATACTTAACCTGCTTTTTATCCAGCCAGAGGTTTACCCCTGTGCATGTGAATACTGATTATTCACATGACCAGTCCTGCTGAAGTCCCTGGGTGACTTGTACGAGCCTTGCTTCCAGAAACAAACTTTCAGGCTCTTTTCCCTCCATGGTTTCAAAATACAATCCTGTTTTTGGATTCTCAGTCTACAACTACAAAAGAACGTGCTCTTGATTTTCAAAGGGAGCATTGGTCAACTCACCATCCTTCTTCCTCCAGTGGTTCCTGGGAGTACTTATTTTGTATTGGATAAAAGCCAGAGATCATGAGTTTTTTCAGTTCCTGGGACTTCCTGCATGGACAAGTTCCATCTTATCTTTCAGAAAGCCTGGGTAATATCTGCCATCTCTTGATCTATAATGCAGGGAATTGGCAGAAATACCTGTATCTAATTGGATTGTCTGATTCTTCAGAGTCTGACTGTTTTGGGTTTCTCTCTCTCTCTTTTCCTTTTTTTTTTTCTTGCCTTTTTTTTTTTTTTTTTTTTAAGTGTGAGCCTTGGTACCTAACTTTAACCACAGTCAGAGGGGCTCTAGGGGTTAAACTGCATCTTTCAATTTCCCATTGTTTTTTATTTAAAGTCTTCCTGTTTTTTCTGATGAGACTTCTGCTCATTAAACTCACTTCTGCAACTACATTTCTCTGAGGTCTTTTACTGTTAGTTCTGGAAACCAAATTCACAGGTGGAAATAATCCTCCCCCTCTATAACCATATCTACAAGGAAAAGTGCCAACATTTTATTTACTTCCTGAACTGGCTCTTCTGTCTTGTTAAATGAAGCCTTTTCCCATCACCTTGTAACCTGCACTGTGCATCTGCATGGTTTCATACAGTTAATAAAAGCACTCATCTCCATTTATCCGAGCCCTGCTATAAATCTCCACGTCGTGGAGAGTGCAGCCTTTTGGCAGAAGCAAAATCACAGAGCAGGTGCTCACTGGAAAAGAGCATTACCTGCTGCCCCCGTGCCTGTTCAGCAGGGGATGCTGAGAATCAGCTCCTTATCCAAAGCCACCTCTCTGCCCTGTGTCTAAAAACTTCTGAGATTCCTGTTAAGAGTCAGGCAGAATTTGGGAATTTATTGGAGACATTGAAAAAGAAGCTGAAAAGGGAAGGTTATTGATTTAAGATTTTTACCTTTTGGTAAGAGTTTTGGTCTTGTTCCTCCCCTTCCCTCCACACATCCCCACAGGCCTGAGCTGCTGCCAAACCACTTCTCCATTGCGAAGGTTCTCCACTCTTTCTCATCTAGATGGCAAAGGCACATAAAGATGCCCTTAATGCCATATAAATTTGAATGAGTTCATTTTCTTTGCCCTGCTGAAAGGCCCTTTGGCAGCCTGAAAGGCTGAGCACTGGTCAGAGGTGTTTCTCCCTCAGAGCCCTGGTCTGGTGTTGGGGCACCCTTTGCACAGAAGGCAGGAAGATGGGGAGAAACACTCAAAAAGTTGAAGGATTTCCCCAGTCAGAATTACCAGGTTCAGAAAACTCAAGAAGTACTGCAGACCAGGAGAGTGAGGCTGGGCCTTCATATTCAGAAGATACTGTAAATTTGTGCTCCACAGAGGAGCCTTTCCGTGGGCACAGCATGTCTGTGATCTGTTTCAGTCTCTTTGATGCTTCCAGAGTATAAAACAAAATATTGTAATTACTCACGATGTTTTTCCCATTGGACACCATGGAGTCTGCTCTAGGCCACAAGAAGTATCTGATGCACCAAACCCTTTGATGCCACCCTGGAGTGCAGAGCCCTAGGAGAGGGTCATTCCCTATGGCTCTGCAAACTATTTTATGGAGTCACTGAAAAGATTTCCTAGCAGGGAACAGAAATCTTCTGACTCCCCATCCTGATTTAGCAACTGTCCACAGTACCTCTCTTTTCTTTGTAACCTCCAGCAACCTGGGCAGGTGGAAAATTCCTGGGAAGTACAAAGTTACAAGGACGAGGCACTTCTGTGGAAGGGAAAGGAGGGTGCTGTGCCCTTGATGGGCATCTGGCACACACTCCTGAGTGCCAGCAGTCAGCAAAATGTGGAAGCATTGCTCTGGTTTGAAGACGTCTGCTGTGCTCTGTGTCCTACATTTCACACAGTCACCTCTCTTTTGTCTTGCCTGGAGAAAGCGTGTCAGCCACAAAATAAACACCACACAGCTCATAGCATCCCACTTTGCATTCCTGTAGCATCCTCCAGCAATCAAAAATTCACTTCCCCAGCCACAGGGGAATATTCATTCATTTCTGTCATGTTGCAGATGGGGAAAATGATGTGTGCAGAGGTGAAATGGAAGGCTGATCATGTGTCTTCCTCCTGCCAAGGGCTATGCAGGGAGTTATGTCTGAGCAAAGAGAAGGATCTGTTTGCCTTGCTACGTGTGCACTCACAGCTCTTGCTCGTCCCTGCTCTGGCTGCTTCTTCCTGCATGTTGAACATGTTTGCCTCCAGCTTTTTGTTCCCCTCCCAGTTCTTCTTCCAGCCCCATGTACCTGTACCAACTCTCACAGTATCTTCTATACAAAATTAAACTGTCCTGAACTCGTCTACTATGTTCCCTTCAAAGTTTCACATTGGTATGCTGCATTAAATACATTAAAAAGACCCAACTAACCAACCGTTTTGGTTTTTTGGCCAATGTGCTAATAATGTTATAGGTTTGATTTGCTAAATTAAATATACTCATTTTCTGTTGTGAGACAGAACCAGGAGCAAAACCAAGGCAGGTCTAAAATTTAAAAAGGATATACACAGAGAAAGAGGAAAAAAATAAAATTCAGAATAAGATCTTCAGACTACTCCTTCCTCCCCTCTCTTAACTTTCATAACAACAAAACAAACATACAAAAAACCTACTTCAGTCAGTTCCCAATTTAAATAGTCTTTTTCAGTTTACTTTAAAAAGAGAAATTTCTTCTTGTCAGGCCAGAAGAACTTTTCCATAAGGAGACAAAAAACCCCAGTTTTCTCGTGGTTTTACTTTTACAATTTGCATCTGCCCGAGAAAAACTTGCAAGTCGTGAAGCTCCTCCCATCTTCACAGCTTTCCTAAAGCTGTGCTTATGGGCCATGTTAAACTAATGGGGTATTTGCATTTAAAAATAAAATAAACGTTTTAAAAGAAACTGTTCTAAAACAAAAGTTCTCTTTATTTCTCTTTCTCTCTGTTCATGCTTCATCCTTAGAAATAAAAATTTCCTTTTTTCCTCAAGACAAAGAATCCTTAACACAGGTGCTTTTAGTCAACAATCTATTAAACCAAAAAACCAAAATCAACCCCAACCAAAATCCAACCCTGTTTCCCTTTAACATCTTTCTGTCCCTGCCATTGGAGCCATTCCATTTGGTACCAAAGGAAAATCTCCTGTGTTCAGCATCTCCACCAAATCCAACAGTGTGGGCACATCCAGTTGGGTGTTTACCACTCAAATGAAGATCATGAATGCCAGTGAAGGAGAGTGACTCTAAAATGCCCTGGCCTGTGGTGACCTTTGTCTCTTCTTCTAGATCATATTAAATATTAATTTACTTGAACATATAGAGCAGGCACTTCCAGGCTCTTTGAAAATGTTAATACAATTAATTTGTCATTGTTCATTGCTAGAGATATTCTTATAGCTCTGGCTAATAAAGATCCCTCTGAGGAAGCAATACTTAGAATGTACCAGATGACAGGGCTGTGTTGTATGTATTAAATAGCTCCAAAGGGCATGTGTCCATAAAAAGATGATTTTGCCAGAGAAAAACTGTATTCCCAATCCTCTAGTTTCCTTATGAAGAAACAAGATCTTCAGCACAGGGCCAAGCAGCAAGGCTGGGAAGGTCCTCTCTGTGTGGGAAGATGAGAGTGATCCCCACAACAAAGACTGTGTTGCCCACTGGTGAAAGTGTTATTTAAGAGGACAATCTCTGCACTATGGACCTGGCATCTGCCTGTGTACTTCGGGACAACAGATGTGTTAAACTCTCTGCCACATCATGTTTTCCAAACCATCACTGGGAGATCTCTGCCCCACTGCAGCAAGTGAAAACCTCAGTTACAGGCCAGGACCCATCTGTGCCAGGTTTTGCAGAACTCAGACTGTCCCAAGGGTTTATAGGAAGTGGCATTGCAGTCTGCAGGTGCTGCTGTAACACTGAGCTGGATAGTTCAGGGACTGTCTTCAGATCATGGAATTTGGCAGAACTGACCGCTAAGGATTTGGTAGGGCCCTGGACAGACTCTGGGCACTGTGGATGTGTGATGGTTCTTTGGGACTAGCCAGTGTTACATGGTAAACACCTCTCTCCTGTTACTTCTCCACAAACCACCATAACATCACCAGCTCCATCCCATTTTGCTTTTGAGAGCTTAAAAGGTGACTACCAAGAATTATATGGTCACAATTTAAAATTTAGTAAGGTTCCCTTTAGCATCTATAGTTGGAATCTCTATGAAAGCAGCAACCACAGCATTTTTCCATTAAGTTCAAGGACCATCTAAAACCCTAAGTGAACTTCCAAGAGATAAGTCAGTGGCAAGGTACATAGACCCAAAGGGCAATTAAGCTCATCCTAAACTCAATCCCTTCTCTTTCTCTTGAGGACAGAGGGACACCTGGACAAATACCTTTCTAGACTTTTGAGACAGGTTGAATTGTTTTGCAGTTCACATTGCTCTTACAATCTGTAAGGCTGCAAGGGTGCAAAGTAGCTATACAATGCCTACACTCCGGGGAAACCTCTCTATGTAGGCTCACAAATGGTTTTCTTCTGATTAAACGTCTCATCAAAAGTGAACTGCATCAGCTATTCTTGAGGGACTCTGCATTAGAAAAATTCTAGCCCTGATGCAACCTCAGCTGTTTCTCCTCAGCCAACCAGTCGCTGTACTTAAAGAGATTGCAGCTCAAGCCTTCTCCAATCTAATTTTAAATTAATTGGCACATGGTCCCTTCTGGTCTCCACCCAGAACGCTCCCCATATCATGTCCTAATCACTGTCTGGCTGCTACTCCCTCATCTTCATTAGAGTGACACACCAGTATTCCTGCAGCCACCTTTTGCTGTCTGGTTTCAGGCAGTGACATTTAAGCTTTAATCTCAGAGTTAGTGGTCATTACTTTCGTCTTTAATCATCATGAGAGACTAATGAGAGGAGATAATCCTTGTATAAATCACTGTGTTACAAGAAAAGCAGCTGATTTTTTAGAAGACTTAAAACTCAGAAGACATTCTTGGTCAAATCCAGAGGTCTGTTTACAATAATTTGGACTGAGAAAGGAAGAAGTCAATTTGGTGTCCTGAAGCCCCACAGCTAAACAATTAAACTTTTTAATAATACTTCATTTTTCTATAACAGCATCTTCTACCTGAATGTCTTCTATCTTTGTACAAGGTGCTTTTACTAGAGCCATTTACTGAAATGAATTTTATGTTTTCCCACTCCTGACTTGATTGATGCTCTCATTCTGTTTAACATGGAGAAGCAGAGGTTCTTCAGCAGGAGCACCAGGTGACACCAACATCCTGAACTCGGATCATGAGTTTATTTATCATATTTGTGCATGCTGACCCCAAAGCAGCCTGGCTTGTCACTACTCAGGCACTACCTCTCTCAGTGCAGCATCCCGGGCCTGGGAGGTATTGGAGTGAGCAGCTTGCCTGGCATTTTTTGGGAAACTCTCCCCTGTGCTCACACCTTCCTTTGTGGTTTTTGGAAGAACCCAACGCTGTTCTTGAGATTTCTGGGTGCTAGAGAGTGTGAAAAGCATTTCATGTGCAGGAATACTCTAGATTTAATGTGCTTGAGAGTGTATGTGTGAAGATTTTAGAGGGTCCCATCCACTGTTTTTAGTAAACTGAGGCACAGAAGAGCATGGTTCCCTGTAACTAGCCTGTGCTCAGCAGGATGTCATAAGCATCTCTGTTTTAGGCAGGCAGAGGGGTTTAAAGCCATGGGCACCTCAGTTCAGAAACCCATTCCCATGATTTGCAGGAAAGGCAAAGGGAACTGTACAAATAACAAGGAATAGTTTTAGGGCCTGTTAGTCACAGGCAGTAACCAACACTATAACAAAGACTTTGTCTCCTGCCCTCCCCTCCTGCCAATCCCATGCTCCTTTTGTGCAGTGACCAAGCAGAAATCCTGAAGACAGCTCCTCCCTCTTTAGGAGCTGGTCCTTTCTTCTTTCTCTATTTCTTCAGCCAGCATTCAATCCCCCTTGGCATGTCCCAAGCCTCGCTAGTGTCAGCATTGCATGAGTTTGATGGGAAAAAGACACTCCAAACTCTGAAGACTGAGAATATAATTACTTCAAAAGTGTCTTTATGCCATTATATTCTCATTAAAATAGTAATTTATCACTCTTCATTGTACTCTTAATGATGCTTGAAAATAATGGGCTTGAATCAATATTGTGCCCAGTGTAAATGTGGTGGAAGAGCAGGGAGGATCTTAGCAAGGCTGATTGCATTTCCATTATTTTTGGCTGATCTGGTGTTTTGACAGAGTATCTGCATCCAGCACAAGCTCCTGCCTTGCAGGTTTACCCTGCTCAGGGGCTCAGTGATCCTCAGGAGTTGCATGTCCAGTGATGCATATTGATGCATATGGGGCACTTGAACTAAGGACACCTGCAGTGAAGAGTTCATCTGTATATACTAAAATCCTCCTTTTTTGGATAGATTCCCCTGCTACCTTGGATGTTGAATAGATTTAAAAGCAGCAGCAGATCCTTTGAGCAGCTGTAATATCAGTGTAATATCAGTGTGGGGTTTCACACAAAGTTCATCTCCCAATTCCCTCTGCTTCTCTGTGTGCAGTGGAAGTGTCTCTAGAAGGTGGTGTCGAGTCAGTGTGCAGAGCAGCAGCTCACGAAAACCCAGGAATATTTCTGCACTAATGGCACTTTTCAATGCTCTGATTGCTTTGACTTTGAAACCTTCCTCTGGAGAATGGCTGGGAGAAAGCCCAGAGCAGCTTGAACCCCACAGAAGGTTCCACACAGCTTGGCACCAGAGTGGCTCCAGTCAGGGTCTGTGAAAGAAGCCCCTAAGCACTTTTGGAGAGTATTTTGCAAAGGCATGAGAAATTACAGAGATTTATTCTACTCTGGCACTAATCCCATCTCTACCTGCAACTATACTTTTCAGAAGATTGATTAGGTTTTGCTTTTTAGTTTCCCATCCAGTCCAGTCACATCAGAGTATTTTCTTCCTTCTTTCCACTCCCTGAGCTTCATTTTTGATTCTGAGTGTGGCACTGCAATGCTAATGCTTCCCCTGATAGAAGGCTTGGAAAGAGAGGCAGCAGAAGTGGATGGTGGGGGAAGATCTGCTGGCAGAAATGCCAAAGCTTGGAATATGGAATACCAGAGGCCTCCTGACAGCATCCTATGGGAGAAGAGACACAATTTTAGTTTATGATTCACAGACTGAGGAATAAAAGTGATATTGCCCTAACTATCTGGTCTGACCAGTCATCTTCCTTAGCTCCATCTCTGTCAGCAAGTAGAATGAGCCAAGGGCTATTTCTTGCTTCTGTGGGTGAGCAGCGTGGCCATGTCTAAAGTGCTTGTTGGAAATATCCCCTGCTCCTGCTAGCTCCAAGGTCAGCACAGCTTTGACTGGGAAAGAGCTGCCAAAATTGTGATGGACATCATGGCAACAGGTAAACAGGGATGGGCAAGTCTTTGCCAAGACCATGTTCAGTTTAGCCCTGCAAATGTGGGATGGTTTGTTGGTCTTCAGCATCCTTTTCATGAGATCCAAACAAAGAGGAATTTTTTTTTTCAAAAGAGATAATTGGTGACATATTAAGTAAAGCCTCTGACAGACACAGACCTTCACCTCACATTTAGCCTGGAGAAGGGGCCTTTGCATCATGCTCAGGTGTTTGTGTGTGTGTGAAAGCCTCCAGATGGAAGGTACCAAGAACCTTTGAATTCAGCTGTGTGGTGGTGGACAGTCTCCAAACCTGGGAAACTATCTGGGCAACCATGCTGCAGCTGGACATGGAGAATTTGAGTGTATAGGAAGGTAATCAAGGGTCTATACTGTTCTTAAAATTTAATTTTTTTTAGATATGTGACTCCTAGTTCACCTATTCCTGATTTAGTTGACCTGTTTTTGCTTAAGGAAAAGTAATATTGGGGAAAAGATGAACAAATTAAAGACTTTAACTTATCCCTGCTCAACTCAAGTTCTGTCCATTACATGACCTGATGTGCTTTAGAAACTTTTCAGCTAAAATTTGGGTTTAGCCAAATGCTTCCTAGCAATACCAAGCCAGGTAAATGACACACAGGATGCTGCTGGGGCTTTGACTCAGCCAAATGAGAGTAAATTAGTTGCTCTGCTATTCATGTGTGTCTCTTCCCCAAATTTCAGTTAATTGAATGCAGAGAGCAGTGTTTTTTATTTATTTGTTTATTTATTTATTCAGTCCTTTAACACAATTTGTTGAACATTGCTAAACTCAGCTGTCTCCCATTTCATAACTAGCTGCAAAGGAGTATTCTGTACAAGCAGACCTACTTCTTCCCACATCCATGGTTAAAAAGCAAATGAACCTGTATATCCACATCTCCAAGAGGAAGGTTTTTTTCCCCATGTGAAATCTGATATCCCAGATTTTGAAGTACAGCTTCACTAAAGCTAGAAGAGAAGTTTTAGGAGGACGATGAAATATTTGTTCCAGGTTCAGGCTTTAAAGTGTGAGTTATGGTTTCTGGAGTGTCCAGGGATACTTTGTGATGGTGAGTATTCAGGGTAAATGGGGTAGGGATATCTGCTTCATGCTTTCTTATCTTTCAGCCTGATTTCTGCCTTCTTATGGGAAATATCTTTGAGCATTATGGGAAAATGCATATTGATTAACTTCCCAATGTATAGCCAAGCTTGTCTGCATTCTCTGCTTTTTCATTAGTCACTAACCATTTCTATTAGACAGAGCATAAGTTCCCAGATCATAAATTCAGGAGAGGAGGTGGTGTCCCTCCCTGCTCTGCAGTGGGATATAATGGCTTCTTTGCTGCAACAATAGAGAAAGCATTTAAAGTAATGTCCCTTATGGATAGTCTCCAGCACATGGAATGACTATTTTTTTTAACATCACTCAGTATATTTAGCAATGAAAGAGAGAAAAATTGAGCTCTTCTTTTAGAAAGACCATGGTTTAAATAAAGCCCAAAACCATAGGTTTTTTTCCCTTGTTCTTTTTGTGCCTTGTCACTGGAGTCTGTGGAAGCCAAAAATGATCATATGCAATTGATGAGTCCTCCCTGTCCTATGCACAGCTTAACCTCACCCTAAAAAAACACCTCTGCAGCATCACCTGCCTTCAGCAGATCCTGTGACTACTGTACACAGCTGCTGTTGTTTCTGACTGGAGTTACACTCCTGATGTCTCTGTGAACAGCAAAGCAAATACATATGGGAACAGCAGTGCATAGAATCCCTTCCCTGCCATGTTAAAGTAGTGGGAGCAGAGAAGGTAAAATATTTAGCCTCCAGATGTCTTTATTTGCCAAAATAAAAATTCTTGCTGTAAAATATCTATAAAATGTAATTAAAATTGCCATTTATTTTTCTCACTGTTGCTAACATTGCTGGCAAAATTGAGTCACTCAGTGCTGCCAAATATAGCATTCCAGGTGTAAAACACTCTCAGATGTTCATGACATTTTGCACGTAAATACTGAGTCATTGAGAATGATCTGGTACTATCCATATGCCTGATACAGAAATACTGCCATGAGTGGGAGATCAGTATACACACACAGCAGGATAATGTTTGAGAATGAAAAAAAGTATGTTTCTGCATAGTTTCTAATAGAGTTACAGGACTTTTCATGTACTGGTACTTCTCTCAAGACTTTTGTAGAGAAGGGTGACCACAATCTTCCATTCCCTTGTTTACTGCTCCATTTCTGAATAGCAAGATGGAGATTTCTTTGTCATAGTGTTTCCTTTTTCTATTTTTTTTTTTTTAGTGTAGCTGTATGAGGGACTTGCAAACCTGAACTGCTGATGACATCTCAATATACAGATGGTAACAGCCCAGAGCCTGGTACCATTCTATTCCAGCCACCTTTTCAACCTGCCTTTTGGCTGCTGCTGCACCAGGCAGCAATACAAGCTGTGTTTTCAGGCATCAAAATTTCCTGGAAAAATGGATGTGTTTCTGGAAAGCATATGGGAATGGTGCACCCCGCAATTATGCTAGCTCTGGAGAGAGGCAGTGCTTTCTGGAATACAAGCCACTGAGCTCTAATGAATAATTTGTGTCTGACAGAAATTAGTGTCCTCACCAGTTACAGGAGGAAAAAACATCCTCTCTTGCCACAAAGTGTGTGAGTTTGGTGTCAGGCTTGTGCTGGACCATACACTCTGGGCAGTTCTGTGCTTCAGTGAGACCCATGAGGGGCTTGGATCAAGCTCAGGCACCTGCACTGCCTTCTTGGTATTCCTGTCTTCCTTTATCCATGTGATGGTTGAACCTCCCATGCTCTCCCACTCTCCTATTCCTTTCTCATTTGAACCAGTGATATTTCATCTGCAGATTTTGTCTTGCTCAATAAAGCAGTGGATGGCCAGGTACATTATACCTGTTTAGAATGGAAAAAAAGTGCTTAACTTCCTGTTTCCCTCCCTGTCAATACACTGAATTGTGCTAAAGCAACATCCCTGACCTCCTTGCTGTACAGTTTTCTTTGCTTTCTCCCTGCTTTCTTTTGCCACAGGGCATTTCTTCTTGCCACCATCTTTTGCATTGCATTGTTTACTCTGCATCTCCACGTCACTTCTCCTTCTACCAATTCCTTATTTTTATTTTTCTTTACCAGGTTTCACTTTCTGTTTATTCCTCTTCTTCTTTCTCCTGCCCCTGAATTTCCCTGATATCTTACCTTGTGTAGGACAACTTCACTAGAGGCATTTATAGGTGCTATCAAGCCTTCACTAAATTGTAAGGAGGATGATAGAGTCTATGTGAAAGACCATTAAATTGGAAACATGATTTTCTTATTTTGGATGAAAGACAGGAGCACCCCCATTTCCCTGTTCAGTTCTGTGTTCTTATCTGTCTAACTCAACAAAATTAAAATATTAGAGAGGCTTGGAATACATTTATAAAATAAGTACAATGAGAAGAGATGGATGAATGGAACTCACCTTTCTACACTCAGAAAAATTAAAATCTGACCACTACTAGCAGAATTTTGCATAACATCTTAGATACTTCTTAGCTTGTAATCCACTACCTTCTGGGGCAACCTGTCCTTCAAGTTAAAAAAAATGTTGCCTGTTTTCCCTTTCCTTTTAGCTGGCCGATCTCTGTGCTCAGAACCACTCAGGTTTTCTTTCCCTCCACGGACACCAAGAGCAATGAATCAGAATTATCTTAATATCAACCTTTTAGACACTTGAAGGTGATTAACACACAGTCACAGACTCACAGACCAAATGATTTCATTCTTCCTTTATCATCCCTGTTTTCAGCACCTGAATCACTCCTGTTGCTCCGGGCTCCCTGCAAATTGCCAAACTCTTTCCCACGGAGCAGTGCTGAGCAGCAGGCACAGTTCTCTTGCTGGAGCCTCCCCCCGTCAGGTTCAGTGAATAATTCCCCCAGGGGCCCTAGAAAAATGATGATGTATAAGAAGTCCCTGAGTGCCATGTACCCTGTTTGCAGCAGTGTCACAGGGTTTGAGTACAGAATACAGGCACTCTGAAATCTGTTTCTGTGTACAAATCTCTGGCATCTCCACAACAGTTCCCTGCAGGGACTCTCCAGGCTTGCATTAACAGCAAGTGCCTGATTTCATTCAAAAGTGAAACTGTGAACAAAGGTGGAATTCAGCCCAGATGAAGTCCTACCTTTTTGTGCCCACAGACAGCTGTCTGCTTGTCAGTAGGGTGTCTTAATTCAGCCACTCCAGAGGTATGGCAAGGATTGAGTGCCTATGGAAAGCCATCCAGGACTGTTGAAGCTGCCTAGAGAATATCACCTCACCTCTGGACACCAGTCCCAGCAGGCAGGATTTTCATTAGGTTCTGTTTTTTGTTTCTGGGTACAACTGAGCTGAATCCTGATGTCTGCTGCAGGGTGAGCTGAATCTCTTGCCAGGAGCCACAGTCTGTGTTGACTAAGGAGCCATAGAGTCCTGTGGAGGTGTTTCTGCTACTGTGCAAGTTAGATTTCTGAAATCATATTTCATTTAGCTGATGGAGGTGCCTTCAGCACATCCCTTTACTGAAATCTGCTTCCCTTTGAGGTGCCCTTGATTCCTCTCCTTGGAAATCTGCAGTTTACAGATCACAGGGCATCACCCAAGTGCTAAAAATGTGCACAACCCCATGGACAAAAAGTAGTTCCCCCATTTGCTCTGCTCTGTCAGTATATTGGATGGTTCCTCACAGGGTACCCAGGGCTCAGCTCCATTGTCCACACATGGAGGATAAATGTGGTTTGAGCTGCCTCTGGATGTTTTTCTGTCCAGGAATATGTGCATGCTGTTTTCTCTGCGCACAAGGAAATGTTCGCCTTCCAAGAAATGCATCTGTTTCAGAGTTATTTATAATGCTGAGGCTGTATCATTCCCTTGGCACTACTGACTGGATAAACAGGTACATCTCAAGGAAGCAGCACTGGTACTTTAATCACCATTACATTAACTCAGAGCTGCAATAACCTGGAAAATTAGGCTACAAATGTTAAAAGAAAAAGAAAAATCATTAAAATTTAAACTAAATGAAAAAGTTACAGTCTACCCAGAGGAGGTTGCTGAAAGTCATGTAGCTACATTTCTACAGTGTGAGAAGCTGGAGAAGTCACAACTTTAACAATAATGATGGAGCATATTTGTGGGAAATGTCAAAGATTTGTGCTTCCCCCTACTAAGTAACATTCTCCTGTCTTCAGCTGGGTGGAAGCAATCTGTTTTTGACAAATCAGTGTTGGATGCTTCTTTATCACTTTCCTTGAGGTACCTATGTATCAACAGTTTCATTATTTGGTCCATTTTCTTTCCAAGCATCACAGTTAGGCTGATTCACCTGGATTTCACCTTTCTTTCCATGACAGCATGGTTTGCTCTTTTTTTTCTCTTCCGCTACTTTTCCTCCACAAGATCTTAAAGACAATCTCTTATCATGCAGTGTTTCCTTTTGGTAGTTACTGATGTATCCTGCAGCACAGCTCTTCAGTCACCTATGGCTTGAAGGCACTCCACTTACTCAAATAATATTTAACTTACGCTGACCTGCACTACTTTCTCTGCCCCATTAATTTCAATTAAGTTGATAATCTGATTGTAGATGGTTTTTGGTTTTTTCTTTTTCCCTTTTCTCTAGTCTGGTTGAAGAAAAAAGGCACTGTACCAAGTAAGAAAGATAAAGCCATCACATAGATTAAGCAGCTCAGGTACATAGTTAGAGACTTAAATAGCAATAGCTGGTCATGAATTACAGGGAGAAATTCTCCCCAGCCTAGATTGCTCCATTCAACTGGAAAGTGTTACTCTTCCAAAGCTAAAAATGACATAAAAGTCAAGGATGGTCTAAGACTTTAACAGTGCTTGAAAAGAAGGGAGGAGCTTGGATAAGTAAAAGCTAATGTGAGTTAGTACAAGGCTGACACTTCCCCTGTCTTACAAAAAGTCAGGGAGACAAAGGTGTGGTGACAGAGTGAGATTTCTACCTCTAAAGGATGAAAGGATGTGAATTTATGAATGTGAACTTAATACCCTTGCACTTAGCCTAACTGTGGTTGTCATACTTTGTTCTGAAAGCTTTGTACCTTAAAGGAATAAGTAAATAATGATTTGTGTTGAAAGCAGTGGCTTTTGTCACTGCAGATCTATGCAGCCAAAGGCAGGTAAAAGTCAATTTTACAGGGTCCAAGTACTTGATGGACCTATTTTAGCAGATAAAATGAGAACTTACAGGCTCTAAGGAAGATTTTGGGCTGGAGAAGGATACCCAGAAAAGCAATGTCATTGTTTTCTTGGGAGTATTTTGGGGAAATGGGGAAGGAGTCAATCCCTTCACCCACTTACCATGGGACTGAAATCCAGGGACAACCCAGCTAAGAGCTTAGACTGATAAAATTGCATATGTGTAGGGTGAGTTTTCATGTAATGAACACTCTTTATGCAAGAAAGACAGAAACAGTGACCTTGCATCACTAATCATACATCATTATAACTGGAAATCATAGAATCACAAAAGGGGTTGAGTTGGAAGGAACATCAAGGATCATCTAGTTCCGAAATCCACAGTTGCTCAATTGTGCTTTGCTTCAGTGGGGATCAATCTTTTAGACACCAGATTGAATTCGTCATTAAGATACTTGAAGACTGATTAATTTGTTTCATAAAGACTCAAAGGTAATAGTGAGGAAAGTTGCACTTGAGGTTGGGATATTTCTGTATCTTTGATTATCCCTTTATTTACACTGTGGACTTCTTGAGGCAGAGACTGTCTAGGTGTAAATACAAAAGGACAGCAGTTTTGGCCCTGGAAAAGAATAGAATTAAAGTTTTAGAAAAGATTGTAAGAATTTTCATAAGCAGTAAATACTCCTCAGGTTTCAGAAGGATAATTTGCCTGTTTTTGAGCCTGTTTCATTATACGAATTTACTGTCCTTGTACTATGAGTCCTCAGTGCAATAGCCTCATCTTAAATCCTACAGAGATTATAAACTCTTCAGTGCAAGGGAGACTTTTATTAGAAACATAAACCAGCAAACATTCTACTGGAGCCAAGAATTTCTTCTCCTTACTTCATTATGTAAACAGCAACAATAATAACGATGAATTGACTAAAGACTGTACAACAAAAAATAAGTCAGACTAACAGGTTGAATTTAAAACTGATAACATGAATTTGATTATCATCACAAACTCCTTACAAAGACACAGATCAGGATGTGTCACAGTCTCCCAGGAAAAGTGTTAAGCCACCTGTCATTTGTGTTCTTTTTGGTCAGATTAGATAATATTCTGTATGGAACAATCAATCCTGTATTAGTCCAATGGGAATGGATAGTGATTTTCATCTGTAATTTCAATTTCAAAGATGGATAGAGTGTATTTCTTTGTATAGAAAGTGCAGAAGTTTGTGAAGGGAGTTTTATGCATCTCCTGAGACAGCAGAGATTTGGCTGGAATTAGAAAAGCAGAGGGCAGGGGCAGGAGGGGAAAATGATGGTGATACCAAGAGCTCTTTATATTCAACTACAGCTGGATCAATTGTTGGTCTGCTGTTGTCCTGATAACAGAATCGAGTTGGTAAGGGATCAGACCTTGGACATTTTGTCTAAACAATGTGAAAAACAACAAGTAATGAGGAATGAATGCAGAGGCTCAGGCTGAAGGAAGCAGAGGAGATGGGGAAAAAATAGTCTGGCCAAGAATGTAAATTGGATGAAAGAAAATAAGCAAAACCCAGTTGAAGCTAGGAGAAAACAGGTGAGAAACACAATCCCACCAAGGTAAAGCTCTAGAAACATAAAGCAGCCCTGCCAGGGGTGTTGAGACTGTCAGGAAGAAAAGCTGCAGTACAGATTTCTCAGGTCTTTTGAGATGGGCACAGAGAAGCTGTGCCCTGCTTACGTGGAGGTTAATCCATGCATTCTAGTGGAGTAAAAAATTATTGATGAAGAAGGTGGATGTCTGGTTTCAAGGACCAGAGACCAATTAATAAGAATAAATGCACTTTTCATCTCCAAAACATGCAGAAGTTTGTGCCTGTTGATGAGCAGCTATGGTTTGAGATCTAACCAAAGATCTGATACGGATGCATCTTGTCCAGCTTGTCCAACCCTCCACAAAAGATAAGGAAAACAGCTCCAGCAGATAACTGCCATCACAGAAGACGTGTTTGAGAGAGTACTAAAAGAGAGCAAAATATCTGGATGTCAAACATGAGGCATTTATAGATCTTCAAGGATCCCCACACTGATTTAATTGCTGTTTGCACACTCATCAATAATGATTTGGAGGGAGATGTTTTTTGTGTCAGCTCATACAGTCTCAGAGTCCTCCTTCTGTGTGGCAAATTTGGAAGAGGATGGGTGCTTGTGAATATTTTCATATGAACATGATAAGGCACTCAGATGGAAAGGATGAGGGTTCAGCTTCAGTCCAGTGTGCCCTGGAGGCCACCAAACAGCATTTGAACATTTGCAGTAAAAAAAAGAAAGCTGGAACAAGTGAGCATCTGCTTGTGCTTGTTAGCTGGTTTAGTTAATGAGAACATAGATGGTCTCCTTTCTCTAATTACTTAGCTCGAGATGATATCTTAATATTAGCATTAAGGATAATTAGCAGCAAGTTATAGTTTCAAAAGACAACACAGTAACATGGCAAACAGAAGAAGGCCAAATTTGCACATCCTTTTACTTTCTCAAAACACAGAATGTGATGTGGTCCAGTGAGCCCACCGAAGGGGAAACTGTCATCTCTAAAATAAGACATCACCACACCAGTTAAAGCAGCACTGTAGGAGAATGGAAGCCTGGGGACAACAGCCCATCTCCTGAGTACATCACGTTCACTGTACCAGCATCAGAGAGTTTTGCAGGCATTTTGACTGCAAAAGACAGCATACTTTTAGAGCAGGGAGGAAGATATCCAGAGCTATGTTACCAAACTGCATTATTAGGTCAGAAGAAGCCACAGCACAGGAAGATCAGAGGGGCATTGTGTCACAAGGCTCTGGGCTCAGCAGGGTCAGTCAGTCCCTATGCAGAGGGGAAGACCAAGGTCGTGCCCCACACCAAAGGCTGAGTGAAGGCATCCAGGGATTCATAAAGTGTTGCCTCTCCTTCTACATTCTGCAGGTGTCCACACAAGAATACATAAAACCAAATATTATCACTAAATCAAGCATGCAAGGAGCTGCTTTGTGAATTTCTGCTGCCAAACTGCACAGCAGCCTGCCCAGTGCCCTGGAGCTCTGAGCTGTGCTGTGAATCACACGGGACAGGGATGTGGATGCAGCCCTGAGCAGCCTGCCTGGAGCAGGGAGGCTGGACCTGATGGTCTCTAGAGGTCCTGTGATTCTGTAATTCTGAGTACGTTCATCAAAAAGTTTCTGGAAAACTTCCAAGTCACAAGCTTGGTTTATTATTTACTTATTCATTTGTCTGGTTTGGTCTGTGGCCTGGGAAGTCTCATTTAAGGATTTTTTTCATATCTTGACTTTCCTCTCATAAAAAGAGAAGAAATGTACCAAGAACTGGATAGGTCCAGGAAACCAAATTTAATTTTTGGAGTTCAAGAAGTGTTTGGACAATACTCCTGGGCACATGGTGTGACTTTTGGGGTGCTCTTGTGCAGAGCTGGGAGCTGGATTGATAATCCTTCTGGGTCCCTTCCAACTCAGCTTATTCTTTGATTCTGTGATTTGGTGAATTCATATGTAGTTAGTGAGCCAAAGTACGTGATATTTAACCTTTCAGTTCAGTGAGAAGTTTCTTGGTCAAAGACTTTGGGAGCTGTTCTGTGTAACACTTTCAAATTTATGAATAGAAATGAAAGAAACTGCTGCAAAGTCAGTGTCTGCTTCATGGCAGCCTGCACCCACACAAAGACTGGAGTACTGTAGTGAGACAAAAACAGACAGAAGGAAGAGTTAGTTAAGAGGATTATGTGGTGAAGTGTTCTTTTATTAGGTTTGTAATACAATGAAAGGTATAATTTACAAGGGCACGTAGTGACAGGAAAGGGGGGAATGGTTTAAACTGAAAGAAGGTAGGTTCAGATTAGAGATAAGGAAGAAATTCTTTACTGTGAAAGTGGTGAGGCACTGGCACAGGTTGCCCAGAGAAGCTGTGGATACCCCTTGAAGTGCTCAAAGCCAGGCTGGATGGGGCTTGGAGCAACTTGGGATAGTGGAAAGTGTCCCTGCCCATGGCAGAGGGCTGGAACAGAGGATCTTTGAGGTCCCTTCCAACCCAACCCATGCCATGCTATGTTTTTTTGATTCTATGATTTACTGACACACAGAAATGCAGGAAGAACCACAGAATTGTATTGCAATGAGAGGCAGGTGGCTACCCAGGAAGTTGAGATCAATGCAAAAAGTACAAGAAAGCACGGCAGTGTAGCATAAAATTCTGTCAAACAAACCTTCCGATTAATCCATTAGGTTAGAGAGGGTCTTTTGTGGTGATTAAAGGCTGCAGACATACCCTTGGAAAGTGGGGAGATTTTAAAATCCTCCTGCTCATCCTGTGACTGGGAGCTAAGCAGCAAGAGAGCAGCCAAGGAGCAGCCACCTGATGTGAGTTCAGTGATGCTTTGGTGCCACAGATGAGCTGGTGGGAGCTGCCAGGGCTTATCAGATGGTTGGGGCCTACAAGTGGCAACATCCCAAGAAATGTCTTCTTCTAGAGCTTTCTGTGACAGGTCTTGACATATGTAGAGCAGGAAGACTTTGCAGCCTGGTAATTCTGATTTCTGCTGATACAAGTTGAAGCATAGGCTTTGCACTTTACTATCAAGGCTTAGTCAGTCCAGACTGGTGGCTGGTTTGTCTTGCCCAGGCTGAGTGGATTTTAACTTTGTTTTTTGAGCAACAGTAATCGTCTAGCAGCCAGGCAATTATGGTCCATGTCTGTTTTAGATCAGCTTCAGTTCACAGTGATAAAAAAGTTACAGTGCAAATTGAACAGCCTGTAAGTTTGAAATAAAATATGGTGTGAAAGATTGCAGGCATGGGATGATAACAGAGATCCCAAACTGTAAGCACAAATCTTAACGATCAGTCAGTGGTCACTGCAGAAATGCAGCCCTATGTTGCTCAGGTTTTGGAGATAACAAAAAGAGAAAAGCTGCATAATGAGCATAATTAGAAAAAAAGAAGGTGTTAAGAAAATGTATAAAAATAAATCCTGGCAGACCAAAAACTGAGGAAGAGCAAAATATCAGCATCAACATCACACACCTCCCAAAGGAGAAGGTGAAGAAAACCCCACCACAAATATTATACTGCCTGTGACAGACACATTTCAGGGTATTAGCAACATGTCATAAGCCACCTCCCATTCTTCCTGAGTAAGGATGAGAGGGTCAACCATAGGAGACAGACAGGCATTCAAAGAATGAGCACAAATATTTTAAAAAAAAAAAAAAAAGAGTTTTATTTTGGTTTAAATGATGAAATCTTTGACTGGATTAATAATGGATTCATAGAACTCCAAGTCCCTGTGCGTTATGCTCCCTCCTTGCCCATAGCAAGAGTCTGAGTGTGACAGCTTAGAAGTCCATCATCAATTTATAAAAAATACCAGTGAGCATTCTGAGCATTCTGGTTCTTTCTTTCTGGTTCTTTCTTTTCCAGTTCCCTGGGCTTCACACTGGAGATGTGTGAGTTAAGTTGTGGTCTAGAGAGAGATTGTATGGGAGATTAAATCTGATCTGTCTGTTCTGCACAATGGGGATATATTGTATGAAGTCTTAGCCAGCAAAAATTTACCTGTGCAGACACTGTTGGTATTTCTGGCTACCTTCCTGTCTAATTTATTATTTACCACAAAAGTGTGAACTTTGGTGAAGGAGAGGGCCCTCTGCTTTTCCTTTTCACACCTGCTTTCAAGGTTCTCAACTTCTGTCTGCAGCAACATTTAGGCAGGAGCAAAATTCTTTAAAAAGCAGGAGAATAAGTGCCCCTTCCTTGTGCAAGCAGTTCATGAAGTCAAACCCACATAAAAAACTCTCAGTGACTTGAAAAGAGAATTTGTGTATACATCATAATTTTTAACATGATTACTGCTCATAGATGCAATAGGTCACCTAGACTTCTTTTGTGCAGACAGCAACAAATCTGTAATTTAACATTCAGTGTGCAACAGATGCAGCTGAAATTCTCATTTTCATGAGAATAGAGGACTCTGATCGGATTTGTTACTGATGTCTGTAAAGGTGCAAATGAAGGCGGAAAACAGAAGAGTTCTGCTCTGAAGAGCCTCTGCTTGTATAAGGATGTTGTTCGAAGGCAGTGAGATCTGAAGATGTCTCTGAAAATTATGCATGGCTTTCTCTATTGTATGAAAGCAGCCCATAAGCTGATTATCCCATCTCCATTGTATTTCAGTCTTCAGTGCAATTTGTCTTTTGCTATTCCTCACATTTACTTTAGAACAAAATTGTATATAGTGTTTCTTTTGAAAAACTGATTTTTTTTTTTTTTTGCTTTTTAAATTGTCTTGCAAAAGCCTTTTTTCCCCCCCACGTAATCTTCCGAGAGCCATATGCACTTGTGCCTGAGGCAATTTCTGAATATTTAGTTTTCAAAGGCAGGTGAAAAGCCAGGACAGAGCACTGGCTTGAGAGCCTGAAATGTGTCTGAGCATTTGTTGCTCTGTGTGTGTCCACACAAGCATGAGCCAGAGAGTGAGTGTGTGGTTATCTCATGGGTTTACTGCTGATGTTTCTGAAACAGCTGAGAGGAGTCTGCAAGAATCACGTATCCAAAGGATCATAGAATGGTTTGGGTTGGAAGGGATCTTAAAGTTCATCTCATTCCAACCTTTCTGCCATGGCAGGGACACCTTCCACTAGACCAGGCTGCTCCTGGCTTTGAACACTTCCAGGGATGGGGCAGCCACAGCTTCTCTGTGCAGCCTGTGCCAGGGCTTCACCACTCTCACAGAAAAGAATTTCTTCATAATATCTTGTGCTGGTCGGGGTCCAGCCCAACCCAGTACATAGCTAATCTAAACCCCTCTCCCTTGTCTATCTGCCCATGAGAAAAGGTAGATCCTTCAGTAATCCTCTGCACTGACCCAGAGATGCTGACTGCTGTTTCCACAATGCTTTTCAGATATTTTTAAGCCTGTATTTAAAAAAAAAGATATCATTTTAATTTACACAGCCATGTTAATCCAGACATTCATGATAATTTACACAAGCTGGGGTTCCCAAAAGGTTTTGGTGAAAATGTATTGGCATATCTTAATTATTTTTGTTTGACTCCCAATCCAGAGAGTCTGTTCCAAGCTTTGATTTAGGAGAATTTTAAACATTAATACAAAATGTTGAATTGCTTACTTTGCCCTGTGAGCTGCTCTCATTAGAAAGAACAATTGATTAAAATAACTGCTTAGGCATTTCCATCTTTCTTTTTGCTATTGAAAACTCCCCACCTCAGCAATTCCCTGCCAAAGTGTAAGCACATATCTCTCATCTGTTCACTTCAGTGTGAGTTAGTGAGCTCTGGACTAAAAAAACAGAAAAACACATCAGGGATGAAAAAGTACGTAATTTTAAATGAAAATATAAATCAATAGCCCATTTTCACAGGGATTGAAGAACTTGTCTTATGGACTGTTATCTGTGGAAAGGACCCCAGCAGAGTAAATAAAAAGTCCTGCAGCAAAGAACATAATCTCTTAAGCAACTAGTTTCCATAGTGCTGTGCTTTGCTCAAATCATCATGTTAACAGCAAAATGCAGTATTTTATTTGATTTTTATTTCCAGAAAACTCATATATCCCAGTTTTGTTGCTTTTTAAAAGTGACACTGGGACTGCTGAATCTTTACAGACATTAAACATCACTGTCTGGAAGGATCTGTTAAAACACAGCGTGGGAAGTCATTCTGGTCCTTCTGGAAGAGCAAAGCCCTGGGAGCCTCCAGGAGCATCCTCGTTGGAGGCAGGGCTGGCTCAGGACTGTGTTTTCCAACATTATCATGTGCCATCCCGAGCAGTCAGGATAAAATAGTTTTTTTTAAGAGCAAAAACAACAAAACACCAACAACCCCCCCCCCCCCAAAAAAAACCAAACCAAACAAAACAAAATAAAAACCACAAAAAACCCAAATCAAACCAAAACAGAAAAAACCCAAAAACAAACAAACAAAAATACTTTTATGACAAGAAAGAGGCAGAGTCCAAAGGGTTAGAAAAACACAGTCCACACCAGGCAGGGAGCTGGAAGGCAGCATCAGCTGGGTTGCCCAAATGGCTGCAATTAACCTCCTGTCGAGAATGGTGTGGATCACCTCCCCTCTGCTGCCTCCACATCCTCCCCCAGACTGCCTTTTCTGTTTGGGTTGTAAATGTTTGAGAGGCTGTTGTTCAGTGGTATTTAGACTGTGCCCAGCATGATGGGACCCAGGAGCTTTCCCAAAGTCCTGGTGGCCAACTCGACCACAGGAAGGCTGGGGGCTGCATGCACTGATCCTGCATCAGCCAACAGCTGCACATTCAGGCTCTGAAACCGTTCTTGCTCTTTGTGTTTGGGTGTGTGAATTGCCTGAAGCTGGCCTTTAGAATTTAGTATGGCTTTGAATTTTGCTTCCTGGATGAAAATGTCCAAGAACAAAAGTGAGTGTGTTCTCATTAGCCCTGATTTTCCCAAATTGATAAATAGATAGAAGAAACATGTACTTAAACAAGTTACTCTTCAGAGTCATAATTTGAGGAATATTATGAGTCCTGTCTGTGCTGTCCCACGTTGTTTGGAGTGATGTGGTTTACTGTGGTTATTGCTAAAAGTCAAGGCTCATCTGCTGCTACTCAGAGATTCTTGCAGCTCCCCTGGCCTCCATATCTGTGACAGAGTAATCTTCCTAACCAGTTGATGCCTGTGAGAGGCTACCTGGAACAGAGGCTAGAGAGTATTAAAGGAATAAAGCAGGTATTTGTAAAAAAGGCCTTAAACAAAAATCCTTGGGCAGTACAAGAGCCCAGCCAAGGCTACACCCAAGATGGACTCCAAGTCACGAGTTTTCACACTTTTATAAGTTTTGACATATTGGGGTTAATTGTCCAATTACAGCTTCAGGTTATGCAGTCCCATCCTCCCAGATTGCTCTCCTCAATTTGCTGTTGTTTGCACTTTCTGGGCCTGAAGCTGCCATGGTGTCTTTGGTTCTGGGGCTGGAAAAGGATTGTTTTGTCTGACTGAACTGTGAGGAGAACTTGCTAACACTTTGTATGAAGTTCAGAGTTATATACTAATGCCGTACAGAATCTGGAAAATATGAAAGCTAAAACTTAAGGCATCAGAGTGATAGATGAGGCAGGTGGGTACCATAGCCAGAAGGATGATATATCCTCTATTTATTTGCAGGGAAGATGATGGACCTTTCAGAATACATAGTGTATAGGGAAAACATTGGAGATTCACTTATCTCCTTGTAAACACTCCCCTACAAAACCAATAAAGTCTCTTCAGTTTAAGATCATGGACTCTTCAAACCAGAAGGGAGAGGGCACTGGTCTCTCCAGTGGCATCTGTGACAACAGACATTGTCCTTGGCTGTATAACTGAATTCTCTCTATGCACAGTCCCATTGTGATCAGCAATCCAGGCCTGGCAGGTTGCACTTTGAATAGCTGTCTTCAGTATGGAAAAAAATATACCCAAGCATATTTAATTTATTAGTGTATATTCAGCCTGATTAAATTCCAGAAAGTTTCTGAAGTTCTCATGTTTCCTTGCTGGATGTCTGCTATTGAATTTATCTGTTTCTGCTGGTGCTGAAAAAAGCCCAGCTCCTGTAGCAGTTCAAGACAAAACCAAAAATAAATAAGCTCAGGAACCACTCTAAGGCTAGACCCACTGGTTGACAGCAATTGTGAATAGGTTTGCTTGCCACAGTAGCATGATTTAGAAAAACATTGGAGACAAGACTGGTGCAAACATGACATTCATCAGTACATCTGAGGAGAGGCTGGAAATAAGCACTGACATTGCTGAGCATCTGTCAGTGGGTACATGGAGGCATTGGCCACATGGGAAACATCTGCATCTTCTCCAAATGCAGATAGGGGAAAAAAATTAAAATTCTGAAGATCAAGCTTTTCTTTTAAAAAGACCCATGGGTTTGAGGCAGCACAGACCAAAACATCTCTACTCTCAGGAGATCCATGTAATTCTGATGACCCTGACATGGGACTACATTATGTGAAAGCAAAGTCTGGAGGTGGCAGGACATGGAAAGGGGACAATGCAGAAGAGCTGGGCATATGTGATATACTGAAGGGCAGTTAAGCAGCACCAAATAAATACAGCCAAAAAATACAGCAAACTGTGTCTGGTTTAAGGACTTGGAAGAACCAACCTAAGCTCAGGTGCCCATCTTGCTGCAGCACTGCTATCAAGTAGCAGGAGGGATTCACATCATGCCTTCACCTGGTGCTGTGTAATGACTGCTGGTGGTGAAAGATGAATAATTTAAGAAAAGATTTTCCAGAGTGAATCACAGGGAACAGTAAATACTATACAGAGCCTGATAAGTGGCAAACAGCAAGGTCTTGCAAAACAGTTTTGAAACAAGTGAAGAGATAACACGAACAGAGGCCTTGAATTAGACACTAGATGCTATGTTTGCCAATGTACCATAAGTTCCATGCAAGTTGGATAAATCAGCAAAAAATGTGTTCTTAAGATGAACTTAGGTCACTATAATGTGAAAACTACCCCTCTAGAGTTTAGTCTGTCCACCTCCAAGTGAGACCCTGACCCAATGAACACATACAATGAATTTAAAATGCACTGTGTATCTGTTAAATAATTTAAACCCTACCTGCATTATTGTCAGCTCCCAGATGTCATAGTCTGGGTGATCTCATGGCTTTCATTCCTCACTCACATTGCCTTGCTCCCTTTTGGCACAGAGCTGGGAGTGCTGTCACTGGAATTAGAGCTGTTACAACTTGCTGCACTTTCAGCATGATCTTAGAAAAGTTCTACTCCATGCAATGGGTGTTCATAATGTATCTGAGTAAGATTTGATAAGGCTTGAAGCACCTTTCTCTCAACATTCCTCACTGTAGGCTGTCAGACTTCCCTGGATTTAGGCCACTCATCATCCCATGAAGTTAGGATATAACATAAATGACTGGGCTTTCAGAAACCAAACATACCCAGAAACGCCATTACTGGTTCTGCAAAAAGGCATTTTCTACTCAGATGTTGAAACAAAAATGTGGGGCATTATTGTAGGAATCAACACCTTAATTGCAGGGCACATAAAATGTGAGGATTTTGGGGCCATTTTCCCCTGTAAAAAGAGAGTAAATAACAAGGTAAAGGACAAGCAGGGCACAGAAGAATCAAAAAAGTGCAGGATGGGTGAAAGATAGATGGAGGAAGGGGATTCTTTAAAGATGGGTACTTAGAGTAAGAATACTCCTCCCTTTAAAGAAATGAGTAGAATACAACACATTCACGTGTGCTTTTTTGGGCATTGGAATCTGTTCAGTCCCTAGGTGCCTGCAGCAATGCTGACCCTAATCTCCCACTTATCTCTCTGTAAGATTTCTAAGCCTTTCAGTTCTCCTGAGCAAACAAGGCACCTGGTCCCTTCCTTCTCTGCTGTAGCAGGTTGAGTGAACCCCTCTCGTCAGGAGGAGGAGGAGGAGACGATTTTGGGAATGATAAAACAACGAGCAAAGCAAGAGCTGCCAGGGAGGCTGGTAAGTGTGGAAGTGATGAGCTTCTTATTGATTGCACAGGAGTCTTGTTTGGAGAGATGGCTGGAAATTTTTACCTTTGAAAACATTGCACTGAGAAAACTGAGAAGACAGCAGGTGCCAGTGCTGATAAGAGGGATCAATGCAGAGCATGGGTGGAATGAGGTTATTAATAAGTAATAGGATTCAACTTGGGAGCTAATGAAATAAAAAAAGACATTTTCTAGTTGGGGCATCTCACAGGCACTTGATTGCTATAGCAATGACAATGGAGAGATTAGGAACAATGAACTGTACAGCAAAAACGGGGTGAAAATCCCTCCTCGTGGAACATCTAGTTAAAAGAATGGCTAAAACAGAACAGTTTTCTAGAAGAGATGTATTTCAGCGTATTTAACAGGGGCTGTGAACAGGAACCTGTGATTTTTGGAGCATGTTAAAATTGAAAATTATGCTTGCAAAAAAATGCCAGATAAGTTTGCAATCTCAATCCTTCTGGTTATTATGAACAGTGTGACAATTTCACACAGCTGGAAACTGGATGTTTAGCTTTACAGATTTCTTCATCTGCAGAGACTGTCTCCCACTATACAATATGATCTTTCAGCCTTTGTCATCTTTCCCTGAAGGACCACTTGGTATCATCTTGACAGGAAGAGGCATGAAGCTGTGAAAGATGTTGCTTCCCCCCACCTTCATTGAATCCCAACACAGCTGAAGGAGGGTAGACTTAGCCTGGATGTCAGGAAGATTAGATATTAGGAGAAATTCTTTACTATGAAGGTGGTGAGATGTAGGAAGGTGAATGAACAGGTCACTCACAGATTGTGGACTCCCCTTATCCCTGGAAGTGTTCAAGGACAGGCTGGATGGGGCTCTGAGCAACCTGGTCTAGTGGAAGGTGTCCCTGCCCATGGCAGGGAGTTGGAAGACGATGATCTTTAAAACCCTTTCTAAGTCATTCTATGAATCTATGAATGTCTAGTCTTCCTATTCAGTCCTCTAGGATGGGTGCAAAACTGAGGAGAGGTCTATTAAACTCTGTATCTTAAAGATGTATCTACAACAGTTCTGTATATTTTCTCATGACATTTCTTAGGATTTTTCTATAAGTAAAGCATGCTTTTAGCTTTCCATGATGTATTTGTCTTGAGATCTCCTGTATCTTCTGATAGATTACATAATTGCTACTAAAATAGACCAGCTTATCCCAACACATACAGAACTCTAAAGCCAAGCTGCTAATAATAACCACCATCAGATTTTCACTATCAGGGAAAGGATTCAGGAGAAGTTTAAGCCTGATTTGCCTAATTTTCTTAAGGAGATCTCCAAGATCAATGAATTGAACAAAGAAATTGATGGGACACAGATGAGAATACTGGTCTTATTTCTGCAATATGAAATTGCAGATAAGGAGGAAAATCCCCCAAGGAGATTATTACACACAGGGACTTTGTAAACTTGGGGTGCTACCAGGTGGTTTTCTAAGTGAGGAAAGCATTGCAGGTGCTTATTGGAGTAATGGGGAAAGAGCTGGCATTTGTAGTCTTGTTTCAGTCATGCTGCTTTCCCAGCAACTGGGAAAAAAAACCTATGAGAGACCTGAGGTACAATGCTGAGAGGGAATCTGTGTGTGGCAGAGGGTGGAGGGCATGTTCTCTACCCAAACTACAAAACCTTCCACAGCTTGTGTGCATAAAGAAGCTCTTCAGGATTATGCTGTGAGATGAAACTTTCACATCTGGGATGTGGGTGCTGGTGGCTTTGCAGGTGTGTGGTACCAGCCAAATTCTTGGGTATTCCAAAGAAGATTTGTTGTGGTGCTGTTATCACAACATAGCCAATGACAATGGTCTTCTGGGAATGTTTTCTCACAAAGTGACAGAATAAGATCATTAGACAAGAACAGCTTCCCCCACCATCCAAACACTTTTCAGTCAGCATCTTATTTTTATGAGATGATGGTTTGATGTTAGCTTTAAGACCACAGAGATATTTTTTTAGTCTGCTTGCAATGTGGGAACCACATCAAGACATGTTATACTCTTGAGTCTGAGCATTTGGAGATTAAGAGCTGATCTGATATCTGCTAATTCCTTCCTTTTTTAAAATTTTTTTTTAAATTTTTTTTTAATCTGTCATGATGGAGTGGACCAAATGTCCTGTGAGGCACCAAGAGGGCTTGATATTTAATTATTTAAGGCAAGTTAGAGGTGTGGCTTAAGCCCAACATTGCTCTGGTATAGACAAGGGGAACTAAAATCCCTGTGTTTAATATACAATTTATACACACCTCCACTATACAGGGGGGTGTTCATTGCTCTAAAATGGCTGAAGATCACCTTAAATGATGCTGATAACCTTCCCTGATTCCCTTGGATATCTTGACCCTTGATTCAACAATTCCTGGGAGGGAGATGCTTAAAAACTACCCTGGCCATGGACTTAACTGAGGGTAATAAGATACACATTGTACCAACTATTTAATCAAGGCAGCAACACTCATATGGTCTAGCTGCCAAATGAGATGTCTAGACAGGGTAGTGGGCTGGGCAGGATGTGAAATGAGTAATAATTCAGGCCTGAAGCTTAAGGATGGAAATGATCAAGGTAATTAATGACAGTAGCCATGGAAAAATGCCTCCCTGTCACTATGGTACACAGTTTCTCAGGTGAGGAGCTCAGCCAGGGGATACAGTGCAGGGCCATGAAGGAGACAGAGAGCAGGAGCAGGACTCTCTGTATCTTGATCAGAAGATAATGTCAGGAAACAAATATTGTTTCAGTGAGGCCTCCTTTTCACAGGAATGATGTCCCTTCCTGACTCACTCTAGGCTTCTCCATGCCTCTATTCTTTTCTACCAGAAACACAATTATCAGGAAGGACAGCCAGCAGAAGACTCCATTGAGAGGGGGCCCTTTCCCCTGAAGATGTTCCCAGGGATGGGGAATGAAAAGCTACTCCTCCTCCACAGCTGGTGGGTTCACATGGGGCTTTCACAGCTGCTCTAGAGGAAAATGTCCCTGCTCATGGCAGGGGATAGAAAGGTCCCTTCCAACCCAAATCATTCTGTGACTCTATGATTGTGTGATTCTATGTATTTGTGCTTTTGTCTCCTTTTCTGAGTTACTGACTGAATGTGCTAATAGCATCTAAAGCTATCGAGAGGAGCTGATATTTAGTTATTATTCAAGCCTGTAAGAAAGGAAAGAAAATGCATCTGAAGATGATTAGAGAGCTCCCCTTCTGCCCCCTGACTCCCTAAGAATCTGCTGTTAATAGCTTTAACTTCCCTTCCCATTATGCTGTGATAGGATTTGCCTTTCAAAGCACTCTGACTAGATAAGACAGTAGGCTGCTGAATTAGAATAAGAAATACAGGCACACAAAAGATGTGTGGGTGTGCCAAGACACACGACCTTGATGGCTAAGGTAGCCCTCATCAGAGGAAACAAATTCCAAAAAGCATTCCAAATCTTACAGGGAGAAATTGCCTCCTTCTCAAGTAAATTGCAAGGATCAGGAGCAGGAGTTGTGGTGGGACAAAGCAAGGAAAGCTACAGACCTGAGACTCAAGGTCCATGAGCTAAGAACAAGATGGGGTGCTAAACTGTGCTAAGAGAAAGCATCTTAGTCTTTGGGAGACAGTGCTGGTTTGGGTGACTTTCGAAGCTGAAAATAAAACTGTTGGTATAGACAGAGATATTTTTAACAGACCAAAGATGTTCATCCTACAGAAATTAATGAGTGCACAGTTCTACTGAGGAGGAAAACCCTGTGTTTCTTCAGAAAATCAGGAGGAAACAAGACTCTACTGACACTTGAATTTGAGGCCTTGCATGGAATTTTGAACAGGGACAGGCTTCATATTCACTTTTCTTCACTTTTAAAAATGCTTGAATGGGTTGTTTGCACATATATAGTGAGTGAGCTTCCCTGGATCCTCAGCTGAGGAACATATGGAGTGCTCAAGAAGAATATGTGTGGGAAGTGTCCTTTTTCCTTAGCCACGCATAAAATGGGGTGAAGACTATGTACAACTTGTAGAATTGTCCTGGTGGATTTGAAACAATCCTCATCTTGATTCTGCCTCTGTTAAAATCAAGGGCAGTATCATCATTGATAATAAGCAACCAGAATCAAGGACTTCTGGGATCTGGAAGGATTTCCCAGGGTGGAGCTCTGTGTTACAGTACAGACATCTGACTTTGGATAACACTGAAGATTTCCTTGCTGCTTTACTTCTTAAACTCACCAAAGGAACAGAAACATTTCCACCGAGAGTAATTTCTGAGCACAAGGGCAGAACAAACCCAGATTTTTAGGAGGGTCTTCAAACCTATGGATAATATAATTACCTGGATTGGTGTTATGAACCATACTGGAAAAGCTCTAACTTTAAATTGTACTCTCAAGGAGAGCTGAAATTGTCTCCATGATCAGCTCACATGGCAAAAGGTTCCTTGTGCCTTTGAGGGACAGCAGCTTACCTGGAGAAGCACACAGCTTAGTCCTGGCATTGTGCTGGAAAGCTGCTATTTTTCCAGTATTTGTTCGTCCTGTGCAGTGAGATATATTTAACTTCCATGAGAAAAGCTGTTTTGCTTTACATCCTAACTCCTGAGTGCAAAGCAATTATAATAAGAAGGAGAAAAATAAATAAAAAAGTAGGCGAGGGGTACAGTCATCAAAATTCCTTTGGAGCTGGCAAGTTGAATTCAGAAATTCCACAATGAAATTAATAGATCTTCCTCCCACATGAACACTTGGGCTAATGGGGGCATCTGCAAGTAAGTGTGTCCTGTTCATTGACAAGGTCACTGGAATGTCACCAACACATAAAAATTCAGATGCTTCGAGGCTTGGTGGATTAGGTGCTTATTCCAATAACTCAGTTCCTTGTATGTCAGGAGACAGAGTGGGGAGCCAGTGCTGCAGCTGCAAGCAGCTTTTGTTTGGTTTAAAGTTGGTTGTCTTTTGGCAAAGAGTTGAACACAGTCAGAGTGAGGCAAAGGGTCTGTTGGTGTTTCCAGATTAAGTAAAATCAGCTGCTAAGTGTTGAATCAAAAAAACAGCTCTTGGCTGATGGACTAGAAAAGACTTAAAAGCACAAGTCACAAGTGCCAAGATCTCATACCTCATAATTCAGAAGAAATAAAAACTGCTGCTCTGTGGCATTAAGTGGTACATTAAGTGTCTCCAGGACAGCACCAGTGATCCATGTGGGCAGGATCAGCAAATTCTGCATGGGATATTTTAAGATTTTTGGTCCTAAAACAGGACCAGTTGCAATTCTTGCAATAACAGCTCTTTGACACATCAAAGAGAGGAAAGAAGAAATGCAGTGAAGGCTCCATTAACTCTTCGGTGACCTTTCAGTAATAAGCTAGGTAGCATAATACAGCTTAGATCCCTGGGCTCCTAAAGATGAGGAAGAATTGCTAGGTGAAATTTGATTAGATTAGAGATTTATTGGATTTTACAAACCCATCAGTGTCCTAGCCAAATATCTCTGCTGAGGTATTTATACCCACAAAGCTGCATGGGTAAAAGAAACCCAAATGACATAACAAAACAACTCTCTCATTTTCTTGATGCTGGGATCAGTAAATGATACAAGACCCTGAAACCTGATCCAAGAGGTTCTCAAAAGCTCCTGCACTTCTCAAAAATACTGGCTGAATGTTGTGCCTGAAACCAGACCAGAAAGTCAGTAAGCCCCCATGAACTCTGTACACCACAGGGACAAAATTTTGAAAGGGTTTTTGGCTCCTCATTGCACTCTGCTTAGCCCATAACAGGAGCATATGGATGGAGGCCTGAGTGTAATGCAGTTATCAGGCTAAGTTTAATTATGGCATCTCTACCCCACCAGGGAACCTACCTGGTTTTATTACAGACTCTAAGCTGCAGGTGACACAAAATTGCCCAGTGGTCTGTAGTTACCTTAAGGAGCAAATGGAGTAAGAATTTAATTCTTAGTACCTCATGGATAAACTATCTCCAGTTTTCTTCAGCTGAGAAAAATTGAGTGGGGAAGGTCCTGCAACATAACTTTTCTGCCAAAGCTCTGCCCTTGTGCTTGAGCCACTCCAGAAGAACTCAATACAAAGATACGAAAAAAACTTATATTTGTGTTTAGATTATCTTCTTCAAATTGGGGAAACAGCTAGAAATTGCTGCTCTGGTTGATTCCATTTGAATCTTTAGAGAGGTGCTTTACCCCACAGATCCAAAATGGAATCTCTTTTGTGGGAAATGTAAAGTGAAATAATGCTAAGAGCAGCCAGACACAGTGAAGTCATTAAATCTTCCACACCCCAAATCAGCCTGGTTTTGAGAGGTTTAAATTATGCACAGCAGGTAATCCCATACTTTAAATCAAAGGAAATGCCTTCATTTACTCTAAACTTGGTGTAAAATAGTAAAATAAAAAAAATAGTGTCTGGGAATGTTGGAATCTCCCTGATTAGATTTTTGAGGGGATGTTCTCTAGCCAGAGAGGTTTTTTATTGGTTGTTGATAATTTTGTGTGGTTTTGTTCAGTGAACCGTGGTTCTGATTTTGGCAATATCACCATGTTATCATGCTTTATTTGATTGAGTAGACTTGAATGGACTTTGCTCCTATGGCAACAAACTTCTAGCTGGAATTGTTCTTAGCTTTTTGAAAGTGCCATTAGCCACTGTTCCCAGTGGCCTGGTTCTCTCTGTGACTTTGGCTTTCCAAGACTGAATCTCAAAAATGTCAAGGTTACAGTGGGCAAAGGGAAAGTGAGTGATGGGGAAAATGAGATCAAGCCTTTTTCCATCTTTTCCCTAATCCTGGCCTAGACTGAAGCAAACCCAGCAGTAAGAGGCTGCTGTACATCCTGGTACATCCTGCCAGCCTCAGTGGTTCCTTGTGGAGGAGGGTGTCAGCAGGATCTTTGTGCCCACCCTGGTCCCTCTGTGTGGCACCATGGTGAGCAGAGCTCTCGCTGTGCCTGCTGCTGCTCCTCACAGACTTTATCTCTGTGCCTGCATCAGCCAGCCAGGTGGAGTTACAGCTAAGATTTTGGCAGTATCTGCAACTCTGAGCCTGTGTTTAAGGTCACATTTCTGTAGCTGTGCTTGCCTTCATTTAATCTTGTTTGCTCTGACGTCAATGCAAATGCAGCAGCAAGCCCAGGCTGTTAGATGCTCTCTCTATTATTATGGTTTTTTTCTCTTTTCAATCACTACTGGCTTCTAAAGATTGAGTTAAAATTACTATGGGGAGGGGTGGGTTGTTTTAGCAGTGCAGCAGCTATTGTGTTGGCATATTCTACCCAAATACAGAGTATCTGCATTTAATAATTCTGTTCAATTGATTCTTGTTATAACAGCCAAAAAGCTGAGTTCACTGTGAGCTGTGTGTGCCTGTATCCTGGTGTGATTCAGCCCTGAATGCTTATGTATTAGCCTTGCCTATTTTATACATAAACAATTTACTACCTTCATATGAATTAAATTTTCATGACACAGATTAATGAATTCTGCCCACCATCACGTCCTACAGCAGTCTCCAAATGGTGCAGGGATCCACATGTCATTGAAATGTAGCCCTTCCCAGATCAGAGCACAGAAACTGAACAACGTTGCAGCACTTTAGGACCACTGGGCAGAGTGGAATACACCAAACACTGTCCTGCTGAAGCCAGAGGTAAATTTAGGTTAGAGGTTAGAGCGATTTTCTCAAGCAGTGCAGCAGATTTAACAGACTCTCAATTCCTAAAAAATATCTAAAGGACATCCCTTGATTGTGAGGCTCAGAGATATTCAGTGACTTGTCTCTGGCTGCGGACTAAGTCCATACAAAAGGTAGAACAGTTCCTACATTCCCTGCCTGCCCACTGCAATCCTTCTAAAGCAGCCTCTGTTTGAAGAGCAAAAGGCAGAAGAGCCAAATAATAGGCTTGAGGATAAAAAACGTGACATCAAAATCCTTCAACATCCATGTCATTAATGGATCAGAGGATGGGCTGTCGTTGATTCTTCTGGCCTTAAATGCTACAGCATTCAACAAGGAAATGATAAGTTTTCAGGGAATTGGAAAGCTGCGGCCTTTCAGGTCATGTTTAATCATTTTTTCATGAAGAATCTCTATTTGTAAGATCCCTGCTGTCAAAGCATCAGTGGATTAGCAAGGCTAGAAGGTAATTCTGCTTTAACATCAATACTGGTATAACACTATATGCTACCACATTCTAATAGGAACTTGTGAAAAATTTAAGGAGAGAGAGTCTGAAGTGAGTAATAGCCGTAGGATGTGGATAAGAAAATTATCACAAAGGGAAGAATTCAGGGCCCATCCCAGCCATTAAAGAGCTGGAGTCTCCTTTGCAGGCTCCAGAGCACTGTTGGCTCCCTGATCTGAGCTTCTCTCCTTTGCCTTTAGTCAGTGGAACCACAAAGCCATTGAAGTGGGACAGGATCTTGTGGAGGATGTCACACCCCAGTCTGAGGTGATGTCTGAAGTACCTGCTGTCAGAGACTGTGAGCTGGTCATTATCCAGCACTGTGGAGGGTGCCTTGGGCATCCACCTCAGACTGGATTTTAGCAGCTGAAGGGCAGAGCTGGCTCCTGTCCATTGTTCACAGCCTTCAAATAGTCCCAAATGCCTCCCCAAAGCCTTTCCTACTATAGAGAATCCACAGTTCTGATGAAACTCAACCTGAAGCAACCCATTGGGAGCATGTCCCAGTGAAAACGAGACAATCCTGGGCTAGAAACAACCTTAAATCTTTCTGTTAGAGATAAAAATGTGTTGCAGCAAAGGGTAAGAAAGTGAGAGAGGAGCTTTTAGCCTCATAACTGGACATTCTAGAAGATTTTGGCAGTGAAGCCAATTGTATTAAATTGTCCTTGTCAAAGGGTGCATTCAAAGCTGCCCTTACTACCAGACCATGCAGTCATGTCATTTTTTCACTTCTAGCCTGATTGGCCAAGAGAAAGCAAAAATGGGAACAATTTTAGTAGGACAAATGAACCCCCAGTTCTGTGGGGAGATGGGATATGTGGACTTGAGGGTCTCTAAAGAAGTGAATTTTCTACCTCATATGTTTAAGAAAAACAGTGGCACTGCTGACACCTCCTTTTCAGAAGACAGGGATGCTCATTCTTCTGTTCTGAATGAGATATTGCCTGGCAGAGCTGAGAAAAGGTGCTTGTCTCCCTGGGTATTTCTGAGTGCAATGGATGAGTGGCACCCAGAGAAGAGGCAGACTGAGTGATGGCAGAGCTACTCTCCCTGACTCCGAGGTGCTGCCCTCTGTTATCAGTGGGATAAGGCAGGGGAACACATCAATTCCTAGGCATGAGCTCCCACTGCAGCAGAGAGCTCCATCTCTCTGGATTTTACAGTGCCAAACCCTAAATTAAGAAAAAGAAAATACAGCAAGGGAAAAGCTCAATCTCTTTGCAGGTTCTGCTCGTGCTGTGATCTTTGTGGGCATATAACATAAGCAGGAGCTGGTAGTTAGCAGGAAATACTTCATTTTTCATTTCTGCTTCTCTTCCCTCACAGCAGTGAGAAGATTTAGGTTGTTCTGTAATGTCAGACACACACCCCCTGGTCAGCAGTGGTCCAGCTGCATGTACAGGCCTTTTCTTCTCACACAGCCTTGTTGGGATGGCAGGGGTTTGGAGATGCTCAGAACTTCGGGAAATCAATCTCCTTATTCTAACAATTGACACTAAGATCTTTCAAGCTGAAGCTGGAATTTTGAGTTACAGTCTAGATCCTTAAATAAGTTGGCTGAATTTAAGGAGTCAAATCCAGTGCTACTGTTGAAAAACAGGTGCTTTACATCTTAAGTCTGGATTTAGAAGTCTTATATTAGTTGCTCATTTTTTATAAATTTTTGTTGTGATCTAAATAAGGAACAATGTCCCTATTTAGAGGTGGAAGTTGGAAAAGCTAGTTTACATGACTTACTTGTCATTAGGGCTGGAGTTCTGCATTTCCCCTCCCTTCCTTCAGTAAGAAGCTTCCCAAAACTGAAGTTGCTCAATAAAGCTTGGGAGGCATATGGGAAATCTGGAGACTCCATGGTTTGGAAACTGAGTGTGCCTGCAAGGGACAATCTGCTGTGGGTTTCCTGGAACTCAAACTGGTGTCCTCACGAATTCCAGGAGGAGCTATTAAAATAATAATAACATTAGGAATAAGAGTGTTCCAGATCGTATAAAATTGGGTAATTTCTCTTAAGATCCACCAAATTTTATGAACAAATTTGAAATGTTTTCACAAAGCATTCTTTCAGGTTAATTATTGCAAATACTAGGTTATGCCCCAAACCTTCACTCACCTGCAAAATAAAACCCAAAATGTAAGAACAACTCCTATACAAGCAAAACTTGACATAATTTTCAAGTAATCACAGATTTTTTTGGGCTTTGGTTATTCAACAGGTACCACATTTTATAGAGCACTTGTTTTCTGAAAATTAGGTTATCTGGAATTGAACCTGTTTTGGAAAGTAATGTAGCTTCATTTCCCCTGTTGCTGAGTAATTTATACTCTCTAGTGCCCTATGGTTCAGGAGAGGGAGTCATTCCAAATTTGCAGGTGAAAAACATAGTCACAGAGGGAAAAACATCTTCCCTGCCATCCCATGAGCAACTTGTGGTGGAAAAGAGATTTTAAACCAGTTCCCTGATAATCAGCTGGTTTTCAGGGCACTCAAATCTCTTTTCTTTGTTCTGTTTGGAAACTCTTCTTGCTGCCACTGCTGTTTTAAGATACCAGTGGTGCAAAGCGAGTTGTGGCAGAATGAGACATTATCTCTGGATCCTGCACCGAGGAAACACAGCAAGAATTTATTTGTATGAAGCTCCTGTAGTCACCTTGGTACCTGTTTGTTCTGGCATCTAAGACAGCCAGGTGTGATGTTAGCACTGTGTTCAGTACTGATGATTATGAACACGGTTATGTTTTATCTTTCTCAGCCCTCTGACCTCCTCAGACTCACTGGTTCACAGACAATATAACATTCTTAAATTTTTTTAGCAAAGCAAAAGATGATTTAAGTTCCTGACATTGCAGGTGTGATAATGATGCCATCTGACAAAGTGCAAGGCTGCATATTTAAGGCTTTTCTGGGAATTATTCAGGTGCTGGCTCTGTTTTCTGCATTGTTCATTCATGATGAACTGAGCTATTTGCTGTACATACATAATCTGCAGTGGAAGCAAAGCCATTCATCCCTAGATGTTTAAACTGAATTGTTTCTCTCCCCTGATGAATGACAGCATGTGTAATGGATCTCCACATGCCAGAGGGGTTTTCAGTGGCAGAGCTTCAGGCATCACATGGAGAATTAAAGCACACTAAAGGCTTGGTGTTTATTTTGGAACTGAACTAAAATAAAATCCACTCTGGGAGAAGCTTTCAGCCAGATAAGCTAGAGGATTTGATCTGTGAACTTCCTTTCTTAGGTATTTCTGTCCTCCCCTTTGAACTGCAGCAATCAGTTGATACACGTGATGATGGGAAGGAAAAGCATCAGAGTTGTGTAACATCTGCTTATCACTACAGATTATCCTGTAGCAATGAGATTAAAGCTTCTTGTTATGTATGAAGAGTTTGGGATTTAGAGTGGTGGTTTTTTGTGTGTGTGTGTGTGTGTGAGCTTGTTTGCTTTCTTTTTTAACTCTTATGAAATGTACTATCAATTTGGTTTCATTGAGCAAGGAGAGGAAACCTCATGGGGGTGACTAAGCAAACAGGGATTTTGAAAGGAAGTGAAGATTCATAGGATGGTTTGGGTTGGAAGTGACCTTCAAGAAAAGATAATTCCAACCCCTCTGCCATGGGTAAGGACAACTTTGCTAGACCAGATTTCTCAAAGCTCCATCCAACCTGACCTCGAAAGCTTTCAGATTTTTAAAGGATTCCCTTCAATCATGATATATCTATAATCATGTGTGCTACCAACCAAATATTACCTCCTGGCAAGTATATCCACGACAGGACTGAATTGGTGAAGTATTTGGGAGCCATATGGGGAAGTGACGTGCATAAAGTAGTGGTTTGGAGCTCAAGCCCTGCAGAGCTTTGTGACAGCACAACAACCTGCTTCTTTTCCCTGCTGACAGATTGACTCCCTGGCTAAAGTCCAGCTGGTTGTCAGGTTCTCTAAACTCATGCTATATGCTTGGCTTGCTTTGGTTCCCCATTTTGGCCAGGTGTGTGCCAATAGGAAACCTCAGGGTGCCTGAGGCTGCTTTGTATCTGTCTGATTTCATCAGATGTAGAACAATACAGGTGAGGACCAATACTGGAAAGGAACCTCAACTCAATCTCTTTATCCAGTCATCAAGTTGGTATACAAGGTTTCTGTAAGACTCTTCCAAATCTCACTTTTAGCCTACAATCAAGTGTTTATTGCCCTGCAATGAGCAGACTCCTGAAATCAAAATGAGTTTAAAATAGTAGAAGCACCTGTCTCTAGGGATCTAAGTCTGAATACTAAGATAGCTTTAGAGGGACATGGGATTCCTGTTTAAAAGGGACACCAAGTTTCCTAGATCTGAAACCACTCCATGCCAATTTGCCATTTGGGTATATTATAAATTTAGTTAAATAGTGGTAATGTACTATGGCACTTCTATTTCTTCTGTCCCATTTCTGTGCAGTTTATATCAGAAGGATCAGCAAGCTGAGACCAGGAAGAAAAGGATTTAAATTACATGAAGGCTATGGTTTCTAAATAAAGGCTGGTGGTCCCTTTGATAATACCACTATCATAATACTTTGATCCAGAGGACCTGAAGCAGTCATTCTTTACATAGGTCTCTCATTGACTGCAAAGGGAATTTTGGGCACAGAGCAATTACCTACACAAGATTGGGCCAATTACTTAATTAAATTTTAAGTGAGAGTATATACATGGCAGATGGACATTTCTGGAAGGTACTGAGTAATGTGTGCATGGGAACAGAGGATGCAGCTTATCTTGCACATTGGCCTTGGATGGGGTTTAAGTGTATTAACATTAAGACTCCAATCAGATTTAGGTAGTGTGTAAGATTTCTCCAAGCCTTCTTAACACATCTGAATTTTCCTCAGAAGAGTGCAGCAGAGAATGAACCAATCACTATTGTCTGAAACCAGCATGAGAACAAAAAATGGTCATGGGTAGAAAGATACATCGTCTAGGCAGGTTGTTCTATAGGCCTGGCTAGGTGGCTGGGTTTTAGATGAGTACTAGATTTTTAAAGGCAAGTAAAAGTCTTTTTAACCAAAATCTTTTCCAAAATGATAATGCATTGATCCTACATTGCTTGCCTTTTCCTTTCCCCTCCCATATCTCCATTTTCATTAGAGCTTTCATTCTGTCCCATTGCTTTATATGCCTATATTTTAGTACAAGGGCTTATTTATGTTTATTTTATTTCACTTCACATTTACAGAGCCATGAACAGCCTTAAATGTTTTCCTGGAAACAGAAAGAAATGGAAAGGGCAAGATGAGTATCATTTTTATTCACAATGATACTAAGCTTGGGCATTTAAAAAAAAAATCCCACCAATAACAGTGAATAAGAATTAGTAAAACAGACTTAATTAGATGAGATGAAAGGAACTCATGTTCTTTATGGAGGTGGAAAATCAGGTTAATACTATAATTTAATAAAATATCTTTGTGATAATAAGGACTAGAAATCTGAGATTGAGATACAGCCAAGAATTTTGAGGATTAAAACAATATAAGAGAGTGATCTCCACATCTCTTTGTTTCCTTTCAGAGTGCCCCAATGGCTGAAGAAAATCCCAAGTATAACTGCACTGTCAGTGAAGTCACGATTGTGAACCTGCAGCCTGAGAAAAATCCAGTTCTCCTCCTGGCAGGAGGGAAGCCAGGAAGTGACCTTAGAAACCTTGGTTTCCAGCCTCCTCCTCCAAGGATTTCAGAGAAGAAGCTATGCCAGGGAGAGAAAAAATTGTGTCCAGAAAAAGTGAAAAATGAGGGAGCTTTGTCTCCTAGCCTGCATCGTGCAAATGAGTTGTGTGGCACAGAGAGCATTACCCTGAAGAGACCAGTGAAGTTGGCCCCTCTGGAGATCCCTGTGGAAGTAAAAGAAGCTCAGCTCCAACAGATTATGAGCATCCAGAGAGAAGCCCAAATGGCTGCCCAGAAACTGATGGTGATCAACTCCATCCACAATGAACCCCATGTGAAACGGGTAAAGAATCTGGCTCAGGGGGAGCTGGGAAACCTCCAAAAGATAAAGCTGAATGAGAAGGCTGCTCTGGAGAACAAAGATGATCTCCTACCCCCTAAAAGCAGCAAACCCCTTGGAGAAATCCAAATTATTTTGCCTTCAGAGACAACCTCTAAGTCGACTAAACAGGCAGGTGCTGAGGAGGCTCCCAGGACACTCTGCAAGCCACCAATCCCCATTGTCCAGGTGTCTGAAGTGCAGGGAGAGTCCAGCAGCCCTGACAGCATCCCTGATCCCGGCCAAAACGCTTCTCGGCGCCGATTCAGATTAAAACACGTGAAAGAGCAGCAGGAAGACACCGGGAAAAACAAACCCTTAAAGGCCACAGATCCAAGTGTGGGAGAAGGCACGAAGCAAACTGCAGGTCAGAGGACACAAAAAACCCTCAGTGATGCCAGCAAGCTCATTGAAAATGTGTCCAAAAAGCAGAAAGAACGAGGAGCAAAGCAAAGGGAAATGGATGAAGCCTCTATAGTGAGGAGGCACTCTCTTCGAAGGATGGCCTTGGGAGACATCATCCAGGTGGATGATGACTGAGTGTCACAGCACACATACCCAGCAAGGTGGTTCAGACTGGCTGCTTAGATAGAAGTCTTCAGAAGAGGGTGTGGAGACATTACTAATCCACCAAGTAAAAATAAAGTGGTGCTGTTGAACAACTGTCGTTTCTGAGGTGCTCAAACAAGTGGCTCAGGAAAATAACCTTCTACTCTGCTCAACACTAGAAAGGCCTCGGAAATCCTGAGCCCAGCACGGAGTATAACTTTTCAAGACTCATGGACCATGCAGAAGAATCTTGATGTGGACTGGGTGGAGGGATCAAGATGAAAACAGGAACCTAGAAAATACTGTGTCTGGGGTTTCTGCTCCTGAGAATACTGCCCTTGCACTCACAGCTGTGGCAAGTTTGTTTCAGAAAGACAAGATTAAAATGTTCTTCATATCTACTGTTGGCAGAACAGAAAAATAATTAGTGTAAGTTTAGAAAGAGACATTCAAGTCAGAAAAGGAGAAAAACTTTTAAGGACAACAAACACTGAAGAATATTATTTACCAAGATGGGAATCTCTGTCACTGAAATTTTTAATAATGCATTAGGCAAACACCTGCCAAGGATGTTTTCAGATGAATTAATCCTTCATTCACACATGAGGACTGGATGATCTGTAATGTCCTTCAATCTCAATTTTCTCATATTGTATGGTTTATCTTTTCAGTTGTCCACTTGCAGGACTACTAACTAGGCAACGTAGTGCAAAAAGGTACAATAAATGCAGCTTTTTACTTTGCACTGATTCTTCTTCCTTGTCTTTCAGCTCATGCCAAGATATTCGTGAATTCTTCAGAAAGTAGCAGAGGCTTATTTCTCTTGGTTTCTTCAGGCTTCCATTTGCTGTTTCACAATTTCTTGGTAGATGGAGAAACAGCTCATCCAAATATTTTTTGTGTTGCCTTTTTTACCTTTTCACCTTCCGTCACTTTTTAAGATCTTAGTCATCTTTTAAAGATTGAATTTGGGGTTTACGTGAAATATGGAATAAACCAAGCATATGAAGTTTCGACCTAGTCCCCCTTAGAATCTTTTTAGGGAGAAAAACCTATTTCATGGGGTTTAAGATATGTATTATGACAATTTGGCAGAGATTCTAACATGGTGTAACTATTATTAGTAAGATTAACGTGCAATAAAAACTGTTTTAGAAATGATTTTTACAGCAAGAATTAGGATGTTCAATGATAGTTCACTTCTTTGGTTTCTTGGTTTGTTTTTGTTAAAGGTGGACAAATGATCTCAGAACCTGAGACTTAAAAAGAAATGATGGTGAGACTTGCCATTAAAAACTCAGGAGTTGGTAAAAATACATGGATGTCTAGGAAAACAGAAGATGGGTAGAAACAGCAGAACTCAGCCTTTAAAGATGCTGGTGTTAGTGGGAGATGAGAAAAGAAGACAGAGCAGACAAGGGCTTGAAAAATATTTAAGTATCCTTCTGCATTCCAACAATATCAGAAAATGTTAAACTTTTTTTGGATTATTTCCTGATTGCTCTCTTAGTAAGAGAAACTCCACAAGCCAGAGATTCTTTTGGAATTTGTTCTTGAGTGTTTCTTGCTGAAGAGAAAACAGACATTGCCAGGATTGAAACTCTGCCCAGGCCTGTCACAGCAGCAGTAGCTGTATTTATACAAATTAGTCACCCTGTGACTTGTCACCACCTTTACCTGTCAATTTTTTGTGCTGAGAATACCTGGGGAATGAGGGCTCACAACTATGCAGACCAGATAATTCAAGGTGAATAAGGATTTTTGTAGTAGTTGAACACATAACTTGGAATTAAAAAGAGATGCTAAGTCAGGAATTTAAAAAAATATGAGAGGTATGTCCTCCTTGTGATAGCTGGGCAGTCAGGAGAAATAATAATTTAACTAATAAACTCAACTGCATCTCTGACTCACTGTAGCTACTAAATTGTGAATGTGAAACTGCAATTCCCATGTGTTCTGTTGGCATCTAACATGTTCCCAGCTAGAAAGTGTTCCAGACAGCATTAATGGGATATCCAAAGAAGATGCTACCAAGATTTGCAGTTTTCAGTAGAAGAGGGATGGCATGAGAGAGCAGCTGACTTAGGCTGGGCCTGGCTCACCTCAGAAGCTGCTGCCTTTTGTTAAGCCATGATGTAAGAAGGTCCCTCAAATGGGTGTTTGAGGCCACCTGGTTGGGTCTCCTGCCTTGGAAATACAGTGACAACTCAACCAGGATGGACAGCTCCTCCAATTATCTGGGGGATGGTCACTACAGGTGTCAGAATGACTTTCTATTCCTCTACTCTTTTACTGAACTCTTTTAATGCAAGTAAATGCTTTAAAACAAATTTTTAAGGAACAAGTGATTAGGTGATGCTTTAAAAAAATGTCAACCAATGAGACTGAAAAGAACTTAAAGGTCCCAACTTTCTCCTGTGGCTGCAATGACAAATTATTGTTGGATGCACTGGTAAAAGACTTTTGATTGAGAAAAGGGACTAAAAACTTCTCTATCTCCAGCATAGCAAGGTCATTGAGGAAATGGTATCTCCAGGACTCAATATCCAACTTTACATGGAATTTCATGCTCTTTGTCCCATGCTTCAAAGAGCATCTTCACTTACTGGAAAAATGTCAGGGGACTAATCTGAATTCTGGGAAATTTACCTTCCATGAGACAGGCAAGAATTTTGAGCTGTAGTTTGTAGAACGTTCTTAAGGAGAAGGATAAAATATAAGATATAAATAATTTAGCAGAAGCTGAATCTTGAGAAATTGATGTAAGAATTGGGTTCAGCATTTTAACTCCAGGTGCTGTCCAATTTAAATGCATTCTGCCCTGACTCTTTGCACTGCCTAGACCTCCCTCCACCCTCTTATGCTGGCACTGCTTCTCAAACAGCAGCACAGTGATGTGAAACAGTGAATTTAACATTGAAAATTCCCCCCAAAGATGAGTGTTAACTGGGATCTACACCAGGCTTGATTTAATGAGTTGTTTCAGTGGTGCTTGAGTCAGCATGAAGGAGATGAGGACAGTGAAGCACACATTAATTCTGTTCACTGGTTGGGCTTCTGTCATGCTGAAGTGTATCTAAATTAGACTCTAAAGGCAGTAAACTACTGTGTTGAAGTGCCAAGGGTCACAGTGGGCTCTGTGACATGCTACAAATACTTGGAAAGCCTGGCTCCATCCTCAGACTTCTGAGACTGAAGAATAATCGTGGCTTTGCCTTAGAAATGCCTGTCCGGTGTTGGCTGCTCCCCTCCCTGATCCAGATCCCTTCTGGATCTGTTCATTCTTCTGCTTGCCTGTGGTTTTAAATCTATTCAGTGTGAGAAGTGATGAAAATCATGTTTTCCATAGCATCAAACTGGATCAGTGTGGGAGCACCAGGGGAACTCTGGTACTTACACAAACATGATACCAGGATGCTCCCAGTGCCCTTTTCTAGTAAAATAGGTGTGATTCAATGCTACCTAATGCTTGCTAGTGTGTGAAGTGAGAAATGAAAAAGCAGTGCTGTGCACACATAACATTCTGAGGCCAAATGCCATTTCAGAAGAATCCCATTGAAAAGGCAAGATTAGGGCAAAGAAGGCCATGTTTTTTCAACTTAACTCTGGCCATGTCAAGGTGGGTATCATGGAAGGAGAACTAAGCTCTGCTCCCAATTAAATGCTGTACATGGAATATCAGTCGCTTGAGTCAATTCAGTTGCTCTGTCTTCAGACTGACATCAGAAAATGACTCAGGAACTTCAAACCAGTATTTGAACTGTGGATGATGCAATCAGTGACATTTAATTGATCTGTAAATATGTTCTCAAATATTGAACACAAAGGAAAAACTGTAGCAATTTAGTAATGAGGGGATCCATTCTTACGCAAATAAATTTAATAAATGAATAAATGTGCTTTAGAGATTCACATCCATGTCTCCGTTCAGTAGGTTTTTCCAAGAGAAAACCTCTTTGATTGCATATTCTATTGCTCTTGCTTACAATATTTGTGCAACTCAGGAACCCAGTGGGTGATTTCATTTGTGTAGTGCAAAAACAGTTTCTATCCCTTTCCCCTAGGCTGTAAAAAAGCAGGACACAAAGATGGTCTCCACTCCAGAGACTTTTTAGCCTCAATGTAAAATAAAGAGGTAGTGGGCAGACACAACAAACAGTGACAAGTGGCATAGTGAGAGCGTTTTCATATCAGTCATGAGCAAGTTACAGACTAATGTCACAATCACCTAATTTAGGAATAGCACATGTTTCATAAACAGCACCTTCCACCCCCACAGAGTCTTAGAGGCCTCGCAGAACAGCAGGATAACACTTGCTGGGATGAGAAAAAAAGGGTAAATTCTTGATTAATTCATCCGCCTCTAGAGCCAGACATGGTCCCTCACTGGAGGTGTGAAGAGACAACTGGATCCCAGAGATAACTGGATCCCAGTCACGACTTGTAACAGATGGGCACACCATGAAATTGCCAAATTTGGATGTCTTGGATGTCCCCTACTATGTGTAGAAATGTCCCTGAAGACACTGCCTGTGTATTTGTTTGCAGTTCTTTCTCCTTTCAGTCAGCAACAGGATAACTCAGTCCTGGATGGAGGAAAAACAACAGAGAAGAGATTCAGAAAAGATTCAGAAAGCTTTTAGAGGTGAGAACATGAAAGAGCACACTTCTTTATAAAAAAAGGATTTTTAAAAATCGTTATTATTGCTTATTATTGGATTCTCTTTGTAATTGCCTTTACATTTTATGGGATGGACATATGGATTTTGTGGAGGTTTACAGGAAATGACAACACAGTTGCCAGTCTGGAGGAGTCTGATTCGGGCCCACTAATAATGAATCAAAGACACTGCACCAGGTTCTGTCCATGCACTTCTCTGGGGTGAATCACAGGGAGCAGGATCCCACTCTGGAATCTGTGATCCTGCTGGCACTGCCTGACTTCCAGTTTAAGAAGATATAGGGTTATTTCCAGAAGAGCTCAGTAACTAGAAGCAGGAGGGGAAAACCTGCTATTGAGATAAAAACCTTCTAAATTGTGATTTCTAGTTATCAGTGTGGGGCTGGGATACAAAAAACACTGGCTCTGATTGCTCCTGTAACCTGTGCACACCAAACTAAGGAAAACAGCCTTACAGCTTCAGGAACGAGCTGGCACTGGGTTTGCCTTTGAGATCCATGTGCTAATGCTCTCAGAATGCTTGTACCAACAGGTGGCCTTAATTTTCAGTGCGTGAGAGACATGATTTTAACCATAATGTCTTCCTCTGAATATTCACCGAGGCCCTGGTGGTGACATGCTTTCAGGCAATTGCAGCAGGAATGTCAATAAAAGGAGCAGTGCTCAAAAATCATTAGCAGGGAGTACTTTCAACTTTGTTCCTTGAATACATTGTCTTCTACCCAGGCAGCTTGCTGACACTTCTATCTCTTGAAATTTATTGTAACAGCGGAAGTTGAAATTGGCTCAGTTAAAATAAAGGATGTGTGGAGCCGCCAGCTAAACCCAGAAGCAAACCCAAATGAGCTGTTAGAGGTACAAAACACACAGTGTCTTTTTACTCCTCAAATTTATTTTCCTGCTAATTCTTGGTGAAAAGAGGGACAAAAGCTATGAAAGGCCCTCTAAGTGTTCCTGGCCCGGTAAGGAACAGAAAACAGCATGCAAGCATCAGCCACGTTTTCAGAGCAAGAAGTCTAGTAAAGTTGAGATGAGCAAAGAGTACAAGAAGCCTTGGTGTGACCAAGGCTATTTGTGTGGCTTGTAGTTGATGGAAATCAATCAGCAGGACTTGAGTGAATTTCTAAGGTAACCTTTTTACTTAGGCTTCCTGCAGTCACACTTTTCCAGCTCCTGACAGACACCTGGACAGGGATTCATTCTGGATATACTGCACTGTACGTTAGAGATGTGTCAAATGCACAGGGAGAGATAGCTCAGACTGGAGACACTAAAACACCTGAAAAGCAAACCCCAGAATGTCCTAGGTGGGATTCACTCAGGTTGTGTGAGCTCCATCCTCTCCACAACACCAGCTTCAGGTGACTTGGCTGACTTACCTGGCTTGTGGTTGTTTCATCTAGGCTGCATATTTTAAAATGTAGGTGCAGACTTAGCATGAGAATATGGGGGAAAAATTACTGCAAAGTTGTTGCTTGATGATTGATTACTCAGTGGAGAAGGAAGTGTGGTGTTCCTGTTGATAATTTGCTGCAAAATCAACTTTTGGGTGGAGCTTCTTACTGTTTATTTGCATTTCCATTTTGTCCACTGAGGTAAGGAAAGGAAAATCCCTTACCAATTACTGCCAAGGGCAAAATAGATTTGAAACAGGAAAACAAACAAACAAACCAACAAAAAACATAAAAATAGGTTCTGACAGTGAGACAAAGACACAAATATTCAAACAACACCTTCTCTCCTCCCAAGGGTCCTTCTCAGTCCCCCTCCTCCCCTTCTCTCCTGACTCCTCTGCCACATGGGGCACAGGGGTGGGGACAGGGCTGCAGTCAGTCCCTCTCAGCCCCTCTGGGACACTCCTCCCTCCTCCCTGCCCCAGCCTGGGCCCTCTCCTGGGCTGCAGCTTCTCAGGAACAGCTGCTCCCCTCGGGGCTCTCCATGGCAGCAGCTCCTGCGGGTGTCAGGTACACCCAGAACACTCCAGAGCTGTTCCAGGATGCCCACGTGGATGTTAAGGGATCATGCTGTGGATTTACTGTCTCCCCAGATGCCACTTCTTAGCTGTGTCTTTTTCCATCTATGAAAAGTCCCAGTGGCCACACCAATGCCACTGGATGCACAGAGAGAATTCCTGACACTCTTCCCTAAATACAATTTCCAGTGATAATTCATGGTCTATTCAGAGAATCACGAAACCATTTAGGTCAGAAAAGACCTTGAAGCTAATCCAACACAACATCAACCCAGACCTGCCAAGTCCACCATTACACCTTGTCCCTAAGTGCCACATGTACCCAACCAGCAGAGCAACCTCTGCATCAGGGCCAGAAGGAAACAAAGCCAACCACTTTAATAACTTCTTGGTCCCAACAAACCAAGACTGCTGTATTAGGAACAGAGGTGTAGAAGATTTTTTTTTGTTTTTCCTCTTGATATTGAGCATGCATTTTCATGCTTCTAATTCAATTAATGCTTTTCCATCATCACGTTTCCTCTGTTCATGTTTTTTTTTCATTTTAGAGATGTGTCAGAGGAAGGTAATGAAAATGTAAGCGAGCCAGCATTGTGTGGGTGGGAAGCAAACTTTGGTGTTAAGTTAAAAATCACAGTTTGAGGTCTGGGTGCACTTCCAAAGGTAATTCACTTGGTAAATCAACCAGTTTGTCCTATCATCAAGCTGTCATTTCTAAGCAGTGCTGCAGCAGGTTACTGCCAGAGACTATTAAGCCAGTCATTATTATTTCAGCCCCATTAGCTAACGGGTTACACCTCTCTGCCCAAGGAAAGATGTTAATCAGCTTTGCCTTGAAGCACTATATTCAGCCTTTTGCTTCTGAGATATCACTTCCTACAGCATTACTAAAAGTCAACTCGAAGTGAGGGGTAAAGGGCAGAGTGTTCAGGGATGAGATAACATGATCCCTTCTCCACCTGACTCTGGTGGCAAGTAGAAAAGACAGGCAAGGGAGCAGGAGCTACAGATTCCATCATGAAAAGGATAAAAGCACAGTCCTAGTTTCCAAGCTAAACATGGTGACCAGTTTGTTCCACCTGCCTCCCTCCTCCTTCAGTCACTTTTGCAAACTGAATATATGCACTGAAGCCATTTGGGTGATTTTTAACTTTGATAATTTCCCTGCTGGTCTTAGTAAGACACACACACACACACACACACACACACACACACACACACACACACACACACACACACACACACACACACACACTCTCTCTCTCTCTCTCTCTCTCTACAGGTTCCACACATGCCCAGACACACAGACAAAGGCAGAAAGAGATTACTCCTTTGTTTTTTTTGGTCAACATCCCCACAAACACATCCAGCACTCATAGAAACATGAACATAGATGGTTCAATCCTCTCCTCCCCTCTAGCTGATCAGGATTGAAGGCTGCTATTGAAATACACATCCACAATGTGGATCTCACCAGCAGCTGCCACCTCCCTCCTACTCAGTAAGCAGCCTCTGAACCTCAGTGTTCTCCAGGTGCTGGCACCAAATCTCTCATCCCAGTCACCAACCAACTCACCTGGAAGCTCACTGGTACTGAGATGTGAATTTAGAATAGAGAAGACAGCTGGAAATAGGATTTCATGAGGATGTAGGACAGATTGTATTGCACTGTCAACTCATCAGTCACATGGTGACACATATCCAGCTCCTTTCTCCTTTATTTCCTGACTTTTTTCTCCCTAGTTCAACTTAGTACCTCCCTTTGCTCACTTTCAATTCTTCCCCTAGTCATCCCATAATTAATTTTGCACATTTACATAATCCCCTTAAGGTCTTACATCCTAAATTTTACAAAATCTTAAAATGCTCTTCCCATATTATATCCTGTATCCCTTTATGCAAACAACCTGTTCAGGCGGCTTGGCTTTCTGTGGGCAGAATGTCGGTGGTTGTCTCCTCTTGGTGGGCTCCATTCCAGGGTGATGTTCTAGTCCTTCTCCTTCGAAGATCTGTACATCACTCTGGTGTAATGTTCAGGTGTTTCATGTTTCAACATGCAGAGAGATGCTGTATCTGTGCTTAACATTTTGTGCTCCATTTGCTCATCATAAATATTTTCACCTCCATCAGCATTTAGCATCTGTCTAATGGTCTATTTTTAAGGTATCTGTGCATAGTTTCCCAATTTTTTTTTTTACCAAGTTGCTTATTTTTCATGAAGTTTGAAGAAAAAAAAGGGGGTTTTAGTTTTTCAAACATCAGCAAGTGGCTGTGTCCTGCAGCCCTAGAAAGGGTTATTGCAGCAGCACTCCAGTAGATGGCTGGCTTCTGTCAGGAATAAAACTTTCCCAAGGAAAATGCATCATGCAGCAGCACATTTGCAGGAAAGAGCAGAGATTTATTTCCTTCGGCTATTGATCAATACAGCAGCTCTCTTTTCACTCTGGATTCGTTAATGAAAACAACCCTGTGGATCTCAAGGAGGACAAATATGACAAAGCAAAGCAAAGCAAATTGCTGACATGAAAAAATTCACAATGCCCTAAAGAAAAGCCACTAAAACTGGTTCAACTCTTCTTTTTGAGGACTGGTACTGCTAATCTCAGAACCACAGCATCTGCTGGGTACAAAGGGACACACAGGATCATCGAGCCCAGCTCCTGGCCCTGCACAGAACCATTCCCAACAATCCCACCATGTGCCTGAGAGTGTTGTCCAAACGCTTCTTTTTACTCTGTCAGGCTTGGGGCTGTGACCCCTGGGGAGCCTGTTCCAGTGTCCAAACACCTTTTAGGGGAAGAACCTTTTCCTAATATCGACCCTGAACCTCCTGGACACAACTTCATGCCATTTCCTCAAGTCCTGTCACTGTCACCAGAGAGAAGAGATCAGTGCCTGCCCCTCCTCTTCCCCTCACAAGGAATTGTAACTGCAATGAGATCTCCCCTCAGTCTCCTTTTTTAGAGGCTTTACAGGTTCATGTTCTTAACAATTTTATTCTGGAAAAATTATTTTTATGTCATGCTAAAATAAGTGCTGCTCCCCTTCCCTAGAACCAAAGGGAAAAGGCTGAGTGTATCTCAGCAAACAGATTGGCTTTGTCTCAGTAGAAGGAAAGATTAAATAAGAATGGTCAAGTGAGATGATCTTATAGTTCTTGAGCATTTAGACACGTGAGTTAGAGTGTGCTCGACAGTAAAGAAAGCAAACCTTCAGAAACTGGAAGCTGTTGGACTCAGGTTGCTCCAAACACAAATGTGCTCTGAAATCTTTCAGTCTCACTGCATGCAAAAGTAGGTAACCACCAATTCTTCCTAACTCTTGAAGTAAAATGGGGAAAAAGAGCTCTGAGTCCAAGTGTCATAAAGGACATACCTGGAAACCCATCCAGAGCTGACTCACTGGTACCATCACTGCTGTCTCTGCAATAACTAAGCTGACAAACAATTTGATGTTTGCCACTGCAGTCAATAAAGGGACAAAGTTATAACCAGGGAGCCACAGCTGTGTGGTGAATCACAGAAAATCACAGGGTTTAATGGACTTTTAGAGACTCCCACCTAGTCCATGTTTCTGCTCCATACAAATCTGTTCTAGTAGAGCTTTTTCAAATTCTAACTCCCACCCCCCTCAATCTATATTTTCAAGAATAAATATTTCATGACTATTTCTTTCTGTTTTTACTCTGACAGTTTATCTCCCTTGAGACAGCTGAAACCCACTGCTTGTTGACCTAACCCAGATGGGTATGCAGGAAAATCTACTGCCTTTCTCCTTTCAGCAACCTCCTACATATTTCAGGATTTCTGCCATGTCCACCCTCAATTTCCTCTTTGCTAGGCTAAACAATCCATTCCTTTCAATCTGTTTGCTTAGGTTATGTTTTCCTAACTTTTGAGCATTCATCCAGCTCTCTGAATAATGCCCAGCTCAGCCACTTTATTCTTGTAATTTGGAGCCCAAAGCAGGACACAGCCTTGAGTGTTGCAAAAAGCTGATGTTTAGGAGTCCTGGATAAAAAACTCTGAGTCTGCAAATGAAAGCACCTGTTCTGCCACATGGCTGTTGTCACTAAAACATGGACTTTTTTTTTTTTTTTAATGTAATGCTCTCTCCAGGTGAAGAGGTGAAGGGATTAAACCTATCTGCCTGTATTCCAAGTAACTCTCTAGGAATTTTGACTTGGAATGTGAACAAACCCATGAAAGCAGATAGAAAAATGTACTCTGAAAAGTATTTTGAAGGCTCTCTTTCACATCCTAACTGCACCTCAGGAAAAAACAGACCCATAGGTCCTCCAAGGGGGTATTTTCTGTCTGATGGTTTTCATCTTTGATAAAGATAGTCCCATTAACCTCATAGACAATCACTGTGGGTTGCTGTGGGCATGGAAAAGTGTTATGTTCTCTTTTAAAAGCCTGGTATAATCCTCACTCGTGAAGCTTTGTCAGGTTCTCAGACTGATAAATTTCGGGATCCAGAAGTCTTTGACGACCCATTAAAACAATTTATTTACCTTCTTTAAGAAGTAATGGACGAGCAGATACAGGGGAAGTGACATAATGATACTTTATGACTTATACTGGCTTTTGGTAAGGCCTGATGTGACATTTTAAGATATACACAAGGAGTAAAAGATGACAGGTGGATGACAGATTGGAAAATCACTCCCAAAAGTATTAGTCAGTTTGAATGGAGATGCTGAATAGGCTTATAGCAGAGTCTCTACCAAATCCACAGTTACTGATATATCTTCATTAAAGACTTTGATGAATGAAGAGAGTGAATTTTAGTAAATGTGCAGCTACCACCAGGGGAAAAAAAGTTGAGAAAAAATTATTTCTATTTATTTAGGTCTATTTATGAATGGATGACTATGTGCAACTACTGACATAGACTTATATACAGAGACTCATTAGAGAGGTGTGGAAAAAGCAGCAAGGCTGGAAAAAGCTTTTGAGGACATGAAATGAGGGGCAACTCAATAATGCTCTTCAGGAGAAATATTGTAGTGTGGCATGTTGTGATAGGTCTAGGAGCAATAGTTTAAAACTAAGTACTAAAATAATTTCTGAGGTCAGTCATCATTACCCAGGTTAGACAGACTTCCACTGGGATGGTCTGACTTAGCAAGTTCTCTTTGTGGGCAAACCCAGCCTATGAGGCACTTTTATCTATTCACAGTCTTACTCCTACAGAAGACTATTCGAGCAGTAAATGTCATGTGAGCAGCTTCAAGACATTTCTTGAGCTAGAGCAGCTGTCTGAGACCATCACTCACATGCAGTGACACTGTGCCACCAGGGAGCTTCCAGAACTCTGAGTCACCTGTGAAGGCAGCTGAGGCCAGATGACACAGATATGGGATGGAGTAGAGAGACAATTCTAGAGGAATCCTAACTTTCTATAGAGTAATTAGTTCAGAAATGAATCACTTGCCAAGCGAGATTTTCCTTACACTTTTCCTTATCCATGTAAGCCAGGTTTTCTGTTCAGACAAATCTTCAGGTGCCAGCTTGTGCCACTTTGCCACCCAACTTCCTGCTAAATGGAAGCACCTTATGAAGCTGTTTATTTCCTCAAACCTTGGTCACACTAAACCACAGATAATTTCATCAGTGACTTAAAGCTGTAACTTTACTGGAGCTGAACAGAAGCTTTGCTCCTTGAGTTGTATGGATTTCAGTCACCCATTCACATGGAATTTATGGTTGCTATAAAATACAAGGAAATGGACAATGAACAAATGGAAACTTCAGAATCTCTAAGACTCTTTGGTCTCAGCGTCCTGGTGGGATGCACATTTTTTGTACAGTGTACTGAGTTCTGCACAGCCTCGCTGGTGGCACTCATGGAAGGAAGCTCATGGATGCACTATGCAGCATTGCCAGTCCTGGGAGTTTAAATGACACTGCAGACTCCTCCTGTGGCTGTGCTAAAGAGAAGGTAACTGTGCTGCTGTGCTCACTGAAGGCATCTTGCTTGGTCACACCTCCAGTCATCACAAGATGTAACACCTAGACAGGATTTGGGAGACGAGCTCTCAGCATTGACAGAAGAAAGAGAATGTCTCAGGTTCCCTTTGATACTATGAGTTAGATCCTACAGAGGAGCCATTTTTGAAGCTGTACTGAACAATTCACCAAAATTAATGAATCGGTTTTTGGCTCCATTGTAATATTTCTTTTCATCACTAGTGAAAAAATTATAAAAAACCCACAAAGAATGTGTTGTGATGGGGCTTTTTACCAGACCCACAAAACTGTTGGATCAGTAAAAAGAACAGAACAAGCAGAAAAGACCAGGCAGAGATTAATGTCCTGTCTGATGAAACAAGAGCAATTCTTTAACTGCTCTGACATTTGGGAGGGCAAAGATGTGGTAAAGGTCAAATCTGCCTCCCCATTTCTCAACTGCACTTACTGATCATGATTGATTGTTGTGTCTGGTGCTTACCACATTTGTTGCTACCAGAAAAGAGTCTGGCCTTGCCCAAGTAGTTCCCAAGTGCAGTCCCTTCCTTCATGCATATCATGACAGTATACTGGGAAAACCTGAAGGTCAGACAGTTATTCTGTGCATGAGGTAGCTTAAAGGACTTGGTAAAAATTGCATTTCATAAAGAAATCTAGAAAGATCAGATTGCATCACAAAGTTTTGCCCTGACATAAACTTTTATCAAAAATTCTTAAAATCAAAATTTTCACGTTAAAAATACTGAGAAAGGGAATTTGAGGTTTTTCATTTTATGTTGATGTTCCTGAGTTTCTTTCCTTGTTTTATTATTTCTACATCTTTGTTTCATTGGACAATTTAATCAATCTTCTCATACACACATCTGTAGTTCAAAACACCGGTGTCCAATCCAGAAAATCACTGCTGTCTTCTTTTTCCTGTTGTCTGGCTATTTATCCTCCTCCATAATTTCTTGGACTTGTCTTGCTGTACCTTTTTTTTTGTAGTGACTGTCAGTGGGGATATGCATGTCCCCTAACAAAACTACCTTCCTTTTCCACACTCCTCTAAGGTGCATTTTATATCTAATTTACTGCAGGTAACTCCCAGATGTAGATTTCCAGCAACAGGCAGCAGAATTCTACTGCAGAAAAAATAATCTCATTCTGGAAAGTATTAATGGGCAGAAGGATCAATTATTCCATTGCAATTAAAGCCTGTGAGATTTCATTTGGAATGCTGGATGTTGTTTTGGGCCAGGATTCTGAAGTCTCTGTGTTTGCTCTTATTGCAACTTCATCACTGCCCGCATGAAAAAACAACAATGGGTAATGGCTTTAGCAATGTAGGAAGTGTTCTCATCACACCTTTCACCTGGGGCCCAGTGAGGCAGCAGAATTTGCTGAGCAGTGAGTGCAGAGGGGTCAAAGACCTGGTGAAGGGGGTGAAGCAAAAGTCTGATGAGGAGCATCTGAGGGAGGGTGTTTATTTGGGAAAGGAGGCTCAGGAGGAACCTTATCACCCTCTACAATACCTGAGAGGGGGGTGGGGACAGGTGAGGGGGAGTCTCTGCTCCCAGGTAACAAGCAAGAGTTTGAGAGGAAATGGCCTCAAGTTGTGCCAGGGAAGGTTTAGATTGGATATTAGGAAAAATCTCTTCCGAGAAAGTGTTCTTAAGCTTTGAAGCAGGCTGCTTAGGGAGGCTGTTGAGTCACCACCCATGGAGGTACTTAAAACACTGGTAGATGTGTCACTCAGGGACAAGGATTAATGGTGGAGTTGGTGCCCTGGGTTAATTATTGGACTCGGTGCTCCTAAGGGTCTTTGCAATTCCGTGATTCAGTGACACCTCCCTGAGGGAGTGCAGCTTATCAGATCTCAAAGGAGCAACATCCCATAATTTACCAGCTGAACTTGAATTTTGCTTTGAGCAGTACCTGTGCTTTTTCAGTCTGCATTTCAGAGAAAAGTTCTATATCAAGTTTGGGAAGATGCAAAGGTTTCTGAGAACAATAAAAGACATCAGGAACACGAGAAGCAGATTGCCTTTTTAATATATGCCACTTTCCTGGAAAGCAACTACACCTGGTCAGCAAAAGTTGGGAAATGATGCCTGCCTGTTTTTCAGGCTCCCCCTGCACTGCAAATGGCAGCCTTTTACCTTACTTGGAGCTTCCTACAATGCTCAGAGCTTCACAGTCATCAGAAGTCACTTGTGGAGTCTCTCTGGAGCTGGTGTGACCAGATCTTGTCCTAGAAAACTAACTGAATAACAAGAAGGTAAAATCATCTAATAATAGTAAAGCATTAATGTTGGAAGAGAGACCAATCAACTGTACATAGAAACAGAAAACCTTAAGGACATTGAAGGAGGAAACAAAACTGCAGATGAAATTCCTTATCACTAAGTATAAAATGTGTATACAGAATGATAAATTTTGACCCAGTTGTTAGAAGATGTTGAGATTACAGTAGGTAGGTCCACAAAATGTTCAGTAGCAGTAAAAACGGGAATATGTTGCGATTATGAGAAAAAGAACTGAGACCAAAGCAGTAAAAACTAAGTCACTGCATGTGCACATCATGACAGGAACAAATTATAACTCCTGTCCCTGTTGCTTCCCAAACAATTCCCCACCTTTAATACAAATAAACTGAAATTTGCAAAGGCACAGAGAAGAGTGGCAGGGGTAATTAGAATTTTGAGGAGATTTTCACATGAAGGTCAAGCAAATGAGCTATACCTCATCCTGCAAGAAATAAAGACTGAAAAGGACTATGATAGAGGCTTAATTAAATCATGGATGATACGGAGAGTCAGAACAAGAAAGGATTGTATTCTAGCCTAATAAGGGTATTAAGGGTCATCAAGTAAAATGAATAAATGCCAAATATGTAGAAGGAGTTGTTCTTTTGCACAATGTGGCAAAGTTTTGAAACTTGCTGCAGGATCAGCTTGTGTTAATTCAAAAAGGAATTATGTATTTTACCAGGGAAAATTACTGGAGCAAGGGAGATTATTCTGGAGAGCTTTATTGTAGATCACTCTGTTTTTATCTAGGAGTGTCTTATTAGCTATTAATGAAGTCAAGATTAGGGACTAAGTGCAATATTGGTCTAACTCTGTAGAGCTCTTCTTATAGTCTTCCAATTTCTATATCACATAGAGCATCCCAAAATCTCCAAAATCAACCAGTAAAATCATTCTTGTGGCTTGCCACTCTGCTAAGTGACCCCACCACCCTGCCCTAAGGTGTCTGACGTTCACTCTGAGAAATTCAAGCTTCTTTAAGTGCTGCTTCAGAAATCTGTTCTTTCTCCTCCCAGATTTTCCATCTGTTCATATTTTACATTATGTCTGAAGACCAAACTTGCACTGTCGATCACTCAGCTATGTGGTGTATTTATATGGACAGAAAAATCTTCAAAATTGCTCTTCTCCCTGCTTTCACCTCAAGCCATCCCTCCTTTCTGATAGGACAAACCTTAAATTTTTTTTATGCCTCTTTTCTTTCAAAATGTCTCTTTTTTGTTTTCCCAAGACTTTTATTAAATTATGTCATCTAATGTATTAATATTTCTTTAGAGGCACCAAAAAGAAATACATCAATATTTTCAATTGGACAATGCATTTCATATTCATAGGGGTTTTTTGACCATGTTGCTCAATCTGTAAATTCACAGCAGCTAGGTGCAAATGTTACCATCAACATTGACACTGACTTTTCTCTGTATTTTGAAGTCCAATGGAAAGGAAAAAATAGACTCTGCCTAGTAAATGTACTATTCATGAGTTATGGATATCCATGCAATAAATTTGTCTATTATTTCCCTTTGACCACATCACCAGCTTGGTGTCCTTTAACCTTTCTTCCCAGAATAATTGCAATATTTCAAACCTGGGAAAAATACCATTCAGTTGCCATTTAAAATAAGTTTTCCTGTTTGCGAATTTCTTCTTCATCTCTCAAATATAATCCTTTAAAATTTCCTTCTATATTTGTCTTGGCTTGAGGCCATGAATAAGCCATATTCAGCCTAGGTCATTATTTATGTCTTCTGTATATAAAAATCTACAGAACTTTATTTAGTGGAAGTCATAGGAGAAAAAATTTGACTTTATCTTTGGTTAAAATGTGATTTTTTTCCTCTCAATGGGATACAAAATATAACTTATGGACCTAGGAGCTACCAAGATGCAAAATTGTTCCCAGTGGTAAGTTATTTCTGCATTGAAAATATTATTTTGCATTGAAAATATACGGAGAAAAACGTTTCAGAAATATTTCTGGGCTTTTAAAATGGCTTCACATAGGAGGACAGAGAAGAGTGTTGTGAGAATGGGAAATTATGATGCAGAGGATAAACAGCACCAGCCTCCAACCATTTAACAACATATAGTCTGACAGGCTAATAGAGTGCAAAAAGGAAATGGATGATTAACACTTGCTTGGGCTGCCCAGTTTCTTTGTATTTTGAGTTCTCCCCTCATCTCAGCTGTGCACAGTGAAAGGTTTTTCACCCACAGCACCACTCACCCTCGTGTCTCCTTTGTGTCTGACATGCACAGGCTCCCATATCTGATTTACTGCTGCCATGCTGTGGGTGAATTCAGTTCCAGATCTCCAGTGTGGCTCTAGAATTAGCCAGGGATGCCCAGAACATGAAGAAATTTTACTGGTGTGGAGCTGTTGCAGGATACATCAAACACTACAAGCTGGAGAGCAAACAATTTCAGACCAACAGCTTGAAAAGGGTCTTCTAGCACAAATAAGAGCCACAGTGCTGACTGTGCTATCAGAATAAATTTCTGTTCCTGTAGGTGTTGTTACAAGGTCATGAGTGATGTCAAGATCATAGTCACAGAATCCTAGAATGGCTTGGATTGTAAGGGACCTTAAAGACAATTTAGTTCCAACCCCCTGCCATGGACAGGGACACCTTCCACTAGACCAGGCTGCTCAGAGCCCCATCCGACCTGACCTTGAAGGCCAGGACACAAGGACATGGAACTGGTGAATTATCTCCTCCAAAAATATCAATCTTTTATATGTGCATTGGCACCCTTTACTCTAGACTCATAAATATATTCCTTCTTTTCTGCTTCTGGGTCTCTTTTCCCAGGTAAAAGTGGCAGGATCAGAGGAAAACAAAAATCAAGTTGTGTCAGAGTAAGTTGTGATTGGACATTAAGAAAACTTTCTTCCCTCAAAGAGTTGCCAAGCATTGGAAGAGGCTGTCCAGGGTGGTGGAGTCACCATCCCTGGTGGCACTTAAAAGTCATGTAGGTGTGGCACTTGGGGACATGGTTTAGTGGTGAACTTGACAGTGCTTGGTTAATGGTTGGACTTTATCTTAAAGAGCTGTTCCAGCCTAAATTATTCTATTATTCTATAATTCTTTAATTCTTGCTCCTGCTCTGCTTGTCTCTAATTAAAGAATAATTTTATTGCAAAGCAATAAAAGCTTCAAAGAAATAGACAATATATGTAAAAGTAAAATTATCTAGAGAGGCAGTGTACAGTCCGTATCTTTTCATTCAGTCTGCATTACATTCTCAAGAAGAAAGAAAAAAAACGTCATTCTGCTCATGTTTAAAGGTGAAGTGCAGACAACAAAGGATTGGTGATGTTCAGCATTGAGTTCTGTCCTGAGCATATGTGATGCTTTTGAGTTCAATGAGATGAGTGTTTGTAAATGAATTAGGAGGACTGTGGAATTCCAGATTCTTTGATGATTGTCAAAATATTAAAAGCTAATTGTAGGAGGGGAGGGAAGGTGTTTCACTGCACTGAGATGGAGGCAATGCATTTAGGTTTTACTTTCAGCAGCCCCAGCCCTGCCCACTTTGCCTGGCCTCAGTGAAATTCCAGGAAAGAGGCATCAATGCTGATTTACTGTCCTACAAGGAAATGTTCAGAGCACTCCAGGCCCTCAGCTGGAGTTCAATAAGGGGGAAGAAAACTGTTCCATGCTAGTCCATCAGACAAGCTTCATTTTGCAATTCATTGACTATTTGAGCCACTGAGTCACAGACATATTCAGAAGCAAGCCTTTCACTGTATCAATCATTAAAAGTGTTTTGATTTCAAATGTGATGTGAGTTACTGTCATCTCCAGAACTCAGAATTACAGAAGTTTATACTCTATAAATGGAGAGGAGAAAAAACATTTAATTGTAGACCTGGTAATGTTGTCAGGTCATCAGTCAGGTAATGTCATCAGTCATGAGCTGGACTCAGCCTTCCTAGTGGGTCCCTTCCAACTCAGAATATTGTGATTGTGTCATTCTCTAATGTCACCAGTGATCAGATATCAGATTTACAGAAGCTACTAAATCTACCAGTAGTCCTAATTTGCAATAAACATATAGGACCTATGTAAGGATGTGATAACTTTGTCCTCTTTGATACTGATATAACTAACAAGAATTCAATTATATGTTTGGCTTGTGCATTGTTTTTGCAGACTATTGTAGAGGGACCCATGTGATATATCCCATTTATTACATATAGAGAAGTTTGATCCACTATGCATCCTCTTCATATGTCAGCCCAATGAAAGGCTTAAAACAGTTATGTTCTACAAAATGAGTTTCAAAAGGAAACCATAAGGAAAGATTTCTCCTTTTCTCTACCATATCATTTTCTGCCCCAAATTACATGGAGGAGACAAAAGGGGTCTTATAAAATAATATTTTTTTTATATGGTTAAGTATAAACTTATTAAAATCAAAGATTAAAATTTTATAAAATGTGATTTTTATCTTAAAAATTATTCAAAAAATTATAAAATGTGAAAAAATAATCAGAATTTGGTGCCTGAGAGATGGATAAACAAACACGGTGCTTTAGAGAGATGGAGAACTATGAGACTACCCTTAGGTAAGTCAGGAAACAAGAAATACTTATAACAATTATTTGTGTGAGTTATTGTTCTTACAACCATTTTATATTAAATAAGATGTAAGTGTAGCTGCAGTTATCAATACAGGAACAAATTATATGTGACTCAAGAGTCAATTGTTTTTTCTGAAGAGTAGGAAAGAAATATTGAAAGTTTTTCTCATGATGATGGCAGATTTTTCCATTTTTGTTACCATTTCCCTTTACTCTTGAAGGTGTTATTCCAAAACTTACTGTAGGATTAGAAAAAAAAATTGTTTTAAAATTAACTTTATGAGCCTTTTCTTCACTAAACTATGAGGATTCCATAATTTATGACTTTGTAATTTGCAACACTGGATGAAAAGCTGCATGCAATGCTCATCCAACAGAAATCGTGTATGTATCAGGATTTAGGAATTACAAATCCTGTAATTCACTTACAATAACAAAGTAAGATAAGAACAAGACCAAAAAAGAATCCTCTCATGATACATGAGTCCTATAAAACCTATAGAAACTGAAGTGTGACATGCAGCACAATAATACAAAATACATTCTTCTGCAGAATTTGGTCTTTTCCTTTCATTGCTCTCAATGGGTTTTTGGCATAGAAAATTCTACACTGCAGGGAAGAGAATATTTCTTTGCTAGGTAGACTTTTTCTTAAGAGAGACCATTTGGATCTGCTTCATGCCTTGAAATGTAAGCCTTTAGGGACTATAATACAGAATGTGTGCAAGACAATGTATATAAAGATAAAAAAGGCACAAGAGTGTTCTCCAGTAATGCAAATCCTTGTTTCTTAAGAATTTATGAGTTGCCAGCACACAGCTACTGATCTGAGCCTTGACAGCATCAGAATTTTCAGGGAATTTGTGTAAGAAACCTGTCAGAGCCCTGAGACATCATTAATTGGACAGAAGATAAAGCCAGTTGTATCTGTAATCAAACTGGATGTTAGAGCAAGCAAAGGCACTGTGATTTGCAGACTGCATAATTCCTGGGAGTGAACTATTGCAGGATATGTTGCCACAAAACATTTGTAAGTAATATTTATCTGGAATCAAACATGGCTGGTAAATTTACCAAAGAAGAAAGGAGTGTGAGCAGTTCAAGTCACACACCATGTCTTTGTGGGGAAATCCCTGTGCAGCAATCACAAACCGAGACACCATTCTCGGGGAGCATTGTGGAATGATTACTGTTTTCCTACACACCTGCTGAGGCTTCCATTCCTGGGGATAAGATATCAGGCTACACAGACCTTCTTCTCCATGCAGTACATCCATCTTTTATATTCCTAACCCCAGGGTGAAAATGGAAATCAAAGGCTCACAATCAGCACTGAAAGAACTGAAAAATGTGGGAAAATTGAGTTATGTACCTGCACATTGATGTTTGTCACAATCCTCTGAGCTGCTGATTCAGGGCTATTTCCAACAGAAATCCTAATAAGACAGCATCTTGAATTTCCATTTACATGTTTATGCTTCTTCCAGACCATTGGAGACAAAGTAACTGCAAAGAGAAATGATTCTGTTAATCACCTTGATACACTGTAAAGAGAAGCAACAACTTTAGCAACTGAGCTTGCTGTAAGAACGTTGACAGATGATAATTGTGTGCAGTAGATGAAATACTAACTGCTGCAAGATCTAAATACAAACCAGGCCACTGCTACAGACCGAGGGAGGATATTAAGTTTTCTTCATTGTACACAGCACTCATCTGCCATACAGCACTTGGTTTAATCTCTTACAACAGATCAAGCTAATGTGACAGCCAGAAGGTGCTTGTTTGAGACAAAATATTCTTGGGAAGGTGAAGCATTAGGGAGAAAACCACCGGCATCCCATAGGCTTGACATTTTTACATCAGGTAAAGATAATATTTAATAAAGTACTGGGTTGGAAAGTGAAGCAGTCTGAAGAAAAAGTTATGCAGAAAGCCAGCATAAAAAACATAGCACTGTATTATGGGTGAAGTTTTGCTTTGCTTGCTTCAGTCTGGAGCTGAGCAACCCCCTGCCTTCCTTCTTCTTTTTATAGAAACATTACGGTTGAAAAAGACCTCTAAAACTGAGTCAAGCCACTAACTCAGCATCACCGGATGCACCACTAAACCATGTCCATAAGCACCACACCAACAGGTTTGTGAACACTCCCAGGAATGGTGATTCCATCACGTCCATGGGCAGCCTGTTCCAATACCTGCCCACCCTTTTGATGCCATTTATAAGGACTGGGATCAGTTGGAGACAGAGAATTCCCTCTCAGATTTATAGATGCATATTCATCATTAAATATTTCATCTGTTTTTTTTTGTAGACCAATAATTCTAGCTGATTCTGATGGCAGAGATGTGAATAAACCATGCAACCACTCCAAAATCTGGGCAGAGGTCAGCAAAGACTGAGAGTCCTCAAGAAACCTTTTACCTTCCTGCACTTATGAATATTTTCTTTCATGCCTCTGAACAGATTGTCTAATAACCTGTGCCTAAAATTCAATTCTGTCAAGATATTTTTAATAGCCACACATTGAACACAAACCTCAAGTCCCGATTCAGTAAATACAGAAAAGTGCTTTGGTGACTCAGGCTCTAACTTGTACTGAGGTAGAGATCCCTGCAGGAAACCTGAAAGGGAAAAGCAAAGGTCATGATATCCACATAGAAGTTGAAGAATATGTTCTGTCCAAGGAATGGAGGAACAAAGAGATTAATTAACAGGTCTCTTAAAAAATGCAAAGGATGTCCATGAGTTGGTCTTAATAACATATAAAAGATAACAAAATTACACTTTGTCTCATTGGCAGTAGCAGGTATAAGACTGGGCTGAGTAAAAATAACATCACTAGCAAGAGGAGTGAGAGAAGACACTGCGGACCTGCCTTTCCAACTACCTGACAGGGTAGAAATCTGCTCCATTTCAGCACATTTCAACTTAATATATCTATAATATTGAATGCATGTTTCCAGAAAATTCTGAAGTTTAGCAAATTGAATTCTGTCAATGATTTATCTTTTCGAAGTGGAAAACTGTGTGGACAGGTATCTGCAGTGCTCCTTCAGCTTGAGGGTGAGCTGTAACACAAGAGAAAGAACTTTCTGGGTCTGTTGCAACCACGTAGTAGACAGAAAAAAAGACCCATCAAACCTGCAATCTGCCACCAGACCTGTGTGGCTTTTCACAGATCTGAGCAGCCACAAACCTGCTGACACCTAAAGCCTCAGTCCCGCTCTGGGAACTTACAACAGACACAGGAACATCTTTATAACCTGGTCTGGATCCTGACCCACCGATCGGCTCTGGATGCAACTGTGCCCATGATAGAATCAGAATGCTTTGGGTTAGAAGGCACCTTAAAGATCATCCAGTTCCAACCCCTGCCATGAGCAGGGACACCTTCCACTATCCCAGGGTACTCCAAGCTCTGTCCAACCTGGCCGTGGACACTGCCAGGAATGGGGCACCCGCCACTTTTCTGGGCAACCTGAGAAAACCTGTTTACAGCCATGCTAAAAAAAAAATGTATGGACACTGATGACATGCTTTGTGTATCCTTTGGGCTCTTTGAGAGCTTCGGTTTGGGACAGACATCAGTCCCCCCCGGTGGACACCCGCCCCGAAGGGACAGCTGTGAAAGGCTCTGCCCGGGCAGAAACTCCGGGCTGCGGCAGCAGAGGGACCGGGGATGTGTCTGGAGGGGGGATGAAGGAAGAGTGGCTCCAGCTCGCAAGTCAGAGCTGAAATTCAAGCAAAAATATCCCAGCTGAAGGCTTTTTATTTAGCCAGTGATCTCAGGGAGGAGGTAAAAGCAGAAACCACCTGTTTGCTGGGACAGAACGGGAGTTTCCCCCCCACACGGCGGGGACTCGGAGCACATTTTCAAGGAGCACATTTCTCTGCCCCTCGATCCGGGACCCCCAGTCCCCTTCCCCCGAGCCCGTCCCTCATCGCTCACACCTCCCACCCCCGTGTTCCCCAGCCCACACCCCCGGACGGGTCAGTCCCGGCCCCATCCCCGGCTCTCCCCGCCCAGCGCTTCCCCTCCCCTCGCTCCTTAAACCCGAGCCCGCCCTGCCCGGCTCCTCTCGGCCCCTGTCCGGCACCGCCGCCGGCCCGGCCCGGTCCGGCCGGACTCCCGCTGCCCTCCGCTCCATCCCTCTCCTCTCTTCTCGTGCCCGGAGGATGCAGCGTTCTGCCAATCCCCATCACTGACACGTCCCTGTGTGCGGTGGCTCGGGGGTGTGTGTCTGTCCTCTGTGTCTGTCCTCTGTGTCTGTCCTCTGTGTCTGTCCTCTGTGTCTGTCCTCTGTGTCTGTCCGTGTGTCTGTCCTCTGTGTCTGTCCGTGCGCTCCTGCCCTGCCCGCCCATCCCCGCCGGGCTGACAGCTCCGGGTCAGCAGCCGGGCTCCAGGTACCGCTGCGGGTGGTGCCGTGTCTGTGCAGGTAAGAGGACATTGTCGGGTTTGCAAACCTGGCACCCGGGGCACCGCAACTGAACACAACCTCTGCTTTTTATTTTCATTTCTACCCCCGGCAGGGAGGGGCATCAAATTCAGAGGACTAATTTTTAATTTTTTTTTAAAACTATCCAAATATGCAGGAACAGGGTCTGCCTTTTGCAAAGGACATATAAGAGGAACTGTGTTCCACTATTCTTAAACTGGATTTATTTATTTCTCATTTAGTTAACAAAATTTTCAGGCCAGAGTCTGCTAGGTGAGTTGGTCACCTGAATCGGGTCTGGTGAGCCCTCAAATTGGGATTGGCAGATGCAGAAAACTTCACTGCAGGTGATAAAGCAGCAGCTGAGGGATGTGTAATGCCTTCATTGAGGAAAGCCATCAACAGGAAGTTGACAGGTGTCAAGATTACACTATAATCACTGTTTTCAGGGTTGATTCTCCTAACATAAATACCTCGGGAATTTGATGACCTTACACCTCCTTGTAGTCCCTCTTTGTGTGGGTGCAGTTTCTATCAGTATGTGGGAATATATTGCCGTGTTAACAAGATCTTTTCTCCGTATTTATTACAAATGTGCTGTGCGTCACCTTCTAGCTGTAGCCTCTAAACCTTCCTCTAAAGTGCCTAATTCATCAGTTCCTTCTCTTCTGAGTTTTTGCATAGCTGGAGTTCTTCAAAGTGTAGTGACTGCTGGCACTTCACAGCATTAGCATGCACGTGGTGCTGTGCCTGTTTGTACGTATTTTGATTAAAACCTTAAAATAACACAGCCCATCTGTGCAGTGTGGACACTAATGGGATCATTCTCAGGAAGATGCACCTGCAAAATGTATCTGTGTTACTCAATATGCTCAATTAGCAACCAGAATTACTTTAGGTGCATGCCTGAATCACCTTCTTCTGTCTGATGAATGACTGTTTAGACATCTGTTTTGAGGGAGTTTGTATAGACACAAATTGATAAAATAATAGGGAGAAGTGTTGCCAAATAGGTCAGGCAGGCAATTGAAAGGTTTGTTCCACTTCAAAAGCTATGTGACTTCTTTTTTTTTTTTTTTTCTTAAAGAGTAGGAATTTAGTGGTTTTAACTAAATTTCCAATCCTATCGACTATTATACATACTTTCCATTAAGATGCTGCTATTCTGAATATACAAATACGATTGTCTGGACAGCTGGGACAGTGTCCTGAGTAACTTCCAGTTAGGCACATCAAATACATGCAAATAGATTTTATATCAATGAAGTGTTTATAGAATATTATTGCAACAGAAACTCCTGAGTTTGTGTTGTAGATTCACTGTGCATCCTCAATAAGTGTCTTGTGTTCTATTGCATCTAGTAAAAGGCATCGTTGGATGTTTTGGCATCTTTTCTGGTGAAATGGAGAGGAGTCTAATTCTGAGCTTAGGAATGGCAGCCCACTAACTGATGAATGTCATCTGGTTTTGTGGAGAATTACTCCAAGTAGCTTGCAGTAAGGCAGTCCTCTGCACGTTGTGGAGCAAAGGGAGGAAACCAGGTCTTTTGACTTTTAAACCAGCAGATGACAGTGCCTCTCTCTCCTGGGATCAGTTTGGGGCCAAATCTTGTTCGTTTTAACAGAAAAGAATATTCTCTCTGATTTGAGTGATTGTTTCCTGAATTTGAGTGAGATCTGTGCCATGAATGAGTTTGGGTTGGAATAGCACATGGGATGGAGGACTCATTGCAGGGGAAGTATCTGACTCATGTTACTCTGACTCATGTTACTATGGTGGAAGAAAACCTCCCCAACGGGGACCTAAGAGAGGAAGAATGAGGTGGAAGGATTAATTTAATTTTTTGGTCTGTGGGAAGGTTTTTATGAGCTCAGAGACCCAGACAATGTGTGGGTGAGCATGTCTATAGCACCTATATGTATACATAAGTATTTTTCTTGCTTCTTCTTGCATTTCATACAGTTTTAAGGCAAACATCTTGGCTACATGCCAGAGCTAGCTTTTGATTGTGGAGATTATGATACTGAAAATAATAGGAATAAAAGAACACTTTTGTTTCCAGCATGTGATAGCTTTCTTGCTAAAATATATTCCTGAGATTTGTTCCATAATTATCTTGGCTTCAAAGGATATTTCAATTTTTCATTCATGTAACATTTTCTTCTAAAACTTGTTTTGATTAATCACTGCTGGGTGATCACAATTCCTCCTGTTTAAAGACCATTATTGAATTCTTCCCATTTCTCACAATGAGGAACAAAACGTTTAAAAAAACCTTACATTATATCAACATCTTGTCTGTACCACCACACCTGAATGAGAGAGGTGGTACTTGGCTATTTCAGCTCTTCAGGCAATGCCAAATTCCCCAGTCATTCTTACATGAACTTTAATTATGTATTATCTCCTATGACACTGAAGTATCGCTTTCCAGGCTTCCCAACTCTATTTTCCATTGCAAGGAAATGTAGTGGTTCATTTTTGTTTCTAAAGCTGCTTCTTTAGAAAAGACTGATTTCTATGGCTGACTGAGTCTAAAAACAGGAATGTTGGGTCCTTACTGGGTGCTGGACACTTTGTATTAGGCACTACGGATTATTACAAAGATGTTTTGGAGTCTAAGAACTCAAGTTTAGGGAGTGAGGAAAGGAGGAGACAGCATCTACAGAAATCACTGAACTGTAACTGAGGAATTTGGAACTTTTTTTTTTTTTAATTCTTGTAGCATATGTAGGTACAGCAGGAAAAAACCAGGAAAATAGACTTACTGGAAATTGGTCCTCTTTGGACACAAACTCATTCTGGCAATTTTCTTCATCATGGACTTCATTTTATTTGGTGTTTTCCTCGAGGCGTCTTCCAGTTGCTGCTGGAAGTTTAGCGATCCCCTTCAGTGGAAATCACATCAGGCTTCTGAAGCTGGCAGGAGCAAAGGTTGGCTGAGATGACTGTCCAGCTCCGTGAGCACAGCCAAGCAGCAGAATGTCTTCTGCAGGAAGAAACTTCTGCAAAGATCTCCTGGTGTGCTTTTGTGAGACTTGCAGGTCTTAAGTCTTGAAATTATCTCTCAAGGTACATTCAGACTTCCGTTCTCCTTTGCAAGCGAGTATGAAAACTTGTAAGTCAATAATCATAACATTTCTTTTGCAGTTTTTAATTGCAATTTCTGTTTAAAATATAATGCTAAGTTTTAGGGTTTTTTCAGTGGAGAGAAGATCTTAGTCCTAATGTTCTTGACTTATAAATGTCAAGAGTCAGTGAATTACAGGTGAAGTCAAGGATTTTTAACTCAATTGTAGCCCACTGATGTGTAGTCAGGAACCATAGATTGAGGACGTTGCACTGACAGCCTTTGGCAAGTCACTGAATCTGTGAACAGTCAGTTCTTCCAGCTGTGAATAAAAGATAATATGAGAAGGAGGTTTTACATTAATTGGGACCTTAAGTTCCTAAAAATAGCCCAGAAAAATCAGAAGGTTTATGTAAATTCAAAGGATCCCGATTTCTTATTAATTGAATAATATATTCTCTAACAGTTGGCAAGATTTCTAGAATTTGAGGGTTGAAGAGAAATTAGCTGGAGCTGATTTTTTGAAAAGTATAGAATCAGAGAATAATAGAACTGTTTAGTTTGGAAAAGACCCCTAAGACCATCAAGTCCAGCCATTAACCCTTCACTGCCATGTCTCCCACTAAACCCTGCCCCCAAGTGCCACATGCATTTTAAATACCTCCAGGAATGGTGACTCCACAGCTTTCCTGGGCAGCTTCTTCCAATGCTTGACAACCCTTCCAGTGAAGAAATCCTTCATAATCTCCAATCTAAGCCTCTCCTGATGCAACTTGAGGCCATTTCCTCTTGTCCACCCCTGTCATGTGGGAGAAGAAACCAGGCTCCTCACAGGTCTTCTCTTCAGAGATAATAATGGAGCACCAAGACCCCTACAGCCTTTCATTTTCTGTCTCAGGACTTTTCCTTCACATGATCTCCTTTGCCCTTGCTGGTGCAGGCTGCCAGGGGTTGTGATCAGCAATTACAAACCCTGGGCTGGCAATCACAGCAGAGGAGCTGGGGGCCAAGGTGGGGGGATCATCCCCTGATTTCTTCTCCCTGCTTTACTCCCGATGTCCAGCTCCACCAACTAGGCTGAAAGAATTTATCACGTGAAAGTGAGTCACGAAACAGGAGGGATAGCTCTGCTTGTGGGACAAATTGCTTATTCCTTTCTACTCTTAATATGAGGGTGGGAGTGGGCTGATAGTATTTATTTTTCAGCATCACTAAAAGGTGAATTGATTAGCTCCTACTTCACCCGGGAAAGAAAACGTACACACACACTATTAATGCCCTGAGGAAACTGTTTCAGTGTTGACAGAAGGTGGGTACATCACTACCAGGGACTTGTGTTATGTCTTAGAGATTTAATCTGGAGTGAAGGGAAAAAAAACAACAACCCTTCTCTCTAATAACCATTAATGATATACAACGGATATGTTGTTTGGTGGACAAATAATTTCACAAATCAGGTGATGCAAGCAGTGAGATATCTTTTGATTCCTTGTGCTGCTAGCTGCAACCTAAAAAAATATAGTTTAGGAGATCATAGTGGGCTGAGTTGATATTCTTTATTATATTGAGGTTTTCATGGCAAATACCTGCTATCTTTGTGTGCACTAACAAGGGTATTAGATTTAGAAGACTTCTTTCTGTAAAGCAGAATGAACTATCTCTAAAAACTTCCCATTTCTTTCCCAGTATGGAGGAAATTCAGCAGTGAAGACTGGGCAGGTACCTGTGAGCTCTGGCACTCACTTGCAAACTCTGCAGAAAAAGGCAAAGCAGCCTGTCCTGGGAGCCCACTGAGGAGTCACAAATCCCACCCCAGGGGGTGTGGGGCTGCAGAAATGGCCAAAAAGTGCCAGACCTGAACCTGATGTGATCATGTGTCACAAAGCTTCTCCAAGCTGTGTTAGCCTTGGTTTTTCATTAGGAATGAATGGAACTGAGTTATGGGTCGTGTTTTGCAAGTGCTGTCAGTCCTGATTATGCAGTGGTGTAGATTTCCTCTGCTTAGGGAGTGCTGTTATCACAGAGCTCATCTACTATGCAGTAGATGTAAGTTATCCTTCTCCAGCTCATCAAAATCTATTTACTTTGCATTGATTCAGTTCCTTAGAAATTAATCCTTGATTCTTTGCAGAACAGAAAGATCCCTTGAGTTTGGCTTAAGCAACTTGATTTGATTATTGTTATGTCCTGAATATTGATTCTTAAGTGATTTTAATAAGAGATGTCAAAACCAGCATATTTCACCTCACATTTGAGGGCAAGTTTAAACCATTGACAGATCTAAATATTTTTGGACGGATGGTCTTTGTTCTAAACTCAGCCAACACTTGGTTGTGGTTTGACTGTTTATTGCCCAAGTGCAATTTTTTCAGTGCTTAACCATGTTGAAGTATGTGCCCATTGTCAGCACCCAGGTAATTCCTTCCAGACCAACCTGGTTAGCATTGATTACCATAGGAAGAATTATTCTGCATATTGATTGCAAAGATTTTCTTTGAGCTGTAAAGTTTAGAAGTACTGGGGGATTTCTGTTGGCTCCATGCTTACTGTAAAACTAATTGCCTCTTGTATGACAGAACTCCACTAATTCCAATTTCACCAGCAGATAAAGGCTACAAATAATCTGCATGGACTGTCTTGATTGCCAGTACAATTCTTAGTGATAAAACAACAGCTGGTACCTCTTCTACAGCACTTCTTGCACTGGGCATTCCTGAAAACCTTGATCCATTTCAGTGGCAGGACTGTTTTTCTTCACAGTAAGTTAAATACCTTAATGAATCTACAAGGAAAGGAGCACATGGTTTTCAATCCATTCTAATGCTTGATAAAAAAATGTTTTTCAGAGCTTATCTTTGCAAAATATACCAGAAAATCTCCAGCAAACCCCACTGACTAGGTCTAGACAGGGCGGTCAGGCACAGTGGTATTAAATTCTGACTGGGAAATTAGTTCAGCACTGGCCAAGAGGCAGCAAGGCACAGGTCTTCTGTAGCACCTGGAATTTTTCTGTTCCTGTGTGAGCACTGACAAAGCTCAGATCTGCCTCATTTCCATGATCTGCAGCAGAACAGCCCAGGATGCTCAGTCTGAACACAGGACCTGATGGTGTAGCTCTGCAATGGAAGTGACTTCATATTCCTGCAGCAAGAGAAGCAAAAAACCCATTCCTTTTGTAAAGGACAGTGCTCTAACATAGATAAATCTGCTCAGCTGCCGTGGGAGGCTGGGGCAGGAGTGAGCTGCTCATTCCTCACAGATGGGCTGACAATCCTTGCTCAAGTCTGATATTTCATAAACCACCTCGAGTTGTTTCAAGGCAATTTCCCTTGTCTTGCTTTGCTGCTTAGTTATGGTACCACCTCTAGAGTGTTTCTGAGAGTGTTTTTTTCTGTTTTCTGGAGGCTTTTCTTAATTATATGGATAAGTACTTGGATGATTGATTCCTGAAATTAAAACAGTTTACAACTGGGCTCATATTGTCCTCTTTCTTGGCCATCCCTTGGGTTTATTACTGAGTACATTTTCTGTTCAGCTTGTACTCAAGCTATTAGTGTATATTTGACTACTTTTTTCTTCTTTTAAATTTGCTGTTCTGCCTTTGCTTATTTTTATTGCTGCCTTTGATTTTTTTTCTCCTTTTCAGTAGATATTTCTACTGCCATATTTTCTTCACTGAGCATCCTTTTCACTTCCCTTAGCAGCTGTTCCCAGACTATGGGCCATGACCCCAGGCAGGCTGTGGCAGTTACGAGTGGGCTACAAAATTAAGTTGCTAATTTTGGACGTGGTGACACAGGGAAGTCAAAGAGCTGTTGGTTTCCTTCAGCAGTTTTCTGAGCTGACTGATAACATGTAGGAAAACAGATAAAGCATCAAGTACCCTTATACCAGATTCCACTGGTATGATAAACAATTTAAACCTATTTTACTCTTGCTTCAATTTCTCCTCATTTCCATGTCGATGGTTCTGCTCCCTGTGCCTCTCCCAGAGAATGTTTTTGAAGGCAATAACCTCTAAGGCAGGTCCTGCCCAGCCAAGGAAGCCACAGAGGGTGCACTGACTTCTTTTGGAGAGTTCTGGGAAGTCTGTCTCCCTCGTTGAAAGAGTTGCTGGCAGTTTTGTAGATTTTCAGGATTCAGAAGAGAAAAAAAAACAAAGAACAAAACCAACCAAACAAAAAACAACAAAGCAAACAAAAAACACCACACAAACAAACAAAAAACCCACAAACCCAAAACAAAATAGATTAAGAAAAATCCACCAGAAATAAGCAGGAACAACTTTGGTTTAACCATGTCAGGTTTTCTCTTAGCTCTATGCCTTTTTACTTGTCTTCATTAATGACTTGCAGATGCATCATATCATCATAAGGGCTCAATTCCCTTAAATAATTGCAATGGCCCATGGCATGGATGGACATAAGATGGGATGAAAAGCTGTGCCACTGGTTTGTGCAGCATTTAACCACTCTTGGGTCTGTCTGCCTCAAGCAGAGAGGCCGAGTGTGTGTGGAGATGGGCCTTTCCTGCCCAAGATGTTATGCTGGGTCATCTCACCTAGGTTTACATATCTGGTTTTGATCCTTACTCTTAGCCAGAGATCTCTTGCTGCCTTAAAAATGGTGGAAAAAATACAAAATTTTTCAGGGTAATTTGTCTGACCTGTTTGAAATAAATTACTCCCTGGAAGTGTCTGTCTTTATGGATTATAGAGGGCTGGGCAGGTGGTTTACTCAGATATAGACAACTACACTGTAAAACTCTGTATTTTGTCACATGAAACCTCATAATTTCAATAAGGTACAGCAGAGTCTTGGCAGGACTGGTTCCCCACAGCAGCCTCGAGTGGCCATGGCTGTTGACCCAATATCAGTGGCATCTCTGTCGATAAATTGAAAAGGTTTGTATTGATTTAAAAAGCTGTTTGGGTGAGCAGGAGGGTCTGGAATAGCTGTAGAGGGGTGATGTGACTATTTTGTCCCAGATATCAGGTTTAGTATCTTTCAGGATATGTGTGATGTGACAGTGATGTCATATAGCTGAATGTCAGACACATGCAAAGATGATAGAGGGAGCATAAGGCTGTTGGACTGCACATTATCTTTAAAAATCTTTTCTCTCTCTTGTCCAGGGCCCATGGAGGAGGAGGGATTATACTGGCTTTGGGAAATACCAGCCTTTGGGTTGATCTAGTGCAACTTTAAGACAATTCTGCCACGAAGCCAGTGTTTCTCCTTCATTGAAACCCAAATAATTGCTGGAACATGGCAGGCAACAATTTCCTGTGAAATGGACACTTGCATAAATGATCATTTCACTTATTCCTGTTACAAATAGGACAAGGTTTGTTAATTCTGATTTGTCATTAAGAAGCTCCACAGAGCATGGATTTTTTCTTTTGTCAGTCCTATGCTGTCTGCAAAAACTTGGCCTTTATCGACTCGAGTGTCTCAATTAAAAATTGGCCTTTTTCTATGGAGTCTCTCAATTAAATAGCAGTATTATGAATACTCTTGATTCATGCCTAGGTGGGAGGATCTGTGCCATTGTGCAAACAGCTTTTCTGCCTCATTACCAGCTCTTCTTGTTTGGCTAACTTGTTTGCCTGATCAGATGATAAGTGCTAATCCCTTCCCTGTTCTGTGACATGATGCTGAATTGGATGGCTGCAAAGCTCACTGGAGAGTTTTTCTCCTTCAACACCATCAGGAAGAATGGGAGATTTGAGGAGGCTATTAGCCCCTCTGGATCTTTAGTGCTGTATGCTCATGGGATTAGTGAAATCCTGTCTATTACAAGGTAAATCTTGCCACACGAGGATCAAGTGTGGTCAACAGGGCACCCTTTGCTCCTGTCCCAGCTGAGATAATGTGGGACAGGGAGCCCTTGCTTTTGGTGCAAGTCTTGGATAGCTGAACTCAGCTTAATTTTGGCTCTGTCACAGTAATTTTATACAAAATAAACCATAGAAACCACAGAACGGTTTGGGTTGGAGGAAACCTCAAAGACCATTTTGTTCCAACCCCTGCCATGGTCAGGGACATCTTCCACTAGTCCAAGTTGCTCCAAACCCCATCCAGCCTGTCCTTGTACACTTCCAGGGATGGGGCATCCACAACTTCATTATCTGAAATCCACCCAAGTCCTGATTCCCATCTAAAAAAATGGCATTTTAAGGTGACAGATGAGGACTCTGGTTATAACCCCATTTGTCTCACCACCTGCCTGCATTTTTTATTCATTGCCTAACTCTCTTAGTGAAAAACTCCATCTTGGTAGCTTCTCACATTGCTTGGGAGATGAGACAATGGCAAGAGCAGCATCCAGACGCCTGAGCAGTGTACAAGTGACTGAGAGGGTTCTTGTAGGTTTTACACCAGATCCCTGCTGTTCTGCAGGATTTTAAAGAGAGTCAGTGATCAGCATTTAAAGCTTCTGGAATTGCTGCTGTTTCAAGTGTGTTGCCTGCAGTCAAGAGCAGAGTCTTCTTCTCAAGAATTTGAATGATTATTGGGTTAATAATCATCTAAAGCACCTAATTCATATCTAAGCAGCATTTTCACAAGTGCTAGGACTTATGCAATCTTTTCTTTCATAGGAGATAGTTCTTCTTAGCTTATGATTTATCAAAAAAGACAAGCTTGTGGCCTTCTTTGAGAAGTCAAACTGAATCACAAAACACTCTGAATTTCATCCCCTGGAACACAAAATCACAGAAAGTGAAAAGAATGGGAGTTAAAAGCTAAAAATTGCAGAAGGATCTTGTAAAATGTTAGATACCAGGGGTTAACTTTTAAAAGTTGGTGCTACTATTTTCTAGGAGAATGGAGAAATATGTTGCCTATTTCTTATTAAATGAAAAAAAAATATTAGTCTGATACCTGAAGGAGAGTAAAAACTTACATCTTCCATTAGTGGTCACAGAATATCTGAGCTGGAAGGGGCTCACAAGGATCACTGAGTCCAGCTCTTAAGTGAATGGCCCACACGGGAACCAAACCCACAACCTTGGTGGTGTCAGCACCTGCCTCTGGCCAGCTGAGCTCATCCTAGAACAATTCAGAATGCTGCCACCTGGAATTAATAAAATAAACTATTAATTAGTAATATAGAAATAAATTTATAATAAAATAAATTCTGGGATAAACCCCTGGAGAATGCAGGCATCGATCCTGCTGCCTCTCACATGCTCTGCCATCTGAGCTGATTCCCCACCAGTGCTGCCACTGTTTTAGGAAAGTTTTAGGGTGAAACATTGCAAATGCAGCTCCCTTTGGTGACCATGCACAAAACGTGGCAGGCATGTCTAGTTCAGTGCCTGCTTCGTGTTTGCAGGGGTCCCAAAATTCCAACTTTTAATGAGAAAACATGTTGATAAAAATAAGTAATTTTCTGTATGGGTGGGTGTTTAGGGATTACTTTATATTCAACTCTGTATTTAAGGCTCAAAAATTCTTTTACTAAGGTCCTTCATTTTATCACCTGATTCTGGGGAAAGGCCTCTGACCTTGTTCACACTGATGCTTTCTTGGAGAGTAGAAATCAATTCTTTTAGATTTGTTTTAAACAATCTACAAGCAGAACAGGAACTAGTACAAAAAAAAAAAAAAAAAAAGAATGTAATCTTTCCCATGGGCTTAATGCTTTCTGGGAATAAATCCATGAAGCCTAAGAAGAATTCTGTCACTAGCAATTATTTACTGTGATTTAAGGTTTCATCAGTGTCTTTGATGTTATACAGACTTAAGTGGAAAATGACTCCCAATTTATTGATGCTCTTATTGTGTTGTCTGTATTTAGGGACAGATTCTGTCCTTCCAATAAAAATTTATAGAGTACTTTAATCTGCTAAGAGGTGCTGAGAGACCAGTGGGACAGCCTGAACATTGATCCTTTTGTGAGTTGTGCTACTAAATCAGCAGAGCCAGCACAGACTAAATCACATATCTCAGAGTGTGATATTTTAAAAAAACTATTTTCTGTGCTGGCTTCCACTGATGTGATGAATTCAGATAGAATACTTGAACTATTAAAAATGCATAATTATAAAAATTTGTAACTTTTAAAATGCATATATTTTTTAATGCTTTCAATAATTGTCAAAACTTTTGATTTTAAATTATGATTTGTTTTTTTTTAAATTGTATATGACAATATTGTAAAAAAAAAAAAATGCCCTCAGACTGCTCTCTGTGAAAAACCAGGTGAGCTGGAACATTTCTGGCCATATCCTTCCTAGGCAATTTAATCACAGGCTAGAAGCCACTGACCTGCAAGTGCCAGGCAGCAATCTGAAATAAATGGGTATCAGCAAACACCAGTGAATCCCCCAGTCCACGGGTGCTGATGCTGGGACCAGGACAGGCTCTGGTGGATCTGCCAGCCGAGGAAAGGGCTGGAAGCAGTGCCCAAGTGTTCCCCCAGCCAGGCAGGAGCTGAGGGCAGCAATCATGGGAGGCACCATGGCCAGGGTAGCCCTTCCTTACCATCCTCCCCTTCTGCTTTTGTGGTGGCTCTGAGGCTACTTTGGTCCCTGGGAGGGGTAGAGAAGTTCCCGAGTTCTGCCCACATCCTGCCCGTCCCTGCCTGTTTACTTGCAGGGCTGGAGCCTGCAGGAAGAGCATTCCTAAAGGCAATCCTCAGCTGCAGGACACAGCTCAGCAGTAAGGTAGGTCTAAACGTGCCTCAGAGACACGTGGAGGGAAAAATACTTTTCCCGCCCCTCATTCTTTTCCTAAAATCAGAAACGGGATGATATCATCCATTCCTAGATTAAATCTCTGAATTTCCCCTAGAAATGTTCCCTTTGCTGTGAGATTCACACTATGCAAAGGCAGTGTTCCTATTTATAACTTGTGGCTGAAGAGAAGTCTCTCATTAAGTAGAAAACCATCTTGGAGTAACTGTTAAAAGGATTTCAGTGCTTTGGTAACATTTATTTTAAGAGCTTGTCCTCTGCAGAAAGGTGGGTCAGCTTCAGCATCAGGGTTTGTGCAGCTTTATTCCTACTTTGCACTTGTGTATGTCCCTTGGAATTTAGGTTTGCTGGGATTTTTTTTTTTTTGTAGTTGTTGGTTTTGTTATCGTTTTTTCTTTTTGATTTACACTAATAGAGTCGCAGCTGCACATCAGGATGGAGCCAGGCTCTGAGATATGAGAGATTTGCCTCAACAAAAAAATAATTGGTTCCTGCAATTTGGAATCTGATGAAACTGAAGCGTGTTAAGGTTGAATACTTAGCCTGCTCTTGCATGATCTTTCCAATAACTCATGTTCCTTTGAAGTCACTTCATTGTCCTGACTTTCCTGGGTTTGAATTGTTGCCAGTGAAACGGAGTCCTCCTGGTGTAATTCATAGGCAGGAATCATAAAGCTGACACTCTTGCACATTGGTATGTGGGGAAAAAACGAATCTTTTTGCCCCTAGGATGTTATTAGGAACAAGATGACAACTTGTGAATATTTTCCAGGTATCATAATGCTTTCATATATTGGAATGCTGAATAACATCAGTGATAACATCACAGCAATGTGTGACATAGTGTTTCTGTAGCCCTGAATTGCAACTCTGTTCTAGCTTTTGCTGAACATCAAAAGTTTTAATGCTGAAACTTTTATGATAGATTTTAATACTATTTTATATATTTTAATACTTTGAACCTTACAAGGACTTTACTCCTGAAGAACACAAAAACAGGGAAAACTGTGTTCTTATGGATATCCAGTGGCATTCCTGTGGATATAACTAAATACTTTAAAAAAGTAATAGACTGGCTTTTATGAATAGCATCCCAAAGCAAATCTTATGGGAAAAAATCTAACAGTCTATGAAGGATTTATTTGTGCATTTTGTTTTATTTACCATGGTGAACATTTCATAAATAGTGTAGTTACAGGCAAGGTAGACAAGCTGCTTCATGAGAATAAATGAATCAATACATCAAACTAACGCAGTGGTGTGGAAAAACACCAAGCAGCCTCTTGCCAGTGAGAAGGGACTTGGGAGTGTGAGGCAGGATGTGCTTTTCTTCAATAAACATATTTCCAAAGACTTCAGAAGTGGAAGTTCAATATAAAGACTGAAGATCTGCAACATGCTCTCAATTTTTTGTTTCGTACACCTCAGAGGGAAATAAAATTCTGCCATCTCAAAAGAAAAGCCAAATGTGAGGAGACAATGCTGCTCTCTCTCAGACTTGAGAGTCAAAGCTCTGGTTCATGTGGATGGGAGCACCAGAGACAAGAGTTAAGCCCACACCAGTTCTCTGCTCAGAGGTTTGATTGTAATACAGGGAACCAGCAGTGCTCTCATCTGTCTCACACAGACATTTCAAATGTGGGGAAATCCCTTTCAACAGATAGATGTCAAACCTGCCTGCTGTACTGTATGGTGCCAGTCGTACAGAGAAGACTGTGCCATGGAAAGGCATCATTTATGTGAGATGAATTAAGTACAGTGGCTCACCAAAGCTTTCCTAGCCCATGTAATGTTGAAGTTTTGTACCTTTACAGCACTTGCTAGTGAGTAAATGCAGCAAGACCAGAATTCCCATGCAGCAAACCATAGAATACCAGAGTGGTTTGGGTTGGAAGAGACCTCCAAGATCCTCTGTTTCCAATCCCCTCCCATGGACCTTCCACTACACCAGGTTGCTCAAAGTCCCATCCAAGCTGGAAGAATTCCTGGGATGGGGCAGCCACAGCTTCTCTGGGCAACCTGTGCCAGGGCCTCACCACCCTCCCAGGGAAGAATTTCTTCCTTATATCTGATCTAAATCTCCTCTTCAGCTTAAGGCCATAGCCCCTTGTCCTGTCATTACATGCCTTTGTAAAAGTTTATCTCTCCAGGCCTAGCAAATTCGGGTTCTTACAGATTATTTCCTTTCCCATCCCCTTTGTAGTGTTTTGGGGCATACACCAGTTATTGCTCACGGTGTAATTCTCTTGGATGTCCGATTTGCCTGAGAGATGTAAGTATTTGTGCTGGTATGGCATTTCACTGGAAATGAAAGCCACAGTTCAGCAGTTTAGATTTAAGCCTGTTGAATTTTTGAAAGAAAATTCCTTCCCTGAATCTGGGAGTAACCTCAGCAACCCACATGCCGTGCATGCCAAGTGGGAGAGGGTGTGTGGAAGCTGAATGGGGAGCAGGAGAGCATCAAAAAGCCTGGAAATTGAATACATAGATAACGGCTGAAAAACGCACTTTCTTACGTGGCTTTAAAAAGTCTTTCTCAATAAAAATACAGTGAATGCAGTTGCTATAGCTACCAGCAAGGTTTTGTGCAGAACTTCTCGAGGCACTTGCTGTGCAGTTGTACAGAAGTTTTTCTCAGTCTGAGGATTCAGTATCACCTTGTATTTAATTTTTCTCCATCTAACCAAGCACTGCTAAGCACCAGCTGTGTTTTCAGTTTCTGTACAAAGCAGAAGACAAGGAGCTTAAACATTTCTATTTTCTTTTTGTCTTTATTGTGCAAGCGAAACATTGTTGATGGAGCTGAGCTAATATGCTATTTAATTTCTTTTTTCTCTGTTTGGGAGAGAGAGAGAGAGGGGCCAAGAAACAGCCAATAGCATTGTGGGCTTTCATGTTTACCTTAGTACAGAAAAAAATAAATTTCTTTCATGATTAACTACCAGTCAAGCAACTTGTTCTGGGCCCTAGAAGTCAGGGAAAGGTTTCAGATTAAAACATGACACTGCAAACAGAAGAGAAATGCATTCATTTTAGAGATCAAGTGCATCAGGTGATGGTAGCTGAGCACTCAAACAGCTTTCTAGTCCTACTGAGGGAATGTTGTCTCATAAATCCAAACCAGTAGTTCTATAGATCAGGAAAAATACTGCAACTTTGTACAAGGTATAGGTGACATACTGGGATTGTTAAGAATAATTTTGGACTTGTGTTGGCTGGGAAGTTAGACTGCACGTTATTATCTCTTTCAGCTGTACTAATCTATAAATAAGCATTGGTCTCTGAATACATTGACATGAATATGACAAACTTTCACACATCAAATTAGATCTCATATGTACATGGAAAACAAGTTATAACACCTGTTTTAGCTCTTAAAGAACAGGCTGTCAGTCTTGCTAACAAAGACAAAACAGCAAAACAAGCACAATCACATCCTTTTCTTTTTTTTTTCTTTAAATTTGGTAACAGATAGATTAAAACAGTTACTCTTTAGACAGCAACTGTGTTGGAAATATTTGCTTATCTGAATATTATGTCAATTCATGTGCATGTCTGCCCATGGCAATGTATTAGTACTTTGGTATTTTCCTTGGCATCAAGAGGAAAAGAAAGCAAAGTACCTTCTTGCTCTTGAGTGGAGCAGGAAGCCCAGTGCCAGAACAGATGTAGAAAGGCCAAAGGGCTCAGGGCATTCTGTACCCTTTTTGTGCCCTTTATTTTTCTGGTGAGGGCTCCTGAGCCTCCCTGCAGTCAGCAAAGCATCACCTGCTGGCATTTGGGTCAGCTGAGCCTCAGGGCTGGCTCCACCCAATCCAACTCATGGATAGAGAAAACTCAGAGTGAAGTTTAAGCCTTTACACAATCCAGGAGTGCCCCATAGTTTTGGTTCCCATGTCTGTTATAATTCACCCAGAAACTAGACTAAACTCTGCACAGAATGTTCTTCAGCTCTCCCTGTGGAAACTAGTGTTAAAGTTCAAAAAGACATTGCTTTTCCTAGCTCCATTTTGGTTCTTCTTCCCAAACCTACTTTTCTTGGACAATTTCATCACTCAGGTCAGGGGATCTGTTTAGAAGTCAAGATCAGCTTCTTCTGTTCCCCATTAGGCAAAGACTTTCCAATCAAGTCAATTCATCCTCTGCCTCTGAACTTTAAAATGTTTCCTATCATTAACTTTACCATCTTTATCTGTTGCTGCTTTTGGCTGAATTTCTTATGTCACCTTGACCAGATACACATCTGCTGAAATATTGATATCTGTTGGGAAACCAATATCTAAATCTTTGCTCTTTGCCTAAGCTTCTTTTACTGTGTCTGGGGAAAATAAGCACTTCTTGTGAGAAGTTAATTTATTTTACTCTTCCTCATAAGAAAGAAATAAAATCAATCTGGGTATGGATTTTTTCTTTCTCCTTTGGAGCTTAGTATAAAACCATATAAAATGTTAGTTAGACACCTACAGCCTAAACTTAAATGAGATAAATCCTAGACAGAGCTCTGCTATGTCTTACGAGAAAGAGTACAGTCTGAGACTATTTGAAACTAAGCTTTACAGTCCAGGAAGGCACAGATTTAATTTGTTTTAAATTCTAGCACTGCTGTCTAAGTAGGTATCTCTTTTCCATTTCTACAACTTTTCCATGTCCTTTCTCCTCCACCAAATTTTCTAATTTTGCTTTTTTTATTATTTTCCTGAAAGCACTCTACATCCTTATCCATTTCAAAATATCGTCTCCCCAGCTATCAAATAAAATCATTGATACCTATATTACCTATGCCATACCTCTCTCTTCTTTCAAGGAAAAAGTTCAGGATATTGCATATGGAGAGGTAGAGAAAAGGGAATTAAGTAATTTTTGGAGTTTCAGGTCTTTTGAAGACAGTTTGAGGCACTTCCTCCTACAGTTATTTGTGAAAATTTAAAATATGAAGAAATTATAATGTTAGGAAGACCTGAGTGTGACATTGTTTCATGTTTCATTCATATGATCTGTAAATTCCTTTTTTTCTTTCATGGCCCATTCCCTTTTTGCTTTATCTTTTTCCACTGCTGTTTCTGAAACTTGTGTGAAGAATGAAAAGGAAGGAAGCAGAGTGGAGAGGATGGGAGAGGGTGAGAGTTGAAACAGCCCAAAACCCTTCCAGCTAACATCAGAATTATTGATCTGACACTGTCACACCCCTTGCCATAAGCACAGACAGGCAGACCCAGCTGTGGTTCAGGGGTAGCTGAACATCTCTCATGTCATCTCTCATCAGCTCCTAAGTGACAGCCCTCTTGTCTCTGTCAGCTGCCTGTCAGAGCTGTGTGTGGGCTGTAGAGCACAAGCTTTTGTATCTTATCCTTTCTGTGGGAGTGACACTGGTGAAGAGAGCCCTTCCTGTTAGAAAATAGGGATAATTTACATGTTTTCTCCAGCTACATCTTTTCCTGTTTAATTTACAGCTGTCAGACCCTTATTTGCTGTACTACTCTTCAGTGTCTTCAGATCATCTTCTGTTTTCATAGAATCATAAAATGATTTGGGTTGGAGGGGACCTTCCAGGTCACCCAGTCCTGACCTCCCTGCCATGGGCCTGGACACCTTCCACTGGACTGGGTTTCTCCAAGCCCCATCTAACCTGGCCATGAACACTTCCAGGGATAGGATATCCACAACTTCTCTGGACAACCTGTGCCAGTGCCTCACCACTTTCAAATTCTCCCTAATATCCAATCTAAACCTGCCTTCTCTCAGTTTAAATCCATTATCCCTTGTTCTTTCACTACATTATCCTTGACAAAATCCCCCCTTCAGCTCTTTAGGTACTGGAAGGCTGCTATAATGTCTTCCTAGGGCCATCTCTTTTCCAGGCTGAACAATTCCAATTATCTCAGCCTTTCCTCACAGGAGAGGTTCTCCATCCCTCTAATCCTCTCCATGGCCTCCTATGAACTCTCTCCTACAGGTCAATGTCTTTCCAGTGTTGCTCTAAGTGGGGTCTCATGAGAGTGGAGCAGAGGAGCAGAATAACCTCCCTTGGCCTGGTGGCCACTCTGCTTTTGATGCAGACCAGGATATAGTTGAGTTTTTGGGCTGCAAGTGCACATTGCTGTCTCATGTCCATCTCTTTATCCACCAGCACCTTCAGTTCCTTCTTGGCAGGGCTGCTCTCAATCCTTTCATCCCATCTTATTTAGTTTTCCATCTTACAGCTCTGGGGGCAGAAATGACAATAAAAGTGACAAGGCAGGATTTTCCTGCAGGTCTCCTTCTGCTGGGATCATGGTAAAGTCATGGAAAGATTCACAGTCAATAATTTCCTGAGTGTCACTTTCAGAAATAGAGAGGGGTAAAGTGTGTTTATTGTCTCAGTCTTGGACTTAGGATCTCTGACACTTGATAAATTCTGCTTTTGCTTGACTCCCCTGTGTTCCCCTAACCTGCCTGTCTGTCCCATGCAGATGGTGGCCACAGTGGTGGGCAGAGATGGCTGAGACATCAAAGATCCAACTTGTCTTCACTCAAAACTGCCCTGCACTGAAGAATGCAGTGCATTTTCATGCTTTCTTTTCTCTCATTTTATAGGAATCTGTGTTGATGGTGAAGACATTCACAATGCAGAACTTTGTGGTCAGAGGAGATGATCCTTCCTGCCTCCTCTTAGCCCAGCTCCTTTCATAAGAAAGAGAAACCTTTCAGGTCTGAGCCAAATTGGGACCAGAGGCAGTCATTTCCAAGATGTTCAGTCTTAAATTTTCCACACAACCTCCCCACTCTGCAGACACCTAAGCTGGGAAGGTGTGTAACCTTAGGGTTCTGCTGTTGGGGCTTCCAAGACTTGCCTCTGCCTTAAATGATTTGAGTTGTACAACTATGAGAAATTAAATGGCAATCCTACATCAGTTCCAGTACCATCTTTTGTTTTGGGTCAGTTCTCAAAATGCAATGTCAACTAACTGTGAATTGCTTTCCACCCAGGGGCCCTGCTGCAACAAGGAGGTAAAGACTGGCCTGTTTCTACAATACCTGGAGAGAAGGGGTTCCTTGCAAGCTGCCTATATCTGTTCAATTGTCCTTTTTCACTCCAGTGTTTTAAAAGAGAAATGGCCATGCTTGTTCTCAGTGAAGGAGAGCATGGAGATTCTCAGCTTGGGTGGGTTTCAGACAGTGGATACACAGTGGGAGTGCTGGATGGAGAGGGAAAGGTTCAGAGCTGAGGATGCAGCCCTGCTATCTGTGCCTCCACAAGTAATGACAGATACCTCTTATTTTCATGGCCTTTATTCACAGGTCATTCACTTTTCCTGGTGTGTTGGTGTCCACAGTAGAGTTCTGGGTTTCATTACAAATGTCAAGACCGCGCAAATTAGACTGTGGAAAAGCTCTGCAGTATAAAATCTCTTAATCAAATGCACTTGTTTCTGAACAAACTTCCATTATATTAAATGTCCATCATCTTTTTGGAGCATATGGAGGAGGAACTCACCCACGTGGTTCAAGAAGGAGGCATTCACATTCCTGTATTTGGGAAATTTTCTGTCATTTGGATAGTTCAGCAGAAATGTTGAGAAGTGGTAGGTGAGTGTGTGGTACATCTCCAATTAGCATGGCCCTGTTAATAACCCTGAGAGTGACAGACAATGGGTATGAGCTCATTTCTGGAGTTTGTAGGGATTCTGGTTATCCAGGCCATTATCATAAGGCGTAGAGCATGGAATGCAAAGCAATTCTTCCTTGCCCCAGTTAAGAGTTCTGGGAAATGCGTTCAGCAGGCTCCTCTTTGTTAGAAAGTATGTTGCCTATTTTCCAAATAGATTTAGGCTGTTACCCCATCCCAATTCCTCGCTCCAGCTCTGCTCCCTAACTATATAAAGCCATTACATATGGGTCTTTTTACTGACATAATCCTCGACTGTACTAAAAAAGAAAATATTACATTTCATTCCAAGAGCTGTAAGAACTTCCATGAGGATATAAAAAGCAGGAAATTGGCCCTGTAAGAGTGGAGTACTCTCATATTGAATAGCCTTCAGGGGCTCCGTGTTGAAGGCTTCTTCCTAATAGCTAATGTAGGTTGGAACAGTTCAGCCTCTGCTTGAGAGGAAATGGGATTTGTAGGACTTTGCCAGTACAGGTTTACAGGGCTTAGGCCAAAGGACTGGTGTTCTGTGACCCTGTACAAAATCAACATGCTCCATATATACTGCACTAAGGAGTCTGAACATGCAGTACTGAGGAAAAATCTCAGGGTTTTCCACTCCATCACAAACTGTTCCTACCATAATGTTTCTGGACATCATTTGTCTTTGTCTTGTTTGTATCAATCCTCTTTAATCTGGACACCCTGCAGAGAGATGTGGAGGTTAATTTAAATGTATGAAGCTCTGGGAATAATGTTATTTATTATCTCAAACATCCAGTGTGCCTTGTATTATCCTCAGGTGATGAATTTTCCATTTCCAGTATGTCTGCATGCTGCAAACCCTGCTTCAGCAGCAGCATTAGAGATACTTCAGCATTGTGCTGGGTTTAAAACAAGATGACAAAAAAGTATGGGCAAAGTTTTCTAAGCCTTGTGCAATATAGTCATTATTAGGATGGGTGAGCTGTGCACCTGCTACTTGGTAATGTAGTTTGGAGTGCGTTTTCCCCCAAGAGCATTACTAAATTTTTAATGTATCTAATAATATTATTGTGTTAATATCCACAAGATTCAAATAAATTTGCACCCCAAAAGATGAGCCACTGCAGAGGCAGAATATGGACCAACATGTTTTGTAATTGACTTGCAGTCTATGTGTCTTGTATTATATATTTGAGAATCTTTTGGGGCTGGAAGATGATAGTGCAAAATAGATTATGAAAAGTAACTGACCTCCAAGTATCTTGCTTTGTTGTTAGTTCCATGGTCCATGCTAAAGAGTTGCAGGCTACAGCTTTACAGAGGAAAGTAAGTAACAACTAAGGGGAAAAATTTGCTCAAATAAAATGCAGCCCTGAGACGATACTTTGCTATAAAAATTAAAAAAAAAAAATCTAGAAATATTGAACCAAGGCTTCAGTTTCAAGTTCAAGATATTCTTTGTGCCTTTGCCAGTGAGTAAATAAACATGGTGAGAGAAGCTGTCAGTACAAGTGCTACAGGTGCTGGTGCCTCCTTCTTGGCCAAACTGTTTTCAGGCATTGTTTTCCCAGATCAGATATGCAAAGCTTCCCCTTATAAGCTCTTCTAATCCCTTCCACCTCACACATACTCTGAGACACTTCCCGTGGGTTTTTTCCCTGATAACTCTTTCAGTCAGGATTGCCAACATGCTTGAATAACTGTGTTTTATACAGAACCAGCCTTTTAGATGTAGATCTTCTTTTTAAATTCGAACTCCTTGTTAGCTGAAGTGAGAAGAGGTCACCCTTTATGGACTTGGTTGGTCCATAAACACATTTATTCATAGGGTGCAGTGGAGATTTTCCTGACAGTCTGGTCAATGATGCCAAAGGAGAGTCTGTCACACAGATTTTGATTGCAGGTTACCTTGGGGTTTTCTTAGATAATCACTAGAAAGATTTCTAAGCTTGATATGCAAAAGTACAATTTAAATCTAGAGTAACTTCCTCTGGGCAAAACACTGAACAGTTATACTTGGGGATATTGCATCAAGGTTTCAGCCTGCAGACACTGCGTGGCTGCAGCAGGCAAAAATACTCTGCAAAGTCCTCTTCTAGCAGTGAGGGTGTTTTAGAATAGCAGCGATTTGGCAGACAACCAGTAAGGGCTTGTTTTAAAGCGTCAGTGGTAAATGCATTTATGAGGGGTCAATTTGTGGAATGCATGATCCAAGCATAGGTTAAGGAGTCAAGAGTAGCTGAATTCTAATTCTGACCTTCTCTCAGGGCTCCTTGTGTGTGCACATGCAGCACCACAGAGGTTAAAGGAACATTTCTCAGGCTGCAAATTAGGAAATGCCCATGTTGAGTTAATCCTTGGAGTGTGCTGCATGGCCCTCTAGGACTCTTGGTTACGCTACTTTTTAGGATATTTTTTTCCACTCAACTTCTGTTTTGTTCTCTCTCCTGGATAGGTACCTGTCACTTAGGGAACAGCTATGTATTATTTTTCCCCTCCTAAATCATCAGTATGTACTTTATTTCTCGCACAATCAAACACTTCCATTTGCAGCAATATTAATCATTCATGGGCCTGGGCAGTTCCAGCACCAAGTACTTTGGGGCAGTAATAGAGTTCAGCTAAGGCAAACAAATCAATGGGATGGAGTGTTCTGCTGTTCTTTCCCACTGCCCTATTTCATCTCCCATAAAGCTGATAGACTGCTTTGGCTCACATTCACGTTAACCATTGCTCTGCACCTGATCAGTTTTCTAGGGATTGGGATAGAAGTTGCCCTTAAAATGTGATGTAGCCCAGAGAAAATGTGGATGCCCCGTCCCTGGAAGTGTTCAAGGCCGGGCTGGATGGGACATTGGCATCCTGGTCTAGTGGAAGGTGTCCCTGCCCATGGCAGGGGTTGGAATGAGATGATCTTGAAGTTCCCTTCCAATCCAAACAATTCTGTGATTCTATCATTGCAAATGAAGAGAAGAAATGTCCCACCCCCTGCAGCCTCACCAGCACTCAGAGCAGATGTTGAAGAGTTTTTTGCTAGCAGGGTGCATGAATGGCTTCATCTAACATACTGTGGGTCTGCTGACAGTCTCCTCCTTGATTTCAGCAGACTTTGGCTCAGTAAGTACCTCAGGAACAGCTCTGGTGTTAGCAGAGAATTTTCTGCTCTATTATTCACATGGGTTTTTAAAGAATGTCCACTGAAATCAATGTCCCTTTTTTCATTAACTACAGTTGGCTTTGGATCAGGCCTGGGAAGATGCACATCTTCCAGAAATGCCATCGGATGATTTCTTTAACAATCATTGAACAAAGATATACGAGTGCATGGGATGATCAGCAGGGAAGAAAGTCCCATCTCTCTTTTATACAGTTGGCTTCCTGCTCATATCAGCAATAATTTAGATAATTAAATTGCTTAGTTCAGTAGTTGGAAGAGGCACAATCAACAAGCTGACTCTACTAAGATGTCAGATGTATTAGTGTGCTGGGTTTTATATTTGTTTTTCTTTTTTGTGTGCGTGTGAAAAGCTGTATAATTGGACACTGTCTTTTTCACCCCCGGCTAACCTCTTCTTCAGAGGAGCATACCAAAGACATTTAAAATCACATTATGAATGCCAGCATAGTTACAACATTTATATGGCATATGGTGATGTTCAGTGGCAGCAGACGAATGGATGAAATCAAGCACAATAATAGAATCAGCCCCCCTTGAATTTAACAGTAAGACAAACAGTTCAGTGGTATAATTCAGTAAAATGCAAGTAAGAGCTCACATGTTTTAATGAGGAGTCTAAAATACATAACTGGGCATACTTTAAACATTGAACTTTGATTCAGTGGTGTTTGAACTTTTGCTCACATGAGGTATAAAAAGTTTTATTAAATCACACTCCTTAAATGCTCATCTTACTGTGACTCCAGGTTTATTTTGTTTTGTTTTATGAATATTTGTGGCTGAATCACTCCTCTGAAGAATGAGGGAGATCACAGAAAGTGTTCTGTGTTGTTCCATCTCTCACTCACGTGGGTTTTGCTGTGTGTGGCATCTCTCAAACCAGGACAGAAGAGCAGTGTCTGGAGAGGCTGAGATGGGGTATATCCAGAGCCAGTGCAAATTGCTTCTCCCAGAAGTGCAGTGAAGTTTTCTTCTCTGCCACATTCTCTGTGTCTGTCCCCCTCCGTGTCTTTTCCTTTTATTTTTTCAAGATGCCGCTCCTAAACAAGCAATTTTGTTTCTTATTTTCCACAAAAAAGTTTTTCATCCTTGTTTTCTGAATCTCAGTGTTGAAGTCTGAGTTCTCCTTTGGCTCTTTTTTTTTTTAATTGATGTTTTTTGCCCTGCATTCCTCAAAGAGTATTTACTTATTGTTCAAAACTAGAGAGACCTTACCATGGATTCTAACTGACCTAAAACTCTGCAGTAACCCCCCCAAAAAGCCATTCTGAAGATGAAAGTTATATAGAACTCATGCCTATCTTTTGCATATTGTTTGTTCAGCTGTGAGATGGTATGAATAGCTTTATGCTGTGCTTGTATTTTGGGTATAGAGGGCTCACTCTAACATTCACCAGCTTCTCAGCCAGGATGCCATTCCCACATCATGTTTGCATGTAGCCAGAAGTATTCACTTCTTTTTTTCTCATTAAACTATTAAAAATGGAGCCTCAGACACAGAGTCCACAGTTCAGTAATAAACTCGGACGTGATAGGATTTGTCAGTTCTTTTTGCAATATCCCTTAATGCATCACGAGGGAATCCCAAAGTGATGTTTGTGAAATAAAAAGAAAGTGGGAGGTATTTTTGAATTATGTACGTTGACTTAGGCCTCTTTGAGCAAAATTATTCCCACATGATAGGCTGAACTAAAAATAAAAATAAATCCATGTTGGTTGTTTGGAAATAGGGTTAAATAAAGAGAATTTCTTAGTCTTGGATCACTCTGAAACCTAGACTGTCCCAATTTTGGCTCCTTTTTGACCATTTGTCCTGGAAAGGGAAATAAATTGTGATCAGCTGCTGCAATTTCAAACTGGGCTCAGTATCAAAGTGGATGACTGAGGTGGGAAAGAAACATAACATTTTTAGCCCATTGCTAAAAATATTTTATTTCCAACCTTTCTTCTAACACCTCTGAAGACTTTGTTGCCATGACATGAGTCCTGTTAATGTGAATGGGGCAATTTTCTGTCACTGGTATATTTGTACATAAAGTAGTTTCAAGTTAAGAGACTTGGTTCAATTCTTTGTGCTATAAAAGTGGATAAAATGATATATTTTGGCCTGAATGCAAGAATAATATTGAACCATAAACGCGTATTAAAGCCACCACAAGTTATGATTATAGATTTTAAGCAGATGTTCTGATTTGATTTGTGGCTTTTCTTTTCCACTATTTTTAGCCTAAATGGCTGTTCTGAGACACCTTGCAGCATTCAAAGTGCAGAAGTGAGTTCTTGAAGTGTTTTGGCAAAGAGGGGAGATGAAAGAGGCCTCAGAGCCATCAGGCCAGGCCATGGGGGAAATTCTTCTGCTGGGGCAGAATCCCACAGGTACCAAGGGAGCCCCATCCACCAAGCTGCATCTGCTGCTCCCAGAGCCAGGGCTGTTCTGCTGACTGACACCAGCTGGTGCTCTGCTCCTTTTATCCTGGCCTCATGTGGGTTAGCAGCTGGCCAAGACTGTTTTTAAGAATGTATTTATAAAACTTCACAGCCGTGCAAGCCCAGATACAGAGAAAGGACGTGTTGAGCTCGGCGCTGGAAGTGCAGGATGTCACTTGGCAGATCTGATTTCCCAGCTCTTGCTGCTGCCACCAACCTGCTGTCCCATCACTTGTACCCAAAAACAATGTTTCCTAAAAAAATCCAGGGGAGCAAAAACCTTGGGCTGAAGGCTCCCACAGATATTTTAAGTAATGCCTGTCTTGATCCCTCTGCAGGCGGCTGCCTGATTGGTATTCCAATAACGTTCTTATTTAGAAGGAAATTCTAACTCCTGTAGGGCACAGTGGTATTTTCATGCCTTTTTTACCCTGCAGCCTTTTCCAGCTGGCTCAAACCTGGACACCTCACTGTCTGGTAGGGACATCGTCTGGCTGAGGTGTAAACTACAGCACCTGATTTTGTCCTTTGTACTTAGGATTGGTACATGAATAAATATGATTTTTAAAAAATCTTTCTTGTATTTATGTTGCACTGCTGGCAGATACTTCCAAATTGTATTTGCAGTGAAGGGTTTGTTATATGTATTGCTTTTCTCCTTGTCTGCATATGATACGGACTTCTGAAAATAACCTGTTTTTTTTATCTTTTGGAAAGAGCCTGTATTTTTTTGTGGGGATAAGGATTTATAGCGGCATCTTGACAACTTCATAAGGTTTTTCCTCTTTTTAATTTCCTAAACCAGCACGACATGCTGAGATACATGGTAGAGATAGGCCCAACATCTGACTGATCAAAATGGGTTTTGAACAAATGCTGACGCCACCATTCTTCCTGTCTGTGATTCCCACAGAAGCTTATTGCTTTGAAAATACCCTAGAAGGAATAATTGACCCTGCAGCAATGAACTACATCAGACAGTGTCCCCTTCATGACTTCTACCCAGCCATCAACAGTGAGAAGCAGACGTGCATGTTAAAAGACTGAGAAGGCACAACTTCCCCAAGAAAATGGACAAAGAAATCATTAGAATGCTTAAAGAGGAAAAGAATAAATCAGAAGATGGGAAGAAGTTTTTGAAAATAATGCCTCAGGCAGTGAGAGCTGCAGAGTGGAAGCTGGTTTCTACCTTCTATATGTGCAAACAGTAGATCAAACTGCAATGACTTTATGATATAATAAAAAAAAAATAAAACAAGAGCAGTAACAGTTTTTTTTTTTAAAGTGTCGATCTAGTGTTAGAAAGCACAGCTTAACTTTTAACAGCTCAGCCACTTTGCCTGGCTTTTCAGAATACCTTCTGATTTCAGTGACTCCACTCAAAGTCAACTCAAACCAAAGACCTTATACTGAAGATAACCCTGAGCTTTTGCACATCTTTAAGCCAAATAGTGGAAAGACATCTTTTGAAACTGCTGAGTTTGCTCCTACAAAGCAGGACTGATGGCAACAAATATATATACATGAAAACAGTGGTGTATTTTTAGCATTTGTCATTTTTGGGGCTCCAGAACTGAAAGCACTGATGGGTGAAGTGGCAACGGGTTGTGTGTGATTTGTAGTGGTTTGTATCTGGGCTCTGTGTTGTGTATCTCCTAATGATGAATGCGTGGGAGGGCCAGGTCAGGAATGGTTTCCACTCCAGTGCGCTGATTGTGTAGTTGGCAGTGGGCTCAATTAAAGTATAATAATCTGGTAATCTCTCTCCTGTTTCCATTCAGCTGCTTCACAGTGAATAGAGCCAGTGAACGAGTATAGCTTTTGAAAAGTAGGTGAACTCCTGCCTCTTTGTCTGAGCAGTTTATGTCTAGTCAAGTAAAATGACAGGCAGAAGAGGCGACTCTCCAAAACATTGCTCTCATGACTTGCATCACTCCTGCCGTTTGTGTTGCTGTGAGATAACACTTGCTCTTTATTTCCCTCTCTAGGCTGCGGGTTGGATTTCCAGCAAGCTTCACACCCCGGAGAAGAGAGGAGCTGATGTGAGAGAGGAGATGTGGATATGTCCATGATGGGAAGATGCTGTGTGTCCCATCTCTTGGTTCTTCTCACTCTGGTGTTCAGCGGGGACAGAACTGAGGCACAGAGAGCAGGTACGAGTTCAGTTTTCTGCCTCGTGCCCTGGAGCTGCTGGGGCCATCAGTTCTGGGAGCAAATCTATAAACAACCCAGGACATTTGCTGCTGGAAATACATAAAACAGACCTTAGGGATGGAGAAAGCTCAGGGGTCAAGGCTGTGATTTACCTGGGGTCTTTTGTTCTGTTTTAGGCTTAGAAAGTTTAGCTCAGCTACCTACAACAAGAAGAGCAGCTCATCACAGTTTGCTCTGGATGGGCTCCATCTCCCCCACACTGGCATGGAGATCACTTCCATTGCCTCCTGTGGGTGTCAGAGGACACCTGGTCAATCTTCTGCCTGGCTGTGACTTTCCTGTGAGCTAAACAGGACCAGGGCACTGTTCATATCCTCCCTTGGGTCAAGATATTTGAAGGATATGTTGATGTGGTGCTTAGGGACATGGTTTAGTGATGGGCTTAACAATGTTGGGGTAATGGTTGAACTTCATGATCTTAGAAGGCTTTTTCAGCCTAAATGACTCTAGGATTCTATGTTTCTCTACTGTCTAGTTGTTAGCATGGTCTCTGGCCCAGCTTTTGGCCTGGGCTCAGGAACACTCTCCCCCAAATGCCACTGAGTGCATAGAGGATGGTGTAGCTGAGGGACTGTTCTTACAGGAATTCTTGACAAGGACATGTTGGTTTTTGTGTGGCATCAATGATGCCACACCTCAAATTAAAAATTGTTCTAGACCCTTACAATTTTTTTATAAGAGGCCATTTTGAGATGGAGGTTTTCTGTCTCTTTTTCTAAGAAAGCTGCTATTCTAGGTAGGCTTGGGTAATTTATGAGAAAAGGCTTTTTTCTTTCAGTTTAAGGAATAGCTGCTTTACAGCCTTCTTATGTGAGCTCTCCATGGGTTTTTGGGTGAACGTTACCAGGAATAAATACTTAGTAACCAAAAAAAGGGAAATCTCACTTTTTTTTCCCTGCTTCTGGACCTGTCACAGGCAGAATATAGTGAAGCCATTTATATGTTCATTCTGTGCTTACTTTAAATAATTTTGGGCTTATGGCTTGTTTGTGAACTATTTTTAAAGGAAATATTGCAAAACAGTTGGTTCAGTGTCTGAGTAGATGAACACAACTCCTTGAATCATGCTCCCAGAGAGCATTTTGAAATTACAAAACTGAAATTTTACTTTCTATGAGTTATCTCCCATATTCCCTTAACATGAACTGAATTGTTTCTGCCAGTAAAAAGTACTGTTATGGCATTCTTGGAAAACAATCAATTTTGTCTGGCAGTGGACATTAGAGTGCTAAAAATGCAGATTAATATTTACTAAAAGCATTTCTGTTGCATTTCATCTCACTGCCAGCAGGTCTGTAAGCAAAGAATCACCAACGCAGAAATAAAAAAGATCCTGAAAGACCATCTTTTTCCTCCCTGCAATACTGCCTTGAATAGGCATCACTTTTTAAACCTTAACTCCCTCTTGTTTTAAGGCTCATTGCCCTTGAACACAGACAGGATTCATTCTGTCTGTTCTGTTTGTTTTGAAATTGCTGTTGTCTCACCTGCTGAGAGTCATTAAAATAAGTAGCAGGAAGGTCTGTACCTTGTGGGTTTTGCTCTCTAGTTAGTCTCACCTAATTAACATTCTTTCAGCCAGAATAGATTAATATAATAATGAATTTAGGAAGGAGGTAAGGTGAGGAAGTGTAAGCTACTTTCTTACCTTTTACTGTGATCTTTTATATTCTCCCAAAATCAAGCAGCACCACACTTGAGAGTCCAGCTGATATACACAGATGTAATGTAACTTGCATGCCATAATATAAAATGATATAAACCATCACCTCCACTCCCAGATTGCCTTCAAGAGAGTTTTCCCAGACAGACTTTTCTTGCTCAGGAGTTAGAGACAAGCACTCCCTCACTCACAAAATGCCACCACAGAACAATCCCACATGCAGGTTTTGGCTGGGATACAGTTAATTTTCCTCACAGTAGCTGCTCTGGGACTGTGCTTTGGATTTGTGCTGGAAGCAGTGTGGATGACACAGGGATGTTTTTGTTACTGCTGAGCAGAGCTCACACTGAGCCAAGGCCTTTTTTATTCCTCCTCACACCAGCCAGGAGGCTGGAGGAGGACAAGAAATTGGGATGGGACAAAGTTGCAGCCCCAAATGACCAAAGGGATATCCCAAACCACGTAGTGTCATGCTCAGAAATAAAACTGTGGGGGGACACTTGGCTGGACACAGTCCTGCCTGGGGACTGTGAGTCAGTCAGTGGTGAGCAACTCCTGTCATTTGCATCACTCCTCTTTCTTGGATTTTATTTATATCTCTCTGTTATTTTTCTTTTCATTACAGCATATTTTATTTTATTTTATTTTATTTTATTTTATTTTATTTTATTTTATTTTATTTTATTTTATTTTATTTTATTTTATTTTATTTTATTTTATTTTATTTTATTTTATTTTATTTTTTAAACTTTCTTCTCTCAACCCATGAGTTTTCCCCCTTTCACCTTTCTAATTCTCTTCCCCCCAGTCCTGCTGAGGGCAGTGAGTGAGGGGCTGAGTGGTGTTTTGTTGCCAGCTGGGGTTAAACCACAGAAACAGGTTGTTTCCAAAGAGATCCCATGTGGATGTACTGATCCCAGTCCCATGTGCAGAAGTTGTTCCCACAGTCCCTGCAGCATCTGGGATGTGCTGGGATGTGCTCTGCTACAGAAGTTAACACAGCAGCAGGTGATGCTCATTTCTCATCACCTGCCACACTCCAGGGTGCACATTCAATCACTCTCATGGTCATCATACAATGCCTTGAGCACTGAACTACTCTTTTATAATGCTTTTACTCTTTTCTGAAGGCAAATCCTCTCTCTGTAGCTGAGCTACCCACTCCCTCCTTTCCAGTGCTGTGGGTTGTTCTGGAATTCTTCCATTCCGGGCAGGGTCACAATCCTGGGGTAAGAAAAAGAGCCAGAGCTAATTTGTGTCAAAATCTGAGTGTGGGAGAAGACTTTTTGACCTTCCTGTAGGTTCAAATGCTAGAATTCAGTAGGAAATATGTAATTTCACCACTAGTTCAAACATGCAGTTGTACTTTTTTGAGCCATGAGACAAGAACTCCTGGAGAAGTAATGGTTGGTGACTGTGTCCAAACTGACTTTGTAGAGACTGACTTTTCAGTCTTAAAACTCATAATTTATTAGGGATTATGTTCTATAATAAAGGCTTCAATAAATATAAGTATATATATGTATATACACATTTTTTCCAGTTGGGGCATTACGTTGATAAATCTTGGGCATCAGTGGCACTTTTATGGATCTACTGCTTCCTGACTTGCATGTATCCAGAAACAGCTAAAAAACATCTCCTAAGGGATCTACTTTTTTTGGCAAGTGTCTGACAAATATACAACCAGTCTGGATTGATACAGAGTAAGCAAGTTGCAATTAAAATAGCTTTGTGTTTCGGATTATACAGCCTCATAGTGCAAATATCATGGTAGGAAGCAAAGGGATGGTTGTGGGGATAAGTGAACTTTTCCCTTACAATGCAGCTGCCCTTTGTTGTTGAGGAACACATTCCAAAATTCAGTAAGTCATCCTTTAGTCAATAGTAAGTGGCAGAAAGCCTCAAATTTGAAATAATCTTGTTCTAGACCTGCTATACCAACATATCATGCTGGGCAAAAGAACTGCTTCTAGCCAAACATAAATGAAGTATAGCATTAATGCCAGAGGTGACACAAAAGCTTCATTACTCAGGGTCAGGACTGGCACAGACAAGGTCAGGACAGGGCTTTTGATCTGTCCAGGTCATTTCAGAGCACTGCCTGAGCAAAGGCACTGCAATGAAGCAGAGAAAAATATCTTCATGTACTTGCAGGGGTGTAGCTGAAGGACTGAGCAGAGGTAGTTAGAAGCAAAGGAAAGGAAAGGGTTTGCATTTCAAAGTGAAGTCTGTGCTGCTCTGTAAATGTCCTGAAACTGATGAGGTGAATCACAAGGACGAAGGGCTGGGAATCTTCTCGTCCTCTGCAGGACAGGGAAAGGGTTTGCTGCCTCCTCCAAACTGCTCACTAGGGAGCTGTGTCTAGGGAATATTTGGTATATCTGGGGCTCTGCATTCATCTCCCCTTAACAATGTTTTCTGCCACTCTTGCAGGTTGCAAGAGTGTTCACTACGACCTTGTCTTCCTCTTGGATGCCTCCTCCAGCGTTGGAAAAGAAGATTTTGAGAAAGTTCGTCAGTGGGTGTCTAATTTGGTGGAAACTTTTGAGATTGGCCCGGACAAAACCCGTGTGGGTGTGGTGCGATACAGCGACCGTCCCACCACAGAGTTCGACCTGGGAAAGCACAAAACCCGCGAGGAAATCAAAGAGGCTGCACGAAAGATTCAGTACTATGGGGGTAACACAAACACTGGAGATGCTCTCAGGTACATCACCACCTACAGTTTTTCCAAAGAAGCTGGTGGGAGGCTTAGTGATCGAACTGCTAAGAAAGTGGCTATCCTTTTGACTGATGGAAGGAGCCAGGATTTTGTCTTGGATCCAGCCACTGCAGCCCATCAGGCTGGGATTAGGATTTTTGCTGTGGGTGTTGGAGAAGCCTTAAAAGAGGAACTTGATGAGATTGCTTCAGAGCCCAAGTCTGCTCACGTGTTTCACGTCTCTGATTACAACGCCATCGATAAAATTCGGGGGAAGCTGAGGCGGCGTCTCTGTGAGAGTAAGTAGAGCTTTCATTTCTGCAGAATTAGAATAGGTTCAGTTAGCATATAGATATGAAAAGCTGTGATTGTTTTCTTTCATGCTTACTCTTCTTTATTTTGGTGTCTTCTACTCAGTTCCAGTCTGTAAGAGATCACTGTTCAAGGCCAGGTTGGGTGGAGCTTTGAGCAACCTGATCTAGTGGAGTACTGCTCATGGCAGGGATTTGGAATTAGGTGATCTTTAAGGTCCCTTCCAACCCAAACTGTTCTCTGATGTTATGATTCTATGATTTTACGACAGGAGATGTGGTGGCTTTTTCTGGCAAGTCAGTATTAACTATAGATCAGCTTCCAGAGTAAACCACAAATTCCCTTTTGGCTGTGATATAGTTCAATTACTTTATAATAATTTGAACCACTGAATATGAGTAGTGACATCTTATTTATACCGAGATTTTGGTTTACTGTGTGTAGGACCCCTTCCCCCCTTATTTTCTGGCATTGTACTGTGAGGAGAATGCTCTGGGTGCTATTGGGAATGATCCTTAAGGAAGCAAAAAGATGTTTGTGCTTTTCTGCCTTTCAACATCTCAACTCTACAGACAACTGGTGCTCTCTAGTGCTCTGGCTGCCAACAGCATAAGCATTGGTGATGTTTTGAATGACTTTTAATGGAGAAAAGAGTGGGGGATTTGCACTACATAAATGACCCTGATTTTCCAGCTCCTTGGTGAAGAGGATGGGAATGGCATTGGTATCTCCCAATACTTTTACAGGAACTACAACCACACAGCCTGTTCTCCTTCCACCACTGATAAATCACTCTCTTGTTCTTAGTGACTACATGAAAGCTGCCTGGTTTTGCTGCTTTTTGCAGTGTGTGTTGTGATTACTGTGAACAGGCCTTGTATTTAATGTTGTGAAAATCTCTTATTGCTTTCTGTGACCTCCTTTTGTAAAAAAAAGATCTGGGATTATGTAGGGTCCTGAAAGATTTACAAGTGCAAGCAGGCAGAGTTAGTTGACATTACCCAGCAATATCAAGCTGTTACTGCTTTTTTAGCCTAAACATAAATGGGAAATGGATGGTGTAATCCCAATACAAATGGAAGACATGGGGAATAATGACTGTAATGCAGACTGAATGAGCTTGGTTTTTTTTCTGTGAAAATCTCATCCAATCATACACACAATTGGGCTCTAATAGAATATGGTAAACCCTTCTGATTGGCACACTTGACCAACCCAAACAATTTCCTGTTGCAGCTGCTGAACACCAAAAATGTGATTTTCCTTTGTAATTCTGTTACTTTCCTTTTCCAAAGCAAACATTTACTCTGCTTTGTACCTGGGTCATCATTTGTTGCCTGCTTAAAAAAATCTTTTACCTGCCTGTCAGAGCACAATACCGTCTGTCTGTGGCTTTCTGAACCCATCCTGTGTCCACACGGGCCATAACACTTCTCATTCGATTGCAAAGGATCACCAGGAGCATCCTTCATCCTGGACATGATGACAGCCACTCCAAGGTGTTTGCTTCTACCTGCACTGGTGAGCTCAATGAGGAATGGGGGCTGTGGTCAGTTCATCACACTTCTCTGCTGCTCCTTCCTCCTAGAGGGGAGGACTCCTCACAGTCTTTCCCTGCTCTGGCATGAGCTCCTTCCTCCACATGTCCACAGGAGTTTTCTCCAGCATGGGCTGGGTCACAGCCTCCTTCAGGCATCCTCCTGCTCTGGTGTGGGGTCCTGCAGGGGCTGCAGGGGAATCTCTGCTCCCCCATGGACCCCCATGGGCTGCAGCTCACCATGGGCTGTGCAGGGGAACCTCTGCTCCAGCACCTGGAGCATCTCCTGAGCCTCCTTCTGTACTGGTGTCTGCAGGGCTATTCCTCTCTCACAGTCTCACTTCTCACCTTTGATTGCAATTTCTCCTGCACAGTAACTTTTTGTCCTCAAATACACAATCCCAGAGTCTTCCCAACGTTTTTTTCTTCCTACATTTAAAACAGGGAAAATACTCTTTGGCAGAATCAGTGTTATCATACTTACTTAATTTATTGTTTTACATGCAGAAGGCTGTTAAGAGGCATGATGTTTAGATCAGGTCTAAAAAACCACGTAAATCTTGCTGAAACAGGGGATGAGGTAATGAGAGCACCTGCGGCAGAAATATTCTGTTAGAGATCAGTTAATTTTTTTGTTATCTGCATGTGTGAGGTAGAACTGTTTTGTGGGGTGAGAGAATGGAGATGGAGAACAGGACCAAGTGATTTCTTGTGCATGTACCTCTTTTAAATTCCATGTTAATGCAGTAGGAACAGGAAATGAGTTCACTGTGATGGCTTGGCCTTCGACATGTTTAGAAGATCAAACTTTTAACAACTATCGCAGTTAACTTTCAGTGGTTTTAATGACAGTTCTGCATAAAACACGAACATACAAACCACGGGGTGGGTAGAAAACGTGACCAGGGCACATGCCAAGCTGCTGTTTATTTTGTGCACATTCTGAGACAAAAGCATATATTGCCACAGCCAGGCTCTGGCTTTAATAGAAATAATCCTGTGTAAGCTCCAGGGAGACACATGAATCAAAGGGTAGAAATGGGAGGAAGTTTTTTCCGTACTGACCACTGATGAGTCCTCCGGTCCTGGTACTGCTACTGAAATGTGAAGTGCTGCAAATGCTGGATTTTATGCCAGCAGCTGTTCAGAATCTCTTGTCTCAGGTCTCCCTGGACATCTGGCCTAGACTCTGTCATTCCATCTTGCTATATTTGACTGAATTTATTGCTAAGAAGATGTCACTGAGTGCATTAATAGCATTTTAGCTCTCATTTGGTCTTGTGGCAGTAAGCATAACATAATCAAAAAATAACATGTCTGGCCAGTAGGACATTGTGGCAGCGGGAGATATTTTTGCCACATATCTCCATTACCTTCTGGACTATAGTTGGCTGGCAAGAATGGGTGATGCTTTCACAGGAAAGCAGGAGAGATAGATTCTGCTAAAATTCCAGAGATGCTACATGCTTCCTAAATACAGTTCCTGCTTTTATGATGTAGGGATAACAGCAGCCAGCTATGGAATATTTAAAAATATACTAGACCAAAGGACTGTCATCACATGAATCTCAGATACTTTGCAAACAGGAGATGAGGCAGAATTGTTTCAATAATTGTTTGGTACCAATGGTTTGTCATTGATTTCAGTTGATTTAGCGGGGTCTGTGATAAGATATGAAAAGCAATCACATGTCCAGACGATTCCCATCATTTATATTTCTATTTTTACACGTCTTTGTTGACTTTGAGTAGTCTATGAAGTGCATAAAATATAAGACATATGCTACCACTATTCTGTTACTGATGATGAAGGGCTTCCAGCCTTCAAAGCAACACCCTGAACATCCGTCAAAAAGTCTGAAAGCTTCAGAAATGTCTTTTTTATTAGGTTGCCTTTGCCCAGGTTCATGATATATTCACAGAAGAGAATAGCAAGCTGTTTCTTCTTGGCCTTTAGTGTTAAAAATACCTCATGCACAGAGACCATGACAAAGGGTAGGCATCTGAATTGCCATATCTTGGCTGGCACTTCCTGACATAAGTACAGTCAAATCTCACAGAAATACTGAAATATTGGAACATATCAACACCTAAGGATATATTCCACATTTTGCTGCTTAAGAAGATGTCCAGATTAAGTGCAGGTACTAAGAATTTGACCATCACTTGAAAATCTAGTGACTTTCAGCTGGCTTTGGAAGTCTGTTAAAAGCTCAGCAGACAACTGCTGCTTTTTGAAAAGCTGCAGCTGGGCAGTGACCCAGCTGATGTCACCTCTGATATGTCCTGCTGCTTCTTGATGCTGCACTCCCATAGCTGTTGTGGAGCCCTTCTCAAACTGTAACATCTCTGTCTTCCAGCAATCATTCATGGTACAGGATGATCACTCATCCTTTCATCACCACATTTGCTGGTTAATTGCAGTTTCCCGTGAAGACATGAAAGGTCTGACAGAATTTCCAACTGATTTATCCTTTATTTGAAACTAAAGGAAAAAAACCTTTTCATGGATGTGAGGAGACAAAATGTTTGTTTAGTGCTGATCTTCTGCCATTTAGTTGAAGGACTATCTGGCATCTTTTGGCTTCAGGAAGCACAGCAGAGATATTCAGATATTATTTTTCTCTTACAGAACTTTTTATTTTCACGTAAAATGTCTGAAACTCTCAGATCTAATTTTCCACTTGGTCCAGTTATTACCAGCTTAGAGAGAAATGGTTCCAGAGCTGCTGTCTTTGAAACTGTGTGAATGAACTGTGGCTGCTGGCTGTCCCCCAGTTTCTCCACAGATCATGCAGAAGTGACTGGTTTCCCAGCTGATAACTACAGTTCTGTTCTGGCACTGTGTAAACTCCACATCATTTAAATGCTGCATGTCCAAAGAAGGGCATCAAAGCTGGTGAAGGGTCTTTATCATGAGTCCTTTGAGTACTGGCTGAGGGAGCTGGGAGTGTTTAGCCTGGAGGAATGCAGGCTGAGTTGGAATCTTATCACTCTCTACAACTCTTTGAAAGAATAATGCCTTAAATTTTTAGCTTTTATATTTTTCAGATCCTGTACTGCATTAGTGTATAACTCTGAACTCCAGGTAGAGTGTTATTGAGTTCTCTTCACATTTTGGTCAGACAAAACAATCCCTCTAGGCCTGAGATCCAAGGACATCCTCAGCCTCAGGCCCCCAAAATTATAAACAAAAGTGAATTGGGACAAAGAGCAAACTGGGGGAATATGACTTCATTACCTGAAGCTGTAATTGGAGGATTAACCCTGATATGAAAATAGACCAAACTTACATCTGTCTGAAAAACTCATGACCATCATCCATCTTGGGTGTAGCCTCTGTAAGGCTTTTTCACTGCCCAGGGTTTATCTACTGAAGGCCTTTAATAAAGACCTCTTTTATTTTCAAACTCTGTCCAGCCTGTGTTCTAGACAGCCATTCCAAGGCATCATAGCCAGGTGGGGATTTCTCTCTTCTCCTGGGTAAAAAGCAATAAGACAAGAACAAATGGCCTCAAGTTTCACCAGGGGAAAGATTGGATATGAAGAAAAAATTCTTTACTGAAAGGATTGTCAAACAGTGGAAGAGGCTCTCCAGGGAAGTGGTGGAGTCACCAGCCCTGCAGGTATTTAAAAGTTGTGTAGGTGTAACATTGAGGGACATGGTTTAGTGATGGACCTGGCAGTGCTGGGTTAATGGTTGGACTCAATGTTCTTAAGGGTTTTTTCCAGCCTAAACAACTCAATGATTCTAAATAAATTCTTATTTTGCTTGGTACTCTGAAATGAATAGGTTTATTCTGAGATTTGCAACAGTGCTGTTTTATGACCAGCCTCACTTCTAAAAAAGAAAATCTTATTCTTCCTAACTTCCTTCTCCCATCTGCCAGCACATGCATTTATGTGGCCCCACCATGAACTATAGCAGGAAGCCAATGAATATTTTTGTTCCCTTTCCCAGATTAGTTTTTACTTAGATTTATTTCACCATGCTGTCCCAGGGGAGGAACTGCCACAAGGTGAGAGCAGCTAACTAGGAGCAGAAGGTCTGGACTGTGTCCTTTGGTGCAGTGCTAGCTCATATCAGCTTGATGAACATCAGTTGAGGACTTTAGAAAACTGAGGAAAATCCTTCATGTGCTCCCCATGCAGACCTGAGCCTGTGGTCTGGTGTGCTCTGGTTTATGCTGGGCATGACGTGGATTGCTGGGCAGGTTTTTCCCATTCAAACTCCACTTCTAGGTTTCAGCACAACTTGCTTGCCTTAAATAAACAGCTTGCCTAACAAAAATAGCCCACTGCACGTGGATCTCTTCAGGATCCTGTCCCATTTTCCTTAAACAGCCTTTCCAGTAGACACAATTGTGGCTGTTTTACTGCTGCCCCAGCTCCTGTTCAGGGAGGGATGGCAGAGTTCTCCCTCCTCAGACTCACTGTGTCTGGCTGGGAGCATCTTGCTGGAGCTGTTGGTGGGAGGGATGAGCAAGATTGCCACCACCTTCACTTAGACACAGACTGTCTGTCAGTGCCTCCAGGCAGCACTTTGATATTTCTGTGCACACGGGTAGCTTTTCTCCTCCAGAATGGATGTTAACTCTGTTAGAGCTTCAGAGAGTGATTTATTGATTTATTTTCATTCCCTTGTAGTTTGGAAAAAGCAATGTCTTAGACATTGCCTTCAGGATGAGGATATTTCAGCATCTGTGGCCTGATTTCTTCTTTATGCTGAGGGAGAAAAGGTATGAATCCAAAAGTCATCCAAAACCCAGAGATTTAGAAATAAGTCTATGACAGAAAATGGTTTTACTTCTTTTCTTTGATGCAGTTTGTGAGAAAAGGAGTCTGTTCCAAACCTGCAACTTCATGCAGACCACTGAGAATATTAATATGGGACTCTGAAGATAGGAATATAATAAAATGAGATCAATTAAACCTTTTGCACTTGTCTTTCTTATCTCTAGCTTATTTCTTTAGCAGTTACAGACAAATAGTAGCATCATAAACCACAGGCAATCACTTTATGTAAAGCAGTGAATCTCTGAACTGCCAACAAAATCATGTCTGAAATCACAAAATCTGACTGGATGATAACATCTCCCCTAGATTGTAACAGGTTTTCTTGCATTTCAGACAAGAAAGCTTTCTGAACAATGTTTGATGTACAGTAAAAATAATTGTAAAGGCAAAGACTCAGATAAAAGTAAGTCCCAGATTCAGAAAGAAATATTGAGACAATCAGAAAAAACATGGGTCTCAGAGCCTTATGAAAAAGTAATGTCCTGTTTGGAGAAAAAAAAAGAGGGGGGGAAGGTGGCTATGGAAGGCATTTCTAAATAATGCAGAAGTGAAGGAGAAATACAGAAATAAGAGCAGGCAAAAAGCTGGAACATATTCCTATGTGCTGGAAGTAGTTTGTTTTTCAACCGTGTCTGCAGCCTGCCTTGATTTTGCAGGAGCTGTGGATGCTCAGCACTTTCAATATTCAGCTGGGGAGCCCAATACTTCTCCAGCTGCAATCAGAAGGAGCTTTTCTGTCTCCAGTGGAGTCCAAATGATGGGGTAAAAGAGACAACTCATCCTTGGGGCAGCACTGTCTCTCTTGGTGTTTGATGGACTGCTGAGGAATTCTCAGCAGGAAGAATAACCTCTGAAGATGACCAGATGCTCAGCAGGAGACAAGGGCAAGGCACTCAAAAATCTCAGAGTCTTTAGGTTTAGTTACAGGCTTTTCTGCCCAAGATAAACAAAGCAATGAGGAGAAAACTGTTGACATGTGGCCTTCACAATCCAAAATACTTTAAATTTCAGCAGATTTGTACAATCAGGGCTTTCTTCCTCCTTCATTTACAACCCCTAAACTGGCCTCAAACTGAAGGGACACCAGTTACTTGAAGTCTCAGTGTTCTAAGTCTGCTTTGTTGTTAATTTTTATGCTTTATGTGACTATTCACATCCAAAACTAATGGTAACTCCCAGCAAAATCTATAAATGGAGTAGATCATTGTCTGCTGTGGTTAGGTGCACCTGCACATTAAAGATTTCCTCTGCTCTCCCTCTATTTGGGGATGTAGTTCTTAGGATAGGGAAAGTCTAAAGAGGTGCTATGGAGTTTTATTCCCAGTTTTCCTGATGGTAGAATTTACAGGAAATGATAGAAAAGGTTGAATCTCTATCAGAGCATGCAAAATCCATGCACTGTATTAAAGGTCCCATCACAAGATATTATACTCCTAAAACCCAGTGGGTTTCCTGAAACCCCCAGCTCCTTATAAAATGATTAATTCTGTAAACCCACTATTGCAATGGTGAGCTTGGTCTCTCAGGCTGGTGGGATTTTTGTGTTTTTTGCTCCTGGCTCCATAAATTCCAGCCTCAAAGTCTTGTGAGGAGTTACTGCAATGAGAGCTGCAGATCCTGTGATTCAGCCTAATGAGGGAGTTTGGAGGTACCATGGGAGATCTTGGATTTCAAAGGATGCAGTGGTTGCTGCTCATGGGCTGCCTGCAACACCTGGGAACAGGTTTGGCACAAAAACTCAACTTTCTCTTCAAACAGATTAACCAGAAAATTTGTGACCTTTCATGGTGTTGAATCAAGTGTATCAACTGATAATTGAACTAATCTTAGAAACAATTTCACAGGCAGAACAGAACTATAAAACTGTATTCAGAGCTAGATAAGTTGACACATTAACACCTGGAACAAAATGGGTAGGACCACCTACTTTTAAGATCTGGGATGAAACCATTGCTTCCACTCCTGTGTTCAGCTGAGGTGTCTTTACAAGCCAGTGTTATTTATTTCTGTGACCAAAGCAAAGCTGGGCATTTCAGTTTTAATGGCTTATTTTGAAGCTGTAGGTAGATCATAAAATCATAGAATGGCCTGGGATGGAAGGGATCATCTCATTACAATCCCCTTGTCATGGACAAGGACACCTCCCACTAGACCAGGTTCAGGACTCCATCCAACCTGGCCGTGAATGCTTCCAGGGATGGGGCATCAGAGGGGTGAACAGATCTGTGACACCTGTAAACCTTGCATGGTCTCTCTGCAACAGAGATATTCATGTTATTACTAGAGTTCAAACTCAAATGATACAATGATTTTCATTCTTACCACTTGGTAATATGAAGTGGTGCATCCTCTCTACTGTGGAAGTTTGTAAATTCTGCTGAATTTCAACTTTTTGCCTTACCTTGCCTTGCCTTGCCTAATAAAATAAGCAAACAAACAGAATTGAATTCTAATGTACCAGTCTGTTAAGAATATTTTTTCCTCAGTGGTAGAGCTGCTGTGGTTTAACTGGTGGGCTATTTTTGTTAGCAAATTGTAGGGTGAGGGATTCAATCCCATCAAGTTCCCTACAAGTTACACCCAAATACCAAATTCTTTTTCAAATCAGTAAGCTTGTTTATGATGCAAAACAAAAGCAGTGGGACTTCTCTGACACCTTGGAGAACTGCTTTTTGATAAAGTTAATGAAGTTCTTTAAAATGAAATTAAGAGATTATTGCAAGATCTACTGTATTAATGTACTTAAAAATGGTGGAGAATAGTTCTAAGTTCTCCATAAAATGCTTTTTGGCATGCTGTATATTTTGTGAACTGTGAGTACTGCTGCTAATCCTGGCCAGAAGTAGGGAAGGTGTCTTTCAAGTGAAGTAGTTCAATCGGATAAGGTGATTTTTGTCACTTGCTATCCTTGTCTGTTGAACAGCAGGGTCATGGGGCATCAGGTTCCTAAACTCCATTCATTTCCTTAGGGATTAATAGTCAACATTCAGTGTCAGTTTGGCTATAACTTCATCTGTACTCTAGGAAACACAGGAATTTATTTATAAAATGCACATATATATGTATATATTTGAGTTTGTGCATAGACCTATGTTTGTTTCTCTATGTATAAACTCTGAAAAATAAATCTGTGTCGTTTCAGCCTTTCAGACTGAAGTATCAGTCTTTTTCTACAGTGAGGCAGATAAAGCTATAACATGTTAAAGCTCTAGAGAGGATGAAATGCAGGAATTTTTACTGCAAAGTGACTACACACAATCAAGCCAATCCACCACCTCTGGGTGAGACTTTATTAGCTACATTGTCATAAGAATCACTGTGCTTTGTCCCTCCAGGGTTTTTCACCAAATTGATAGCATATATTAATTCTGTTTATATATTAGTTCTACATCTACTGTAAAAACCTCTCTGATTTGGCACTGAAGATGCAACACCTCTGTTAGAGGCTGCAACATTAATGTGACACAGGTGGGATGGTGCAGCAGAATTTTAGTCACTAGTGCTGAAACTTTGTGGCAAATGACTCTAATAGCTCAGATCAAAGGGTGTTTCTGAGTTGAAGATTGATGTTGGACCACAACTGAAAACCATAGCTAGAATTAAACAATTTGTATCTTTGGTAAGATTCATATCATCTAACTGCAACAACCTGAAAAGTATTTGTCTGTGCTCTTTTGATAGTCAGTGGAAAGGAGTGGACATCTCAAGAGAATGTTTCATTCATTTTGAGGATGACTGAGACAAGTGACATGATTCAACCTCGGAGTGCCTCTCTCTTTTCATTCACTTTTGAGAGAGCTCAATGGATTCTTTGCTTTAACAGCCAACAGCAAAAGAGTTGAACCTTTCCCTGCCACATTCTGGGAATGCAATAGTGTTTTTTTCCTTATGCCAGTAAATTCAGTCTGCTGGAATTGATATTACTGATGGATATTCAGGTCTCTGGGTATAATTTACATTACTGATGGATATTCAACGTTGTGGCAAGCTCAGGTGGATGTGCTGCATTTCCCACCCAGCTCCCTGATGCTGCAGGGTTTGTGCAGTCGAAGGAGACAATGTCAGTTCAGAGAGCTGTTATCAAGTATTGCCATATGCTTAGGGTCAAACACTGTACTGCCAAATTTATTTAATCCCTAAGGGACTACTCCAGTGAGAAGAATGGTTCCCTCTCCCTTATTTAGGCTTCTGCCTAAATCTTGTGATAAATTGGTTCTTGAAGTTAACTGTGCTGTGATATTACCTGCTGCAGTCTGTTGACTCATTTATAGCAAGGAGATAATGCTTTAAAGAACAAATAATGGCTGCAATACAATTAAGAGTAACTGAGACAGCTTTTTTGATTACTATTATTGAAAGATACCTTTGTTGCTAATAGCTTTTTTGTTGTTGTTGTTAATTGAAGCGTGAATCCACTCATGCTTAATGATCTTTCCAGTTCTCACTGTGACAAAGTCAGACCCCCAAACCAAACTGTACTTTGCTGGAACCAAAATGGAAAGGATGCCAGCTCAGACCAGCTTGAATGTAAACCAAACCCATGTTGCTGGTGCATCCTGGTTGTCTTCTCATAGACAGAAGCTAAAAATTGACTTGGAGGACCTGGTGAACAAACCCAGTGGAAGAACTTCTGTGGTAAATTCATCTTGCTATGAAGGGGATTAAGAAGCTGACTTTGAGCCAGTGGAGTTCTGAGTATGGGTTAAGGTAATTAAACAATCATTCTTATCTGATTATTATCTGTTAGAAAAAACAGAAATGGCTTTAAACTGAAAGAGATAAAATTTGGATTAGATAGTTGGAATACTTTGAGGGTGGTGAGGCGCTGGAACAGGTTCCAATGGTACAGGACTTTGGTGTAGCAGAAGGTGTCCCTGCCCATGGCAAGTTTGGAACTGAATGATCATTTAGGTCCCTTCCAAACCAAACCATTCTATGGCTCTATGATTTATTCAAATTTTCATTAAATTCACTCTGGGTGCCTTTTGCAGAAATGTCCATGTGCATGGCACCTCTGCAGTAGAGTGCTGGTTTTGGCTGGCATGCAGTTAATTTTTCTCACAGTGGCTGGTGTGGAGATATGTTTTCGATTTCTACTGAACACAGTGTTGACAATGTAGAGATGTTTTTGTTATTGTTGAGCAGGGCTTGTCTGATGGAATACAGCATGCCTTGTCTCAAATATTTTGACTTGTATATAAACATAACACATATAAGAAGGATCATGTTAGAGAAGGATGTGCTCAGGACTAACAATCCCTTGGGGACTGAAATGATCCAGACCAGCCTTTGAGTCACAGATTTCTGAAACCTCAGTGCTCTCTGCTGCAGCACACTGCACAGACCAGGCACTGTGGAAAGGTCACTTGGGTGTCTAGACTAGGAAACTGAACATCCATTTTTCTCAACTCCTGACACCATATTTCCCTATATATTTTGACAGTGTCCAGCCCCAAGAGTTTTTCCCCTTGAGAGAGGGCAGATGTTGGTCATCATGTTCCTTCCCTAGTCCATCTTATTGACAACCTGCAGTCACCACTCCCACTCCAGAGAAATAACCCCACTTCTACACCTGTGGCTCTACTGGAGCTCATGGCTCTAATGAAAGGGCAACAGAGTATAAAAATAGAAGAAAATCATAATTATCCTTGCTTATAATGAATAGGACATGAGTCTTAGTTGAACTGTGAGTGTAAAATACTCACAAAATATAACAAAATGTACTGGAAAATTTACTGTGTTAGTTTATTCAGGGATGTATATAACTATTCCTCCAAGCTCTCAGAGCTCTGTACTGCAATAGTGAGTCATGCATGTTGATCTTTAACAAAGTTGCTTAAGGACAAGTGTAACATTTGCAGAACTGCGAATCTTTCAAAAATTCAACATCATTTATGCTGGCTGTTCTGATTTCTATTAGCAAGCATAGAAGCAGATGCCTGTCTAAGCTACCTGCTTGATAAACTGTTCTTTGTAGTGACCTTGATAGTATCCTGTAGAATTAATTTCCTGGGCTAATATTATATTTATAATTTATTTATCACCAGCTGAGTATTTACGTGCTCACAGCTTTACAAGCTGTAAGACACTGTGGCTTCACGCAATGTAAGATGGTACACAGGAATCTCTTTAATGTATGACTGGCTCAGAATCAAGGATTTTTATCATCTATAATTAGGAGTTTATCCCAGTGGGTGGGATTTTTTTTTCATTGTAAATCCTATTGCATACTATTATTTAGTTAAAAATACTGTCCTGTGTGCTTGCTGACAGCACAAGAAGACAGAATAGGAACTCTAAATAAATGGAATTAGTGGATGGGTTGTTACACCCTCGTACCACATTCATCTCTGCAAACTATTTTTGAGTTGATTATAAGTAATTTGGCTTTGGAGGTCGATATTTTTATTTGTTCTAGGGGGCCTGTAATAAAGAAAAGTCTCTCAGCTTTTTACTTTGATTTCCATGGGTACATGCCTTGACCATAAAATGCTAAGTGTTACTGAAATGTTGAAACATATCTCTTAGTCTCACAGGGTCAAGAAAATTCTTTCTTGTTCAGATCCTAGAGGAGGTTGTTTCCTTTTTATTTTTTTCTTTTTCTTTTTTTTTTTTTTTTTTTTGGCATTAGTCTCTATTTTGGAGCTTAGAGTAGTTTCACTCCTCTGTGTTTATGTAATATCTTACTGCTAATTTTCCACGAAGTAGTAGTGTGCAAGATAATAAATGTTTAATTAACCAAACATCTGAGAAAGCATTAGACTGGCTTCTCACGACTTTATACAGCTATTTGCATACATTCTGAGTTATTTCTAGTGAATCCAATGGTTTTGTTAAGCTCACACAGCAGGGCACTAAAAGACCTCAGAAATAAACCTTGGCTGAACAGATTTACATGTGGTACAAATCCCTTCCTTGTGGGGTGCTCTGAAGATTTTCCATGAGATGTTTGATGCACTCAAGTGTAATGAAGATGCACTTTGGGTCACAGAGATCCAACCTTTTAGTCCTAAAACTCCTAAAACAGGAGCTGGTAGCTCCTGTGCTACCAGCAGGGAAGCATGTGAAACAGAAGCAGAAATTCTTAGGAGATGGTTCCTCCCTGCTGGCTGTATGCAGAGGTTTTACCTGTGGGGCTGGGGGTGTTCCTGCACCTTCTTAGTGTGCTCAGCACAGCCCAGCTCTCAGGAGGGACCTGGCCTGGCTCTGCAGGTTTCTGGATGCTGTTTTTGTTTCATGTGTGTTCCCTGCTCCCTGACAGGCACCTCCAGCATGGTGCCAGGCTGAGGTTGTGTTGGTGCAGTTCAGGAACGGTGCATGAAGCTGTAATTGTGAGAGGCTCACCCTTTCATCTTCTGTCCTTTCCTTTTTTCTTCTCAATAATTGTCTCCTCTTCACCACAAAATGCACAGGAGAAGAACAGCTTTTCAGGAAAAGTGTTTTCTACCCGTAACTCTGTGGTGGAGTGAGAGGCAGAAATGCCAAGGAGAGCAAGTAAATTGATGTCAGTAAGTTCACAGTCACAGAGGTTATTTTGTCTGTGTTTTCTCTTCCCCCACCACCCCTCATTATAGAGTAAGCTTCCAAGTAACCTGCTATCACCAGAACACAGGGCACTGAAGGCACCAAGGGCCCTCTCCCCTTCATTTGCTCTGTCCCAGGGCCTTGTGACTTTTCTCCTGTGGTTAGATGTGACTTCAAACTGAGCAGGGGATGAATTGTTGATCAAGTCAGTGGAAGGGGCTGGCTGCTCATCTCATTGTGGATTTCTGGTGAAGAATGGTCACTGATGGGGGACTCCACAACTCCCATGGACTCAAGCATCCCCCACAATCTATCCTTTAAATAAGTCTCTTTTGGAATACAAGCATTCTTTATTTTCTTCTCTTCTAGACTCAGTTCTTTTTATAGCATCTGCCTTTTTTATAATGTATGTACATGCACACACATCCATATATATAATTGGAAGTGAATGGAGTGATTTTCTCTCAGTTAACACAAATAAAATCTAGGGAATGGAAACCACAGGGGTGGATAAACATGCTATTCATGCTGGGTGGATCTGTGCTCCCATGGGGGGAGGTGAGTGTCCTAATTTCAGAATAGTACAGACTGAGTTTTCATTAAATCAGTAGATGTTTAATTATATAATTTTGAATAGGAAAGTGGAGAACGTAGACATATCTGCAATTAATCTATAATTATATAATAATTTCTGTAGTTTTGTTGGGTTTTTGGTGGTTTGTGGGTTTTTGGTTTTTTTTGACACATTGATGATTTTCCTGGGGTTGGTGGGAACCATGAAAAAGCAGCTGAAGCCCCTGTAGAGCAAGCATTGCCTGTGTGTTCTCTCCTGCTCTTGGGCTGAACTTTTCATCCCATTTTAGTCTGGAATTCCAAGCTGGATGGTAAGTTTGATTCTCCCTACACTTCTGGGTTTGTAGTTGAGGAGGAGCTGTGCTAGGGTGACAGCATGAAGAAATGGTTAATGTTGACTTTTACCAAGCAAAACAACACATTGCTTACTCCCCCATGAGTCTGCCAAGCAACATTTAATCTTCCCTGCTGGATTCACTCATTCTGCTATGGCAGCTCTTTTTAATGAAGGTGGAGAATAAAGTGATGAATTCCAGCTGTGGGAGGTGGATCCTCTCTTGGTTAAAATGGGCCAGCTCAGGGAGTGGTTCTAGTAAGGTACACCATGGCAACATTAACTCAAAAGCAATTACATTTAGAAGCTCATTATAGAATTATAGAATGGGTTGGAAGGGACATTAAAGATCATCTATTTCCAGCTTCCTGCCATGGGCAAGGATACCTTTCACTGGATCAGGTAGCTTAGAGATCCATCCAGCCTAGCCTTGAACTCTGCCAGGGATGGGACATCCAAAACCTCTCTGGTCAGCCCATCCCAGTGCTTCACCACCTTTAGAGTAAAAAAACCCAATAAATTTCTAATATCTAACTTAAACCTACTGTCCCTTCAGTTTGAAGCCATTCCCCCTTGTTCTGTCACTCCAGGTTCTTGTAAAAAGTCTCTCTCCATCTCTCAGGTGTTGAAAGGCTGCAATCAGGTCACCCCAAAGCCTTCTCTTTACCTTCTGAATAATCCAAGTTCTCTCCACCTTTCCACCTTGGACAGATGTCCCATCCCTCTAACCAACTCGGTGGCTTCCTCTGGACTTGCTCCCACAGGCTGATGTCCTATCTACATGTATAAGGAAGTTAATGCAAATAATAGATTGAATGTACATGTGCAGGTTTTTTATTTTTGGCTGGGCACATACTGTGTGATGGAAACTTGGGCTTGATTGGTATTTGTGCAAGATGTCAAGAGAACCATGACACTGAATCTTATCTTTAAATTACTCTTTCATATGGACTTGTACATAACCTTGCACTGACTAAGAAAATTCATGCCACATTAAATTCTGGCAGTGGCAATGATCTAAACACCCAAACCACCTGTGGAAGAATATATGAGGAGATATGACCATCAGTACTCATCTGGCCTTTGGAGAAGTGTAGAAACATGGAAATAGAGGGCACATCATCAGTGTTAAAAGTTGTTGCACTGATTGCCTGAATCCCTTCAGCAAGACAAAAGTGGAAACTAGAAGCTGCTCTTTAAGGGGCATGTAAGATTCACTTTTTTCTAACTGAGCTTAGTTAATGCCTGAAAAAAGATCACCTATGAGGCTGGTAGAGTGTGCTCTAGCTTCCTTAAAATGCAGGCTGATGTCTTTTTAAGAGGTGAGGTCTTGTTAATCTGAACCTCAAGCTGCTGGCTTTAAAAGAATTTTCTTCTGGGAAAGATCCTTTTCCAAAAGAGCAGATATTGCTGTGGAATATGAGATGTCTGATGTTGTGTGCAAGAGGCCTTGACACTGGCTATAGTTTTCTGTAGCTGTAAAATTTCTGAGTCTGGCAAAGAGATGGAAAGAAAGCTTCGTTGAGAGATCACCAATATATTTTCCTTGTGCTTTCTTCCAGCAGAAAATCCACCAGAACCTCTCTATTAGACCCTGAGCCTTCAGACCTTGGAGGAGGGATATTTTAATCTCTAAATGTCTACATATATAGGAATGTTTGCAGCATCTTGGTCCTGGCATGGGTGGAAGATAGGAAGAAAAATAAAATGGCAAACGTGGCCTTTGATTAGAAGACAAACTGTGCTCTAATGGAGGTGATTAGAGACAAACTGTAGACTTTGTTTAGCCATAAGGCAATAGAGTGATTTTCTTGTGTAGTGGCCTGGAAGGTTGCCAAGCTGTTTCTCAGTAACTAATCCCGAGTCAGTTATGGGCACAGAAAACAACACCACATATCCAGCAGTTTCCAGGGGAAGGGGTCAGACACTGATGGTGGTGATCCCTGCAGGGAGCAAGTTTTCAATTTCCCAGCAGGAGCACCGGGTCCATATCACTCTCCCCAACCCATCTGCTTCCCAGAAAGGCAGTGGGGGAGCAATTCCAGAGAAGCTGGCCTTGGATCATTATAAAGACAGTCAGTTCTTTGAGAAGCTAATGATGTGATGGCTAGTGAATGGGTGGGAAAACACAGATCCAAGATGGATCAAGCGTAACTATTAAAGGACTCAGGATTTCCTTGTCTTACTTCTTATCTCATATGAAAATTCCCTCCTTCTGTAACACTCTAAAAAAGCATGTCCTACCAAAGAATTGCACCTGTGTGGGCCTTTGTAAGATGGAGTCACTGTCACTGGCCATGACAGCCACCAGTAAGAGCTTAAGGCAACATCCTGTGAAGCTGACAGTACCAGTGTTACAAGTGACCACTGGCACATTCTCAGCATGAACTTGTCTCCTTCGTGCTCTACTGTTATTATGCAATCACAGAATTATAAAAGTGAGAAAAGCCCTCTGAGATCATTGAGTTCAACTCTTAACCTATCACTGCCATGGCCAGCACCAAACTTTGTCCCTCAGCACTCCATCTACACATTTTTTATGTGCTCCCAGGGATGATGATTCCACCATTTCCCTCAGCAGCCTCTTCCAATGCTTGACCATCCTTTCAGTGAAGAAATTGTTCCCAATATCCAATCCCTGGTGCAACTTGAGGCCATTTCCTCTTGTCCTCTTTGCTTGTTACTTGGGAGAAGAGACCAACCCCCAGCTGGATACAACCTGAGCCTCCTTTTCTCCAGGCTGAACATCCCCAGCACCCTCAGCTGTTTTTTATCAAACTTGTGCTCCAGACCCTTCCCCAGCTTCACAGCCCTTCTCTGGACATGCTCCAGCAATTTTGTAATCAATACTTGAGTAACTCAGCCAAATAACTGCTGGTTCTGGGTATCTCCATGTGAGCTCTGGGATGGAGGGACCCCCTTTGAACACCCCAGCTTTCTCTGTGGATGCTTGTGCTGAGCAGCAGTGATGGAGGGCCTGACTCTTCATGTGCACACACAGTGCAGCCAGGAGAAATGCCACCCAGAGGGAAGTCCTGTGTCAGCACAGATCCTTGGAAGCCACACCACTGCCAGTAAAAGTCCTGGGCCCTGGCACTGTCCCACCACAGCCCATGGGACCCTTGGTGAGATGGGTTCACTCTGTGCTAATGAGCTCTTTCTAAACAATGACCTGACATGGTTCAGGGAATAGCAGAGTCCCAGGCCAGGAGCCTTTCCCTAATGGGCAGTGGGAATGTGGCATCCCAATTTTGGGTGGATGGCAGTAGGGAGAATAGTTTGGCTCTGCCTTCCTGCCCTCCTGGCCAAAGAATGAGTTTGGTTTGTATAGAAATATGGAAGTGCTGAGCATTGTAAAGCAGACAGGATGTTTGAATGTGGAAGCATTGGTCCATACTACACTACACATGCTACATTTTGGGGTGGGTGGGAGTTTCCCCAGCTAGTCATAAATGCTGTTGCCATTTTTTGTGTAGTGGCACAGCTATCAGGTTTGTAAGCAGTTCTTAGGCAAATCACATTCTTCATGGTGTTTTTTTTTCCTATGTGAATTTAGGGTTTGGTACAGTGACCTGTGAAATCTCATCTGAGATGTTGCTGGGATGAGAAGCTCAGTGACATAAAGAAGGTCTGGCCTCTTAGCCAAAGCCAAGAATGTGATCACAGAGTCAGAGAATCACTGAATTGTTTGGGTTGGAGGGGAAATTATAAGGTCATTTACTTCTAACTCCCTGCTAGGGCTAGAGACACCTTTGACTCTATCAGGTTTCTTGAAGCCCCATTCCACCTGCCCTTGAACACTTCCAGGGATGGGGCAGCCACAGGTTTCTGGGTGACCTGCACTAATGGCTCATCACCTTTATAATAAAGAATTTCTTCCAAATCCTCATATCTAATGTAAATCTACTCTTTTCAGTTTGAAGCCATTTCCCCTCGACCTGTCACTACCTGCTCCTGTAAAGAGTTCCCCTCCAGATTTCTTGTATTATATATGAAGGTTTCTCACTGCTTACCAAGCCAAAGCTGTCTTTGACCCCTCCACATGAAGAACTTGAGGCAGCTGCCTCTCCTGTTTTCTGCTTTTACTTCTGTGTGATTTATCTAGATTTATCTCTGATCGCCTGAATGGCTGCACATCCTCAGACTGGGTTTTGGGGGCTCGCAGCTGTAGCAGGACACATTTGTTTGATAGCAGGCCTTGGCCATTAGGCACAGAGCTGACTTTGAGGTTACCAGTGCTGTGCTTTTAGCTTTGTTTCTTTGTGATCAGTAACAGCAGCAAATGGGTGTACACTAAACAAAACACACGGCTACATTCCTCACTCATTTACATTAATCTAAATCCAGATTAATTTCACTTTAATGAATGAGCAACTAAGCAAGAGAGTTGGCCTATCACCATACTTTGTACTAATTAGTATTTTTCTTACCAGTGCCTGCAGAAAAGCCAATCTGTTTTGTATTCTGAGCTGAAAAACACCCTCTGTGGTAATTTTCATCGCCAGCATGTATGTCATTCCTCTGGGCTTCTGCAGCCTCTTAGAAAAACCTGTTGCAGGGCAAAATAATTTCACCAAGCTTCTGGTGCTCAGCAAGCGTGGGGCACGGAGGGCTGGACATGCTCTCTGCCATGGGCACTTTCCTGGAATTCACGCTGGCCCCCATTTGCTCATAGCCGGGTTTTGTGATAGCTGCTTTCCATGCAGAACAGCTCAGCTTTTGTGGCATCCCAGCAGAGCAGCGGGAGTGGCAGCTGTGCTCTGCCTTTGTTGGAGGGGTGGGCACTTGCCCCCAGTTATTCAGAGCCTCAATTAAAGGAGGCAAACCGTGGTTATTAGTTGTGCTCACTGGGGCAGAGCACAATGAGGTGGGCTCGGTGTGCAAGGGAACCCCCTGGACGGCTCAGGCAGCCCAGGCCTCCCAAAGACCCAAAAGGGGGAAATGGGGAGGGGAAAAGGACAAAGCTCTGGGTGCTGGTGCCAGGCAGGGACACTGGGGCTGAACGTGTCCAAGGCAGCCCTGCTCTCCGGAGGGGACGAGGGCGAGGCGTGGGAATGGTGCCGGTGCCAGCAGATCCTGGCACTGGGGCCTTTGTTCACCGGCTCTCTGCTGAGCTGATGGATCCCATTTCCATTGCCCCGGAGGAGAAGGTGGCAAGGGGCCAGCTGGTCCACGCTGGGACTTATGCAGTGTGCTTTAGAGTTATTAAAAGGTTCTTTTTAAGAAATGGATTAACTTCCTCAGCTCTGTTTTTCCATCTTCTGCTTTCCCCTCTCATGTGTGTTCTGCATAATCTTTATAATGAACTTGCTTTTACCACTTTAGGCTTTTGGCCACTCTAACTAATAACAACTATACAGAATATTTATAATCTTATCAGAAAAAAGCTTTAATGTGTCTAACCTTTTTTTTGCAGCAGACTTCACTGCTCCTTCCTTCACACAGAAAGTCCCAGCCCAGCATGTGCCCTGACACAGTTCTGCAAGCACAAAATCTTTCTCCCATGAGCCTCACCTAGAAAAATTTCTTCTTCAGGTCAGCACCTAAAACATCCCAAAGTCAGTAGCTTGGCAGGCCAGGTCAGATAAACTTTCACAAGACTTCACCACATTCACTTAAGGCTCGAGTCTCTCTTTAAGAGGGGAGGAATCCCACCTGCAAAAGGCAGCTGGGAACTTCCACAGGATTGCAGTTCCTATGATGACATTAGCTCATCTTCCAGTTCTCCCTCTGCATGGATAATATATGTCAAACCTTGCTGAATAGGCAACTTCCCCAGGAAGTTAAGCTGAAATATTTTTCCATCTTCCTTGAAGGACAGAAGCTGTGATCCAGGTGGAATAACAACTCTAATTGTTCTCTCCTCTCTTTGTGTGCAGAGACACATGGATGTCCCAGACAAGCTCTGTCCTTGCTTTTGTTTTGCTTTGTGCTCAACACACTCTCATAAAGTCTGGGAAATAACTCCTAAAGAGCTCCAAGAATTACTTTTTGAGGCATCAAAAATACAGGTTATAATCTACCTTTCTACCAATGCAGGGAGGATTACCTAGGAAAAGAGGTTGGATATTAGGAAAACATTCTTTGTTCCAATGCTTAAACAGTCTTTCAATAGACTTCCCAGGGAAGTGGTGGAGTCACCATCCCTGAAAATGTTAAAAAAATTAGTGGACTTTGTGACATGGTGGTTAAAATGTTGGGATCAATGATCTTGGAGTTCTTCACCAATCTTAAAGATTCTGTGATTCAGTTCTTCTATAGGACAGGGTTAAAAAAAACATTTAAAAAGTAGAGTCTGGCTGATTCTCAATGCCTGTGGGGCTCTTTGGTGCAATGAGAGCATCTTCACTTTAGCACTTTTTTAGCACTTTTTTAGCACTTTTTTAGCACTTTTTTGGGCACTTTTTTTTGGCACTTTTTTTCACAAAGGTGAAACCCCCAAAGTGACTGTGCTGAAGAGAATCCTAGTGGATCCCCATGCCAAATGATGCAGACTGAGGATGCAGAACTGACTGTGAAATTCTGTTTCCCATCTATGCAGCCCCACCTGATGCAGCAATTCCAAGCATATCCTCTGCAAAAGCATCACTTAGGGAGGAGGAAAAAAAGTACAAGAGGAAAGAAATTAATTGGTATTTGGCCTAAATTTGAAAAGCAGTTTTCAGAGGTCCTTGGAAAAAAAAGAGGAATGTGTAAATAAATGCATTTTAAAAAACCCCAAACCTGTTGGCTGTGCATTAAAATGTGAAGTGACCTTGCAAAAACACCTTGTGAGGATCAGTTGTACTACAGGAAACTTGCTGAGCTGCTGCTGAGGCATCTGATACAATACAGCAAATCTCCTTTCCTGAGGCCACAAGAGGTTTTTCTGAAACCCCTTTCCTTCTCAGGCTGGAGAGGAGCATGCACAATGAGCACAATGCTGAATGTTGTCCTTCAGGACTCATCAGAAGCTCTCAAGCTAATACACTGTATTTCTACCTGCAACATTTTATTTCAGATTTAAATGTCAATTCCAAATCTCTCATTCCTAACTGACAGCAGGTAAAATTATTCACCTCCCATGCCGTATACCCCTAAGTGCAGGGGCTAGCAGACATTGTGTTTTGTAGGAAAAGAAACCTCTCAGATTTGAATGGGAGCTCTTAATTAAATGCCTGTTGTAGGGAAAATGGTAATTTATCAAGATCAAAACTTCTGGGCAGAATCAATATAGATGAGTTTTTTATTATGGAGAAGGATTGGGAAAAAAATCTTTTATTTTGAACTTGGAGGTTTTTGTAAAGTGGAGAAGTTCTGGTTTTGGTTCAAAATATCAATTACTTAATATATATTTTTAAAATCAATGCAAACCATGTTCCCCTTTGGAGAGTCAGTGTGCTCAGCTCCCTGGAGAGGGACAATGGGACAGGTACCACTGGGCTGACTTTGCAGATCCTCTGGAAACACAGATTCTCTCACGCTGGGATGTACCTTTTGTGGCTGTACAGCTGAAGGTTTTACAGCTTTAACTCATCCTGGCATGTCTGTGGGGAGGCTTGGGTTGTGCTGCTGGCACAACAGCAGCACAATGTGATTCCAGGTACGTGAATAAGACAGCACAGGTGTATTGCACAGTGTGGCAGCCCTGTATTAATGCAGAGGGCTTGATAAATGTTTTTTTTTCCTGGCACAGATAAGCTTTTAGTGGCGATTGAAGATCTCAGTAGTCAGAGGTGGCAGGGCTATAGATGCTGATTGATACCCACCTGCTTTCTCCCTCTTGACTCCTTTCTTTCTTGTGTTCCAGTTTGATTCTTTCCCTTTTCCCTTCTTGCACAGTTGTCTTGTCTGAAATATCTTCTTATCCCTCCTTAAAAATGAGTGGTTGACATTTCTGAGCAGGGGAAACTGTCGAGGGAAAGAAAGGGGAAATTGGCGTTTGAACTAGGAGCACCTGGCTGGAGTAACACAGCCCAGGTTGTGCCTGCTTTTATTTATTACTCACAAACCCTTATTTTCCAGGCTCCATTTGTCACATCCTTTGTTTAGCAGAGTGTGGAGGGGGCAGATGCCCTCAAAACCGCTTCTGGTCTCCTTTTGTTTGCTTTTAGGCTTCTGAAGAGAGATTGCTGAAATGCCCATGGGAAGGAAGCACACAGATTTTATGCAAACCTTCTTAGAAAGTTTGGGCCTGGTGGCATGTTTGGAACTGACAGGTGGATGAAGCTCTTTGGATAAAATTAACATAGGACTGAAGTTATCTTTCAAAATTTAAGTCAGAAGTGAATCCAGTGCTTTCAACCTGTCTATTTTTAGATGTTTCTGAAAGCTAACAATCCCAGATTGTCTCCTAAAGGTCTTTAAATATGTTAAGACCTTTACAGATATCAATGGTCTGTTTAAACTCTTTGGAGATAGAGAAGCAAGCACTGGGCTTGCTTCTGCCATCCTGCACTCATTTTGAGTAATGTCTTTTTCCTGCTGGACTCTGTAGCACCCTGGAAGGCAGAGACAGAGCTCTGAGAGCTTGTGGTGACACCTGATCTTGGGCAAGCCCTTTTCCCCACATGATCAATCATCCTCAAACTGATTCCATTGGTGTCCCCAAGGCTTAACCCCACGAAGATTATCAGATGGATGTCTTGCTCTTAAAGGATCTCTTCTGAAGTGCTGTGCCACCACAGAAGTGTCTCACTGCTTTCTCTGGCTGGTCTTGGGGCTGGCACATGCCTGCCACTACTTTCTGCCTCTGTGTTTCCATGCTCTGCCCAGGAAAGGCCAAATTCAGCAGGACGTGTTCAGTAACCAGGCAAACTTCTGTGGTGCATCCATAAAATAGCATCATTCAGCCAGGATTTTATTTTAACCTGGTTTCTTCTAAGAGGGAATTAAAGTCACTTACTTTTCTTAAACCCTCTCCATTTTGCAAAGGTGATGTTACAATTTTTTACAAAACAAAACCAAACTCTTAGCTAGAGTCATGTCTTGTATTTATATATAAATTTCTTTGCTTTCCTCTTATGATATATTTATACTACTGCTGGTCAGAGTCCCAAAGCCACAGCTACAGTATCCCCCAAAAATATCTACACGGAAGAAGATACTGTTCAGTTTGCAGTTGTATAATTGCACCAGAAGAGTAATGGCAGTCAGAGTCTCTCTTAACTCATCCTTGGAAGTTATTTGAGAACAGCTTGAGCATATTTATTGATCAGCTGAAAAGCCATGTGCTTTGAAACAAGTTGCTTCTAATTAATTCACTTTTGGAACTACTGTGAGGGAACAGAACGCTTTACCTGGATTTCTCATTATTACCCTGGACAAGTAATTGCTTTTACAGAAATTTAACAAATAAAATAATATTTGTGGTCTGCCCAGGATCTGCTTTTTAAAAAAATCAATTATAAACTGTGACTTGGCATCTCAGCTTTCTGGCAGTGCTCAGATGAGGAGACTCCACGCTCTTGTCTCCGTGTTGTGGCACATGGGAGGATAATGGACAGACTGTCTTGTCCCTCCAGCCAGCACTGGGAACTGATGGCTTCAGCAGATCTGTAGCTGCACTGCTCCATTGGGCTCATCTGGGGAATGTGCCTTTGGTGAATGCTGAGTGCAAGTGAGATTGATGGGGTTTTATGGCAGAAATACTGTATTGTTCCTATTCACTGAGAACCAACCTACCAGAGCCTCACACTGAGTTTATTTTTAATCATCCCAGTCATTTCAATTACAGGACTAACACAGAACTGCTATTTTAAAACTAAGAAACCCACCTCTCCTGTGTTGATAGCATTTTACAACATTTGAGTCCATCCTAAAATCAGTAATTGCTGTAAGAGACTTTGAATTTTTTGCTACTGCTACTACCAGCTCCCCATTGTGAAATTTGCTGCTGGCAGAATTTTGCATCCATATTACTTGTTTAATAGCACAGGAAAAAAAAATAACAGAGATCTGCTTGTGAAATGCTTTTCCTGCTTTTACAACCAACATTTGCATGTGTGGCACTGATCTTTGTAAGTTTTTAAAGGAGTGTAAAGCACAGATGTTTTAGCTTGGGTCATCTTACACAGCACAGAAATCTCACTGTTCAGTACACAGGTGGATATTGGAATTGATCCATGTCCAATGGTGCAAAATCCAATAATATAAAAAATTTATTTTCTAAAACTTAATGAGTGAGAAGAGGAAAGAGAATGATGGACTTTTTTTATGCTTGGCAGTTCTGTAGCTGTGAGCTGATCAGCAGGTGAGACAATCTACCTGGAGGCATTTCTGTTTCATCCACAGACTACTCATTCCCATCTGCACCCCTAGAGATGCCCTAGGGGCTGATCTCTTCTTTCTGCACTCTTGGGATCCTCACTTTGGCAGGTGGGGTGGCTTTGTCTCCCCACAGCCAGGTGAGCAGTACCTGTGATCTTTGCTCTTCATCTGGGACACAAAGCCAAGCAGGAAACTTTTTTAGCCTTTTTTAGCACCCTGCTCTCTCCAGCCTTTGAGGTACAGGCAGCAAACACCTAAAATTGTTCCAAAGAGCCCAGCAGCTGCATCAGGAGTGATGTGTTCCATCTGTGCCAACAGTGCAGCCACTGGGGAAGGGCTGGTTGCTGTGACTGCTGGCTCCTGGAGGATGTGCTCCAGCTCAACTCCATGCTGTCACCCTGTTAAATATTTTATATTTTATAGGCCACCAGCGTGAAGACATGATCATGGCAATTTATCTGCTAAGGCAATGGTTGGCCACTCAGGAGAAACCCTGTAGCACACTTGAATCAAGGACACTTAGCATGGTGAAGCTTCACCTCTTACCCAAAATGAGAGAAAGAGGTGGACTCGTGCCCCAGAGCAGCAATCAGCTCCTGGCCTGGATGGAGAGCAGCTGCTAATTGCTTTCCTCAAAACCTTGTGCTGTTTGCAGACAAGCTCCTTGGCACACAGTCTCTGTGTTTGTTTAGGGGCAGACACAAGCAAATTAGCTTGGAAGTGCCAAGGCCTGATGCTATTTTCATAGTTCCCAGAGTGCCACTTATTCCCTGTGGGAGCATGTGCAAATTAATTCTGTATGCTGCTCGCTTAAATGGTGCTAATTGCATCAGTCCTCTTGACAATATACTTCTGCTGCCAGTCATGCTACGAGTTTCTTGCATTTGTGTGGGTGCATTAGAGAGGGAGAGGTTCTCTGAGCATCCTGCAGTGCAGGTATCCTTTAGAAAGATGAGTCCTCACCAGGATTCAGGAACATCTCTAGAAAATTTTAAAGGGCATCTGAAGCTGAGCTAAGGGTTCGATGATGGGTTCAGCCTAGAGATGGGACTGATGGGCTGTAAAGGGTTCCCTGGCCTGGTGGAGGTGTGTAGTTGTCACTTCTTGTGTCCTGTTGGGGTAGGAGTACCTGTAGTAGCATTGGCTCTTTTGGAATCGAGATCCAGAGCACTGGACAGAGAGAAATTAAAAACAAAAAAGGCAATTGATAGTAATGAAAGGAGAAGAGAGAGATGCTTGGATCCAGGGTGAGAAGATGGTATAAATGCATAGTGCAGCCTGCCACATTGTGAGGAAAACAATATTTTTCACATCCCTCTGATGTGAAGCTCCAGTGTAAGTGAGGCAGGACAGGAAGAAAAGTGTAGAAGAATGTAACCTTTTTTGGTTTTTTTAATTTACTTTTTGACCTTCAAAAGAACTTCAAGTGTTTTGCAAATGCCAGAAGTCCCTGCATTCCTGCTGTCCCTATTTAAACAGGATATAGTATTCCTTGGCTGTACACGCAGCCCCCATCCCACTTTTCCATTTGCAATGAATGCATTTCAGGATTGGTGACCTGTAAAATCAAGTAGCTTTGTTGCTCAAGAGGTTCCTTTTGATCTATATTGGAGAACTCTTAGCAAAGGATGGTATTTATGGGATGTATGTAGACCAATAACTGTAAATATGGCCAGAAGCATTCCTGGGCAGGGGAATGCACTCATTTGCCCTGGGATCTAGCACGTTTTTCCCCAGGCAAGCTGACACTCCACTGGAACATTTTTGGGGCCCAGATGGGTACTTCCAACATGCCAGGGAGTGTTCATGGCCAGCAGCCCTCTCTTTTTGGAGGCTAAGACCATTTGCTGGCATAGATAAGGGCTTGAACATGCCTTGGCCTCAGTGCCCAGGAATGCACCCAACCATGCTTGTTTTAATTGGATGGTTGTAACTCGGGTGCCTTTGATAGATGTCTAATTTGGGCACTGTGTGTTCCTAGACTTCCCCTAGAAACAATGGGAAGAGAGTAGCTTTTTCAAGGCTACATCAGGGCACATAAATTGGGTTTCTGTTCTGAATTGCTCTTTGAAGGAGACCTGTTTCTCCGTTCAACAGAAAGAGCCTTTCAAAGAAGAGTGTCCTCTTGCCTGGGACCTTAAATGTGTGCTCCATGAGAGCTCTCTGGGGTATAACACCCTGCAGTAATTTTGGTTACTCTCTGTGTAGAACACACCATCTACTGAGCAGTGCCAGCACTGAATGGATGGTCACACAGAAATTCACTTTTTCTGGCTACTGTGCTGGAAAAGGGGAGGGAGCTCAGTGGACACAGATAGCCAGAGTCCCACTGAAGTCACTTGGGACTTTCTCAGCAGACAGGGGAACCTGGGAGGCAGTTCATCTGGGCACTGGTGCATTTTCAGAGTAATGTTTTAGTGGAAAAAATGTGACAGTTTTATGAGGAGTAGGATGAGTTGTGGCTGTGTTTTCTCCACCTGAAAGCTGTGCTGTGGTGAAGGTTTGCTATTCCCTTTTCATTTCATCATGAGCACTTATGAGCTCTAAAAGAGAGCTGGAGAGGGTTTTTTTGGCAAAGGTTTGTAGTGATAGAAAAAGGGTAATGGTTTTAAATTGGAAGAGGTAGGTTTATATTAGATATCATGAAGAAATTCTTCACTGTAAGGGTGGAGAGGTACTGGAACATGCTGGCTAGAGAAGCTGTGGATGCTGGATCCCTGGAAGCTCAAGGCCAGGTTGGATGGGGCCCTGAGAAACTTGGTCTTGTGAAAGGTGTCCTTGCCCATGGCAGAGGGATTGGAAACAGAGGATCTTTAAGGTCCCTTCCAGCCCAAAGCACTCCATGATGCTCTGATTCTATCACTGTATCACTATCACTGACAGCCTTTGTGTGACAACAAATATGGAAACCTCATCCAGTATCAGTGTAGGCATTGTTTGAAGGAAAAAAGACAGAATCGACCTTGGCTTCAGCAGCCACAAACAGATGATTTTCCTGGCACTGATGGACTTCAAACTCCGTGGTATGAAGATTCAGTGTGATTTCAGAAAGGAAAGGAGAACTGCACAAGGCATTAAACTGCAAGGTGTAATCATATAATTGCTGTGATGCTCTGTTGTACCTACACCTTGCTACAAATTATAATGTTAGTGCAGATACTATTGCAGTATCATTACACTGTCAGCGCTGCCTGCCACTGTAGCTGAAAAAAATGCCCCATTTTTCCTTATAAATTTGTTTCCATGGTGGGTGGCACTTTATGGATTGGTTCATTTGCAGGGAAAGAGTATCTGAAACAAACATTTGCCAAGAAATTTTCAGTTAATATGAGCAGAGAGTGGAGGTATTCTTTCAAAAGAAGCATTTTTAAAAGAATGAGGGGAAAAACTCCTTAAATTTGGAGGCTATAAAATGGTCTATGTGCAATGTTTTATAAAAGAAAAGAACAAATAAAGGTAGTACTATATATAGGAGTCATCAAGTGACTGCAGGGAATTAAATGTGCTGGAGGAGCTGCTGCACAGAGAACCGCCTGTGTAATTAAAGAACAGAGCTAATGGGCTCTGAGAAAGCTCCTCTGAGCAGCTACTTTCATGAAATAGTCTTGACTTTAACAAAAAATTTTCTCACCAGCCCCCTTCCCCTTTAAGTGCAATCTTCACTGGGAAAATTATTTCAATGTAGAAAAAAATTTGCAATGCTATCTACATAAGAATATGAAACCCACCCACCCCTTAACCTAAATTCCTCTTTCTTACCAGGCTGTCTGGTCTAAAGTTTTGGGAGACAGGTTTTAGAGAAGCCTGCATTTGCCCTGCATTGCCTTATTCATGGATAGGATTACAAGGGGCTAAACTTCAATGTTTGTGGATGAAACAGCTCAAATATTTGGGTTGAGAGTATCACACCTTTTGAGAGAAACTAGAGAATTTCTCTTGTGGGAATGGAATAATGATGAAGATTCAGAGTGTCTGAATCTCTGCCAATGCACTGGGTGCTGCTGAGATTCTGAATCCCAAAATTCTGAGTCTGGAAAGAAAAAAACCAAGAAGAAACATGGTAATAAATAATGTTTGCTTTAACCTTCTTGTGTTTCTATTCTCACCTCTCTACTTCATTCTTGTGGAACTTGACAGCTACACATGTTCAGCATTCATTATACACAAGTCCCCAGAGGAGCTCTTGGCAGCTGAGGGCTTGCTTATCCTTGAAAGAATTAAAATGAAAATTAAGAAACTGTTTCAGCAGAGTGCTATGGACACAAGGACGTTTAGCTGGCAATGGGGATTTGTGTTCGTCACTTTACAGGGAAGGTTTCTCTGTAGAAAGCCCTAAGGGGCAGCAGAATCACACCATTCCTGGCCAGGAATTGTTACAAAAGACACAATATAGCCTTGCCCTTCCCTTCCCTTCCCTTCCCTTCCCTTCCCTTCCCTTCCCTTCCCTTCCCTTCCCTTCCCTTCCCTTCCCTTCCCTTCCCTTCCCTTCCCTTCCCTTCCCTTCCCTTCCCTTCCTTCCCTTCCCTTCCTTCCCTTCCCTTCCCTTCCCTTCCCTTCCCTTCCCTTCCCTTCCCTTCCCTTCCCTTCCCTTCCCTTCCCTTCCCTTCCCTTCCCTTCCCTTCCCTTCCCTTCCCTTCCCTTCTCTTCCCTTCCCTTCCCCACCCACCTGCCTTTCTCTCCACTCCTTTCTCATTCTCTTTTGTTTTCCTCTTTGTTTTCTATCCTGTTTCCTTGAATTTCTTTTGAAATGCTTTGGAGGCAAAGAGACTCAAACAATCAGATCACTCTTCTTTTCCAAACTTGCAGTCCTATTGTTACATTTTAATGACAATAGGTTATTTAATGTTATTTTAGTGCTAGTGAATGTTCCTGAGCCAACACGTCCTTCTGACATGTCTCTTTGCAGAACATGTACTCTGTAGGACATACATTATCTCTTGCTTTTAAAATGTTTGAGAGCTTTAGGATATTTTTCATGGGGAAAGTTCTAAAAAAATGATGTTTTAAAAGCCAGATTAAAGTCATTCCTCATCAAACAGACCTCAGTGTGATTTGCTTACAGAAAAGGGGGTATCTGCAGTTAAATTACTTTCAGAAAAGCTTCCTTCAGCAAGAAGCTTGTACAAACCAAGGACACAGGGGGTTCCTGGGCTGCCAGTGCACATGGACACAAGGACAGCTCCTGCCCAGCCTCTCACCCACCTGCACCCCCAGGTCCTTCTGGGCAGGGCTGCTCTCAGTCCCTGCATTCCCCAGCCTTCATGGTTGCCCCAACCCAAGTGCAGCACCAGCACCTGCTCTTGTTAAACCTGGAGAGATTTCCATGAGCCACTTCTCGAGCTTGTCCAGGTCCCTCTGGATGGCCCCATCCTTCAGCTGTGTCAACAGCATCACTCAGCTTGGTGTCATCTGCAAATCTGCATACACAGAGCTTCCTCATCCCTCTAATTATGGGCATTTGAAATGATGATAATGTAAGGCTATTAGAAATTGGAAAATGGTCCATATGTATAGCTATAGAGCAATTTTCCTGATCTCACTCACAAAAAAAGTGATATTTGATGTTGAAGCCAGTGAGTATTACAGAACAGGAATTATTATGTATCCCTATTCAAGAATTATAATTTTATGAGAAAGAGGTCATCTCTAACAAAACTAATTTTCTTCTGCAGAGTTACAGTCTGGTTGATATGGTAACTACCTCGATAAAATACATTTGTTCTTTAATAAAGTACATTTTTACTTAGGCATTGTTACTATGTATTGAATTGCATTTGCATTAAAAAGTAGCACTCTACAATGGATTAAAAGCTGACTGATCTCAAGTAGCACGTGTCAGTGGAAAGTCATCATTCCTATTGCAACTGTAAAGGGATATTTAGCACTTCTGGTGCTATTAAAAATTTCTATGAAACCCATAGATATAAATTGAAAATCTTTGCTGATAAAAATTTTGGATAAAGCAAATGATTGACAGAATATTATATAAGGTTGCAGACAAGAAAGAAGTTTTAAACAATACATATTTAAATGCCACTGCAAGCAAAGGATGTAACAAGGAGCAGAGACAGAAAGCTCAGGGCAGTCAGCTGTACTTTCTCTTCTGTAAATCTGTAAAGATTTACAAATTAGCAGAGCCTTAGCTGCAGTGCAGATTTTGTTGCTGTCTCTGTCATTTTCAGTGGATGCTCATTGCTGCAAATCTTCTGAGCATCACAATTGTTTGCTCAGAGTTTCGCCTGGCAGTAGCAGAAAAAAATGGGCATAAATGCTCTTTGACACTAAAATGTTCACCTGTGTCAGGGCTTTCATAGAAAGGCTCCAACAGAAGGAGGGCAGCTTTTGTCTTGCCTTCCCAACAATGCAGCCCTGGGTGTGGCAATGAGACCTAGTGGCTCCTTGGGAATGATGGATGTGCTGTCAGTCCAGCACTGTGCTCCTCTGGACATACAGAGCTGTGCTAGTAACTGGGATGGGAAAGTACCAACCTTGTGTCAGCCTCTGTGAATTATTTTGTGTCTGGAAAGTCACTGGGAAGTGTGCATTGCAATAATCTTCTTTCCCTTGGAGCTATTTATGCTCATTCCTTACACGCAGGCAGGCAGGGAGGAGCCAAAAGGAGCACAGGACATTTGTAAAATAAAGGCAAAAGTGAGGCTACAGTTCTTTAAGAGGTAATAAAAGACTGTCCCTATCACTATCTGCCCATGTGAAGGGTCCCTTCTACACTTTTTGAAAGCCCCTTTTAATTAGTGGAAGGTGCTCTAAGGTCTTCCTGAAGCTTTCCCTTCTCCAGGCTGAACAACCCCAGGTCTCTCAGCCTGTTTTCACAGGAGAGGTGCTCCAGGCCTCAGATCATCTTTATGGCCCTCCTCTGGACCTGCTCCAATAAGTCCAATATTATACATATAATGATATATATTTTTTATTATTGTTGTTTTTACTATGGTTAATGTTGTTTTTGTTATAGTTATCATATTGAACATATGCAGACCCAATATCTCTACCAGTTCTTCTCATTAAACTGATCCCTTGAGATACCTGCCCCCATTGTTCACAAGTGTGCAATAACCTATCGATCTGGGAAAAAGAGGCATAAATAAAAGTTATTTCAAAGGTTTGGCAGGAAAGGAGTGGATATGTAGGCAGCTCTCTGTGGAAAAGCATTTATCTGCAATTGTGTTGACACTAATTGGGAGCATGAGAAATGGCTGACAAAGGCTGGGTATTTTCATGACTTTTTAAAACCTGTGTGTAGGGATGAGTACTCTTCAAAGTTTTAGTCATTTAACTCCAACTTCTGCTCGAACGAACTCGGAGGTTTTCCAGAGTAGGAGCTGTCCTTTCTGAAAAGTTTGGGCAGCACCCCAATGTCAGCTGGCCTTTCAGAACTTCCAGCCAAGCTGAGAGTGGAAGCACATTCTGTATTTTCTTAAGTTTTTTATGACTTTCATGCAGATTTATGGACAGGAGAAAGACACGAACCCAGAGTGTTGTCCCAACTGATGGAAAGGCTCAGTTCATCTATTCTATCTTCCTGTCTGGTCAGGCAGAAAAAAGTGGCTCAAAACCAGACATAGTGTGCTGGGTCTCTTGTCCATCATGAAGCTGGCTATAGTGGAGAGGAAGGGTATTTAGGATGTGCAAAGCCTGGGCCATGGGCAAGTTCTGAACAAAACCCAGAACATCAGCCTTTGTTAGTTCTGCAGCTTCCAAAATGATGTGTTTCCTTGGGATAATTTTGTACTGGTTCCTTTGCTTTTCAGATGTCCTGTGTCCAAATGTCCACGTGGAAGGAGATCGGTTCAAACACACCAGTGGGGGCACTGATGAGATTCCAGGTAAACAAACACACTTTTCTTCTGTCCCTCTGGGAACTGAAATACTATAACTGCACATTTCTTATGCAATGCTTTGATTCATTACACCTTTCCTAGATGGAATTTTCTTATTCTAATACATGTTCAGGGGTGAAGAAGTGCATTAGAAACTGTGAGACCCCAAATGAGTTATCTGTTGACAGCCAACACCAAATTAATCACAAACTTTCTTTTAATATGGCATCAAATTAAAAAGCCAGTGGAGCTTAGTGGAGTAGCTAGAGGAGTGCTATAAGTCTTGGAGATCACTTTTTTCTTACCACTGCACATTTAGTGAGTTTTAATGTCCATTTATTTGATCTGTGATTGTTGTGGAAATCTAAGCACAGTGGTAATTACCACTGGAGAAAGGTTTATGTGTGCATTTATATAAATAAAAGATTTTCTGAAGCACTGGTGAGAGATCAAGAGGAAATACAGTCTGGTGATAACTGATTTTCTGTGAGGTCTGATACATCTTTTCAGCCAGCTGAATGACTTAATGTCAGACATTTGCAGGGACTGTGCCTCTTCTCTAACCTCCCAAGACTGCTTGAGCTGTTGGCAGAGAAAAGATGCCCATCAGGGATGCATTGGGAATAATTGTGACTGACCCAAGGATATAAGTCACTGCAGTGGGAGGCTGAAGGTTCTTCTGCAGCTTGATTATGAGTAGAAATGCTTAGTGTTTGACAGCTTTGCTACTCACTAGGAAGTTTTTTTCATTGGAGGATTTTCACTGCCTGCACAAAATATCAGCTCCAACTGTGGTGTCTGTGGACAGCTTATTTTGGCTGCAGTCTGATTACATCTGAGCTTGTGATAATGGGTGGTAACATCTTATGTGATCACAAGACCCAAGCAGATTATCCCCAAACACCTATTTTGAAATGCTGTTTGTTGCTGGGTCTTGCATTAACCTGTCCTGAAAGTCCTCCTGTCTCTGGGCTGGGCAAACTTTAAAGCAGCTCAGCCCTACTGATTCTGAATGAACATATCTGCAGTGGAAGCTGCTGCTCAAAATGAGTAGGAGGATTGTGTCCCTTCTCAGATGATCACCTTCTATGTGATTCTTCACAGAAGAATGGAGCTACAAGTGGATTCCTATCTCCAGTTCATGTTTATCTGAATTTTGATTCAAGTGCTAACTAATGGACTCTATGCTTTTATTTGACTTCTAAAATATATCTTTTGTTGAGCAATGTACAGGACAGGAATCCCAATCCAAATCTGGCACAAAAGTTTTGGGTAGGGTGAGGTGTACATGCCTATATGCAGAAATATTTATATATATATATTTATATATATATAGAGAGAGAGAGAGAGAGACACTTAGGCTCTTCTGTAATATTTTTGAGGTATTTTTTCCTTTTATCTTCAAGTCTCACTTCCCTCGAGGAAAAAAGTCAATATTCAGCATGTTAACATAAAAGATGACTTTGCTGTCTTAGATCTGTACGTTAGTTCAGGTTGGAAGGGTCCTATGGAAATCATCTAGCCCAACCTCACATTCAAAATATGGTCTCCTTTGAAATTGGGCTCATTTTAAAGCTAGTTCAGATGTCTCAGGACCTTGTAATTGAGTTTTCAGTTTCTCCAAAGATGGATACTTCACAGATCCTCTAGGCAACTGTTCCAGTTTGGTCAGTATCACAGTGTTTGGTTTTTTGTTGGTTTTGGTTTTTTTTTTTTTTGACCTAAGGGATAATTGTCCACTGTTAATGTTTAGTATTGCATTCAGTGTCTTAACAACAGATTAGTTACAGTATTTAATTGAAAGTGACAATTTTCAGTCCCTCACCAACAATACAGAGGATTGTAGAAGGCTCCTGATTGCTCCAATATGTGGGAAAAGTATTTATTTCTCATCTTGTTACTGGTGATCAGAAAAATGTGTGCCACTTTCCTGGAGAAAATGGAACAGATAGTTTGGGTCTGCTAAGGATTGTTGTGCTGCTGGAGATGGATCATGTAAGATCAAAGTGCTGTTCCACTCCTTATTTGCTCCTTACTTACTCCATAGCACTTTCTGAAGACTCTGGGCTCCTGGGTCTGATTCCAACAGAAAAGCATTGCCTTTTTCCAGCTACACTGGGAAGTTTCAGTTGTCCCACTGTGCTGTGCTTCCCATTCCAAAAGGGATGTGTTGTGCTGAACAGCTTTTGTGTTCTACCCCACAAGGGACTGCACTTCAGCTTTGAGGCACAGCCAGTGTGCTGCTCCCTCAGCTCTGGGATGCCTGTGGGTGACAGCACTGATGGGGAGTCTGCTCCTCTGCCACCCAGCTCCTCCCATGTACAGGGATTTTAACTTAACACCCGTGCCTTGTGCTGCTCTAGGAACCAGAAGTGATCCTTGCCCAACAGGCTCCTGTGATAAATGTGATTCGTGCTAACTGAATTGTAACTATATTAGCAAAATTGTACTCATATCAATAGAAAATAATTGTTACAAAGCCAAAACAAAGGAAATGACTGAGCCAAAGCAGATGGAATCCTCCAGATGTTAGGTGGGAGTAGTAAAAGGATGTAGGTTTGATAAGCAGCATCTAGAAATAAAAAGTTTCTACCTTGGAAAGGGCCAAATTGGGATGATTCCAGGCATGGAAGTTGAATAAGGTTTTATTGTGGGAACATATATTTAGCTACATAACTCAAGCTTAGTGTGCTTGCACTACCTGCAAGGTTACACAGTGGACACTGATGAAGACAAAGAGCTTTCATCGAAAATAAGACCCCCAAAAAGATGAGGGACCCCTAATTACTAATATAGCATGTGCAACACAACATAGTGACAAAGATTTTAGGAATAGAAACTAGGAGGAGCTTTCCAGAAAATTCTGTATTAGCACATAGTATATAAGTGGGATTTTAGGATTGATTGTTTGGCATGTAAGGAAGGGCGAGCCCTTCCCTGTACCCCCAGTCGGTTTTGCTTATGCTTTATACCAACCTCAATTATACTAAATTACTCACTGCCAAATTTTGTATATACTCAAATATATGTATCTATTATACTTTGCTTGTATTCATTTATATACAATTGTTGCTATTAAAAAAATTGCTGCTCAGTTTAATCCCATTGTTTGATAAATTGGACAAATAGAACGACATTTGTAACACTCCTATCACTGAATTTCAGAGCTGTATCTTCCACAAACTTGTTTATAGATGGATACAGAGCACGGTCTCATGGAGTAGAAGCTGCAGTAAAACTCATTTTGAGGACAGGGAAAATGGTATTTAAAATCTTAGATTTAATGCATTTTTCCTCTTTCAGAGAAGGACAAGACCTCAGAACTGAGGGTCAGAGTGGCAAAAATCTGAGTTTGTTTTTTTTAAAATATTTTCCTTCTTACATTTTTTATTGGGTGAAATACAGAAGGCACAGACAATCAGACAATTGTTTCACACAAGGCATCACCAATTCCAGCCCCTTCTTGTCTACCCTACCTGCATACAAGTTATATCATGTCCTGCTACATTTCGTTCTGTGTTTGTATTTACATGGAGGAATTGAGTCACTCTGTATCAGCAGAAGTAAAAATAGAAGCTAAAACATAAAATGAGATATAAAAGGAGGAACTTTGTGAGATAAAGGGAAACAGTGGTGGGGCTGAGGTGGAAGATTCATGGGCTTTTGTTAAGTCAGAGGCTGAGAATAGGAGTGAGGGTAGTGAGAGTGGCTCCATGAAGAATCAAATAACTGCATCAAAAAACCCCATTGTGATCTGGAGTAGAGCCAATGCTCTAAACTGGTATTTTCCTTTTAAAAGACAGATGCTCTCTTTCCCTTAGACAAACAGGACTAAGTAAATCTCATCTATCTGCTTTTGTTGAGTACTGCATTGAAAGTCACTGCTAAAGTGAAAAAGAGTAGAGATTAATAAATGTAAAGTGAACCAGAAACTGCCTGGCCGGGAGACAATCATGAAATTTCTAGGAAAGGGAATAACGAGTTAGAGTGTAGGCAGTGATGAAGACCCTCAGGGTCTAGTTTTAGGTCTAATCTCCCCTTGAGTTTCCACTCTATAGATTGGGATAAATGGCTCCAAAACCCAGGGATTATTTTCCAACTAACTTAGTTTAAAATGCCAAGTTTTACTGGGTATGGATCAGTATCAGGACTATAAACTCCTCCTGTGGGAACTGACGGGGTCTTAGCAGATGTTTGTACATAACAGTCCTGTAGAGCTGGGAAAATGCAAAGGTCATTGCTGGACAAGGTTGAGAAGGGAAGAATTCCTGGACAGGGCTTTCAGTTACTGCTCATCTAGGAAAATTTGCTCAGACCTCCTTAGCTCAGGGAAGATGGATTCAGCCTTGAGGAGCTCTTAGTGCGTTCAGGAGCCAGAGAGAGGCAATTAAAATCCTGGCTTTGGTTAATCTTGCAGTGTGCAGGTAGAAAGGGGAGATAATATTGTTCTCTGTTAGTAGATCAGAAGAACAGCAGGAGGGAGACAGGGGAACCACTTAAGCTGGAGGACAAAGGCAGCAACAGGAAATGACTATCAGCTGTTTGAGAAAATCATTCAAGATATCAGAAGAAGACTTGAAGCTGTCAGAGATAGGAAGCACTGGGACAAGACGTGAAGTGGTACTAATGGAGACAAACAATTACTGATGGATAGTCCTGAGTCCTCGCAGAGCAGAGGTTTGGATTCTATGACCCTCTGTTCTCAAAGTATTGAAATAAGAAATCTCCAGCTGTAGCATTTAGGAAGGGCTGCTACAGTGAAATATGATTGCATGAGCAAGAATACATAGGCAGCTTTAATACTGATAAAATTTTGTCAGTGAAGTGAAGCAGCATTTGCTTAAAGTACATAACATGAATTCAGAAAATGACACTGAATATGTTGCTGAATGCATTAGAAATCAACAGGGAATTTTGAAAGAAAGCAAGGAATCTACTTAGAATATCACTTCATCTTCCAGGAAGTCTGATATTTTAAACTAATGCTTAATAATGGTTTAAACAAAGTCCTTAGAGCATTCTTGTGAGTACTATGTTTCAGTAGAGTTTTTTTAAAGAGTTGAGTTTTTTAAAAGAGGGATTAACTAATCTGCCCTAAAATGCTCAATAACACCCCCCTCCCCCCCATTTAATACCTCTTATTATTATTGAATTGTCATTTTCATTCCATCAGCATTTAAGAAAGGGTCACGACCAAGCAGGAAAACACAATAGTATTTTGCATACTGCAGATGTGACCTTTGTATATTTTTAGGAGCTATAATATTCCATCAAAATACATACTAATATTATTTAAAATGAATTCTACTTCTTGAGGTTTTAAGACTTCACATTTGAATTATTTGTATTTTAGACTAGACCTGCTGGACATGGGATCTGGTTGCTGAAACCTGGATGATCCCTAAAATTAAGAATGAGCTGAACTCTAGTCCTGAACATTACCAGAGGAGATAATATTCCTCAGCAGATACTGGCTGCTGCTTTCAGGGGACTCTGCCATGGAGGTAAAGAGAGGCCTGAAATTATTTCCACAGGGTGCTAAGAAAAATCCTGGGGAAGGACAATTCCAACCAGCACTTGTCATCAAACATCCCACACTGGATGGTGTTAATGGGGCAAGGGGGGAACATGAAAGCCCTGAGTTTAACTCCTAAGTAGTCACACAGCTGTGTGTGTGAACCACAGCAGAAACTGCATTATGGGTTGTACCACAGACTGTCCTCAGCCTCCAACTCTCTTCCCTATCTCCAAAACCTCCATGTGAAAATGACCAAAATTCCAAACCATTTATGACCTGTGTGTTTTTCTGTGACTCTATAGAGGGTGTTTGGGCATTTTACGATGAAGACACTGGTTGTAAAACTAGGCACTAGTCCCCTACAATTACAGACTGCAGTGGCTGTGTTTAGCTGTCAGTGTGTCTCCAGTTCCTGTGGTTTGCAGCACAAGGTTCACATTCCAGAGATGCTAGTGACTCACTAGCTAATTACAATATCCCTGGGCCTATTTCTATTTTCCCACTAAAGCACATGGTAGTATGAGAAAACTGGAGTGTCCAGGCTGCTGGACCTGCAGAACGAGCACATTAGACAATGTTCTCTGGGGGAAAAAAAGTGTATTTGTGGTGCCTGTGTGACAGGCATTGTGCCCTCCCTTTGCACTTGGCAGTCTCCTTGGGAAGCCCCCAAGAGGGCAGTGAATAGTGCATGCGGAGCTGCAGAGATTTTTGAGGAATCACTGCCTTGGGACAGTAGATGCACGGACACAGTGGTCACCAGCAGAGACTGCCCATGTGCAGTGCTGCTGGATCTGGCTGCTCCTGCAGACACCAGCACTCTCCTCCCCATCCTCGGGGTTATGGACACACAGGCAGGACTGGAAGCACCTGGGACATTTGTGAGAGATGGAACAGAAGAATTAAGCTTTGCTGTGCCATGGCACAGTCACTTTGCTCTAGTGTTTTTCAGTGACACATCACTAGGCAGTGCTAATGGGATAGGGCTCAGGGCTTCCTATTTCCTCCTGCCCCCACATTTTCTCTTGGAAGTCCCCCAGAAAATGTGAAACTGGTCTGAGGTGAATTTGAAACTGAGTTCCTGACATACAGATGTCTGACAGTAGAAGCTGTAACTCCTGAGAAGCAAACAGGGAAAGGAAGAGCTGACCTGTAACTGTAGTCACAGGAGTTGTGTGAGTCTCCTGTGAGCTGGAGAAAATGGCTGGACTTGTGCTGTGGATTTGTCCTCTGGGCTGGAGGACGAGATACCTGCAGTGCAGGTGACCTTGTTGAGGTCCTGTTGGCTCATTTTTTAGGAGTCTATGTACAAGTCTTATGAAGAGCAGCTGGGAGAGCTGGGGGTGTTTAGCCTGGAGAAAAGGAGGCTCAGGAGGGACCTTATTGCTCTCTACAACTCTCTGAGAGGAGGGTGCAGTGAGCTGGGGCTCACTCTCTCATGCCAGGTAACAAGTGACCACAGGAAATGGCCTCAAGGTGTTTCAGGGGAAGTTTTGTTTGGATATTAAGGAAAATATCTTCACTGACAGGATGATCAACCATTGGAACAGGCTGACCAGGGAACTGGTGGATCACCATCCCTGGAAGGATTCAAAAGACATGTAGATGTGGCACTTGGGGACAGGCTTGGTGATGAGCCTGGCACTGTTGGGTTAATGGTTGGACTTAATCTTAGAGATCCTTTCAACCTTAATAATTCTGTGACTCTACCATTCTACTGTGCAATAGTTAATAATATAGCCTAGATCACTGCATTTAAAAAGTCATTGAAGGTTTTCAGAGGTTGACAAATGGTTCACTTGTGTTCAAAGGCATTTTAATATCCAGTAACTCAAAAAAACACAGCAGGTAAAGCAGGCCAATAATTACCAATAAATCATCTGTGACTTCTAAGCATAACCACTGCAGTCCTGTGGGCTGGCTCTAACCTGTGCATGCCCAGTGTCCAGACCCACCAGTTATCCAACATGGGGACCTTGGCTTCTTTAGAGCTTGTGTGCCAAGGAATTTCCTTTCTACAGAAAACTAAAGAATTGGTGAGTGAAAATGTACAGTCACCCCAACAGGGAGCAGGGAGTCACCAAAGTGTGCATCAGGATCAGGAGAGAAATACTAGAGCATCCTCTAAAGTATGCACAACCAGGCTGACACCAACAGAGCTGGGGTGAGTTCTTTGAATTAGAAAAAAATACATGTTTTAATTTTATCTTTTGTCTTAATATGGTCAGGGACGTAGCTGTTACTCAAGCCCATGGATCTCAATGAATTCCTGACACAGTGAATGACCTGACAACATCAGGTCTGTGCTGGAGCAGGTAGCCTGATTGAGCTCCTCAAAAATGCCAGAAAATATGGAGAAGGAAAGCTGAATTTACTTTAAAATGTGCTGCAAGTAAACTGGTAACAGAGAGGTAACAGAGAGGTAACAGCAGAGAAGTCCTTGTGAAAGCCTTTCTCTGGTCTGAGTCCCAGCAGCAACAAATTCTGACATCTGCATTCACAAAGAAGGTTTAACAAGGGTTAATCATGCACATGAAAGTGATTCTTTGACTGGTAGTATTTGCTTTCTCCCAGAAGTTAAACAATCCAGGTAATTTTCTTATTTCAGTGCAATTGAGATTGATGAAAAGGAAATAAATTCAATTTTGATTGTTCATAGCCCAAGAAACAACCAATCCTTTGGCTATAAAAAGACTAATAGGTTGTCCTTTGATATAACTGTGATATACTTTTTATATATTTCTCATTCCAAATATTTTAGATTAATTTTCCTTCAGAAATCATCCCATAGATTTTTCATCAGTGCAAGCTTTCTGGTTATTGTGGACACATGAGAGGAAGAAGGCATATATAGAATCTTAAGAAAATACTCCTAATTCTTGGAGTTAAATTAGTCTGTCTGATGAGAATTCTCTCTGATGACCACTGTGGGGTCACAGTGGGGTGCTGGTAGGTCTGATCTGCTTTGTACTGGTTACCTGACATAAGCAACCATGACAGTCTCCTAAAGAGTAGTCCCTACCTGCTTTTAGGTTTAGGCCTTGTTCATCACACCTAAAATTAATGGGAATATTTTTATTTTCATTAACAGCTTATTGGTTGAGGTTTTTTTATATAGACCACACAGCATTGCAAGGAGAATCTAGCAGGTCTTAGTAAGATATTTTTCCTTAAATATATTTTCTTACTTGCTTGTACCAAGGTCCTCCCTTCCTCACTGCTATCCCCAAGGGATGACTTTCCAGATGTGCCATTTTATGGTTTTCTGGAGGAACACAGAGCACCTTGACACCTGAGGAACTCAAAAGAAGCCTTCAAAATAGAGGAACTAATTAAAACCAGAACCTAATACAAATAGTCTCAGGTAAATTCAGCTGGTGCAAGCCTGGCACACAAAGGACATCAAAGGAATAATGAGCTTCTGTTTAATCCTGTAAATCACTGGAGCAGGAAGGAGCTGAAAGAGGGCCTATGGCACCAAGCCAAGTGTCCACTACTGAGAAAATGGAGATGACTTCAACACAAGAAAAGCCTTCAGTAATGAGGCTGTGTCTTCTAAGCATAGCCACTGCAGTCCTGTGGGCTGGCTGTGCTTAGAAGTCACAAAGAGTTCAGTGTGAAAACCAGCTTTCAGTGTTGTTCAATATGCCACTTGCAACTGTTTGAAAACTGGAGGCAAAATGGTAAGAGAGAAGCAGGGGACAGATGTAGATAAACAGAACAGTGCATCAGATAAAGTGGTGTGTTACTAATATGGGATCAGGTGTTGAAAGGTGCTGCCTCAGAGGCAGCTGCTGTATGCATGAATTTATTTCCTGTTTTTACAGCAGGATGAGAGTTAGATTACAGCAGCCTTTACACAAGGTGGAGTGGCTAGAATTGTGTATTCACTTACTTCTGTTTTTTTAATTCTCTCTCATACTCTGCCTCTGGCATTATTTTCTTACTGGTTTATATTAGTTTTATCTTCCCTGAAGTGTTATCTTTTCTTTCCTGTGTAGAGATACCAAGTGCTGTATTTTTCACCTCTGTTTTGGCTGAAACTTTAGACTGAGGTTTCTGAAAGAGCAGCCCCATATTTCAGTCCAGCTGCCTGCTCATCTGCCTCACTGCCTCTGGAATATTAATCCTATTTGAAATATAACTCCATTGTATACCCAAGTAAGGTTTCTGCTCCTCATAACCCCAAATGTGGATTGGTGCTAGAGCTGAGATCAAACTCCTTTTTGTGGTCTGCATGGGACTCTTGTGGCTTGTTCCCTTCCTGGGGCCAAGGAAAAGTAGAAATTTTGTCTTCCAGTGCTGTGATGGAGAGTAAGCAAACCAGGATCAGTAAACCAACAGCCTGAGTGGTGGCATCATGTACCAGGGGTAAATCCAATATATAAATTTGATAAAATTGAGACCATCTAAAATGTGCTCCAAGCCTATTATTGAGTATGACCTAGGAGGTATTAGGCTTGCTGGAAGATACCTCTTTCATGCTGGTATAAGACCTGTTCCATCTGTTTGGCAAAACTTGGTCTTTAGCTTAAGCTCTTAGCTGCTCTTCCTACTGGACTCTGGGGATCTGGTGAGAAGAAAGTTGGGTCAGCATGAAGTGCTGCTTGAATCCCAGCTGGAACATCAGTGGAAGAAAAGGTTAATAGCAAGAACCTCTTTAAAGCACTCTTGAGGCCCTGAATCTATAGATTCTGGAAAGTTTTATAGTTCCAAAATTCCCTTGCATGCTTCTTATAAAATATAGCCAACTAATTTTTTTAATGACCTGTTCAACCCATTTAGTCATCACTGCCTGCTTCATGCAGGGCTTGTGGGCAGCCAATAAATCTCTGGTTTGCTCCTCCAGAGGTGCAGTCCTTAAGTCAGGGAACCACTGCTGACTGATGATGCTGAATCAAACCACTGGGAGACCTGAATGTGGTGTGAATTACCCATGCAAAAATAAGCTGCTCCTCTTCCCATCTTTGCTGGAGAGGTAGAATACAGTGAAATAAACAGGGCAAGAAGGCAGGACTCTTATCCTTCGTAAATCTTTGGAAATAATTTCTTCTGACAGTCAGATAGTTGGAAAACATTTTTTTACAAACATTTGCAATGGCACGGGTCTAAACAATGTGAGCTGCAAGACTCATGCACCTGCTCTTGTGCAATGCATTTGACACTCTGCTGCATGACATGCTTGTCTCTGAATTGGGGAGATATGGATTGAACAGATGGACCATAAGGAATTGGAGGGGTTGGCATTCAAACTGTCATGCTCAATGGCTCGATGTCCAAGAGGAAACAGTGGCGAGTGGTGTTCCTTGGGGTTGGTATTGGGACTGACACTGTTTGACATTATTTTGGTGACATGGACAGTGGGACTGAGGCACCTTGAGCTTTGTTTGCCAAGCACATCAAGCTGTGAGTGCAGTCACACACTGGAAGGAAGGGATGGCATCCAGAGGGACCTGGTGAGGCTGGAGAGGTGAACTCATGAAGTTCAGCAAGGCCAAGGACAAAGTCCTACATATGAATCAGAGCAATCTCAAGACCAAATCTGGGCAGAGAATGTATTGATTGCAGTCCTTGAGGAGAAGGATTTGGGGGTGCTGGTGGATGAGAATCTCAACATGTCTTGCCCATAAGCACTTGCAGCCCAAAATGCCAGCCGTGTCCTGGGCTGCATCCAAAGCCCTTTGGGCAGCAGGTTGAGGGAGGGGATTCTGCTCCTTCATTCTGTCCTCGTGAGACCCCATCTGGAGTGCTGCATCCAGCTATGGGGTACCCAACATAAGGACATGGAACTGTTGGAGAAAGTCCAGAGGAGGCCACAAAGATGCTCAGAGGGGTGGAACACCCCTGCTGTGAAGACAGGCTAAGAGATCTGGGGATGCTCAGCCAGGAGAAGGGAGGGGGCCAGGGACACCTTCTTGCAACCTTCAGTACGTAAAGGAAAGATGGAGAGAGACATTTTAAAAATGCATGTGGTGAACAGACAGGGGGAAATGGCTTCAAACAGGAACATCTAGGCTTAGATTAGATGTGGTTGGAGACCCTTTGAGATGGACACTTCAGTGAGATCTTAAAAATATGCCTAAAACCTGGTACTCACTCAGCTCTTGATGGGGTTTCTTTTCCTGTGGAAGAAGAAATGTCAGGAACAGCAAAAATACTGTAGCAGATAAGGGTTACTACAACAATGACACCAACACATGCTGAATAAAGTAAAAGGTCTCTCCTTTGGGATTTGGACAGTTCTACTCCAGCCCTGAACTGAGACACATTTTGGCTGTCCAGAACTGGTTGCTTTCACCACAGAGCTCTGTGGAAGACACGGATGCCAAGTATTTAGATACAGGAGAAAGAAAATAACCTCATCTACACTCTGCCTTGACATAATTGATTGCTAGACCTATCTCATTAAATACACCATGTAACCTTATAGTATATTTTTTCCTCTTGTTTAGACTATGTATTAGTGCAGAAACAAACTAAGGTAACAAAAACAAGGGCTTCTTACAGTGACAATAACCTTGCAGACCATAGTGGAAGAGTTAAAAGGGACACTGAGGGCATGCAGGCTCTTCCTCGTGGTCACAGGAAATTTGTGAAAATTTAACTTTCAAGAGATGTTAGACAAGTTCATGTATTTGCTGAAAGACTCCCAAGTGTTACTGCTTCTCAGGAATTCATACACTGCTCTGGTGTACAGAAAAGTTCAGTGCCATTGACCATCCTCCAGTAAAAGGAGCATGAGCTATTTTATCACAGATTGCTGTTCTCAGAAGTGTCAGTGAACCAGCAGGTGATGACAACTTCCCTGATCATGGCTATTGGTGATACTTCATCAATGCATTGACAAGGCTGGTAATTCAGCTGGGAGTTTGAGCAAGACCAGAGAAAAGAGAATTTCCTGCAAAAGCTGCTTTGTTTGATATTAGTGCTCGTGGCTGGCAATCCACTGTGGTAAATATATTCCAGACACCACACTTGTGGCTGTGTGGTGTCCAGTGCCTTTCCTGATCCCTTTCTTAACCACTTTCCACATTCCTCTCCAGGTTGTTGTCTCACCAAAAACTTCCACAATTAGAAGTGACCCAGTTGTTTCCCCTATGAGTGTTATCTTGAGATCCTTGGGAGCACAAAGCAAGAGACTTTTTTCAGAAAGCTGCTTTGGGCAAAATAAGAAGTCAATGACTCTGTCCTGCTTTGAGAAGCCTTTCCAAATGTGCTCACTGCTGTGTTTTCTGGCTATTAAAACTTACATTTTTTGCTCTCTTTTTCTGGTTTTTGCATTTTTTTTTTCCCTGAAGACAGGAGAGTCAGGCAAATCTCAACCTGCCCAACAGCTTCCACCATGCTGCCCATACTAGATCCTTAATGGAGCCAGGCAGAAATACAGCCTATATTCAGGGCAGCCAATCATGGCCCCTTTAGTTGGGTCTTCAGATAATAATCCTGAAAAAAATGTTGTGGGATCATGGGATGAGTACAGAGCTGTTGGATCACCCTTTGGCTACGCTTTAAGGTGTTGGGTGCACTGTGGACATTTTTCCTGTAAAAGAGAATCTGGCTGCATGTTACATTTAGATGATGTATAAATTGTCCAGTGCCAAGTTTTGCCATCTTCTCCCTGCAACAGAAAGATCTGGGTGTGTTTTCTGATTCTGGAAAACAGGCTGCTTCCTGTAAGGGGGTTATAACTCTCAGGTAGTGAGACATTCGGCTGATTTGATCAGCAGAGCAGGGCATAAGAAATTACTTTTCAAGCCAAGTATGCTGTTACAAATCTGAGCTCCTCTTTCAGCTCACTATTTTAATTTTAATATGGGCTAGGGTCTGCTGGCTTTCAAGAGATGTAATCATGTTAGAGGGTTTCAGTGGCCCCATATTGTTTTAGAAGCTCGAAGTAAAAGGCTTAAGATCAAAGAGCATCTTATTAAATACCATGTTTATGGCATTACTGATTAAGCAGTTTATGAGCCAATTGGGAAACCACACCTGCCCTGCTACACAAAAAGCCACCTTTTAAATCAAAGCAGCTGAGAACAGGAAAATCTTGTCCTTTCACCCTGTGCTTGGGCATGGTGCAAGAGGTAACAGCATCTTTGCCCTTGCTACATCAGGCAGGACTGTTCTTTCCCATTCAGTTGTAGAGAGAACTGGGAAGTTACATGTGGTATCTCATTTTCCATATGCCACTGACAATATGGTGCCTCCTTGGTGGTGAGAAAACCAAAGAACAGACTATTTTTGCTGTAACTCCAGCACAGAAATGCTGTGTGACGCATTTAATTCTTTGGGGAAAGATCTCATTGAGCAGTTTTTACTGCACTGTTACTGAACAAAAACTGCCAGGTGAAACGTCCTGCTCAGGTGTTGCAGAAATGATCACAGCATTGCTTTTTTTTTACGTTAATATTGCAATTCAAGACTAAAAATCAAAATTAAAAGTTTCATGCTGTCTTCATCACAATCTCAGTTCCATTCCTAAAGTCAAGGGACATAAACCATGCAAAGGGCTTCCAGGCACATGAAGTAAACAAAATGATAGTAGTAATATTAGTACTAACAGTAGCAATACTACTAGTAGTGGTAATAGTGATGATAATAACATATTTGCTTGTCCTTCAGCTGAAACAATCTTAGAAGTTCCTTCAGTTCACAAATTCATTTAGAGGTTGGCCTAAGTGTTTTCTTTCCAGTTCCACTTGGGTAATCTGCCTTGAGCACTTTCTCAGCTCAAATAACAATATTTTGGTTTTGTTTCTTTGTTCTTCAGAAGGATTTTGAAAATCATAGCTGGTTAATCAAGTTGAATCTAAAAATATGCAACCTTTATGCAATTCTGATGGCAAATAAGGCAACGTGAATATAAATTATGTGGGATTTGTTAGCATATTTGTCCTCTTTACATCTGCTTTACTGCCTGCACAAAATGGATAGCATTCCCTGCAAGCAGAATACATCTCAGACAACTTCAGTACTCTGAAAATTCCTTTCTGTATGAGCTCCCTTTCTGCTGAAGGGAAGGAGGAAATCCTTCAGGGGCTCAGCCTCTCTTTAAGATGATTTGTCTTAATGACTCCTAAATTTCTCTGCTGACTCACAAGGAAACTGAGGAAACTTGCATCCATCATATGTCTCCTTTTCAGACAGCTAAAATTAGGTGAGATGCATCTCATTCTTGGCAGAGTTCTTGATTTTTTAGTGTTTGGCCTGATGACAAAATTTCTGTAATTCTATTGAAATCTTTCAGAAACTGAAGTGTCCCTTACTTTTAAGGGCTTTGGTTGTAAATGGAGTACCCAAGAATGGAAATTATCTCACTAGTTGGGCAATATTTAAATTTGGCACAGAATAAATTAATAGTGTGATTAAAATAAAAAACCCTTTGCTTTTGAGTGGGGACTGACACATCTAAGGACTTAACTTTCCCCTGGATCTACATTACATATTTCAAAGAGCATCCTCATACATCAATTAATTAAAAATAGAGAAAGCAATTTTTAAATTGCCCATCCATAGTCTGAATAAAAGGAAAAAATCTTATTATGATTTACTTTTGTGCTTTACCCAATCCTAAATGTAAATGGAATCATGTTGTGAGAATGTGACTTATTTTCATTACACCAAATTCTATTTGCAAAATAATTTTGATAGTCGTGTTTATGTTTCATGGTGCTATTCAGAATTTTAAAAGTGCATTTTGATAGGAAATTCAGGAGAAAGAGATTGGTTGAATGTGGCTCTTGTTTCCACTGGAAAAGCACACTAGTGTGCACAGCTTCAGAGCTGCTCAAGATATGAACGTTCATTGGAGTTGTCAGAGATAAGGAGCACAGCTCTGGGTCTGAGCTAATGATGGGAAAACTTCACAGCACCATCTTGTCACTGTATTTTGCACTTGTACACTTTCAGCAAGGGAGCTTTACAAGATGTGTGAAGGAAGCAGGATTTCACAACTTGAAGCCTCTGGTGATACAAGGATGCCACCTGGGCAGCATTTCAGCCTTCACCACCCACAGCTCCTCTCCCTAGAGGCTCAGGGACCTACCAAAGAAACAATCGTCCCTGTGTCCTGGAGGGAAAAACACTGAAGTTGTCAGAGACACATAGGACATGGTGACAAAGGGCTTCTCCCCACAATCCTTTGCTATTTTATGTTAATATACCCCCATTCCATGTTCCCCATTGGCCCAGACCCCTTCTACCCTTATATGGTTATTCCCCAGCATGTTCTCCCTTTCCCTGATCCTCATGGGCCCCAGTTTGCATTGTTCCATCCCTGTTATCCTATTAGTTTCCCTGGTCCCTTACCCTGCCTATGCACCACTTTCCCCTGTTCCCATTGGTCCCTGACACCCTGCTCCACCCCACTTTCCCCATATTTAAACTCAAAACCTTTCCATACTCCTTCTTTTTTGTCCCTGGACCCCTTTGGTGTGTGGCTGCAGTAAACCCCATTGGAACTCCACCCAAAAGACCCTTCCCATGTTTCATTCTCCACCCTTTCCAGCCATGGTAGAGAGTTTTTGTGTGTTCATGTGTGGCTGTGTGCTCCAGCCTGTTTGATCTCCCACTGCTGGAGATGCTTCAGGAAGGCAGCAGCAGCTCACAGCACCACACAGCACTGCACCTCTCCTGTGAAGGGTTAACAATTCCCTTTCCCAGTCAGAGGGGTCTCCTCTTGCCAGCAGCTCCAGTTCCTTCCTGGGTTCCTGTGGTGGGTGTGGATGAGGGATATGTACTGCTGGTGGAACGAGCTCTATGGACAAGCCATAGTGTTGTTTGTGACAGCCAGGAGGGAGCTCTCCTGTTCTGGTGGGGTCAGTTTGCCCTGATTTACAGCTGCAATCGTGGCTGATTGCAGTGTGTCAGAGGACTGTATCACTGCAGAGGTGATTATGAGGTGCAGCCATGAGGCCCTGGAGCACTTTAAATGCTTTATTTGCCCTCCCGAATGCCCAGTAATAGCTGAGAATAGAGTGGACAAAAAGGAAAAGCTGTTGACAGCCAGGAAAGTTACTGTAATACTAAAGGCCTCAACTTGGCACCAGACAGCCATTTCTGTCTTTGCAAATAATTACGATTATATTTCCTCAGAAGAAGCAATTTCTTCAGAAAAAGGTGCAGAAAATGATGGAAGATTTATATTTTATTTGCTGTTTGCTATTTCGATTTGCCTAGGTACTGGCCCACACAGGTTTTTGCACTTAGTTATTCATATAAATGTGAAGAATAATATCATTAGGTTGGTGCCTTTTACTGTTGATGCTGTTTTCAAGCTCTGCAGTGCCTTTTCAGCCTGAAAGGTTCAGGAGAACAACTAAGAAACTCAAGAATCTTCAGACCTGGTTTCATCACATAACAATGTTTATCTATCCTATAAAGGTTTAAAGAGCTTACTAACTGAACAAAGTTGAAAGAACTGCTATAGTTTAAAAGTAATTTATCCAAATAAACTACACTTATGTCATTGGGTTTGTGTGCTGGAATTAGAAAACCAGGAGTTAATATGTGTAATTGTGCATGTGTGAGGGGGAGAAGATGTTGGAGTAGCCAACAGCCAACAGTTTAGTAAAATTAAAACACATATTCTCTGCTCAGTTGATCACAACCTTTGACTGTGCCTTTGCCTCTAACTCCAGTGTGTTTCATTCTGGCAGTGGCTGAGAGTTTGGATTTGCACCTTGTGGAGCTGGTTTGGAGCTAAAAGCAGGATGTTTGCATCCACACAGTTCTGCACCTCCAGGAACTGGATGCATTAATGGCACCAATGTAACCCCACTGTCTCTCACAGCATTTGGGACTTTGTGTCACAAAACTTTGTGTTACTTGAAGCTGGGACCATGTCTGTGTAGACTCACTTGTGGGTTAAGATTTAAGCTTGAGCTAAATCTTTAGTTTAAGATTGAGCTAAAAATACGTTGTTAGAACAAAGTCAGAAGCTTTAGGCAATTGTCTTTCACCAAGACTAATAGCTTATGATAATGATAAGTTGATTGGACTGAGTTTGTTAAAATGATACAAAAAGTGTATGTGGTCAAGTTTCTTGGACAAGTAGTTTTCAGGAAAGACCTGGACCATTGGAGTGGATACACAGTGGAAGTCCATGAAAAAAATGAGAGGGCTGGAACATCTCTGCTGTGAAGAAATTTTGAGAAAGTTGGGGATGCTCAGCCTGGAGAAGCAAAGGCTCCAGGGGGACTTTCTCATGGCCTTTCAATATCTGAAAGGGTCTTGCAAGACAGAAAGAAACCTTTTATCAAGGTCTATAGTGACAGGAAAAGGGGCAACAGTTTTAAACTGAAAGATGGTAGATTTTGACTGGAGACAAAGAATGAAATTTTTACAATGAGGGTGGGGAGACACAAGGCCAGGCTGCCCAGAGGAGCTGTGGACTCCCTATTCCTGGAAATGCTCAAGTCCAGGCTGGATGGGGCCATAAGAAACCTGATCTAAGGGAAGGTGTCCCTGCCCAGGGCAGAGGGGTTGGAACTCTATAGATGATCTTTGAAGGTCCCTTACCACCCAAAACATTCTGTGTTTTCTCTTGTTCTATGAATAAATGTTTCTTCACCTCTGCATTTTTCTGCATGGGAATTAATGAATTATGCAGCATTTTCAGGATGTTGTGGCAATGCAAAAATTAGCTACTGATTTCTGAAAAACTCTGTTCAAACCTGTGACAGCTTGAATTTAGCTTGGTTTTGAGATTTTGAGATGAGAGGATTAGATCATATCAGAATTTTGTTCTGGCTTTTCCCAGTAAGAACAAGGCTAATTTCTGAAGTTCTGTTTGCAGGCTAAGAGATCCATGTAAATACAGTTGGGGGCATGTCCCACTGCCTGATTAATGTATTTTATTTATATTTCTGTAACGGATAGGATTTGACCTGATGGATTCATTCAGTGTGAAGCAGATTTTTGGAATGAAAGAAGATGGGGTTCAGAGTGCTTATGTACGGCTTGGAAGCTTTCCTGTTGTTCAGAAAACTGAGTGAGTACTCTGGGTTTTCACTTTATTTTCATCTGAACTGTTGCCTTACATTATTTGGTTCCTCTAGGTTAACTCTGTAGCAGTTATCTGGTACCTACAGGTATATTTCTGCTTTGAGCAGCTATTTCAGTTCAGCTGGCACAGAATATGCAGAGTGTGGTCAGGAGCCTCAGCAGTAACTACAGGCTCCATCCTGGAAGAATATGAGCTGTGTTTGGTGAATCTCAGTGCTTCTGAGGAGAAGTATCAAGACATTCACAAAAGAACTTATGGCTACATAAACAGCTTCTAAAGGGAATATTTGGTAACACTCCCGTTGAGGTAGAAATTTGCTAAACACAAGAGATCACTTGCTGGTAGATGCTGTGACCAGTTAGCCAATATGGATTCTGGCCTTTTAGAAGAATGAGCAGTTTTTAATCCTGTCTCAATATGGAGTCAGTCCTCGGAGTCTTTTATGACCTAAGGCTGCCAGTTGTGTCACAGTCTATCACAAGTGTTTCTTTAGGTTGTCACTTGAGCCCTGCTAGCATTAGCCTTGAAAAGACTGAGTGCATAATTCCACTGAGTAACTACGAGCCATAGATTGAATTGTCATCATTAACATTTTTGCAGTAAATTGCTCAGTGCTGGTTTGAACTTCAGCTTTAAAAAAATCAATAATACTTCTTTTCCTTCTTATGGATGAGGGGTGTTATTTTTTTATTCTGTTTTTAGCTCTTTTTCTCAGCTCACTGCATTTTTGAGATTGTCCTATGAATTACATTTGCTTGATTTCACAATATATTTTTTTTTCCTCCTGGAACCAACAGGATTGATGTTCTCTTTTCTCCTCCACTTCTTTCTCCATGTTAATACAATTTAAAAAAAATAAGAATATGGTATACTGGGAGGAAAACTGTTTTCTCTAGAATCCATAAATGATAGCAAGTCTGAGGGTAAATAGACTCATGATCAGTGATCTGATTCAATGCAGCCAGCTAAAGACATCTTAGGTTTGGTTTATATATATAACTGGTCAGAGTGTGGATGGGAATAAACCATAAACCTATTTCACTTGGATGGTAAGAAACCTATTTCATTTGTCTCACTGTGATCTTTGGGTTCTGGGTGATACTATGACAAATAGAGCAATTCTTGGAGTATAAGCAGGAACTGTCAAGTATGAGCTGGTAAGCTTCATATCACACAGCTCAGTCACCACTGCTGCTGTGTCCAGCCTCATTTTCCATAATTCAGTGGATGGAAATGGAGTGAATGAAAGTTTGAAGATCTGTGAAGCAAGTGTGATGGTGAGAAAGCCAAGAACTGCAGTGTAGACAGGTAAAATTAAGAAGCAGCCAACAACTGAAGGGATCATTCTCTGTAAGAACCTCTGGGAAATCAAAGCTTAGTAAAGGGTCTTTGAGTAAAGGTCAGACAGAAAGCCAGTGGCTATTTGACATCAAAAACCATCAGGGAAGAAAGGCATGCTTTTAAGGATGAATCTAATTAACCACTGGAGAAAGTTAGCACAGATTACAGAGAGTTGTCCATTTGAATCCCTTTTCCAAAGTAAGGATTGAAGAACTTTGTTGTTTCTGTTGTTGTTTTCTCAGAAAGACTGAGGGAGTGAAGCCAGACCAACCAGCTATGACGGCTTTCCATCTGCTCAGATTACACCCATTTATTTGTTGTTGCTGTTGCCCTTAAAATAAGCAGAATATTTTATCATCCAGGACAATTAGAAGTAAAACATCCTTAATTAGTAGATTGAAATGAATAAAATTCCTTTTGACTTATTCTGAAACACGGAATTCAAGGAGGACTTTCACATTTTCACTTTTTTGTATTGTAACTTCCACACTCCTGTGGTTTGGGAATGAACCCAAATGAATATAGCACCATGAAAGGTGTTTGCATATTTGGTTCATTTCAGCATTTGTATGCCAGGACTTTGAGATGCTGCATATAGGGTCATTGCTCACAGAAAATGAAATCTTGTAAAGCTGCACAAAACCGATAACTGGAATAATAAACCAAACAAAAACATCTGTTGTGGCTCACAGATAACCTCCAGCAATGTTTAGCAACTGACAGCAACATCTCATAATTAGATACAAAATCAGTAACTGAGGAATATATGTAATTCACTTCATTATCTGCTTAAAGGATTTGTATTCTTTTATACAAGCAATAGTACTTTTACAAAGTGCCAGATTAGCTGTCTGGGAAATGTGCCTACTCATCTTCTGATCTGTAACCTGCAACTATCAACTTTCTTCTTTTTTGTGGTGAGGCATCATCTGTGAGCAAACAAACCCAACAACCAGACCTTGGCTTCAGTCAAGGACCTGATTACTGACAGACTCACAGGTCTCTGTAGCTGTCTGAGGACTGACCCCAAAATCTGGCTGGTGATTTCCCCCACTCCTCATGTAACTGGGGCTGCCCTGTTGCTTGTTCATTGCTCCTCAGTGAATCTGCTGGCCAAAACTGTGCTGTAGACTTCTGGTTTTGGATGCTCAGGCTTGTTTTTCATTATTGGTGTCTTGCCTAATGCCAAGATTTTGTCTCACTCTTTTGTTCTGTCATCTGCCTGTATCTCCTAGTTGTGACTCTGGAGCCTTCCTGCTGGCCATATCCATCCTCATTTTTCCCTTGCTTGGTCTGGTTCCAGCCCGACTTGATCATGATCTTAGCTACCACCTCACAGAATTTCCTGATGCTTGGCCAAGCTTCTGGTCATGATCTGTTTGCTTTTATATTGGCACAGTGTTGTACCAGTACAGAGTCTTGGTTTGTTTAGGGCATGATACCTTTGTGTGTTTTTCTGTGTCTCCTGACATCAGCTTTGACTTCAGTCATCTGAAGCTCATCTCCATGAGCTCCTGCCCTGGTTTCATCATTTTTTCCCCTTCCAAGAAAAGAAGTTGTACAAAAACCCACCAGAGATTCCCACACTGAACATGGAACCTCTTGAAAGGTTCATATTTTCTTACTTTGCCCAAACAAGTATTTCATATTAAGAAAAGCAGGAATAAAAAAACTTGTTCAGCTTAGAGAGGGGATGACTTAGTGAGGGAGGATCTTACCCATGTGTATAAATATCTGATTGGGGGGAAGCAAAGAAGACAGAGCCAGAATCTTCTTAGTCATATTCATTGAGAGGACAAGAAGGAATAGGAACAATTTAAATCAATAAAATCTAAACACAAGAAAAACCTTCTCTAGATGAGAAGATCTCAAGAGGATCCTCACTGTCTCCTATTTCTAACAAGGTAAAAGAGATAAAGCCTGATGGAGGTAGAATGACTGAAGGCTTTTTTGGTTTTGTAGAGTAAAGGACTGTAGGGAGAGCTGAGAAACCCAGAAAGGACTGCAGCAAACAGGAGAACAAGTTGTTCACATGGCTTCTTATGGAAAAAAAAGTTGTTTTGGGAAAATTAAACAACAGCAAGTGAGATTTATAATAGATTCCTTTTTCTTTTACAGCCTGTAGGACAGAGAAAGACAAGAAGAAATTACCTAGAGAGGATGTATCTATTCCATCACTGAGGTTTCTGCAGTAGAAAAAGATATGTGCCAAGGATGTATGAGACACATCCTTCTATAGCCTTTTCCTTTTCCTTTTCCTTTTCCTTTTCCTTTTCCTTTTCCTTTTCCTTTTCCTTTTCCTTTTCCTTTTCCTTTTCCTTTTCCTTTTCCTTTTCCTTTTCCTTTTCCTTTTCCTTTTTTCTTGATTTTTTTCTCCTGTCATTCTTAACAGCCTCTGTTGATGTGAAGCATATTTAAATGAGTTGTCTTTCTCCAACTTGATTTTGCAGATTTTATGGGTTACATTTCATACTAGTGGGCTTAGCTGTTGCAAAATTGGTCAAATTCCTCAAGAACATTAAATAGTCTTCCTCACCAAATGTAAAAACCGTATTAAATGTTGTTGCATTCAGTCTCTGAAATGAGAACTGATAATAAATTTTTTTCCATAGTGTTATTATAGATGTAGGATCTCATGCTTATTGTCACAGATGAAAGCTCTTATTGCAAATTAAAACATGTGAGAGGGTTGCTGTATATTAAAAACTAGCAATGGTTAAGAGTTTTCTGCTTTCTTACTAATTTTTTTTTCCTTGTACAAGTTGTGATTCACCTGACCTTGTAGTTGAGTTGACTCTAAGACTAACCTGCAGCACTGGGGGATTCTTTTGTCTTGAAGTTTTATAAGGGCCTTTTCTGCAATCTATCCTGTTGTCAGAATTATAGATCAAGGAGCTGGCAGAATACTCCCTGTAGGTACCAGGCATCCAGCAAAGTTCCACAATATCGATCATCAGTTCAATTCAGCCTTGTGTGAAAGAAGAACATAAAACATTTCTGGGGACAGCAACTCCTGCTCTTGGATCCCCAAGTAAAGCTGAACTTCTTGATGCAGATAATTTTTAAGTGAGGAAATAAGTTAAAACTGCTAATAAAAGTTTTTGTTATTTATGTAGTGGTGCAGTTCTGTAAAAGATACAGGGACCAGTGACTTCAGAAACAGCTTTCATCACATCTTCAAAGCAATGAGAGTGTCTTCAGATTTGCTTTTGGCATGAAATCTTTCTCTGTTCGGAACCTGCAGCTGGTTCCTCAGCAGCTTTAAAAATCAGTTGAGGATGGCAGGTAATGGGTCATTATGGCTTTTTGTCAGATTAAATCTGCCTGATGGGCTGTTTGTCAGCCTTGTGTGATGAGGTGTGGCCAGATTCACTGGGATGTTTGGGTACCTAACTCCCAGTTATTTCTGTGGGTATTAAACATCTGAAAATCCTTTTTGAAATTAAGTTTACATAATGATATTCCTGTTCCCAGCTCAGAGCTGTCCAAAACCATAAAATTGTTAAGTCTGGAGAAGCCCTATAAGATCACCAAATCCAAATGCTATGCTACACTTCCATGTTCACCACTAAACCATGTCCCCAAGTGCCACATCCACACTTCTCTATGAACATTTCCAGGGATGGCAAATCCACCACTTCCCTGGGTAGACTGTTCCAATGCTTGATCACCTTTACAGTAAAGAATTTTTTTTAATATTTAGTTTAAGGCAACCCTCCTTCCAGATCCTACTTCTGTTCACTTCCAGGTGCTCCTTCTGGCCCTTCTCGTTGATTTGCTAACTTCCAGGTAACTAGGGCTTCCCTGGTTAAAATAACTAGTACCAAGAAGTGAGACAGCCTTGCCTGCTCTCCTGAAGGAAGGATTTCTTAAGGGAGCTAGTGGGAGCCTGGTTCAGTTTTCTTTTGTGTTGGAAGAATTCAGAGTCTCTGTGTCCCCAGAGGGAAAACCAACTTATAATGGTTCATATCCTGCTGGAGCACTTTATACATCAAAAGCCACATTAATGGCTGAAACCAGAGTGTTCTGAATTTATAGCTTGGGTGTACAGACAGGAGATTCAAAGCACAGGTTAAAATATGATCGAATATTTTGGCATCAGGAAAGACTGGATCTCCACCTTTGCTGCAACTGCAAAACAGTATTCTGGAAATTTTGAGGACTTTTTTATTTTAATGCAATTAAAGACTTGGACTGTGCCAGTTTCTGCATAGTGATGGATTGTGTTGACTATTCATTAGGACAACATTTCATAGTTTGTTCTTCATTAATTGCTGCCATTATGTTTTGTTTTGTTTTGTATTGAGTGCTTATGCCTGACTGCTCAGATGTCCTGAAGCAAAGACATGATATTTATGAAGGGTTTATTTGGGAATGATCATAGGAACAAGTTGGCTTGGGAGTGAAGAACAACGTTAAATGTGACTCTTTGGGTGGGGAAAGAGATGGCTTAGAGACATTACAAGCAAAGTTTGAAAAATCATGGATGGCATAAAAGATAGAGAAATAATAGGTTAATTGTTTTTTCTCTGATAAGAATTGAGTCAGGTCCCAAACAACAAGGAGGAGGCTCATTGTGCCATGGGTAGCAGTGAGTGATTCCTTGTCAAGGGATGTTATGAATGTCATAAGTTTACCTGAGTTCAAGGGAAGGATGCAGATGTCTATATGAGATAAATCCATAAAAAGCTATTGATATAGAAATTGCATTTGTCTCTGAATTAGAATCCTGGATTCAAAATATCCAGAGGTATGAGAGAGATGTTTTTGCTGTTCATTCTCATTCTTAGGCATCCAGTACTGGCTAGTAACAAAAAAATAGTGATACTGGATTACTTATCCCTTCTGTCCCAATGTTATGACAGGTTTTTATGATGGAGTAGAGAAAAACAGTATTGGATTTGGTTACTTCCTGTGTTTGGTTACATGCAGGGTTACATGCTGAGTATGATATGTTTGCAATGTTTGATTTGAGAAACTTCTGGTATCCGGGGCTGCCAGCTAAGGAACATCTTCTTGGAAAGACATGAGCTGTAGTGCTTGTTTTGGGGCAGATATTATAATATTTAATATTATAATATTTGTTGCTATAATTTGGTACATTTAGAGGGTTCCTGGCCATTCTCAGAAGTCACAGGTCTCCAGTGCATCTGCAGCAGAACAGAATTTTTTACAGGTTTCATGAACAGAAGCCTGATGGATACTCAACTGCAGATTTCCATTATGTTTTACCCAATTTGAGAGCTTCACTACTGGAATGGCAAAAGGGCTCCATAAAGACAGAATCTGGAGGGCACAAGCTCATGTCCATGTCTCTTCAGGATTCCAGATAAAGCAGATTTTTTAGGAATATAACGATACTTTTAGAAAGCATTGCTGGGACATGGTGAGAGTTTTAGAAGTTCTGCTCTTCACTGCTAAGCCTGATATATTGCTCTCTTTCCCCTCCCCATGCCAGGGATGTATTTCCACAAGGCCTACCTGATGAATATGCCTTTGTAACTACTTTCAAATTCCGGAAGGCTTCCAGGAAGGAAGACTGGTATATCTGGCAGATTATTGACAAGTATGGCATACCACAGGTAAGAGGCTCTTTTGCAGACAGCAGGAACAGCCTTTTATTTCTATTTTTTTCTACCATGAGCCAGTTTTCTTGCCTTAATCTCCCACTACGTTTTCTTATGAACTGGTAAAAATTCTGTTTTTCAGTGGATTTTGCTGCAAATATTTTACCTTTACTTCAAACTCCAAATAAATGTTTGTATATACCTTGGGTGCTATTAGGATGCAGAAAGGGGGACAAAAAAATACAATCCTTGCTCTTGAAACTACTGTTGAGCTTTCAGTTGTTTTGTTCAGGTAGTTCTGCTTAGGGAAAATATTTTGCCTTTTTGGGAGAAGGTTGTCACATGGATGTTGTACAGAGCAGTGAGTTGTGTCAGGTTTTGCACAGCCTTCTAGGTAACTTGTAAATGCATTATGGGTTCGTGCTCTGGATGTAACACCTGTTAGAGCTCCATAACCCTGAGTCCTGGCTGCTGCACAATTTGATCTAATAACTTTTTATTTAAGTACTCTCAGGTTCTCAGAAAAAAATACTATGAGTGTATACTAAAGGGCTGTCAGTCCCTACACAACATGTTCTTAGCAGCTTGGTAGATTTTAGGTTTTCAAGTGTGCTTGAGGAGGGAGTGGTTTGGGCTGTACATTTTTCTGCTCAGCACCAAATATAGTGATGAAGGCAATTACCCAGGAGTCTAAAGTGGGCTGTCAGCATAGGCTTACATAGCTGTGTAATTCAGTATTGCTGCTTTGGGACTGGTATTTAGGTGGACTTGGGGAACTTTCACTGAAGAATAGGTGCAGTTTGAAGAATTAGATAACTGGGTTTGAGACAGTGGTAAAAGGTTTATGTGAAAGTTATTATTGGTGGCAACTTTGTTAAATGAGAAGTGATTTACTGTGCCACATGAATTCCTAGTTGCTGCAGCGTGAGAATGTGTCTGTCACTCAGTATTTCTTGCAAGAAGTTGAAGACTTTGAACTGCTTAGATGTGAAGAGAGAAACACATTCAATATTTCCAGTAATAATTTCAAAAGTGCCGTAGATTATGGTGCCAGAAGTACTTTAGAGCCCCATTAGCCCCTTTTCATGTGAAGTTGGTGGTGGTTTGGCCACTCCCTTGCAGACCTGCTCAGCTCATAGATGCAGATACTGCTGAGCCAGCACTGATCCGAGCTGGCATTCCCAGCCAGCACAGAGCTCAGCTGCACTGAGAAGTTGGGTCAGATGTGGAGTCAGCCCACCCTGGGCTCCTCACACCCCTCACAGCCCAAAACTCCTTGCTTTTCTGCAGCTTGTGGACACACCATTCCTGCCTCTGCCTACTCCATTCCCTGCTGCTTGCTGGTAACTGCCTGACTTTGGTAAAAGTAGATACCAATTTTTAAATTAACTCGAAGTTGTATGTCTTTAAATACCTATTTTTGCCTGTTCTGTAGCTTGCAGAGCATAGGATGGGGTGTAGTTTTCTATTCAAAGCACCTGAAATAAAGTTTGGGCAGTGCCACAGCTCAGCAGACTGGTTTTATATGAGGTATTTTTCCATATGTCATGGGACAATTGAGGACATGTGATGGGAGTAAAGAGGCTGCTGGGAAGCAGTGGAGGAGTACACAGAGTAGAGGGATCCAAACCAGGTTCAGCTTTGGGGAGCTGCCTGTGACCTGTGCTCCTACCCAGCCGTGGCAGCCAGGTGGCCTGTGCTGAGACCATGCCAGGGGTTGTACTCACAGGAGGAGGCTTTAGCTGGTCTAAAAGCCTGTGGAGCCCCATCTTATTCAACAGCACAGGTGTAGGCTCCCCTTCCATATCTCCCACAAAATTCCATTCTCTGCTCTTTGCTTGGGCCCCAGCCTGTGCCATCCCTGGCTTTGAGGTGTTGGTGATGATGGAAAGCAGTCAGGAGGAAGGAGAAGGCTTTGTTCCTCAGCAGAACCCCTCCTGTTTTCTCGCAGGTCTCAATCAGGCTGGATGGAGAGAACAAAGCTGTGGAGTACAATGCTGTGGGGCTCACCAAGGACGCTGTCAGGGTGGTTTTCAGGAGTGCAAGGGTCAGTGACCTGTTCGACCGCAACTGGCACAAAATCGCCCTCAGCATCCAGTCCAAGGCTGTCTCACTCTACATTGACTGCAAGCTGGTGCAAGTGCTGCCCATTGAAGACAGGGAAAACATTGACATTCAAGGGAAGACTGTGATTGGCAAACGCTTGTATGACAGTGTCCCCATTGATGTAAGTACTGCACTTGCTGATTAGAGCTGGGTAAAGGTTCAGCTTTGGGTTTGCAGCCTGTGAATGAGTGGGGGTTTGGGGGTTATGTTGTAATTGACCCTGTTCCTGAGGCAGCATTGCTGAAATGTTACCAGTGTTACATAGCTAAGACAGATTGGCCCTTTATGATGTACAGGACTTGCTGTAATTTTATGTGAGACTGTATCTCCATAACAGAGATTAAAAATGAGAAATTTATTTCATCTTTCTGTCTAGTCACAGAATGTGCTACAGTTAGAAACAGAGACAAAATTGTACACAAATATAATCAAACTGGGTACTGAACTACACAGAAAGCAGTTCTCTATCTGATCTTGGCATTATGAATGTTTCTACATGTGATAGAAAGAGATGGGGAAAAAGGGAAGCTTGTTAACTTAAGAGAGTTGTTATATTATTCTCCAATCCTCAGATATTAAATGGCCCATAGTACAAATGAAACAAAGTCAAGACACACATGGAGATTGTCTAGCAGCAGTGTTATCCTGGTATAATTTATGTGTGATAGTTTGGTATTTCACACTAGTATAATCTTTCTTAGCTGTGCAAAATGGACGGGACGTGCATATCAAATGTGTTCATGACATTTCTCACGCAGAAGTAAATGGTCAGAAGATGCAAGGCACAACAGGAGGAAAACAGACTCTGTGTCTAGATTAAATTCTAGGAAGGATAGACGTGGCCAGGATGTGTCTTCTCAGACAGAAATTTGGCCAGAACATAGGGATTAGCATGAAAACCTGCACCAGAATTTCAATAGGCATTTTCAGGGTCTTATTATCTCCGCTGTTGTAGCATGCTGAGATATTGGTCTGTTATTGATAGGGAGAGATAGAGATTGACCACAGGATCTAAAGAACCGCTCTGAAATTAGCACCATCTGGTTTTTGCTGGTGTTTGCCTGCTCTGTTTGTGTCCAAGCAAAAGGACACAGGGTCTTTAATAATTCACAGTGTGTGAGACTGGTGCCTCCCTTTGTCTCCCAGTTTGATCTTCAGCGGATGGTGATTTACTGTGACTCCCGGCACGCCGAGCTGGAGACCTGCTGTGACATTCCCTCTGGACCAGTAAGCTCCTTTTTCTCATTTATTCATTTTCACATGAACACTCCTCACTGAAATCTATTACATAAATCAGGGAATATGCGGCAGTGTGGGACTATAATTTTGCTTAATAAGGGCGATTGAAACCTAACTGTGTAATTGGCAGTGTAGCAGCACCAGAGGAGGACCACAGAGGGATGAGTATGAGGAATTGGAAGTTTCCAAGTTCCTCTTTCCTTGTCAAACTGTCAGGGGAAACAAAACCCCTGAAGTGATGATAGAACAACAGAAATGCAGCATGAAATATTCAACATGTTTCCCACTGGTTTTATTTGGAAACAGCTAAAAAAAAGTGCCAGTTGCAGCTTATTTTCCTGTGCCCAACTCTCACTAGAAACTTCCACCCTCCTTTCACTCTTCGCTCAGTCTTGGTTAAAGAGGTTCATTGTTCATTTTGCCACATTTTTCCCTATTGCTTGGGTGAATGGCTTTTGTGGGATTTCATTTCTCAAGAGGACACATTTGGCTGTGTTTTACACAGTAGTGCCTATGGGATTTGTCTAAAGTGGGTGGAAGGGGAAACTTTTCCAGCATCAAAGGCTTTGTCCTGACCTTGGGTGTTTGGGTGCAGTGCCAGGTCACGGTCCTGACGGAAGCACCTCCCCTGGAAGTGAGGCCCACTGTTGGCAGTGAGCAAGTTGGACATCTCAAGATTTTCAACTGCTCCTGTCCTCCTGGACAAAAGGTGAGTGTTGAGATAAGTGTGTTTCATTTGGGACATCTATAGAGATGAAGAAGTTTCCCCAGGTATTTTCCCTTTTCCTAATTCAGTGATTCTGGTCACGCTGGCAGTCCTGGTAAATGATTATTCTTATCTAGTTCAGTTATGTGTATCCTTCTTCAAATAAAAGAAAACAGATTCTGAAGGTAAATGTGGCCACATTGAAAAAAATCTCATGGCTTTTAAAAGTAATGTACTTGCTTTTTCTGTCTCTGACTGGGACCTCTGAGAAGCCAGTTTTGTTGTCATTGCTCCTGAGGGCATGCCAGCTTTATTATCTTCTCTGCTTAAACCTGCAAACATTTTTGTTGTCCTCAGTAGTTGTAGGATTGGGCCCCTTTCTTGAATATAAAATGAGAAGATAAGTTTGATTAATCATGTCTTTTTTGTCTTAGGGGGAGAGGGGTCCACTTGGCTTTGAAGGTCCCAAAGGTCAAAAGGTCAGTAATAGGTACTAGCTCATTTGCTTAATGAAAACAGCAACAGCTAAACAATTTCAGAGTAAACTGAGGATTTGAAGATTTTGAGAAATGAGAGTCAATTTAGTATATGATTACATTCAGAAAGTTTTGGATGAGCTTGGGACTTATCCCAAGCAGAAGTCTTTTTGATCTCTTATCTTTATTTTACGCTTGCATTTAGGCTTCTCTCTTGCTGCTTTATGTCATTCTTAGAGTAAATGAGTTGCAAAATCCTTCCCTGCAGCTTCTAAACTGGTATTTTTGCAAGTTACTGTAATTCACTAGGTCATGCACAACTTCCATGGTAAGTCACCTGGAAAACGAGGTGCTGCTGCCATGCTGTGCCTTTACTGCTCAGCAGTAATAAATGTGCATACTTTAGGTAGCAGCCTTCCAGTCACACTCCAGAAAATTTCTTGAGACTGGGGGTAAAGGACCAGTCACAATCTGTTAGCCTTAGCAAGATTGTCTGAGTCATGATATTAAATATAGGCCACTTCCCTCAGAACTCTTCTTTCTAGATAAAAGGGTAGAGAGTGATTGTGATGTCTGCTTCAAGTTGCACAGTGCAGTCTTTATATCACCCTGCCTGTTCTGCAAGCCACTTCGATATACACGTGTGTGCATTCAGCATAAACACATTTTCCTTCTGTGCCTGGTTACAGATAGAGCTGTGAGGCAATAGACTCAAAGGGAGCACTTGTACAGGAAGAAAACAGTCATAACATTGCCAGAGAGGTGAAAGTTGGTGGTGTTGGTGATTCCCAGTTTTAGTATCTGAAAAGATGTTTGGGGGAAAAGTTATATTCAAAATTATTTCCATCTGAATCACGTCTCCAAACTGAGTCATTGAATTCATACCTGTTTGGTGAATAACTGAGTTGCATTCCACCAAAAGTCACTCAGTTATTATGAAAGACTGGGAGGGAAAAGGAAAAATCTCTGGGTCTTGGAAGGTCAAAAATCTTCAGAGATGTGTTGTCTTTTGGCAAAGCTTGGTCTGCTGTCTGCAGGGAGAAGTTTTGGAGATAAGAATATGCCATTTGGAGGCTGGGATTAGAGAACATGGGCTCATTACTGCTCAAATGTGCCTGTGCAGAAAAAGGTGCTTCCATTTATGCTTCCATATATAGATAAATAGGAGCTTTCTATTTTAATCCGTGACAGCTTAAATAGTGATGGGCTATTTTAAGGAATGGCAAAGCCATGACTGTTGTGAGGAGGTTGCAGAAAAGACAATGATGATAGTGATAAAAGGGCCCTGCAGCAATATCCCCTTCTTTGCCGAGGTCTGTGTGCTGGTGAGGGTCTCAGTGTGTCACATGGGTCAGTCCTGGGGTGCAGAACACACTGGTGGAATACAGAAGAGTGTGTCTGCAAGCACAGCATCAGCAGGTTTTCTGGAGCAGACCCCAAAAGGACTGCCCCACTCCTGCAGATGTGAATGACTTTTCCCTGGCTGTAGTGGTTTGAGACTTGTACACAGACAAGGCAGGACTGTGCCACAGTCTCAAGGACCTGGGGATGATGCCATTTAAATATGGGATCTGACAACTATTTAGTATAAATGTGATGATTTGAAACAAATTATTTAGCTTCTCTATCTGCTAAATAAGGTGAACAGTAGAGTTTTCTCCCTTGCAATGATGTTGTGATTCAATACCATATACCACTCGTGACAGCAGTTCTAACACTGCTATTGCAAAGGACCAGCTTGTCACAGTCCTTGCTCTGTGTTCAAGAATGAATTTTAGCTCTCCTCCTCTCTCCCTGCAACATTACTGAGCTACCCAGGCTAAAATCCTAGCCTTGGCAAGGAATTCAATGCTTATTTGCAGCTTCCCAACATTACCACCTGGTGTTTAATAAAGAAAAATTAAGATAATGTGATTCTGATCTTCCCTAAGTTTTCAAAGGCAGGGGTAAACAGGAGAGCTTGCAGTTATCAAAGAAATGGAAAAAATTTCTGGCAGATAACACCTCTGCCTCAATCACCCTTGCTGCCAAAGTGAGGGTAATGGAAGGAGACACAGTTGATGTGTTTTGGAATGAGATACGGTAAAGGATCGTATTGGGAAACAGCTAGGCAGGAAATAGTTGTGGCAGAACTGGCTAATATGTCTGAAGCTGGGTCCTATTGATAAATTTTAGAAGCTAATGACAACCCAGTCTGATTTATTTTCCTTCCACAGTCCCTCTGTGTTTCTTGCAGGCAGCCTGGGTGGGGTGGTTGGGGCACTGGGATGATCAACAGGCTTCTCTCTTCCAGCACTGCAATTCATCCAAATGTAGAGAAAATCCTTTCTCTGTGAGATGTGTTTTTCTCCACAAAGAAATTACAATTCTTACCTGCCATTGTGAAGTTTGTGAAGTCCAGTGTATTAGACAAGCTCTAGCAGGATGTATCTTTTCCTCCAAATTAGAAAGGCTTTGTACATTCAGTGACTTAAAAGAGATGGTCACATAAAGATTTTTATGAATTTGACCACAGCCTTCTTAATTGACCATGACATAATTTTTGCATATATGCTACTTACTGTGTGAGTTTTCTTTCTTTTGGCAAAAAATAAAGCAGGAAGTTAAAGAAAGCATTTTAATATTTCTTATTTCCTACGCATTCAAAAGCATTTCTTCACCTGAGGAAAATAAAGGATGATTCTGGCAAATGTTTTTAGGTCCTGGTGCTGCTAGGCACATTTTCTTGAGGGGATACAGGTCAGGATAAATTGGATAGAGACAGAAAATGAAATCCTGCTGTGGTCCATGTAGTGAGATTTGAGGAGAGCAGGGGTCATCAGACTTACTGATGCTCTGGTACTGGAGGGTCCTGCTCCAGGTCAGAGACTTTTTCAGCTTGATGTTAAGTGTGTACTGAAGTCCACACTGCCTGATTTCCCTATGAGCAAAAGACGATGGGAGGCACAAATAGATGAGCACATTGTATTTGCAAATGAGAGATGGGGTGCTCAGCACAGCACGTTTCTGGTTTGTACATTTTGGGTGAGAATCGGGAAGGAGCTAGACAGGTGTTTGGGCAGAGCCCTCTGCTCCCCAGCAGCTCGCAGTGCTAGAGGAATTGAAGGAATTGGTGGTAACACAGCACAGCCTTAAACTAGTCCAAATAGTGGATATATTCTCAGCTGGTTCTTCTCTAGTTTTGTGACTGCAGAGTGGTGTGTGAAAATGATTTACAGGTATTTTTTCTGCACTTGTTGGGTTTGGCACCGCTTTAAGTTCTGTATCTGATAAATATTTATGAAATTTTGGATCTTCTTCGATTCTTTATCCCTTTTACCCTTGTCCTTTTTAGGAGAAAAGTGAAGAAAAAGTTTTGCTTGGTTTTTGATCGACCATTTTTCTCTTTTCCTCTCTATGCATATCCTTCTCCAGTTAGAACTTTTCCAGCCATCCTAAATTGTATCTTTCCAATGTCTCTTTTCTATGTTAATTTCCCTCTCTCCCACTGGAACAAGCAGGAAGAATGATTGTGTGTGTTGCACACTTGTGGGAGGGAAGTGAAAGGTTAGCTGATACTGAAAATTCAGTGTGACTGAAAACAAGGGGATTGAATTACAAAAAAAGCCCAAACCAAAAAACAAAACAAAAAAACCCCACCGAAAACAAAGCTCTAAAATCTTAACAATATTTTCAGATTATTTTTTGCACATTTTAGGCATGTACTCTCTTAAGTCTTCTGCAAGGCAACTTTCCAAGTAATTCCTCTCTTAATAAAAAATAAGGATTTCTGAAGTACTTCACAGGAGAAAACTCTCTGCCTTGCCAGTGCACTCCAAAGGACCTGTATTTTCATATGAAAAATAGAATAGAAAATCAATCTGAAAACTTGGATGTTCAAGGCATGTAATTGGGTACACCTAGTCCTTAGGGCAGGAGCTGAAATCTTGGCTGTGGAGACTGGTGGAACCAAAAGTGCTCATAATTTCAGTCAAACCCTTGTTGCATCACTTTCCTTCTTTGAGAAAGGAATGAATTAACTATGTGATATTAACACATTTTCTATTTCAAGGGAGAAAGAGGCATCCCAGGGCTTCCTGGACTCCGAGGAGAAAAAGGAGAGTCAGTAAGTAAGAAATACCAAATGGTTTTGCTAAAGGAGATGAAAATGTAAGTAGTTATTTTCTCCTTTATGGTGAGAACCTACTTAGAGCATTGTGTGCCCTGGTCAAAGCTGTTCCCTCTGCTGGACCTGAATCCCAGGAGGAATCTGATCTTCGTGGCACTCACTGGCCTCTCTTAGAGAGGGAAAAATGGAGGTTTCATCCCTGGGTACAGCTGATAACTAAAATATTGACCTTCTCATTTAATATGTTACTTGGATGCACTTGATTACCACAGCTGCACATCTGCTGGGGGACAATATGAGGCAACTGAACACAAAGAGGATGCAAATCTCTCTCAACTTTTTACATTCAGTTGCCCAAGACACAGCCTTCCCCAGCTGTAATTAATGCAAATGCCAGGCTGAGTTTTTAGGCAAAAAAATCTTTAACCCTACATAAAATCCATTCCAGTAAGTGTTGTTGGCAACTTTGTTTTTGGAAATGTAGCATCATGCTCTTCCATGAATAAAAAATAAGATGTTTTCTGGCTGCAGTAGCAGAATTTGGGATAAGTTTTTAGTTTAATTTGTCACTGAATTATTATCAAGGAATTATGCCCAAATAAAGTTGCTTTCCCTATAGTAGTTGTGAAATGACTTGTATGTCTATATATAAAGAGAGATAGATCTTGGATGCAAAACAAGGAAAACATGAAATATGTATTTGTAGTGTTGTTTGATATCCTTGTTTTCAAATGTACGTTTTCCCCTCTTTTTTTTCATTTCTAGGGCAAAGCCTACGGCATAGGAGAAAAAGGAGAAAAGGTAAGATTTAATCTTTCACTGGTTCAACAAATGAGTTACTTGCTGTTGCCTTCTGTGGTTCAGAGGTTGCTTTTGGAGTGCATAGGACACAAAAGATGTGACACAGTTCGATCTTAATGGGGGAACCTTTATGCTTCCTTCTGCAGACATGCTTTTGAGTGTTCATTGCTTTTTCTTTTGAGTTTCTTCTTGCGTTGGCCATGGAAAATCTTATCAAATTGAAATAATAATCTTTACTTTGTGTAAGCAGCAGTGAGTTTATGGATGATAATGCACTAAAGAAATTGTCTGGAAGGATGAAAAACAGAAGGAAAGCATAATTTTGAGTTTATTGAATTTTTCAGCAGGATTAAATTTGGCTTATGAGAAGTTTGTCAGTCTTTCTTCCAGTTAGATCTTTTCATTAAAAAACTGAATGAAAAAAGCTGGATTTTTTTTTACTTCAAATATTAGGCAGGACAGAGTAATAAGACTTGGAGGTTAAAACTGAGGATACGGAATAACCACTGAATATTTATTTCTGTGTTATCTATTTTGGAAAACTCTTTCATTGGTGATCAACAGTGGGAAACAAGTAGCAGGACTGGATTTATTTGCATTTTAAAAAGATGGTGATTTTGAGGCAATTCTGGCTACAAACTTTCCATTCTGCACAAAAAATGAGTCTTGATGCCTAGATTTCAGAAGAGAATTAGCTCTTTCTGTCTGTAGCTCCATATCACACCTGGCTGAGGGTGTTCTCCTTATGATCAAAATGAAATTTCAAATCGCAAGGAGCAATGGAAAAAGATTGACAGGATAGGATTTGGACATATTAAGGAAGAAGTCATGGTTCGTATTGAAAATGAGATGAAGAATTTGTTGAGATGTTTTTCAGGCAATCTGTGGCTACTCAATTGCTCAGAGAATTTCAAACAATATTGGATTGTGATTGGAAAGGAAGAATGCTGCACTAGAGAGAACATGGCATTTATGCCCATTGCAGCTTCTCATTTGCTCCTTCTGTGACTATGACATATTGATTGTGTGTGGTGGTAATTCATCATGTGAAATTACAATCGAAATGCTGGTTGCTCATGGCAGGAAATATTATTGAGCCAGGCTAGAGACATGGGGGTCATAAAGAACACATTTCTGCATTCATTTTCCTGCAGTCCTCCCACTGGCAGACACTATTTAGCCTTTGAGACTCAGGATTCAGCCTTTGGAAACCAGCTCGTGTTTGGCAGGTGGTGAGAGCCAGCAGTGTGGTGGGAAACATGATGTTTATGGTATTAGTTGTGCTGTGGCTGAAGCAAGTTCTTGTTTTCTTAAGTTTTGAACTCTGCAGAAAAAGTCGGAAAATATCATTCCATCTGTATTATTTTCATGTAGAGACAAATAGGTTTTCAGGTCTGGAGAGGGAAAAGTAGAGAGATGTCACAGTACATACAGAACTTCTTCAGCTGAAGTAGCCAGACAGCACTGAGCACCCAAACAAATGTGTAGGCTCGGGGGATGCTGAGTTTATGGTCAGCTTGTTGTGTTTATTTGGTACCTCTGCCAGCTGGGGCAGCTTGTTCTCATCTGTGGAGGGAGGGTTTATGGGACCCAGGGTGTTTGTGCCCCATGTGCACCCAATGGCTCAGTGTCAGTGCTGCTGCTGATGCAGAGTGAAGATTTATCAGCTGCATGTTGCTGGCTTGATTAAAAAGAGAGCCTTGGGATAGAGAATCATAAAATCATAGACTATCTCAAGTTGGAAGGAATCCATATGGATCATCTAATTCAACTCCCTGCTCCTTCCAGGACTACTCAAACTAAACTGTGCAACTAAGAGCACAATTCAGATGCTTCTTGAGCTCTGACAGGCTTGGTGCCATGACCATGCCCCTGCCCAGTCTGTTCCAGTGCCCAAGAAGTACCAGAACCACAGGGAGCAGGGCTGCAATGCCACTTACCATCAAAGTAGAATAACCTATGAAATTAAAATCTGAAGGAGAGGATTCATGTGTCTCCTTTGTTTGCCTGCTGTGCTGCAATGGCTGCATGAACAGGAATTCTTGTTTCTCCCTTTTGGCTGTGGCAGTTTTGTTTCCTTGATTTTTATGGGTATGAGCCAATACTGGAAAGCTGGATCAGAGATGCTGGACTTTACTAACAGCTGCAGTCTCTGTGGTTGTTGCTGTGCATGTGCTGTGGGATCCTTTAAAAGGATGAGGCTCACATCCTAAATGTTGATGGAACAAAGTGGTCTCACCTTTGACAAGACTGAGATGACAAGATTAAAATTACCCCCTTACTATAGCCTTGCTCTCCAGCTATGCCAGTGCCAGACACCTGTCAAACCATGCTGTTGCCAAGTACTGTTTGTAGGGCATTTATGTGAGGTCTAAGGCATTTGTTAGAGGGAAAATACTGCGCTTTTCCAGAAGGACATGAGAGATACTGGCCTTGCTTCTTCAGGTCATCACCTTGGTTATATCACCAAGTTAAAGCCAAAAGGATGCTTGTATTAGCATATATAACATGTCAAGCACATCAGTAGTGGTAAACACCAAGATAATAGCAGCTGTGGCTAAAAACCCAATTCATGTTGACATGAGCACTTTGTGTGACTTTTAAACCCAGGAAACTCACTGTGATGGTTCATGTAGAAGCCTGGCATGTTCTGCCAGGCCTAAATAGCTCAGAGTGATGGAGGATGCTTTGTATGTACAGAAACATGTGTATGCAGCCAACTTGTTGTGCACAGATATAAAAAAAGAAAATACCATACTGCATCTACAGGTACCCTTATAAACCACTCTCAAGTGGATTTCCTGGAGAAGTGGGATTCACCTATTGCTGCTCTGTATTGGATCTTAAATTTCCATTGTTGACTGTCATCTTTCAGCCCTTGAAGTTCTTAATCCCTTTCACATTAGATGTAATCTGTCATATTTCTGTTCATAAATCTGTGTCCCTTTACTGTGTGTTCATTCACTTTTGCAGATGCTTCTGTTGTTGAACTGATCATTATACATGGGTAAATATCCAATTCTGTAACATCATCAGCATGAAAGAGAATGCTTTAGCTTTATTCTGGAGGCTATTCAAGTGGCTATCTGCTAAACCAGATGGTCTGATCCTGGAAAGGTTATAACTCACATCTTCAAATCTCTATTGATTCAAGAGGAGCAGGGGCAGGAGAGGAGTGAGGGCAGAAGGAGCAGCTGGAGAGCATTTCTGAGGAAGATTCAAGCAAAACGGAGTTTCAGTAACTTGATCAAAGTCAGAGACTTCATGTCTGACAAGGGAGTTCCTGTAGAGAGTGAGGTCTGCATTCCTGGGGCACAGCCCTTCTAATGCCTCCGTGCAGAATTTAACTTTCAAAAACTTGTGCCTTTGTCTTGCAAAGTACTGGGCATTATGCAATGGTGCTGAGACACCCTTCCAGCATCCCAAAGGCCAAGAGCAGTGAAAAGGCTCTGCAGGCAGGAAGGTGCTTGGAAATATGATGACTTTAGGGGGAATAAGATGCAAATCTGTCAAATTTTGAGTGGTATGGAGATATTAGTGGGAAATTACTTTTCACTCTTTCTTCTGTTATAAAACTGAAGGGGTAGCAAACCAAGCTACCTGATGGCAAGTATAAAATGAACAAAACAAAGTTGCTTCTCATCAAGCAGGTATTGAAACACTTCTTTGCAGACTGTTCTGGAGGTTAAAATTTTGTGTTTGAAACAGTACATGTGATTAGAGAGAGACATGTATAAACCTCTAGTGAGTACAAAGACATGCTCTGCTTCAGAATGTCACTGGAGCTCTGCAAACTCTGATTGGTGACAGGAGAGAAAGTTTGAGAAATCTCCCATGAGGAAAACTGAGGCAGATGGGCCAGGAGCTCACTGTGCCTTTGTCTGGACTGCTGGTAGCTGTTCTTAGACTTTTGTACAACTCTCGAATATTCCTAATGCCTTTGTTGCCCAGAAAGGGACAGAACTTTCCATAGTTTGTTCAGGGTTTAGGCCAACACTATTCACACCTGTTGAAGAAGAGTAGGAAGCATGAAAAAGGGGTCATGAAACAAGTGGATTAAGTGATCACTACCATGATTTTTCCACAGGAAACCAATTAGTCAGAGGAAAAAACCCTCTAACTCCAACACCCAGTCTTTTGCAGAGGTGGTGGATGAAGTTTTCATTATGTTTTGCACTGGGTCTTCCCTCACTAATGAGTTTCCAAGAGTATCCAAGCTTTCCTTTTGTGCTTTATCTGTTTCCCTTCATGCTAATAATCACACAGGCAGCGATGACTATGAAAAACAACTTTAGTAGATTAAGTCTGTATTCTTCTAGAAATTTTTTTCATGGTAATGACTCTGATAAAAATGTATAAGGATTATTATAGTATTTCTAAGGAGAATGAAATCTCTGAAGTGGCTTGGCTTATTAGAGATGCAGTGACTGCAAGGCCACGCATAGAAAAGAAAAGCAGGCAGATAGTTCAGGCTCTGGCTAGACTGTAGGACATCCAGACTTGGAACTTGGCTCTAATGACCTTGAGCAAATCAGCAAGTCTTTGTTCCCCTAAAATTAAGCTGAAGAGCCTCTTTCCCTCTAGGTCTGTGTATCTTGCCAACTAGATTCTTCAAACAAAGGCTTTTCTTCCCCTTCCCTTCTCTTCCAAATTGGAGTTATTGCCATTTTTAGGGCTTCTGGAAAAGCTGTGGAAATCTACTCTGCTAGATCCAGTGTCTCCACGCAGAGCCCTGTTCTCTGTCTGCCCCGAGGCAGCTGAATATACCAAAGGCCTGACCTGAAAGCCCTGTTGCTTTTTACCCCTGTGCTGTGCTGCCAGCAGGACTTACCAAATTAGCACAAGCACTGTGCCTTTAGATCAGGGCTGGCCAGCATCCAGCAACTTGGGACACAAGAAAATTAATGCAGTTCTGCTTGCAAAAAGTGCTGCAGGCATAGCTGGAGTCTGGTGCTGCAAGCTGGTTCGATGGAGAAAGAGGGCTTTCATCTGTATATTTTTAAGGGATGCATTTTAGGACCAGGAGGATGGTGTGTGTGATTTGCTGGCAGGTAAAGGTTCAGGCTGGCAAGGATATTTTAGACCCAAGGGCCAGAAGTGAAAGCTTGAAAACAGCTTCAGTACAAAGGAGGGAGGAAAAACCAGCTTGAACTTCTAATAGCAGGATGTGTCCTCTGAGCTCTTCAATTACGTGGGGCCTGAGCTTACATGAAATAGTCCTTGTTCCTGCAACTTCCAAATAAAACTAATTATCATTTCAAGAGATATGTGTTTCCTTTTCATTGCTGAAACAGTGAGCCCAGTGCAGGGAAGATGCTCCAGTGAGGTTACAGAACTTTCTTGGGCTGCTGTGGTGTTCAGGTAGCCCAACCAAGTCTCCAGACTCCCAAATGCCACCCAGTTTACCCAGGACTGGTGAGCTGAAGGGTTTCCCCAGAGAGGCTAAGGCAGAAGCAAGGCTGCAGGAGCCTTGGAGCACCAGCATCCGTGCTGGCTCCTTCAGTGAGCACATCTTGACAGTAACAAAGTGAGAAAACATCTCCAAGTTTAGAGATAATATTGAGCTGAAATTTGAAGACAAAACAAAACCCCCAATGCCCTGTCACTGATGTTCCTTGGAGACAGTGTCTATGGAAACATTGCCTCCTCAGGGTTGTGTTCTCATGTTAGTGTTCAGGGCTTCTTATTTTATTGCAGAATAAAAGGTAGTGTGAGTAAAACTGACCTGGTAAGGCAAAGTGAAAGTACAATCTGCAGGGATTTATATATATTTTTTTGTTGGTGGTTTTTTTTTGGTTTGTTTTTTTTTTTGGTTCTGGAACTATTCTTTGGCTCAGGAACTATTCTTAGCTACTGAGTACTGGTTAAGAGCACTTAACCTCTCAGTCCAGCACTTAAACATCTCTATAATAATACCTCATCTACTTCATAAGGCTATCATGCAGTTCACTGGAGTTGTTCATATCTGGGATTTCTTCTCAGAATCCTCATATTAAAAGGTGAGTTCTAATAATGTTACTATCTGCCTTACTCAGTATGTTCCAAATCCTCTTGTGTGTGGCCAGTTTTGGTCTACATGCTGAGTATTTTTGTGTCCCCTTAACTGTAGTTAAAGCACATTCTGCAGAGCTAAATAACCATGGTTTGATGGAGTTCTTTTTCTTAACCATAATTAGAGGGTTTTAGATAAATTCTCTGGGTTTCTGTGACCCAGAATAACAGCTGCAGGTTGCAATAAACAACTCAAAGTCAGCTCACATACTTATTGTGCTTGTGACAGTTTAATTCTTAGTAGTGTAAGAGTGCTAGTAACTGGGTTCCTTTTTTTTCTCCTCTTACATAAACTTAGAAAACGTTTTTTTTTTCCAGCATTGCCCCCTGGCTGGCAGGTACATTGCTGGTATGCAAGGACATCTACTGGCAGCCAGAAGTTTGCAAAGTGTGCAGCACTTGTTTCTTTAGAGGATTTCTCTGCCAAGATCCACTGGCAGTGAGGAAAGGAAGCATGTGAGAGAGATTTTCCAGCTCCATGTTTCTTCTGAAAATAAACTGGGAGGAGGGGTTAGGAAAAAACAGATTGTCTTGATTCTGTAATTGATAAATCTTGTTGGAATGCAGGATGCTCCTGAGAGTGATATTGTAGTGGGTAGGTATGGATTATCTGCCTGTTAGGTGGGAAATAAAACAGCTTTCCCAGCAGTCTGGAGCACACCCTCTGAAGTGCAGCTCGTAGCCTAAGGAATCACAGAGAGCTGAAGCCTTACACAAAGTAAATTGCTATCACTGGTCCATCAAAGGTATCCTAAGCACTCCCTGCCCTTCTCCCTGCTGCTTAATCTCCCTGATCAAAGCTGTTGCTGGGCTGTGCTTGGTTTTGTGATGGCTGAGAAGGTGCAGGTGCCTTGTTCATGGGTTCCCTGAAGGGTCAGGTAAGGGCAGCTGAGACAGGGCAGCACTGGATTTATGCTGTTCTTAACTTGTGCAAGTGCAACTCTGGACGCCTTTAATTTCCTGTTCTGGGTCTCTCAACCTTTTTCCTAAGGACTGCCACGAGATTTTGTGTCTCCCAAAGCCCACAAGGCCTTCTGTCTCTGGCATTGACAGGAAGATGGTGTTTTGGGTCTCAGACCCTATTGAGTAATATATGTACACACAGTACTAAGTGCCAGATGAGGAAAATGTGAAGTTTTTTCATGACAAAATTTGCTTTCCTGCTGAAGCAATGTGTGGACACTTAGTGGTTGGTATTTCCAGGATATCTGATACATTTGGTATTGGGAGTAGGTTTGGGTCTCTGGAGGCTGCTTTTTTTCTGTCCTTGTTACTGGCTCCAAGGAAGATCTTGACCAGAGCTTTTCCCCTTCCTGTACCTCAGTGTCCAAGTACAATGAGAAGGATCATGACCTTTGTCATAACCTCTGAGAATGAAAAAGACCTAGGGAGCAGCACCACTTCATAAAGAAATAGCATATTATCATAGAATAGTTTGGGTTGGAAGGGACTTTAAAGATCATCTAGTTCCAACCTCTGTGTCTGGCTGGATCAAAGAGATTTATTGCTTTGGCAAGGACGTGACTGAGCAGCCTCAGGTGTGTTTGGCAATGAACAGCAGTACATCACTGCAAGTTATAAGTAGGTGGTGATAAGACTTTAGGCAGATGTTCTCTTCAGTTTGGGTGTGACATTTAAAAAGAGGTGAGGAGAGATGTTGCTCTTGCAAAGAGCAATGAGCGGAATGATCAGCGATGTGGCAAATTTACCCAGCAGGGAGAGATTGAAAGGAAGGGACTCTTCAAGGAAAAGAGGAATCATGGACTAGATGATGCAGTTAATCCTGAGGAAAAGCTTTGTACATATTTCAGTGAGGCACCAGAAGATAGACTAAGGGGTGAATGTGGAATATCAGGAGCAGAAGATGGTTAAGAGCAGATCAACACCAGAGTTTGGAGTGCTCTGACACATTTCCTCTGCCCTAAACGAGCTCTTCTTGGAGCTGTTGAAATTGTTGAGGAGTACGTGGAGATCTGAAGCATCAGAAACTTCACAGAAGCAGAGCAAATGGAATTTATAGATTATTCTTGCAAGAAAAAGTATCAACCAGTATGTGTCAAATCATCCACAAGACCAGAACTGTTTTCAGTGTACTTTTTATAGATGTAAGAACTTAATTCATCAGTGCCATTATACATGACTGGAATATTTTTTCTGTTTCAATGAACATTTCCCTCTGGTACTTGGAAAGCTGTTTGTCTGGTCCTGAGTAATGTCAGGTGCTGACAAGGAGCATCAACTTGTGCTTCAAGGCAAAGAAGTTTCGGGAGCAGAGTTATATTTTTTATATTTTAAGGTTTCTAAGAAATGTGTCTTTAATGAACTTTTGGCATCTATTAGTCTTACTTCTTCAAACCCAACTCATTGTAGCCCATATATTTGTCAGGTTATTCCTCTGTGCAGTGGGATTATAGTATTGATTGTTTCCAATTATATTTTACCTCCTATTCATTATGTTCAGTCATAAATAGCTCTGCAAACTCTTGACTCTTTCTTAATTTGAACGTTTCAGCAATTGATTGAGCAACTCCAGCTGTTGAACAGGAGTATTTTAGACAGAAGAGCTCCCTCTTGTACTCCCCTGTGCTCTTTGCTGCAGAGGTTCTTTCTTTAGTCACATTCTCCACTTGGCTCAGACTGGGCTGGAGATGAAGCAGAAGTTCAGGAGTTGTCAGGGGTGTCTGACCAGCCCAGCCTCTCAGCAATCACCTACTTAGGGAGTGAAGGAGTGTCGTGGTGAGATAATATGAAGCTGATGGACAGGATTCTGGGCACCAGTCACAACTTTGAAGTCTTTAGGATGTTTCTATGTTATTCTGAACTCTACACTGACCTTGATTACTGTAGAGCTGTGCCACGTGAGTGAGCTCTCATGCATCTTTTCTCCTGCAGTACCAAGCTTATAGGTGACCATGTGTCAAATTAGCTACAACCCAGCTGTTGCTTTACCTATTTTTATGAAAATTTGGAGTATCAGGTTTCTTGAGAGAAAGATGCTTGTTGGAATCTCTGAAAAATGGGGCATCTGCTCTCTCCAGAAGAACCCTGATCATAAAATGGAGGGTCAGAAGGACCCTTCTGGTCTCACAGGGGGGCTCCATGACATTCATTGTAAGATTCAAGGGTTTAGAGAGCTTTTGCAAATGAATATCTTCTGGAGAAGTACCTTTTGGGGACAATTGAATTCTATGTAATGGATTAAATAAAATCTTTCATATGTTTGAAATACAAAAACTGCCAATAATTACCATTTAAACAGTTGTTTGCACTGGGCTGGATTTCCTGATAGTCCTGCAGAACCTATGACTTCTACTGACCTCTGTGTATCATGTCCACATTACCATTTTGTTTATTAAATCAAAATATAATACAGAGACCCAGAAGAGAAGGTTTTCTTCATTTCTTTCTGTTTCTTTACTGCAGCAAAGTCCAAGTTGAGACAAATGTCCTATTTTATGTGGAAGCAGAAGATTAGGCCAGCTTTGGTGTCAAATTTGCCAAGATATTAATAGGGCTTTAGCATCATTAAGCTAATAGAATCCTGCATCTGGGCACGGGAGAATGGCAGTCATTTGTGCTGCCTGTCTGGTCAGCAGCTTCTGAAAATGGAGCTAGGTGACACATATCCACTGCAGCTCTGCCTCTCAGTTCATCTGCACATCATCTGTGGCTTTTAATGAAACCCTGGTCTTTGCCCTGCCTCTCTTAAGAAAAACCCACAAAGAAACCCCACATCAAAATGTACAGTATATTTCAATAAAATATTTAGGATGTCATTGGTTGGTTCCCTTGAATGGGGAAGCCCTGAAGAGAAAGATACTGCATTCTTCCAGACCATGAGGTCTCTTGGAAATGTTCTAGGACATCTGAACCTTAAGACCCAACTCAACATTTCCTCTGTCCTCCTACTTCATGTGATTTATCAAACACTGACAGCAATTCAGTGTGTAACTGTGGATCAGCAGTAGGACAGCTACCCATCATCTTCTCATTAATTCTTCATGAACATCTAGCTGCCAAGTTATTTGCAGGCCAAAGAGCCAGGAGAAATAATAAATTTATGGTTAAGGCACTGACCTGGGTCACAGGAAATCTGAGTTTCTGTCTTTGCCCCAGACTCTGGGACCTTTTGTCTGTTTGTCTGTCCTCTGCTTTGCTGTACCTGCAACTGATCTCCCTCATGAGGTGACAGCAATATTACAGTTGCTGTAACCAACCCCGTCTCATTTCACAGGGATGCTGTGAAGTTAATTAACAGAGAGAGGGGGGTGTTAATGGTGAAGTGCCACCACTCCACAGCTCAATTTTACTTCTGTTTCCATTTCATCTTGACCAATTGTTCTATTTCTCTTCAAATCTTGCTAATTTTTAGCTCTAGACCCCCTAGTTTGTGAAGCTGCCAACATGCTCAGTGTGTGATTCATGAGTTCTGCTTGGCAGACTTTTTGCAGATCTCCCAATGACACCTTCATTGACATTTTCTGTCAGGTTTAGAAGATTTAATTTCATACCAAGATTATAAAAGTGGTACTTTTGTGTGAGATGTAGGCCAGTTTGGAAGATAAAATAAATAAAATGTATGGAATTTGCCTTAGAATTATCTGTCTTCTGTTTTCTGGTCTGTATGCTGAAGGAAGAGACCAGTAATTTATTTGAATTTGACAGGCAAATGAGAATCTCACCATGTGTTTTGGACTGACTCCCCCCCCGGCCTTTTTTTTTTTCTTTTTTTGTTTAGTTTGCTCTATTCTCATTAACATAGGCCACAACCCAGAGCTTCAAATAAAATATATCATTATAGGCCACAGCTGTTCTCAAGTTAGAAGAAATATTTGTAAACTTGGCAGCTGCTTGAGGAACTGCAAATGGAGGAAAGAAAAACATTTAAATTTGAGTGGGTTGCTTAAAAACATCACTGAAGAATATTTCCTTTATGTCCTTCTGATGTCTTGCTAGGATCAGGTAATACTGAATTGTTCTATCTCTATATCTCTGTTTATACTTCCAGATTCCTTCCTTCTTTGTTTTAGGACTCTTCAGAAAAAAATTGTTAGGAGATTGGATATGGCAAAATCTGTGCACTAGTTTTTCCCCCTCTGATGAAATCTATCATCTAGCAATTAAGGTTATTTTTTCTGTAATTTCATCATTATCTCTATTCAAACATAGCAGGATCTACATGGGATGTTGTACTGGCTTTGGCCAGTGGAGTTAATTTGGAGTTAAGTGGATTTAATTTTCTTCCCAGTGGCTGGTATGGGGCTGTGTTTTGGATTTGTGTTGATAATATAGAGATATTTTTGTTATTGCTGTTATTGCCTACACAGAGCCAAAGCCTTTTCTGCTTTTTGTACAGCCACAGTGGGGGAGCAGGGGAGGCTGGGAGGAGACACAGCCAGAACAGGTGACCCAAACTGACCAAAGGGATATTCCAGACCATGTGACATCATGCTCAGTATATAAAGTGAGGGGAGGAAGGAGGAAGGGGGGGACATTTGCAGTGATTATGTTTTTATTCCCATGTAACCATTACCTGTGATGGAGCCCTGCTCTCCTGGAGATGGCAGAACACCTGCCTGGCCATGGGAAGAAGGGAATTAATTCCTTGATTTGATTTGCTTGTGTGCTTGGCTTTTGCTTTCCCTATCAAACTGTCTTTATGTCCACCCATGAATTTTCCAGTTTTTACCCTTCTAATTCTCTCCCTGATCCTGCTGGTGGGGGAGTGAGAGAGCAGCTGTGTGGGGCTTGGCTGCTGGCTGGGCTTAAACCGTGGCAAATGTGGGTAAAATCTGGTCACAGACCATAAACTTATGGTATTCCATAAACTGTGGGTTAGTGGGGCTGACTGTAACCCAAGTGAGGTGAATTTTTGCATGACCTACAACAAATTAAGGTCCATGTGCAGATGGTGAGTGTGGAGGGATCACCAACCTGGAGCCAGCATGGTCTGGTAAATGCAGAGGATGCTGGTGTCTCAGGAAGACATCCTTCCTCAAATATAGAAATGGAATAATTCTGCTGATGTACACAAACTAACAAAGGAACTTCTCTGCGTGTATCTGTCCTTACCCAGATCACCTATTTTTTTTCTTTTTGGCTGAAGCTGAGAGAAGTATTTTTATTCTTCATCACCCCAGTCTGCAGTGGCTGAGAGTTGCCTGTGCTTTGAAGTTCCTCATGATGTGGCATTTCCTTTGGTCCATTGACTCTGGACAACCCACATGCTCATGTGAGCCCTGCTCTGAGAGCCTCTGGAAGAACAGAAGTAGTGGTTACCCTTTGCTCTGTATCCATTGTGTGGCTCTGAATGCTTCCATTTAAAAGCAAATATAAAAAAAATTCAAAATTCTGTCCTTTTTACTGAATTCTGGTTAAACTTTTTGTTTTCAGTATGGCTCAGAAAATCTTCCTAATTTTCTTGCAGAACTGTTATCAGTTCTTTGAGGAATGAAAGATGGAGTTTTCAGAGTGACTTTTCTATTGCTCAGAAATCCTCAGAACTTGCAGTATTTCATTTTTTAAGAACTTCCTAAGACAAGCTTATATGTTACTGCTAATGCGATATTTGTTACTGCAAAATACCTCACAGGTACCACTACCTGCACATTCAAGTTTTTCTCCACAAAACTATTGATGAAAAATGCAAAAGGTCACCCCCATCTAAAATGTAAAACTACTCCAGAAAATACAGGCTAAGCCTAAGGGATGATGCCTTAGAAGCCATAGTCAGTTCCCCTCTTTATCAGTAGCCTCTTCTTCTTTTGCTGGTGCTTCTCATTTCCCAATTCCTTCTTACCTTCCTATTCTGGTCTTGATGCTTCTCCAGAAAAGGACAGCCTTTGAATTTCAGATATTCATAAAATAGATGGGTGACAATAGGATTGCATGGCATAAACAGCTACGTGTGGTTTACATGTCACCACCTGATTCCCATTGTGTTGAAGCCAACACAGGGAGCCCAGCCAATCTCTGGGAATACAGGATTATTTTAATCCCTCTCAGTAGCACAACTGGGTTTGGCCCTTGTGCAAAGAATGTGATGGACTTTTGTGCCCCAGAGCTCGATGCCAGCTGCCAGAGCCTACCTCTTCTCCCAGAGCACTTGCAGACAGTTATAGCAGTTATTCCACTGCCCTGTGCTCTCTGCCTCTGCTATTTCTTTTTCATAGTAACACAATGCTTGCAATTTTAAACGGTCAAGCAAATGGAACAGACTGCCCAGGGAGGTTAAGGAATGACTCTCCCTGGAAGTGCTGAAAACACAGGCAGATGTGGCAGGTGGTTTAGTGGTGGACTTGGCCATGCTGGATAAATGGTTGGACTTGACCTGGGACGTCTTTTCTGCTCTTAATGATTCTACTGGAAGTCAGCAGAAGGAGCAGAAATAGGAGCTCTTCCTACTCTGTAGCCTTTCAGTGGTGGTTCCCCAGGGGATGTTAAACCTGTCTCTAGAGTCTAGGTTTTGTGCAATTTTCTCTTTGGAGAAAAACTGGAAAAGCTGGTGGATACTCTCCTGTCCTTCATGAATATTTCTGTGAGCACTATGCTTCAAACTTACTGAGTGCTCCTAGGATTAATTTGTAATTTGTTCAGCTTTGCCAAACAGTTGCTATTTCATGGCAGAAAAAAACAAAAACAAACGAGCCAAGAAAAGAAGCTAATTAAGTGGACCTTATGCAAACTCCTTTTGCTTTGCATAGGAAAGACACAAATTGTTCTCCTACCTGTGTGACACACTTTGCCATGGAACAGCAGTTTCTTCAAGTTATATTGACCTCTTAGAGCAAATTATTTCCTCAAAAATCACGTTTGCTCTTTGATGGGTTTTCTATCTCATTAGAGAGCCATTCAAATCTAGCAGAGCTGATTTTTACCACCAGCTGCATTGCAAATTCTGGATTGCTGAATGTTCTGTTAGCAAGAAATGTGATTATAAAGGTAAAGACTTTAATTTGCATATACAGGACAGATACTTTTCAGATACTATATTTTGTTCACCTTTCAGTGCCAAATACACCTATAAATAAATAAGGCTGGATTTTGACAATGTCTATTTTCAAAACAGGGAACCTTGCCCTAGGAATACATCCATCTAAGTCTGCTAGACTAGACTTAGAGAAAAAAAGTCACAAATAAGATTGCAAGTGGTAGAATTTGGCCTGAATTTATCTACATATTTAGGTAGTCCTTATGTGTATGCAGACAACTTGGATATATATACATCAACTTCTTAGACAATTTAGTGCTCTTGCAAAAGGATTTTTCTGTGAGGTTTTACAAAAGCAGATGGGGAAAAGGCTCCCAGTCTTTTTTCCTAATAAGAGTAGCTAGAGGGAAAAAAAATCTTACATCTGAATTTTTCCAAAATTTTCCATGTCAATTTCCATGCCATTTATTTCAATTAAAAAAAAAAATCTATTCCATTGGGAACTTGGCATCGTAGTAAGTTGGCCATGCCAAACTTCAAGTCCTTATACCTTGGAATATGGCAACAGGAGAGTTTCTCAGGGAAGTGTTGCTATGCTTCAAATACTTTTTGTTTTTAAACAAGGCTAGGTCACTAATATTTTTCTTAGAAAACTGCTGGATCTGGACGGTAATTACAAAAAGGAAGGGAAGCAATGCACTGGAATGGAAAACTGAAAGTGAACCTGTTCAAATATGGGCAAGTTACAGGTGACTGAGCACAGCATTGTTACAGTGAGGGTGAAAAGCTGGACTCAATTCTCAAGAGATGACAACTGTACTGTCTAAAGTACACAGATTTACCACAGAATGATATGGCATTTGGTATGAGGTATTTTTTCCATTGGTGTTGTAGGGTGAAGAAGGCTTTCCTGGCTTTCCTGGACTGAAAGGGGACAAAGGAGAAAAAGTAAGTCCAAATCTTTATTAATTACATTCTGAAAAGTTTAAGAGTTTATAAAGCTGTTGTGGAAGTCTAATGGAAACTGACTCTCCTCTAAGTCTTTTGTTTCACCTCTGTATTATATTTTGTTTCATTTTGTGTAAGCAAGGTGCTCAGACAAGGAGATTGTGATAGTGTACTGTTTTTCATCAAAGTGCAGCCTAAAGTTTTTAAACCTATTGATGATGCTCAGCCATATTTGAGAAATGTGTGGAGAGCTCAAAGGCATGAGCTTTGACTAAACTTTGTAAAACTCCAAAATACATAAATGTAATAGAACAGGAACTCAGTACTAATAAACACAGAAATACTAGAGTATCTTTAAAATGAGACATAGAAGACCAAAGATTACTATGCCTTTACTTGAACTGAATATAAATAACTTTTGGACTGTGGTGGCCTTTAGCTGCTTACTGTGTCATCATCTTAAAAAAACCTCGAAAATTAAATCCAGTACTGAGCTAATTCTGTTGACTAGTATTTACTTTGGACACAGTTGTTGGAAATCTCTTAAACAAATCCTCATTTGCAGGAGGAATTTTAGGAATTCACACTTTTTCCACCTCTTATAAAATAGCAAATGTTCCAGATCACAAGGCAAGATGCCCCTCCAAGTAACACCCATCAAACCAGCACTGTACAATCACAGCCTACAGTGGCAGCTTGCAGTGCCTGTGTCTGCTTCTCACTTGAGCCTTTTTTAATGACACACTTGAGACAAAACCACTGCAGTGCCTAGAAGTGAAAACACTAAGCCAGTTCCTCACTGTGTGTTGACTTGCCTGTTGTTTGTTCCACTCTCCATTTGTTCTTTAAATTGCCAGCTGCAGGCAGCAAACTTGCTTTATCTTCACTTTTTTTTGCTGTTCCTGTTAGTTGGGGAGCTACCAATCTCAGCATATTTAGTTCCATTCATCCTGGTGCATAGGAAGATTTTAAATGGTAGAATTTTGAATTTAAGTGGTGTTTGACTTTCTATTTCTTTGTTTGCTACACCTTTGCATATTTACGGCTCTGGGACTCATTTCCCAGTGGCCAAGGTCATTTCTGAGGACAGCTTGAGTATATTAAGTCTTCTTTTCTGTTTGCTTTTAGGCATACTACTTATGTATAATACAGCTTTGCCTAGAGGCTTCTGAGCTTTGGGATGAATGCTGTATAATCACAGAGGAAAAAAAAAAATAAAAATGCGATTTTTGAGACAATGGAATGGTGAAGAGAGAAGCAAAGAGAAGATGATATTATAATATTTCCATGACTCAATTGTTATGTGTCTAATTAGCTCCAGAGCTTTTATATTAATTTATTCTTAAATGAGTTAAGTGGACAAGAGTGCCTAGTTCCTCATTAGAAGCTCATCAATCGTCCCTAGTGTGTTAATGTCAGCAGCAGCTCCTCCAGAAACTGTAAATAATAAATGTTTGTGTTGAAATGTTTCTCCTCATTTCTTGTTCCTCTCTAGATGTGCTGCTCATGTCACTGCACCAGCAGGGGTGTTAATGCTGTGCTGATGATAACTCTGTTGTTGTTACAGGGTTCCCTGGGCTCACCTGGTCCCCCTGGGAGGGACGGAGCAAAAGGAGAAGCTGTAAGCCTTTCTGTTCCTCCCATGTAATCCTGCTTTTCAGCTCGAGGCAGGCACTGGGAATCAATCTGCCTTGAGTGGAACATGTCTGGGGGATTTGTGTGGCCATTTTAGGAGCAGCAAAAACAAATGGCAGGAGGTTAACAGCCCTGAAACTCTCATTCACACATTTGCAGCCAGGGCAGGTGTCCTATGGATTAACCATTGCTGGAGGCCCCAGGGCAGCTCTGTTATCATTCATTAAGGAGGGAGAGGGAGCAGCCTGTGATTTGGGACCTGCTAGTAAATAGCTGCAGCTGCAGAGCCTGGCCACTTGTTTTATGGCTGGCAAGGAGTCCTTAGCTAGTAGAAATGGCAAAAGTGGAAGGGACCATCTTATGTTTCCAAAACAGGCATGGGCTGGAGAAACTGGAGTCTTGGTCACAGAAGAAAAGACCTCAACTCTTCTTGTGCACTGATAAAACTAAGAGAAGAGAAGGAGGGCATGGTTAGTTCAAGGAAGTATGTAGAGTACCAAATACTGCCTGTAAGAGGACTACAGCTGAAACACAAAACCACAAATATGTTTTCTAGTACCTCACAGAAGTGTTTTAGAGCGTTACATCCTTTCCTCTGCTTGATCACCATCCCTTAGAAATATCTTCAACATGATATTCAACCTTCACAATGTCATTTACTGTCCCTTTGTGGCAGTCACTTGGTGGCAACTGAAGGAGAAAGGATTCTCTGGAGGGCAGGTATACACAACAGGAGTGACACACAGCAAAAAAGCTCTTTTCCTTACATCCTGTTTCTTCTTTGTTCCACGACTGTCCTACTTTGGAAAAACTGTGACAATTTTTCAATATTGCTTGCAGAACTGCTGCAACTTCATCACATCACACATGGCACAGGATTGGACAGTGTCGTACTCGCAAAATTCCTTATAAGACGTGTTTATACACTGCAAGGTGACAACTCAAGACCAAATGCATTATGCTGACTCCAAGGAATCCATCTTTGCACACTGTAATCAGTGCAAGCTGTTCACAACTTAGGGAACTCATTTTTTATCACTTGGTTGTGTTTTGAGAGTAGATGAAGAGCTGCTTCAGTTTTCATTTTCTTTCTGCTTTCATTTTTGTGAGGAAAACACATTGTAAACTTTGAGATCTCTGTATAATGGCACTCAGGACTGTCAATATTTCTAACTGCATGTACTAACTAGTTTGAGCTATCCTAGCCTTTATATATAAAAGATTTGTGTTTACCAGCAACATTTCTGTTACTTGCAGGGTGAACCAGGACGGCCAGGAGCATTTGGACTGCCTGGGCCAGCAGGTCCAAAGGTAAACTTTCCTTTTCTTCTTTACATGGGCAGGCATGTATATATATATTTTTTTCCACTGACTTTTTATGTTTATGTGGCTTGAATTTCTCCTTGTTGAAGACATTTGATATTAGTGAATGAAGAAACTCAAAATGCTCATTTTCATCAGGGGCCTGCTAAGGTGTCAGCAATTAAGCAAATTGTGTAGAAAGAAGAAATAACTTTTGTTCAATCAACAGCATAGCTGGAGAAGGTGAAGAAAACGTTTTGGGGCACAAAAGCCTTGTGCTATGTCTTCAGTAGCTTTCCCAACTCTCACTAAGATGCAGATGAGAATTATTATCCCGATCATGTAGAGATCCTATCCTGAATGTTTCTGCCTATTTTCAGAGCTTCAGTTTTGCACCACTGAACAGTGCCTGAATGATACAGAACTTGAGCCAGTGCTTGTATCACTGGGTTTGCTTCAAACAAGGTGCTCCTGAATGCAAATCTGGTGAGACTTAGCTGAGCATCAGAAATGTGAATTTTGAAACAGCAATTCTTTAACCTCCTGTCAAAAGTCTCATCTCTCCTTGCTTTGTTCCCTGTTTATTGAGGGGATGAATACCCCTCAGGTGGTTTCAGCCTTGTTGTTATAATACAAAACGTAGATGGTGTATTGTGACAAGTATGCTTTTAGGGGTATCACACACAGCAAGTTCAGCTCATCCTGTGAAAGGTGCTGCAAGGGACAACAATCTGATGGCCTGAATTAACTTCACTCAGTTCTGTTCCTGTACAAGCCAAGACCTTTGAATATCTCATCCTTCTGGAAGAGCCATTTCTAGTCAGCTAAATCTTGCACTGATGCCATTATCCTCAAATAGGAGTTAAGTACCTCAGCACCTTTCCAGGTGTAGCCTTGACTGTCACTTGGCTGCCTCTGAGAAGACTTGATGAGGCAGGTCATACACACGTCCTCTGCGTTCCTCAGCTATGCAGAGCCCTGTCTCCAAAATATCCCTGTGTTTTTGCACAGAGGGAAATTCACCCTTTCCCAAAGTCCCATCAGGAGGGCATCAGAACTCATGAGGAGTTTGTAGATTAGCAGAAATACTTGGCAGCCATCCCAGGGTTCTCTGTGGAAACCGTATTGGCTTCAGCAGGGGATAAATGACACATGCAAAACAGGGCTGGGCTGAGCTGAGTGAAGGCACACTGAAAATTTTACCCTTCAGTGGGATTTGGATCTTGGATGAAATGAACTGAATTTATCACTTACAAGTGCTTTTTAGCTGCATCTTTCCTATCAAGTAAATACATATTTTCTCTCCTGCATATCTCATGTAGTGGAATTTCAAGCCAGCAGCTTATGTGATGCTCTTTGCTGTATGGACTTCTTCACACTTGCTTTGCAAAGCTTTTATAAACCAATTTAAACTGAGGCACCTGCATCTTCCTCAAGGTGGACTTGATCCTGCTCCATAGTTCCCACCAGGTTCTTCAGGAACATGCAGTTCAGCCAGTTAATGAGGCAATGCTGAATAGAAGGAGTTTGGATCTATGGGCAGAGAAGGACAGGTGCTGGAGGGGCTGCACCTAAAGACACCTGACTGGACAGTGTCAGGTGCTCCCAGGGGAGACATGAGCTTGGCCAACACCAGTCTCTCACAGTGCCTAAATATAAAATTATTCTGTGTTTTCACAGTGGCTTTCATTTACCTCAATGGATGCATTGGCTGTGTGCAGTGTCCTTGAGCTGGATTCTGGCCTGAGCTATTTTAAGAAATAACCCTGACTTGCTGACAGGGCTTTAAAATCTAAAATAAGAATCCACACTCCTTTACTCTTTGGTGTAAAGCCTGAGCACCTCATCAACATTGAACAAGGTGTATAAGGATGGGTAAAGCTGGCAATTAGAGAGGTCACATCTCTAATTACTGGTGTAATGATTATTTAGGGTTTTTCTGCCGGATCACTTATTTTTGTCATCAGCATCAATACAACAGCTCTGGACTCTACCCCAGGCTCCATGAAGAAACCTTGCAGTTTCTCTGGTTGGTTGGGTAGTGATTCTCCCTGTCTCAATCCATCTTCATTAGCATTGAGCCAGGCAAGCCCACTGTGTTCTCAGCAATGATACCTGTGCCCCAGGAAATTCAGCCCCTTGTTTATCTCCTTGGCTTAGGAGCCTTTTGCTTCAGTGGGAATTGCTGGCACTAAGAAGTTGGCTTGTACTTTTTACAGACCCCATTAATTGTGTGAAGCTTCCAGTAGCACAGATAAGAGTCCTCCAGGCTTCTGGTAATGGAATTTCAGTCCAAAGAGTTACAGAAATGGCTGCTGAGCCCATTAGGGTTCATATATAGGTACAGGAATGAAATGGCCTTGGTATGTCATCCCTGGTTTTGTTTATTTTGCTTCTCAGTGATGTCTTCAGGGGAGATTGTTCCTAGCTCAGTGTCTTCAGCATAAAACTGTAGGGTTTGGAGTGGGTTTTCTCTTTTTCATCAAACTTGAAGGGTAAACTTCTCTGTTCTCCAAGAAGGATGTACGATCTTGCTGGCTACAAGCTGGACACAAAAAAGAGTTATCAAAGTCAGCCTTGTGCTAAGGTGTTGGAGCTTCTGGTTACAGATGTCATGGTAGTCTGAGATGGCAAGAAATATTCACAGGTCAGTGGGGAAAACTCCCACAAAAATATGTGGGACCTGGCAGGTTAATTTAAATGGAATAAGTGGGTCCAGAGAAAAAGGGCTGTATCTCAGATTATTCATTGTATGATGTTATAGCAGAGAAATAAAGTTTGGATTTTTGAGATCAGACCCTTTAGCCTGCAATATCCTGCAGCAAATATTCAGCCTTTTTCCTTCTTTTTTTCCCCTCTCTGTATCTCTAATAAAAGGATAAAGAGGTTTTTTGTGGTTGTCATTGCTGTGGCAAAGACATAGCTATAGCATTCCCATCTGAACTGACAGTTATCTGCACTTAATAGAAAAAGCAGAGGGAGAGGGGGGGAAAAAAAAAATCAATCCTTTGAAATAAAAAGTATTAGGTAAGAGTTTCATTTTGACAAATTTCCTTCTTGCTTGCTCAAGCTGTCGAAGGTCTCACGCTTCTCTGGTTTACCAGACATGATCTCAGCACAGGCCTTGAGTGGGTTCAGCACATCTCATCCAGACAAAACCAGTTTCTCTGTAACTTCTGCTGAGTGTTACAACCACGTTTTATGTAACAGGACTGACTTGGACTTCTGTAATTCGGACAACTTGGAGCAGGATTCTGTTTCTCTTGGGATTTTGCCTAGACTTTGGTAGCAATATTTTTCTGCAGGCTGAAGGAGAGATTTAGGTGCATGCCTGCTGCTCTCCCTCTGCTATTGGAGAACTTGCAATGCTTCCTGACCTTGCAGAGATTTTCACATGTCTGATCCCAGAGCCACCTTTGCTTGTGCTTGAACCCTACCCTTATTAAAAAAGCCTCAGTTCTACTAATAATTGCAATCACGTCTTACATTTTTAATTTTATTATCTTTTTAATATGAAACTTCTATTAATACAAAATGTAGTAATTATTTTTAAATTATTGCCCTATCTGTTTTGAAGCTTATCCATTACAGGCACCCAATTAGGGTTAGACAGGAGTTAGATGAGAGTGGTGGCAAAGGGGACGTGATGTAAGTAAGAAAATAATCAGTCAAATAGGTGATGTAAAATGCCAAAACAGTTCTCTAGGTCAACTTGCCAGGCCCAGGCTGTCTCCATAGGACAGCTCTGAGGGCTGAGCCTGTTCAGCTGGGGATCCAGATAATTTTCAGGCATTGTAAGACACATAAAGGCACACTGTGAGTACTCTCTATTATAGTGTACCTTCTCCAGGGTGAGTCAGTACACAACCAGCTGAAGGACTGATGAAATTTACCTGATCCTTTTGAATTTTTTCTTATCAGTATAAATAAACATTGGAAAATTTACTTCTGATCTGTTTCTTTGCATTTATTCTTCGAAACATACAACATTTTGAAGACTGTGGTCACTTTGCAGCAACGTGTACCTTTGCTTTGTTCCATTAACACTGTGTTCAGGAGCCCCAACAGGTGTTGTGTACAACTGACATTGCCAAACCTTCTGAAATAACCTGTAGAGAAACCTGTATGGGACAGTTTGCCTTTGTAGGTTAAGTCTGAAAGCAGAAGGATAAAACTTGCTAATGTCTGAAGGGACAGAGGAAAATATTGGAATGTCATTTTTGGTAAGTAGTTGGAAAGTAAGACATTACTCCTGTATTAGCACTGAGAGAGTCAAGAAGCCTCAATATGAGCCTGGAAAAGCAACTTGCTTTTCTGACTAACTACTTTTATTCTTGGTCTTTTATGTGAAAGAGTTTCTGGTGGTTTACTGAATCTCAATTCCTTGCCAGGGATCCGAGGGAAAACAGGGTCCTCCAGGCATTAAAGGCTACGTAGGTGCACCGGTAAGTCCTGGCTCTTGTTCAACTTCTAATGCTCTAGAAACTAACTTTACTTTTTCAGTGTATTCTGCCCAGATATATTTTTTTATTATTAATCAGTCTATAGTCTCTTTGGCTACTTATCTGCACTATGTCCAAGTGGTGAAATTTTCTTGACTTCACTGAGTTTCGTATGTATGCTTTAAATGAGAACAGACCTGTAGCCAGTAGAGAGGTGTCAGCAGAAATGAACTGATTACTGAGATAACAGATGGTGATTTTGTGATGCTCCCATTGTAATGCAATTGTTTTAGTCTGTGATGATGCACCATTTATATGGTGCTTGAAAACTTCACCAAGAAAAAACACCACCTCTCAGCAAATTTCCAGTCATATTTTGAAAGCACTTAGGGAATAGCCTTTGGGCTCAGGGAACAAGCCTGCATTGAATGAACAGACAGCAAGACCAAAATAAATTAGATTCTGTCCAGTTAGCACCTCTGTCTTGTGGTCCCAGCTTGGTAAGCAGCCTTTAAACTGGTGTTGGAAATGCTGACTGGATTTCTTGAAATTTGATGATCCAGATGGGGTCATCTTCCACAGACTGGGGGATGAAAGGATTGTGAGCTGCCCCGCCAAGAAGTACTTGGGGTGCTGGTGGATGAAAAGTTGGACTTGAACTGACAGTGTGCACTCACTGCCCAAAAGCACCATGGGCAGCAGGTGAGGGAAATGATTCTGCTCCTCTGCTCTGACCCCACCTGCAGTGCTACATCCATCACTGGGGTCCCAGCACAGGGAAGATCCATGGACCTCTGAGAGTGGATCCAGAACAGGGTCATGGAGGTGGTAGGAAGGCTGTAGCACCTCTCCTGTGACATAAGGCTGAGAGTTGAGGTTGTTCCGTGTGGAAGGCTTTGAAGAGACCTTAATGTGGCCTTTCAATATTTAAAAGATGCCAAATTTTTTAGTAAGACCTCCTATGATATGACAAGGGATAATGGTTTTAAAGTAAAACGGGTTAGATTTACATTTGATATAAGGCAGCAAGCTTTTACTACAAGGATGTTGAGACTCTGGAATAGGCTGTCTGGTGAGATGGTGGATGCCTCATTCTTGGAAACATTCAAAGCCAGCTTGGACTGGGCTCTGAGAAACCTGCTCTAGTATAAAATAGCCCTGCCCATTTAGATGATTATGCAAATCACCCTGAGGGCCAAATATACCCAGGCATGGAGCTCTGATTAGCTTGGAGGTAAGACTCCACTATAGTGTAAAATAAACTGAAGTTTCAATTATTACAGCAAGAAGCACTACAAATTTTGGCAGTTTTAGAGAGGTCACTACTGTCTGAACATATTTGTCTCTCTATAGCTATTAGCTGATTGCTCAGTTTCTACAATACAGGTAAAATGCAAGGTGTTTGCTGAGCCAAGGGAAGGTGAAATCCCTTTGTACCCACAGAGTCAATTGTCTGTGCTAATGCCACATGAAATGAAGCTCTAGCAATGTTTCTGGTGTAGCTGGGAGGAGATGAATTATGCAGTCCTGAGGAACACTGGCATTGCACTCACAGCACAAAAATGTGCTGGGCCCCCAGGACAGAGTGCATCTAACCTTTGCCAGTTCTCCAGGCTACCTGCTGTCTGTCTGGCTACCACATCCAAACCCACCAGGAACAGGAATTCTTGCTTGTTTATGCGATAGGTTTTCTCATCAGTATTGTCCTTTACCAAAATTCTCATTGTTTACAAGAAACTTGAAAAATGCAGAGCATTGGTTGTTTTCCAGACCATCTGCAGCTGTGGTGTGTTCCCTGTCCCTCCACTCTGCTGTTGGCAGGAGGGTCGTGTTTCTGCAGGCAATATAATATTACAGATGTTCTTGGGCTCACAAGTGGCCCCTGCTCTGTGAGTCTGCTTAGATCATGCCTGCGGCCAACTTCGAGGACTGGCAACACAGAAGATGTCCTTGAGGTTCACTTGAATAGATTGTGCAGATGTGCACACTGATTTGGTGACTAATTAGAGGAGGTAACTATGTCTCTACTTGGATTTAGCTTTATAATCTTTGTTTGTTTGGTTTTTTTAGGGTCTACAAGGAGAAAGAGGAGAAAAGGGAACACGAGGAGACAAGGTATTCCTGCTGCATGATAGGAAAAGCTTTTCCTTTGTCCCTTAGGTAAGGTGAACTACCAGGCCAGCAGCTCTGGAGAGGGGTGGAGTTTCCTCACTGCACTTCACTTCCAAGTGTTCTCCACCTCCCATGGGTGTGCAGGAGGGTTTACAGATCTATGCTGTCTACTAAGCACACATTTAAGAACTTCTTGTCCAGGGATGGAGGAGAGAGGGGAGGAGAGGAGCAGAGGATGCCAGTGTGGAGATCTGAAGGGGTGTCCACATTGTGTGCACAACCTGAGAGCTGAGAATGGTCACTGACTGCCGCTGACCACGTCTGCATCCAGCATTTTCCCAGCTCATTACAGTTTTTCGCATCATCCAAATTCTTATGTTTCTTTCTTTTCCTACCCCCATAAACTCACTAGTAGTAAATACCAGATAATTTGTACTATGTCAGAGGCTTCAACCAAATGGAGTTGCTTCCCAGTTCCACGTTTTCTCCTGACCGTGAAGAGCTGTTTCACAGAGTACAGGTCACTCTGGGATTTGAATCATGTTTGTGGCTCAAGGAAAAGACCAAATGCTTATTATACCTGCAATGGGCATTTAAAAGCAGAGCTGGGCAGGCACAAAGCCTTAGGTATTTCAGTTTGCTCATTCTGTTCAGAGAGACCTCAGATGTGCACCCACTTCTGCTGTAGACCTGCTTGGCTGTGTTCAGGGCCCCCCAAAAATGTCTTGCTATGTTCTCTCAAAAATGACAAAAATGTTCTGTCTTGCTAATGACTCAAGCCAGTCCTGACACAGGTTTATCTCAGGGAGGGTCTGGCATCTTTGCCTGTGTTTGTGTAAAAGAGGGATCATCTTGAGGGCATAGCTCTGTTGCTATTTTTCAGTCTCCATCTTCTTTTGGAGAGGAAACCCAGTGATTTAACACCAAACTTTTACTGGGAAAAATTATCAGTAGCCCCTTAGTGTGAGATATTGTGTTTCTCTTTACCAATGTCCTTTCTGCTGTTTATGATAAAGTGGTTATGATCATATTTTGTATTACCTATCCTCGTTATTGCAGCTATAGCAAATGGCTGGATTGTACTTTGTCATGCTTTTCCTTCAGCCCTTTGCAGGACTGGATAGGTGTCCTGTGTCTAGGCAGTGCCTCTGCTGCTTTTCCAGAGGCAACATTGTCTAATCTGCTGGAATATTTGGCTCCTGGAAGAAAATCCATCTTTCTGACATCACTGTGATGGGAGAGGAAGCTGGAGCTGTGTGTGGGCAGGCAACTGACTAAGTAGAGGAAGATTAAAGTGGGGAAGAAATGAATTAGGTTTTGTTTCATTAGAAGGATCTGCACAGAGGTGCCCCCCCATCCTTTTTTTCTTTTTTTTCTTTTTTTTTTTTTCCCTGAAGCAGCCAAATCTCTGCTACAATAATTGTGCTTTGATTTTTTCCCAGATTTTAATGATGGTCTCAGTGCACCCACTGCCAGTGCTTTAACTTTTACCAGTCAGTACTACTGTGAAAACAGTGGGTGTAAATTCGGTGGGCCAAATATTTTCTTGTCTGCTCTTCAGTCTGTAACCTGAATACTGACACCTACGCAAACTATGTTTCTTTGTGCCTGAAGAGAAAAGGGAGCACTTAATTCATGCACTGAATATTGTTTTATCAAGTCTTCCTCCTTGCTACCAAAATAGCCCTAAGTATCCCATCCATCTTGCTGCATTATTCACATATCCTGGGACCTCAGATGTAAATGTTGAGGTTTTATAGTGAGATTGCTAAATGCAGTAGTACGGGTTATACCTGCACTTTAGGAAAAACACTGCATCATATGAGGGATATCCCCTGCCCTTTTGCATCCAATGAGCTCATTGTAGACCCCAGGACAGACTCTAACATGAGCCATGTCTGTATGTGATACTTTGCATTCTAATTTAGGCATGTGTAATACAAATATAAACAAAATACAAATAATGCAAAACTTATATAAAACTTAATACAAAACTTATTTCTGGGCTAAACAGACAAATGGGGATACAATTCAACATGACAAACTCACCCCAGGACATTATGTCCAGCAGTTCAGTGTGACAAAGAGCATTGCTTTTGCTCATAATCCTGTGTCCATCTTGTAAACCTTGTCTGTTTAATTGAGAAGGGATTGTGTAAGAAAGCAACAGGACTGGTCTGCTGCTGCCAGATCCCTCTGCAGTAGGTTTTTTTCCTCCTTCAGCCTTTCCAAGGCCTACAGACTCCTGGGTAATCATTTTTCCAACAAATCATTAGATTTTCTAAATGGTAGAGGTCAGAGAGCAGCACTGAAGTTTTGGCAGAATTGTCATTTCCCCTCATTGCTTGTGAATCTTCACCATTTTGTTCCACTGGTTAAAAGAAGAGAAAGCAGTAGAACACAGGAGAAAGAAATGGAATCTTAAAGTGAAAATTTGAGAATGAAATTTTAATGTGTTTGTTCTCTCTGTTGGAAGAAAAGTACTTTTCACTGAGTAGCCTTATTTAAAGAATGGAAAAATAATAAAAAAATATTTATAATGACAGATTTTTCTGAAGAAACAGCAGAAAACACAATCGTTTGGAGTGTTTTCAAACAGTTTTTTTTTGTATTTGCTTGTATAAATAATACATTTGCCTTTCCCAGCCCCCATTGGTAGCAGTAAGAACATCGACACTTTTCTGTTTTGGCAGCTAAACCAGCATGTGTGAAGTACTCATTGCTGCAGTGTATTGATGTTAAAAATTCTCCTGGGAATGCACTGCACATTTTGTCAGCAATATACCAGGTTGTTGCTTGCTGAAAGTCTTAAATTCAGGATATTTGTAGTTCAGGCAGCACAAAGGAAAGCATTAATGTGGAAACTATCACCTCCAAAGCAAGTGGATCTGGGTGTCTGACACTGGTTTTCAGCTGCTTTCTGGAGGATATGGGTCTCTTTAATTTCATTCCTTGAATACAAAATTTGAAATAACATTTATGTTAGAAGATTGATTGACTTTCTAAGGAGGAAAAGTAAATAGTGATTAGCAAATCCGTTTCTGACTTGGCAAATCAATGCAGTTTACAAAAGAAGCTAATTAAATCCAGTGCCATAAGTATGGGTTTGCAGGTAATAACAGTGGTCTAACAGAGTTTAGGATAAATAAAAACACTAAAAAATAGCAAAAAAATATTAGTTTACTGTCACTGCTTGTACTTGTAGAACTTGTTTTACATGCACATTCACATTAACATTGGCACTGTGTGTATGTGTTTGATAGTTTATATTCAGCTGTGTTTGAAGGATCCAAACAAAATCTGTGTAATTTTGCAGAGATTTAAGGACTTTAGAGAATACAAAAAAGTCTGTTTCTAGGAGCTTTTAAACTAAAGAGATTGAATGGTCAAAGGCCACCATCAGTAGGAGAAAAGTGAAGTTCAGCAGAGGTATGTAAGTGATCCAGTTATTTCTAGCAAGAACCTCGATTATAAAATATGAAATATGTTGAGCTTGAATATGGAAGTACAGTAGAGATCAGGGTGAGAATTCAAAATTAACCTGTAAGCACAATCCCCCAAAGCAGAAGATGACATTGAGAAGGGACAGCTGTAGGATGTTTCATACACATAGGATAATAAATTGCAGATGTGGATGAGGAACAACTGATCAAGAAGCTGCCTTGTGGAAGGGGGGTAGGTGTAAACATTATTCTAGGATTAAAACATGAAAACATATTCCTGCTCAAGGTTAGCCTCAGGTGTATTGAGTTTCATGTACCTAGCTACAGTGAAGATGTGGAAAAAGATGTGGACACTGCACAAAGGGGAGCAGTAAAAATGATCAGAGGACTGACAAACATGCCCATGAAGAAAAGTTGAAAGTATTATGGTTGTTAAATCTAGTGAAGTTTTAAAGGGAAGTTTCGTAAATCTTCAACTACCTAACAGATCATTGTAAAGATGTAGGATACACTTTCCTCTGTGGGGGGCTAGGGAAAGACTTACTAGTCTGGAACTGCAGCAAAAAAAAAATCAGGTTTAGGTACAGGGGGAAAACCCCATATCTTCAAGTAATAAAAATAAAGTAGTGAAATCCATTGCATATAGGCTTTGTAGACTGTGCAGCTCTGGAGACGTATAGGAACAAATTAATTGTTCCCCCAGGTTACAGAAAGGAAAGGTGAAAGATGAAAGATTTTTCTTTACTGGGTAAAACCGACCCATTGCTGGATTGCTTTCTTATTTCTGTAAGAGCTGTTTTGGGCTGATGATCCCCTGGTGAATATTGTCCAGTTTACACAAACCCACCTCAGCAGGAAGAAGAAGGATGCCAACAAGGAAAGCTAGCACACACCTGCTTCTGGCTGCAGCAGCTTTTCATGGCACAGACATAGGAACTTCAGCTATTTTCTCTATGGGACTGGCTGGAAGTTCTCTCCTTATTCATTACTCTTGGAGCAGATAATATGGACATCATCTTCAGGGCAGTGACCTAAACAGCACAGATTTAAATTATAGTATTTCTTTCTCTTCTTTTTGCAGGGAGACAGAGGCCTGGATGGATTCCCTGGAAAGCCAGGAGTGGAGGGGAAACAGGTCTGTGGCAAATAATAACTGGAAGTGTTTCTTTGGAAAGAGTGGAAATCGACTCTAAAACTGAGACTCATCCAGGGTGGTTGCTGAATCATGATAGTACCCAATCATATCCCTATTCTGAGGATCTTTGTTGGCACAGTTTTCTTTTTTAGTTAGTTTGTTTGTAGAATTAAACTAGAATGCAACTTACAGGAAATGCCAGTCCTTTAAATGTGATAGTTCAATTGTTTGTCTTAATTTTCATTAAATATATAAGAAAGCACTGACAAAAATCCAGTTGTTTAAGCCCACAAAAGAAAAGGAAGAGAACTGGATTTAACATATTGGGTTTGTTTCCAATAAAAAAAAGGATTGGAACTATTTACATTTTTAAAACAAAAAGAAAACAGAGAATGGCCTAGAAGGCCAGTACATTTCTGCTGATCAGACACACACTGCTTTGTCTAAAACCACTATCAGTAGATTCCACAAGACTGTTTTCATTACCCAGGGAATGATACCTAATGAGAGGCACCCTTTTCTTCCAGGGACCTTCTGGTCTAAATAGCAAAGGACAGAATAAGCAGCAGAGGCCAGAAGTGATTTGCCAAAAGCCATGCAGCTAATCACTGCCACCCTTGAGCCTGATGCCTCCAGGGTGCAGCGTCTGCATCCTGCTCTGCTCCACATCCACAGTTTACCTTGTACCAAAAAGTGTGTGTCTAGTTAGTGTTTATCACTATCCTTGGAAGATGGAAATGTTTTCCGGTGTTACAGATGGATAAAGAACTGGTTTATATTTGCAACAAATGTAGATGATGTAGGAAATTGCAGAGAGATATGAAGATAGATCCTTTTTGTTTACTACTTCAAAGGAACAATTTCTCCAAGTGAAACCCTGTTACAAAAGTTGGGTTTTCTGAAGCATTTCTTCTTTTTTCATGTCTAGACACTTAGAAGGGAGTAAATCTTCATGCCTGAATTTTATACTAAATTTTGTGTTTGACACTGCTTTATGCACTGAACTGCCATTCTTCTGAGTCAGCTGAGACTGGATTGATGTTACTGTGACTGCTGTAGCATCTCCATTTCCTCTCTGTGAAGCAGAGTCAAAACAGCCTCATGTGTTCTATTAGTTCTTCTCCAGTGCTATAGGATAGCACTGTTTGTGCTGCCAGTACCTGCAGCCTTATGTTTCTCCTGCACTTTAGAAATAAAGAGTTTTCTCTCAATTTTACCTCTTTATAGGGCCCTCCTGGCAGCCCTGGCCTTCCTGGTGCTAGTGGGACCAAAGGAGACAAGGTAAGTTGGCATGGGATGCACAAAGTGGATTTAGAAACACATTTGTTAATTCTTCCTTGGGCCCTCAGTGCTGGAAATATCAGGGCTGTTGGCCTAATATTTATCTTGTTTGTATATAACAAAATTTATATATATTTCAATCTTTCACTTTTCTGACATATCTTCAATCTGAAACGGGTGTGAGTGTTAAAATGTTTCTGGTTATGGCTTCTCTGCTCTTAATTTAATGCTCATAGTGAGAGTAGAAGGAAATGGAGTGTAGTTTGGGTCAGGAAATCTTCCTCATCTAAGAAATGTTGGTAGAAATGTCAATATGTTTGTGTAGAAGCTGTTTTTCTGACCCAGGAGATATATAATTGCCTCAAAAAATGACAACAAAATGCCTCTGAGCCTCCTACCTGCAAAATAATTATTTGCTGCTCTCAGTAGCAATTTTGACCTTGTTATTTTTCAGAGTTGTTAGAGTATTCAAGGCAGCCTTATGTTTCCCTCTGTGTTAGAGATGATGATGTAGTTTTGGTATTTCCGACCCAGCTCTTAGGCAGGAGTGGAAAGGCATGGCCAGTTCTGGATTTCTTTCTCTTTTTCTCCTCCAGATTAAGTCAGTGACCCTTATTCAAGAATGCAAGGATTGGAAGCAATTCCCATTATTCTCTTCCTGCAGTACTGACTAGTCTTGAGCTCATAACACTTCATCCGTATTTCTGAACCAGCTGCAACTAGTGCTTCCAAAAGATATTTGTCTCCTTAGTCTGATATTTTCAGAGTGGCTAGTGTGTGTCTCTTCACTACTTCTCGCATAATATGGGCTCTTTTTAAAATAGGTCTGTTTGGCTGTGGCCCTGGGCAACCTGATGTAGTGGGAGGCATGTCTGCTCAGAGCACAGGGTTGGAATCAGATATTTTGGATTGATGGGCCAAGTCCAATGGAATCAGGTTCAACAAGGAAAAGTTCCCGGTTGTCAACTTTGGCCAAAAAAATCCCCTGCAGTGCTCCAGGCTGGAGGCAGAGAGGCTGGAAAGTTGCCCAGGGTGAAAGGCCCTGGGGGTGCTGGCTGACAGTGGCCAAATGGGACCCAGTGTGTGCCCAGGTGGGCAAGGAGGCCAGTGGCCTCCTGACATTCTGTGTCAGCACTAGTGTGGCCAGAGGACCAGGGCAGTGATTGTCCCTCTGTGCTGGGCACTGGGTAGAAGTCTTGCATTCAGTTCTGGGCTCCTCATGAAAAGAAAGAGATTGAGATGCCAGAGTGTTGCCAGAGAAAGGCAGCGCAGTTGATGAAGGATCTAAAGGGTAAATCCTATAAAGAGTTGCTGTGGCAGCTGGATTTATGCTGGGGAAAAGGAGGCTGTTTATACCTTCCCAGTAAGTGGTTATAGCCAGGTTGGGCTTGGTCTCTATTCCCAGGCAACCAGTGACTGGACAAGTGAAAATGGCCTCAAGTTATGCCAGGGAACATTCATGTTGAACAGCAGGAAGAATTTGTTAACTGAAAGGTTTATCAGGCATTGGAAGGTTCTGTCCAGGGAGGTGGTGGAGTTACCATCTCTGGAAGTGTTCAGTGAACAACTGAATGTGGCACTCAGTGCTCTGATCTTGTTGCCATGGTGGTGTTCAGTCAAAGGTTAGACTCAATGGCCTTGGAAGTCTTTTCAACCTTAATGTTTCCAACCCAAAGCATTCTATGACGCTCTGAATAAAAAACAAAGAGTAATTGAACTTAAGAAAAAAAAATATGAAAAATGCTGGGTCATTCAGAGACCTACATGAGTAATGAATAAATAAAATGTGGAAGGAAGCTTTGTGATAAATTTAACACCAGTCTGTGCCTAAAGTAAAGGATAAACCTTCTGTATGCACAGTCTTAAAGCATAATAAATGGCGGACATTGCTGGAGAAAAATGAACTAGAACAAATTGATAGTGTAGATGGAAATAAATCATGGAAAGATGGTGTAGCATCCCAGTGTCCTGCAACCACTATGGCATGATTTGCTCTATAAAATGACTTGGGGAAAATGGTACCATTTGTCACTTTTTTTTGCAGTTATTTTGCTTACTAACAAACAATAGCATTTTGACCTCCTAATTATCTGTCCCCTTGGGGGTCTGATCTAAGCATCACACAATTTGTTTGTGTGGTAAGTGCACAGAGCAAATACAAATTTTTCTGAAGCGCAAATCTAATGCTATTGTGAATCCAATGCATCATTAATTTTAAGTCACTGAATGTCATTATAATGTATGTAAAAAATCACAGTAACACAGACCAAAACCAGTTTCTGCATGTATTCATCTGCAGAACAGAGAAAACAAAATTGAGATTGTGCATCCAGATATATTAATTATGAGATGATATTGAAAATAAGAATGTACAACAACAGTTAGAAAACATGCTCAGGAAGTTGCTTGTATTTTACACTGTTGTTTATTGTGCCATGTTGTGTTCTACGGATATTTTTTCATTTCTTTTGTGTTTCCCTGCAGGGTGAACCAGGTCTTCCAGGACTGCCTGGCACTTCAGTAAGAACTATTTTCCAGCTTTCCCAAAGTTTCTAACATTATTGGATGAGAAGAGAAAGTGGAAATGCAGGGTGGGAGGATCTCACAGAGAGATGTTCTTAAATACTTTTGGTTTTTGGGTTTTTTTTAAAGAAGTTTTAAAAGGTGAATACTTTTGAAGAAGGCATGTGACAGGTTTCAGTGAGGAGATGCTCTGACACAATTTTGGGATACTGTGAAATGTGAAGACCAGGACTTGCAATGAAAGCATTGCCTCAAGTGCATCAGACAGAGCAAGACTGTGACAGGATTGTTTGGTTTCTGACAGTTGAGTTGATTCCACGTTGATTCCAGCCCCACTCTTCTGCTTTCTGTTTAATTTTTTCATGAGTGCTTTCCTGATTTCAGCACATCAAGTCCTAGTTTTATATTTCCAGGACTTTTCCAGATATAAGCCAAGGAAAGATCATTCCCTCTCATCAGAAACTGCCTTTTTCTTCTACCCCAACTCTTATGCTCAGTCCATGTAAAAGACACTCAGTGACTCAATACTGAAATTTCATTTGCTTTTTTAACTTTCAGAAAAAAAAAATTAAAATTAGGAAATAGCACTATTCAACAAAAGACAAGAATGAGAGGCTCCCTGGTAATCATGGGAAAGTCAGCAAGCAATTCCCTTACTCAGAATGTGGTAGAAAGTAAAGGAATTAGAAAAAGAAAACTGTGAAAAGAACCAGCCTATTTGGGTAAGAACATTCTGTTGTCCTGCTCAAATGTGGTATTAATGATGGGACAGCAATTACCAAGACATTTTGAAAGATGTGTATAACACCTGAAAATGAGTTTAACTGATGGGGCGTATCTCAAGCCAGAATGCTTGTTATGTGATTCCTTCTGCACTCAATAGATCTTTGTGATTTAGAATAAAACAAGATCTGGGGAATTTACTAACTTGTTTATATAACGAGATAATTAAGTTCTTACTGTTTATACAGCCACCCACATCACTTTACAGGTGAGAGAAAACCTTGTGTCAGTCTGATCTCTTTAAATAGAAAGCATCTCCCAGCCTGCAGAAGGATTTGAGAAGCTATAGGAGTTACCATGCAACTTGAAGGAACAGCAAGGAGAGAAGAATACCCTGTGGGGGCCCATCATACCTCTGGCACCTTCTGCCTTGTATTTACTCTTTCCATCCTTTATGACTCTGCATTTCTATTGCAGGTGCATACTGAAGGCCTAAAAGGAGAGGAAGTAAGAAAGACTCAATATCTCTTCTTTCACTGCAAGGATATTTTAATGTAATTCTGTTGCCTGTTAGGTTAGATTTTACTTTAAAATAGTAATTTAAAGGGAAGCTGAATGGAAGCATTATCAAGACATTGAGAAATAAATTTTCCTATTCATAGTGGAGAAAATAACCAAGAAAGGAAAAAGGGCAATGTCATTTTCAGATGTAGTGAATCTTGCATCAATGAGAAGTATGAATTGTAGAGTCAGCTATACAATTATTTAAGGACAGGTATATGTTAACATTAGACTGCATTTGAGTTTTTTGCCTAGTTTGTCTCTGAACCTGGGCACTCAGATGGGGGTGACATATCTGTTGTGTCAGTCTGTTAGTCCTAGGTATAAAATTAATATGTATCTTTAAATTTTGATTTTTTTGTTGGAGATACATAATTTGCATTTAGCTGTTACTCAATACAATTGTATGCATCATGTAAATGATACTTTAAAGCCCTTCAGAGCTCTGTAGGCTTGGGGGAAATGCTGATGGAAGCTGCTTATGCAAAAACTGTTCTTCACTACCAAACTCCGACTCAGAATGTTTTAGTAGAATATCCAGAATATCTCAGTGTCTTCAGTAGAGTTGCTGCCTTTGAAAAACAGAGAACCAGATATGCACAAGTGCCTGTTGAGTGTGGGTGGATCAGTCTGTCTGCAGTCTAGTGAGTGCCGATAATTTGAGTAGCCAGAAATTAAGGAGAAAACCAGCTGGTCCCTGCATTGGTTCTTCAGGAGTTGTGGGGAAAGTGGTGGTATAGGTCCTGTAAAGACAGACAGCATGTCTAATGTGCCCAAGCACATTTTCATAAAAATATTTTAACACTTTTTTTTTTTTTTAAAAACCCAAACATTCCTGTAGGGAAAGCCTGGGCCACGAGGACCACAAGGCCAACCTGGACTTCCTGGACCTCCAGTAAGTTGTTTCTCTCACTACTTGCAATTTCAGAAGCTGAAACTCAGGCTGGAGTGAGGCATATGAAAATCTTCTACATTATTCAGGCTCTAAAATATTTAAATAGTACCCACAGCCTCCAGTGTTCTTCACTGCTGAGAAGAGCTGTTGTGCTGTAGATGGCCCGTCTGAACTCTACAAGTGTGACAACCAGGACATGGGCAGACTATGCCTTAAGGCTGTTGTCATGCAGAACCTGATTGTTTTTTCTGTTTCTAATGTCCTGAAGAGCTGTATGGGCATTCAGCACATCTCAGAGAGGCACTGACTGATAACTTCTGAGCTGTCATGTCATGAAGGACAGGGAATAGTTGCAGTCAAAGGGCTTGCCTGAAATGTTTTCTGGATGAAAACTAAGAATTGAGTATGTGTGTTTATAGTTCAACACAATTTTTACAATGGTTTGTACATGCCAACATTCTTACTTCTGACTTAAATTGTAGCTTATTCTAGTTCTATTTTATGACCCAGCTCTACAGGATGTCTCAGTTCAGACTGTCATTGCTGCCTCATTTTCAAACATTCTGTATTTCCTCTCTTTTGAATTGCTTATTGTGTTTCACTGTTGATTGGTTTTTGTAGAATTGATGGCATTATGAAGATGTGTTACTTAGGTAAATCTGGTTTGAATTATGTAACTTAAATATAGTTGTGTGCTCTGTATTTAATCAGAGCATTGTCACTTGTTTACTCATTCTCTTCTGCTCACAGGACAACATAATTATCAGGTAAGATTTGTCTAGGTAGCCATGCAGTAATGGTAGCACATAAAACAGCTAGGAAGTTGTATATAGTTCACTAGTTTCTTTTATTCTGTTAACTTTCTAAATATTTTCACTTTTAAAGGGAGAGCCTGGACTGGAAGGCAAGCCTGGAGTCCCTGGTTTGCCAGGTCAAAGGGTGAGTTGCTTTTTTTATTTAATCTGAATCTCAGGAGGCTCAGCACAGCTTTATTCAATAAGGTTTGCTACTTTCACCCACCTTACACATACTTGTCTACTTATATAAGAATCCTGAGGCCTAGGATTCCTATATTCCTTATTTATGGTCCAGGAACTTTCAGTACCTCTTGGAGCCAACAGGTTGAATGCAGTGCAGTTTCTTTCCTTCCATGTGCTCTCCTGTATTTATCTCTGCTTCTTACTGCTAAGGGGTTGCTTGATCTGACTCCGAGTGTGCATAATCACTACTAATGTGGTCAGTTTGAAATTTCAGAGAAATTTTGTTGTCCTGGAAGTCAAATGAGTGTAAAGGTGCTTGAAATACTTATTATTTTTTGTTCTGTTTGGTCAGTACTCAAAAAGAGGGTCCCCAAAAATGGTAGCTGGTGTACATTCTCTGCCAGGAGCTCAGTTTTCCTATGTATGAAAAAATACTGGATTTTTTTCTGACATGGAATTATGTCTTCACATATTTAAGCTCTGCTAAAAGATATATTTCCTAGTGGGACTGATATTATTACACTCATGTTCTGAACCTGCTTTTCCTTGCTTGAGACTGTTCATAGGAAGAATGTTTCACTAGACAACATGGAATCAGAATATCCTGAGTTGGAAGGCACCATCAGGATCATCAAGTCCAAGTCCTGGCCCTGCACAGAGCACCCCAAGAACCCCACCATGTTCCTGAGATTATTGTTCAAATGCTTCTTGAACTCTGGCAGGCTTGGTGCTGTAATCGCTGCCCTGTTCCAGTGCTCGGCCACACTCTGTGTGAAAAACCTTTTCCTGCTATCCAGGAACCTAAACCTCCTCCGACTCAGCTTCATGCCATTTCCTCAAGTCCTGTCACAGGTCACCAGAGAGAAGAGATCAGTGCCTGCCCCTCCTCTTCCCCTCACAAGGAAGCTGTAACTGCAATGGGGTCTGCCCTCCATCTCCTCCAGGCTGAACAGACAAAATGTCCTCAGCCACTCCTCCTAAGGCCATTCTTTTTTGTGGAACTGGATCTGGTGGGTGGAGATAGGGGTGTGGCTTCACTTGCAGATACAAGAGAATAACACAAAACCATGGGACATATAAGGACATGTAAGGGCATGTCCAGATATGTTCCTAGTTCTTGTTCATCTAGTGATTGGACCTTTGCTGTCATAGACCTCTATGTATTGTTAAATTAGTCACTTCCCCAGGTCTTGGATGTGTGCCTGCAAGCAGTGTGGATGTTTGTTATTTTTGTTACATTAAAAGCCTTTATGTTTTGAGGCCACTCCATCATTCCTGTCTCTCTATATTTACGCCACAGACTTCCCGGCTGGACCGGTCCCGGTATTGCTGCCCTCCTCTGGACACTCTCTAATACCTTTATACGTTTCGTATATTCTGGCACCCAAAACTGCCCCCAGGACTCGAGGTGGGGCCACCCCAGAGCAGAGCAGGACAATCCCCTCCCTCCCCTCCCTTGCCAGGTTGGTGATGCTGTGCTGATGCCCCCAGGACAGGGCTGACCCTTCTGGCTGCCAGGGCACTGCTGGTTCACATTCAGCTTTCCACTGACCAGGATCCCCAGGTCCCATCCCACAGCTGCTTTCCAGCCTCTCATTCCCCAGTCTGTTTGTACATCCAGAGTTGCCCCATCCCACGTGCAGGATTCATTCACACAATTCACACCAATTCACTATGGATTCACACCAATCACCATACAATTGGTGATTGCACAGTCCATTTGTCAAGGTCTCTCTTCAGGGCCTCTTTGCCCTCAAGGGTGTCAACAAATAAGAGTGGAACTGAGATACCTGTGTAGCGTTTTTGGAGGCAGTCACTTGGGTCTCAGTACTGCTGTTTAATGGGTCACTTTTTAAAGCAGCCACAGAGACTTGATGATAGCTCACTCCTTAAAGGAGGTCATGGGGCATGCCTGCAGTGCTTTGAGTCAACAGCAGCATTGTTATCAGCCTGTGTGAGAACCTGTGAGGAGGGTGACGAGCAAACAGTACAGGGAAAAAATATGTATCTGCTAAGAGGTCTTCTGCAGACTGTCCATTGGATTGCATGCTATTAAATTTAGCTGTAAGCATGAATTTTAGGAATCTTCTTCTTGGGGAGATACTGCATGCAGCCTTTAGTCAGTGCCCCAGTGGAAAAGGGCATTTACTTGCTGTCTTGTAATTTGCCAGACGTTAGAAAGTATCACTTTAGCAAATAGCTCTGCAGTGCTTTGCTTTTAAGTTGGTAACTTAGGAATTGTTCTGGTTTTAAAGCCTGCTGTGAAACGTTGTTTCTTGAGTAAGATTAACGGAGCATATTAGCTGGGTAAAGGACAGTGATCTGTCAGGATTTGCAACAGGACAGAAAATGCTCCTGTTAATGATCATTTGATTATAGATGCCATTTGATCTGTTCTGTCTTTGAATTTTTCCCTAGACTCTGTTGTGTCTAGATAGTTAGACTTCTCCTAAGGGTCTTTATTAGTCATCAAGCATCTTAGATTAATAGATACATTTTTTTAATTAAAGGCCATTATTCAATGACTGAATTAATGAGATGAATCAAAGTAATGGGCTTGGTGGATCTACACAGATCCCATCTGGGGGCAGGAGGTTACAGCTCCAACCTGAACCAAGCAACTGGATTGTGTTCATTTTATTAGTCAGAAGTGCCTGGCACCTGATGTCTGCATTTTGACAATGACACCCTCACATCAGGAGTACACTCTGAAGAAAAATGCTTTGCCATTCTCATGTGACCTGTAAGACCTTTGAGTGACAGACAATACTGTCCTGATTTTATTGAAACTGCCTGAAAGAGAACTCTTAGAGTCTGCTTTCACTTTTTAGGGTCGTTTTGTGGTTTTCTTCCCTCTTCCTGTCCTTCTTTTTCTTCTGTCAAATTGAAAAGAATTGAAGTGCTTTGGTTCTTCTGTTAAGTCTTCAATACTGGATTTATTGAAATATTTGTTGGAAATAAAACCAATTTTTTTCTTGATAGACACAAAGGTGCAGATATATGACATGTTCCTGGAAAGTGCAGATTTATGGCCAGTACAGACCAAACATAGGGTTCTTCCAAAGGGTACTCAATAATTTTGATTTCAAGAATTTGCCTATTTTTTAAATGTTACAAGTTCATTCAAGTGATTGAAATTTCAGAAGGAGACCAAGAGAAAACCTTTTTCCTGCAGCAGTCATGAGGTAGGAGCTATCTGGACTGCAGCTTTAAAATTACATTGATAAAATCTGTCCAAGTTCAAGGTACAATCAATACAAGAGTTTTATGGGGTAGTAAGAATAATCTTATGAAAAGAAAATTAATGGAAAATATATTTCTAATATAGTAGCATTTAGTGAATATACTTCTCCATGTTTAAGACTCAATGTACATAATTCAGGCAGATAAGTAATAATAACAGTTAAGACTCCTGAGTTCAGGGTACACCCTCCACCCAGAGGAGCAGTGTTCAGATCACATGTCAGTGCAGGAAAGGTTGGTCCCTCACAGCTGTCCTGGGAGAGATAAAGTTAGCAGATCTCTGCTGAGCTCCTCCTGTGTTTGATGGTGGAAGAAATACAGGTATTTGACTTTGCATTCTTGACCCATCTCTCACCTGACTGGATTGTTCATATGATTTTCCTGTCCTGGCCAGTCACAACTCAGATTTGGAAGTCAACACTATTTCAACTCTTAGTTCTCTGTGTATGAACTGCCCTGGATTTAAACACCTTAGGCTCCCAGGATCCAAGAGAAGGAGAGAGCTGACTGGTAACTCCAGGATGAAATGTTTAAATAATCCAGGACAGAGAGGAGAGTAAGTTTGCCTAGAATATTAAGTAGGCTTTTTGGAAGGAGCCAGTCTCAAGGTGTGGTCTATCTGATCTCAAAGTCCAGAAGTCCTTGTAACCCTTTACTTTGCCACGATTGCCCCAATAATCACCCATGATCTGGCCAACCCTGGTGATATTTTCATCCTCAAGCTATGGAGATGCTCTCACTTCAAAATTTACTGGTTTTATCTAATGCATATGGAGACTACAAAAGGCTGGTGCCTTCAGGGAGCTCAAACATTGACTAACACTGCTGGATTTCTTCTGCTTTCTCTAGTAATGCAGAGGTAAAAAGACCAGATTAAATGGGTAATCCTAGTATCCCATCTAGGCTACAGGGGAAACAACTGGCATCTATACTAACAGCCATATTCATTCACAACTAAAGATGTTTTCTGTGTACGTTGTACCAAATCCATCTCTGTTCCTGGGCCACACCTCAGAGAAAAACACACTAAGAAAATATATCAGTATTCTGGCTATTGTACAGCCAGATGGGAAAGAGTCTTGGGCTATGGTAACTTTCAGAATTTCATGTCCAGAAGAGTGGAAACAACATTTTTCCTTGGTTTCCTGTCTTCTGTATAGTAGATATCTTTCTGATTGATGGTAGTGTTCACATTTATTTGTGGATGTTTGAAATGTTCAGATGACTTTGCCTGTGCTGGCAAAGTTCAGCCATGCAGAAATCAAACTGTAAGCAAGTTAACAAAAGAAAGGAAAAGGGATTGATGCCACAGACTAAATCTGGAGTGAAACTGTAATTGTCAGTGAGGTAAATACATGAATTTCCAATAAAACACACATTTTTAACTGTGCTTTTGTTCAAATTGCTGATAATGGCAAATAGGATATATGTCATATTGTCAAAGGATACAAAATCTTACAGACTTATCTGATTCTTATTGTAGGTAACAGAGCAAAATTCTTGGATTTCTCTGTCATTTTATTAGGTAGTGTAACATTTCACTGAATTTTGCTTTCAGGTATAATTTCTCCCAGCAATTATTTCTGTCCTTTACAGACAGACTATAATGCTTTGGAGAAAATCTGTTTGAGTTGGATTCCAGCTAACCTCCAAGTGGCCCACAAGTCCCCTACACAATGGGAAACCTCTCTCAGTCTATTTGTATAATTATCTGCTGCTTTAAGGGATTTCTTAATGTTTTGAAAAGCACTGAAGTTTCTCAGCATTATACCCAAGGAAGGAATCTCTCATTGCTGCCACAGATTTGTGTTCCTGGGCATTGGTCTGGAGACAGAGCAGTTGGTTGGTGGGACATGAAGGAATCAGTAACACTATTTATTTTCATGGACACAATTAAGGATGCTTCCTATGTGCCTGGTGCTAAATCCACCTCTGTTCCTGGGACCAAGCCTCAGAAAAAAACACTCCAACATCACTGTTATGAGGAAAACTGAGGGAGCTGGGCCTGTTCAGCCTGGAGAAGTGAAGACTGAGAGTGGATATTGTCAAGGTCTCAGTGTCTGCAGAGAGGACTCAGAGCCTGGACCAGGCTCTGCTTGGTGTGCCCAGCAAAGGGACAAGAGGCAACAGGCAGAAACTGATGCACAGGAAGTTCCACCTGACTATGAAGAAGAACTTTTTAAGTGAAGTGCTGAGCACTGGAGTCTCCCTCACTGGAGATCTTGTCTGGACCCAGTCTTGTGCCTGTGCTCTGGGATGGTCCTGCCTGAACAGGGAGGTTGGACTAGATGACCTGCTGTGGTGCCTTCCAACATGACCTATTCTGTGATTCCATGATTCTGTGGTTCTGTGATTCTCTGTTCTGGCCTCAGTGTTGTAACTCTGGAAGTTGCCACCTTGGCTTGTAGCTCCCACATGGACAGGAAGCTGGAGGCGGCTCATCTCCCGTGTCTGGCCCCACACACCACATCCTGTATGCTTTATACATAAGCTTGCTTACTTATTTAAATGAGTATTTTAACAGTGTCCTTTGCATGGTCACCTTGGCAGTGGGCAAAATGATCATCTTTAACAAGAAAACATATGTTCAATCATGTGGTGACATGAGTCCTTCAAATTAAAAATGAGCTCTTGTTGGCCTTGACAAAAACAGAAATTATGAACTTTGGGAAAGTAGAAGGAACATTTATAAATACTGGGTGTTCTGGAGTATATAATTCAAATTTTTATTAATATTGAGTCCTGGAAATGATTACAAATTCCTTCTGATACCTGAGGACCCTATAATCACTCCTTTAATATTCTTCTAAATTCTTCTGTATATGACTGCTGATTTTCATTGTTTTGGAGTGGAGGGCTGTTGGGGATTTTTTTTTATGAAGAAAATAATTAAAATAAATGATTCTGACATACCAGCTAATAAATTTCAGTCACAGCTGAGGAAAATATGATGAAAACTTGTTTTGGTTTTGATGGTTTAGATTTTTCATTCGTTTAAATCAGCAGAAAGCTGTTGTTTGTAGATGATGTTTCTGCACATCTTTCAATGAAGAAAAATAAAAGGAAAATTTTATATATGATCCTTCACATTATCAGGGACATTAAACTTCGTTAGTTGTATTTTCCTTCTAAAAAGAAAAGCAGTCTGAATGCGAAGTAGAAATGAGGGAGGAAAAAGTCTGTCTCTCAGATATTTACATGACTCCTCTTGTAACCTCCTACTATATTAGTAACAGCCTCAGAAATATTAATGATTCAGTGTCTGTTACATATGAAGGAAGAAGAGATCATTTTTATAAAATACGTGACTTGCCTAAAGTAACACGGCAAGTCACCTGTTGGGTTAAGAAACAAATCCAACCTCTGCCTTAACTCCAGTGCTTACTCAATCCTTTCTTCCTCATTTTTCTCATGTAGGATATTTTCCTTTTCAATTATTTGAGATCAAACCCATGGGGACACAGAGCTCCAGCATCCGTACAGGTGACCTTGTCTCAGGGTTGTACTCCAGCTCTAGGCTTGTCCTTGCCTTGCACCAGTGGAATTCTTTGGTTCCTTTGAAGGGATATTTTTTACTTGCAGAGGAGTCAGTATGCCACCTTTACTTAGAGATGCCTCGTGGATTCCTGTTTCCCAGCCTAGAGGATTGTGGATCTTTTCTATTCAACCATGCACCAGATTTCCTAATTATTTTATTTCTTAATGCACGAAGCAGTGCAAGGGACCAGAAGGACATGCTTTACCTGTCAGCCCATGTTTACACTTGGCACCTCCCTTGGCTGTATCTCGGCACCATGGCTTCCTTACTTCTCTGTAGGGGGAAGACAGGTGGGACTGCAGAGTGCAGGAGATGCCACGATATGTGTGAGAACATGATGTGATGTATGAGAACACGAGTGAGTTGAGAACTCTCAAATCTATGACTGTTGTCACAGTTTGGGAGATATAGGACTGTCAGAGACAAATGGGGTTTCATTTCCAAATGGTGGCATCTTCATTTCTAGTTTTTGTGTTTCATGTACCCACATTACATTGATTTACCAGTTTGGAGGTGAAGACTTTGGATAATCAATAGCAGTCTTTGGTCTGTTCTCTAACATGTGCTTCTCTGTTAAACATGCAGGGTAAAAAAGGGGAACCAGGATTCCCAGGAATCAATGGTCTGATTGGCCCTCAGGTAAGTGATGATTTCTTCATTCTCCTATAATATGTGTAAAACCAGATTTAGTGGCAACAGGGGACATGGAACCACATAGTGCAGCGTGTATGGTCTTCTTTATACTGTATTTTAAGTTCATGTTTCTCCTTTTAAGACCCAAATAATTTATCTTGTTGAGATTGAGAGATGTTTGTCTGACAGCAATTAATTTTACCTTTCAGAGTTTTTCAACATCTTTGAACCAGGACATGTGTGTTGTATGGGATTTCCCCATTGCCTGTGCTTAGAGCAGCATCATTCCAGAGAGAAATCACTGAATTGTGTTTTGTGAGGAAGGGGGATATCTGAAGTTAATGACCCCTTAATTCCTTATTTTTAAAGCTTTTGGCAAATTAAAGCTCCAAATTGCACCATAACATTGCGGTTTATGTTAAGAATTGTCAGAGAGGATTTAGCTCCACCATGAATCAGCCCATTTGGCCCTGTGTTATAACAACACTGACACCTCTGACTTAGTTTACTGCTAACTGCAAATTCTGCAGACCTGAATCACTTCGAGGGGTCACCCTTGCAATAAGAAAAATACCCATGGAAATGTCATAAGCAAGAAAGGTGCAACCTCACATTGAGCTGACCGCTCAGAATAAAATTGAGATTTCATTTGTTCCCCTTTCAATAGTAAATTAACAATCTGTATTTTGGCTTTAGGATTATGTTTCAATAGTTGCTGAAGTTTGGGGAAGAATGATGAGCTTCTATTGCTACAGCTGTTGGTGATGCATTGAACAAGCAGCACACTGCTAGACAGCAGATACTGATTGCTCATGTATTTGCTCTAGCAATTTATGCCCTTGTAACCAGGAGAAATGATCCAGAAGTGGTTTGTGTGACAGGAGTTTTGTAAAGAGTTGCTCACACGTCTGTGGAGAATGTCAGAGAGGTAATCCAAGGGCTTGAGGCCCCATGCAGATGAAATCCCTTGTGTCCAGCAGGGAACCTCACCCTGCAAAACACCACTTGATACTGGTTTACATATTTTAAGACTTTTTTCCTTTGGTACACTATCTAATTTGCATGTATTTCAGCAGCAGCCTGCAAGAATGAAGACAGCGGATTTAAAATTAAAATGGATTTAAAGGAGTTTAGAATCATAAAATATTCAGTTTGAAGGAACCCATAAAGATCATCAAGTCCAACTCCTGGCCTTGCATAGGACACCCCAAGAATCTCTTCCTATGCTTGAGAGCATACAAGAATGCTTCTTGAATTCTTGGATTGTTGAGTTCAACACCCTGCTTTTGTTGTGTTATTTTTCTTAGGTTGGTTGGTAGTTGTGGTTTTCTTTTCCTTCATTTTGGACAAAGATTTTTATCCATGTATTATTTTTAAGATACCTGACAGTATCCATCCAAACAATGTCACACTTACTTAGCTCAAGTTCCCTGCAAATTATATATATATATATATATATATATATATATATATATATGTATGTATGTGTTAGCAATTTTATAAATGTATCTGCAAAAATTGCTGACATAGGATTAAGCAATTTTTCTTTTTTTTGCACACTCTAAATACTGTTAGCAAATTTTATGTTAATTAAAACTGCACAAAATGCATGCCCCATCAAGAGATACTTAAATTGACTCTTCCTCCAAGCTAACTGCATGAAAGGTAAAATATTGTTCCTATTCCTGTAGTGGCACTCTGTTCTGGACATATTACTGCAGATTTACATATTTCTCTTTAAAGAAAATGCTTACATTCACTTTGTGACAAAACTACTTTTCAGCCTAACAGCACTTTTTGTGGCATTAGATTTTTTAAAGCATTTTATCAGCATTTTCTTTTCTTTTTTTTTCTCTTAATTAGACTATGCCACAAAAATGCCCAGGAAGAAAAGTGGTTTTCTTATACTGTAGTTACATGGATATTCATTCAAGTTATGTGTGGAAGCCTCTATCAGCTGTTCCTTTGCAGTCCCCATGGGGCTGAGTGACAACTGATTTCAGCTGGCTGCTCAAAAACTAGATTAGGACATGAAAATAGACTCCCTTTCCTCTTCAATTTTAAATGTATGTCTACTTTTGTTTTCTGACCTGATTCCCTACATTGATACCTGTATGGACAAGAGGAAAGAATTGATACAGGAGCTTTAGAAGGCTCATTGTTGCTGAAGGACATAGGAAAGAAGTAATTATTTGGCTTTGTCAAGAAAAAATTGTTGCTATCATGCTCAGTCCAAATGAGAAGCCACAGAAGACCAGGCAGCTGTGCAAGGGAACTCTGACTTAAGGGCTACTCTTGTGGGTCCCTTCCAACTCAGGACATTCTGTGATTCTGTGGTCCAGTGATGAACTGCAGCTGAAGTAAGTCAATCCAAGTCTCAAGGACCATTCAAGAGATAATTTAAATGTCGGACCCTGAAGCAACATCTAGGAGGCAACTTCACTGCTAGACTGGGGATGTTTTGTAACAATAGGTTATCTTTGTCTCTCTTTGTACACACCAACTCAAACCAAATTATAATATAAAAATATTTTAAAATATTTATGTTTCCTTCCAAATCAGCTGTGGTGGTGAACCTGTCCATCTGCTTATTTGTTTCATGTTGTCTGATAAGCACCTTTAAAAATGAGCATTTATTTTCCAGTCATCTTTACAAATGGTGCATCTTACAACATCAATAAGCCATTGAATAGAAACTCTGGGTATTTTTTCCCCTCTGGACTTAAACAATTTTCTGGCAGCAAGGACACAGACAACTGAACTTATAAAGTGTTTATGTTGTTATTATTTATTTGTACTAATTTTGTGTCCAGGGACCTTAATCATAGGCCCAACTTTTATTGCAGTAGGATGTTCAAATGCAGACTGAAAAATCAGCATTTCTGTAAAGAACTTTCAGCAGAAATAGTTGGCTCAGGCACTCTTGAGTTGCATCACTGAGTTACCAGCGCTGGGGTTTGCCTCCAAATGCAAACAGTCTTTGGGTTAAGAATGGGGATGCAGGTGCCTGCTCCTGTTGATGAAGATCCAGTTAATATCATCAGTGGATCCTGAAGTTCTCGTATAACAGACACCTACAAATGGGCCACAGAGCCACTCCTGAGGCTCCCTGAGCTGAGTGGGTACTTGCTGGCCACCTGTGAGACAGCAAAACCCATCAAAAGTCTTTGAGATTTAAAGAAAAATGCCATACCTCTGCCTTGCAATACCTCTGGGTTTTCACTGAGGCTTGCCTTGTGCTAGATAAGCTGGTGGTGTAAGACCTGAGAGGAAGACCAGTACAAGCTGTACCTCTTATGGTCCTGGCTGGCAGTGATTTAATTAGTATAGACTTGCCTGTAGGGTGTGAGCTCAAGCCTAGCTTTTCTTAAGTAATTCAGGAAATAAATGATCTCCTCTGAAATGCACAGTGTCCTTAACGTCCTTTTTATAATGCAAGTTAATACTACAAAACGTAAGAAAAGGATGTGTGTGCCTCAGCTGCAAAGCTCAGATTGAATTCAAACTTTGCCTGTGCTGCTTGAAATTGGAAGATATTGCTCAGAGCAATCCTTAATAAGATCTACACCTTTAAAAAATAAATTTAAAAAGTCTTCACCTGTGAGAATTACTAATAGTGCTGAAACAAAAGACATTAAAGGAGGATTTTTTACTTGTTTTTTCTCATTTGCTGCACTGAGTCAGTAAACCAACTCCAAGCAAACACATGGGGAAATAAATCTTCCTCTGTAGACAAAAGAGATCATGTCCATAGCTTACACTAAGTGATTAAACAAACACTGCCTTTCACTGGAAGCAGGAAACTCTCCTAGAGAGACTGCTATGTACAAAGTCAACTTTATTCTGTACTTTTAAAGAACTGAAAAGACAGTTCTGAGAATTTTTTGTTGACAGAACTTTTCTTTTAAATTTAATGTTGGTACTCCTGTTCCAATGCCACCTGAGGAAATGAATGGAGACTGGATCTGTGTTTGAATTATGGCACTGTCACTGATGCTGACTATTGGACATGCATTGTAGACAAATGCTCAGATCTGTTGGCTCTTCAGGCTTTGATTTTTAGTGTCATCAGCAACAACTTTTTTTATATGTTCTCTTACGTTTGTATTGATTTGTAAGGCAGGATTTAAGCAGAAAGAGAAACACAGTGCTCTAATGCAGCATTACAGAAAGTATCTCAGTAATAATTTCCATTTGAGACTGGATGTAAGGAAAAATGAATTCACTGAAAGGGTTGTCAAGCACTGGATCAGGCTGCCCAGGGAAGTGGTAGAATCACTGTCTCTGGAGCTAGTTAAAAGAAGTGGCACTTGGAGATGTGGTTTGGCAGTGGCTGTGGCAGCCCTGGGTTGATGGTTGGACTCGAGGATCTTAGAGATAATTTCCAACCATAACGATTCTCTGGTTGTGTAATTCCAATTCACAGCAGAAGTGGCTGAGGTGAGAAATGAAAGATAGGAGCTGATCCTGGAATCCACTTAAATGCTGTGGAGGAGAAGTGGAGCACCGGATTAGCAAGGGACATAGTGAGACACATGGACTACTCCACAAAACTGGCTGCAACTGATTCATTACTGATGGGAAAGTAAATAAAGACATTAAAAAGCCAATAGGAATGGTCTGTAAGGTCCTTCTAAGAGGTGAAATTGTGGAGAATGTCTCTGTCTATGAAGTGGAGAAAAGAAGAGAGAGTGGAAGAGAAAAGGCTGTCGGTCCCTCAGTTACTCATTTTGCTCCCATTTTGGCAGCAGACAGAATGCTCCTTCATATCCCTTCTTCTTGTTTGTAAACCCGGCATGCTGCATTAACAGCCCAGACCAGAATCTCTTTTAATATGGGTTAAGGGCTTATGTAAACCTTTGTCATCAACATGGACAACAGCATGGAATAATACATAGAAAATATGTCTGTGTAGGCTTTGCCTTCAGGTGTCTGGGAAAGCCATCAGACTTCAGTTTTCTTTGTGGAATGACATTTGTTCACCTCCCTTTAAGACTTAGTCATCCCTTCTTTCACGGAAAAGAGATTTAGGCCAAGCAGCTTACTGATGGAGTCACAGACAAAGGCTTCTGCTCCTTCTCAGAGCCTCCTTAGGGAGTGCACAACCTAAATCTTAAAATCTCTGCTTTTCCCAGCCCATCTTCCAGCAAGGTACACACTGGAAGAGGAGAGCACTGAAGAGTGGATTCTGGAGGACAGACACAGCTGTGTCTCCAGTATGAGCAGTGTCAGATTTCTTTCCTGAGCACTGTCACTGCGTTACATTGTCTAAGGAATGGGTCTGGATGAAGCACAAGCCTGAAAAAATCCACCCTCCACAACGTTTTTAAAGATATCCCAAAGCAAACACGCCTATACACAATATTTAGACTTTAGATTTTAATGAACATTTGAAATATTTTTGTTTCAGAACAACAGTTTGAAAATATTCTGGTCTAAACATTTTAATAAAAAATTCCGTGTTTTGCATTTGTTTTCCGAAGTCAGTTTACGTAGATCTGTTTTAAAATCAAATTTGCATGTATCAGTTTTTGCTTCAACATGTACAAAGCACACATCAGAAGGTCTGTCAGCCAGACAAAAAATGCACTCTGTGATTATTTTCTTCTGGTTCAGGGTTTTAACAGGACAATGCTGTGGTCTGGATTTGGGATAGGGACTCTCATCTGTATAATTCATCAGATAATCTTTGAAAAAGGTGTTTGTATAAATCAGGTGATTTAATCTGGATTCATTTAAAAATGGAAGCAAAGAAAACAGATGGTGAGAGATTTTTTGGGGTAAACATTACACACAGTCCTACTGCTGTAGTTTTATGGTATTGGTTTTTTTAAACCATAAACAGATTGTCAGTTTGGTGAATTCTAATATTTAAAAATAATATTACTTGCTCTGAATTATACTCAGAAGTCAGGAGAAGGGCTACAATATGAGATGTTGATATACAAGTGAAACAGAAATTCTCTGCAGAGTAGTAAAAAGGAAGTGCTCTATAAAGAATATTTATGATGTATTTCTGCCATTTTATTTCACTTTGTCCCATCACTTGCTGTAGCACAAGCTGGAGAAAGCAGGAAACTCAGTAGGATGGTCAATGCACTGCTGTGTGCAGTCAGCTGGAGCAGGCTGCCAGCACCCTGTGCATCCTCCAAGAGATACTGCTGGCCATTCCATAAAACTGTTCTATGTCCACCTCAGAGAAGATTTTTTATGAGAAGAGCTCCCCATTTGTGGGTGTAGCATTTGTTGGTACAACACATGAACACATGATGAGGCTACTCTAAACCAGTTTGGGCGTGATATCCTGGGTAATTATCTTCTGCAGGACAATAAAATTGAATTATTAGTGGCAATTTAGGAAAAGGATCAGTGGGATTCGATTTCAGGACTTATAGTTGCATAAGGTTATTGTGGTCTAGCATATCGAGAGTTTAAGAGAGTGATTAGAAATTGTTTTGGATAGTGAAAATACCAAGAATTACTGGGAGAAAGAATTGGGATGAGGAGAATGTAGCACTTCACATTTTAGGGATTACACTGGTTGCTGACAGATGCTGGAGTAAGACTGCTTTTATATCAAATTGACCCCTGCCAATTCACTGTTTGTGGTAACACATCCTACCTGGGACTACCTGGACTGAGGCTGCGTCCTGACTGGAGTTTTTCACCTCAAGATAGAAGTTCCCTGTTGTAGGGCTGGGGAGGGTATGTGTTTCCTGGTGGGAGACAGTTCATTTACTGACAGAGAGAACAAAATTAAATTATTAGGAAGAAACTGATGGAATTGTCAAGGAAAGCCTGAAAAGGTAAATTTACACATGATCCAATCCGAATCAGTTTGTTGTTTTTCTAAAGTTTTACCTTCTTTCCCAATACTCACCCTGTTCTTCATGGAAACCCCTTCTTGGAGCCCCATACCTTCTGTAGGGCCTCTCAGCAATGCCTTGTGGAGGTGGAGTAGGGCCAAGAATTTCCATGTCCTTGGTGTCTCTTTGCTCCATCCAGCTATGTCTGCACACAGTTTTGTCTGTATGTTGTATTTTCTCTTGTGTTGGGCTTATTTGGACTGTTGAGTCTTTTTTTTTTTGAATGGTGAAGCCTTTTTAAGTGAAGGATGGTCTTGGACCAAGTGTCTCCTGATGGGTGTAGTATCTTTAACTGCAGGATCCAATTGCAGGACTCCCCAGGAATTAAATCATCAACATCAGTGTGTCTGAAGGCACATATTTTTTGGAGATGTGTTCACATTTGAGGCACTTTACAAATGAGAGTGTTGTTGACAGGATAACTCCACGTCTGTTCTGAGTTGCAATGAGGCAAGTGCACCTACAGGATTCTTTTCTGGTCTCTTTGCCCCATCTGTTGGGGAGAGATTGTCTTAGCTCCTGGCTGAAGTTTACAAATATATTTTATAAGATCACTTACCTGTCATCTCTGCCAAACCATGCCTCAAATGGGTCCTCTTCTCCTCCCTTTTTTACATAATTTTCTTCTCATCATCTACATTTTTCACTGAAAACAAATGCTAGTGTTCATCTATGACTTAAAATACCTTCATATTGAACAATGACAGGGAAAATGCTGTCTGTCCATTTTCTGTCTTCTATCAGTTGCTCAGTTTCAAATCTTTACAGAGGTTTTGGGTGGGGTGGCTTGTTTTTTTAAGTACAATCACACCAAAATTCCCCTTATGCTGAAAACTGAAAATTAATGAGATTGTCGTGTTAGAAAGACAGAGGCAGCCAGGGTAAAATTTCAGCTCAGTCGTATATCCATTTCTCACACTGTTTGCTCAGGTCCTGATCCAAAAAATACATGAACACGTTTCCTTCTCAGCATAGGAGAAATCCTGTCTTGTCTACAGGGGAAGCTGGCAGCAACAGACACCTTTGTATCTCAAGCAACATACTAAGATTTGTCAAGGCTGGAAACAAATTTCTCATAGGAAACCAAATTTAGCACTTTTCTTGATGCATAAAAATAGGTATCTCTTTAGATCAGGTGACTATTGAAGGAATGTTTCTCCTAAGAGAAGCACCTGTAAGAATGTTACGATATTTCCAGCTGAATGTGTTCACCAAACTATGAGCTTGTGAGGATTTTTTACTACCTACCAGTTTGATGTCGAGCAACAAAATGGTGGCAGATTTTATTTTAAAACACTTGAGCCATTGCAGCATTTCTCAACACTGGATTCGTTTTTTTACCCCACCATCTCAAAAAAAGCAAGCTCAAACCACAAGCCTGTTCCATTCATTGATTACTTTCATCAACTTTTATTTTGCCGAATTATTCACTTTTAAACAACATGAATCAAGGTTAACTTTGACTGGATGCTCCAAGGAATCCCACTGGTCACGCTTGGTGTTGTAGGTTGCTGCTGATGGCCTTCAACTCCTCTTGTACTGGAGTGAAGGATGGAGTTCCCCTTGTGGCAATGGCAGCAGTGGCTTAAGAAGATAATGTTCTACCTGTGTTCATGGCCTCTTGCTTTGGCATCTTGCACTTTTTGGACAGAAGTTGAGCAAATAAAGCTCAGTGCTTTTGTCTGTTTCCTACAGGACCCCTATTACACAGGGGAGGACCTGAGGCTTTCAGCTAATACCAGAGAATTTGATAAACTGGTTTTGTTTCCTCTCTTGCAGGGACCTCCAGGACCCCCAGGCATTGCTGGACCCCCGGGACCACCTGGACCACCGGTAAGAAAGCTTGAGGGATTTTGTTTTATATCAAGGAGAAGAAAAAACAGCTGGAGAAAATTTTAGGTCATGGCTTTCAGAGGAAACAAGAGTTAAGGCCTCTGGCAATGTGTGTTTTCTCTTCTATTTTCTCTACTGCAAAGCCACAGCTGGTCCTTGAGCACAGCTTCTCCCTGCTGAGCCTTGGAACCACACTGGTGCTTCCTGGGGATCATTCAGTGTCTCCAGGGCTGCCCACGGCAGTGACCTGACTGCAGTGGAAGGGAAAACTGCACTTCAATTGAAAGAAGCAATCCAGTGAGATTCCTGCAAAGAACAGAAAATACTGATTTATTTTTTTCCTTCTGATTTCATTTCTCAGGGACTGCCAGGAGAGATTGGAGTTTCTGGTAAAACTGGACCACCTGGACCAGCTGTAAGTGTTGAGGAACTGTTTCCCTCACCTCAAAGCTCTTCATTACTTCAGACAGTTTAATTCAGAAGTCTGCTTTGTTTCCCACATCTTGTCTGCACACAAAATTTTTAAAGAGGCTCCAATACCGTCACTTTTAATCCGGAAATTAACTTCAGATACCTTTTGTGAATAAGAATTTTACCAGGTGCAGCCCCGCTATTCTGACGCAATTGGATCGTGGTATTTTCTGTATTTGATACCTTTCAAAATTCCTTTTGCATTTGACACAATATTGTTTTTCCAAACCTGGAATTTCCCGAATCAGGCCAAATAATTCATGATTAAAATCTCAGATTTAGCAGAGTGTAGCAATTTTCTGTTGGTCTAAAGTCATAAAAGCTGAATTATTAAATTCTTAGTACAGAATTGCCACCTACAGCCTGCAATGTGTGTGGATGACACTCGGAAAAGGGAAGAAAACTTTATCTTATTATTTTAAACGCATTATAGGAAGTAATTTTAATTCTTATCTTGCTGAACCACTCTGTCATTATGTGCTATATAATTTAATTTTGGGTGTCTGTCTGCTGTATAAAAAATTACCAAAATTTAAAAGGAGAAATAGATGTTAAAAATATTTATAGCTATAGATAATAAGGGCTTATACATACTAGGTTAAAATGTAAGTAAGATACACAAAAAAATTAAAGAGCCTCAGCACATAAAAGCTCTGTATTGGAGTTTCTTTGTAACAATGCTGACATCCAGTGGTCATTCACTAAAATTGGCATACAGGAAGAAAAGGTAGAACAAATACAGACTGTGTGAGAATTTTTTTGTCTTTTGAGACACAGTAGGAAAAAAAATCAAACCAAAATGCATAAGGGGGTTTTCCTTTTCTTAAACTTAGATGGGTGGCAGGAGGGATGAACTGAGCATACTTGTACTGAGTTTGCTGGTAGCAATTTAAAGAACTGGCACTCGTATTTTCCTCTCGTTTAGGGGCTGCCTGGCAAAGATGGGCTTCCAGGGCTTCCAGGGCTTCCAGGTCAAAAGGCAAGTGACACCACAGACACTGGGATTAAGCTGCTTACCTGAGCAGATCATTGGGGTGAGCAAGCACGGGAAGCAGGAAAAATACAGCTAGGCATTGCTAACAGTCAGGAAATCCCGTGACTCTGGCAAGTCAAGGCATGTAAGAAAGGCACAAAGAAGTGTAGCAGGCTCCAAAAATGTTCCTTTCTTTCCTGCCTGAAGGGCTGGAAAATAGAGAAGCCATCCCCCTGAGCCTTCTCTAGGCCTGTGTGGCAGAAAGTTGGTTCTTTATTATTTCCTACTTCTTATGCCCTATTTGAAAGCTTCTCCAAATTATGGATTGGGAAATTGAGTTGTCTCCTCCATTGTCTCTGCATTGGAAGAAGTGAGATAATAAATATGGAAATAGGAGACACTTGACTTCTTATCCCCCTGCAAATAAGGATCAAAGACCACGTTTTAACTACGAAGGCTAAATTAGGTTTTGGGAATGATTTTTATTAAAGAAAACAGCTCATAACCATCTACTGCCTTGGGTTGCATTGGCAGAAGTTTTCTCGCTTCTGATACTTGATCCCAGGTCTAGCAGAGTCCCCAACTCCCATTTATTGATGAATAAAGGTGAGGAATTTTCAGCCCATACCATATTTCTGATTTTAAATAAAATTTCAATTTTAACCACACATTTGTATTGTACTTCCCAGCTATGTAGCTATTTCAACCACTGCAGTCTCTTCTGTCCATGCTGATGAATGTCTATATTGGAAGATCACTTTAAAATGTATTTACACAATGGACCAGTAAGCAAGGCCCCAGTTCCCAATTTGTTAATTTTTTTAAACACTTACTAACTTTCTAACCCCATGCAATTTAAAGAAACTGAATGGAGGTTTTTTGGTTTTTTTTCCCAAGTGATTCACTATGGACTTCTTTAATGTAACAGTGATTGTGTTAATGCAGAAATTTTCCAGTAGGATGCTGCAGGTGTGATCGCAAATGGCAGAATAATGGAAAAAACATTAGAATAAGTATATTCTCATTTGACTCCATTTGCATCCTCAGGCTGACCCTGAGGAGCTGAGTTAAATATTCCTCACCATGGACTGCAAATGTGCTGCACAAACACCAGAGGAGTTTGTGTATTGACCTCTTGTGTTCCCTGCAGGGAGAACAGGGGGAAAAGGGTGAGGAAGGCTTTCCTGGAAAAGTTGGCCCTAAGGTAAGGGACTGTATTTCATAGTCTGCTGTCCACGGAGTCAACCAAGGTGTGATTTTGGAAGGTCTTATACTGCATTCAGGAGAGTAAGATTCCTCTGAAATTGGAGACATAACAGGATGAGCACATGGGGTTCACTGACTTTCATGGTGTTCCAAAATATCAACCTTTGTTTGACACTCCTTTCTCAAGCCAAAACGTGTAGAGAGATCTAATCCAGACCTGTGTTGGCTCCCTAGAGTCTGTGTTCCCAAGCCATCAAAAAGGCAATTTCAGAGGGATCTCACAGCCTACTGGAGCCTGGGCTAGTTCTTTAGGTGCACATCTGTGCTGTGCCAGGTGTGGGGAACTGTCCCAGGGTAAGATTTCCCAGAGGCAAAAACTTAAGAGCTAGTGGGTCTTCAATGTGGTCTATTTCTACACTTGGGTAAAGGAGGCAAGGGAAGCTCTCAGCTTCTGAGGTTCCAAAGAACTCATTACAGCTGAAGGCTTCAGAGACAAAAACTCCTGAGCACTGCTGTGCCCAGGATTAAATATGGGGGCAGATCAGGGGGTGGGTCCAAATAATTGACCAAAAAAGGATCCTTAGGGGAGGAGTGGAGGGCAGGGTCTTACAGGGTTACAATCAATGAGGGGAGCAGGGGGAGGAGAAAGGGTCACATGGACTAATGGGGCATCGAGTAATAGGGAATTTCCAAAGGGGTGGAACAACCAGGGATTGGCCAAGGGTAAGACTGACAAGAAAATTGCTGGAACAAGGGGCAGGGTTACAATGATGGACAGGGAAGGGACTGGAACAAGGGGCTGGGAATGCCAAACAACGTAGTTTTAGGGGTGGATACAACTTGGAGACAAACCAACTGGGGAAAACATAGGGGTACATAGGACCAAATCATTATAACGATAAATAAAATAAAATAAAATAAAATAAAATAAAATAAAATAAAATGAAATAAGATAAAATAAAATAAAATAAAATAAAATAAAATAAAATAAAATAAAATAAAATAAAATAAAATAAACATGCACTGCAGCATAGGCAGAACAACAAGAACCAGTAGGGACCACATTTGCTAATAAGAAAGTATTCTTATCAAAGGGTCAAGTCCCTGCAGTGTTATAGATTTGCTTTTGTTTTTCCAGGGTGAACCAGGAAGCCGTGGCCAACCTGGTGAGCAGGTGAGCAGGAAAAACAGTCTTAACAGCAAACCCTACCTGTGAAAAAACAGCAAGTGACCACATGAGACAACAAAGCCATTTGCCAATGGCAAGACCTTTGCTTGTCATTTGCATCTGTGATTGAAGGTGCAACAGTTGTATGGATGAGACTTATGGTCGATCTTAGAGGTCTTTTCCAACCTTCCTTATTCTGTGATTGATGAAATAAGGCTACAAGTCTGATGCACAAATTGAGGTTTATTGGGATAAGGCACTCATTAAGTTAATAACAATTACCCCACCCTGTGAGTCTAGACCGTACTGCTGTTATTCTAAAAGTCCTTATAATCTGCCTGATAGGTACCACTCAGTTCCCAGGAAAGTATCCTTACCTGGTGTCCCAAGTAAGGGGAAATCACCACACCATAAGCAAATGATTCCTCAGGAGTGTTTTCCAAGGGAGGAGTGATTTCTGAACCCTTCCTTGATGTCATTTCACTGTAGCTGGGCAAACAAACTACCAGGCTTGAAGTTTCCAGGCAGGCTTGGTCCACGTGCAACAAAGGCCCAGCCCCAACCAGAACACTGTCCCTTGTCTGAATCCTCTCCCCACACAGGGCTGTTGTGAGTTTTAATACCACCTTCCAAGACACTTGCCTCCCTCTCCACAATGTGGTGCTCTCCACGTTTCATAAATGTTCTCTTTCCTGTTGTAAGTTGATAGTGCTGTCCCTGAAAGGACTTCATATATTCTCTGAATTTTGACATTAAGTTGCTAATAGCAGGTATGTGAATGCTGTTTCTTCATTCAGTTGTACAGATGGTCCAGAAACCATTCTACAGTACATTTCTGTAATTACAGATGAGAACATTATGTTGGCCTATGCCAGATATTTTACTGAAGTCAAGATACATCAGAAAAATGCTTTCTTCTTATCCACTTAGTTTTCCTGTCTAAGGAGGGACCTAGATGGGTTTGATATTAGTTTTTAACAAATCCACATAAGCTGTTTTAAATTACCTTTTTGTCCTTGAACTCATACAAATTCACTGATGTTTTGCTTCAGGATCTTTTCAGGGGCCAAATTTACACCATGTTTTTATTTTTCCTCTAAATTCTCCTCTGTCTCCTTCAATGCTAGATGCACTGATTGATCTATAAATCTCTGGAATCGCTGGGATCTCATTGTCATTTCCATTCCTGGAAGTGTCCAAGGCCAGATTGGAGCGACCTGGTTGAGGGGAAGGTGTCCCTGTCCATGGCAGGGGGATGGAACTAGAAGATCTTTAGGGTCCCTTCCAACTCAAACAATTCTATGATTCCATGATAGCCAGGATCCCACAGTGGCTCTGAGAAAGCACCACTCCATCGGTCACCAAATGCTACTTACTTTAAAATTCTTACATCACCTGGATGTTTTGTCATCTTCAATTACCACAGCATCTTGTTCCTCACCTGATTTTGTCTACAGACCCATTGCACCTCTACCATGATAATCTTTTGTTCTCTCTGTACCTAAGATAATCTCTTTAGAGCAGAGATTACCTTTTCTTAGTCCAGTATTTGTACAAGACTTAGTGAATTTGGGTTCTGTTCATGACTGATCGCCTTCATGATATTGCACTATAAATTCAGATAGAAAAGAATTATAAATAGGAAACCACATAGTTATTTTCAGATTACAAACTGGGTCAACTGGGAGCTAAATTTGAGAATACTTTATATATTTAGGAGAAACCACATGGCACAGAGATCATATTTACTCCAATAACAAGTACTATAAAGCAGAAACTCAAAGGTAATGTTCAAACAGAAATAAATCCAAATGTGCACTCAGATAATTCTAGATCTAGTTATCAGGTGACATCTGTACTGTTCAGGTTAATACACTGCAGTTTTTGCATTTCCAGACTACACCAGATCATTAAAGATGAAAAATAAGATTTTATTTCTTTTTCTGCTTTCATTTGCTTGCTTGGTCCTGCTACAGAGTGGTATGAAGGAAATATGTCCTAAATTCTGTGACATCAGTTAACAGGCAAAAAACAGAGAAGTCTTAATTACTGCTCTAAGTAATGGTTAATAAAAACTAAGAAATTATTTAATAATCAAACTAATCTCATTCTCTCTCAGCAAACTACATCTACAATCAGTCTCATGAGAAAACTCAGGCAGAGTCTGTCTTACAGCATTCAGATTTCACACACTTTGTTTTATTTTCAGGGTGAAGCAGGTTTTCCTGGTCCTAGGGGCTTACCTGGACTGAGAGGAGAAAAAGGAGACCGGGTGAGTGACTTTGAGTGACAAATTGATCTTCTTTTTGCCATTTAACATCAGGAGGACGTATCTTGAGTGTCCCTAGATTATGATGTCCCTTGGTGTGATGGCTGTGGTGAGCAGCTGACTGGCAAGCAGCAAGGTTACCAAGAGCCCAGAGGTCACTGCCTAGTGACTGTTCTAATTAACAGAGAGGTGCTAATGAACAGTGTCTATCCTAAATGTGAAGAATTGTGCCATGCTGCTTATGAGGCAGTAGGAAAGATTAGGATTCTAGAGATTAGATTGCACTTTAGAACTTCCTTTCAGAATTACTTGCCTGATTTAAGGACACAGAATTCTTGATAACAGCAAAAAAATTGCTTCTCTGCCTCGCTCACTGAGCCCTGGAAAAGGCTTCAGACACTGAATTATTTTCTGATGGCTTAACTTCTATCCAAGTCCTGGTGTCTACTGCTTCCTCTGGGTAGCTGCAGAACTCTGGAGATGTCTTTATACCAGCAAATATTTGGGTCAGGGGCCTGGCAGTAAATTTAGGCACATAAGGGAGGTTTGTAATCTTTGTAACTGATAACATGCTTGAATGTGATCAAGAAGGATCTAAAATCAACTGAGGTTTTTCCATGCAGTTTACTCCATTATATGCCTTGTAGAGCACAGGATACCCAATATATTCATGGCAAGGGGTTGAAATGAAATGATCTTTACGGTTCCTTCTAACCCAAACCAAAAATAGTAAAATGACTATTCAGTCTGGGCCTTAACTGCTGTTTTCCTGCCTCTCCTTTCCAACTGGAAGAAAACCCTCTGTTTTTTTATAACTCCATCAGGCAATAAGATCTTCTACAAGCAGCTTATTTTAGGGTTGGTGCTTTGAAAATACAGTGAATTTTTGAAGCCATCTTCAAAATGTTATATTTTTAATTGCTTGCTCTACATCTTGGAAGACAGGTAAGGTAACAGAGTGTAAAATATTTAAGTGAGGCTGATGCATTCAAATCAAAATTTGCATATTTCTTGCTTTCCTTTCCCTGCTTTTAGGGAGAAAAAGGAAGAGACGGTCTCCCAGCAATGAAAGGTGAAAGAGGAGAAAAAGTAAGTCATAAAATGAACATGATCTTCCTTAGATAAGAGAGGAAAATAGACAAAGGGGCAGAAACAAGTAATAGAGGAGCCTGTCTGAGGAAGACTAGAAAATATGGAAGATTTTTATCTTAACTTTACAGAGAAGAAGCAGAAATAGCTATGTGTGGGATGGAGACAATAATTTATTGAGCAATTAAATCTGATGAAATTAAGGACAATTTCATTAATTCAAGTACATTTTTCTTTTGTTTTTGTTTTTTTTAATTTTATTTTTTTTTGTTAAAATTTTCACTTCTTTCAGTTTTATAATTGGCTGATATAAATGAGCCTGTAACTAAAATCTAAAAAGTTTTCTGTGCTTGTCTGTGGAGGATAAAACAGTAACTTAAGGAACAATCTGGGCTTCTGCCATCTCAACACCATTAATGATAGTGAAGGTGAGAGAAGTAAACAAAGATAACGTCCACCAAAATTTACATTCAACCGTTGTGAATATGAAGATGAAGAAGAAGCACTGAACTTGAAGATGCTCATGGGTGTAAAGTGGAAAAACTGCCCTCATTACAGAGGCAGTAGCATTTAGGATGTGGGTTCTTTCATCAGTCCTCACTTTATTGGTGACTTTCAGGAGGTGGGAATTCTTTCATGGGTGGTGCACTGACATCAATGAGGCACCTGAACCTCCTGTACCTGGCAGGTTAACGAGTTTTGTTGGCACTTCTTGGCCCACAGGAAGGTCAATGCCAGTGATCAGGAGATCCTCCAGCAACAGTGTAGTTTTAACTCAAAACTGAGAGGGGGACAACTGGACAACTTAGGAGAGAACGGGATTTAGCAACTTAAATGTTTTATGAAAAACAGATTCTATTTTTTTTAATCAATGAAAGAAGTTCAGCTAAAGCATATTTTTCAATCAAGACTTTTGATGAACTTTAATTTGAAAAGCAAATTAAACTCTATATCCTAAACTAGATGGGGCAACTTTAGAAATTCATTAACCTGTGAAGTCAGGTCAATGATAAAACCATAGAGGGATGAAGACAACAGAATGAGAATCCTGCTTGTAACAAAGCAAGGACAGCAAAAATTCTGTCCAGAAGTGTCTCTTGAGCTGGGGAGTTGGGTTACATCTCATCAGGTAATGCTGCATCTTCTAAATGATAATGCTGAGTTTTATTTGGTAATCTTTTTATTTAATTGGTTGCATTTTTTTCCTCTCTCCAGGGTGATACAGGATCCCCTGGACCCCCAGGCTTACCTGGAACAGTAAGTAAGATTGTGTTTGGTGCTGTAACAATATTCAAGACATCATTGCACTTCCTCCACATAAATTCCTCAGAAACAACTTTCAAATTTCTTACTTCTCTGCAGAAAGTTTGGGACCTATTTACTCTGAGATTATCTCCTTTTGTTTCAGAGAAGCAATAACAAGGTGCATTTGGTCTTTTTATTTTTATTTTTTTGGTGAGGTTGTACATTCCTCTGCCTCTTTGCAAAAACAGACCAAGAATACATAAATTTACTGCTTTCAAAATGAAGCTGCAAAGTTACTTTGGGGAGCCTGAGTGTAATTACAATGAAGTTCACTAGCAGTTAAATCAGCACCCACTGAATATAAATACACAAACCTCAGAGTTCCCTCTGAGAAAACCTGAGTAAGGAGCTTGGAATAAGCACCATCAGTGCAAATGGAGGATTTATGCCAGTCACAGATACTCCAAGACATGGCACACATTCTCATATCAGCTCTGCTCACCACAGCTGGATACAGCTGGATACATGCCTCATTCACAGATTATGGAAAAAATTGAATCAAGGTATGTTGGTGAAAATCAAGAGCCTAAAGACTTTGACACAGCGATGGAGAGGGTGTAATTTATTCCCTGCCATTAATTGGGCCTCAGTTTATGCCAGAGCACATCATGGTGCTTTGTGTAGAAAGACTCCACACGTATCAGACAAGAATGACACAGTCACAACACCAAAGATGAATCTGTGTTAGTAAAGGCAGAGAAAGCAGCTCACAAACAAAATACAACATGGCTCGACATGGAGAAGATGTGCACCACTGCTCAAGCTTCCTGTGTTTGTAGGGAGAAAAAATTTCTATTTGTCATGGTTTAGGAATGGTGTTCCCCAGTTTAGCATCCCTGACACCCCGAGACCCTCTGGTCACTCATTTCTCCTTCTCCTCTCTTCCACACACGTGTGGCCAGAGAGGAGAACTGGATGCACAAAAGGCAAAGATTTGGGGCTGAGATAAGAACAATTTATGGAAAAATCAATAAGATAATAAAACAAACAATAACAGCAACAATATTAATAATGAAAGTGGAAAAAAGAGGGAGTATGGAACTTGACCTGACTGCACCCATGCCACCCAAAATGCTCCCTCCAGTCAGGACCAGCATTATCCCACTTCTCCATCTGGCTTGCTCACTCCAATGGAAAGGGACATCCTTCTCTTCTCCAAAGTGAGAGAAAGAACCCTTTCTTCCACCCTGGCAGTGGCATAAGGTGGTATTGAATAACACAATGTCTTGGGCATGCTCCCTCCCACTGATCTAGGCTGGAACCAGGACACTGTTTCAGCTGTTAAAAGTAGGTAATGCTTTTGACATATCTTCATGTCATCAAGGTCTATTTTTTCCTTCAAAATTGTATCAGCTTTGAGAAAAGGCACTGTCTTTTTCTACAAAACTGTATAATTTCTTTTTGTGGCTACTCCTTCAGAATGACTATGTATTCCCATTGAATTTCATGTACATGGTACAAAGCAGAGGGAGAACATACCAAGCTCTATTATGGTATCAGGAAATGTAATAATACAGAAGATGGCTCTAAGTGGAAAAGTGAGCTGGAGATTGCTAGCAGTAAAATTGCTATAAATTTAAAGATTGATTGTTTTTTCATCATGGTGGCACACACAAGATAGTCTTGAGTTTATGTTCATATTTCAGATATTCTGGGAGATGTAAGATATTTGTGGGCTTCTCTCCAAACACCCAGATGTTACAATGGGTTGCTCTTTTATCAACCTACTTATGGATGTATGCAATGTGCCATCTGTAATGACAGAAGTATATGTAAACTATTGCATTTTAAGGAAAATAGGCTATCCTGTTTTTAACACTCTGGTTTCTGTTCCAGACAGCCTTCTTCACCCCACACCCCAGGATTCCTGTAAGTAACATCTCTAAAAACTATGGTCTCTGGCTTATCCCCTCTTGTATCTGATAGACACACAACCCTTAGTGTTTTTTGCATTATTTAACTGCTTTCAGTAAAGAACCCAGATTCAGTCTGGTTCTGGGCATCCTCATCACTGTAACCAGCTATGATGAGAAGTCCAAAGCTGTGCTGGTAAGATCAACAGTCGAGCCAGCTGTGGCTGGGACAGAGCTGCATGCTATCCCAGCTTCTTAAACCGAGTTTAAAATGAAGATTTAGTTCCCATTTGCAGCACCTAGTGAGAAATAAATGACATAACATAATCTGTGAATAAGTCTGTTTTAGATCAGGAGGTTTCATGGATGGCAGAGGTAGGCTGTAATAGTGCCATTAGAAAGAAAACATACATACCAGGATCTTCAGAGGCTGAGGAAGGAAATAAGGATGTGAAGTAGTACTGGAAAAAGAGACAAGATTTCTTTGGCTTGCTTTTCCCCTTTGGTCAAAGGTTACACTTATATATATATGCACTCCTAAGAAACATGCAGAACAATGACATCTTCTGTGATCTTTGTAGTGCTAGAGTCACAGAAGGAGTTATTTCATTTGCTTTGAGTACATTGCTCTTGTAAATAAGCTGCAAGACAGTAAGAAATGAAAGACTTGAAGTGTGTGAGCTGTTCCATTTGCTGGGATTTCTCCATGTGCAAGACAACTGTGGTGACACCTGCCACAGCACAGCTCTGCACATAGCACTGGAGAGGGAGGAGAAGGAAAGGTAAGAATACTTACCTTGGATGTACAGGTGTACAAATTAAAGTGTCAGAAGGAGGTGATGAGCCTTAGGAGAGTGTCAAGGGTAATGTTACAGAGGTGGCAGGACCAGCAGGGTGCTGACAGTTGTCATGTGCTCTCCAAAACCAATCCTTGCCATTGCTTCCCACTGAGTGTGTGTTGTGTTGTACCAGGGAGATATTTCACATACATTTAGGCTAGTCGGTTAGGATCATGAAATATGCTTGGAGATGGGGCAAGAGAACCACAGTGGTGGTCAGGTATAATGGCTGGAAAGAGGCAAAAACAGTAAAAAAAGAGGTGGCTCCTCACTTTGCCTTCTGTTTCTCACTGTGGCTGGGCACTTCTTTACTTTAAGCAGCAAAGGAATTACTGAGGCATAATTGAGACTATAGGAGGACACTGCTGAGGGCAGGTCATGGAAGCTGTAAGTCCTCTTCTGGGCCAGGCTGCTGGCAGCTGGCAGCTGCCACTGTGTCATTTCTGTGCACTGAGGTGTAGGTAAGAAGTGGGTGGCAATGGATTCAGAGCAGCTGCCAGTGGCCAGCAACAGCAGGCACTGTTAACAGCCTTGGCAGAGAGTCATGGATTTGGCAGACTTGCAAGGAGTGGCAGGCAGATTTGCTGGTGGGTTGTGTTAACAAAAGCCAGTTGTGTCCTGGACTGCAGCAATGGCCAGCAGGTCGAAGGAGGTGGTTCTACCCCTCTGCTCTGGTGAGATTCTACCCGGCCTGGAGTGCTGCATCCAGCTCTGGAGTCCCCAAAACAAGGACACCTTGGATCTCTTGGAGCAAATCCAGAGGAGCCCACAAAGATGATCAGAGGCTTTAAACTGTCAGAGGGCAGATTTAGATTAGCTATTTTGAAGTAGTTCTTTACTGTGAGAGTTCTGAGACACTGACAGAGGTTGTCCACAGAATCTGTGGGTGCCCCATGCCTGGAAATGTTCAAGGCCGTGTTGGATGGGGCTTTGAACAACCTGATCTACTGGGTGGCATCCTTTCCAATGGCAGAGGAGTTGGAATTAGATGATTTCAAGGTCCCTTCTGCCCAAAACCATTGTATTAATCTAAAAATAATTCCTTCCTCTGCTCATGTCTGTGGCTGTTAGATTTGGCTAGGGTACAAGTCAAGTATCAAGGAAAAAGTGGAAGAAAGGAAAATCTTAAAAACTTTCCCCCTTTACTGTCGAGTTACTTTTTCCCATTGCAATTTGGTTTTCCCTGGTAATATATATCCTTATTCCCACTCAGTAACACCTTCCCTGCCTACAAACGTACTGACCTGTGTCTATGCTTTATCGTTCTGCTCTCTCAAAAGAGTTTCAGAATTTGAAATGTCATTACACAAAACAACTTCCAGGCACAAACATACAGGTTTGCAGCTTTAGACCCTTTGATTGAGCTGCTTTACTTGATCCTTATGTCTTTGTGAAGGACACTAGATGGCATCAGGGACTGCCTAGTTATGTCGATCTAATGGGATGCTACTTGTAGAGTAAAATTCTATCCATTATTTATCACAGATGATAATATTTATTCATAATGCATAATAAATACAAGCATAAGTAATATTTATGCAGCTACACTTATTTTGTCTGTTAGAGAATCATTTGAAAATGGACTGTGAATTCCCAGGTGTTGCAGAAATGATTGGCAAATAGCAGACATAAATAAAATTTAAGCTGATTTGTCTGGCTCTGCATTTTGGCTGATCACTATTCCTTGCTTGTGTGTGTAGCGTAAATCACTGATGTTCTTACTCTTCCTTGATTGCATAATTGAAACACTTGGTATGATAAATAATGAATAAGTAATGATTGCTGTTGCCTGAATACATACGTTCATAACAATATACAAATGTGAGTATTCGTGTAATGCCTGGTTTATTCCAGCTTGTTCCATAATAGTGTGCTTTCCTTTTCAATTTATAAAAAGCAGAAATATAGATTTATTGATTATTGCTCTAGACCACAGGACAAAGCTGATGAACTTCTGTCTGAATGCATATTCAATTTACTGTAAGGAGGAAGAACAGGAATAAATTAATCTTATTAGGCAGTGATGGTGGTGCATGAAAAAATGTACTGACATTGCAGGAGGGAGAGGAAGCTGCATAAATGTATGGAGATGTTAATAGAAGTAGAGATCAGGAATAGCTGTGCAGTGCACACCTCTGGAAATGCTCCAGATGATCACCGAACACTTCTCTTTTATGGATGGAATAGGAAACTGTTTTTATCTGGGATCACTGTAGGATGACATTAGGGCTGTGGTCCTACAGAGAAGTTGTGCAGTGGCACTGGTGCTTTTGATATTGGTCACATCATGTGGCCTTTTAAAATGTTAGAGATTAATTTTTTGATATGGGCTATATTCTTAGCTAGTCTTCTGCATGAGGGCAAAATGCTCTCCTTTTAAGCTGAATATTTTTTCAGTTAGTATCAGAACAGACCAAGAAGTCTAGACAGTGATCTCCATGTCTTACTGTGGCATTCAGTTTTGACTCATTGACCTCAAAGTCCTTTGAAGAAGCTACTTGTATCAGAAATGGGTAATTGAAAGAGGCCACTTACTAAACAGAACTAGTGTGAGTTCCAGCCCTGGAAATAGCTTTTATTTCTCTCTTTGTCTTATTGTTTTATATCAGGGTGAACCTGGACCAAAAGGGGACAAAGGAGATCGAGGAGTGAGTGGAGAACCTGTAAGTACAGCCAAGTGTTTTTTAATTGGCTTTGAACTTTAGCAAGGAGAGGACATGAGAGTGGTCAGTTTTGGAAGGAGAGGGTGGGACATGCTCCTTCAGTAGCTGGGATGCTTCTCTCATCAGAAATAGCCACAGTGGTGCTTGTCTTTGTACTGCCTGTAGAGGAAGCTATATGACTACTGGAGTTTAAGCACTTTATCTTCTGGGCCTTAGTAGCTGAAAAGAGAACTATGGGATTTGCTAGACAAGCTTGACTGGCAGTAATTTATGTGCAGGATTTATTAAGGGATTTTGAAGTGATGTGGCCCAGCTTAATTGTGCATTTGGGTACTGCATTTGTATTCTGGACCCTCTTGTTCTGGATGGAGCTCCCAGAAGAGAGAGAGTCCTGTGCAATGACAGCCTCTGTAAAAATCACACTTCCTTCTCTCAGTGGCAGGAGCTCCTTTACCTCTCCCTCTGTTTTGCAGGGATTACCTGGGGTCCCAGGTGAGCAAGGTGTGCCAGGACCTGCAGGACTACAGGTAAGAGGGACTTTGAAGAAAATCTTTGACATGACTAGAGTGGAGTGCACTCAAGTCCTATATCACTGAAAATAATCCTTCTCCTATGCACCAGCAGCCCATTTCTTTTTTCTCACTACCATAAGCTCAGGGAATTCTGTAGAGGTATTTACTTCTGTGGGACTGCAGGACAACAGGAGGAAAATAGCTCAGAAATTCAGTATCTTTGTAGCATGGCCAATATTCTCTGAGAGACTTCCTCCAGACCCTTCATGGTCCTTCAAGAGGGCATCTTGTACTGCTGCTACCAAACCACAGGTCTTGCAGATAAGTCACTGCAGTACATTTTCAAAACATTGCAGAGCAGTCAGATTCAACCCTAGCTCGTCTGACCTGGAACAAGTGATGGCTTGTCTGATATGATTCTATGGTGTCAACCATCTTCAGAAAATCTATTGGGTCACACAAAACTATTTCAAATCAACACTGAGGTGTTTCCATTCAACATGGGTAGGTGTTCACTCTGCCATCATATGTGTTATGCCCAACCTATATAATCAGCAATACTTGAGCATCAGCACCTTAAACAGGTTAAGAGCAATCTGAGCATTCAAAAAAAAAAAAAAACCCCACAACAAAACAAACAAACAAAACCAATTTAAAAAAAAAAGCAAACAAAACTAAACCGTTGAAAACTCAAGAATAAAACACAGTAATGACATGCAACTTTTAACTAACATCTGCTAAATGGGGGACAGTTCAGTGAGTAGACTTTGTCCTGCAAAAATTCTTCAGAAAGGGCTTTCTGATATGTGTGATTAGAACAAAACCTCTGCATGGGGGTCTATTTTTACCATTTCTAGGTTACTGGTGTTTATATTGCAGGACTGTAGCCAAGTCTTCTGTGAAGGGAGATTATCAAAGTTCAGCTGGAATTTAAGTAGTTGGTAGGCCTGAGGATATGAAGGAGTTTCACCCAGATGAATACCTGCAAGTTTCAGCATCCTGTGCTGAGAAACAGTATCTGAGCTGATCAGTCATAGTAACTCTTCTTAAGTCTCAGGGTTTTATTTTTTTTAGTTCCTTTTCTTGCTGCATAGAGGACTGGGAGCTGTTTCCTGAGCCATTAACTCCTCTGTGAATTGGTTAACAAAAACCATTGCCTGGTACACATTCAGGCATCTTGAAGCCTTTTTGTCTGGCAAGAGGTCTCCTTCCATGTGTAATCAGCTGGTATCTCTCCTTTCTGCCCAGGGTGCAAAGGGGGAGAAAGGAGCCCGAGGAGAGGCTGGAGCCCCTGGAGAGACTGTGAGTACCTGCTTCCCTTGCAGCATTTTCCCCTGACAGTAACACACTAAAGGGGCACTGACATCAACATCTTGTGGATTTGCAGTCCCAGGCTACTTGGGCACAGGGCACATCCCAATCCACAGCTGGAAGAGGCTGTTTGTGGGCAAACAGCACCATCTGCACCAAACAAATCAATGCCCCATTCAGCCCTGCTCAAGACTGTGCATCTTTTCCTGCTCAAATCTCTCCCTGACTAACAAAACACCCTTTTCTGAGTGTGACTGCACTGCAATGTCAGCCCAGCTCAGGCAGTCAGCTGGAGCAGGGAGCTCACTGCTCATTAGCAGCAGGAATTGTTTTTTGACATCATGGTTGCTTTTAGGTTTCACTGTCAATTTTGGTTTTTTTAACACTGGCTCATCCAGAAGAATCATCCCACATCTCTTTATGAGGCATTTGTTGTAGGAACTGCTGCTCTTGTCTGTCTGTGTGCTTAGGAACAGCAAAGGATTCCAGTCCAGCTTTATTATTGTGAGAGCATGTAAGACCTTTGCAGCTGAATAAAAGGCCAAAGATTTTCTTTGCAAGCAAAGAAGGAAGAAACACTGAAGACCTGTTTGAAATAATGGTTGAGAGAGGGAATGACTGCAGTTAAGAGAAGGAAGCATTAAGAAATCCAAATGATGCATTCTAGACCACTGAAATTTCTTGTTCCACCTTTGTGTTTACGGTTTTCTTTCTTGGGCTTGTGCATAGGCATTGTCCCTAAGGAGTGCTTTGACCCGAAACCTATTTTCATGTGTCTTTCACTCTTGGTTGAAGAACCCTTCAGTATTTTGGAGAGGAGGGGGTAAAAAATGGCAAAAACCATCCCACTTCTACAAAAACCCATCCCTTGGTTTTATTTCTTTATATAACCTGGTGCGTCAGAAGATATTAATGATATGGAAATGCAGGTATTCGCAGGCACCTTCTATTTTCTTGGCATCCTTTCACAGACTGCTCCTGCTCTGAGTGTTTCTGTTGGCTCATAGAGCAGTGATTGTAAACAACACAGAAATGAGGAAACCTTTAAACCTCTACTGTGACCAAAGGCTGGGAGGATTGAGGTATTTCAGCCTGGAGAGGAGAATGCTTCAGGGAGATCTTAGAGCCCCTTTCAGTGCCTAAAGAGGAAATACAGCTGAGCTGGAGAGGGATTTTCTGCAAGGGCATGGAGTGATAGGACAAGGGGGGATGGCTTCAAACTGAGAGTAGGTTTAGGTTAGAATTAGGAAGAAATTGCTTCCTGTGAAGGGGGTGAAGCACTGGCACAGGTTGCCCAGAACAAGCTGGTCTAGTGGGAAGGTGTCTGTTTATAACAGAGGGTTTGGAACCAGATGACATTTAAGGTCCCTTCCCACCCAAATCTATGATTCTATGAAACCTCTAAATATAGCCTGATAACCCCAAACATACATCTCTATGGGAACATAAATTCCCAAATTTATGTCCATTAATGTCTCCCATGAAGTTTTGGGCACACACATAGACTTTTTCATACTACAAAGCTTTGACTTGCAAATACAGCTCAAAACTGTACACTGTGGATGGTTTAGGCTATTTCACCTGTTTAGTGCAAAAGAATGTTTTCAGGTTTTGTTCCCCACAGCAGAGAAAGGTAGAACTGTCAACAAAGCATATTTTGTTGACCTAAATATTTTTTATGATAAATCAACATTCCTTGGTTGTGCTGATGTTTCTGACCCAGACTTTTCTTCCTGTATCTGAGCTAGATTTAGGATTTCTTTTGATAGAAGGTAGCTTTAAGCTCCCAAAGAGAGCCTTCATCCATTTTGTATTGTTTCATTATTCTTTACACTAAAAAAGTTTCAAACAAACATGCTATTTTTTGCCTTTTTGATGTACAAAACCTTGTCTAACATGAAATCCAATCTCACTTGGAACATCTTGTTCCTATGGTGATACAACTTGTAATTTATATATGCACACACACTCACACAAACTTCATTTTGGTTAAAACAGGGTTTGAGTGGACCAGCAGGGCCCCCAGGTCCAAGAGGCTTGCCAGGAAATGTGGTAAGTATGCACCAGTGTATTTGTTTTCCCATCTGTGCCCTGATTTCTTTATTTAATGTGTTTAGTTTTCCCTTCCATGGGGATTACTATGAAGTTCAAAAGGCTATGTTTCATTACACTTGTTTCTTATGACTGAATTGAAAGATCTGGAGGCACCTGGGAATGGTGTATCCATGAACTATCTTATATTCATTTTATCAAGGAGAAGAACAGAGCTGCTTCATTCCTCACTAATTTGTCAAAAGCAATTTTTGCTGCCAACTCTTCAAGAGAAAAATGTTTATTGTATCTTTTGTTTTTGTTTTCTTTGCCTTTTTTTCATTTGTCTTCTCCTTTTGTAAACAAGATTTCTTGATATAAAAATAACATGATAAACTCCCACTTTTGTTATGAAAGCATGTAGGCATTTGAGCCTACAGACCCTTGAAATCAATCCAGTGTCCCCCTTACATGAGGGTTCATCATCACTATTAATTGGTGCATGATAAAACTTTCCATGTTTCTTTAAAAAATCTTTGGGTTAACTCTACTCCCAGCACCACTAGGGTAATTTTCTTTCTAGTTCCTGGGGTTTCACTGGGCTTAGACTGGAGTAGGTGAAAAACAGCATTTGGACCTCAGGATATGATGTATTCAGGCACAGGGGTTTATAACACAGCTTAGAACCAGAGTTTATTACCTGGGCAATCCAAGAAAACCTAAATTGCCCTTCTACTAATTGTTAAGATACATTTGATTTAATTGTATTAATGTAGTGATTTAATTTCAAACTGAAAGGTGATATTGAAAATGAAGAACTTTTCAATTTCATATTCCATTAAGCAAACTTCTATACCAGTAATACCAATATATTACCTATAAAAGCCAATATAGATGGAAATAATTTTTACTGGTGCAGAAAGGAAAATAATTATCACATCCATTCTGAGGTCAATCCAATCTAAATGGTGCCAAGACATGATTTCACATCTTAAAATGGAGCACCATTCTAAAATATGTTTTGGTGGGTTAGGAAGTTACAGTATTTAATTTAGAGCTCTAAATCATCTATATTTTGACACAGAGTCCTTTGAGCCCTGCCAAGATGTTAAAAGGATTGAAAACTGAAATAGAGGAAGAAATGAACACAGCTACATTTCCTAGTGTTGGGAGGCTTTTGGCTTCTCTGATACAGAGGTGGTGATTGGGAGTTGTTGGTAGCATATTAGGAACTGCTGAGAATTTCACAAAATGAAATAAATAGTTGCTGGTAGAATGCACAAATCTGGTACTAGCTCAGTTTCTGCATTTTCTGTTCAGCTATTTTTTATATTGAAAAAGAAATTCCTTCCTTAAGGATCTGTTATACAGCTCTTCTGTGGTGTTCTCTGGATTACAGGTTTTCTGTACTGGGAAATGTATAGCTGATACTGATCCTTGAGATAAACTGTACTGAACCCAGAGGTCTGCCCCTTTGTTTAAAGTTCAATACTGCCTACAAAAAAACTTCCAAGCTTTAAAGTTCTTTCTCTCCAGGGTGTGCCTGGAGGCCCTGGACTCCCAGGAAAGGCAGGAGAAAAGGGGGAAAAGGTGAGTTGGTTCTTTGATGGGTTTGTTTCTTCTTTTTCTTGAGCATTTTAAGTAATAGGACAGATGCTGTCTGAACTGGGAAATTATTTCATAGGTTTATGGATGGTTAAGACACATGGGTTCATGAATTCGTCTTGTCTGAACTGCTCTATTACCTGTGCTGTAAGGTTTTCACCCAGTTACAACTTTGCAATTCACCTAATAAACCACTGGGATATGACTGGATATAGTGAAGTCACTGCTACTGGTCTTTTGCTGTCCTCATTACCTGACAAGAGCAGGTATTTGGTGTTTTAAGAAAATCCTATTCATCACTGTAATCCAGAGCTGGAAGAAAAACTGGCTTGCTGTCCCCTTTCATGAGCTTTCTGAAGTCAGGGGGTTGTGTTTGGTCATGCACCCCACAGTGCCCAGTATGCTGGAGTCCTGATCTTTGTTTTCTGGAGTGGGAATGATTAATCAGAAACATGACTCCCTATATCCATGTATTTGGGGCTTAAAAGGGAATGAATCCCACCTCCTACAGTAAAATCGTCTTCAAAATTACTGAGCTCTGCCTCAGGGTCATGTGAGGACCAAGGGCTCTCTCATTCAGTGTTGCAGGAAGAGTGATGCACTTCACTCACAAGAAAGAAGCAACAGTATATTTTATTGATATAAGACACCAAGTTAACAAAGTTCAATGGTAAATGCCACAGTGGTTTAAGGCGATTCAATGCAAGGTACACTTGATTATTTACTGCATTACAGGGACAGACAGAACTGTCAGGGAGACCCTTCCATTGAGTCATAAGGTTCAGAAAGGATGCCTTTATGTTCTAAATTCCTTCTCAGAGAGGAATGTAGATGTGGTTGCATCCAGAGTTAATCCCAAACCAGATCAATATTTTGTCTAAAACATTATGTGTATGCAACCAATCCTTTATATAACTTAGCCAAGGTTTCAAAGTTTCAAATTCATTTATTCCCATTTTGTTTGCTGAGTATCTGACACGATAAGGTGATAATTGAGGGGTAACCTTGCGAGGTATCCATGCTCAAGGGGAGATCTGGGCTGTCCACTGCTCTGGGGGTAAGATGGTTGGCTCATATTTCCAGGCTGGCTACAAATGCTAGTTTCTCCCAAATTTATGAAGATATTGACCAGCACTGTGGTTAGGTGAGTACATTGCCCAAGCTAGCCCTTGCCTGTAGGGTTGTTATCTGCCTCCCCTGAGCCCACAGTGAGTCAGATGCAGCCATCACAAGCAGGTGCTCCTGCTGCTGCTGGATGTCCCTTGGGCAGGGTTATGGGAAGCAAAGATCAGGCTGGGATCAGGGCACATTCCAGCATTTCTCAGTGTCACAGCAGGGATAACCAATTCTGACAAGTTCAGGTTGGGGTGTGCTCCATGGAGAGAGCACGCTGCCATAGACAGCTGGTTCCTAAAATATTTTGAAGTCTTCTTTTACTTTCCTTAATGGAAATTACAAATGCCTTGAGATTACTGAAGGAAAAGAGTTCTCATTAAAGAGGATTTCCTGTGATAGCAAAAGAAATCCAGATGAGACAGCTAGGAATAAATCTATGTCTTTCAGTTCCAATGAAAGACCTGAGATGGTAATTGTCTGTAGTATTCTAATGAGTTCTGATGGCTTCTCTTCTACAGGGTGATCCTGGAAAAGAAGGAAAAGTGGGTTTACCTGGGTCACCTGGTGAGCCAGGGCGTGCTGGAGAGCCAGGATTGCCTGGGAAGGGTAAAGATGGAGAAAGAGTAAGTACTGCTGGCAAGCTTTGTGCTTGACTAGTTCAGTGTGAGGCAGGCAAGCATAACTTCTGCAGGAGAGCATGGATTTACCTGAGTCCATGGAAGGTCTGCCTGTGGAAAATGCTCCAGATCCCATCTGTGCATAAAAAAAGTCAGAGAGAACTGAAGATATATTTCTGAGATTTACATTGAAAACAGAAACCTCCACAAGGAGTAACCATTGTCTTTGTGACTAGTACAAAAATTATTAGCTTGATGAAAGTTCCCTAAAAGCTTTTAATTCTTGCCCAATTAGCAGATTGTTACATGTTGTCAGAAAAATATTGCCAAGATGGTGTGAGCTCAGGAGGGCAGTGGTGGGAGAATTGCTGCCTTGACTATAGCAAAGTCCAGGCTCTTGTTTTGCTGGATGGCGACTGTTTTCTTGGTTTGCTTTTGTCACTTTAGGGGGAAAGAGGACCACCAGGCTTGCCAGGACCCTTTGGACACAAGGTGAGCATGGACTTCATTGTGGACTGCTCATCTTAATCACTTGAACTGCAGAAAAGAACGTGGTGCAAATATGATCTGTTTTCCACTGGAAAACAGTTTGCAAAGCTCTGACTCAAAAATGTACTTCTAGGAGGTTCCTTTCTTTATTATTCCAGCATCTCTGAGGATGTAAATACTCAGATATTAATTAGCTGTGTTCACTCCCCACATTTAAAATACCTTCTAGCACTATAAGAATTCAGCACAGATGGAGGTCTCAGTGCACACTTTTCCAGGGAAACTGGGACTGGGACTCTAATCCACACAACCAGGGAGACACTGCATGGCTCAGGGGTGATCTACTCTCAGGATCACCCATCAGCCCACAGAGAACTTTTCCCTAGCACTCCTTCCCTTCACCTCTCTGCAAGGACAATGTGAATTATTTTCTAGTAGAACCAAGTAGTCCTGTTTTCCCCTAGCAAAGACTAGCTAGTTGAAGAGATTGATGACACTAACTTGTGCTGAAAGTAATGTTTAGTCCCTTATAAGTACATAAAAAAAGAGAGTAAGGAATAGAACAGCAAAAATCTTTGATTCTGGGAGGACCTGGATTGTGCTTGAACATTTAATCACATTTAAGAGGACATTTCAGAAATTGTCCTCTTCAAGAAATGACCATGTTCTGCTCCAGACTGGAAGAAGAATCAGATGTTGAAACAGATTCTGTAAATTACATAAGCAGGATTATAGCAGTATGAGGCCCAATCCATCTATGTCCTGTATTTTTGAAATAACCAAAGTGCTATTTTTTTTTTAATTCTGATGCATTTTGTACAAATGCATTGTAGTCTTTTCTATTTATCTTTGACAGTTCAGAACACAGACCTACACCCACACAGACGCACACTAATAGACTGAGAATTAATATAAAAGTCTGAAAAAAAACATTAAAAGAAATCTTATTAAGTATTCTATTCAATAGCAGCAGAAGATGATAAAAGTCTTAATTGTGTAAGGGAAAATACTATTGAAAGTTTTGTATTAAAATTATCTTTTTGAATAAAATATCTGATAAGGGACGTGTGGAGTGTTTGAACTAATCAGAATGCATTTTTTCTCACTGGCCTTGCAGTATTATTTCTTTGTAGTAAAAAATTAGCTAAAGAAGAAAGCAAGAAAGGAGAAAAATAGGAGATATTGCATATTTAAATTTGAGTGGGCAGAATCCACAGGTACCAATTTTTCTATCATGCTTCTATATAGCTAGAAATAATGTCATAATAAATAGCATAAGTAAAATTCATTGTTATAAATCTACTGCCAACATGGGACCAAATTTCACAACTGCAATGCAATCCATAAAAATCTTATTGATTTCTCCCTATAACTAAAAAACAGATGTTAAATTAAAGTCTTCCAGCTGAATTCTTTCTTAGCCCTCTGTCTGCAGTGTGCATTGAAAAATGTCAAGCTGTTTTCTGTGCTATTCAGGTTTTACTTTGAAAATCCTATTTTTTTAGAAGGGAAGACTCTCCTTTTCTAGTAGAGTGCTCAAGAGAGAGTGGTAGAAGCTTTGACTTATATTTTACCAAAATAATTTCATATACTTCTGTGAGTAGGCCTATTTTGGTAAAGAAAAGGAGAATATTAGGATGGAATAAAACTTCCTTAATCCTTTCTTCCCCAGATAAATGATCTATGTTCAGAAATTTTTGTGCCTTAGCCTTCTACCATAGAAGCACAGGGAGAGAAAAGTGATTTGTGGTGCTTAGTGCTTCCCCAAGCCAAGGAAAGTGCCTGCTACCCTGTTGAAATCACTGTTTCTGGATGTGGCTCTTGGGGGTATGGTTTGGGGTGATTAAGGTGGTGCTGGGCTGGTGGCTGGACTAGCTGGTCTTGAAGGTCTCTTCCAGCCTTGGTAATTCTGTGAAATGCTGGAAATTTGATGCAGTGCACTCAAATAAATGAATACACTTGCAAAGATTGTGTTTCCACTCAGTTATGTGATGTGGGGCACACTGAGCCTGCAGAGGTGGGCTGGGGGAAAGGGACACTTCATTGGCATGATGAGATGATGAAACAGTGACTGTGCCATGTCCCCATGCTGCCACAAGCAGAATCTGTCCCTCTGTGGGCAGGATCAGGACCAGATGTACTCATGGGACATTCTGTTGTACAACCTGCTTGTACTTCAACACATTTTCTCATCAGTGCACAAAGCTTTTAACTCTTCCCTTTTATTTCAGGGTGAGAGGGGAGCTCCTGGCCTCCCTGGACAGCCAGGAGACAGAGGAGCACCAGGAATCGGCCTGCCTGGACCCCCTGTGAGTAGCAGGTCCTGCTGCAACCTGTAACAAGGTGGAAAATCAGGATTTTTGGGGAATGCCTGTGCTCAGCTGTGCTGAGAGTCTGTGGGACATTTTGCCTTCTGAAGGTGCAGGTTCCAGACTGGTCCAGAGGCTGCCATTTGTAGCTCACATGTCACATGCCTGTTACAAGGGCTAAAAGTGCTGTAGGATTCACTGGTGTCACTGTCACTCCTGAACTTGTGCATCATCCTGGCACACTGGCTGTGAATGTGAGTGGAGATCTGTGCCCAGGCAGCAGCTCTGGTCTCCTGCACAGATATACCCTTGCTGTTGTGTAGCCCCTGTTGGAAGGGATGAGTGTGGCACACATGCCCACATCAGTGACATAGCAACAACAGCAAAATACAGATTGCTTAAACTGCTGTGTTCCAAGAGGGCCATCCTCCCCATAAATTCATACAAATATTTGGCAGGTTTGACCTCATCCAGCTCTGCCCTCCAGTTGGCCACATGGTAGATATGGTAGTCTGCTTGGAAAATTTGGATTTTCCTGTTGCTGGGCTTTGATGACTCCAGTACTTGTCATGGACTAGAAAGGTGGGGGGGATTTGGCAGTGCTCTGGCAGTAGTCCTGCTCAGAGACCTCCAGCTATGCACTGAATTTGCTAGTGAAATATGCTTAGGAGGAAGCCAATGCTATTTCTGGCTGTAATTGGTAGAGGACATCTGAGCCTTGCATTCTTTTGCAACGCCTCAAAGATGTCATGATCCTGGACCAATCATTCAGTGTTTGGTTATCAGTGCCCTGTTTATCTAGATATAAATGTGCCAATTAGTACAGAAAGTTGCCTTGAAATGATAAGTCATATTGCTGGGTAATGAATTGAAAAATGTGGCTTTCTGAGGTGTATATCCACTTAATATTTGCTTTTGCCATACTGAATTCTATCTGAGTTAAAGCAGACAGGATGGGTGCTGTTCCACACTGTGACTGTATCATGCTTTTATGATCCTCATAGGGTTGCCAATGACTGCAGGTTTCCTGGGTGTCCTTTATTATGATTTATCTAAGGAACAGTGATGTTCTTGCACTTCTCAATGTTCAGCCATTAATTAAATTAAAATTAAATAACAAAATGGGTATCTGGCTTGTTTGAAAATCACTAGCTAGTAGATAGTCTTTAATTACAGATTTTTAGATTCAGTCCAGGGCTACATGAGTTCATGTCTGCATCCTGATGTACACAGAATGACAAAGCTGTTCTTCATTGGGGATCTAGCATCCTCATCTCCATGAACACAAATGACTAAAGACTTGACTCCAAATGCAGACATCTCTTGTCTCACACCAGAAGATTGTTTTTTTCGATGTCTTCATTATTTGCCCACTGTCAGGATGTGTAGCCACCTACACACCACGCTGTTCTCAAATGATATGTTTTATTTATTTAATTTGCTTTACTAAATTCTTCTTTTAAAAACGAATAAGAAACAACAAAACAACAACCAAACCACTATTGCAAAGTTGTTTGTTTTTCCACTGTGTATTCATCATAACCTCAGCTCCAGTACAAAGACAGGAATTGGGAAAAAAACCCTCTGTATAACCTTGAATCTAGCAGACTGTCACAAAGAGTGAATTCCACAGTAAAAAAAAAAAAATTAAAAAAAAATCAGTGGAGTTGCTTCAGTGCATATTACACACTGAATTAAAGACATCAGCCTCTACTCATTTTTGCGATGTGACAAAATTGTGTTTATAATACTTCAGCTTCAGAGCTGAGAGCCAACAACTCTTTTTAATTGGAATCCTCACCCTGTTTCCTCCTGTGCCCTTCACCTCTCTCAGACTGTGCTCCCTGCACAAAAAATATATGTAGATAATGTTTTTTTTCCCTTCTCTGCTGAAGTATTGAGTTACAATTTACATAACACTGAGCCATAAACTTGAGCATTAGCAGAGTGTGTTATTTCCAACAGAGTAGGAGACAGCTTGGACAATTGGGGTGAATTCACATATTTATGCTGAAGTTGCCTAATGGATGGATGCACAGTATAAGTAGAAAGGTTTCAATCTTGCTCTGCCTTGCCATGTTGGTATTAATTAAATTATGCATTTAGCCATTTCTTTAACATGCACAAAAGTGTCTTTCATGGGGACATTGTGAGGATTAGTGAGTTGCTGTGCCTGAAATAGAAAGCAAAAGGAGAAGAGTTATAGTGGTAGCCAGTTTATTCAAGCCTTGTTTTGGGTGTGTTTGGAATACCAGATCAATTCACCCATGCTAGATATGGTCCTGCCTCACCTCTGTAGTGTTCCTATAGAAGTGGGTACCTGCCAGTGGCTCAGTCTACTCAACTGCACATTTTGAGTTGCATCCCCAACAAACAGCATTCACAAGCCCACTGCCCCCTCTGCTTTCACCTAATTAAAGAATACAGAAGTCCCATGGGATGTTTTTCCCTGTGTAAGAGGTAGATGAATGTAGTGGTCTTCAGAACCTGGGGGATTTGTCCTGTCCCAGCCCAAGAGATGTGTGGATGTGGTTCTGTGTGTGTGGTTCTGTGTCTCCAGACCCAGCCAGGAGCAGGGATTGTCCATGGGCACAGGCACTGCACACACATCCACACTCATGAGTGCAGCACTCACAGTCCAGGGAGAGAATATTGCCTTAATGCAGGACCCACCCTGCTGAGCCAAGGGGGAATGGGAATTTTAACTGTTTTGATTGCTGTGTCTTTTCTGTTTTAGGGCCCTGCAGGACCCCCAGGAGACAAAGGATCACTGGTACAGTATGTCTTTCTAGCTATGCCCAAATTCTTTGGGGAGGAGAAAACCACAGTAATCATGTTTTCACCAGTCATTTCATAAGGGCACATGTAATTACTTTGGTTTTGCTCGAGGAATGGTCACAGGGTGACTGACCTCAAAGGGAACTTCTCCTGTGTATTACCAGGTACTTGTCTGCTATACTGAGTTATGAGAAAGAGCCTTGGTCTGGTGAAAACTTTTCCTTATGTGTCAATAGTCTTACAAGGGAAATAATGAGTGACTTGTTTGCCACTTCATTCAAAAAATCATTTCAAGGCACATAATTCAGAGCACATTGCTTATAGCCAAGGCCTCAAAGGTTTAAAAGAAACTATTTTAAAACATTTTCTTACTTAAATCTTCAGTATTCACCAAACACACTTTAGTCTGTCAAAATTCAGTTTTTCAAGGATGCAATCCATTGGTGTGGCACAAAAAACTGTGCATCATGGTCTCAGTAGACACTGGCTTGAAATTCCAGCACAGCAGCCAGATCTAGCCAGTGTGATAGCCTGGAACTGAGGAGGTGGACCTTCTTTTCTCCTCCACTGTCCTGTGCTCAGTCATATTTTCTCCCTGATCAAAAACCTGTCTCCTGTAGAGAGTCATTATTATCTCTCCAATGAATGTATGGGAAACTTGACTTTAGTGATGCTCGTGAAGTCCCTTGAGGCACAGAAATGACTGATACCAGTACAGTGCAATGTGATGTGTAATTATATATTTTTTTAAACTCTCTCATAGTTGTGTGAGTGCTGGTTAATTTTTCCACGAAGAACTATTAGGTTAAGGATTTCTTCTCTTCAGCTAAGAAACACGTCATAAATGCTACTCACATTACTGGGTTTGTCTGTTCTCTCTCTACCAGGGTCCCCGTGGTGTACCTGGTATCCCTGGACCACAGGGGTCTCCTGGCCAGGATGTAAGTAAAATAAAAGTGTAAGTGCTCAAGAAATTTGTCAGTGCTTGGATCTAATTTCCTTAAAAATTTGTGCTGATAATCAACTGCAGTCACTGAATGTTACTAGGATTGTCCAAGGGACATGATTTGCAGAAGTGGAGCTCTTAAAACTTAGGATGTCAAATAGGAAAATAGTTGGAATAAGGAAGATTGCTTCAAGGAAAGTGAGGGACTTCACCATTGAACCGTTTTGAAATGACACTGGAGAAGGGACTTTGCAGCACACACTGGGAAAAGATCCCACACTGGAAAGAGATGGTGGTTAGGCTGTCTAGGAACTTCTTAGAATCCACTGAGATAAGTACCCTTTCTGTTAAAACAGGGCCACAGCTGTTAAGAAGTTCTGTGAGTTCATTTTGCTGCTGCTATTGTGCATGTTTGAGGACATTTTAACCTCTTGGTGCATTGTTCTCCTGCTGTCTCAGTGGTGAGTCATGGAACTAAGGAAGAGAGGAATGTGGCAGACTCCCAGCTGGAAAGCTGGCCCCTCTCTCTGCCTGGTTCCTCTTCAGTGCTGCATCAGAAAGAGAAGAATCTTTTTCCTCTGTGATGTGGAAACCAGTCCTCTGAAGAAGGCTCTGAAGATTTTGAAAGGCTCGATCTTTGGGTTTAAGGGAACACTGTGGGGAGGGGGAAATGACCTCCTGTAACTCTCCTTCTCAGTGCTGCTCTGTGATGCTGTCATATCTGAAATGGGTACCAGCTCTCACCAACTCCACAGCAAGCACTTTTCAACCCTAGTGTGGCTTTACTGACATCCATCAGATGGCCCAAAAGGGGTACTTTCCTGTGGAAAGAAGGTCTTGTTTTCTTCCCACCTACTTATTTCCAGAGAAGCTGTGGATGCCCCATCCCTGGAAGTGTTCAAGGCCAGGCTGGAGGGGGCTCTGAGCAGTCTGGGATAGTGGAAAGTGTCCCTGCCCATGGCACAAGTTTGGAACTGGATGATCTTTATGGTCCCTTCCAACCCAAACCACTCAAAGATTCTATGACTCTATTCTTTGTCACAAGGCAAATGATGAAGCCAGGGTTTTCTTCCACAGCCCGTGAATGGTGCCTCGTGTCCCTGAGCAGCCAAAGATTTGGGATTGATTGTGTCCTGCTGCCTGTCCCTAGGTCTCATCACCTTGCCTAAGATGTTTGAAATTTGAAATTAAGGTGTTTTGAACAGGAGATAGGATAGATGGGTTTATTAGGGCTATGCTGTGTGAGGAGAGTGCCTGAGGCAGCTTTTTGGAGTCTCTTTCTGGCTCTGCTCAGATCAGCATTGGATGGTCAACTCTTGGAGATGCAGTACTAAGGTCCTTATATTTTTCTTTTCCCTGCAGAAAATTAATCCAAACACAACCATTCCTCAGGCTACTTACGAAACACATTCTCTATTACACTCACTACTTTAATTGCAGTCAATATATCCTTTAGAACCTTTCTGTATTGCCTGATCACTTGTTAAACCATTCTAGCTGTGTTTCAGGAGGTATAATTGGAGGTACAGGGCACATTCCAACATTTCTTGGTGTGTCAGCAGGGATAACCTATTTTGACAAGATCACGCATTTGCAGTTTCCTGATCTCTATTTAACTAGCATAAGGAACTTTTTGTTCTGCTTCTGCACTCTTGTATGCCAATGCAATGTTCCTGTATCCTTTGAAACATGCCCATTTTTGTACTCTGCTGTGTTCAACAGGATATTATTGGATAGGAAAGCTCCAATTTGAATTGCTAATATGAATTTGCCGTGCAGCTCCCTAGCCATGCAGTGTCAATTGCCTGAATGACTTGCCTCAGTGTCTTGTACTTTGCTGTGGCCTTTGCAAATGTATTCCATGTTTTTTTGTGAGACTGAAAAATTCTTTTAAATCACATTTACATACATCAAGTTACTCTCTAAATTATTTTTCCAGTTGCAAACTCATCAGATGCTTGTGGAAGTGCCTGCTATCAGTGCATTCTCTGATATAGCAAATCAGATTTACAACTGCATTTGGGGAGATAAAAGAGAGCTTTGGCCAGAATCCTCTCCCACTGGTGAATAAATTGGGTTTTTTACATTACTACATTCTAGATTTTTTCTGTTCCTCTAAAGGCAATATGTCATTATTTTTTTGGGATAGCCCAAAGTCACCTTTTGAAATACCTGTTGGCTACTCAATCAAATACCAAGAGTTCTCAGGACGCTGTCTTGTTGTATTAAAATTTACGTTTTGAAAATATTTGCCTAGATTTACAGTACAACTGTGCTGCCTTGGCCTTCTTCTGTTCCTCTTAGCAAAAACATTGCTATTTGTTTGTCCTCTAGAGTTCATTATGTCCATAAATCCCTATGAATTATCTTTTTCTGTGACAAAGCTGGGACATGTTGTCTTCTTCCATATATAAATTTTCTTGTCTTTAAATTTGCATTTTTGTTTCTGGTTAACAAAAGCTCCAATTCTTAAAGCCTTAAAGTGTGCTTTTTTTAGCTTTTTATTTCTCCAATAGTATGACTATTTTTTTCCATAACATAACTACTACACTTTCTGCCTACTTTAAGGACGTTAGTCTCTTAAAAAAATTACTTTCTCTTGCTTTTAGGGGAAAACATCCAAATCACATTTCAATCTGGCAATATTCATGTATCAAGCATTAAAATAGTGTAGCCTTAAGTGCCTTCTGTCAGAGAAGTTGGCCAATCTCCTGGTCTGAGAGCGATAAAATGTATTTCTACATGTTGAATGATGTTATATGCAGTGCTGTCTCCTCCAGCTGCTGCAGACCAGGTCCCTCCTGACTGGTTAGATTAGATACATAGAAGAAATTCTAAACTGTGCAGGTAGTGAAGCACTGGAGCAGAATGCCCAGAGAAGCTGTGGCTGTGGCTGCCCCATCCCTGGAGTGGGGCTTGGAGCAACCTGGTCCAGTGGAAAATGTCCTGACCCATGGCAGGGGCTTGGAATGAGAAGGACTTTAAGGTCCCTTCCTACCCAAACCATCCCATGATTCTATGAAAAGGTTTATTAGAAGATATGAAATGTCAGGACAAACCATGGTGAGCAGGTGCAGGGCTCAGCCAAACAAATGCACCAGCCAGCTCTTGTTTACACACAACTAGCCCCTTTTATTCCCTTTTTTGTCTACCCCCCTGTTTGTTTGTTACTGTCTCTCCCTGTGCACAGCTCCTCATGCATCTCCCCAGCTCTATCAGTCCCTCAGCCCTCCCACTTCAGGGTCCCCCAGTTTACAATCTTACCATTTGCAAGGTCCAGGTTGATCTCCCAGAAAGTGCAGTCTGTGGTTTTTGATAACCTATCAGTTACTGTGAGTGACGAGATCTGCTTCATCTTAGGTCTGTGTCTTGGAAAATTTAGTCTCTGCTTTCCTCCTTTTCCCTTAATTTCCCAGTTGACAAGGTCTTGGATGAGGTAACCTTGCTGCAAGCCTCCCCATATTTCCACATGCCTTGATCAATTAGTGTGAATGTCCAGGTTTGTTTCCCATCACTGCCATTCCTTTTTTGTTGGTCAGGTTTGTGTCCTTGACGTTCTAATTTATGGCTTTTTACTTCTCTTCCTTTGTTGAATACAAAAAGGTCCTTGACCAGGTAGTTTTAAAGGAGCAGACACTCTCTGGCCAGCCACCCTTACACTTAATGTTTTGGGAATCATCTTTTCTCCTCTAACTGTTTTCTAGGAGATAAAATGTTTCTGTTCAACACATCTATTTAGTGTCCTTAGATTAGGAGAGACATTCTCTTATCCTCCTATTAGCAGTGAGGGCACCTGTTTAATAGGATCTTTCTGTATTTTGATTATGATAATTTTAATTAACATAAACATTGAATTAATCACTTTTTGATTAAGTTAATTATTTATGGTAACTAAGTTCCAGCATTACTGAGAAGTTAATCTTCCCCCTGCTTTTGCTTTCATAATTGCAAAACCTTTGTGGATGCATAAATTACTGCCAATGGATTTGCAAAGCAGAGTTTGCTATTCTGAGGTTGATTTTCCCATCCAGTTAGAAGGACAGTTCCAAGGAGCCTTTGTGTTTGTTTCAGAGTACTTACACCCCAAACCAGAGTACACTTATTAACCCCCCTATTGTCTCTTCATTGCTGCAATGTATAACTGATTTAAGGTATTGCATTTCAGTCTTGTAATAGAATTATCCCAATTTTCAGTCTTGTAATAGAACTATCCCACCATATGCCTATGTGACTTACACACTTCCCTTATACACTTATATACATAAGACTTACAGACTTTCTTTATCTTTGAGCATTTTCACATGCACCACTTACCTGAGCATAATTTTCCCCATCATAAGATTTTGCCTGTTATCTGCACCAGCATTTAATTTCTTCTTAGTTACAGAATCACAGAATATTCTGAATTGGAAGGGACCCACAAAGTTCACTGAGTCCAAGTCTGAAGTGAATGGGCTATGGGGGGATCAAACCCACAACCTTGGCATAATTAGCACCATTTGCCAACCAACTAAGCTAAATATTGTTTTTTAGCATTATCAGCAGCACAGTTTCCATCAGTTCCCATTTAAAGACCTTTCCTGTGTGTCAGATTTTGCAGACTGATGGTGTGGACACTGTGCCTCACACCTCCTCATGGCTGACACCTTTTCCCTCTACTGGCATGCTGTACCACTCTCTGGATGTTCTGCTTTGTGCCAGCTGCTCTTGGCTGCAAACTCCTGAAAGTGTTCAAGCTTTATGAGCTTCCCAACACTGGTTGTTATTTGGGTCTGTGCATTTTCCCACATCATGTTAGCAGCATTTCTTTTCATTGCCATGCAGTTTTTTGGTCAGACTAATTTTCTTTTTTCTGAATTTTCTGGCTTTCTCTTTTCCAGTTCCCTCCCCTATTAGCTTGTCAGATGCTGTTTTAACTTCCATGTCTTCATTCTAGCATTTTCATTCTGCTTTGAGCAATCTGAAGCTGCATCAAGGGAGGTTTATGTGGGGTATTAGGAAAAAGTTCTTCATCCACATATTGGCCAGACACTGGAACGGGATCCCCAGGCAAGTGGTCACAGCACCAAGACTGACAAAGTTCAAGGAGTGTTTGGACAATGCTCTCAGGCACTTGATGTGATTCTTGGGATTGTCCTGTGCAAGATGAGGAGCTGGAATTGATTTTTTTGTGGGTCTCTTTCAACCCAAGCTATTCTGTGATTCTATATTTGCAGCTTGTCCTTTTTTTGTCAGCCTTTTCTAACTCCAGGCCTCTACAGACCATCAACATTTCCTCTGCTTTTGGTTCTGCTTCCATTGGCCTGTTCTCTGATAATGCACCATGCTGAAGTGCCATCACCTACATCTGGTTTGTTCAGTTTGGCTCACAAAAGCATTCTTCAATGGGCATTCTCTTCTCTGTTTGCAGTCTTGTGCCTTTCAGTTGTTTGACTTTGACTTGGATTCAGGGTTTTTATCAGGTTTTTCAGCCACGGCACAGAGCTTAATCTCTTTTCCTGTCTCATTTCCACCCTTTAGAGACGTCACCAGCTCCACATCATACAGTATGCAAGGAAATAGGTTCATCCCTTGTGTCTCAAGGCAGTCTGATACCATGTGGACACGACAGCTATGCTTAATCCTTTCCAAGGATGTCCATTTTATTCACTCTCTTCTTGCGTGTCTTTTCACATAACTAAGAAGTCTTTTCCTATATTCTTTTTTTTAAAGATCTTTAAATACTCAAATTACACCACTAGTGCCATGTTCATATTTCAGATCCCAAAGCAGAAGGCTGTCAGCGAGCCCTATGGCATGTATTTATAGCTGTGCTACTAGTCAGCATGAAAGACATTTCTGAACTGTCTTTTCTATGTTGCTTTCTGATCCAGGATTATTCTCATGGCTTAAGTTTTTGTTTTGCATCACACTTTTTAAAGCAAGTGAGTGTTTCTGAACAAAGTAGGTCTGGGAATAAAAGATCTGTGTAATTGTTACTTAACCATTCATCTTCCCATTTGCAGAAGTGGCTGAGAACCACAGTGGAGAGGATGCCAAAAGCATGACATGACAGTTAGCATCTGAAAGGGAAGGGACTTTGGGAACACACAGGCCTCTGGATTGACCTTGAAATTCTGTGGAAGAAGGAAAGCTGTAAATGACTAAAATGTTTACTTATATTTACTCAATTCCTCAGAAGGACATCTGGGGAGAATTGTGAGCTAAACATCTTCAGACATTGTCTTCTCTTTGTTCTCACCTGTAGAAAGTTTAGTTCCTCAGGAAGAAAGAGTTCATCCATGAACTTCAGTACTACTTCAACTCCACTTTAGGTCTGCTTCAGTTTGTGTTTAATTTTCATCTCTTAGAAAGTCAAGGTAATTGAAGGGTTGTTGCTCACCCAGAAGCATTTAATGTGAACATAGAAAAAGATAATAAATATATTTTCCCATTTTTTTCTCTCCTCTAGCAAGACATACAGGATTTAAGTATTGAGACTCAAGGATGAAATTCAAGTTTGCCCTGTAGCTAAAATTGTGGTGTATCATGACACACAGTGCTCTTCAGTCATTAATCCCCATGTCTCCATCTAGTTATCTGTGTTAATAATATAATGAACTGATTTCCAGAATGGGCTAACCTGACACAAGGTGGCAGAAAGAGCATCCAGTGCCCTTCCTGGCTAAGCATTTGACCAAATTTTAAAGGAACTTTCCATATGGAAATATTAGATAGGCTCAAAGAGTATCTTCTGCTGAGCCTAGACTTACTGAAAGCCACTACTTGTACCTTGATCAGCATCCAAATGTTGGTGCAGCCCAGAAAGCCAATCCAGTCCTGGGCTGTATCAAAACCAGCATGGCCAGCATGTCAAGGGAGGAGATTCTGCCCCTCTACTGTGCTCTGGTCAGACCCCACCTGCAGAGCTGTGTCCAGCTCAGGTCCCACAGCACAGGAAGGACATGGACCTGTTGGAGTGAGTCCAGAGGAGGCCACAAAGGCAATTGAAGGGATGGAGAACTCTATTACAAGGAAAGGTGGAGAGAATTGGGCTTGTTCAGCCTGGAAAAGTGAAGGCTTCAGAGTGACCTATTTGTGGTCTTCCAGTACCTGAAGGGAGCCTTGAAGAAGGATGGAGAGGGACTTTTGACAAGGTGTGAGAACTGTAGGTAACCAAGACAGCCAAAATCCAGAGCTGAAGTGTAAAGAATAGATTTATTCCACAATGGCAGAATGGGGACACATGCACTGCTGAGTTTATTCCATCCTACCAGGGGCAACGTGCTCAGGGTAACCTCCAAGCTTCTTATCTCTCCTTTGCCCAGCAGGGAGGCCCCAGCCTATGAGAAATGCCTTTGAAGTTTTTTACAGCATTCTCTTATCTTCTACAAATCCTCCACTTCTCAGGACAGACAGAAAACAATCCAAAGAAAACACAACACATGAAATTTTCCACACTAAATATCCCTAGTATCCTCCAGCTGCAAGGTCATCTTGAGTAAAAACAACACTATTTTCCCCTCCTTATCAAATCTGCTTTCAACCTTTTTCTCGCCACACAAGAATGACAGTAAAAGGGTTATGGCTTCCAACTGGAAGAGAGTAGGTTTAAATTAAATATATGGAAGCAGTTCTTTACCATGAGGTTGGTGAAACACTGGCACGGGTTGCCCAGAAAAACTGTGGAGGCCCCATCCCTGGAAGTGTTCAAAACCAGGTTGGATGGGGCTCTGAGCAACCTGGGATAGTGGAAGGTGTCCCTGCCCATGGCACAGGGATGAATTTAGATGGTCTTGAAGGTCCCTTCCAACCCAAACCATTTTATGATTCTATGAACATCCTGGGTGGCAAATCTGGAACCATCTCAGAGAAAAACCCATGAGGAACTTCTGCAGAATCAACAAAGCTAAACACAAATAAGATGCTTTTAGATGGTCAGTTGAAACTGTTTCTTTAGAAACAAAAATGATCAACTAGGATAGTTTTTGTATGTGATAAATTTTGTATGCTCTTTAAGGTTCTCAGTATGAATAGAACATGCATTTGCTTGAGTGATGACACAGGGTGATGGACCAGGTGGATACAGGAATTCAGTACGAAATGGTGTGGGAAAATGTCACCAAGTATCTAAAAACACCACTGCAAGGATCTTCACAATACACATTTCTGTCACCATCTGAGCAGTGACCAACTGTCTTGTTCAAAAGATTTGTTTTTCCAAGTGAGCATTACTTTATGCAAAGTTTTTTACAAAAATCTTTAGACATGATTTTTGTTTTGTTTTTAGCAAACTTAATTCCTTGTTAATGACATGTAAGAGGTGCCCACTGAGGGATGGAAGTTGTCCCTTTTCCTAACCCTACCTTTTTGGACATAAAATTCTGAGAATGCTGGTAATTTCTATGCCTTCATCTCATGAAAACTGATACTACTACACCTCAACAAACAAAAAAAACAACCAATCAACCAACCAGATTTTGCTTTTTTACACGTGCCTTCAGAAATTTAAAGCTTCATCCTTCACACTAGTAAAGTTCATGGTGTTTCCTATGATCAGAAGACCAGCTAAAGCGATTCCAGTCTCTGTGTGACTCAAAAGAATTTAGCAAGGGCTTGAGAGAATATTCAAGTTGCAGATATTTGGAGGAGTTCGTTGTTTGTCTCATGAAAGGAGCAGTGCTGCTCAGCAGCAGAAAGTAAAATGTGTGCTAGTCCAGATCAGTCAGCAGAGTGCGATAGCAGCCAGGGGCTTATCATATAATAATTTCACAATTTTTTTCTTTTTCTTGATCTGTAGGGTGTACCTGGAAATCCAGGGGAAAGAGGACCTCCTGGAAAACCTGTATGTAACTTCACTTCTGTATTACATCTTCCTTTAAACTCAGTTTCCACTTGTACACCTTACCTCAGAAGTGTACTTGGGTGCTTTTCTGCTACTCTTTTTCCCAGCAGAGCAGTAGGAAAAAGACTAAAACCCACTAAAGGATTAGTGAAGGCTTTGGAATGGTGTGAAAATAACTGAATATTCTGCATGTAGATAAAAATCAAAATTTTAAAGGCACTTCCTTAGCATCATTTTGCAGTATGCTGAGCAAGAGCTCATCTCAGGTGTGATGAAGATCATTGGTAGGGTGGGAAGTACAAGTTTGGCTCAGTGAGTCCTAGACAGGACAAGGAAAACCAGTGAGAATCCATGACCATATTCAGGAAAAATTCTCATGTCTTGATGCCTCTTAAAATTGCCTGAAATAATGAATTTCTTATTCCACAGGGTTCCCCACCCCTGCTCACTCCAGAGGACATAAATCTCCTAGTAAAGGTAATCAGCCTTTAATGAGGGTGGGAGTTTATCTCTCTGTTTGATTCAGACCTGACTAATGTTCTGTGATGGGAAAGTGTCTGAACTACAAGTGCAAAAGGTGTCTTTAAACACTCTTTCAAAGCTCAAGACTTGCACATTTCCTACTTACACTGGTATTGGGACATGAGCTCACAGTGGAGATCAAAATCCCTTCCCCAGCAGTGAAATGACCTACAAATTTCTCTATGAATCTCTGAGACTTTCTCAGCTCTTTTTGAAGCATGCATTCCCAAGGAGAAATAAACATTACCAAGTTGCATTATCTAAACCAGAAAATGGAAACCATTTTAATAAAATGCTGGATTTTTCACATACATCTTCAACAGTGACTGGAGTAATTTTGGGTAACTGTGGGTGCAAATTTAGTTTGCATTATTAATCTAAAAGGATGCAGGTAATTACCCCAGAAGTACCTGTTCTTCAAAAGTGATAATCTGTCTGACTTTACTCTCCATGTTGAGAATTTTCTGAGAAATTAGTCAGTCTTTGATAGGTGTTGACTGAAAAATCTTTATAGATTTACATGGGCTGAGTTGTGAGTTTTTAAGCTGTCTTAAACCTGGCAAGAAATCTTTTCTTATCGGTTAAAAGAAACTAAAACATTTCTTTCTTTTACCAACCACATAAACCAAAAGACCCTTTTAAGATTGCTGTTGTGAAATTACTCTTCCCTTCAGAGCTATCTTTGTTTTGTGGAATCCAGTATTGTTCTGGAGGTTTCACTGTAAGGTATTGTTTGGGATTTTTGATCTGGACAAGAGCAAGAGACTCATTCTTGGGTACAAGATGTCACTTGGATGACATTTCATTTTTTCTTTGCTTATCTTATGGTCAAACAAGTTTGTGCATTTTTGCTCCTTGGTATTTTTTCACTCCACGCTTGGTACAGAAAGCAGCACCTTGAAATCTCAGATTAAATTTGGGCTGTGCTGTTATGGGTGTTTCTCAAGCACTTACATTGTAAGTAGATAAATGTGCATGTAGGCACTGAGACTCAGAAAGACAATTTGCCCCCCAGTTTTGCAACAGATCATTGACAGTTGGGTGTTGTAGCAGGGGCTCCTGACTCTCAAATTTATGATATGTTTTGTATTATGCTCTTATGGGCAGGATTCCCTCCCCTTTTACTGATGGGAGTCTGCCTTTGAAATGGAAATGTCATACACTTTCAATTTACTGAGGATACTTGGAATGTTAAGACTGCTGAGACCATGCTTCAAAGAGGTTTGGAAGGAGGGAGGTAGTGGCTCTCCCTGATAAAATTTGGCCAGGACACTGTGACATTCACTTGGTCTTCACAAACTCCATTGGATGAGTTGTCCTTAGCCAAGCTGGCTGCTGAGTAATTTCCCCTGCAAAACTCTTTTTGATTTTGTGTTGCATCTGATTTTTCCCTGGAAACCTGCCCTCTAAGCAGTAACACAGATCTTTCAGGACTGGAGCAGACACAGGCTTCTAGTGGTCTTGCAGATTGAAAACAATGTTTTTCTTGATAGTCTTGCTAGTCTCCCTGATATCCCCATCAGGAAGAGCTTTTCCTTGGTTTCCTGATCCTGGATGACCAATTAGGACCTAGAACTTATAGGAAACTTCCCATGGAAGTATGTGCGAGCTTAGCTGCTGAATCTCACTCTGCTTCATGCTGCCCTCATTGTGGGTCTTTAAGGCAAACTCACCCCAATGCTGAGGTAAAACAGCAAAGGTTTAAGAATTATACCAGCACCACAGTGCTTCATTCATAGTGGGTGTCCATAGGGCCTGCTAAGTGCCTGCAGCCTATTGCTGATGTGTTTTTTCATGTTCTCTCCCAGGATGTGTGCAGTGAGTGCCCTCCTGGCCCACCAGGACTGCCAGGCATCCCAGGTTTCAAAGGGGATAAAGGTCTCCGAGGACCACCAGGTAGAGATGGCCAGGATGGGAAAACGGTAAGAGAGCTGAGGGAGTGAGCATGCCTTGGATCTGCTGTGACCTTGTTTTCCTATTAATAAGGTCGATAGTTTCTTATAAGATGGTTAATTATTTTTTTTTTCACCAACAACCTACTGAATCTTTTTTAGAGGCCCATGGAGTCAAAGAACTAAACTAGTGTTTACCTCTACCTCTTGTGCATTGCAGGGGATTGCTGGTCCCAGAGGTCCTCCAGGCCCACCTGGGCTCGATGGCCCAAAGGTTGGTTGGTTTTCTTCAGCTGTCTAATGGAAATTTTTTTGTCACTAGTCACAAATTAGTCACCCTAATTATTTTGGAAACAGGTTACCCAAAGAAGCTATGAACGCCCCAGTTCTGGAAAAGTTAAAGGCTAAGGCTAAGGATGGGGTTTTGAATAACTTGGTTTAGTGGAAGGTGTCCCTGCTCATGGCATGAAGGATTGTTTCACTTCAGTAGTGTCTTCTGTCATCCCTTTGTTCACACATAGACAGGCAGACACGTCTAAAGCACCTGATTCTTGATGCTGATTTTCATTACATTGATGGATAGACTTGAGAGTAAGTTTCAATTCAAATTAGGTGAGAAAGAAATTAAAGCCTCAGCAGTAGCCACCATGCCTGTTCCTCTCCTCTTTGAATCTCACATGCTGGAACCACCTAAATTAAGGCTGCAATGGGCTGCTGGGCTCCAAACACACCATCTGCCCTGGTGGTCTTACCCAAAAACTCCAAATATTTCCTGAAACATGTTACAGGGAAAACTTCTTGTTTTAGCTATATTTAGCTATATTTAGAAGCTTCTGCTTTGTGGTCTAGCACATAGGTCAACATAAAACTTACCTTGTTTGAAGTATTCCAGTAATATCACATTTCAAACCTTTCCCATAAAGAGAGCTGTCACCAGTCTGCTCATGATGGTAGTGTCTGTCCACAATTAAAACCTTTACAACTGATGTGAAATAAATCAAAACAAATCAGTGGAGTGAGAGATAAGGCGATTTAATGGCCAAGGTTTCCTCCACACATCCTTTCACTACTGACTTACTGTCTAAAATAGCTCCTGCTCTTTTAACATCTTTGTATTTGCACTTGTTAGAGTGCAGGACAAGCTAATAGAGCTTCATTAATTAATTTCATATCTTGAAATTAAAAGTATGGTGGGAAGAGCAGCACAATCTCAAAAGTAAACACAGAGCTGGTCAAAATGAAAGTATGTTCTAAGATAAAATTTACAAGAGAATTAATGACCCATAAAGCCAATAACTGGCAGAAATGCCAAGCAATTTGAGATATACCACATCTGCTGCTTTCTTATATGTCATGAGAAAGCAGAGATTTAGGCAGCAAGAATGGATAGTTAGGTGAAATATCAGGATAAATTTCAAACTGTACATGTGCATAAAGTCAAATCAAGTAACTGATAAGTAGTCTACCTTGAATTCAATAAAAAGAGTTCTCAAGAAAAAAAAAATTGTAAGACCCCTGGGAAGGAGCAAACACAGTCTTTGTGACTCTTTTCTATATATTTTAGGAGGATCTTTGCAGTGGAAGACCCAAATTGCTCTGCACTTTTGACTCTGTGGTGTGGTCCTTATCAACACCAACACCATCCAAGCTATTAGGTCCTGCTCTGAAAGAAAAGCAGTAAAACTGCAGATCTTTGCTCATGAGCAGCTTGATTCCTTCTGACCATATGAATTAGAGCTCTTTTATTAATAAATATCAACCCACTTTCTCCCCCTTGTCTCCTAGCTCTCATGTAGTAAGCAAGTGTATTATTTCCATGGCCAGCAATTCATTATTGCTCTGTGCATTGCTCACACCTTGTTCACCATTACCTCAGTAATTTTCACTGTCTGTCTCACTGTAAGCACTGATAATGCAAACATGTACACTTGAGTTTGTTGTCTCTGTCCTGTGTCCCTAGAACAGAGAAAGAGGGGAGCACTTCCTGGGTATGGATTTTCTGGCTGCACCTTAGAAATGCTGGTTTTATTGCTGTTATCCCTGAAGGGTGTGGGCACCTTTGTTGGGCCAGATGATTCTTTATGAAAACGTGATTTAGTGAAGTGCCTAACAGCCTGCCTGGTCTTTAAGGATGTGTAATTCCTCTTTATGCCTATGATAATAAAACATTAAAAACCAGCTATGCTGGGTCCACTCAAAGGCCATTTTCTACATATATTCCTGGCTCCAGCACTGGTAGTGAAAGTCTAAAGAAAAATTTAAGAGGGGGACAAGGAGGGCTCAGTCCTGATTCTTGAGTTTTATTCTTGAATGTCCAAGTGCTTTATGAGAGAGGTCAAAAAGCTGTCACAACACTGAATCTCATTGACTTTCAATGGCTGTTTTTTATTACCAGGGTGCTAAAGGAGACCGTGGTATGACTGGGGAAGTAGGAGAAAAAGGTGAACAGGTAAAAACAGAGTGTGCTTTTCAGCAGTGATGTCACTGTGATTGTTCCTTCATCACTAACTCCTATGATGCCTGTGAAAGAGGCATGCCTTCTCAGAGGCAGAGCGGGAAGATGGGAGCTCTTCATCACTGACAAACCAGAAATAGGCTCTGCCAAAGACTGGTACCATAGCAATTCTCCACAGACTTCCATCTTCATCTCCAATAAAAACCTCCCAGTATCATCTGTTTCCTCACCTCTGGACTGAGCACATTAAATTCTCTGCATTACCTAGCCCTTATTCATTTCCTTGGATAATCCCTAGATGATTTCCAGGAGTTCAGGTGTCTTTGAGTTGAAAAGGACAGTGTGTCTATTTGTCTTAGATGATGAATGTAAGGAGGACCTCTTTTAGGAGGGACTGAGATGCTACAGAAAAGATGAGAATAGTTTAAATTAGAGTAAACTTTCATAGTTAATTTTGCCAAGGGCTGAGTCAGTGGTTTAAGGTGCAAATCAGCATCTCTTCAATGACTTTTTTAGGACATTTTAAACAAGGCTTAGTTTCCCAACTGACCTCCTGTCTTGCGCAATTCCACACTATCTGCTCTCATCCTCTATTAGCATAGAACTAAAATATGCATGGGAAGAAGTACATCTGAAATTTAACCATGTTATATCTGAAATGCACACTTTGAAAACCAAGGTTTCACTTTAAAAAGCCCCCTACAACCAGCTCTCTGTAACTGACTCATTTTGGTGTTACCTCACAATAATCACCAGTTAACTTTTATACAAATAGATATGTGACTAATGCATAAAGAAAGTCTCTCTTTTCATTCTGCAGGGCCACCCTGGAATGCCTGGCTTCTCAGGGGCTCCTGGAAACCCTGGTCCACCTGTAAGTTCCTCTGTTGCAAAGATACTCCTATAGTTTCTTGCTAATAAAGGGTGTTGCAAGCTCCATGTAGTGGAAAGGACCATTCCCATCTGTCTGTGCATTGAATTTACATTTTCCAGTGGGTTCTTAATGATCCCCTGAGTGTGATAGAGTTCCCTACTCATGGTAATTGCTATTAAATACATTGTCCACTTTCCACTGATTGCTTCAACTCATTCTGTAAATTGTTGCTAAGCTTCAGTTGCTCGCTTTATACAACACAAAGCTGATGATGAAAACTCTTCCATAGGGACTATTTAGTACATGTATAGGTGCTTTCCTGTAAGTGGAATATTATTAGTCTAGAACTAGCAGATCTAAGAGCATTTTAGTTCTCAATTTTATGCAGTAGTATGAGACTGGACTTTCTCCAATTTTCATGTTGTGTGAGTTACTTTTGAATTAAAAGGCCTTTTACACGTCCCTCTCCATCAGAGTCCTTCTCATTCTTAATTCTGCTCTGTCCATGAATAAAAGTATGCTTCTTTATATTTATAAAGGAGTGATAGTGCAGAATCAGGGCTGAAATCACTTGGCTCTCTTGCTGGTGATATCTCTGCTTTATTCCCTTCAAGTTTGGGGATTTTTTTCTGAGTCAAGGACTTTTCTTTCCAAACCACCTTTCATTGCCCAGAGTCATCACTGCTCGTATTGCTGCTTACAGTGCAGTTTGGCTCTGCTGTGCTGAGGGTATTCCACCTTCATCTTTCTGGGGATCAGCACAGCCTGAATTCACATTGCACTGTCTAAATGACAGGACATACCAGAAAAGGGGGTTTAGATTAAAATTCCATATTCAGATGGTAGCAGTGCCTAAAGAATGCTGGATGCTTTGCTGCTGAGGCAACACACAGACTTGCTTTGTGGCACTTGAGGTCCCATGAGCATTATTTTAGGAGCAGTTAATAATAGACACATTTGCTTTGTCTCTATTAACCTAATACTGCTACAACTACAGAGCTGTACCAGTGGGATTAAAACACTTAAAATTGTCCTATGAGACCTCCTGAACAGATTCACAAACAAAGGAAAAGTGCAAAGTAAAACTGAGCCTGTCAAAACAGAGCAAAATGTGATGTCCCTTAGATAATTTTGTTCTTCAGCTTTTGCTGACTTTTCCCTCTGTCTGCATTGACTCATGGCTCCAGGAGTTTGCCTGCCACGGAGTGTGCTTCATAATTTCTGTTCTCCCATAACTGCTGTTCTTCAGAGTTATTTTTGTCGTGATTGGCTTTTTCCTAATTGTCCCCTATTTTCAGAAGGAAGATCCAAGATCAAACTCAAATATCTGACTATTTCTGGCTTTGGAGGCTGATTGAGTGCAGAGGTTGGCACAGCTTTTCAGTAACGAATGAAGAAATGGAATGAATGTTGAGCTGAATGATTAAATAAAGCTCCAGAGTTGCCAGCTATGGTAGGAAATGTGTTGACAAATATATAAAATGCATTAATCATTCATGTTGTTTCTGCTTTATTTTGTTTAGGGATCAGATGGGGCACCAGGACCAATAGGACCAGCAGGAAACCCAGGAGATGTGGTAAGCTCTAAGCTCTGTGCTTGACTGCTGGCTTCACCTAGGTTTGGGTTTGTGAAGTAAAGCTCAGCTGGCATCCATGTAATGTCCTTTGAAAGCTCCCCTAAAAAATCAGCCTGCAATGCAACCCCCACAAATAACCACAGGTTACTGTTCTGGCACTTCTTTTACTCACCAAATGGAATTCCAAGTTAGCCAAAGGATAGTCCAGCCCATGGGACCTCTATGGAGATTTTTGTATCTTTTATCTCTCTGTCCTTGCTATTAACATCTCAGCCTCCAGAACAGGATTTCTAAATCTGTTTGGATGATTCATGGCCTAAGGCTAATACCTGAACTCTGTGTGGGGATTATCAAAATATAGCCAGCAACCTGTTGAAGGATGTCACAGCAAAGACTGCTGAGATGCTGGAGCCTGGCACTATTTCCTGGCACCATCAAAAATACCAGTACAGGTATAACCTTGGAGGAGCCCATGAAGAGTTTTGGCATTGCTGTTTCATTTTAAGGGTTTCAGATGCTACCTTATGGTAAATGCATCAGAGCACTCTGGGAGAGACTGGTAATCTGATTGATGCTAACTTCCGTTGGAAAAGTTAAAAATGAACCTTCCCTGAAGAATACCTGCTGTTGAGTTGGAAGAATTTAAAACTGTGTAATTCCATAATGAATTTCTAGTGCAAGGTTTCCTAAGGGACCAGGTGCCTTTTGCAGAGCCATCTCACAACCTGAACTTCATCTTAAGTAAATAGTGATGGTCCTTCTGATGGCTTTTATGAAATCAGTGAGCATTGTCAGAGAGGCCAGAGACAAGATGGACAGGCTGGCTGAAATTCCATTTCAAATGGATGATAAGACTATGACACTGTGAAAGACCTGGAATGATATTGTCCAGTCCTGTGGGATAAGGGGGTTTCTTGGGATGGTCAGCAAGGCACTTCTGGTAACTACTCATTTAAAAGGTATAAAATACACATCTGCTTCTTGGTAGGACACCTCATCCAGGAAGTTAAGGATGAAATATTAAATATAGTTAAGCTTCAGAAAAAACCAGATTACCAATGATTTCAGTGGTTTTTCAATTTGTAAGAACTCATAGATAATAGTGATTTTTTAATGAAAAGAGAGTCATCTATTCTAAACTAGAAGGTGTTCAAGAAAACCTCATAGACTGTGTGGCATGGGCTACAAGACTGATAGCATTGAAAACACATAATCACAGAATGATTATATGCAGGTGCTTTATTGAAGAGCTCTGGGAATCAGGGGTGCAGACCCAAATCTGACTCCGACATGGATCCAAGATGAACATGTTTCTATACACTTTTCGTTATGTAACTGTGTATTAATTATTAAACCCATATTGTTCTATTGTATACATTGATCTTATCCAAACATGAATTCTTGTAATTTTCATTAGCCCCCCCCAAATATTCTTTCTTATGATTCTTGTTATGATTACATCATTTCTCATGATTCTTATTACGATTAAATAATAATCATATTCAACTACCAAACAATCGTTACATTTAACAATCATATCATTTATCATATGATGATTACGCAGGTGTAGCTTCACATGATCTAGAAAAAACAAAGCTCAATATTTGTTCCCAGGGCCAAGTTCTCTTTCCCAGGCCTACAAGACCCAATCTTCCTTTCCACCCCCCTGAATCTATTGTATGCAATTCCTTTGATTTTTAGAAACATTTTAACCCTATGCTATCAAGACCATCTTCTCAGAATTGTCCCCTGTCAGACTCTACATGTGATAAATCTTCATCTGATAGAAGCCTCCAAGGAGCTTGCCTGACCCTCAGTGTTTTTTCTTTCTTTCCAGGGCAAAGATGGTCCCCCAGGTCCACAGGGCCCACCAGGGCTGCCTGGACTTCCAGTGAGTGTGATTAACCTCCTTCTAATTCAGTACATTAAATTATTCCTACACACATAGGTATGTAAAACAAAGAGGTGATGCTTCTGAGGTGCTTTGAGAGCCATGCATGCTCATGCAGGTCTGTCATGCTGGTGCAATGCCCTTGTTTTAGGACAGTGTGGATGCTGTATTTGATCACTTTAAAGCAAAGTGTTAATTGCCATGAAAATCAGGACTTTTCCTTGCCTGTCTTCTCACTGGAAGAAATAATTTTGTACAGAGCACAAAAATCAACTTATAACTCCAGTGTAAGGGCAAAAGGATTCAGAGACTAGGACACTGACTTTATCTGAATCCACAGTCAAAATGATTCCTTTGCATTGACTCAGGTTCGAGTGCACCTTGGGCATAGACTCCTCTCTTCTGGAAAATTTAACAGTATGACATTTTGGGAGTTTTTAAATCTGTCATAAGGATAGAGCCAGAGATAATTCTACTGTCAAGTAGCCTACCTGAATAAAGATAATGGCATTATAATGACTTATAACAGTTGGTTTTAGAGTCCTTATTTAAGATTGTTGGAGTGCTGGTCTTGCTGGAAAGGGCAATACTGCAGTATTGGAAAGGGAAAGAGGTTATGCTGTTACAAGGGTGTGGCAGAGAGAGATTATGACTGAGCTGTAGAAGTAGAGAGGGCTTGGAGATTTAGGCAAACATGAGCATGTCATGATAAGCAGAGTTTTCACACTGACAGAACCCCCACCAATCTTCCTTATCAATTCCTTTTATCCTGTTTTGTATTTCATTTAACAGGGCATTGCTGGGAATGATGGCAAAGATGGCAAACCAGGATCTCTGGGGGAGCCGGTAATGTAATTTAAAACTGTTTGGCTCAGGCAATCAGAAGCTGCATCCAGTTGTTGTTTTTTGGAACTGCCTATCTATGGTCTCCTTAAGGGGAACAAGGAACCTGTTTGCACATCTGTTTTAACACCAGAAGGACTGTATTGTCTTGAGTGATTTACAGGCATGACACATGAGCAATCTTGAAAAGAAACTGGGTTCTTTTACTTTTACAACTACCATAAATACACTAAAACTTCGTGACTCCACTTTTACAGCTGTCTTAAACACTGCAGAGAAAGAAGGTTGTCTTGTAACATTAAACCTAGCAATCCATCCTTTTTATAGAAGTTTATGGGGCATAAAAAGTTTAGAGGATGAGTCTTTAAACAAGCTTTTTTTCTGGATTGCTGTGAGACAGTCCTGTTGCCCAGAATTAGAGAGTTTATATTTGATTTTCTCTGATTAGTTTATACTTGCATTGGCTGAGGGAAAAAAGCTGAGCCACGAAGTTGTCAGCTAAAAGGCAATGTTAGAAATTTGGCAATGAATGTTATTTCTTGCAACTGTGTGTGTTACATGAAGAATGTGCTTCAAGTATCAGGTATTGCCAGCCTCTTTCTGTGACTTGTCAAATGGGGCTTAGTGGTTCTGGGAACAGCCAAGTTCCCAGGCATTGGGACAACTGCTAAGTAGAGGAGTGCTTGTCACAGAAGCTGCAGATAGTTTGTGTTTGCACCAAACCACACCATTTCTGTGTGCAGATGCTGGTTTTGCATGTCCTGCTTAGGTATTGGTGCAGCTCTGACACTGCAAATGTGAACCAGTCCAGAGCTGTAAAGTGCCTCAGGACCTCAGAGTGCAGGTGACAGTGCAGGTCGAGGTGTGTTTGGGAATGCGTGTCACTGCTTGCAAACTCAAACTCTACTGGACAAACCCTGGGCACTCACAGTTCTCAGTGGTGTTATGTCTAAGGGAGAGGAATGGGAAGTTTTCAACGGCAGTGAGATGGACCTAGGGCTCTCTCTAACATGAGCATTATTGTTTCCCACAGGGAAAGCCTGGAGAACAAGGGCTCCCAGGCCGGGAAGGTGCCAGAGGATTGCCGGTGGGTGCTGCTCTGAAGGGTTCCACCTACTCAACCCCCTGTACTGTAGTCAGGGAGCAGTTCTTGGGCAAATGGGGTTCTTCACGATTCTTCAAACATATAACCAGCTGTGGCATTGTGACTAAATAAAATACGTAAACAAGCAACAAAAATAGAACACAGACATTTCTTTATCCTTTACACTTGGAGAAGAGTGAATCTCTTATCTAGAAATTAAAGCATGACATCCCTCCACCAGAAGTCACAGCTGTAGCCCTTGTGTTCTGTTACATGTCCTCTGAAAGAGTGGGGACAGTAAAGTTTAGGGTTAAATAATACAGTGGCAGATAAATGGACCACAGGCTTCGTTTTACAGCTTAAGGAGCTATGGAAAGCTTTTCCTTTGATGTGGTCCTGCCTAATTACTCCCTGGGACACAGCTGCTCCATGCCGACCAGACCCTAGTAACTTTTGACAAAACTGGAAAAGTTATTAAATAAACATTGAAGCTAGAATTTTCTTAGTGTTTCTTGCATCAGGGTGATGGATAATTATTGATTTCATTCCCTTGTGTAGGGTTTCAAAGGACAAAGAGGAGATACAGGTCCCCCAGGTCCCCGGGTAAGTAACAGCTACCTCATGCACAATCCTTTGGAGAAAGACTTTGGGAATGGAAGTTGCCCTTCTGAGGTAGTAGGTAAAAATGATGACGTGTTTCATGTGGCTGTTTTCAGCTATGGGTCACATCTGTGGCACAAAAATGACAGCAGCTGTCTTCATTCCCTCTGCTAAACTTCTCATTCTCGGGAAGGTGAGGCAGCTGATAGAGCTGAATCCTCTCATGCTCTCTTTGAGATAGTCCTTTGTGAAGAAGCCTCAAGGATGCCTCCAAACCACATCCTTCTGGTAAAAATGTTGGCAAAGTGAGGACCTCTACTGCACTTTTTGGACAAGTACTAGCTCTCCTCCACAAGTGCTGAAGAAGTACAACAAAGTTCAAGTACTGAACTTACAGAAAAGGGAACAGAAATGTCCCTTTTACTTAGTTGCCTGTGGGTCATAAAATCCAAACCTCAAGTCCTGCATGAAAAGTTGTTCTCCACTCTGTTTGGAGCTCCTTGGTGTAAAAGGGGGAATACAAAACTGAATGTTCTTCCACCTAATTCTTGCCTTTTTTACAGGGAAATAAAATTCTCTGCTTACAGAAGCTTATGTGAAAAATCCAGTGCTGGAGTTCCTCATCTCTTCCTCATTATAATAGCTTCTGTATCATGAATGTGTCGGTGGTTTTCAGTGCCTGCAGTAGCAGTAGCAAATAATTTGCTGGAAAGCAGAGCAATGTCTTGTGCATCACTTACAGGAGATGTTTCTGAGTTATTTTTATAAGCTGCATGTCATATAAGATGAACGAGACTCTTGTTGGCTTTAAAAAAGTTTTCAGTGAGCTCAGTCACATATTGCAGAAACCCCATACCACATATAGTGGTGATACTGGTCTGAATTTGACCTTGAGCTGATCTCTCTTCCCTTTTTGCTGAATTGCAGGGGGAGCCAGGTGTGATGGGTCCTGCTGGTCGTGAGGGGCCACCAGGGAAGGATGTAAGTGCACGATTTTGAGCAGAAATGAATCTTCTTCTCCCTGACAAATGAAAATTTTAATTCACAGTGACCCTGACCTGAAACAGCTGCAGAAACTTCAGTGAAGGGTGAATTACAGCAGGGAATGATTTGTGCAAAGATCATTAGGGGAAACAAAGAATTAGAGGGCCTTTTTCACTGCTCAGCTGCTGGAACAAAAATGTCAGATATATCTTTGGGTAAGCAGAGAAAGCAGCATTGTGTGAAACTCAGGCTGTGCTTGGTAGCCATGGACCTGTCTTCTGGCACCCATCTCTGAGCAGTGCTTGGCTCTTCAGGTCCCATATGGACAGGCTCTGTCACGCTTCCTCTGCCACAGCTGTACCTGACTGAGTGTGCTGCTCCACTGAAGTCTGTGGAATACCTATGGAATTAGTTGCTGCAGCTCAGAGGAAAGGAAGATGGTACAAACAGTTCCTCTGGCATGATTAGTGTCAAGTGCAGTCAGTAACAAAGTCCTGGGAGGGTGCAGCTGACGTGGGATCCTGCAGCAGCTGCTGAGAAATGTTCCAAGCAGCTGATGTACCACTGCCATGGGACCTGAAAAAGCAGCTTCTCGTTTGCACCCCTCTGTGTCACTGGAAACTGGTGCGCTGTAAATGGTACCTACAAAGCAAAATGTAAGGCAGACCAAAAGGAACCTGTCAGAGGAGATGGAAGTAGCTCTGAAGCCTCCCTGGAGAGGAATAGACTTGTCAGTTCTTGAGAAATTTCAGATAATCTCTGTCGTTAAGAAATACAGCTTTAAAATAATCTAATAATAACCTGATAGTGGTTTCTGCCTGTAATCAGGCGTCATTTAGTGGTAGGTGTTTAAAATTCAAAGGGTTGGTTTTCCTCATAAATAACTGAAAGGAGGCAGTGAGACTCCTTTAATCCTGTTTCCCCTAATACGTGAGAACAGTGATTTTAGCAGGAACATTTTAAAATGTTTGTTCACTTGCCTCCATGTCAGATCTTTCTCACTTACCAGAATACTTTTCTTCCTTTCAGGGTGATCCAGGTCCCATAGGACCACAGGGCCCTCGAGGACTCCGAGGGCAGCCAGTGAGTTTTCTCTTCTGACAAGCCATTTCTAGACGTCCATAATATTTCATAGAATGGTTTGGTTTGGAAGGAACATTAAAGATAATGTAGTTCTAACCCCTGCCATGGAAAAGGATGCCACCCACTAGAGCAGCTTTCTTGCCTAGCCTTGAAAATTTCCAGGAATGGGTCATTGTGTGTGCTGGGAATGTTCTGCAGTCCAGAACTCTGGCTTGAAAGAAGAGAGTTTAAGAAGATTCGGACAAAGTTTGATTCAAACATTGTGCCTTTCAGAAAGACAAATAAGAATGATATTGCTAGAACCTGATAAAGACTTGTAATAGTGCAAGGGACTGATGGTTGCTGACTCCATGGGAAGAACAGTTCAGTGGATTCTGTCAGGACTGCAGAGTCAGAAATACTCATATTTCATATTCATACTCATATTTCAGTCCTGCCTCTGGGATCCTACTCACTTCTCACATGGTCTCAGTTTTCAAAGGCAGACACTCCCTGTGGGTGCCCAGGCTGAGTTATGTGGGGGTCCAGTTGTGATACTATTCACCTGTACTATTTTATTACAGCTTCACTGGAGGAATAGAAATCTAGTTGACATTTCAAAAAGTCTCATTTGGGATGACTCAGGAATTACTTTTATTAATTTCATGGGGTTTAAAATTCTGTCTTAGAAATTAATCCTTATCAAATCTGAATCGAGATCTCTGTTGCTGAACTGAGGCACATCTTTAGTGTGTTGCAATGAGTGAGTTCCTTCTTGAAAGACCTGGTAGTGAGACAGATTCTACAGCATGATCAGGGAAAAAATGCTGACTCAGCAACGCCAGGATTTAGAGCAGCAGGACCCTCCAAATTGGGGAGGCTGGGGTTTAGATTAGACTACAACAACATATGGAGACGTCCTGTGTTCTACCTCATAATTTATCTCATTATTCCTGAACTGTTGGCATCACTCACTATCATGTCATGCCCCTGCATAACACTAGCAATAAGTAAAAAATATTTGGAGAGGAATTCCTCTCGTTCCTCTTGTTTTCCTCTTCTTTGTTTCTTATCTAAAAAGGAGTGTGAGGCATGATTTTGAATATTGGCAGTACAAGGGCTGGTTTTTATGGTCAACTCGAATCCAGGGGAAAACATCTCTGCATATTGAGTTGAGAGGAGTGTAAAACTTCATCTCACCAAACTTTGTGGATGATTAGCTCAGCTGCTTTCTTAAGGAATGGTGAGAAACAGATCCTTTTAAAGGAAGATTTGGCTCATTCTGAATTGTCTGGTGTCAGGTAAGTATCAAGGTTTAGAACAAGTGTTTCTATCCATTCCCAAAAATGGAGAAGTCTGAGATGATTATAAAGAGTCTTGTCTGAACAGAGGTGACTTGGAGCAGCCAGAGGAGGTGGCTCTATCCATTCAGAAGGATGCTGCATATGATAAGGACAAGGGTGAAGGAAAGGAGAAGTGCTGGTTTGGTCCTCCTCAGGCCTGAGGATTTGGGTCCACATATAAATTTTTTTCCTGAGATCAGAGATACAGAAGCTGTGAGGTCAATTGGAAATAAGATACTTCACAGTCTGTCAGAAGAGAAAGAAATCCCTCCCAGTGTAGGCGTAGCTGGATATTTCTAGTTTTTGCTAAAATCACTATCATCGTTTTTGCCTTACATCACTAACCTTTTTTCTTTTGACACAGGGCAAGAATGGAGTACCTGGATCTGCAGGAGAACCTGGCCCAGCTGGCATCCCAGTAAGTACCACAAAGGGAAACTTGTGCAGCCAGGAGAGGTGACTGATGAAGTGTAGGTGGAGTGGATTATGTGTAGCTGGTTACCATCCCTGAGGTTTCCATGTCTGAAGATGGGTGATCTGAAAATCACTGGCTGGCCACAACTTTGAAGGGAGTTTGGCTATGTTCCTAGAATTGAGATGCTAGCTGGGTCATCACTTTTCCCAGTGAAAGTTAAGTGTTCACAGCAAATGGAAATGATTGATTGCCTAGCATGGGAAAAAGATTGGCATGCCTCATCTTCACCAGTAGATTTAATTTTGCCAAGCAGAGAGCGTGCAGCCAGCAGAGAGTTGTCACAAGGAAGGAGAGGGCCTCGGGGAGTTGGCAGGCTGCCATTGAGGAATAGTGGCAGCAGAAAAATCCTCACAGGCACTTGAGGGAAGAGCAGACAGCGGGCAGTAAACCAGGATCAGGAAGCATAATGAAACTCCCCTGCGGCCATCCTGTGGGGAAGAACAGCTTGGAAATGAAGAGCTGTTAGAAGGACAGTGAAGAGCTGGTGATTTGGCTGGTTTTTTGTGTTTTTTCCTCTGTTTTGCTGCTGAAAATCATCCAGAATTCAGCAAATCCATGCAAATATTCCCTGTGCCCAGTAGCATCTATCGCAATACAGGACTCCTCCCTTTCTTTGCCCATGAAGACAGTAAAGCTTTGCTGGACAGCAAAACGAAGGCAGAGCAGGAGGAATGAGAAAAGCTGCAGCAGGACTTCACTCTTTGTGACCCTTGCAAAGTCATAAAGCCACCCCAGCCTCGCCACAGACTTGGCCCTGATCAAGCATCTGCAGAGATGTGTCAGAGAAGCAAATACCACCTTTCTGTGTGGGGAGGTTGGACAGGGTGGTGCAGTCTGACAGTTTTTCTGCATCAAAAAATAAGTGCCATAGGTTCTTTGTACTTGACGTAAGCTCTTCTTACCTTCCTGGGACTGTTGCCATTGCTTCTTGCCCCATAGATCCTTGCTCTTGCCTTTTCAAATTTCTTTTCTTCTTTTCTTACACCCACCCTTGTTCCCAATTCCTGTCACTGCTTTTTTACCTTCTGGGTCTTTATCAGGTCACTGTGGCTTTGGGATGCCTTGTGAATGCCAAGTGGGGATTATTATTTTAATCATCATAATGTTATCACAGTACCTATATTGTGTGACCCAGGGACTCACCGGGCAGCTTCCTGCACAAACAGCACCACAGCAGCCTTTGCTCCAGAGGATTTTGAGTCCAAAAATAACACAGGAGATTGAAAAGGGATAAAGTCAGATGGATGAGGAAGGGGAAACAATGAGACAGTGTTGGTCAGCAGAACAGACAGTCATCTCATCATTATCTTTCTCTGTCATTAAAATGAATCCTCTCCTTCTCATAAAGGTTATTATGGGAAGTGTCTCCTTGTGCTGTACATAAATCCATTTATTTTGAAATGCACTAATTTCCTTCACAGTGTGGTGTGACAAGCCAATATTTTATATTTCTATTTTGAAAAAAAGGAAGGTGAGGAAGGTTATCATGGCAATAAGGATGGGTTTTTTTTCCACATTCACCATTGCTGACTTGTAATCACAAGGTAAAACCTGCCAGGAGCCTTCTCCTTTTGCATTTGCTGTTTGCCAATGCCCATCACAATTCACACTTGCTCATGCTTAAGCCCACACACAGCAACACAGTTCAGCCCCTGAAGTCTCCAAGGCAAGTTGCACACCCCAAATCCATGTGTTTTGTGCCTGTCAGGCTCATTGGTGCTCACTTTGCCTGAGTTCTATTCTAAGAAGAAAAAGGGCTATGTTCTGAACAAAAGGAAAAAAAAAAAGTAAGGGACAAAGTTCTGAAACTGAAGGTTAAACTAAGAGTTAAAACCACATCAGAAGTGCATATGAAACATTTCTGTTTCATGAACTGTCATTTCAACTGCCCTGATCTGCTAGAGAAAAGGGATAGCTTGACAGACTATCACAAGAGGTAAGTGGAAGACAGATATTTTATAAATCGAACCTGGAAATAAAGGCAAAGGAGAAGCCCTGTAGCTGACTGTTGGCTGTATTCTTGGATTTGAGCAGTGTGACCACCTGCACTGTTTACCTGTCATCACCCATCACAGCATTTCCATCTCAACACCCCTTATAAACAATGTGACACTGCAACAACCATGCAACACACCTCCTGCCCCTCACATAGTTGTCCCTTCCTTTTTATCTTCTCCCAGGGACCCTGCGTAGCTTATTATAAGGAAATCACAGTGCCTGCAACCTGCTTTTCTAAAATACTTTGTTCTTCCTTGTCAGTTTTGGGAGTCCTGCTGCTAAACTAAAATTTCCCAATTCCAGTATATCTCTAAATGAATGCTCTGGGAAAGAGGTGTTGGGGAAAGTTCTGCAAGTGTCTGTCTTATTTCTGTCCTAAGGGTCCCAAAGGAAATAAAGGAGAAACGGGCAGCCCAGGACTCCCTGGCTTTATAGGACCCAGAGGACCACCTGTAAGTATGTCTGGGGATGGATTAGATCCTCTCTTTACCTGTTTTTGAATGTTAGACAGGAAAATGGGACATGGCCATGTTCAGTTAGGTAAAGAAAAAAAAAAGCATAAGCAGGAGAGCTGACAAATCAGAAGCCATATAATTTTGTTCCCAAAGGAAACTGGACTGGAAAAATAGAATTTTTCATATGGGTGAACAACCACAATTTCATATATGGAGCTGGTACCTGCCAGTCAGCCCTGATAATGTGTACATTAATCAGACTGCTTCAATAGTCTTCCTAATACAGACATGGGGTATTTAAGTTCTCAGACTACACCTCTGCAGGAACTTTAGATGGACTAAATAGGGAAATTGTGAGTGCTGATAATATTACAGGTATTTCTGATATTTGCTATTCTGAAGGAAATTTCTTTGTTGCCAGCAACAGAGGTACAGTGCAATTAATGCATTCGTATAACTCCCAAAGTGATCTTAAATAATAAATAATAAACCTATAATCATGATAATAGCACAGCCTCAAAATCCAATATCTTTAGTCTTTTCAAGGTGACTAAAAGATGATAAATTACACTAGAAGGATGGAAAAAGTGAATGCTAGGTATTTTTTTTATTATTTCTAGATTTGTTGTGACAAAAAATGAGATTTAAAAGATTTTTGTGTGTCTTTAGCAGAGCTGAATCTTCCACTGGATGGTTCTTTTTTCTTTCTGTACTTTTTAATATTTTGTTTTATAATTTGAAAGTGAGCTTTTGGATGAAAAGAGGAGAAAGAAATATTTCTAATTAATTTTAAGCAGCAAACCTGAGGCCATTTAAAACTGAAGTGCCCCTAAGGAAACTCAAGTGAATTTAATGCAGCCTAATTTGAATCACACAACTCTGATTAGTTCCATTCCTCATGGATCCATGAATGGATGCTAACACAGCTGAAGATGTTATGTTTCCAGGAGAACATACCACCTGTATGCATGTTATAGATATAATCATGTATGTTGGCTGCAAACAGATTTAGCAAGATTATTTTTTCTATACATGATATGGGAAAGTGGCCAGAATTTCAGCAACAGCTAGTTTAATGTTCATTTTGCTTTATCTGCAGTTCAGGACAGCAGTCATATTTCTTCCCATTGAAATACTAAAATGGAAACTGTATTGTCTAATTATCACATTATAAATGCAAAGAAAATAATTGACATAGATATATATAAATAATTCTACGAGAGTGCTTATTCAAACTATGATTATTTAATATGGTTCTGAAAGACAGGTGAGCACTTTGGCTTAAAATTCCCTTATCCTCTCTATGTGTTTTTCCAGCTGGTGTAATACAAGATGGTACTTCAACCTACAAAATGCACTTCATTTACATCTTCAGACACTTATGGGTATAATACTGGTGCTCCTTAAGTTAAATAAGACTATATAAAGTGTATGAAGCTTTGAGAAATGTTGGTAAGAAAAAGGAAAAAAAATATTGAAAGCAGGAACACATTTTCAGTGAAACATCTGCCCTCAGCTGGTTTGTTAGAAATTACTTCCTGTTATTTATGTTTACATGGGATGCAAATCCACCAAAAAATGCTTTCCAAATAGTAGGATGTGTCTATCCAGAAATGGCCAATAGCAGTAGGATAAGGAAAAATCATGCAAAATTGCTACTGTGTAGAAGAAAACTTGTGTTATTAACACAAACCTAGACATGGTTATTAGGTGGAGTCTTTCTTCCAACTCCTCCAGTGTGATGCTAAATCCACTTTCTGTGTGTCTTAGGGAGAACCAGGAGAGAAAGGTCCTCCTGGAAAAGAGGTGAGTAAAACTCCCAGTTGTTTCAATATAGGACTGGTGTCATGGGGAAAAAATTATCAAAGGTGTTACCAGGATTCCAACAAATTGTTTTTCATTTTAATAGAATGGTTTGGGTTATAAGGGATCTTAAATATCATCTTTTTCCACCCACCCTGCCAGAGGCAGAGATATCTTGCACTAGACCAGGTTGCACAGCACCCAATTCAACCTGACCTTGAACCATTCCAGGGATGGGACATTCACAACTTCTCTGGACAACCTGCTCCAGTGCCTCACCACCCTCACAGTGAAAAATTTCTACCAAATACCACCCTCTCTGATTGTGAAGCCATTTCTTCTTGTCCCCCGACAAAAAAATTAATCCCCATTTTTCTTATAAACACCCTTTTAGTATTGGAAGGGACTCTAAGGTTCCCCCAGAACCTTCTCTCCTTCAGTCTGAACAATCCCAGCTCTCTCAGTCTGAATCCACAGCAGAGATGCTCCAGAACTCTGAGCATCTTTGTGGCCTCATCTGAACTTGCTCCAACAGGTTCATGTCCTTGCTTACATTCTGGCACCAGAACTAGACACAACACTCTAGGTGGGGTCTCACCAAAGGGGAGTGGAGGAGAAGAGTCACCTCCCTCAACCTACTAGTCATGGGGGTTTTATGTTTGTTTGATTGTTTGTTTGATTTTTTGTTTTGTTTTTTCCGTTTCTTTGTTTGTTTTTTTCTTTTTTTTTTATTGTTTTGTTTTGGTTTGGTTTTTTTTTGTTTTCTCTTTTAATGTTGATAACTGAGAGCAAAAGGGAAAGCTGTCAGGAAACTGTGGGGTTGTCATGGAAATAAATTTTCCTGGGGTCACAGGAATCATTACAAAGGCATATTTCATTAGTTACTCCTTTTACAGATGGTTCTTTTATATTTACCTTTATTTTGTTGCAGGGCACGCCAGGGAAACAGGGTGCAATTGGTTCCAAAGGAGAGAGGGTAAGTTGCAGAATATTCCTCGTTAATTCATTATGTTGAAATAAAAAGAACTATTTTGAGTTAGGGGCTGGAGGCAGAGGTCGTTCAAACCTGAAATCAGTGCTTCCCTGTCTCCCAGGTCTCTCTTTAATCATTCTCCATCACTAATAATTTGTGGATCATTTGTAGTACACCAGATTTTGTACTCAGCAACTTTGCCAGCTCAGCTGTGAGTGTTCCTCTGTGTTTGGAAATCAGAAGTTTGCCTCTTACTTTGTGCTGGTAATGTCCTTCTTTTCACTTAGGGCGAGCCTGGCATCAAAGGTGAAAAAGGCCCTCAAGGGGAAAAAGGTCCTCCAGGTGATCCCGGGATACCTGGTCATAAGGGCCACCCAGGACTGATGGGTCCCCACGGGCCTCCAGGAGACACTGGGCAAGTTGGACCTCCCGGTCCTCCAGGACAGCCAGGATTTCCAGGACCAAGGGTAAGATTGCCAGAGAAAGGCTCTGTACAGTAATTTTCCTGCCACAGGAATCAGAAAAGTGCCTCAGAGTACATTGAGGCTGACTGAAACTGGAGCAGGAGTGTTATAATGGGGAGGTTGTGCTTTTAGCTCCTGATACCCATAAAGGGGAGCTGTAGCACATCTCAGGGAATCATGGAATCACAGAATGGTTTGGGTTAGAAGAAACCTTAAAGACCATCTAGTTCCAGCCCCCTGCCATGGACAGGAGCACTTTCTGCTAGACCAGGTTGCTCCTAGCTCTGTCCAACCTGGCCTTGGACACTTCCATGGATGGAAATTGGGAAAGGCTTGTGGGGGTGTTGACTTGCACTTCAGGGGAGCTAAATAATCCAGACTCATAGTCAGTGTGGCCAGTTGCTGACACCTTTTACCCCTAAATGCCTAAATCAGGTCCTGTAATGGTGGCCATGATGTCTAAAAAAGATTCTTTCTATAAGGGCAGTAATGTGTACCACTTCATACAAAGGACTAACACCTTCCTCTCCTGCTGGTTGTTATGAGAGACAAAATGCTGAGCTGTGGAAAGGTCACTTCTCTATTCCTGGAAATCCTGTAGTCAGCTCATCAGAATTCATCAAATACTATTTTTGTTTAATATTCTCCTTCTTTTTTATTTTTTTTCCCCTCCCCACTGTTGGGAAACAATCTCACTTCTGAGAATGCCTGTGAGTCGTTTATGTTGCAGAATGAGAAAAACTACCAACAGCAGAGAAGCCACTGTGCCCATCCTGAGGATGAATTGGAGATCATCTCAGAGGAGAATAAACAGAGAATAATCTCTCTTGTAAAAACTGACTAAATTTTAGACAAAGCATTTCTTTGTGTGTGAAATCAAGTAATGATTACGGAAATCTAATTTAACTAATAAGGCTAAAATTTGAAAAGATAATTTGTAAGCCTTAATTTAAAGTATGTTCCACAATCATGTTTACTTAATGGGATATATACTGACAGCCATCAAAAATGCTTAGTACTTCATGACAAAATTGTTTGTCACCAGCGACACATCTTTTTCTCATGCAAAATTTGTGTCAGGAAGGAGGCAGCAAATAGACCAACTTTGTACTTATCAGCAATGCTGTTGATTAAAAGTGAAATGCCACTTAGCTATTTAATAAAATCTCTTTTTTTAAATGAAGAATAACATCTGATTCAGAAGAGCTCACTAGGTTTTCATAAATATAGAGGACACAAATTGCATCCTTGTATGTTAAAAGAATAAGTGTGAGGGAAAAGCAACACTTTTGGAAGCAGCTGATACACAAAAGAATGCAGTCTTTAGGTTGATCAGAAGTATTTTTAAAACTGACAGAAATGCAAAGAAAATTTTAGCCAAAAAAAAAAGTGTACTTCAAGTGGAACTTCTCACTTTCTGATTTATAAAAGAAAATATTTGATCTTGCTGCTTGAAAATGGTTTCCAGTTTAAATGTAGCTAGAATTTTCTTTTGAGTTTTTGCAAATGCAAAACTACCCTAAAACCTTTTCTTTAAAAATTATTTACTTGGAAAGCCACAATCTAAAAAATTCTTCCACCTATCAAAAATGCTTTCATAAGTTTTTTAGATGCATCATCCGGAGCTGTTGTTCACATTACTTTGAGTTTTCACAGCTATTACAGTGGTACAATAACAACAGCACAAAAGAACTAAGAGAAAGGATGAAAGATACTGTGCCTTGGGGGCTGGGTACAGGGCCAAGGCCAGGCAGTCACATCCCCTGTCTTCCTTCAACAGCCTGAAATCAAGCAAAAACTTGTACTGGTTTGGAAGAATAATGCATATGCATAAACTGGCTTCTGTTTCCTGAGATAAGGCTTGTTGGCAAGGAATGCATCCAATATGACTGTTTTTAGCAAGTCCAGATAGCCAGCATTAGAACCTTTGGGGCACATGTACATCTCTCTGTAAGGAAACGTGCCATGATGAAAAAATCATGGTATCTCCACTGTGATCTGGTAGGGCAGAGATGTCTCCTGATGTGATTTCTACAGCTTTTCCTATGAATGCATAGGGAGAAAACTTTCTTAAAGATGGAAATAGGAACAGTGCTGCAACCAGTGCCCTCAGACCAGACTCCCTGCTTAAACCACTGAGCCCATGGTTTGGCAGCAGGGTGGAAACTGTAATGCTGAGGCCCAACGAGCATTTCTCAGCTCCTAATGCAGCCTGGGGGACACACGCCCCAGTGCAGCCCGGGCCTAAAGTCACTTCTTGTGGGATTCGACAAGGCAGCGCTGCCATCCTTCCCCAGCTGGCTCTCACTGACCAGGCTGTCTTGTTCTTGGCTAGGGGGTGATGGACTGGGGCCAGCAGCAGGACCTACATTTGGACAATGGTTGCCTCAGGGTGATCAGTCATCTTTGGGGATCTGCCTGATGCTGGCCCTGGGCTCACTCCTCTGGCTGCCCCCTGAGGCAGCTGAAGGAGAAAAGGCGGCGCAGAGCCCGCCGGGCTGTCTTGGCCATGGAGCGCCATGGCCGTGGGGCCGGGGTCTGCGGGACGGCTGCGCTGCCAGCGGGGCCAGCAGGAACACTGGGTGCCAGGGCCTGGGCAGGCACTGGGCAAGCCCCTGCCAAAGCCCCAGTCCCACAGGGCTTTTCCTGGGGAGGGGCAGCCTGGGCACGGCCACCCTGCATGTCTGCTAAGCACAAACCACAGCCTTATTATTTGTGTCATTGGGCAGTGCCTTGTCACAAGGATCAATGTCCAGTAGAGAAGCTGGTGGCTCTGCTTCTTCATCTTGCAGTGTGAAAGAAAGCATGCTTCTGTCTCGCTGTTCCCCTCTTCTACAGTGTCTCAGTCAGGGAGCTCTTCTTCCTCCGACATTGTCAGTAGCTGGTCTATCCGAGCATCCTGGACGGAGCGTCCTTGTTGTTAAGGAGAGGCCACAGCTCTTCAAATGGATCAGGATGCATGAGCTGTGAGTGGTGTTCAGTCTCTCCTGCACAGTCTTTGGTTCAGCTGCAAATGCTGTGCAGCACCAAGGGGCTTTCTTGATCCTGGGAAGAGAGGATGTCCTCCTCCAACTTCAGCTCCTCTGCCTCAATACTCAGAAGTTGCACTGAAGCATCCTTGACCCTTGCCGAGGCTGCTCTTGGCATTTCAGGCCTGAGCTGCCACGGAGATGTCACTGTCAATGGAGGGCCGTGGAGAGGCGACAAGTCTGATACGGACAGTCTTGCTGGCCGTGTGACTGTGCTGCTGTAGGGCAGTGAATGCCCACCCTCCAGGCTGGCCTCTTGTCTTCCAAGTCCTGAGGACTTCCAAGGTCTCCATGAGGTGTCTTTTCTGGGAACCAGTCTGTCCCTGTGGAGGGGAGTGATGGTCACCCATGTGACCTCTGCTGCTGCCTGTGGCAGCCTCTGGGGCTCCTGTGGAAAGCAGGAGGAGGCGTGGGATGGAGGTGGCTGTGGGGGCATGGTGTCCCTCCGCATGGTGGCAAGCCCAGGCCTGGCCCCAAGGCAGGTGCTGACCATTGCAGCCAGGCTGGGCTGGGTTCCCAGCTGTGCTTGCTGTCTCTGGGGCATTCCTTCACGCAGGCCGGCCTAGCACAGGCTCCTCCCCAGAACAAGGCCTGGTGCCAGGCCTGGCTGGCTGTGTCTGCCCCCAGCTCTCCCCCAGGTCCCACTGCAGCCTCTCCCTCCATCCCCATCCCTGACCTGTCGCTGCTTGGACAGCAGCGGCTGCCCTTCACGGGAATGACAGTGGGCGTTCGCCTCCTGTCTCTTCGACATTTTGGCAGTGCTCTGACGAACACTGGCCAAGGGCACCCGCGAGAGCTGCTTCCTCCTGAGGAGCTGCTGCCTCGTGAGAGAGCTGCTGCCTCCTCAGAGAACTGCTCTCCTGGGAGTGCCAACGTGAGGGGTTTGGCCCTATAAGAGCCCTCTGGGTCACTGCAGGGCCCCGTGTCACAATGGCCTCTAAGCACGATGCAACCACGGGTCACAAAAGCCTGGTGGGCACGGCCACCCCTTGTCACGGAGAGACATGGAGACCCCCTTGGTCACAAAGGCCTTTTTTTGGCCTTTGGCCCTCAACTTTACCTATGCCTGTTCCTTTCCCAATGGCCTACAGCTCTCTCTTTTTTCACCTTCTGTGTTCCTCTCCTAAACATCCCCAAAGAAGCCGTGTGCCCTGAACTGCTTCTCCCACCCAGCCCACCATGTATCCCACCCCTTGGCCCCCTGTAATTTAGAAAGATAATCAGGAAGTCAAAAGCTCTGTTAGCACTTCATCTGGCCACTACTGTAAAAGAAAATTAAAAGTGTTTGTTTACAAAGATTAACAACAAAGGAGTTACAAGGAAAATCTCCATTCTCTATTGGGTATGTGTGGTGTGTATTTTGGGTACCAAGGATGAGGTAAAGGCAGAGGTACTGAATGCCTCCTTTGACTCAGTTATTGACAGTCAGATCAATTCTCCAGAGGACAAGCAGTCCCCTGAGCCAGCAGACAAGGACAGGGAGGAGACCAGGGCCCCTGAAATCCATGAAGAAATTATTAGTGACCTGCAGAGCCACTGAGACACTGACAAGTCTGTGGCACTGGCCAGGAGTCCCCCAAGGGTGCTCAAGGAGCTGGTGGAAGAGCTCGCTAAGCAGCTCTCTGTCCTTCATTATCATTCCTGGCCAGTCAGGATATCCGAGATGACTGGAGGTGCCAATGTGACACCCATGCCCAAACATGGCCGCAGGGAAGATGAAGGGAACTGCAGGCCTGTCAGCCTGACCTCGGGGCCCAGCAAGGCTCTGGAGCAGATCATGGTGAGGGGGATCAGATGGCCCATAGAAGAGAGCTGCGGAATCAGGCCCTGGCAGTGTGGGTTTAGGAAAGGCAGGTCCTGCCTGATCAAAGTGATGTCCTTTGAGGTGTGGGTGACTCGCTGCAGGGCTGAGGGAAAAGCGGTGGATGGAATCTCCCTGGAGTTGAGCCAAGCCTTTGACTCCATCTCCCACAGCACAGTCCCGGAAAATTCCTCAGCCCAGGGCTTGTGGAGGGGCACTCATTGCTGGGTAAAGAATTGTCAGGATGGATGGGCACAGAGAGTGGTGGGGAATGGCACTGCATGCAGTTGGTGTCCGTTCAGTGTCCATCCTGCTGATGTGGCCAAGGACATTGAGGGTACCTTCAGTAGTAAATTTGTGATGACACCAACTGGGGTGGGAGTGTTGATGTGCTAGAGGGTAAGGAGGATCTCCAGGTGGATGTGGACAGGGTGGATGGATGGTGAGAGGCCAGCAGGATGAGATTAAAGGAGACTATGGACTGTATCCTGCCCTCGTGCCCTCGAGCCCTGCAGTGCTCCAGGCTGGAGGCAGAGTGGCTGGAAAGCTGCCCAGAGGGAAAGGCCCTGGGGGTGCCTTGGCTGACAGCAGCCAAATGTGAGCAGGTGTGTGCCCAGGTGGGCAAGGAGGCCAGTGGCATTCTGGCCTTCTGTGTCAGCAGTAGTGTGGCAGGACCTGGATGGTGATTGTACCTCTGTGCTGGGCACCTTATATTCTGTGTCCAGTTCTGGGCCTCTCAGTTCAGGAAGGACATTAAGGTTGTGGAGCAGTTACAGAGAAGGGAACAGAGATGGTGAAAAGTCTGGAGCCCAACTCCTGTGAAGACTGAGGATGGTGGTGTTGCTCAGGTTGGAGAAAGGGAGGCTCAGGGGAAATGTTCTTGCTCTATAACTGCCTAAGAGGAGGACTTACCCACATGGGGTTCGGTCTCTTCTCTTAGACAGCTACTGATAGGACAAGAGGATATAGTCTTAAACTATGCCAATGAGGTTTGTTTTGGACACTACAAATAATTTCTTCACAGAAGGGATAATTAGATACTGGAATGGGCTGCCCAGGGAAGTGGTGGATGTCACTGTCCCTGGGGATGTTTAAGGAAAGACTGGATGTGTCACTCAGTGCCATGGTTTACTTGACATAGTGGTGTTCAGTCAAAGGCTGGACTTCATGATCTCAGAGGTCTTTTCCAGCCCAATTGATTCTGTGATTGTTATGAGTCTCTTTACACTGCTCTTTTAGGCAGACTCTGAAGCCCTCTGTGGCCTGCTGAGCCCTTTGTGGAGGGCTTAGTTTGCACATCATAGAACCACTGAGTGTTTTGGGTTGAAGGGATCATAATTATCCTCTAGTTACAACCACCCACCCATCATAAGCAGGGATGCCACCCTCTAGATGAAGGTGCTCCAAAGCCCATTCAACTTGCCTTGGACACTTCCAGGGGTGGTGCATCTGCAGTTTCTCAGGGCAACCCATTCCAGTGTCTCACCACCCTCCCAGTAAAGAATTTCTTCCTAATATCTAATCTAAATCTTTCTTCTTTTAGTTTAAAACTGTTCCCCCTTGTCTTATAACTATCTGATCCCTTGACTGTGGTTATCTAGTCTCATCACTATGATTCTGACTCTTTAGGGAGAACCCCCATCTCTAGAGACTTTGAGGAGACTCATCCAAGACGAGTTATCCAAGCAGCTAGATGGTAAGCAATCAGTACCAAGAAGCCAAAAGGTGGATCTGAGAGTATGAAAGATGCTTTGCATAGCTGTGCTGGCACCTGAACCTCTCCTGGAAGGTAGTATTGCAGCAAGCTTGCTTGGAAGATGTGTGAAATGAAACGTGCTTTACAGTTCCCCAGCAATAGCAGAGAAAGTAATCAGAGTAGATTGTAAATTTTCTTTTGAGGTCCCAGCTGGAGAAGAAATGTTCTTGATTTTTGCCTGTGACTTTTGATACTCATCAGTTTAAGAAGAGAGGCTGGAGGGGATATAGGCTGCTGTTTCTCTCAAAGTATGTGAATTGCAGACCACTACTGATCCCATTGACAGTGAGATGCAGAGCTGTAGTCCTTGTCTCACAGCTCTTGACCCTGCTGGTACACAGCTGCAGGCATTTTGTTCTAAAGATCACAGGTGAATGGGGTGATTATTTGACAGATTTTATTTACACACTCTCAGTCTTCAATATATCCACACCAGTCTGAAAGCATTTAAGATCAATGAAAAGAAGATAGAACACTCTTCTCCCTCTGTTCTGTAGGATGTTTATGTGATGCTGAGTGTTTTATGAGCTCTCAAGGTTGTCATGGTGTAACCCCAGCCATCAGCCAAGGCCCACTCAGCTGCTCACTCACCCCCCCACCTGCAGGATCAGGGAGAATCAGAAGAGTAAAAACTGGAAAACTCATGAGTTGAGATAAAGACAGTTTAATAGGGAAAGCAAAAGCTGCACCCAGAAGCAAAACAAAGCAAGGAATTAATTCCCTGCTTCCTATGGGCAGGCAGGTGTTCTGCCATCTCCAGGAGAGCAGGGCTCTATCACAGGTAATGGTTACATGGGAATAAAAACACCATCACTGCAAATGTCCCCCCTTCCTCCTTCCTCCCCTCACTTTATATACTGAGCATGATGTCACATGGTCTGGAATATCCCTTTGGTCAGTTTGGGTCACCTGTTCTGGCTGTGTCTCCTCCCAACTTCCCCTGCTCCCCCAATTTCCTCCCCAGTGTGGCTGTATGAAAAGCAGAAAAGGCCTTGGGTCTGTGTAGGCCCTGCTCAGCAATAACAAAAACATCTCTGTATTATCAGCACAAATCCAAAACACAGCCCCATACCAGCCACTGGGAAGAAAATTAACTCCACTCCAGCCAAAACCAGCATGTTTGTTCAGGGTCTTGGCACTGAAATGGCAGGCAGCATGTGCCTGCCTGGAACAGTCTGGAGCTAAAAAAGCTTTCTCCCTGCAGACCAGCCATGTAGCATCTCTGTGTAACAGAAGCTGTAGGAAAAGGCTCTCCTTTTCAGAGCAGCAATGGTCCCAGTTTAATAGAGATCCACCATCTGCACAACTAAAGGAAGGGACATTTCAGATTCTTGGAGAACAAGGAGTAGAAGATGGATGACAGAAAAGTTTACGATAAAGTATGAAATTTAGGAGAAATTTAAGGCTACCAAGAAATGACATTTAAGTAATTTAGAGAGGATCAGGGAGTCACAATTATGGGGGGACAAAAAAGGAGTGGCCCTGGAAAATTGATCTGTGATGGACAGTACTTGGACTTTACTGGGCCCCTGGTTCTGGCTCTCCATCTCTTGGAGCATAGTCCTTCTAGTCTAACAAACCCATTTCTCTTTCTTCACAGCAAAGTTACCCTATATCCTGGCTCAGATACAGCCTGCACAGGTAAAAGCATACCATGGCAGACCAGGACCTCCTGGTCCCCCTGGGAAGGAAGGACTCCCAGGAAGAACTGGCCCTCCAGGAGAGCCTGGCCGGCCTGGACAGACTGGGTCTGAAGGGCCACCTGGACCAATTGGTCCCAAAGGTAAGTGAAATTTGGTGTATTGGGGCAGTCCAATAAAAAGGTGTCCACTCCACTTTGGCATCTACCTTTCCTTTTAGTAGCTTATAAATTGTCCTCAAAATGCAGGTGTTGAAAGCGACCTCAGTCTGTTGAACCAGAGGTGTTGAATATAAGCAGCAATTGCTGGTGTGTTCCATCTCTGGCAGAACTAGAATGGGGCATGTCTTCATTCCCATTTAATGTCCCCTCTCAGAGGATTGGCCACAATTAGGAACTGTTTTTACCAAATATATTGGCTTCAGTGTGGGTGAAAGACCTATAGTAGTCTTTAGTTCTATAGACCATGCTCATCAGCTCTTTTTTTTTTTTTCCTCTCTACAGGAGAAAGAGGAACAAAGGGTGAGAAAGGGGACACTGGCATTGGCCAACGAGGGGAAATGGGTCCTCCAGGAATTCCAGGTGTGTTATTCAGAACACCCCACAAAACACATCACTGAAAACTACTACCAGGATACAGGTCTCTGCTGTACTAGAGAGATGGTCAGGATGACAGAAAAACAACATAAAGGATTTTTGTAGGATATGGCCCAAAGGGAAGAGCTACATCACTAACATCATATCTAGCCACCTTTATTTCCTCAGCCTGATGAATGAGTACAATGAACCATCTCAATTACAGCTAAGTTAACTGACCTTTGGGTCAAATCTAAAGTGAAGCTTTAATTTTTAGATGCACTGTCAAGTGTTTTCTCTGTCCTTGGAAGAGTCAGGCAGCTTCAGATGTTATAAAAGGTCATATTGAACACCTGTGTCTTAGGGATACAGCTTCTGCTTTCCTGTTACTGACAAAGTAGCAGCAAATACAGTTTGTCCGCAGTCTGAAATCAGGAACGATTGATCAGTTTTGCCTTCACTGCTTTCTTGGGGAAGGAACTATGGGTAGCCCTCATAACCCAATGATCTGCATTTGGCAGACTGGCCTTGCATTGCTTTCAAATAACAGTGTGCCCACTATGCTCTGCACCAGTGAGTTAACTCTCCATGCTGGCTCTTGTCTCCATTTCCCATTCTCAGGTCCTCTCTGTGAGGTCTCTATGTCATTAGTTGTCTCATGCAGCTCCATGACTTCAGCATAGAAGATAGGAGACAGAGGAAGAGCAGCCATATGGGAGCTGAGCCAAGGTTACCATAGGGAGTAGAAATCTTTATTTCAGAGAAGACACCCTGTTTATATCCTTGAGATACATCCTAGCCAAATCCAAGCCTATGGAAGCTGCTGTCTGCATCCCAGTTTGGTAGCAAATCCATCTCCTATGACATTACACTACTGAGAACTGCATGCTGGAGGTGTCACTCTGGTGCCACTCACCAAGGGCATTTTGTTTCTGTTTCAGGCCTCCCAGGGGAGCCTGGTTATGCCAAAGACGGAATGCCAGGACCTCCTGGCCCTCAAGGTGAAGCTGGTGTGCCAGGTCTGGCAGGTCCCCAGGGACCCCCAGGAGCCAATGGACAGTGTGACCCCTCTCAGTGCGCTTACTATGCAAGCCTGGCTGCCCGGCCCTCCAATGTCAAGGGGCCATAGCGTGCAGGGAGCACCCCCAGACTTGTTTTGAAAACTTGAATTCCTCACACCTGCCAAGAGCTCTCCAATGTCTTCAGCTGTGTTTCTTTCGCGGGAGGCCTTCTAAAGCCAACAAATGCTGCCGGTCGGTCAGATTATTTTTATGAATTATAATTATTATTATTATCTTTGATGTGATATGTGAACTTATTTTTTTTGTTTTCTCTAACATCAGGGCATATTAAAATGCTAAAAATAAGTGGGTTTTTTTCCTCTTTTGAAAAGCATATAATAGCAATGCGTTGTATGACTGTTTATGCAAAACCATTCCAATGCCAAATTTTTTATCTGTTATCTGATTGATCCTTTCCAAAGCTTTATCCCTCACCCTTTCAACTAAAATCAAATCCTGCAGCCTGGGGCATTAACTGTGACACACAGGCACAGGACTGTTGGTGCTATTTGCCATCCACTTGGAGGGGTGGAAGATAAAGTCATACCAAAGCTGGAAAAGATATGTCCAGTGCATCCAACTCCCAATGGACAATTTTGAACAGCTAGTGTGTGCTTTCCAGAAGATCCCTGTTAAAATTAATATTCTTCTGCTGATAAATGAATCAATATTCTATAGGAGCTACTTTTTCATGGAGTCATGTGGGATTTCATAGTAAAGGCCTGAAGGGATGGCATAGAAGGTCTAAACCTCTCTGTACTGGAGAGTTTTATTCCAAGAAATGGAGCTTACTTACCTCTGTCAGGGAGATGCCTTTTCAAGGTTATCCTCTGTCAGGTCAAGGCTGCCAAATCCCCTGTGCACTGTCACACATGCACAGCTCCCTACCACTGCTTCACCCAAAAATCAGCCAGAGCAGCATAGAAAGTCCCCTGGTATTAACAACTCAGGAAGCCAACTGTGACCCAATTCAGTGTTTTCGTTGATCCATTATGACAATAACTTAGCAAGTTGTGTTACTTAGAGGGCTGTTGCTTAGTGCAGGTTGGTCTAGGAGGATGCTGGTCTTTGATGAAAGGATCAGAGCAAAGTGATGTTGAGAAATATGGGAGAAATTGTGTTTGAGGATGAAAGCAACAAGCCAGACAGTGGCCATTTCTCCCTATCAGCTAATTGCCAAAATCAACCTGAGAATTCAAAGACAAAGTAAAAAGGGGATGGAGTCTGAAAAGACCTTCACAATAGGTCATTTGTGAGCTTAACCCTCTGACCAAGCCGTGCTCACCCACTAAGTGCAGATCTGAGAAGTGATCAGGCCTCGGATATGTGCCAGCCAGCAAAGCAGCTGCATTTTCAAACCTCTTATGCACAAAGCAGTTTGTAGTGAGAGATGGGAGTAATGGACCTGACACAGGCACCAAGTGCTGAATGTGTTTGGGAATCTCATCTGCTCTTTTGGAGACAGAAAAGAGGCACCCTGTCCTGCTAACACATCCACCATATGGCATGGTGCTTCCAAACTGGCCAGCTGAAGCAGAAGCCACAGCTGTCAATAACCAGCCCAGAATCAGACCCTGAGGCTAAAGCCCAGAGATAAGCATTTGCCAGCCTTGAAGTCTTTTCTCATCCAGTAGCAGATAAAATTTGCCTCTGCATTACTGAAAAATGAAATTAAATAACAAGTACAAATGCCAGGGTTAAACAAAGTCTTTACTGTGTAGCTCTCAATGGTGCTATTTTTGCTATTTCCTATGCAAATAAACTCTTTGATTTGATTTTACTGTGTTTCTTGCTATGGAAAGACCAATCAAAGTGAAAATATGAAGTGAAAAGCTTGCCACTTTCAAGTAACTCTCGATGGTATATCTGTTACTGTGCTGCATCTTGGGTGCTGAATCTTGCTGGATTTTAGTATTAAGCAAACATGTTGATCACATATTTAACAGAAACATTTTTCTTATCCCATGCTGAGATTTCATCCCTCCAGTGGTGAGGCAGAACAGGGTCCCTGTTTGGGAGCATCTCCTAACATGGGATGAGATATTGTTTTGGGTAAATGTGGTGGTAATTGTAAGGGTGTTATGGAGGTCAAACACATTAACTGGGTCATGCAAATGTGACATTTAATTCCTGTCATGATGATGACTCCATTTCTACAGGCTCTCTCTCATCGTGTCTGATGTGCCATGCATGTCATAGAATTCAGTACATTCTAGTGCACCATGAGAAGGGATTAAACAAATTTCAGGGTCTTTAACTGGGTCTTTAACTCCTGTGAGGTCATAGAATCATAGAATAATTTGGGTTGGAAGAGAACTCTAAGGGTCATCTAATGCAATCCACAGTAGGTGAGACAGTGAAGTGGCATCCAGTTGAAGGAGATTAAAGGGCTTCTTTTGATAACCCTTTTCATTTGAACGTCTGTGGGAGCCATTTCCAAGAATCTGCATTAGGAACACAAAGGATACACTTGCATCTTTAATAGCAATAGAAAAATCTGCATGAATTAGACACAGATTTCATTTCTGAGCATTTTCCACCCCTAAAAGGGGATGCAGCCTAATTCCCTTTGCTCCAGCATATTCCCTAGCATATGGTTATCTGTTCAGTCTGTTCCCAGAGACACCCCAGACTGTCTCTGTGCCCTGAATTCAGTGGGTGCCATTTTCCTGCTTTTTCTTAAACCTTGTTTTCTCTCCACCCAGTTAAATTACATTTACCAGGCAGAATCTGTTGTTAGTGAGCAGGGTACAAGACATGAGCTGCAGACTCAGATCAAGACCTGTGCTTATACTCACCCAGATTTTAGTCATCAAAGGGAGGTTTCTATAGCTGCCACCTCTTACAGAAGCAAGCCCTACAGGAATGTGCCTGAAAGGACGCCTGCAATAACAGGTAAGAAAGGAAGGTGTATTTGGAGGATTTCAAAAACTGACACAGTTTTTGCTTCAGCCTGTTTGTATTTGCAGTCTTTGGAAAAGTGTCCTGAGATTACTTTCCAAAGTAGGTCTGCCATCTGGGAAGCCAGAAAACCTGCAAGTACAGTCCTAGGCATGGTCAGAAGCTGCCCTCCAGAAAATGCAGGTGCCTCTGTGCCTGAGCAGGTGACCGTGTGTGTATTGTCTGTCCAGCACTGTGCAAGGTCAGAACATGGGCAGGAGGTGGCAGGTAGGGCAGGGACAGTGCTGGTGGCTCTCTCCTAACCACCCCTGAGCAAGGGAAAGTTGTGGCTGTGGCATCTCAGTGTTCCTGTCTCTGCAATCAAGAGTGTGATAAATCACCATACAGTCTGTTCACTGAGTCTGAGGTTTAAACCTGGGAATAGGCTGATTTTCTGTTGGATTTTGTTTTGGCCCTGTGGCAATGTACTGCTAAAATTGCATTAGAGAGCCAGACAATATATTATTCAGATTTTTAAAAGGTACACATGGGATTTATGGCACCACTGTCAGTTGCTCTTTTTTTTCCTTTTTTCAAAAATCATGTGTAAATTACTGTAATTACAGCAAACAGACCATTATTTAATTCAATTTTTTGCCTGTCAAATAAACAAATTACAAAGATAGGACAAAGCAACAGGTTCATTTCGGGAAATATTTTAAATTTTTTGTGTTAAATTATTTAACAATTTCTACTTGTTTTTGAAACAGTTTTGAATAAGCTGCTTCTTGGAGGCTGTATCAAATGCCTGTAGGTTTTGATTTTTTTTTTTTTTCTTTCCAGAGAGATATAAATAAAATACTGTGGCAGCTAAGCCCAAACTCTGTGCTCTGACCACAGAACTGGATAGGAGATGAACATAGATTTTACATCCTGGGCAATTATTAAAAAAAAAAAAAAAAAAAGTTTAAAAACTATATTTAAAAAAAATAAAATAGAGTCTTCTGTTGGTTCAGTCTTTTAATGTGGAAACTGTCCAAACTCTGCCCTGTTAAAGATTGCATTTGACAGCTTCTGGAGCAGGACTTGGTGCCTAGGAATGGCTGGGTGTCATTATCCACAATATATGGGGCCAGGGACACTGACAGGGACTGGCAGGTATGATGTAGAACCTAGGGGAGCCTTTCCAGAGCTTCAGTGGCTGACCCCAGGGGAGAGCACATCAAATAATGAAAAATGTCTGTGTCTGGGTACCTCGATCCCATGCTCAGTCTCTCACTGTGGCATTCGGAGTCACAGAACATAGAACCTAGAATATCCATAGTTGGAAGGGATCCACAAGGATCATCAAAGTCCAACTGCTTGACTTTAAGGAGTCACGCTGTGGTACCTGCATTTTGGTGGCTCCAATGAGAGTTGTAGAGCCTGGAGATCCATTCAGTTTATCCTAAAGTATTCAGCTGCAGCACTCTGAGCAATGTTGCCTACATTAACTGCATCTCCACAGAAAAGAGATCTGGTAGCTGTCTTCATCTTCCACCATCAGTAACTCACATCCCTTCTGAGCTGGAGTGGGGATATCCATGTTACAGGTGATGGCAGGTTGGGTACTCTGTGACCAGCAGCCAGGCAGCTCAGGAGGAGAGGGGCAAGGTTAGGGCAGGAACTTGTACTGTCCTTGGGCAATGAAAACTTTCTTTAAATTACTGCACTAACTCAACAGTTACAGCATAGACTGAAAAAAAATCTACATTCAGCCTCTGTGAGCTGGAGCCCAGTGCAGATGAGGGTTAAGGTGGCTTCTCCATGGCATGGCAGGAAGAGCAGCATAGAGATGCAGCCAGTCTGGAGTTGAAGGCAGGCTCCTGCCCCAGTCTGCAGCCCTGGCAGGGGTGAGCATCCACCAGAGACCACCAAGAGTCCTCCTTGCTGCTGCTTGTGCAGAGCTGCTGGAGGAAGAGTCTCTTGATCAGCCACCCAGTTGCCTCCTACATAGTAAATTTGGTAGCTGAATCCCTTAGGGCAATATGGGTCCATCAGGGTTTGGATTTTTCTTTCAACACCTTTGTAAATGGTGAAGTTGAATCAAGAAAAAGCCTGCTTAATTTTCTTGATTTGTTTTAAACCTGGAAGTCGTATACATAATAGATTCTTGTCTTCTGACTTGTGAAATGGAAACAACTGCTTAGAAAAGCATGAAGATGTGATGAAGAGGAGACTGCTTTTGATAGTTGCTTTACAAAGCAGATTTTTATTGTAAGGGTTAACATATAAATATCTTGCAGGGCTTGGCTCCACAATATTGATGCTGGCAACGTTGTTGAAGTTTGTCTGAACTGAGGATGAGACCATCCTGCTGGGTTTTTAGATTATGTGTTGAAAATGTAGGCTCTTTCTTGCTACTTTACATTTTGTGACATAAACTTTATGTAGAAAGCACAAGGGGACAATTAGAAACATTAATCATACTCCCAATATTCCTATCAGCCTCAGGAAGAAGGATATCCTGCAAGATGGAGCAGAGAAGAACCTGCCATGTTCATAAAGGAAAACACAAGGTCAAACTCCAGGTTTGAAAAAGTGCAGCAAGAGAACAGTGCCAAAAACCACAGAAACTTCTTTCTGACCATAGCTTTGTCTCTGCACGACATGCTGTCTGAAAGACTCGGGTTTGGATTTGAAGAGAAAAGCATGTTCAAACAGAAGGCAGCACATGCAGCAATTTGGTTTATTTCACAGGACAGATGTATTTGACAATGTGTTCTTAGAGACACATTTTTCCCCTTAGCAATGTGGGGGATGGATTTCACCCAAGTCTGTAATTATTGTCAGTGCAATAACTTCTTCAGCACCTTTTTGATGGGAGCTGAGTCTTATTTTTATAGTTATTTGTGAGGAGTGTTGGAAAGCAATCTTCCTCTGCAAGTGAAAAATCTAATTTTTCTTTGGCTGCTGCATTTGTGTCTGATGTACAGATATTTCTAAGTTATTGTACCCATTTATGCTTATGAAAAATTATTAGACTCTCTCAAGTTCTTTTACATTAATCTTTTTCTGGAAGGTTTCAAGGCCAGGTTGGATGGGGACCTGAGCAATCTGGTCTAGTGGATGGCATCCCTACTCATGGCAAAGGGGTTGGTACTAGATGATATTTAAGGCCTCTTCCAACCCAAAGAATTCTATGATTCTGTCCCAGGAGCCTAAAATGCCTAAGCAGCCTCCCAGGCAAGTGATATGGTTTTCTCTTACAGATGCTGAAAATTTATCTGGGAGAGATCCAGGGCTTGATTTCAATATGATTATGGCATTTGCACTCTGAATCCAAGTCAAGGGCGACAGCTGGTATATGCCTGGACTTAAAATGTGTATGTCAGGGTGAAAACCAATTAAAAAGCACTAGAATCTAGAATGTAAGAGAGAGAGTTGAACAAGAATCCCCAAATCCTCTTGCCAGCATTGTCTGAATAGACAGCTACTACCACTCACCCCCCATCTCTGCAGCCACACACTCCTCTGGTACTGGAACACAGGTTCCAGCAAATTCAGGACCATCCTGTCCTGAGATGATCAGAACTGAGAAGGCTGGGAAAACAAAGCTGACATGCAAGACCTGACCTTCACAAGAGCTGACCTGGTAGACCTGCTTAGGCTACACCTCTAACACATTCTTCTACCTCTAATAGTCTGTGGGGTGCTGTGGAGACCTCTCTCCTTGAGAAGCATTTGGAATGGCTGTCCTGAGCAGTTTTTTAGCTGAAAGGCTTAAGGATTAGAGGGTGCAGTAAAAGAGGTTGGCTTTCTCAGCCTGATGCTTCAAACCCACAATTTTCTCCTTCCAGAAAAATGCCCTGCTCTCTACATCACATGCTGTGCTGAGTGGCTTGGGATAAACCTGGCATTTTACCCATCTACAAAACCTTTGACAGCAAGGAATAAAAATTTGCTTTTAAAAATGCCAGAGCGTTTTTGTGCTGCCAGTGCAACACAAGAAAAATGGTATCTCCATGGTGTAGGGGTTCACACACCTAGCAGGAGGGAGGAGGACCTCCAGGATTCAAAACTGAACCTTCATTGTGTTTGCCAAATGTTAAAGGCACAAACTGACCTGAGGACAAGATATGTTCATGGTTCCCAGTTCCCAGGCCACCAGCTGTTACTGTCTTCTTCTTGTCCCATTTACCATGTTCTTGTCCCATTTACCATGTGCCTTATCTACTCTGCCTTGCTGCTTCCATTGCAATCCCAGTCAATGCAAATTCTGGAGGCAAAGACACCTTTGATGCTTCCAGAAGGAGTGAGTTACACACAAGCAAAGATTTGAACATATCTGCTGAAAAGCAAAGGCACTTTTCCCTGTCTGACCTCTGCTCACTGGCTGCAGGTGTGAGAGGTCATGTCACAGCCCAGGAGCTGGGTTTGTGTGCTCTGCACAGCAGGAGGGGAAACACCTGATCGTGTGAGAATACTAAATGTTTACTCAGTGGGATGTATCTGAGCAACTGAAACACTCTGCGTGTGTGTTGGTAACATGCCCAGCAGAGCATAAAGCTGACAGAGAACCTTGATCCACCAAAAACCTCAGAAGCTGCTTGTGGAGAGTGCAAGTAATTGTGACTGACTGACTCCATTCAAACAGCAACTGTTCTGGTGGGACATGGACGCGGTCACCTCTCCCAGATGTGCCTGTCCAGGTCCTGATCTACTCTGGAGGTACCTTACAGAGCATGATCCGAAATATGAAGGGAAGAAGAAACTCAAGATCTCTGGCAGAGAGCTGCTGTCAGTTCCCGTACAGGTCTTTGGCTTGGACCAGCTGCAGGTGCTGGAGATGAGCCCAGAACGAGAGAGCTGCCTGAGGTACAGGATGGAGCTGCTTCCCCAGGAGATTGGCCATCTGAGGAACCTCACCTGCCTCTATGTGGACTCCAACAACTTGAAGAAAATCCCTGCTGAAATTGGCACTTTGAGCCACTTGGAGAGGCTCACTCTGAGCAACAACAGCCTGAGCTCACTGCCCGCAGAGATGGGGGCACTCCAAAGGCTGCACAGCCTCCACCTTGCCAACAACAACTTCACTGAGTTGCCTGCACCCCTCTGCCAGCTGAAGAGCCTCACTTTTCTGGATGTGAGTGACAACAAAATAGATACCATCCCCTCCAGCATTCGGCATCTGGAGCAACTGGAAACGTTGCTGTTGCTCTTTAACTCACTGGAGAGCCTTCCTGAGGATATCTGCCTTCTAAGGAATCTGCACACACTTTGGTTGGGAAACAACCATCTACGGTGCCTTCCAGCAGCCTTTGGGGAGCTGGTGAACCTGGACTGGGGATACAACTACTGCTCATGCAATTTTGAGGGGAATCCACTGGAGAGTCCTCCTCCTGAAGTCTGCAGCAGAGGCCCTGAAGGGATCAGAGACTATTTCTCATCATTTTGTAGGATTTGGAGAGACTAAACCACTGTTGTCAGCCCTCTTGAAGTGACTGTGATGGATTTATCCTGTGCAAATCATCTGCACAAGCAAAATGTGTTTCAGAAAGGTCTTTTGAAATCACTCTGTGGAGCTCAAAAGCTTCCTCTCTGCTGTAAGGTGATTTCTCTGGCAGTCTTCTTCTTCTTTTTGTTATTTATTTTTTTTTTTTAACTAGTATTGAACAGTGGTGCACACCTTTCAAAAACTCATCCAGAGACAACTGTAATCTTTTTTTCATATTTATAGTTGCATAGGCTTTTCTCAGGAAATGTTGCAGACAAACATCCAGTCTGAGAAAACAAGCAAGTCTGAAATTATAGAGTCAGGTAAACAACTGGTATGTAAATAGCAATAATCTGTGCTCTTTGTTTGCACACTGGGTTGGGGCTTGAGTCTGGATTGGAAGTAAGTGCAAGCTGAGATTTCTGGAAGCTCTTAAGGTCGTACTAATATGTGAATTTGACTTTATTCAGGTAGCCCAGAATCTCATCATTTCCCCTGGTATTTTGCATGAAACACACAGGTTGAATCAGCTCAGGCTTCTGTCTGGCTCTGGATAAAAAGCAACCTGTATTCATGTCCCACAAGATACTGTGAAAACAATGTCTCCATACCTTTGGCAGGACATGGTATATTTCTCCTGAAGAGCAACATCAGCTGGCTCTGCAGAGTACACAGTCAAGGCTGTCACTCTCTCTGGAGGCAGCATGGACCTGGGCTTGATGTGCCAGCCCATTCAGAGCAGACCTCAGAGAGACCTCAGAGAGACCTCAGACCTCACTCAGCTCCTTGGAGCTTGGTGATGCACAGGGATAGCCCAGATTTGGAGCAGGCAGCACTAGCAGAAAAAGTTTCCACTTTCACTGAGTCTGGGAAAGTCTTCAGAGCTATTAAAATATGAGTATGAAACTTCCTGCAAGGGAACATTCTGAGAATCCTGTCATAATCATAAAAGGCTTCATCAGTGTTATATTATGGAAATTTGCTGAGACTCCTTTCTGTTTAATTTTGCTCTCTCTTCACCCTATCATCAACATTTTCCTCCCACCTCTCTTTAACTTTGCTCTTCGTGGGTGTTTTCTCTGTGGCTACTCCATCTGACATTTGTGTTTCATTATTTTCTCATCATCAAAAGCCTCTCATTCCCTTATAAATCCTTTTCTTTCCCCTCTGTATCCTTTGTTTCCTACTTCTCCTTTGGCCAGGAAAGGTGCAGTTTTCTGTAGTTCCTGGAAGGAAGGGCTGAGTCAGGCCTGGTGGGAGCTGAGCATGTTCTTACAGCATTCAGAGAAAAAGGGAGAAAAGCAGAGACATTGATACACAGGCCATTAATTCTCTTGTTCAGTGTCCTGTCATTTTCTTCTCCTTATAGCAAAGATCAGCACAAGGAGATCTGAATCAATGCTGAATTATTTCTGGGTGACAGAAGCACAACTCCAGATATGTTTAACACAAACCGATTTTTACATTGCTCTGTCCCTGACCTCTGTGAATTTTTCAAACCAGCTGTGACTTTTTGGTGTCATGGTAACCAGATTCATTATATCAGTGGGCTATCACATAGAGATAAATGAGTGCATGGCAGTAATGGGCACACAATTACATCACACCAGTTCATTCCATTTTCCTGCAGCTGATTATTTCTAAGAAATGTGACATAGGAAAGAAGGGAGTAAAGGGACCACAGTGCCTTGTCAGTTGGCTCTTTCTATGGCAGAATGGAGAACTGGAGCTGAAAGAGCAGGACAATGAACTCCAAGTCTTTTGCAATTCTGTTTTTTTTTCAGAGGAGATTTGGGACAGTGTGTGAAGTAGCTCCTGAAACTGATGCCAACTCAGGCAGAGGCTGTATCAAGGTGTCAACCTTGAAGATGTTGAATGACTGTATTGTTCCTGTTCCTGTCATTGATGCATTCTCCAGACTCATGCAGGTCTTATTTCCCCACTATTTCTGCTATTTCCCCATTTCTGTCACCCCATTCAATATGTGCAGGCATTGGGCCTTGCTAAAGCCTGCCTGGTATAAGACATGAGGTTAAAGGCAGTGTGAGCAGTGGGGCCCAAGTAAAGACAAGATCATCATCCTAGTTTTGGACATGTGTGGGAATTAAATTCTAGTGACTGTGATATTTTTAGAGGATTGAGTCTAACACGCAAAATCCTACCAGAGCTTCATCTTACACAGGTGCTAAGAGGGACAAATTTCTCATTTCCTGTGTCAAACCCTTCAGATAATGTTGCTGTTTTTCTTCTATATTGCACAGGGTTTGGGCTTGATGTTCCATTTCAAATTCTGACTATCCTTCCCTTCTGCATCTTGGTTGGTGATTCCTGAAAGGCAAGCTGACTTCGGCTTCTTTGGGGACTACATAGCAACTCAAAGCTTTCACTTTTGGTTTTAGCCAATCAGGATTCACAGGTTTTGTTTAACTAACCCTCTCCCCAAAACCCGCAAACATAATTTGTGAAGCCTGATTGTGTCTGCTAATAAAATACCTGTCATAGCTAGGAGTGAATGGAGCTAAAAAGGGGGCTTAAAGAATACAAAAAAGAAAAAAAAAATCTCTAAAAAACAGTGGCAATATTTCCATTATAATTCTCTAGTCTGTTGGGAAGAGAAATTCTGTGAAACTAATGCAAGTGAGGGCACTTTGACCATGCCATCAAGTTGCTTGAGCAGATTGAATATGTTACTGAGATATGTCGTGACACCTTGTTTTCTGTTTCCCCTTCCTTTCCCTTTGTCCTGATTGCTTCCAAAATCCCACTTCCCAAAGTAGAAAACCCAATAGTTCATATTCTTTGCAGTATTCTGGCATCTGTGTTAATGACATAGTTATGCAGAGCAATAAGTAGATCCTGGTGTTGTCATTAAGATGGCATTAAAATCTAATCTCAAACTGCTTATCTTGTATTTGTTGTACTTTATGTATTGTTGCTAAGCATCCTCCTTTTCCTGTGCTCATTAAAACTTCAAGTGTTAATATCAGAAAATGGTAAACTGCTAGGATATAGGCCCCTGGTGAAGAGACATGGATATAATCCATACTCAGGGGTAAGGGGAAGGAGAGAGAGGGGAAATTGTTAAACCTGTCATTCAGTGTTGATGTGAGTTGTGCTTGCATTTCCCTTTACCCTGTCTTGCACTGCAAACAGCCTGGCCTAGGAGAGCATCATCCCCTGGAATCACACAGGACTTCCATCTCAAAACTTTGAACTCTTGCAGCAGAGCAGTAATGAAATGTAAAAGCAGTGAGTGGAAATAGCTCTGAATAGAAATTCAGGGAAATATTATATATAAGGTTAGAGGGCTTTTTAATTTAACATACAAGTACATAACACTTCACAGGCTGGTAGCTCGAGCTGGACAAGTTCTGACTACAGATAAGCTGCATATTTTTAATGCTTGAAAGTTCACCTCCGGATACAGCAGATTGTCTACCCCCTGAAATCTGAAAACCCCACAGTCCCACTCACCTGAATGTATGACTGTATAGCACTTGCCTTATTTTATGCAAAGTCAAATTTACAAAGGCTCCTTCTGTCTTTGAAGTATATGTTTACAATCTATGGCTACCATAAATCTAAAAGATTAGATCCCAGCATTTACTTATTTCTCCCTCAATTTGCCTTTACATGAAAATCAGCATTAGTTTTTAATGGCTATGAGCAGTACTTAAAAAGTTGAAGGTTCCTAAGTTTCATGATCAGGGCTCTTGTGGCCAGCGATGGAGTCTCTGAGCTGGCAAAACAAAAATTAAAAAGCAGTTGCTGTTCTCCTCATGCATGTTGGAGTCAGCAGCAGATTTCCAAGCTCACAAATGAAAGACTGATCCTAAATTCACCTTGAGTGGACTTTAACACCAACCAGTTTTCCAATTCTTTGAAAGGTGTTGAGCTTGATCAATCAGCCATACTGCATAGTAGCAGACTTCAAAGGAAATGTGACTTTGCAGACTGCCAGAAAACAAAGGACACTGCATGTACTGTCCTACATGGATGACAAACATATTTGGTATCAGAGAGTGGTAGCTTGTCAATGTGCTCTTCTTGGGGAAAAGTCATCCCATCAAGAGAGACCACTGTTCCTGCTGGCTGCATGGACCCCAGCACCACCTTCCTTTCTCTCTTCCTCTGGGCTCTGCAGCCTCATCTCAGAACTCGAGAGTCCAACTTCAGAAATGACTTTTTCAGGTGATGCAGCACTGAGTCACTCTAAGAGGCTCAGATCTGACATGAATCCAGAAGATTGACAGGTTTAGCAATCATTGAATGCAAATAACTCCTCACTGCCAGAGGAACCACATTCAATGGAACATGTTTTCCTACACTTGGGCAATGGTACTACAGGAGAAGCAAAGCAATCTATCATGGGCAGCTGCCATTTTGTTCAGCACATTAAATTGCAATGAAAGCCTAAATAACATATCTAATGAAGATCACTCCATCCATGCAAAGTATGAGTTTTGACTCCCCAGAGTGTTCTGCTCATGAACCAAGAGACAATGGTGCTTAAATAAATGTGACATCCAAGCCATGAATTTCTTATGTTTAATAAAGATCTCAGCAGTCATCGATAAGCTTTTTATTTTTCTGCCACCCTATGGACACTATAAAATGTGTTGCCATTCTCACTTCCATGCAAACAACTTGCTTTGAACAGTTCAGGCAGCAAGAGGGGGAGAGACTGATGCCACAAGCAAAGCCCAGATGGAATAACCCACACTGAGATTTTGTGCTGAAACTCAGTGGGTTTTGCCAGACTTGAGACAGAGCCAGTCTGGAGCTCACTGCTGCTGAGATTCCCAACGAGATCCCACTTCCAGTCATTTCGTGTGTGAAATTTATGGGGACTTGCTTTCAGCAGGACACAGTGAGTCCTGCATCAAAGGTATTGATCCAGCTGAGGTCAGGCTATTAGCACAAAGCTGTGTCTACAAGAAATCTTCAAAATGCTTTGCAAATCTCACTGCTGAAAAATTCAAACTGAAACTTCTAATTGTAAAGAAAGCTGCTTTTTGTTTGTTTTGTTTCCTAATCCTTGGAGACTTAGAAAAAGATTATTGTACTCTTGTTTGCAACAAGCCCTTTAAATACATGAAGCTTGTTGAAGAGCTTCTTGTGAGACTTACTAAAGTTAAATAAACACTGAGCCTGCAATTCTTTCTGCTCTGGCCATATTTTTTACATCTCAGGTAGTCCTCTTCTCCTCTGGACTGTTGCTGCAAACCTTTTTACTGTGCTGACACATTCAAAATGGAATATGACATGGCATCTGAAGTCTTTCTAGTGACAAAGGAAGAACTGTTGCACATCTTTAATGTTATAACCCTGTTTGTTCACTCCTGCGTGGTGGCAGTTTCTTTTTTTTTTAACAAGGAATTCACCTTGTAATCTACTGCAATTCCATAATTTGCTACAGAGCTGCTATTAGCAAGTTTTGGTATTTGTGTATAGTGTAAGCTGAAGTTTGTGGCCTTGCACTTGTCCCTGCTGAATTTCAGCTTTCCCTTTCCCACCCCAAATGTTATACAATTCTTCCAAATAATTCTGAATTCAAACCCTGTCCTCAGTGCTTACGATGTCTCTGAGCATTATGCCATCTGAAAATTTAATAACCATACTTTCTTTTCTATCATCTAATTCATTAATGAAAGCATATGCCAGGACTGTATGCAGAAGAGACCTGGCTGAACTCCATTTCTGCATCCTTCCACTCTGACAAAGCACCATTGATAACCTTTCTGATACGTTATCAAGCCAGCTTTGCACCCAATCGATCACAGTCTCATCTAGACCAGGCTGCCAGGGCTCACTTATGAGAGTGCCACATGCAGCCCTTTTGAAAACCTTACTAAAGGGGTAAGATTTGTGACAGCTACTTCTCCTTTATTCTTAAGGCCTGTTACATTGCTAAAAGTGGAGATTAGATCAGTTCAACACAATTTATTCTTGACAAATCCACACGGGCTACTTGTCCTTGCTGCTACATGAAGCAGCTGTTTCACGTTTCAAGCTGTGACTTGTTATCTTCCAAGGGCTTATGAAATGTGCATTTGTTCCAGAATCTGTGCAAGTCTCATAGGCAGGTGAGGATCATTTTCCATCCCTATCTCTCAACAAGAAATTATCTTTAATGCAACAGCCACTTGCTGTTTCAACCTCAGGTGAAAAATTCAGGGCTGGTGAGGGACCAGGACTGCAGCAGAGCTCAGTAGAGCACAAGCACATCCAGGCTGGAAGGATTTGGTAGGGGCTGATCCATGTCATGGCCACTCCTGATACACTCTGGGTGGCCCCACAGTGGGAGTGGAGGGCTACTCTTGCAGTTTGGGGAATGCAAATGTGGGATAACACTGATTTCCATTTGACTACTTGGCTGCTCTGCAGAGAACTTCAGCCTGGTCATGACTCAGGGAAAAGGCAGTCACTGGGAGGGGGAAAAGACACAGGTCTTGAGGTACCTAACCCATTTTCGTTTTGTCCTGTCAGCTGGGAGCTCTCCTTGACTTTTTCCCTGTGTCCTATTTTCAAATGGATGTCCTTAGTCCTATTTGTCAGACTCAGAACGGGCCTGAGCAGCATGAAATTTCTCAGAAGGCAGCAGGAAAGTGAGAGTTTTGATCCTGAAGTAACTAATTTCAGTAGCTAACAGCATGTGTCTATGTGTGTTCCCTGGGCAGCTGTGTCGACTGGACAATATCTGCACCCTTCCACCTGTAAAAAGGCTCAGATCAGCTCAGACAACTTCTTTTGATGTAGTTGAAAGGAGGATTCCTTTTTGTTTTCAACACCAGCACTGCCTGTTAGGAGGATGTCCCGGACACTGGGTCTGTATGTTCGCAGAAAGAATAACGGGGAAAAAAGTTTTCTCACATGGTCTAAATATCTGCCAGACTGATTGCTCCTACATCATTTTCACACATAAAATACTGTTGCACTTCAGCTATTTGTAAACATCCACACAGTGATAACAGCAGGGTTCTGTGTCTAGATGCTATTGACAAAGTTTTCTTTTCAGGTCTAAAGTAGGCCTTACCCAGATTGAATAAATGATTTGTTCCTAGAGCACTCATGAACCTAAATTATCCCTTATTCCCTTTTTTTTTTTCCAACTGTGAGGTTAAAGCACTTTGGCCATGCTCTTAATTCACTCTTCTGTTTGGTAGTGTCTGGGTTTGCACAACTGTGAAGGGAATATGGGACTGAGAGTCAGAGCTTCTCTGTAGACTCTTTTTGAGCTGGTAACTCTCAAAAAGCTGCCTGCTCTTCCAAGGACTTAGACTTAATGACCCTACTTGTTCTTTCTAGTTCTGTGTTCCCAGTTGTCTCTTAGTAGATGATATTGCTTGTTGGGAACATGCTAAACTGATGCTCTGTATATCAAAACTTTTTCTGTTTGAAATGTTATTTTTCTTTAGTTTTGCATTCTTTTCTTTGTATTTGTACAGGCTGACCAGTTCTGCACAGTTCTGCCACGTTCTGCACTGTCATATACACTGGGAATTTTTTGTTGTTGTTTCCTAGAAAACTTTTGATGATCTGACTGAATGAAACTATAAAATAAAATAAGTTATATGCTAAATTATATGATATATGTTATATGATAAGTTATATGTGTTTGTGTATATAAGGATTCTGCATCCTCATTCAGCAGAGGTATTAGGCAGATGCCCTGTACAGATCTCAGTTCTTTGCCCTGTTTTAATATTCAAAGCACTTTATAGACTCTTCTGGACGTCATTGTGTTCATGCCAGACCTTCAGAGAGAAAGGATAATAATGGTCTGACATTATAGAGGAAAAATAACATTTGCTTTATTTGAATTAGGTAGATTGTCATTGGAAATGTCTTGCATTTCAGACTGGTAGAAAGAGCATAAGCCAAAATTATTTTTCTGTCTAGAGAACATCACATAGGATATTCTGCAATTAATTTTCAAAATCAAATGTGGTTTTCAGTTTAAAAATCTTCTCTTGCCCCTTCCCAAATAAATTTAAATAAGAACAGTGCTTTATTTCAGAATTATCAAACGTTTGTCAGTAACCCAAACCATTTTGTGATTCTTCAATTTTACATGGGCACCTTCTACCTCCTGCCCAGGCTGCAGCTCCTGGCCAAGTTTCTTGTCTGCCCATTCCACATCATCTTGAAAACTTTTCTCTTCCAGGCATGTTTAGTTATTCTAAGGAAGGTACAAGCTTCTCCCTTCTTGGTGTTTTTACCTGGCCAAGTTGGTGCATCCACAGCAAAAGGAAATCAGCAGGATGGCCTTCATACTTCTCACTACAGCCTTTGAAAAGAAAACACATAAACAACATGTGAGTTTTTCTCTCAGTGTGAAATTCTGAATCCCTTCACTTTTTTACAGCCTCCTCCACTCCAGCAGGTTTTGCTCTAAAAATAGTGTTTGTTTTTCAATTAAAATAAATTAATTTTTGAGCTAATATGTTAATTAAAACTAAACATATTTGGGACTGAATTACAAGTCTCTGTTGGATAAAGGACACCCCAGTACTGAAAGGGAAAGATGCAAAGTCGTTGAGTATGAAAGTGCAAGTTTGATCTATAGTGAAGTCTACTTTTGCTCCACTTGCTTCTGTACAACTGCAGCAATTTAGTGCACTTGACCTTTACTGTGAGATTTGGAAAGGAAATGTTTGATATTCTACTCTATTTTCAAGAAACCTATGAGGCAGATAAGTAATACTGCTGCCTTTTCCAGATTGTTCCCTGAATAATTTCTTTGATACACAGTCAGAATTCAGAGACCTTGATTTCTTGCTCAACGAACTTAAGAAGTAAGAAACTGGCACTGAACATGGTGAATTTTGACATCACAAGTCCCTACACTCCAGTTTTCAATAGGTGCAAATCTGCCTACCCTGAGTTTTACCATTCTGGCTTTGTTTCCTCTGTAGTTTGTATGACTTGGGACTCAGTTATAATTTTCACATGAAATTACCTCTACAGGAATCCCATCAAAAACCCACTCAGAGTCGGCAGCACAGAAATGAGTCTTTTCTGCCCTGTTCACTGGTGAACTGTACTGGCTGTTATATGAAGTGGATGAATCATGGATGAGAATGACATTGATTTAATTCTTTACATGTTCATTTTACTCTTGAATTTCAATACACATCTCTAAATACCTGCACAGAGCATTCCAGCATTAGTTCTGCCTTTTTAAAAGACAGACTTGGAATGGTATTTCCAATTCCATTAAAGCTTTGCAGGACCATCACTCTATTAGAGCACTATAAAATATCTGCACAGTATTATCCATAAACAATTGGATGAAGCTCCTATACTGCGAACTGCACTAAGAGAGTGCTGCAAAACTGCATATACAATGTTTTAGGCCATGATTCAGAACTAGGATATGATGGTGAACACTGAGGGGAAAGGACTGGCTTTTAGGAAGGAACCTTTTGAGGGTAGCATCCAGATCTTTAGGAAGCTGAGTTCCATCCATGCAGTGAAGTATGTAATTCCAGAATCCAGTCTGTGGCACTGGCCACTTTGTATGGTCAAGACCAACAGAATAATATCTCATTATTAATGAAGAGCACAAGCTTTCTCTTTAACCCTCCCACTCACTTCCTCTTCAGTGATATTTACTGAGTAAATCCCAGGTGCATTTTCCCCCCCATTATTATTTTGTGTCTTCTTTCCTTCCTTGCCTACTTTCTCACTGTGAATCCATGAGGCAAAGTGCAACCAACAGCAACCCGGGCAGTGGAGTTTCAGACTGGATTCTGCTGCACCTATTGAAGAATGCTTAACTTCTGTACACAAATAGCTTTTCCAAAATGGTCTCCAAAATGAAAATGAGATTTCACAACAGCAGGTGTTCTTGTGCTTCTGTATTACTGCTTTTTTTTTCCTGATACAAGAGAATTTTAGGCAGTGTTCAGTATATATTATATTGGGAATTCATAAACTCCCCACAGATAACAATGCTAGAGATAGCAGCAGGGATCAAGAGCTACAGGATATTTGTGTGGAGAAATTCTATAAATGAAAAAGTGCCATGAAAATGCAAAGCATGAATACATTGCAGCCCCCTCAGCTTTCAGACCTGTCAAAGGTCTCAGTAAATGCAATTACATCAGTCACATGCTTTCTTCATGCCATGTTAACAGAACAGAAGGAAGACATAGAGTGGCTGATAAACTCCTTAGTCCAGATTTAATTCAGCCATTCACATGTGGAAAATAAATTGCATACAGAAGTATTTTTTGCTGCCTTTGGTGAATTATCACAACAGTAAGTATTCCGGGTCATTTTGTATCTGCTTCAATAACTGAACAGAAAAACACACTCTTGCCTCCAGAAATTAAAATCAACTTAGTACAAGACTGGTCAATGAGCATTCATGTTCACACTTGTCTGTCTGGGCTAATGCCAAGGGATTTGAGAAAACAGCAAGTGGAGAGAAGATATCAGATTGCAGGGATTGCTGTTAAGTCTCTGCTTACTGGACCAAGGCTTGAAAAGTCATCAGGTAACATGGTGAAGAACAAGTCCAGCATAGCGAGGGTCACAGGATGCTTTTCTTTACAAAGGAAGAGGAGTGATGTGCTGAATTAGGTACAGAGGAAGACAGGGCAATGACATTACAGAGGCTGCTTGATTTAGCTGCTGTTCACTCGCCCATCAAAGGAGTCTCAGACTGATTCTGTATGCTGGCCCACAACAGCATCTCATTTTATATAGATTTTTCTGGCTGCTGACTGTTTTTATCAATATCTCTAGAACAACAACAAAAAAGAGCCAAGTCAGTAAGATCGTGTGCAAGTTTTTGAAGAAGCTTAAATCCTTTGGGTTAGCAGCAGTAGTTTCTATCCATTTTTTATATAATGCCTGTGGAAGTTGTCCATGAGCACCAGAAAGTGTTTTCAGAAAAGATTGCTTTTATCTGGTTGACAGTCTTCTATTTATAGTTGGCAAATATTTCATGGTTCAGGTTTATGAGCACACTGTAGACTTTGGTATAATGAGTTTAGCTTAAGCCACTTACAGTCATGCAGCAGGTTGCACATGAGGCTTTTTGCTGGGGGAAGCAATAGAGGATGCAGCACTTACCATCATCTCAAAAATTCAGAGCTGCTAGCCACAAAGTCCAATAATGAAGAAAAAAATGTGTACTTTTTTCTGTAAATCAGAAAGTTAAGCTTAATACTTTGATTTGTCAATGAGTAAAAGAAAAAATTTAGAAGTAAGGTACCCAAAAGCTGTGAGTCCCTTTGCTTTAATACATTTAAGTATAATGCCAAGGAAAAGGATCCCAAGCAGAAAGTCAACAGTCTGCATCTCAGACTGTGGGTGCTGGCTGACTCTAATCATTGATAAAGATGCAGCTATCTTTGTGCTCTGTCCTGTGGGATGCCTTACCCAGAGTACCATAATGCTGTTGGACAGATCTGGAGAACAATGACATTACAACATTGTGTTCTTCCCTGGATGCAAAGCAATACTGCACTTGTGTGCCAGTCACACTGCTGGGGGAAAAGAATAAAAAAAAAAGTGCCCTAAAATTTAAGCAATGAGGAGAGGAACTTTTTCAAAGCTGAGACAAGAATAAGGATGTGAGTTTTCAGTGCTTCCCACTCAATTGCAGGGGTTTGCATGATATCCTTAGTAGTGTGCAGGGAATACCTTTTCCCAAAGAGATTAAGCTGTGCCAGCATCTGTCATTCAGATCAGTCCATTATTTACAACATGGGAGCTGTCAGGTTAGATCCTAGACATGTTCCCTGCAGGCTTAAGCCTTGTACCCCAGGCAAGCACACACAGAGAGTGTCACTGACATCCCACGGGAGTCCGGATCTGCCTGAGATTGATTACAGGATCCTTTTAGAGCAGACTGTGAGAGATAATAAGGAGAATCATCATGGCAACGTGGCAATGTTTGGAATGTGTATCTTACATGTGCCTTGCACTCTGTATAGTATGTCCATTTCTTTGTGAAACTTTCTTTGGGCTATTAATTTGTGTTGAAATAACCCCAAATATAGAGCCATATTAACATTTTTAAGGGTGGATACATAAAGCTTGTGAGGGTTTGCCAAGATGAAGAGTACCATAACCTATAGTGTCTCTTGTTGCTGGAGTCTATTTAAGAACCATGGAGACAGGAATTTTTACCCTACTTCATTATCTCAGACACACACATGCACTTTGCCACACAGTATTTGCATTCATAGGCTTCATTTTCCCTTCCCTGCAGGGAGGTTGCTGCTGGTCTGGGATATTTGGGAAGGAAGTCATGTCAGTCTGCACTGACCTGGTGCTCACATGTACAACCCTTGGGCTCACCTTAGTGGTGAGGTCCCTGAGTGTCCCCTCGGACTTGGCCTCATGCATCTGTCCCACCTCCAAGGCCTCCCTCCACTCTCAGGATCTTTTCTCCAGTCAGGATCTTCACCTTCTGCTTTCCAGGTCCCCAGCTTCTTCTCAAAAACACTTATTCTTTTCAGGTATAAATCTCCTTTCCAGACTGGGAGCCCTCAGTTTTCCCAGCCTGAATGATCTAGGTACAGAACTACAGAAAGTGATCAGCCTCCTCTCTGGTGGTCCTTCTTCATAACTCTTTACTGATAGGAGGATTCAGGATGTGCCTTTTCTGTTAGACCAGAGCTAATAAAAATGTACAGCCAGCCTCTACTGCTGCAGCAAACAGGTTTCTGCTTGAGAGCTCAGTTTGATCTCAGACATTTTCCAGAAACATAGAATCATGGAATGGTTTTCATTGGAAGTGACTGGAATCACTAGATGAGAAGTGTGGTCACTTAGGATATTTAAGCAGTCTTAAAATGTTGTCTCCAGAAAGTATTACTGCTACTTCAAAAATAGTACCATTTTTGAAATTTCTGTGTATGACTTAATAGTAAAGTGCATCCACTTCTTTCATCTCAAAAGCTGCTGAAATTTGATACTTCCATAAATCCACGAAAAATGAATCAAAACCAAACAGCTTTTACTCTTCTTTACACCAGCATATTTTTCTCCCTTTTTCTCCCTTTTTGTTGGAGACACAAATTATGACAGTCACTGTTTTGCCCCATGGTCTGTGTTTTCAGCTACAGAAGTGAGATCTCTGACCATAATCCACTCGTTGTCAGAAGGTTGAGCCCAGAGCAGGTCCTGTCCCACACACACCTGGAGAGCAGAAAACTGAGGCAAAAGCAGAAATCCTTGCTGATTTTGACTTTGATTATAGGCTCCCATAGGCAGAGTACCATCTCTTCCATTTATTTCCACGTATAGGAGCCTTGAAAACGGTTAATTAATAATGGTTTTCAATGTATTGTGTAAAAACTTTAGAATTGTTTTTACTGTCAGATTGTTGTGATGTATAGGGTGAGATTTCTGGCATGGAGTGGTTGGTCTCTGCCCTGTCCTCACTCTTCATTAGTAACAGAGGCCAAATTGTTCAGTGTGAAAGTAAACATTTTAAAGTTCATAGCTCAGCAGCTGGTGAGTCACTCCCGAGCCAAGGGGAATGTCAATGAGAAGAGATGCTCTGTGAGAGGTGATTAGTTTCTGTAGAGAGATTCAGTGATTCATTATCAGGTCTGGCTGCATTTTAATTGCAGAAGTTAGAAAACTGTGTTTTGACCTAGGGATTAATAGGGAGAATAACATATTTTTGATGGCTGGAATGTCTTAGCTGAAACTTTTGCTAAGATCTGCTTGTAGCCATTAGCTGTACTTGTCTTCCTTGTCTTTATTTGTATCTGTGCACTGGCATTTAGAAGATGAGTCTTGTGCAGGGATTGCACTGGAAAGCTGTAGGAACAGAACAGAACGGTGGTCTCTGACCAAAAAAGGTATTATCAATGTAGAGCATTGAAAAAAAAAATCTAGATAACCAGGGATGTACAGGCCATGGGGAAGTACAAGCAGTAAAGAAATCAATACAGATCACACGGAAATCTCTGAAAGAGGCAAGGATTTGAGAAGCAGTCATGTGGGTCACACAAGGGTAACCTAAGAGGAGGTCAGATGGAATGAGTGGAATTACACTGGCAGAGCAGAGAGAAGACTGACTTTTCATTTATTTAGGCAAGAAAAGCAATTTTTTGCTTTTAACAATAAGGACTAAGAACAAATAATAGGATTCTCTCTCCTTGAGAAGGCAGTGGAAACAGAGGAGGAGAAAGAACTTTGTGTGCTTGATTGAAGGAAAGTCTTTATCATAACTGAGCCAGTCGATCCAGATAGGGTTAAGATTATGCAAGATTTGTCCTCATTTCTGTTACTTGCAACATTGCCAAATTTTAATTATCCTGGCTGAATTTTTTATGCTGGGTGTGTGCCTAAAACTGAAGGGTGTGTATGTGCCTCTGTGTGCTTTACTATTTCAGTCATTCTGAAACCTGAGAAGCGAAGAAAGATATTTTTTTTTTCCCATGTGAAACAAAGACGCCAACCTACTTTATTTCCTCAAGTGGCCCTAATGCACAGAGTACCTGAAAATCCAGTTAATATTAATACCACAGATGTGTCTTTTGGCTAGCTGGAAATGGATATTCAAGTTTGTAAATTCTAGAAAACATGGTAGAAGCACACAGCTCCCAGGACCACCATAAGCAGGGGTAGCACCTGCAGTTCCCACACATTGAGCAGGACCTTCTTTTCTTGGACCCTATCACAGGATTATCACAGGATTTTCTCAGACTCAAGGTCTTCCATGTGGATATCAACATCCACATCAGTTACATGAAGGTTCATCAGGTGTTAACAGGAGAGGAGAGGAGAGGAGAGGAGAGGAGAGGAGAGGAGAGGAGAGGAGAGGAGAGGAGAGGAGAGGAGAGGAGAGGAGAGGAGAGGAGAGGAGAGGAGAGGAGAGGAGAGGAGAGGAGAGGAGAGGAGAGGAGAGGAGAGGAGAGGAGAGGAGAGGAGAGGAGAGGAGAGGAGAGGAGAGGAGAGGAGAGGAGAGGAGAGATGAACTGTTCTCTGGGCTTGATTGACTGATTGGCCAAATCTCTGTTGACTTCAGGGAAAGTTGGACACCTACATGCTGACATCTATATGTAGGTACTTGAATCTGGAATTCAATCCCATCCTTCCTATCTCTGGAAAACTGGAGATAAAGGGTGTTGACAGCAGAAGGTGTTGACAGAGAATGAGTGATGACAACAGAAAGCCTGTGGCTTGTGTTCAGGACTGCTTTTTGTGTAGGGACCACGATGAAGGAAAGGAGATTCTGGCTAAAGCCAAGAGTGGAGGGTTGCAAGCCAAAAAATCAGAGGGCAAATTCAAAGGACCCCAGATACAAAGAGACAACAGACTGTAAGGAAAGACAGTTAGAGTGGGCAGGCAACAAAGCAGATTAAAACAGAGTCAGTAGCAGAGGACTATTTTTATTGAAGGAAACTACTTTCTGGATAGAAGGACAGGAGCAGCTTTTTTTTTTTTTTTTTCCACAAGAAAAGCAAAATAAGGCTCAAAGGATGCCCTTGTATAGCATGCAACAGAAACAAATTCCTAAACTTGAGAATATCTATGTCATAACCTCATTTCTTCATAAAATAAGGAGCAGATGGAGGAGAAAATAAGTTTTAGAATTGTGGTTTTCATTAAAAGCAAAACAGAGAAGATATTAACAACAAAATATTAAAAAGTCTTAAAACTTCTTGAATACTCTCCATAGCCATGCAACACATGGTGCTCCCAGCTGGCAGTGATCCTCTGCAGGGTCTTGTATAGATGAAGTTCAGATCAGAGGCTGGGAAACAGCACAGCACTGAGCAACTCATTCACTTATCTCTCCATCATGTTTACATCCAGAGTGAATCTTTGGACAATACACATTTCTTTCTTAGTCTTTTGAAAAGAAATCAATTAATTTATTAACTAGTTGTTACAACACAGCAAAACATAAGCAATTATTTTGCTGAATTACAGCAAATCTTACATAATATTTTTGCAAGCCCCATAGCACTTACCCAAAACTTAACTTCAGATAGCTTTGCAGGATCTTTACAAATTTCTCTTTCAGGCTGTCTGTGGTTCGTTCCAAATGTGAGAAAGTTACTGAGAAGGGCTTCAGCTTGTGTTTCTAGACATGTGTTGTCACATAGAGGGATTTTATACTTAGTATTTTGTAATGCCCAGGAGCCCTGATCATTGGATCATTGCTTTAACAGCTGTACAAACACAGGCACAATGAGCTCTCCCTCCTTGTGAACAGCATCCCTTCCCTTTTAGTAAGATGTAGTTTTGTTGAAGTCAAGTCTGTCGGATCCCAGAAATCTGGAGTTTTTGAGCTTTCTGTGCTTTCAGGCACAGACCTCCTGGAAAACACTGCTTTTGACCTGAGGCCTTGGAGATGGCTTCTAAATATGAGTGATGAAGTAGAAATCATGAGTATGTAATGAATTAGAAGTGTTTTCATAGGGTTATGGGTTTTAAATTTGGGGTTTTTATAGTATAGTAATAGGTATAGGACAAGATGCAGATTTTTGGGCGTTGTCTCTTTCTTTGTTCATCTTTCTTCTTCCTTCTTCTTCATGGATTTCAGGTAGTAGTTTCTGGTTGGTCAGTCAGTGTCACTCTAAGGGTCATGGGAATGTAGTTATTGGGTCAAAAGTATAAATAATATAGGTTTTGATTCTCTGTTGAGCTGTTTAGCCCTAAAAGACCTTGTAGCAGTTGCCTCTGTAGCCATTTTCCTTACTTCTAGCAAGGAGCTGGAAGTGCTGTCATACTTTCCATACTTTCTGATAAGATATAATAAACATCCAAGCCCAAACACGAGAAAAACTGTTTCCACCATGTTTCTGAGTGAAGACAGACGAGACTGATAGGCAAACCACTAATTGGTGGTGCAAAGCCCCTGCACTGCTGCCCACAAGGTCAAACTCTGTTGTCAGCTACCCTGGAGTATATCTAAATCCATTTTGTTGTTATTTCAACAAAAACACAGAGTACACAGCCAGGTTTTTGCTTCAAAGTAAATGCCCTTCATCAGTGTGAAATTGCCTCCTACAGCAGAAACCTATCTCTGAGCTGTGCTGCTTAATCCGCCAGGCGCTGACAGCAAATGCACCGAGTGCCAGCACTGCCAACTGGCAGCTGAGTCCTTGGGTGGATTAAACCAATTATTGCTGCTCTTTGTCTTCCTGCTTCATGCTCTCCCCTGACTTCCCAGGTCTTTCTGTTTACACATGATTTTCTATGAATGCTATAGAGTTTTGTTGTCTCAGTGTAATGATGTTCACTGTGGCTTCAGTGCTCCTGCATATGCTGTTGGTGTTGTGCAGACTGATCAGACAGAGGTTCTGGTGCACTGGAAGGTGCCTTGAGTGTGGTTTTCTGCTTTCCTTCCTCTTTAAAAACCTGTTGTTAGGTTGTTTTTTTTTTGCTTCTGAAGGCTGAACCACCCAGTGATTACCCTCATTTGGATTTTCCTGCTTCTCTGTGTGTTCCCAGAATCAGGTCCATGGTGGTGCTGCTGAAGGGGCATGTGGAGGTTGATTTCTGTGAAGGTTTCAGGTCTTCTCTTCACCTCTGGTGTAGAAAAAGGGGTGTTTTCTAGTGAGGGACTGGGGAGTGTGGTCCAGATGGCAATGGTGTGTGCACACCATAGTGCAGCTGCACCATCTCCTCCTAATGATCCATTCACTGTAGACCTTCAGTGGGCAGAAAAATCTTCCCAGTGACACTCAGAGATGGTTTAAATATTTTAATATCTGAACAAAACCTGGGTTGACAGAACTATTCTGAAGACTGAAAAATTATCTGTTTTACATGGTAATTTCTATTGAAAGATGCTGGGGGCAGTCTTCTCACAAATGAAAAAAACAATAATGATGCTAGGACTGTGCTCTACTTTGAATGAATATTTTTGCACTGGACTGTGCATAACTAGTTTATTAAAAAAAAAAAAGAAAAAAAATCCAGTATTCCATTCTATATTCATTTCCTATCTTCAAGGCATTTATTCTGTAAACATTCAGTTACACAACCTGTGGCTGAACTAGAGAGTATTTTCAGTGCTACACCAATCTGATGTCTCTAGATCTTCAGCAAATAGATTTAATCATGTGTATAGGTACACTTAGCTGGAAAGACCAAGAAAGTTACTCCTCCAGCTCTCCAGCCTGACGGTCTTCCAGAGCTCCTTGCCAAATGGAATATTTTAACATTGATGAATACTTGTGATTTAACATGAGCCATACTAGGTCTTCTAGAAGCAGTAGCAAAAACATGTTCCTGAAAAACCAGAACATCCATGAATATTCCACCTACGCATGTCCTGTGTGTCTTTGACATGCAATAGAAAACTGAGGGCTCATTGCAGACACAAATCCCACAGCAACATGAGAACTAATATTTGACACCTCTGAAAAATTATTACTATTTTTCACAGCCAAATGATTTTATCAAATATTCTCCAGTGGATAAATCAAGGATTGGAGGGTTGGTTTAGAACTGATTCTGTACCATCAGTGCTACAGCATGGCCTCAGGATATGTCTTCATCCTAGCTCCTCCTTTTCTTTTTCCTAGATCAAAGTTGTTTGACATATACTGCACTGAGTCAATAAGCCCTGCTGTGATTTCATATCTTTTGTATATGTGGCAGCAAAATGGGTGAAAAACTGCCTGATTCAGGATTTTTCATCAAATATTAAGACTTCTCAAGAGAATGTCCTACGTACAACTGGTATATCTCACACATATGTAGTGTCTTATAGTCTTGTTAATGAGAGCAAAAATTGAGCAACAAAGCTCCCATGACAGAGAACCAGGGGACTCAAAATTCATGATGGACGCTTTAACTTTACAGTTTCTATTTGTCTTGTCTCCATCTTAACCCAAATGACCACCTCTGTGGAAAAGGACCAGGTGATGTCGCAGCTGAACCCACAAATTCAGCTGTCATCCATTTCAGCTCATGCTCAGTATTTCACTACAGAATCACAGAGGGGCTTGGGTTGGAAGGGACCATAAAGATCACCTCGTTTCACCCCCCTGCCATGGGCAGGGACAACTTCCACTAGATGAGGCTGGTAAAAACCTCATCCAACATGAACACTTCCAGGGATTGTACATCCACAGCTTTTCCAGGCAACCTGTGCCAGGGCCTCACCAATCTCACCCTATTTGAAGACCCCTGTATGAAGCACTTTAGTCTGCCACAACCTCTCAGAAGGAGATACTGATCTAATCCTGTGTCTGGACTGCACATAAACTGCAGAACAAAGAAAAGTCAATGAAAGAAACAAGGAGCTGTTAAAGTGATGGTCCTGAGCTGGCCGGTGAACTTTTCATCAGTAGCCTAATGAATGACAACAATTTGCAGCTGTTCGTCAACATTTACAGGTGAGACCTCAGTGCAAAACATCTGAAGGATTTCCTCCAGGTATAGTAATTAGAGCATAATTAGAACCATTTACAGAGGAAACATAGTGTTCCCTCCCTGAGAGAATGGAGATCTCTCCTCCCTGTCCTACAGTTCAGCTGCATCCATCAGTGCAGGGACCAGGCTTCACATTGCATTTCTTTCTTATTTCTGAGTAATTGTTTAAGGTCTCTGCTGCACAGAGAAAATAGAAACATAAAAAATCTGTGAGCACAAGATTGGCATCTCTCAGCCACTCCCTTTGCCAGGTGCTGAGCATCTCCCTTTGATCTATCTCAGCAGGGAAGAGGCAGCAAGTTTACCACTTGTTCCAGCTTGAGACCTTGTTAAATCATTTGAGTTCACTGTTTCCTGTAAATATATATATAATAAGAGTTTCCAAAGGAAATCCTATTAACAGTGTTAGCAGCTGAAACCAGAGGACCTTTTCCATCTCACCAAGTACAGCCTCCTAGAACTTTGTTTTTCCCCTGTGAAGGTGGATTTTTCACCTTGATCTCCTTATGTGGGTCATAATGTCTGAAGAAGACATCCTCTATATTTTATGTATTGCTTTGGTCTTTGTATTGGAGGAGATTTTTTTTTTACTAATCCAAAATCTTTGTCTTCAGTCTGAAAAAGTTTCTATACTTCTAGCTGTGGAAGAGCAGAGATATTCCTGGTATTAGCTAAGAGCTGGATATGTTTCCATTCTCACTATAAGCACTTGCTTGCTTGAGGGTATTGATCCTACACAATTCTGTTGATGACATTTGCTAAATCCCTTTAAGTGCTCAGCAATAAGAGCAGCTCACTCAGCACCAAGAGTAGCCTGGGAGTTTGTTGGGTGCCTTTTGATGATTAAATGGCTTTCAATGGAAAACTATCCCTTTTATCAAAGTTTTTCCTCACCTCAAATATAAGGCAAAAACCTTCTGGAATCTATTTCAGGACATCCTGGAACAGATTGCTCTTGCCCTTATCTAATTTTCTCTTGAAAAATTGTCTCAGATTTTCATTTTCCCTCAACCTTCCTTCCCTTCATTTAAACTGTGTGAACTAAGTGTTTACATTTCCTCCCCATGTCATCCCTTGCAGGCCTTTTGCCACCTGTGCTGTGGATGCTGCTTTATTTAAAGTTATTTTAAAACTTCACTACTTCAGTTTTTTTGAGCCTGAGCAAAACACTGGCATGGCAGACATCATTAGCAAGATTAGGTCAAAACGATCCTTTCAGAAGTGGATGTTGCAGACAGAAGCACTCAGTTCCCTACATTCTTCAAAACAGGTACGACTTGAACATCAGAAGAGGAAGCTACATAAGGTGTTTTCCTTCTCCAACATGTTGCTTTTTCAAATGCGTAGCCCTGCCAGGCATGCTAAACAACATGCACAGAACAGTATTGATTAGCATGTCATTAGTTTCACAAGCAGACCTTGGGTATGCTGTGAGTGAGCCTGGAGATGCTAATGATAGCTGTGAATAGAATGAAGATGGACTCTGATCAAACATCAGCTCTCAGCAGCTTCTTTGGAACAGCTCAGGTGTACAGCTGGCTGTAAATGTGAGCCTGTACTCAATAGGAGACACTGTGGCAGCCTGATTAAAATCTGTGCTGATCTGGAGCAGCCCTACTGAATTTAATGTACATAGAATCATAGAATAATTTAGATTGAAAAGGACCTTTAAGATCATTGAGTCCAACTATTGACCAAGCACTGCCAACTCAAGCACTAAACCATGTCCCAAGGACCACATCTACACAGCTTTTAAATATCTCTTGGATTGGTGATTCCACTGTTTCCATGGACAGCTTGTTCCACTGCTCAACAACTTTTTGGTGAAGAAATTTTTCCCTAATATCCAATCCAAACCTCCCCTGGTGCAACTTGAGGCTGTTTCCTCTTGTCCTATTGATTGTTACTTGGGATTAGAGGCCAACCCTACCTGGCCACAAACTCCCTTCAGGTAGTTTGAGAGAGCAAAAAAGTCCATTCTGAGCCTGTTTTTCTCTAGAATAAACACCCCCAGCTCCCTCAGCTGCTCCTCATCAGTCTTATGCTCCAGACCCTTCCCCAGCTCTCTTGCCCTTCTTTGGTGTCAGCTGAGATTGTTTGGTTGAAGGATCTCTTTCCAATTCTACTGTCTTCTCTCTCCTCATCCTTCCCTGTGCTTGGCTCTTGTAGGGCAGGCCTTCTCCTAACCAGACTGGATGCACTACTTTCACTTCTGCTTTGAAATTTTCTGTAACAGAGAAGACCAGAATGCTGGAGTAAATAGGACTCAGCAGAGAACATTTATTAGGCCAGGGAATAAGGCTGTAAGAGAGCAGGCCTGAGAAAACACATCCATTTGTTCTCCCTCAGCCACAATCCTCCTCTCAAAAGCAGCACACAGATCAAGGAGGTTAGCACAGAGGAAAAAGCAGGAAACAGAAAGTTATACTCCAAGGAAATAATTTTTGCTTTTTCCATGGTGGCAACTCAAGATTAAAGTATTTCAGGGATATCTACAATGAAAATGATGGTAATATTTCAGGTTCAGCCAAAAAAGGCAAATTTTTTTGTGGTGTTTTGCACTAATTCTGTGGCAATTCATGTTCCTGAGAGGCAATGACAAGTCCTGCTCTGCTATGGGACAGTTCCAACATGTCAGCTGTCATGACAGGGGAAATATATGCTGAGAAGCAGCAGTCCTTCTTCCTACCTACCATTAAAAAAAAAAAAAAAAAAAAAAAGTGATAATTAGGTGTCTTTAGGAGGTCTGGGTTAACATCAGGTATCTTTTACATAGGCTGCTGGGAAGTTTTTATTAGGAACAGATTTAGCTCATGACTAATCTGAACCATATTTAAACCATGACCTCACTTATTCATTAATTTCTATCTCAATAGGATGCACTGGAGTGAGAAAAATCATCTGTGTGCTATTTCTTCACATCACTTGTTTATATCTGCAATCATCTTTTTCACTGGAAAGTATCAGCCTACAAACAAAAATTGCTAGACCTGAAAAGAAATCCCAGCTGTAAATCTGAGTATTGTGGGGCCATAGCACATTTGTTCCCCTGGAAGAATTTTTTTTCCCTTTTAGGTGTAATCATGCAGGAAGTTTAACATGAAAACCAACAAAAGAAAATCCTTATTGATTTATTCAACACTATAAAGGTGTAACAGCAAAGCAAGAAGATATCCCTGAAGTGCCTTTTAAAGATGTGCACTGCATAGCAAATGGATTTTAAAGTGAAACTCTGGAAAAAGTAATTAATTCAAAGTTTGTTCATGATGCCTGAAACAAAAATACATAAAAGAAGAGAAAGTGGGGGAAAAAACATTTATGCAGGTATTCCTGTGTAAAAACTTCCTGCTGAGGAGAAATGGAAGAAATCAGAAATGGTTATATCCACAATCCAAAACAGAATTTTATTAGAGTTCATGAATTTACAGGAGTTTATATCCTTGAATCTCAACTGTAAAAATTAATGACTTGCCTAAAAGTCCAGAGTCATACTGCCAGCTTTCAGATACTTACCTGAAACCACTGCACGTGTGTGTTTGGCAAATGCTTCTTCTATACAGAGACAGAACCTTCTTTAGAGCAATTCATCCCATCCTGAGGTCTGGAGGACCCTGGCTCTCCCCACTGGCTGCACAGGCTCCTTAGAGAATAGATCTGTGTTTTTGTACTTGTTGGATAGAGTCTCGACCTCACCATTACTCTGGGTATTATTTTTTCAAAGTTCACATATTAATCCCAAATATAAAGACAGTGGCTGTTAACTGGAAGTATTAATCTGATACAGGCAAAGTTTGTTCATTTCAAGCCTTGATATAAAAGTTACTCAAATAGCTCACAGAGTCTTAAAATCACATATTTTCTAATGCAAATGGAGTCACTGGAGCAACTCATAAAAGGGAAAAAAAACATGAGACTGGCAATCTTTCAAACAAAACACCTAGCTTTATCTATTTGGCTTGGTTGGTGGTAAGAACAGGTGAGTTAGGTGAGCAGTGATTATCAGCCCCTGTGTGATTATAACTCCACCAGTGTTTGAATGGGATGTGATGGCACATGGGCATAGCACCACAGAGGAGGAGCAAAGCTGGATCCCTCCTCTGGCAGCATCCTGCTCATCATGTCACAGCAAGAGGTGGATGCCATCCCTTGGAGGAAACCTGGGAGCAACACTGTGCTTCAGTTAATGCCTTATAAGTCTGGAGGAAACACAGCAGAAACTGTTTTGATTTTGAGATGTTAATGAGACAGTTAAATGGGATGGAACATAAATTATCAGTCTGCTTAAAAGATCTTGTTTCTGGTGTGTAGAGGAAGATTAAATGATCAAAGGGAGCTCAATGAGAGCAATGTGCCCAGATTAGCTGCAGCCGGGTGAATGTGCAAAAGGAAACCTGTGGTAGCCAAAGAGCAGAAATGAGATGAGGGAGGTTTTTACATCTGTGCACAGCCAAGGTAGTGGAAATACCGTTTGAGAAAATTTTGTTAAAGAAAGAACATATATAGAAAGAAGAATTTCCCTCCTGGCCAAAATGAAAAGGTAACAGCCCTAAGTAACAACCAGCTGAGTGCAGTTCTGTGTCAGAGGCAGGATGGAAAGAACAATCTATCAATGTTAGATCATAGGTTTAGCTGGGTTCATTATGAAAAATGAATGATAATCAGCTTGCAGGATAAAACCTCAATAAAGCATACTTCTTAACACCATATCCAGCTTTTCTGGTGCACAGCTGAGAAGCTTTTACTCCCACTTTCCCAGGACAGTCACATGGAACAACTAGCCAGTAAATACCACATCAAATGGGCAGTAGCACAAATAGCTGTTCATGGTAGAACAGTATTTTCACTTTCCTCAGATTTAAGGCAACTAGTGCAGAGACCTATTTCTATTGAGAGCATATGGCTACTTGAAATAAATCATAAAGGAAGAGAGATCAGATCTGGAAAACTAATGATGAACAGAGACAAGGGAACAGAAGGACTTTGGTAAGTAAACCTTGCTACCTGCTTACTTTGGTGTGCCTCCTCAGTCAATCTCTGCTCAGCTGCTTTACTTTGTAAGTACCAAGGTTGCAGACACTGAGTTTCAGGAGGTAAATTCCTAAGGCTCCCTACTCTTCCCTTGGTGTGTCCCAGTTTTGTAAATCCTAATTTATTTTAATGTTTAACCAAATCAACTCCCTGATCATCTCCCTGTATCTCTCAGTCTGTTAGGCTTTTGGAGTATCCCTTACAAATCTGTCCTGGAGCAGGACACATAAAGGTGTTATCCTTTCATCCAACTCATCAGTACTTAGAGCACTCACAGAGGTTTGAGAGATTTAACTCCTTCTTCTGCCTAAAGGGAACATAGAATCAGAAATCCAAATATGAGGCAAAGACCTTAAGCACCTGGTATTGCTCACAAAAGCACTGTGAAGTAGCTCCCCTTCTGTAGTTTATTGAAACAATTTCATTTTTATTTAAATAGTGATAAATTCCTTAAGTTAAAAGAGCGTAAGTGTGATCATTTTGCTTAAAGGTAAATCTCCCCTTGGGACAAAGAAGGGAAAACATTTCTAACCTTTGTTTCGCTGAGCACCTAAGGGAGAAAATATAAATTAACAAAGTGTTGGGGGCAGGTGGAGGGTGTTCTGTGTAGTCACTGAGTTCACGTGTTTTTTAGAGTCTATCTCCAAAACTCCATCTTCAAAATGAGCTGCGCACCACTTCCAAAGCTGCTCTCAGTGTTTCATGGAACAAAAACCCTTTGGGCAGATTGAGGCTTGGAGATGTGGATTAAGATCAACTGAAGCAGGGCAAGGGCACTAATCTTCAGAGTCTGCCATGTGACTGTGAATAGTTTATTCACTGAATTTCTAAATGAAAGACATCACTGTGACTGCTCCAGCTGTCCTTTGTAAGAAGCCTGGATACAGAAAATACAGTTTGAAGTGCTTACGTTTCCCTTGTGTTTCCTCCGTTACAACCTCTTTGGTAACACTGGAAGAGGAATTGCTAACTTTTGTGTCCTCCCTGGGTTAGATATAATTTAGACGTTCAGCTACTGACCCCTCAAAGCAAAAAAAACTGTTTACAGGATACAAAGAACGCAGTGACTTAAGTGCCTAGAGCCACTCCTGTTATTTCTGGGGCATCATGGATAAAATAGGAGCAAAAGAAGGAATTTTCAGCTTGTGATTTTTGAGGGCTCTCATCCTGAAATCCTGTTGACTCACAGTACAGCATGTGCAAGCACAGGTCATGTAGCTGGGAATTTTATGTATCTTATGTCCAACAAAATACTGGAATGTGTAGGTAGCTGGAAGGACACACCTGGTCTGTTCAGCCCAACCCAGCAGTGAACACTAGGAAAGTTCAAATCAGTGTTGCTTTAGATGAGCCTGCAGAAGGTTTCTGGCATAGATGCAGTTGCTCTGATACCCGTGTGTGTAAATACACATGGCTGCACCTGCAGTACAAAGGTAACAATACTTGTAGTGTTCATGTACAAAAGAAAGGGATCAGAGATGGTTTTGTTATCTTGAGCTCCTGCAGGAGGAAGGAATTAGCTACTGGCAAATACAGCTGGATGAGGCTAGCAACAGCTTCTTGTTAATCAAGTGTAGGGACACCTTAGCCATCAAAATGGATCCGATGTAACTAATGGTGGGTGAATCAACTGCAGGACACAATTTTAAAGAGAAAAACCGGAAAAGGTAAACAAGAGGAAGCCATGTGTGGTCCAAGAGTCATTCTAGACTAATTTCTACTGCAGCAGTGTAACCTGCTGTGCTCCCCCACACCACAATGTCAGTGATAAATATGTTTTTATCTATCTCTTGCTTCTGCAGTAGGCTCAAATCCACAAGATATGCAGGAGAAAATGACAAAATTAATTAACCAGACCTACTAAAGAAACATTCCACTTGAAAATAAAGTTTGATCTTTATAATGTTTAATAGCAGCTAGAAAACGAATCCACTTAAAGTTCAAGCACTAAAGTTAGCTGTGCTCAAGTTTGTGCGTTTCACTGAGGTTTCTAATTTTTGCAGTAAAAAAGTTGCATGCTTTTTTTTTTTTTTTTTTTTTTTTTTTTCTGTCCTAACAGGAAATTAGTTGTTGATCTAGCTTTGGGCATACCATTGATTTCTCACTATACTGGTGTGCCTATCACCCTGTGTTAATTGGCACCCTAAGGACTCAAATTAAAGAGGGAGGAGGTTTATTTGTCATCCATGGGAGCAGTTTCCCCAGAATCAGACCAGACCTTGCTGGCAGGGCAGCACGATCAAGGCAGGCTGTGTACAATGCCTATGCTGTAACCTGTTTTGAAGAGCTACAAGGTGGGTCCTGAGGGATTCAGTACATTAATTTGCCCTGCCCTAAATTGACTCCAATCTGTTTCAAGGTATTATTGATCTGAATGTTAAAGTCATTAGCCTCAGCATTTAACTGAGGATATGAAGAACTACACTGAAGTTAACATCACCTGGTCAAAGATACATGTGAGACAGAAACCACTTCTGGAGTTCCCATGAATTGATCCAAAAAAAGGATAATATCTCTGCATTGAGTCCTTGGTTCCCACACGTCACACTTGTTCTATATACAGTCATGTCTCCATGGTAAGCTGCTTTAATTTTTTCTTTTTATTTTTTTTACCAAGTCAGTAGCAAGCTAATGGGAAACCAGGAAGGTGAGAAGTTTCGAAGAGAAGCTATTTTAAAGAGAAGCTAGAAATTCTTATATGAGAGGCCAACAGGAGATAATTGGATATAGTTTATCTTCTACTCTGGGCTTTGGGCTGACAAATAGGCATATACAATTGCTCCTGGAAATGTATTTTGAATTAATGAGTAGCAATGTGTCCCGAGCACCTGCAGTTCTTGGGTACTCTGGGCACAAGGACAGTATGGTTTGGAGCTCAGAAATTCCAATTAGCCCAAGAGAAGCTGAGGCCCAGCCCCATTCATTTGAAACCAGGGGTAGGATGCAAATGTTAGAATTAGCAATTGAAGGATGTGAATAATCGGCTCTGTGAGCTGGGACTTGTTCAGAGCCCGTAAAATTTGGAAATTCTCTTAAGGTCTACACATGAGATTTAGCATCCTTTCTTCATGTTTTGTCAGGGTGAATTATTTTAATTTAAAAATTAAATAATCAATAAAAATAACTGTGGATGCTTCTGGTATCTAAGTAGATGTTCTATCCCATTTAAAATTCTTCAATTTTTGGCCTCATCCCCATCCTACAGCAATTAATTACAGTTTAATCACATGGGTGAATTAAAAATGACATTCCTTTGATCTGCCTTTCATTCTTTACCTCTTAATTTCTTTGAACAACTATCTGGACACATGAGAAAGGAAGAATCTTCTCCAGAGCATTCATTAGCCTATATTATTTTACCACATCCCGTCCCAGCCATCTGCTTTCTTAAATACAAAATCGCAGTCTTTCAGGGGTTAGAATTTAGACTAGTCTGCAATGTCCTTTGAAAAAATGGAACACTCACATGGAAAATCCTTTTCCTATGAACAGCAACTGCTGTTACACTCAGCCGTGAGCTCCTGCACGTATTTGCATGCTACCTCACTTTAATCTTCATGATTCTCACTTGTCTGGGTCATTTGGTTGGAAGGGATGTAGGTGCTGACTGACAGCACCACTGAGGCTGAGCTTGTCTCAGATTTTGATGTTGGCTCTCATTGCTTCATCTGCTCATTGCAGTTTGCTATATCTCAGGCTTCTCCAGGAGCAGAAATGTGAGTGTCCTGGTTATTTGTTTCTGTGTGTAGGGATCTTCTCTGACACAGACCTCTACTCCATAGCAGTGCCCACACCAAAATCAACCAAAAATCTTAAGCAGAGCAGGTGATTTAACTGCTTCTCTCCTTCCTGGCTCTGCTTCCACATGACTGATAAAATCCTGAACAAAACCTGTGACACAAGTTCACACATACACACACCTGGAAGTTCTCAAGGCCAGGCTGGATGGAGCTCTGAGCACCCTGCTCTGTGAAAGGTGTCCCTGCCCATGACAGGGGATCTGAACAAAGTGATCTTTGAGATCCCTTCAAACCCAAACCATTCTGTGATTCTGAGTCTGTGATTCAACTTCTATTACATAGGTGAAGGTTTGAAACTATGCAGGTGTATTCCCAATGAAAGGATACTATTCTGGGTTGGAGCATTGAGCTGTCACCAGCTGATTTGGGACTGTGAGTGGAATTCCTGTGGCCCTGCAGCTGTGGGATCCAGAGCACCAGTGATGTGCTTTCCTTTGAAAGCAGATGTTATGGGTCTGGGCTGTGCCTGCTGAAGGATCACGAACATGAGGAGGAGACTATGGCTGCTTTCCTAAAAAGGGAGAGCTCTTCTACACTCTTCCCAGGTGTCATGTTAGATGGAGAGCCATGCTTCAGCCCTCAATTACACAGCTATGAAGAATAGGATGTGCAAATACTCTAAGACAATTGGGAGTCTGAGACCTTGCTTAATGAAATTAGGGTAGAGATAACTGCCTATAAATATACTTGGAAGAAAAGAAAGGTAGCACCACAGAGGGAACTGAGGTAGTTAAGCCGAGTAATAATGCACATTAGTAAATAAATGTTGGAAGTTAGAAGGATTCTTTTTTTTTTAAACAGTGAAAGAACACACAGGTAATCCTCTCTGAAGTGATCCAGAAGAGCATACTAAGGAAGAAATTAAATCCTACAGGGGGACAGAAATTGACAAATTTATCTTCTCTGTCCTTCTGTTTGTTAAAAAAAATCAACAAACCAGTCTGCTTCTATGTGACTGAAACCTGAAAAGCTAGGACAGAGATAATGAGGAGGGGACAGGAACGCTTGAAAATTGTTCCAGGAGTAAAAATAAAGAGCTAAAGATTAAAAAAAAAAAAAAAAAATTGAAATTCGTTTCTTTGGAAACACGACCTGCCCTCACAGCAGGGAGCAGGAAGGAAAAGCTCAGCACCTGAGACTGGAAAATGCAGGAGAAACACAACAAATGGCAAGTCCTGACAAGAGGCGCTGGCGTGGTTCTGTGCAGAGGGCAAAAGGAAAAGTCACATTGCCCGGGAGCAGAGCAGCTGATAGCATCAGTGTTTGCACATCACCTCATTAACGCCAGCAGGTCCTTGCCAGGTGCTGTGTTTGAGGGCTGGAGAGAAGGGCTGGGCACAGCCCTGTCACCACCGTGCTATTTTTATCCGTAAACAGAAGATTTCTGCATTAGCAAGAACTTTGGCTGGCAAAAGGTATCACAACCCTTTGGTTTCAGGAAACGTAGCAGCTCTCCTGATTCAGCTGCAACCAGCAGCCCTGATGCTCGTTTTATTCCCCCAAACTGCTGCATGTCGTTGAAAATGCAAAAAAAAATATTACAAAAGACACCAAAAGCCCACAGTATCGCTTCATTCTTAGTTTTGGGGTTTTTTGTTTGGTTTTTTTTTTTTTTTTCCCTTTCTAGAGGAATTAATCACTTACAGCTCCAACTTCAGATCTTAGACTCTCAGTTTCTCAAATATCAGGTCTGGCACAGAAACAGAAAGCAGAATACTTCTGTTCCACATAAGAGAAAGAAGAAAAAAAACCCGACAAATACACCTGAATGCCATTTTTCCAGATCTAACTCAGGCTGACAGTCACAGTGGTCATTTATATGTTTTACCAGAATCTCATTATTGCAAAATGTAGTTACCTCAAAACAAAATTTTATTCAGCTGCTATCCCCATCGTTCTGATTTCAGAAGAAGGAACAAAACAAATCCAAGCTTCAAAATGATGCACAGAAACAAAATGTTTTGACGTGAGCCAGCACCTGCAGCAGGACTAGCTCACCTAATGCTGCCAGTGATGCTGTGGGTGTAGATGAATATGTATGCACATGTTTGGGATCCTAGTCCTTCCCACCACTTAACATAATCTAGATTGTGGTGGAGCTTCTCCTATAAACACTCTGCCTCCTAAGGCACGTATTTTTATTTTTAAAGAGACGCCACCCAGAAGAGCAAGCTTGCTGAAACTGGTAAGTTATTTGAACTAGGAAGGGATGAAGATGGAGCGAAACAGATTTAGTAAGGAAAAAGTTATTTTGCATTTGAATAGGATAAAGGAATAAAGTAAGGCTTGGAAATAGATGTTGCCGATCAATATTGTTCTCTGTGCAAGGAGACATCTCAAATCTCCAAGCTGTCTGTCAGTCTTGACGTTAGCTCATTATTGTGCAAAATTTTGCTTATTGTCTTGCTGTAATTGAAATGCATTCAAGACTCCTCTTTGAGTGAGGTGTCAAGATCAGCTGTCAAAAGCTGACAAAAAGGAGGTGAAATACCACTTAATCTGTAACTTCATTAATGTATTGTCTCCCATAATGGTGGCATTGTTTTCTTACCATCCTATTGTTTTAGTTGTCTAGTTGAGACAAAGGTAACAGTGTAAGATATTTACTGATAAATAAGGGCTCTATGAAGTTTCCAAAATATTATTTCTTCTGCATGTGAAAATTGAGATGTTAGTCTGTGAGCTTTCCTTGAGGACCTTGGTATATTAGTATCCATAATGAGGCGTGATGTAATAAAGCCTTGTTGAAACAAATTATTCAAACAAAATGAAAAGAATAATTTGTTTGTTTATTTGCTGATTCCCTGCTTGACTTTCCAGCTCAGTGGCTTGTGTAAAGTTGCCCTGTAAGTTATGGGTTTGTACACAGTTGTATTATGCTAATCATAGAAATGGAATTAGACTTTCTAATATGAGACTATTCAGATTTGTTTGGGGTTTGTTTTCCCTCTTACTGAGAAAATGATCTGTATGTCTGCTGCTTCTGGAGTAGCAGAAGTTATTCCAGAGAGTAGCTGGAAAAGTAGGATTGCTGTAGTGGGAGATTGTTGTAGTGAAGAGCTAAGGGAGGAATAATGATACAGTCTGTGGAAGTGTAGGCTGTCTGTCTTGGTTGTTGAGATTTTTTAGGGTGTTGTTGTATGGCTCATTTGATTTTCCTGGAGTGATGCTGGGACAGCCATGGCCGAATCATTTCCAGAAGGAACAGAATTGTGAGCAGGTACTCAGGTGGTTGTACAGGCTCTGTGTGTCAACAATGCTCGCAGAAGAACAGGATATGGGCAGAGGGATGGGTGGCATCCAAAACAGACCATTAAAATATTTTTTATTGTAGAGGGGTGTCCCACAAGAGAAAGATGACCAACTCAGCTCCCAGGGAAAGCATCTGCTCACCTTCCCCCGCAGCAGAATGACTAAACTTGACATCCTGTTTGACTCACCTGAACTCTCTGTGGAGCTTTTGCATACCCTTTATCTGGCTTGGCTGGAGTTGGGAGGTTCACTTATTCTGGGTGAGCTCCTTGCTGCTGTGAGCTCAGGTAACTTTTTCCACAGACCCTTCAATGTGCACAGCTCTTGTTTGTTGGACTTGGCACACACCCTTCTAATCAAGTCAGGGAGAACTTGCTGGAGTGTCTGTGGTGGTTTAAAAACAGTGAAATGTGTGGGAAAGGAGACACTTCAAAGCATGTTTGAACTGATAAATGTTTTGAATGCTTACTGATGTTATACTCCATAGACACTGCCAGAGATGAAAGGACGTGGTAAGAGCTACTGAAGGAAGGTAGAAGGTTGTGGGTGCCCTCTTGAGTGTTTGGGATGTCCATTAGTGATTGATGGGATCACTGGGATGCTCTAGCAGTTCTAATCTTGCCTTGCTCCTTTTAGTCCTCCTCTGGAGATCAGACCTTCCCTGATAAGGTATTCTTTAGCCCTGCCATCTCTCCTGCTGATATTTATTTACAGAATCATTAAGTATTATTTTCCATGGTTAGTTTGATTGGGGACTGCTCAGCTCTGATAGAAGATTGTATTAAAGCTCATATAATCCCTGCCTGGCTTATTTGTTTGCAGGATAATTCTCCAGTCATGTTAACTTAATAAGACATCTTCTAATATTCTGCTCCTCCTGTGTTTCTGTGATCCTGGTGGAAGGCTCTGCTGGGAAACTCAGCCAGCCTGTAGGAAAAGAGACTGCTTCAACCCACAAATTCTTGAACTTCTTTCAGACCTTCTGCCATTTCCCTGTAACACTCAAATCAGTGGAATGAACTCTGGCATTAGAAAGGTCCAGGTGCTTCCTAGGGATGGGATCTAAACTAAGCACCTGGATAATTTTCTTTATTGCTTTTTTTCCCCCTATTTTATTTTTATTCAGGTTATGCACTAGATAAGATTTATGGGATGAAATCCTGGGATTTGAAGACTTTTTATTGACCCTGGTAGTGGCAAATAATGCTATTTCTCAGGCTCCTCACTTGGGTGTTGATTGTTCTGCTGTCTGAGTTATTCATGCAGAGCTGGATATGACACAAGGCCTGTGGGAGCCCTGGTCTCATCTGGAGTAAGAGCTGGAGGCCAGCAGGGAAGCCTGGTGCATCTTCAGTGGCATCAGACATCCTCACACAGGCAGCTCTATCCTGCCATGGGTCAGAACCCCTCTGATATAAAAGCACTCCCTCTTTCGCCATAGAAGAATCTTTTATTAAAGCAAGTTCTATCTAAATTTAATAGCTGATATTTTAGATTGCATACACTGTTGAAGAACAGTGCTTCTGATATCCGCTGCTGTGGGGACTAACAACCGACACAGCTCTTCTGGAAAAACAAAAGTGTATTAAGATGTGAGGTTTTAATACCCTGATTGGACTAAAATGTGTTGTGTTCCAGTACTAAAAGGGGCTTACGAAAAGGAGGGAGAATGACTTTTTACACAGGCACGTAGTGATAGGATGAGAGGCTGGTTTAAAACTAGAAGAGGAGAGATTGAAGTTAGGTGTTAGGAGAAAGTTCTTTACTCTGAGGACTAGGCACTGGCTCAGGTTACCCAGAGAAGCTGTGGATGCCCCATTCCTGGAAGTGTTCAAGGCCAGGTTGGATGGGACCCTGAGCAGCCTGACCTAGTGAGTGTCATCCCTGCCCCTGGCAGGGATTTGGAACTAGCTGATCCTTAAGGTTCCTTCCAACCCAAACCAGTCTGTATGTTATCAGACATTTCTGTGCGTGCCTTTTCAATTTAAAATAGCAAGCAACCATATAACCAGAAGGTTGTAAAATTCCTTTCTTTTCCGAAGTTTCAGAAAAGGAAAAAAAAAAAAAACAAACCCAAACACATGGAAAATAATATGAATAAGGTAGGGGAAGCAGCTGAAACCCTGTGGGGTCCCAGGCACTTTATTTTAGATGCTTTCTTGCATAAGCATCTTGTAATGCAAGTTTGGGCTGTGTTGTCATGGAGACTTTCAGGTTACCTCATCATTCTGCTAGAAAAGACAAATTTCCGAGTGGCTGTCATTGTACTAATTTAGTCACGAGACCTGACTTCCCAGTGGCTTTATGCCTTCAGTCCTCATCCTTGTTTACAGTAAATCTTATTTATGTCATTGCAGGCATAAGAGTGGTTGCATGTTCATTTATGATTCGTCTTCATGTGAATTCACAGTGCACAACACAATAAATTAGTGTGAAGAGGGATTTATGGCCAGGCTGAGAAAAGCCTGCAGAAAGAATTCAGTCCGAGGAAGGGAGAAATTTGCACTGCCATCATCAGAAACCTGGTGGACTGTTTGCTCTGTCAGGTGGCACTGACTGCCCAGAGCCTGGGGAAGAATCATCCAGACACTGCATATGTGATGTCTAAGCTAATACCTGGATAGTATCATTATTCCTCTCTGTGGTGATTCCAGGTTCAGTACTGTGACCAAAGGATCTCCAGCTGACACTGGAAATGATGAATTTGAATGCATTCTGTTGCAAAGTGGTTTGTATGTATTGGGCTTTTTCTTCTCTCTGCCTACCTCTTCTTCAGATGGCATTTACCCTGCAGTTAAGCAGCAAAATGGATTTTACTCCTGTGTGTGCAGGGTTGGCCTCAGGCAGCTGCCCAGTTAAAAGGGTTTAAGAGAAAATCAACATCTAACTGCCACAAGCAGCTTCCAAGCATGATTTTTGCTCTGACTTGCCTCTCCACTTTTCAACTCCCCTCATCTCAAGGTTGCTGTAACATCTACCCCAACCCGCATTTTTAGGAATTCATCAATCCTTCCTCACTTCATTCCTGACTTTCCCTGCTCCCGCTTCAAACCCCCTCAAACCTTCAGGATGCTCTCGCTTCTCTCTCTCTCTGTTTTGCCTGTCATCTCCCTTCTGCAGAAAGCCATGGAGGTTATCAGATGCTCCTGGTATTAGACAGTTATGAAGAATTTTCAGGGATGCCAGTTTCTATCTGTGCCCTTCCCTGGGAAGTATGTGTAGGTGGAGGTGACAAATGACATGAAGCCCTCACAAAACTATTTCAGACAGACAATGTGGGAAGAAAATGGACCTCTGGTTGTCTGGGTTGTTGTGTCCTGTCTGCTGTCCCTCAGATTTATTTCACCTTTGTAGGATATAATGATTAGGTGAAATCTATTTCGGGCTGATGTCCTGAAAGGACTGTTTGTCCCTATGACTGCTGCTTTTTTGTTGTTGTTGTTGTTTATTTGTTGTTTGGTTTTTTTGTTGTTGTTGTTCGAGGGTTGCTTTTTTGTTGTTGTTTCTTTGTTTCTTTTTTTCCTGTCTTCAGCTAGAGGCAAATCAAAGGATGTTTCTGGACTGCTGTAAATGGTCACATGATCAGTGCACATCTTCATCTCATTTTTCCAAGTGAAATGATCTCAGGACTGATATAAGACACCCCTACCCTCCTGTTTCATGGAGCAAGGGGTTTACACTTTTTTTTAATCGCTTGATAAAAAATATCTTTGCTTTCTCCTTCTGAATAATGTTTTTTGTTTACATGTTAAAAGATTGAAGGGGAACCAAAAAACCCCAAATGACTGTAGAGAGATGAAAGGTTGTTCAATGGCCAAAGACTCTTCCCTTCCTTTTTTGCCTTGTAGTCTTCTCTTTCAAGCATTTCATCATATTTTTAATCCTCCTTTGGATTTTTCCAGCACCCCAAACACACCATGATATAAGAGGGAAGCTGGGTTCTTTGTTGTTGGGTTGGTTGTGATTGCTGAGGTTGGAACAACACACAAATCTTGCTGTCCAAGGCTAAGGAAATAAGGGCAAATTTTGCTTGCTGAAGAGATTATTCATTTTGTGAGTCTCCTTGTGGTTCCTTCTTAGCTTCATCTCATGGTGCTGGATGCTTTGGCAACACTGAGGGAAACATCCTTAACATAAGGATCTAGGAAAACTCTGCCATTCTTGAATCTCAGCTTGAGAATCTCTCAGGAATTGACAAACTGCTGTTAACTCTTCTGGGGTCTGCTGCTGGTATTTCCACAGGTAGTTTCCCACGAGTTTGAAATGGCACCAAATTCCTAGAGGGGGTCACCTCCATGGGAAGGAGAGTCAGGTCTAAACTGTCACACTGATTGCTTCTGTAGATCACCTTGGCTTCTCCCAGCTTAAGTCAGCAGATACCTATCAATTTACATTCCCTGGGAATAGATCCCAGAGAATGCCAAGCTCTGCTGAACAGCCTCATCCCATTCATCTTTACATCAGTGTTCAGCTTCAAGAATTACAGTGAGGCAGGGATGAGATAGAGAGGGAAGTATTTGATATCTGTCCTGACTTGCAAGTGTGTTGTGCTCTGAGAGCTCCTACAGAGGATGGATCCTTACATTTCTTCTCAAGAGTAACCAAAGAGCAACCCAAGTACTATGTGTTCTCTCAGTAGTAGGATGCAAAAGCTTTTATGTTTTTGTTTGTTTCTTTTTGTTTTGTTACTTTTTGTTTGGGTTTTTTTTTTGTTGTTTTGTTTTGTTTTGTTTGGGGTTTTTTTTTGTTGTTGTTTTTGTTTTGTTTTGGTTTTGGTTTTGTTTTTTTGTGATATATGCAGGGGTTTTCCAGCAGAAGGTGTTTCAGTTGATGCTTTGCTGTCACATGTCTAAGCTGGTCCCAAAGCCAAAGAAACAGGTATACAGCAAAAAGAGAAACCATAACGACTGGTAATGGTCTCGCTGCAAGATCCTCGGCAGATTATTGAACCCTTTTGACATGATACTGTTGAAAAAAGTCTGCTGATTTTAAATGCTTTGAATTTCAAATGTGTTGCCAGTCCTTTGTCCCACTAAAATGCTTCTAGGTCTCAGGAAAGCTCAGCTGGGCTAAGTGCTTGGTGGTTATTTTAAGCAATTTTCTGCATTTAGCAAGCTGCCATAAATCTTAGAAATAAGCATACACGTTTGTAAAATATGGACACGATGAAGCAGACTGCAGCTTTTCAGAAGTGACAGTAAAGCTGCCTCATGTGTCTATTTACCTGACCCTTGTTGGTCTTCTTCAAATGCAGCACATTAACCAAATTATTCTACTAATGCAAGGTGTACTTATGGAATAGGCAGAGATATTTCATAACCCCTAACACCATTCCTTTGCAAGCAGAGATAAAACTCACCTTCAAATGTATAAAATCCTGCAGCAATCTGTTTCTTTAAGAGATCTTTAAATCTCTTGTATATAGTTATTGACTAGAATGTCCCGATTGCTTTTGCCTGCAAAGAGCTTGGAAAGAATGGATTAAATGATTTTGTTAATAGCCTGCCCTGCTTGGCTCAGATGGGTGCATATGTACCAGTTATATTTATTTGGCAGGTGTTCCTTTCCTCTCTCTCCTTTGGACTTGTTGTTCCCTGTTCTGTTACTCAATCAAGGCTTATAGAAAGGAAAGGAATAAATAAAATAAATTAGTATGATGCTTGAGCACTCTGTACCAGCACAGCAGTGTGGAAGGTACACAAGGAGCCCTGCACATCTGACCTCTCCTTCAGATGCTGCTGTACTCCTTGCTAGATAGGAAAGCTGAGGTGGAAAAATTAGGGCCACAATGATTAAAGGATTATTTCACACTCAGAGATACCTAAATGAAGAATTTAGTTAACATTTAGGGCATAAGTACTTGTGCAAAATTCATTAATCTGATATATGCTGTACTTCAGAGCATATCTCTTCTCATGGAAGAGAAGTTCTGTTGCCAAATTTTTAAAGACTGGGTGTCATAGTATGTGACAGAGAAGTGGCTCAGCTTATATGAGCAAAGAAGTCTGGGTTGGGCTAGAATTCAGAACTGTCTCTTGAGGAGTGAACAGGAAACTTCTACCAAGCAGATTGCCAGCTCTGCCTTCATGTCATGGAATATGGCAATCAAAGCTAAAGATACCAGCCAAAGATGCTTAGAAACCCACTGTGAGCAGACACAAGTCTCGTGGCTCTCTTAATCCAACACTGCAAACTAGTGAGTTACCAGAAATCTCGAGCAGGAAAAAAAGAAAAAAAAGGACAGGATTTGAGGAGTTTACTTCAGACACAAAGATTATGATGAATGAGATGTGTGGATGAATCCCCAGATGAGCTCTGATTTTATTAGCCAGTGGTCTGAGACTTCACTATAGAGCATATGTAAGAGCAAGCACAGTGTTGACTTCTGTCTTTTCCTTCTTTGTCTATTCCAGGAATGAACATTTATCTGTAATTTATTGCGACAGGTGCTGTTCTGCCATAGATTATGGCAGCCCAAGGAAAGTCTTAGAATTGCATGTAAAATACCAGCTTACAGCTCCACAGCCAGCTCTGCCAGCTCATGTGGGCGAGGGTTTGACCTTCTGTTTTGAGATGCCATTCTGGATACCAGAACAGAACACTTGGGCACTGTGATCATCCACAGCCTCTTCTGAGATGGAGAATAATCTTATACCCTTCTGTCCTTCAGTGAATGAAGCCAAGGGCCAGACACTCTGGCTTCTGTCACCTGAAATCCTGGGAAGATTGCCATAACACACTCTGTTTCATCTTCCTTTCTAGCAGTCAGCTTTACTGCTGCCTGACATAGCACACAAGGCACTTCAAAGTCAGACAGCTCTCAGGCAGTCACACTGGAGAAGTGGCAATGACATTTCTGTGGTCTCTCTGATGCCCCTAACCTAATGATCAGTTTTGTGTGTCTATGTAAGTCATTTTAAATACCTGATGCTATTCTGAAACACCTACCTGCCAACCACAATGGGACTTCATAAGGCTTAATTAAATGCTTGCAGTGTATTCTGCCATGCTGAGAAGCAAGGTACTGCAGAAGGCAAAATATTATTACAAATAAAAAAGTCTATCACAATCTGGAAAATGGGTAAAAAAATAAAAGCAGAGTCTAGCACAATCACTTTCTGTTGCACTCTGCCAGAACAGTGTAACTCATGAACTCAAAGAGATTCTCCCCAAAGGCAGGTTCTTCATTGACGCAAGAAGCTGTCTCACACAAAGCAAGAAAATTGTGAGTGTTAGGCAGATACAGAGTTGGAAATTTGGAATAATTCAGCCTTTTTTTTTTGTTTGTTTGGTTGGTTTTTGTTTTTTGGTGTTTTTTTTGTTTGTTTTTTTGTTGGTTTTTTTTTGTTTGTTTGTTTTTGTTGGGTTTTTTGGTTTTTTTTGTTGTTGTTTTGTTTTGTTTTGTTTTGTTTTTTGTGTTTTTGTGGTTCAAATGCTTACCTTGCTGTGCTCAAGATCTGAGTGATCCACTTAACCTCTCTCTCTAGCCAGGGCAAATAAATGAGTTCTTTTTCCACAATATCCCCTGGCTAGTTTGGGCTCTTTTTCTTAGGGCAATATGAGTTTTCACTTAGGTTTTAACTCAAAAATTTTACTTTCAGTTGTATTTGTATATCTACGCTGTACATATCTAAATAGTCTGTGTCTAAAAATATGCATTCAGTCAGCCAACATGATGTAGAAGGATTTTGTATAATGTATCTGAAGTGCCCCAGTATGTCAAAATATCTTCAAAAAAAGGTGAAATCTGGCTCATGCTGAGACCCTGAATTTATCATTATCTCAGCCACTGAGTCTGAAAATGGCTTGCACAGAACTTGTCACCCAGGACATGAGGTGGATAACAGTATGCTGCTCAGATAGTGTTGGGGTTTTTTTCTGCTGATGAAGATCTTCAGTTGCTGTATATCATATCAGCAAAATGCTCAGCTTGCTGAGGATGAGACCCATGGATTCTGCTTGTTCATTCACTCTCCATGCTGTGACTTGTTTTGCATTTGATACCCTTCTCTGGGTAGAACAACTGGCACTTATGTGTCACTAAGTGGTAGCCATAAAGAAAATCAGCTACGCTTGTCTCTGCTGTCACCAGAGGGGAGCAATCCTAAAGGCAAAAGAAGATAGTGTGAATCATAAGAGGAAAATAAAATTCCCATCTCCTTCTGCACAGTCTCCAGGCATCATTTGTACTCCAGCACAATCACAGCCAGTGGGAAAACTCTAGATAGTATTACCACTCTTGTTTTTATTAGCAACAATCTGGAATTAGAGCTGTAAGTAGTGTTATCTGTCAGTGCTATCTGAGAACAGATTATAGACATCATGATGGGACACTGGGGCAGATAAAGTGAGGATCATTTAAGGCATATCTCATGTTCTCTTTCTGGGACAGGAAAGCTTGTTTTGATCTTTAATATCTTTCAGTTTCAGAAGCCAACAGGTTCATGTTGCTCAGAAGGCATTAAATAAAGCTTTTTCCTGTCCAAAGGGGAGTTATGTAGCATAATTTTTTTGAAAGTTACTGCAGAGCTAGCAGATGGCAGTGGAGAAGGTAAAAGTGGTGCTGAAAGACTGGAATTGTTACAAGCAGCAGTGGAAAGATATAATGGCTGAAATGGTGGGGTCAGTTAGGGGTAAATAGACTTGGACTAGTTGGTAGAGTCAGAAAAACATGAAGATCTGATGTGTGACCAGTGATGTTGAGCTCCTGTTTGTCCAGCACAACCTTCCTGAAGGAGACTTGATTTTAATGGGGAAGCTTCCTGATGTTTACTGAAAACTGAGCTTATTAAATTAGTTCTGATTGGGTTTTATTAGAATTTCAAAGCAAAACATCTGCCACTGTTGGCTCTGCCAGTAGTGAAGAGTTTTATAGGACAATAAAGCTACAAAAGCAATTAATATATGCACTAATACAGAAGCTGTAAATATTTTCAGTCCAGTCAAAGTATCTTAAATAGCACTTACAACATTGCTCTTGGTGTTACTCCAAGAAGACAATCATAATTCATGTGAATAGGTGTTAAAAGCATTAGTGCTTTAAGAAGCATTTAGAATTATGAGGATTTGTTCTTCTACCTGGCCTTAATTTTCTGCTTTTTTCCACTAATATGTGTAATCTAATCCAGAGTACCCAACCAATAAAGTAAGGTACCCAACCAAATAAATCTTGCAGGTAAAAGGTTGGCTGGGGTGTCTCAATAGCTCAGCTCTCTCCTTCCTGCTTCTTCTTCCTGCCTTCATTTCTCCAGGGAGGAGATGGGACTGGGGCTGGGAATGATTTGCTATGGAAGCTGTGCCATGTCCTCACACAGCCCCCACCTCTGCTTAGCCAAACACTCAGCTCACAGCAGAGCCAGCCCAAACCAGGTGAGCTGGAGGTACCTGCAGTTCTGTGCTTTCTGCTCCTCTGCCCTCATCTCCACTCACTCCAGGATCACCTACTCGTTCTGGAGAAGAAAACCAAATGTGGAGAGAGTTGGTGCTCTGGGGAGAGGATGTAGATCAGGAGATGAACCTGATGAGACAGAGATATGGGAGGAATTGGAATTGTGATGGGAATAATGGACTGTCAGGGAGGTTTGCTCTAAAAAACTGGGAAGTTTCTTTTTCCCACCTAGGATGTAGAAATATTCCAGTGGTGTGCACCATGAGATTTTTCCAAGCACAGATAAATCTTTTTGTGAGAAATGCGTAAATAGACTTATTTTTCTTCTGGTCTGAGTGATTTTAGAAAGCAATCTTTTTTTGACAGATGTAGTAAACCAAATTTTAAGCTCTTTGAGTCCTTTACTTCAAACATTTTTTTCTAAATCTCTTTCCTCTTTATCTTTGTGTTCAGTTCAGCCTGTTCAAACACTAACTGAAGTATATTTTATAAAGTGATGGACCTTATAAAAATGTGTTCCATGGTGTGTTGTGCATCCTGAATTTGGGACTGAACTGAAACTTAAACCATTTCAAGAAAAACTTGAGAGTTGTTCTTGAGAGTTCATTAGTAACAAAGTTCAACTAGCAGAGCTTAAGATAGACACGTTGAAAAGGGACAGAAATCAATGAATGCTGAGATACTTGTGTTTGGGGGGAATTTCTTTTAGAAGCAGCTATAATCAAGTGCTCTAATTTCAGAGTTGTCAATCTAAAGTGTTAAAAATTATCAGAGCCAAATTATCCTGGGTTCTTTTTCTGTCTATTTTTTAGGGATTACATTTGAAAGATTTTTCTCTAACCGTAAGTATTAAATATGCTATATGTGAACAGAATTTTCACTTCAAATCTCTGTTTCTACAGTGGGGTATTTTAAGAAAAATGGCGAATATTGTCAGATTCTAAAAGACTGTAGCTAAAGTGTGATAATTGTACTGTGGCTTGTTTGAATTTCAAGAAAATTATTACTAACTAAAGCTAAACTATATGTTTCATCAATTCCAGCTGTTAAGGATGCAGAGGAATAGCTCTCAAAGAGTATATGCATGTACAGCCACGTGCCCTGGAGAGCAGCTGTGTCACAGTAATGACCAACACCCGTGCTGTGCCTGTGGTGAACTCAACCTGCATTTAAATGGCAATAATTGCTACAGATTTATCATGGTAGAAAAGCAAGTCAGAAGCTGAAAGCTTGGTTGAACATATGACTATGTGAACAAGTATGTGAATGAGGAAGATGGTCTTCTATACAGAGTTTGTCATTGTGATAAAGGCACCAGTTCAGAACTTCAAAAAATAAAAATTAAAAAGAAAAAAAAAAATGTAAAAAACAGTGGTTTTTTGATGGCTTCATATGAGTTTGACATGGCTATCTGATCTGTTCCAGACATCCTTTTATATTAAATGTCTCAGTAATGGAAGGTGATTTCCACATTTGCATTACTGCTATGAAGATTTAGCGTATAATCAATATGAGGTAAAAGCAAACTAATTATTAATGACCATGTTAATGAAAAAATAGCTAGGAAGATAGAGATTGCCGTTGTCCATTTATTTTGTGTGTTTAAATTCCAATGTACCATGTGGAACATTCTCGAGAGTTCTTTAGAAAAAAAAAGAATAAGAAAAAGAAAATTACTTGAGAGACTTGAATTTGACTTGGGAGACTTACTTTCAGTCATTCTTAACTCAAACCCAGTCTCATTTCTTGAGTGAGGAAGAGGTTTTATTAGCTTATATCTGTGAGGCAGAAGAGTGTGGACACATCAAAAATAACTCCAAGAACTCAGTCCCCTTGTCTTTGTTAAAAAGTTTTTTAGGAAGAAATCATTATTAGAACCACATCATTCCCCTGAACAACATTATTTTGCAAAGCTCAAAGACTAAGAGAAATGCTGACTGAATAGTTTCTTCAGAGCTAATCTGTCTCAGGAAGTTGCCTGGAATGTCTTTTCCCCATGGAGTTTCTTCAGAACAGTTTTTTGTGTTAGGTAACATATGTCTGCTTAGGATTGAACTTGGAGAAGCATCCAAAGGTCACTTGGAGCAGGAAGAGCAGCAGTGGAGGAGATTGGGAGAGATGTATTGGCTGTGCATGCTGGCTTTCACCTTGAAATAACTTTCCTGTACAGCCCAGGATGTGACCATGGACAAAAGTAGGTTGTCTGGGAGAAATTCGCTTTTACCATTGCAGGCACAAGGAGGACACAGTTTTTCATGTCTTTGCATAGAATCATAGAATGGATTGGGTTGGAAGGGATCTTAAACATCTCTTGCCATGGACAGGGGCACCTTCCACCAGAGCAGGTTGCTCAAAGCCCTGTCCAGCCTGGCCTTGGACACTTCCAGGGAGCATTCACAACTTCTCTGGACAACAACCTGCCACCTTCTGATTCATTGCATTGTGTGCTAAAGGTAGCAAGGACCATATTCGTTTCTATATTTATCAGAACTAAAAATGGGTTTTCTGCATCTTTAGGGCCTATTTGAAGTCATTCTGCTGGAGATGTATCCTTAGTAAAATAACTGGGAGTTTAACCTCACCCTCAGACTAATAGCTTGCATGTGATATACTCTTTCACTCTGAAGAAGGAAGCATCTTTGTGGGGGGAAATCTTTTGAAATAACTCATATTTCTTGCACAATTTTTTCATTGTGTTGCTCTGGCAGGGGTTCTTTTACTACTGTATCTCAAAGATCTTGAGAAAGTTAGTTCTGGCTGTGTCATGCTCAGTGCCTTGCCACAGGCGATATCCTGTGATAGCCTAAAATTCATTAACCTGTCATGCACCAGCCTAACACATCCAAGCATCATGGGAGTTCCAAGTCTGTGTGTGGGATAAAGAGCAGATCCAGCATGGGATTGTATCATTATACATTTGTGTTGCAAGAACTCACACTAATAATGTACAGGTATCCAAGCACAAGGCTGTGTGAAAACCAAAACAGTTCTTGAAACTTTATTAAAAGAAAAAAAAAAAAGAAAACAAAACAAAAAATCCCCTCTTTTCATAAACTTACAGAACATATTAGTCACCTTGCTGTAGAGCCTATTAATCTTTTACATTGTGATTATAAAGTCAGCTCCCTCCTTGAACCAAAGCTAAAATCCTTCTCACAGGTGAAAAAGCATCAGCTTTAACAATATGAGAAAAATTCATTTTGTATTGCCATCTGCTTCTGGGATGTGAAGAGGAAGGGGGCTGATGCTGTACAGCCTCTGCCTTTGTGGTTTAGTTAATCCTGCTGCGATAAAGTCCCACATCTGAAGTGGTGACTGTCAGTTCCTCTGCAACATTTCACATTGAAAAGCAGGTGAACAAAGGAAATATAAAGTCAGAAACAAAATGAAAATGCAGAAATTTCAGTTGTAATTTTGCATGTCAGGTTCATGAGAAAATTGAACCTTCTCTGTTCTTATGCCCACTGCTGATTTTCTACCTTCTGGTGACTTTCATAGGAGACACAGTCCAGTATTGTGTGGAAAAATGAGAGTTTGCCTCATTTATGTGTCATGGGCTTCTGTCATGACTCCTGGCTTGTCACTCAGGCCCTCCTGCTTAGGAAAATGGTTAATTATCTTTAACCAGATTGAGATTTCAACAGCAGATTTGTGTCACAGGCTTCTTTGTCCAGCAAATAACAAGCCTGCATATCCATGCTTAACCAGGATGCCATGAGATGCAACTGCCCAGCTGCTGCCAGGGGAGAGATACAGCACAAGTTCCTGTTATGTGCACTTATCTTTCATATCTATACATACACATATATATTCCCATAAAAAAAAGTGTATTTTCTTCTTCCATGAAATCTGAACTGATTTCTGAGACTGTAATCCTTTATTCTGAGACTGTTGTGAAAGATGCTTGGCACTGAGATTTAAAAAGTCAGAAGCTTCATTCTTCTCGAGGCAAGCAGATGGCATTTTGGTCAAAGACAGGGCAAAGATCTTGTGACAAAAAAGCTGAATTTGTATGCCATTACTTGAAGGTGCTGATCTTTAGTCTTCCTGAAAACTGCCACAAAAACTGAGAAGAAAAGATCATGAACATTTATTTTTGAAAGCTCTTTGTATGAAACACCAGACTTGGCTGGCCCAAATGCAATCTTAAATAGGGTCAGTACCATATCTCTTAGAAAATATTTGACCTATTTCAAAGAGAGTTTGAAGAATTCAGAGGTAGGAACACATTAAAGAAAAAGGGTTTTCCTTGCTGCACTGAGTGAAAGGGTCTAACGTCATGGAGTAGCTAAGAATAGATGCTTGCATTGTTTCTGCTGGTCTTATCTTGGAAACCACATATGCCTGCAGTGGGAGATCTGTGACCTTTGCTAAACTTTGTCATTCTCTCTTAAATGTAGCCTGAGACTAGCTACTACTCTGTCATATTTGTTAATATTGCTCTAAACTCCCATCAAAAAACTAAGTCTGTGTCAATGAAAAATATATTTTTAACAGATGACAGAATCCTTGTGTTAACTCTTGTAAAGGTTAAAAATGCAGTCTTTGATAATCCAAGTACACTAAACTTTAAAAGTAAATGTGAATGTTTGGATGAGTGTTGGCTTTGGACTGTCTGCCAGGTTTGTGTGCCCAGCACTGAAGATGTGCTTGCCACCTAGTCTAGGCTGGGAGATGGAACCTGCAGCAGGAGATGCTTTTGCCCAAACTGGAAAACATTTGAGCATTTTGGGAGTGCTGTGCCTCCTCTGGGAAGAGAGGGAGCTGGGAGGTATCCCAAAGTGCTGCTTGTCCTCATGGATTTCAAGCTCATGGCAGAAAACCTTCAGTGCCTTATGGTTTCTAGTGGTCATGGTGACTGTGGGATAAAGTCAGAAATGTCTCTAACTGGAGCTCAGGCACAGCTGGGCACTCTGTGCCTGGAAAAGGAGATTCCATATGACTGACCCTTTTAAATTATAGAGTGTGGCTCCTGGATAACATGAAACATGAAATGAAATAAAAATGAAATAACAATACGTATTGTTAAATTGACACTAGAGTTGACTCAGATAGAATTTGCAACTGAGGGCTGTGATTTAAACATCTTCGTGATGTGCTCTCTCTGCTCAAGAGACTGTTTCTACCTTAACCAAAAAAAAAAACCCTCAAAACCAAAAAGTGAACTGTATTATTTGTTTCTTTCACTGGAAACACCTTTCTTAATTTATTTCAACCAGTTGGGGCCAGTTATTGTGCCTCTATAAGGATTGTGAAAGGCAATAAATATCTGCCATGCAGACAACCATCTCAGCCACGGCTGCTGATTTATTTTAAACAACTGCTTTGATTTTTTCCTTCAACATTTACTCTGTAGTAGGAGGTGACACTGTTGTCATGTGCCATTAATGTTCTTCTCTTCCAGTGACACAGCCTGTTAATTAGAGAAAGAAGATAAATTCAGAGACAGGTGGAAATCAATAGATCTTGATTTTAAAAGATTATTTTCTTTGTTTCAGGCTTAAGCACCTTTATTTCAGTACAAAAATAAAAAGAAGTGTGGTTTTTATATTTGATAGCCAAGTTTCAATCCTACTAATGTTACAGTAGTGTTTAAACCATCTGACCTCTCAATGCCTCTTGGTCATGTTATTTTTTAGATTCTTTTTCTGGCTTAGAGATTTCCTCATGTTGCTTTACATTCTTTCAGTTTTCATCACAGTGATTATTTTTCTAAAGCTGCCTGATTTTTTTTTTCCTTTTTCCTCAGTTTTTTGAGAAGTGCAGCAACAAATAATTTGATTTAACTCCAGTAGAAAACATGAAATTCTTCTGCAAGGTGCTTGAGGGTGTCTAGCTGTGTCAGGAATGTTATTTACTGCTCAGTGATCCTTTAGGCCAAGGGAGGATCTATCTCTTTAAAGCTATACCTGAGCACTAGTGTGGGAGCTGTGATGGGAGGAGGAAATACAGCAGCAGTGATCCAGAAATCATTGCTGCCTGGACTTATTCCTCCTTTTGGTTTGCCTCAGAGCCAGAATTAGCAGACCTCTTGGTCAGAGCACAGAAAAGGGTGATTGCAAGTGGGAGAAGGCACAGAGAGAAGGATTCTTGCCCTTCTGTGAGGACTTGGTTGTGTGGATGATTTTCTTGGTGGATTGTGGCACATTTGACTCTGACAAGTTTAGTGTGCACACAGAGACTCTCCAGGCAGGCTGTGGGCAACTGAAGGAGTGCACAGCAATTCTTTGCTGGCTAATGTACAGACACCTGTTTAATGAGCTGGAGGCTAAGCATTAATATGCTCAGCACAGAGCTCCTGTTGGCCAGGCACTCATCAATCAGGCAGGGAGGGCTCATCTCCACTGCTCCCCAGAACAGCCTGGCCCTTCTGCCCCATCCTCTGATTGACTGGTGTTTTAATTAGGGTCTCATACCTTTCTGGTGTCCATACTTCTTCCCCCTTGAATGCTAGCAGTGCTAACTAATTAGTTACTCTTTTTCTGTCTTTGTTTTCACCTTTCTGGTCATGCATGGTTTTAATTCTTGAGTGTTCTCACCACGAGGATGGACATACTCACTTCCACCTCCCAACACTTTCGTAGGAACACAGAACCAGGGTTATGCAGCTGTTCTGCACCAAGCTGGGTCTTGGTTTACAAATAGCTGAGTCCTTCAGCCCAGGGCAATTAGAAGGGGCAAAATCAGGAAAATATCAGGGCAAATCAAGAAAAAAAGGGACAGTTGGACACTTGTACATTAGAATGGGTAAATTTCTAAAAAAATCTTCTACTAGCCCTCCAGACTGCAGGAGATTTTGGATAACTAAAAGAGAGTAGCTTTAGAGTAGGTACTACTCTAAGTGTGGAGAGGCACTTAAACAGGTTGTCCAGAAAAGCTGCAGATTCCCCGTCCCTGGAAGTGTTCAAGGCCAGACTGGATGGGGCTCTGAGCAGCCTGGCCTAGAAGAAAGTGTCCCTACCCATGGCAAGAGTTTGGAACTGGATGCTCTTTAAAGTCCCTTTTAACCCAAGCCATTCTAAGATTCTATAATTCTGTGATTTTACTTTACAGTATTTAAGAATAGGTTATGGAGAGATTTATAACCTGCTACTATTGGAGATGGAGAAAACAATATCAGTGAGTTCTAATTTATTTTAACCTTTGTGTGTGTACACTGCTTTACAGTCCATTCTTGCCACGATCAATTTGGTGATTTGCTAATAAACTGCTTTTAGGGTTGTATCTGTATACCCTGTGATCCATTTGAGTTGTTTCTGTTCACTCAGAGCTCTTTGAAATTGGTCCTTACAGACTTGGGGATTGGTTTCCAGCTGAAAAGGTAATGTTCAACTTGCACCTTTCTCCTATACCATCTGTCTCCTTGACAGCAATCTAAAATGGTCTTTGTGTTACACTTGGAGTAAATACTATGGATCTGATAGCTGTGTGCATAAATCCCTGCTGCTTTGCTGACTTGGATTTATGCTTGGAGTTACTGTATTGATTGCCTAAGATGACATCTGATTTGTTCTTTGAGATTATATAAAAAACAAACAGAACTTGTCTCCAGCTGAAGGATGATCTCTGAATCTGTGCCTCCCTCCTCTTCCTCTCTGTGTTTTTGGTTCAACATGTATAGTTGGGAATGGGCTCACACTGTAATGTGTTTAGCAACCATGCAGATATGATGCCTGGCAAAACAGAAGGTCCAATTGCACCCTTATCTTAGATTTGTTTTTTTGTTTTTTTTTAATTTACTTTCGTTCTGATCTCTGGACCCTGATGTGAACAGCAGCTTAGTGCCTGATTCTTGGCTGCTCCTATGGCTATTTTAGTGTAGAAAGCTATACCCAGTGTAGCATGAATTAAAGCGGAATGCAGTCCACACTATTATAGAATGGCTTGGATTGGAAGGGACTTCAAAAACCATGTAATTCCAACCTCCTTGCCAAGGGCAGGGACAACTTCCATACCCATGGTAGGGAGATTGGAATTAGGGTCGCTACAGTGCTGTCAGAGTGGGACTCTTGGCTTCCAGAGAGCAGCCTGTATCAGCTCCAAAGCAGGAACTCCAATGCCAAGGAACACCATTTTCACAGTGGGAAACAGATGTCTCAATACCTGTAATCCTATTTCTGCATGTCAGAATTGGAAACCAAATTTTGTGGCTTTAAACGAGTCTGGTGAGTTGGCAAAAGGTTTAGATGTACCACATTGAGCTAAAATTCTAACTTTCTCATTGCTGCCCTGAGTCAACAAGTCTTAACAGGAGTGGAGGACCAGAGCTGTAAAATGGGAAGTGGAGTTTCTACATAACAGACATATAATTTAAAATACATCGAGACTGCACTGTTTTTCCAAAGAAGTGAGGAGGATGCAATTAAACACTGAAGTTCTTACTGACTTTCCCGTTTATGCCCTGGTCTGACACACCACACATCTGAGGCTGTGTCAGGAGCTCCCTGCAGGAAAGCAGGAGCCTCTCTGCAGACAGAGACCTTCTGTGAAACTAATCCAGGTGGGATAATTCTCCTTTTGGGTAATTCAGGGACTGTCTCACAGGTTCTGCTTGGGTGCAAAAAGGCAGCTGGACTTTAGATGTGTCAAGGTAATTTGACCTTCCATTAATGAAATCCCTACATACTCCTGGAGGCAGAATGTAGGCATGAACCAGGGCTTGGTGGAGCTGCCCTGAGACTGTTGAACAGTTTAGGATCTCTGTGTTAGACTTAGTGAAACTGAGATTTTTTTTTGTTTGTTAAGAACAGGAAACAAGATAGTCGAAGACTGGACAAACGCAGATTAAACCAGGCTTTTCTAACAGGAAAGATACATTCTGAAAGGGGTGAAAAAGGCTATTGCTATGTGGTGCACCCTGCAAAAGCATTCACAGATGGGATATTTTGATGAAGCAGCTGTCCTGTCCAAATGTAGCTGAAGCAGTTGGTTAGTTCCCACTGAGACCAGAGACACACTTGGCAGGATTCTAACAAAATGTTAATGTATTGTGAATGTATCTGCCAGCCAGCCATTTGAACTGTCACCACTCTTTGCTACAGGCTGCAGCACAGCAAGGGCAGGGCCACGGGCACTGAATTTCAAGGCATTTGTCAGAGCTGTCGTCTTGGTGCTGTCTCAGAGCCGAATGCAGCCAGCAGCCAGGTTTTGCTCAAAGGGAACATCCAACTGCATTAGTGTCAGCCTCTTTGCAGCATTGCAGGCTGTGCCTGTCCCTGGGTCATTCAGTGTCTGAGGAGAAGGCTTCCTCACAGGGGAGCAGGGGAACCTGGTGATTCCTATTTATTTATCTGTCTTTTTATATAAAGTTTTAAGCAACTTGTAAATCAGGAAGTTGTACTTTCTGAGCAGCAGTGATTTGGAGGAGAGAAGCAGCACAGTGTTAGACAGACTTCACTGGCTTGTGCTGTATAGCTATTAAAAGACTGGATCACAGCAGGAACTTGGGCTTGGTGAACGGATGCATCTTGGAGGGGTGGAGGGGACTGTGCCTCCCTAAAATAGGCACAGCATTTGATGCAGCTCTTCATGACACCCAAATTAGAATAGTGGTGGGTGTGTGCCTGACAGGTTGTCCCTGCTGAAGATGTTACTGTACCACTGTCATCCACAAAGATTGAAAATAGGTAGAAAACCTGGATGATAATTGTGTTTTTAAGAGATGCCTGGAATGGCTTAAAGCCTAGGAGAAGACCACTCAGGTCAGGTGGTGCCCTGTGCTGCAGCCAGATTTGCTGGCACTTCCAAAGGATGATTCCTCTGTTGAGATTTTACAGAAGTCCATGTAGCCGTGTCTCCAGCTGAAGTCCATTGTGTACCCTAATCCATGCTCAGTCCTGCAGTGCTCTACAAGGAATTTCAACATTCAGTTTTGGTATGAACAGTTCCCACTGTTCCCAGAAATGAGGCTAATCTTGATGCATAGATCCATGCTCATTTCATCTGAGCTCTCTCAAGCAGCATTGCTGCATGGCACCATAGCATTTTCTGAGCACTTACCAAGAATGATTGCAATAATGAGGCTGACTTCTGCTCAGACAGGTAAAGAAAGCATGTTTTGTTGCTATTATTGTGGATATTACTTCAAAGGTAGGATGTCTAGGGTGAAGTAAATGTGGGCAGAAGAGCAGAGGCTTTGCAAAGATTGAGCAGTTGAATTTTGATAGAATAATGGCTTACCTTTTCTAAAAATGAGACTTATACATATGTATTAGGATTGAAGAATCCATTTGTTGGAAGTATAATCAGGAAACTGAAATGACTGCAATACTAAGACTAACATATCTTCAGCAGTTACTAGTGCCAATATAACTAACCTCTTCTTTAATTAATGTTTGAATATAATTAAACAACAGCACAGTGCAAACTTAATGGTGAATTTATCATTGAGGAAACTTTCATTTCCTTGAAGGACAAGAGCAGAGATAGGTAGAATAAGAAATATATAAATCTTCTGAGATTATGGGAGTGTATTAATCTGTATATTGCCTACCACACCTCCTTCTGTGAAACAACAGCACCAGAAGGTTGTTTTCATTTCCCCCCCTAAACAGAGTGAGCATCATTAAAGAGTTCAATGCAATTAATAAAGAAAGTAGCTTTATCTTAATCATTCTGTATCTCCTCACAAAAAGTCCTCGTAGTGTCATGTGAATTGCCAGTACAATATGGAATGAAAACCAATAGGCACAAAACACGAACAGTTAGGTCATGCAGCTTCTGAGCTAGAAGTAGTATAGGGAAAATAAAAGCTGTATTTACAGTTCCAAGCAAATTCTTTTTTGTGAGTTTGTTGCTAGTGCACATGAGACACCTCTCTGAAGGTCAAAATACTGTGACATTCAGAGTGTCTATTCAGAAACATAAACACATATTTATTTTAAAATGAAACATAGATCTTCTTTGACACAAAGTTGTCAAGTGTTCTGTGTGTTTGGATTTGATTTTCAATCGAATCAGGTTCAGTTTACAATATACCAATGTTTATCAAGTGTGTGTTTCCATGAAAGGTCTTGTGTTTTTAATGAAGAAGATAGATAGGTATACACTGCCAGAAAGCTCCCTGTGGTGAAACAGAATGGGATGTCATGAGAATGATTCAGGATGGATAAGAAAAGCAGGCTCAGAACTGTGGGAATAAAAGTTTGGGGAAGAAGATAAAGAGGTAATGTAGGCAAAAGGAAGACCATAAAAGTCACTAAAGTCACTAAAGAGACTGGATGACAAATATTAAACTTTGGGGAGATGATTCTTGCCTAAATGATTATTTCAAAGCTAATGAGCTGATATTTAAAACCCCATAAAGAAGCAAAACCCGCAGTAGCTTCAGTGATGGAGAACACCTGGACAAATGCTTAAGATAGAAGATCCATGTCACCAGATACTGCAAAATAATCAGAAAATTTCTGATTGCCTCAGACAATCATTTGTCTCAGACACTTGGAAAGCAACACAGAGGATATTCCACCATGGCTGTGGATGAAAAAGGATAAATTACAGACATTATTGGGGAAGAAAAGGCCATTAATATATGAATGCAAATTTCATGCACAAAAATGCCTTTGATCCTAATCAATAACTATTTCACCCAGTTCCTGTCTGAGCTGCAATACACATCTTAGATGGAAATGTCAAGTGATGATGAAAGAAGGTTGGAAAAAAATAGTTGGAAGTCACATTTATTTTTTTTTTTAATACAGTATTGTTGAAATTTCTACTGAAAATTGTATTTGATTTCTCTGATCTTGCCACATAAATCTGTAAGTTAATCTGCCAGACATGAATGAAAAATGCACCCCTTGTTAGATTTGGCTGCTGGACAGTCCCACGAAGATGTAACAGCAAAATTGGGCAACGGGCAGTTCAGTTTTTGGGAACTGGCAGGTTTAGGAGACAGAAACAAATGCTGAGTGATTGCTTGTCACCAAAGAAAAGCCCAAACACGTTAAAGGGGTGAAAGGAGAGCAGATCCTGGAGGGACTGACCAGTGGTGATGTCTATAAGAAGACACAGGAGTTACAACACAAAACAACTGAACGACGGCCCAGTGCAGTAGCTGAAGGAATTGTCACAAGAGGGAAATAAAACCCATTCACCAGCAAATGGACCCATCAAGATGATTGTCAATGGCACCAGGAGGAACCAGACTGCAAGGGTGCTGCTGCTTTGCTAAATAAAACAGTTTAGGCATCGATCTCCAGCCCACAGGTCAAATGCCAAGGGGTTGCTCCTCCTTCCCTCTGCTCCCACTGCCTTCAGGGAATGGCCCCTGGCAAGTCCTTGTCCTAAACCTGCCTGAAAAGCTGCTAATTGGCATTCTAAATACACCACAGCAAGCTTGTGCTAATTAAAAGAGAAGAATTACAGTTAACATTAAAGTCCATGTTTTTATGTACTAACACATCTCACCCAATGAAACCGGACATTGAGGATATTAAAAATGCAAAATGGGCTGTGCCATCAAAGTTTGAATGTAGGAAGAAGGGCTCATATATTCAAAGAGGGGGGGTGAAGATCATCTTCCTGCTGTACCTGGGAGATAGGCATGAATACAACAGGCATTGAATAAGGAGAAGAGAATTAGGCTGAAAATGAGCCAGTCAGAAACCCTGGAGTGATGGGGTCAAGAGGGCAAGCCAAAGAGATGGAGATCAAGGACAGGGGAGACAGCTCAGAGTCAGCAGCGCTGGAAGGAAATCAAGTGAATTTCTCTCTTATGGCCCGGGGTCCTTTTATATCATTTTTCTGCAGTGCTAGCAGCAGCAATATTTGCTGTAGCAGATGTGGATTTAATTAATGTGCCGCATATTTCTTTCTCTGGGTCACTCTGAAACCTCGAATGGAGGGCAAGAGTGTGTACGGGGAATTGCTTGCAAATTCAGATGGGGTAAGGGGAGACTGTAGGGTCAGTCCTGGAAGTCGTGGGGTGAAGGAAGCAGAGATTGGTGCCTCTCACCCTCATCTCTCTGCTGAGGTCAAGAGTAGAGGTGAGACATGGTTGTTTTTTTCTGAAATTGGAGCTCTGGACAGCACGGCCAGCAGAGTCTTGAGGGACTTTTACAGCAGCTCATTAACCTCCAGACTGTCACATTTGCATGGCTGTGTAGGTCACTACAGAATTTATTTTCTCCTCAGTTTTCCTGAACCCACAGAAGTCCACTTCCTCAGGAAGTGTTTCCCTAGAGAGTGCTCTGTAATAGCAAAGAGATCTCACAGAAATGGATTGAAGAGATGGTGTCAGCAGGAAAGGTCTGCTTCTTTTTCTGCACATCTCCTCCTCTCCTCTTGCAGACAAAAACTGCCACAATTGACATCTACATTTTTTGACAAAACTGCCACAATTGGCATCTAAAAATATGATTTTAAAAAATACTGAAAAGTTAAGACCGTGGGGAAAAATACTAAAATTTGTCTTTGTCAAATTTTGTGGGAGTAAAAGGTAAATATTTAGAACAATATGAAAATTCTTATTTTGACAGATAGACATATGTCTGTTGAATGGGATTGCAAAAAAATTTAATGGAAAACTTGACTCTGTAGGAAAGGTTGGAGTACACGTTGAGGTTGGAATAAGCATTTCTATTTTAATGCCATTCCTGCAGGGTCAGTGTCTGATCTCCATTGCAAAGAAACTCTGGAGGGAATTCCATTTCAGAAAGGCTGAAGCAGAGGTAGCTAGGCTTTCTCAAAAGGGGATGAACCTTTCAAACATGTTTTTGGCTGATGCAAGATTGATGGAGTGTGGTCAGTTCATGTGTCACAAATGGAAAATAAGAGCAGAACTGCAGAATTGCTAAACAGGCAGCTGAGAATAAACTGGTCAAGTGATACCAATAGTTGGAAACATTGGTAAAGAGGGGACGATTCAGGATGAAGGCTTGAGTCTGCAGAGGAGTTATCAGTGAAGATTTCTCTGATTCCTCTGCTTGTTTCTGTCTGCATTCTTGACATCATTTTGCAGCTCACATTCCCTGCTGAGCCTACTTCTGCTTCAAAACCCTTCCATGATGACACCAGACTTTGGCCAGGACCTATAGATGTGCCTGCTAGCCCAGATCTGTGGGTTCATAATCTGATGTGGTGGAAAGGAAGCTTTGCAAAGTCCATTTCCAAACTCCCCTGGGAGGCTCCAAAGAGTGACTGATTGCCTTCCATTGCCAGTAACTTCATAAGGCACATTCTGCTGTAGGTGGTTGGCATAGTAATTAGTTGGACTGAATTTGGGTTGGCTGATTTATAATAGGAGAAGACAAAAAAGTATTTTGGCTCTAGCTATGGGGTCATTAGTTTTTTTAATTCCCAAGGCAATGCAGAGCTGTCTCTGATAACTGATTTCTTGCTCCCTCTTTCCTTCTCTTTAGAAATATCTCATTTGTTAAGTGGCTGCCCCACTCTTGAAGCTCAGCCAGGTAGCAACAGAGAGATTATATTGAAGTGTTCATATTAAAAGAAAGTACTCAGAGCTAAAAGCACTGCCAAGGGTTTGTTCAAACTCAACTTTAGGAGGTTAATTTCTCATGGACGATGGGTTGTCCCCCATTCAGAAGTCAAACATGAAGCAACATTTATGAAACCTAAAAATGTCTAGTGTCAGAACAGAGAAAGTCAGTCTTACTTCATAGCTAGAAATTAACTGTGTTAATTTTTAAAGACTTTGGGGACATGGTTTAATGCTGGTCTTGGCAGTTCTGTGTCAACAGTTGGACTCAATGATCTTAGAGGTCTTTTCCAACCTAAATGATTCTATGATTCTAAAAGTAATCTTTATAATGGGTTCATTCATTTATCTTATGGTTCTGCTATGGAAACTCCTCTCTAAGATTGGAAAATATTTTATATGAAGAGAGAGAGATGAATTATTATTACTTACCAAGATAGACAGCCTTCCAGGCACAGAATTCCTTTTAAAAAAAGTGACTAAACATAAATTTGTGCCAAAGAGTTTCCTGCAGAGCTGTGAGGATACAAGTGGGCATGTGGATTGGAATGGCACACTGGACTCAACATAAAGATGAGGCTTTTTTATGTCTCAGCAAGGACCCTTAGTGAGTCTTCAGAGCATCACCCACACCCTGGGAAAGGAGTCCATGCCTTTCTATCACTTGCAATAACACTAAAGTGACCCAGCAATGCACTGTACAACCTGCTTGTCTTTGGCAATGCAAAGGTGCTTTGTCCTCACTGGCAAAAGTCCTGGAGGATCAGATCAGGGAAGATCTGCCACAGAGCAAAAAGGGCTGTGTCCCTTTATTCCAAAAGGCCTTTTTACATGAGCAGTTGGCTTAAGAGGAAGTTCAAATACACCTTCAGTGTTCCATCCACTTTTGTGAATGGTTCATTCAGAGCTATTTTTTTTTCTAGTAGGTGCATCAGCCCTGTTTTTTTCACTGCATGTGTTGAAGTATCAACCATTCACTAGACTCTCATGGTCAAACTGTGCAAGATCAAAGGTTCTACTGGCCCTGGGTTTGAAGTGGATATCCAAGGGAGAAAAAGGGATGAGTAAACTTGTGAAGTTCTTCCCTGAGTTTTCTCTCCAACTCTTCTACTACTTTCCCCTTCAGAGACTTCCTGAATCACAATTTGTTGCTGTGTCTCCTCAGTGCATTTCTCTTCAATGGACTTATCTCACTTTGACACCATGCAGACTTGTGCACTCAAAATTACTCATTCTTTCTCTGCAGTGCCTAGTGCCCCTGTTCAGTCTTAATTCAACACTATCCTACACATACAAAAAAAAAAAAAAAAAAATCAAACCAAGCCCTCAAACAAACTCCTCCCAGAAAGCTACAAACCAAAACCCCAAACCCCAAACCCCAAAACCACAATTCTTTGCACAGACAAGGTAAAACAACACGTTTCTAAACTGAAATCTATAAAAACCTGGATTGTTGCAACCCAGGAGGGATATTCATGGAAAAAGAAATCTTTAGAGCTGTAGGTGTTTTAAATCAACACCTTGGCAACTTCCAGGAGCTGTTTACCTAAGGAGTAGGAAGTGATATATTACAAAATGGCTATTGATGCTGTGTTCCCTTCCCCTGCTTCGTTTCTTGGAAGTGGAGGGCAAATGGTGACCAGGCTGGTGGTGAGAAAGGAGAGGGATGTTCCCTTAGCTCTCCTCATTTGGTTGTTTTATAAAATAGTAAAGAGTAAGAATAAACCTTTTCCATCACAGAGAGTGTCTGGAAGAGACTCCAGCACCACTCAGCTGCAAGCCAAGAAAGCAAGGGTTGGTGAAGCTTTGTCTTTTCCATTCTCAGTTGGTCCTACATGGCCAGAGATACCAAGGAAGATGGGATAAAATTTCTTAATTGGTCAGGAACTGTGGCAGTAGCAGATTAGTTTTTGTGGGATCAGATGGAATTATACCTTTCTGTCAAGTTTTACCAATTTGACAGTTCCTTAAAAAAGTTTTAAGTAGGTCTGTGCTAGTTTCCCACATATATTTAACTGGGAATGTTCGAATTTTTCTGACACATATAGAGCATTACAAAAAAATCCCAACAAATATTATGAGTGAGAAGGAGGTAGTGGTAACATCTGATTGACTCCATGGCTTTTTTGACTGAAGAACTTGATTCCAGTGGAAGAGATTTTTATCTTGGTGAGCCCTCAAGAAAAGTATCAAGTAATTAAATGGGCTTAAAAAACCCAGCATCTCCAAAATCCTTCTCCATTTTATTTCAAAGATTTTTGAATATCCTAGCATTTTTGAGAATTTTTAAATCGTTGCTTAATGTTGCTACTCTCTTGAGACCTCTTCTATTGCTTCTCACTATCTTTCTAAACTCAAGCCTCTGGGATGCTGTGGTACTGTTCCAAAACAAAAGCATCCATACAAGCTGGTTTCACTCCATTAGCATGGAGATATCTTCTACCTGCTTTGCACCTTTTCCAGCCTTTCCATCTCTTCCATACTGTGTTGTTAGCTGGTGTGTCTCTGCGGTTGTTTTTTGTACATTTTAAATTGATCAAACTTCCTAAGTTTTTGTTGTCATATCACAGGATGATGTGAAATGCTCAAGAGACCAGCAAAGGCAGAATGAAACCTTCACATCCCATTTGGTCACTGCTCCTTACTGAGCTGCCTGTTCCCCTGAGCTGGAGTGCCACCAGGGTGGAACAGTGACTTTTCCTTTGTGGACTCTGGAATTGTAAGGGACCAGTTGTATCAGCTGAATGTTCACAAGTCCATGGAGCCTGATGGGATTTGTCCCAGTGTTTTGAGGGAGCTAGCAAATGTTATGGCATGAGCCATCTCCTTCATCTAAGAAAGATCTTGGGAGTCTGGAGAGTCCCTGTTGACTGAACACTTGCCAGTACTATTCCAATCTAAAAAAAAAGGCATGAAGAAAGACCCAGGGAACTACAGATGGTCTTTTCTAACCTCAGTTCCTGTAAAAAATTATGGAGAAGAGCATACTGAGTACAGTTGAAAGGCATTTAAAGAATAATACAGTAATCAGGCACAGAAAACAAGGGTTCATAAAAGGAAACTTCTTTTAAAATAATTTGATATCTTTCTGTGTTAGAGTCACACTCCAAGTGGTTGAAGGGAAGGTGGTGTTTTTGGGTTTTAGTGAAGCTTTTGATACTGTCACTCATAGCATCCTTGTGGATGAGTTGTCCAGCTGTGGGATGAGTGGGTTCATGGGGAATTGGCTGAAGGGCAGAGCTCAGAGGGTTGCAGTGAATGTGGTTACGTGTGGCTGGTGGCTGGGCACCAGAAATATTTCTGAGTTCAAGCCTAGGTCCAGTCCTGTTCAATACATCTGTCAATGATCCATATGCAGGAGCTGGATGTGCCACTAGCAAGTTTGTCTCCTCTCCTCAATTACACATAAAGGAAGAAAGTACATGACAGGTAAGTGGCTAAGACTGGTGATACCTCAAATCTCCAGGAAGCTGGTGAATCATATGTTGCTCTCTTCTGACCTCAGAGGTGTCTACTATATTGAATAAACCAATACTTCAACTGTGCCAACACCTGCAGTCAACACTTCCTACCATTTTACTCAAACATTTGCACAGTAAATTTGAATTTGAATTACTCTCTTTCCTATCTGCTTTGTTTTACTGAATTGCTAATGATGGCATAGCTGTTTGTAAAATGTATCAGGTGGAGGTATTGCTTGATTATAGCTTTCAAACTAGTGGTGTATGAACCATAGCTCTGTATTCAGTACACTCTCAGAACAGGCTCTGGAAGATTTTGTCAGCCTTTACAGTGACCCAAAGGTACTGAGGGTGAATTCAAGGACTGTTAGTGAGACCAGCATGTATCTGAAGGTTGGGTTACAGCTGTGGGGCTGGATTTCTTGGAGGTGTATTTCTTGATAATTTTTAAGAGCTCTACACCTTCCATAAGCCAAATAGTTTGGAATGTGCCTTTAATTATGTGAAGGAACAGTGAAGACTCCCCCACCAAAAAAGCTGGAATCTTTGTCTTTGAAAAAAAAGTGAATATGGCTTCTTACCTTCTCTGGCAAAGACATCAAGGCAACCTTCTATTTCTGACATCTGTATTTACTGAATAGTAGAGTGAAGCTGTAATTCTTGAATTGAGAGTTTTATGTATTTTTCTCTTTCTTTATTTTTCTTTTCCTTGGTTTTCTAGAAGATATCAAATATTCTCTCAGTTTGCCATCATGCAGGGCTTAGCCCAGGAACTAATTTGCCTATCAGTCACTCAGCCAGCTCTATATTTGTGTTTTCAATGGAGACTTGATTGCATAGACTCAGTGTGGGGTAGATGGTGTCTGGCTCTCAGTGATATACTTGGAAGAATTCTGTATGTGAAAGTATATTCAGTGGGTGATGAAGTGAAAATGCAGCATGATTTAATTCCATCCTTGTTTGATTCAATGTTTGAGTAAAATGGTAGGAAGTGTTGACTGCAGATCAACACGAGCTTTGCAATCCTGGAAAATTCCATGGGGAGAGCATCCATTCGATTGTCCTACTCTGTTTCATTGGGTGTAGAAGGACTTTATTACAACAGTAACTGTGGCTTTATGTTAAAAAACCCCATGGCTTATTTTCCTTCTCTATCAATCAATGCTTAAAATTATTTTAGAGGGGAAAGTATGGCATTGGGATTCTGTATCCAGGGTTTATTGTCTAACCAGAAGCAACAGACCCTGTTAGCTTTTCCCAGTGGGATGGAAACCTGATGATCTGTTGAATGCCTACTAAAGTTTACACTGAACCAGTGTGCCTGAAAATGGCAAGGTTGGGATATGCTTGATACTAAAACAAGATAGTATATTATACTACTGCACATGCCTTTGCTTTTAACATCATTCTGGATCTTTTTGGGTTAAAATTTTCTTTTTAGTTCCCCTCTTTTGTTTTTCAAATGACTAAAAGGAAATTCTCTAGAGAGCCAACCTCACTTACTCCACATGACTCTTATTTATCAAGAAATTCAGGTGTTCTTCTATGTCCCGCAAAATAGAAATTTTCCTTGGAGGGAAAGACTTCAAGGTTAATTGGAAAAGCATAAAGTGTGACAATAGCCCACGTGACATAGATTTGTTAGAGAGAAGACTGTCATGGCAGAGTGGATTACTACTGTGTTTTCTGTGGCTTAGGAAGGAAAAAAATTGGGAAGATGCGAAGCCTCTGATCCATGAACAGCAGGGCTGTAAAGATTCATCCCACATGTTTAACCCAACCCTTTCCAAAGCTCAGATGGCAGAATTGTCCACCATATTTGTTTTAGAGTCTGTTTTCCTGTAATTCTCCAAGTCTTACTTTTAGGGTTCAGATGTTATTAATTCCTATGCTTTTTCTTCTAAACCATGCAATGTTTGTGAAGTGCTTGATGGAAAAGGAGGAATTTGAAGGAAAATAATAAAGTTTGCACATTTCTGGAAGTTTCCTTGAAGGCAGGAACTTGATGGCAAGATGAGAAAACAACATTTGAAAATGTTAGTAATTCTCACTAGCTCTGAATGAGGGGGGAAGTGCACAAAGTGAGGTGAAAGGTTGGTGTTCAAACTGATTTTGGCTAAGGAGGACAGGTAAGGAGTTATTGAGACAAAAAATAAGCCTGTGGCAGGCCAGGAAAACTGACTTTGAAATCTCATGCCAAGCATGCAGTGAACATGGCAGGACTGCAGTCATTAAGAGCAGGAAAAGGCTGCTCCTAGTCAGAGACTGATAAAGAGGTGACAGTTTTTGGTATGTGCAGAGATAGCAAAATTCCTGTGCAATTAACCTGCCAACATACAGACTAAATGTAAAGACCTAAATATTTGCATTTGATTTTAAAACCTTGCAAGATTAAGCTTTGTGTTGCAAGCAGAGAAATTGTTAAATCCATAATTGATGAAGAAAGCAAAGGAGGTAAAACTTTTAGGGGGAGTTTTCCCATAATTCAGAAGAAGCTTTAGGGCTGCTGATGTATATTGTCACACTCTTAATTTAATATAAATCAGTACATACAGAAAACTGTTTCTAAATGTATTTTACGATTTTCAGTTTTTCAGAAAAAAAATTCTTGGAAGCGATTCTGAAAACAAACAAACAAAAAGTCATTAAATGTTTTCAAACATGAGATTTGTAATTAAAAACAGTAGAAACCAAACAACCCCCCTAATTCCCATATAATCAAACACAGCTTTTTACAATAACTGTTTTTTCCTACCAGTTTAAATCAAGAGTAATTTTATTTGGGGAGAGCATGCAAAAGTAAAAGAAAAATGTTGGCTTTCACAAAACATTGTGTAGAAGTCATGGAATCCAGGGCACTAGGTTCAAGGCAAAGATCTTCTAATCAGTCAATAGAAGTGCTCTGTATGTCAGGAAAATAAAAAATATCTTGATACTTCTATTTCTTTCAAAGCAATTGGAACCAGACTATAACAAGAATGTTATAGAAGAAAAAACTAAACTTGAAGTGATGGTGGTGAGGTTGCAAAGAATTCCCTGTAATGATCTCATTTAGAGACAGAAAACCAAGATGACCTTCCCAAATGTTCCTCTGAAAGCTGAAATACCTATGTGAACGATCCATAATGATTCTTTGAACATATTTTCAAGCAAGACACTGTTGTGGCATTAAGTCCCTTGAAAAGGAGCTCGGGGTTGAGAATGCAACTCAAAAAGTGTTTAATAGCTTTTTTATTATACCCATGCACATTGGCTGGCAGAATTTCCCAGATGGATTGTGTTCAAAGCTGCCACAGGCGCATTTTGCAATTTAGCAGTGGCCTGAGCTATACTGAGCAGTTTCCTCTGCAGTTGGCAGTGTTAAATGCTCTGCCATTACTCTGAAAAGAAGCTTTTGTCTCTGAGATGATCAGGACAATCGCATTTTTGTAATGGGGATATGTTTACAATCACTTTGTTTTTCTTATCTCTGGCTCCTGTTGTGTTGAACTGATGGTTGTGTTAGCACTGACTCGGGAAGAATGCAGAAAGACCTGGGACAAAGGCATCAGCCTAGAGTGAGTTAGCTCAGGAAAGATAAGCCCAGGCAAAAAAATCCTGGTCCTGCCTCTGCTGGAAGAGCTGATTATGCTTGATATTTGAAGATCAGTCCTCTGGGTTGCAAACCTTTTCAGGAAAGCATTTACAGGTTCCATGAGGCTGAACGCTTAGGAGTCAGCTGCTGGAGAACTTTTGATAAGAGAAGCAGATGAATTTTAGCAGTTTCCCCTTTCCCTTCCTCCTTTTCCTTTGCTATTCCATAAAGATTTGCTCTGGGAAGACTGACCAGTCTCCTTCTTATCGAATTGCAGATGTATCAATATTGGAATATTTGGGAGACTGTCTGAACCAAGGACACTCAGCTGCAGATGGTCTTTGCTTACCCAGGTCTCACTGACCTTTTGATGAGCTTGGTTTTGTGCTCTCACAGCAGGGCTCCAGAAACTGCAAGTGCTTATCTACTGTAAGAAAGATCAAAATCCTTGTAAGTCTTCTCTCTGAACATGATTTCAGAATCTTTATGAGAAGACTGTGTGAAGCATAATTAGTGATATATATTTTTGCAGCCAGAATGAAGGAAAAACAGCATGAGGAAAATATTGTGGCAGTGTCTGCATTCTGTTACTGTGAAAACTACATTTTTAAATGGGAAATTTAGAATTAAGATGATATCCTCTACCAATTTTATTTGGAACTTTTGAAACTTCTAATTAAAAAATATCTTAAATTTTTTTGTCTTTGATATTTCCCTGATCTGCTTTTCTGTCACACCTCTGAAACCCTAACATATATAGGTTCATATTGTCTCAAACATTTGTACTTGTGTGCATTTTGTCTCTAGAAAATAACAGTAAAATATATATAGGGATTTAATATACTTACTGAAGTAGAGATGCAAATGAATAACCCAGATAACCTGAGAAGTTAAAAACATTAAAACCATAGAAAGACTTGCACTGGGAGGGATCTTAAAGATCAACTTGTTCCAACCCCCTGCAATGGAACACAGAACAGGTTGCTCAGAGCCTTATCCAGCCTGACCTGGAGCATTTCCAGGGATGGGGCATCCACAGGTTCTCATGGCAACTTTAGGAAAAGGGATTCTGACTTTTACTGATGTTGGAACTGCAAACATGAAGAATGATGCTTGTCACTTCAGGCTCTGGTGTGATAAAAGCAGAGAAACAAGCACAGGAGCTGCTGGTGAAAAGAGATAGTCAGACTTCTCTCCTGTTTATCATTCCGTGGCTGGAAGGTGGCTCGTTCCTTGACTACCTTGGAATGTCCTAGTTCCCCTTTTCCATTGCCTCCCAAATCCTTTGCTCATACCTGTCCACAGATGGAAGATGATTGCTTCAATTTCTGTGGTATGTGGTTCCCCAGGTTTGTTTCAGACAATATCCTGTGGCTTTTGTGAGCTTCCACTTTGGATACCTCCTTGAATTCACTTGTGCCATCTTTATTTTCATATCTGCTGATGAAATGTGTTTTCTGGAAGGTTCCTTTGGGAGTTTTCCATTCCCTCGTTCTCATCTCACATTTTATTGTTGTTTTCTCTGCCCAATGAAATTTGATACCCAAGGACATCCAGTTGTCTGTGTTAATTTATTATCTCTCAGTCCTGAATATCCCAACACCACCACAGACTATATTAGCAACTTTCACCAACCTGGGCTTTAAACCTGAGTTCTGACAATTTGCATGTGTTTAACCATGTTATCTAAAAAGTGAGTAAGAATAACTTTTACATTTTAGCAAGATCATACTGCTGATAATTTTTGTTTTTCTGCAGTGCCTGAAGGCTTAGGACAGCTGTGATACTGTGTGCTTTCCAGACTGGCTTTCAGGCCATAGTTGTAATAGGGATGTATTTGCCATTTAATTGGACTGATGAGGAAAAAAAAAAAAAAAGAGTCAGAAGAGATTAAAGATTAAATTTTCATTTTCTTTCATATGAAAATTAATTTCTCTTGGTACTTTCTGGTGATGAGAAGGGCATGTTTCTGTCTAATTATGTAGCAGGACTTCCATAATTACAATTTAGCTCTTCTGGCTTACATCAAAAACTATCCTTCCCTCCCATGGCTCTTAACTTTGCTTCTAATGGGCTTACAACCATGTTGGAGGGTTTATCTTTTCCCACACAGATAAATTCTGCTGAGCATGGGGTAAGACTCATTGCTAATGCTCTGCTGCAGAGATCTTTGGCACATACCAAAAGTCCAGTTCTAGGAATCTTCCATCCATTTTTTTTTCCATTGAAATATAACAAGTAATTTTAAAAAATTGTGATTACTTTATTTTGTTGTTAATGGAGATGTTTTGCCTTACTCTGGAGAAGATCATGTCTGTGTTGATTTTGATTTTTAGCCTTGAGTAATTCCTCACTGTTTCTTTTCAGTTTCACAAATTAACACCCTAACATCTCTATCTCTGTTGCATCCTTACTATTTCTATTTTATACTTGAAAACAAAGTTTAAAAAAAATCAAATTTAGAACTATGCAGAGATGAAATAAAAACAGAAATGAAGACTAATTTTGTTCTCTACACCTGGTAGTTGGCCTTTGTTTCCCACCTTTATCTCAGTGCTGTCTACAGGCACAGTCCAAAATACAAAACCTAAAAGAAAGAGATTAGAAAAGACAAGATGGGGGAGGGAAACACTTCTTTTCTTCCCTTGGCTTCCATTATTCACATTGACCACTTATGAGTGGCAGATTCATGGTTTCTTTTGCAATAGCTCAGGCTTTCATAGAGAAGGGGGAAGGTATTTCAAAAGCCAGATAATATGATTATGAAAGCATAAAGAGTATCAGAGAGATTGTGCAGACAGAAGCAGAAATCAGAATGGTAGACTTTTATTTTTTTTTCCAAGCAGGCTGAAATTGAAAGTTTCCTTTTATGTCCACTGTAGCTGGAATCACAGTTGCTGTTGGGAACATTGGAAATCAACTTTTATATGTATATAAATGTATAAAAAATACCTTTTACTTTCTTGAAAAACATCTCTTGGTTCAGAGTGGGATGGTTATCATTATTTGGAAAGAAAAATGAGACTACCTTTACAGTTTTAATTGCTACAGAATAAGTTTCATTGAAATAAAATTCCCAAGTAGTGTTGATCTGGCCATCTGCAGAGTTAAACAGCATAGCAGTAAATACATTGTGATATACACGGAGTGTGCTAGAGAAAAAAGAAAAAAATGGATTTTACTTGAGATACTCTGTGTAGAACTGATGTCTTATCTCAAAAGGGATATTTTAGACCTCAGATGAGTGCAAAGAAGGGTGATGACTTTAATATAAGCTACTGTGAGAGGTCTTCTTTGAAGCAAAACTATGAATTTTAACACTTTAAAAAAACCAAAAAACAACAACAGTATTTTTGAGGAAGTAGATCAAGAGCTTCTGTGTTTTCACTGTATCTGAACATTTGGAACTAAACACAGTCACTGAAACTAAACAGTGAGGAGCTCAAATTCAACCAACAAAAATGTGGGGGTTTTTTTCCCAGAATTTGTGATTAGGATGTGCAAAGTCCTGAGAGCAGGAGTGAAAGTGAATTAGAACGGGAAGAGATTTTTTTTTTGTTTGTATTTGGATAGCAAGGGGCTTAGTAATGTTGCTGGTAAGGTTTTTGAAGTGGATCCTAAATCTCCTGCTTTGGCATAGAGAAGGCTGATAAAGATCAGGTGGGATGGATCAAATTTTCCCCTGTGGACTTTGTGTCATCCCCTGTTCCTGGCTCTGTAGGACACAGGGGAAATCTCTGACAGTTCTCAGAAGCTGCCCCAGAGCCCCCTTTGCCCCAAACCTGCCCACATAAGCTCAGTGCAGTAGCTGAGGCTTCCAGCTGAGTTTCCACATGATTCAGCAAACCACAGGAAATAAGAATATACTTGAAATTAAACACTTATCCAAATATGTTGTTGCATAGGAATGTTTACTGCCTAGAAAATTTTCCTCTTCATAAAATGCTATAGGAGGAAGCTGTTAAAAAAATGAACAAAATCAGCATGAAATCTAAGTTTTCCACTGAATGTTTGAAACTGCATATTCAGCCCTAATGCTTTTAGAAAATATTTCAGGCAGGCCTCAGGTTTCTTCCACTTAATAAAATGTTTTCACTGCTGCAATGGCCTCTCCATCACAACTGGCTGGTTGTATGCATAATTCTTTTATTACAGTTGTTCTCACATTCAGGAGCTACATTCTAAATAGATCTGTCTATACCAAAACCAAATCATCAAGGAACTTGTGAATACCCCTTGCTCATTTGGTGGGAATTAAAACCTGGCAGACTTAATCTAAGTGCTTTGTTTGGTTGTTTTTTGGTTTTATTTTGTTTATTTGTTTGTTTGTTTCTAATTAGCTGCATTTAGTCCTGCTGATCCACCTCTATGTCTATGTGGGTTGCCTTTATGAAGATCCCAATGAGCAGTGAGAAACTCAGGTGTCCCATTAACCTGGCACCTGGGGTTTGGCACTGTGTGGATTCTGTGGGGCAGTAAAGAAGTGTGCAAACTGCTCTAGGTGGCTTTTGAGAGATGTGGGGTTTCTTTTCCTGTTCATACAGCATTTAATACAGCACAGCTACAGGCTGAAGAATGTACAAGTACATCTTTATCCTTTTTCTAGAAAAGTATAAAGACAAGGCAGCACATAAGAGGTACTCTGTGCTGAAAGTATATATATCTGGTTGCAAAATTAATTTCTCTGATATCTTATTGTTTAATTTCAATTTGTGGACAAGAAAAAAATCCTAGCAAGGTGTATGCTTCCTTTTTAATGGATTCATAAAGGGATGGTAGCAGTGTTGTTTCAGCCTTTCCCAGCCTCTAAATCTTGATAAATAATTCAATAAAAGTCATCGCCACAGTGAATGGTAATTAGGTTTATGAAAGAAAGAAGAGTTGCTTCAGATAAAAGAATGAGGGCCCTATTTCTCACACTGCCCAGACAAACATCCATCACGTTCACTCTCAGTGTGACAGCAGGTCACACATTTCATACAAAGCAAGCAGGGAAGTTTCCACTTGAGAAAATTAAGGTTGAAATATATCCTTGTACTTTTTAGCACAACTGCTAAGGGTCACAGTTAGCCTGTGCTTGGTCCTAAAGCCAGCTGAAATTTCAACTGCAATTACACTGGAACATGAGATTTACCAAAGACCAGCTCTTAGAAAAATGAATCTGTGACCTGTCTCCAGGTATTAGCCAACTTTTTCCTATTTAGATCACCAGAGTGTCCAGAATGACTAATTAGATTTGTCCAACTAGACAACATTGGGTGCTCTGTTCACTGTTAAGCAATTAAACACCTATCAAAACTATTTAAAGGCACAAACTTCATAAGAAGTTCCCAAAATTCTCATTTATAGCTGTGATATTTGTCATTCAACTATCTACATTTTTTTAGCCATTCACTTAAATAAGATGTCCCTGCTTTATAGTACATCATACGCTGTCCAGTTTCTTTGACTGTTTTGAGTAGTTCACAAATTTTCAAAGTTCACTGTGTTTCTGAACATCTTCTACTGCTGTGGCTCCTTTAGGAGGTCAGAGGAGAGTAATGTAGTCAAATAAATTTTTGTACCAAAATAATTGCATCAGTTCTATTTAGTTTGTCTTTTCAAAATCCTTTCAACTTTCTGAAGTTCTGCATTTCAAGGGATAAGAGACCATAAAAAAACCTATTTTTTGCCCATCAAAAACATTAAATAAATAATGACAAGAATGAAAAATATTGCACTACACTCTAACATTATGCAACCAGCATGACTGATGTGATTTATCAGTCTCTTACAACTCCTTTTGCTGCTAAAGAAACTGTTCCATGAAAAATATTCTGTAGAGTTGGAGAGATGTGAGGAGATTTAGTTACATCATATTTTTATGACACACATCAGTATAGATTCATTAAAATTGCAGAAAAAAAGCCTGCCAGTCACAGAAGTCTTTCCTTTGCTTCCTTCCATCCTTATTTGCCACCAGGGCTCCCACATGGGGATTTTGCCTTCCTCCTTTCCTCTGAACCACTGAGCCCAGAGTTGTATGCCCACAAGGAACTCAACTGTTTTCCTTGCTATACACTTAATATTTAATATGTAACATTCAGCTCTGTGTTCTAACTTAAATCCTTCAATAGACTATGTATTATTCAACAGAGGAAACCTAAAATGTTAAATAAGCACTAATTTCAGATCCATTTTTACGAGTGGGCCTGATTATGTAACATTTCCTTGCTTTATTGTAGGTTCATTATCACTTTTAATTGTTTCACTATTTGGTTAAGTTTAAAGCAAAGCAGTTTGCCATCCAGGACATTTCTAGCATTGACCTCCTTTCTTCTACGTAAGTACAAATGTGCAGTTAGTACTTAGCCCGAGTGCATAATGTATGCAAAATTAATAGATGGGCAAGACTTGCTTGGGTGTTAAAAAACCAGGACAAATGAATGTGCTGGGATTTATCTTCTCCCCTCCGTATAGTTTCTTGCAGAGTTCTAGAGGCACTTTTGCAGAGTATTCTTTTATTAAATAGGGTGGAGGATTCACACCTGCTGGCACATGTGATTTACTCACTCATTCCCAGCTCCTGTTGTTATTTATCTCACAATAAAGTGCAAGCACGTACTCTGACTGAGGTGTCTTCAGTGAACCACAGAGCTCAAAACTGAGTCTAGAGAAAGGCCAAAGAAGAGTAGCACAGATTTTCTATGCTATATTTGTTGACCAGGGATTTAAATATGGAAAAAAAAAAAAAGCACCAATTTTACTGAGGTGTTTGGTTCTCTCAGTTCCATTTAAATAAATAGTAATTAAGTGCCAAATTGCTGCTTAAAAGACTGGGTGACAGTGATATCTAAAAAACAAATTATACCAGGTCATGGCTAGAGGCATAAAAAGCCCTTAAGTTTGCTGACACCCATTCCAAAACAAACCCATTTTTTAGCACAATCACTGGGATAATTTGATGCCTGATAAATAATATTAACCTTCCTACCTCCCAGTGTGAAACCTAGATCTGCTCTGATAGGATTCCTCAGGAAGTAGGAGACATGGCTGTTAGCACTTATTCCACCCTCCTGCACGGTAGAAATTCAATCTAACAAATCCCCTCTGAGATCTGAGGAAGAAGATGAAGTCAAGTAGCATCAAGAGAAGCAATTTTTTTCTCTCTTCAGTCCATGACAAACCTTATCAATCTTGCCTGGGCAAAATCACCATCCCTGGATTGCTAGAAATCATCTTGTAATTCTCCAGCCTAAGTCTATTTCTGAACATTATATATCCCATTGATCTTGTGCCAGTATCATACTTAAAAGTTAGCTAACTTATCCACTATCTTGACATTCAGCCTTTACAAGTATGAGTCACCATATTCCTATGCCAAGTTGAGCTTTTTGTGTATCCTTGTCCACAACGATTGTATTAACTTTTTCAGTTCCTCCTTCCATTTCCCTACTTTTCTCTTGAAAACAAGTGCTTAGAAATGCTAAACACAGTTCCATCTGATGCTACAACCAGGTATTTTTTACAACTGGATGGGTAATTCCTTACCTGTACTGAAGCAAATTCAGAATGCTTTGGCTTTTGTACCTGTACTGTGCCCATAGATTCATGGAATATCTTGAGTTCAAAGGGACCCACAAAGGATCATTGAGTCCAACTCCTGTCCCTGTACAGAACAGCCTCAAGAGTCACCCCAAGTGTCTGTGTTGTCCAAATACTTGAACTCTGTCAGGCTTGGTGCTGTGGCCACTTTCCTGGGGAGCCTATTCAGTGCCAGGCACACTCTGAGTGAAGAACCTTTAAGTAATGTCCAACCTAAACCTGACACAGCTTCATTGCCAACCCCCCAGGTCCTGTCACTCTTCACCAGAGAGGAGAAATCGGGGTCTGTCCCTCTGTTCTCTCTGTGAGGAAGTTTTGGAGTGCAGTGAGGTCTCCCTTCAGTCTCCTCCAGGCTGAACAAGCCAAGTGACCTCAGCCACATTTCATACAACTTCCCCTCCAGATTCTTCAGCATCATAGCCCTCCTTTAGACACTCTGCAATAGCTTTATATCTTATGTTGTGCTGTGGGAGCTCACTCATGGGCTGAGCTCTCACAAGCACAGGAAAGGAGCTCCTTAGGGATGAGTGAAAGCAGGCACAGTCCATTGGAATGTGGTAACAAGGGAGACCACTAAGGACATAAGGTAACTTTGAAGATACAAATTGTTTATCTCATCTCTGGGGATGCAGTTTTGTCCTTATCAGTACATGATTTACTATCCTTTGCGTTTAGGTCATGGGATGGAGTTCTTGTTTTGCATACAGATGTCACAATAACAGCTCTGCTGATTTCACAGCAAATTCACGGCAAATTCATGGCAAATTCACGGCAAATTCACGGCAAATTCACAACCTTGGAGAGCCCCGGCAGGAGCATCAGTCCTGCTGCAGCCTTGGGAAAGGCCTGACCTGGAGCAGAGAGACAGGAAGGGAAGGAGGAGCAGCCTGGAGAGGCTGGGGGGGACCAACCACTGCCCCATCCCCACCCTGTCAGGGAAGAGGAGTCAGGAATGAAGTGGGGAAGGGGAATCTGGAGAAAAGCTGGGTGGAAGGTGTTTGTTGTGCTGCTTGTCTTTATTTTTCAATACCAGAATATATTTTAATTGTGAATAAATTAAATTAATTTTCTCCGTATAATCCTGTTTAGCCCATGGCAGGAGCTGGTAAATGATCTCCCTGTCTTTACCTCTGTCCCTGAGCCCTCTCATCATGCTTTCTCTCCTTGTACCTCTGGAGAAGGGAGTGACTGTGCAGCTGGGTGGGTGTCTGGCCCTTTAGCAGGAATGACTGTATTGTCTGCTTCTTTTAAGGTCTCTCAAAGGGATTTTTTTTCAGGATCTCAATGTCCATTTTGTATGGTTGAGAGAAGTGTCTTGTCTTTCCAGAAGACAGGAGATGCACCAAGGTTGTGGTGTGCATTTCTGCATGTCTGTGAGAGCCCACTCTGAGCCAGAGGCTCTATAACATGGGTACCTGTGTCTGCACCCCAAATTAGTAGGTCCTGAGAGCTCCTGATGTGGATCAGCAGGCTTTAGCCCTACTGATGCAGCTGCAGATCTCTGTCTATACACTCAGGCAGCAGAGCCTGGTTATTTTTGTTTGCCCTGCCAAGGGGGAAACAAAAGTCCACAGGACACATTCTGGGTGACCCTAGGCTGAGGCTTGCCAGGAAAAAAAAATGTCATGAAGAATAGCAGATTTGTTTTTTATTTCAGCATTTCGGAGGAGGCAGCTTCCCAAAACATCTAGGCATGATCTGCATAGCAGTAAATGTTGTGTGTGTGAGGTACTGCAGAGGCTGTATTTGCATTTATGCTGAAGGAGCAGTGCTGCACAAGGAGGTGTGTTTGTAAATAGTTCTGAAGCATCCCTCTGAATTACAGCAGTCTGCCAGGCTCCTGGTGGTGAGAAAAGACATGCTAAGGATGTGCAAAGGAGTTAAGTAGGATTGCTTCATCCCAGGTGTGATTCAGAGGTTTATGTGAGGCCATGACTGACTTTTTTAAAAAGCATTCCCTCAAGCTGCTCTGAGATAGGAGGTGAATTGTCTCAGATTTTAGAGACTGGCTGTTCTGGCAGCATGAGGGACAATGATCAGAGGGATGGGGGCTTTTAAAATAGAGAAATAAAGATTTTTTTTTACATAGGCAGATAGTGATAGGACAAGGGGGAACGTTTTTAAACGAGGAGAGATTTAGATTAGCCATTAGGAAGAAATTATTTTCTGTGAGGATATTGAGGCCCTGGCAGAGGTTACCTAGAGGAGCTGTGGATGCCCCACCCCTGGAAGTGTCCAAGGTAAGACTGGATGGACCTTTGAGCAAGATGGGATAGTGGAAGGTGTCCCTGCTCATGGCAGGGGCTTTGAAACAAGATGATCTTTAAGGTCCCTTCCAATCCAAGCCCTTCTCTTATTTTATGATTCTGTGATAACCCCTCTTACATTTGTAAATGTGTGTGTGTCACTTCTGCTGTGCATGTGAGCTCTGCCTCTCTACCAGAGGCTACCAATGGCTGGAAGTGATAGAAATCTCATCTTTTTCACCTAAATGCAGGAAACTCAGTATCTGGGGTTATGGGAAGGGGGCATATAATTGCACAGAGTGTTTACAGGGGTGGAAGAAATAAAGGACAAGATTGCAATGAGAAAAAGTGCAATGAAATGAGAGCCAAGCTTGTGAATCTCATTTTTAATGTGCAAACATGTAACCCTGGATGTGTCACTGTAACACAGATATGCTTGTACCATCAGCAAAAGTACTGGTTTGGTTTGCTCTCGAGATCACTCTCTATATAGTGAATATATTATTGCCATGGGTTATTTACCACTGGCTGCAGTAACAGCTCTTCAATCTTGAAGTCTCAATGTGATTTTTCGTTTCATGAATTTTCCTTTTTTGCTTCTCAAGAAATATTAAGGAGAAATAAAATGCTATGTAATTATGAACATTGGCACAGATATTTAAAGTGAAAATAATAATAAGTTGCTTGTGGAATGAAAAAAGAAAGAAGGTAAAAATTAGTAGAAGGAAAAATTTATTTCAGGGACTGAATGATGACAGATAAACTTGATGGTTTGTTTCTTATCTGCCCTCTAGTGTTCAGGACTTTTCCTCTGGTATGTGCTCACATCCAAGGAGTTCTTTGAGCATGGGAAGTGAATAAAAAAATAAAAAGGTAAAGCAGTTGAGTTAGTGGGAATAAAAAAACTTTCTAGTGTCCTTCATCATATGAGTTCAAAGGATACAGTTTGTTTAATTGATTTGTCATATTAGAGAAACAGGAGGACAAGTACGTAATCAATCTCATCTCCAATCTCATCTCAAATTTCTTAGTCTTTTCTAGAAGCTGACAAAGTCTGTGCAAGTCTGTGAAACTGGGAAAATTGATATAATCAGAGATCATTTTCCCTGTGATTGAAACAGATTTGTTGAACCTTCATTGGAATGCTCTGGGGTAGTTGAAAATGTTAATTTATGATAATTTAGAGCTTGAAAAATACAAATATAAGAATATTTTAGAAAACAGCTTTTTAATTTTTTCCCCTAAACTGAGCCAGCATTTTATTAGTCATCTTCTCGAAATATTTTTAAATTTCAAATTCAGGAGAAAATATTAACTTATTCCAGGAACTTGGATTGAACCTTATTTATACTAAATGTGCACTAAACCTGTATGTAATTGGATTGGTTCTGTAATACCTACAGTTATATTTGCAAAATCTCCCCCCCTACACACATAAATATCTCATCAATATGCGATTCTGGACTAATTCATAATGTGTGCATGTATACTCACGTATTTAATGTCTGTGCCCATTTGTATAAATTCAGTATATTTAAAGAAAGAATGTATTTGTGGATGTATGTGTGAATGTGTTTAAATATATATATATATATATATGTATATAATTATATGAAATTGTAAGCCAATCAAACATATGGAGTGAGGAAACCTGGACTTCTCTATTGGTTTTTGGAACAAGGTGCACAGCTGAGTTTCCCACTCCAGCGCTTAAATAATATTTAATAATATTTAATTGACTCTCAGCACCTCAGGAAGCTGGGACATACAATGTCACTCCCTCTGTCCCTGTGGAGACCCTTCAGAGCTGGCAGTGCCTCGATCCCCCCTTGCCTGCAGCCTGCCCAGCCAGAGAGTCACTGAGCAGGCAGAGAGGTCACTGTCCTGGCTGAACACTGCTTTTGGTCTCCAGGAAAATCCCCTGGAAACTGGGAGGCCTCCAGGGCAGAATCCAATCTCCCTATGATGAAGTAGCTCAAAATGTTTCTTAGCTCAGTTCCGATATTTTTCATAGCTACTGCAGAAGGTATGCTGGAGGTAAACTCAAATGGGTGTCCTTTGAGTGGCATTTTGGAGACCCCCAGGTCTCTACAGAAGAGAGAGAGAGAGCTCTTCTAAGACTGAATTCCCTGCCAGGTTTTATTTTCCCCAGGGCTGCAGTGAAGATCCTGCAGCAGGGCTAACCACATCACACAGTCCTGCTCTTCAGGGCCAGTATTGACAAAGCTTCCCTTTTCAGTCTCTGCCTGACCAGAGTCACTTCCAGCTTCTTGTGGGTGACACATCATTATTCTGCACCCACCAAGACTCTTTTCCTTATGTCACAGCTATACCTCAGCAGAGGAGTTACTAAAGTTCACCTTGAAATGAGTAACGATGGTGCTTGGTGACAGAACGGAGCTAAAAAAACAGTATGTTTTTTTTCTCCATTTCAAACAAAAATACAGGTGATGATACCTGGCCACATTAATGAATGAACCTGCTTTTGCCTGGAAGGGAAAGGTACAGCTGCCTTCTGAGGACTGGGGTCCTGGAGGAGCCCATGTTGTTCATGAGCCAAGACAGGGCTGGAATCATCTCTCAAGGATTTCCCCACCCTGTGAGATGCAGCACCAGGTGGTTGGGATTTCTGATAGGAGGAAGTGCTTGTTGTGGGTCTGTGCTGTGGCCACTCAAACGTAAGGATCCTGTTAAAAACCAAATACCATGTGCTGGTTTGGGTTGTTTCTGTAGATTGCAGAGGATGATGTTAAAACTTAATTAACATAGAGGGGCTGTTACCATTGTCCCCTGCAAGAAGGGCAAACAAGGGTGTGCTCTGTGGTGGGAACTGGACAAAACAACAGATAAGGTTCATCTCTTCTCAACAGACAGGCTGTGAGAACAACTGCTGCTTTTCACCTCAATCTATCCCTGCTTTCTCTTTTATATCTCTCATATCTGGGTGTTGGAAGGGAACTGGGTCATGCAGGCTTTCAAGGCAGAGGGAAATGTTTACTTTTCCCTTTGTGTTGAAGAGATTGAGCCTCTCTCTTGCCCCATTTAATTTCAGAGCTGGGTAATGAAGTCAATTCTATTGCTGTGTTTGTGACTGGAGAAGAAAGGATAATAAAAAGAATGTGATGTAATGCTCTGATAAATTCCAAGATTTTCTTTAGCCTCCTTTCCTTTTCCTTTTTATTTGCCTGACATGTACCTGCTGTGCCAATCTGTTAGCCAGGATGTCGTTACTGAGAAGTACACAAACATATAATCTCTGCTTTTCATTTCACAGACTGAGTGCAAGGCAGGCTACTAAGAGAAAATTTGGAAACCTGGGAAAGTGACTTCTGTAGTGAAACAAGTCACAGGTATCACAGAATAATCCAGAGGGTCTTTAGCTCAGTTCCTTGCTCCAAGCAGACTCAGCTGTGGGGCCACCTATGATTGCTTTATCTCCTTGAAAATTCCCAAGGATGGACAGCACACAACCCCTCTGGATATCGTGCTCCACTGCTTGACTGTCCTCAGGAGAAAATGGTTTGAATCTGTCTCATTTAAGTTTGTGCCTGTTGTTTCTGGTTCCCCATAAAGAACCTTTTTCCAATTTCTGGATGGTCTGTCCCAATAAGTAGTGGGGGGCTGCTGACCTCCCTTAACAGCCCATCCAAAGCAGTGCCTTATCCAGGCTGAAGAAGCTGGTCCTCCACCCTCTCCTTAATTGGAAAATTCTTCAAATCCTTTCTTCTCAATGGTCCTCTATGCTCTGGTTTATCCAGATTCTCCTTGTATTGGGGGCACCAAAGCTGGGTTCAGTATTTAGGTGTGCTCTGAAGAGCACTGAGGCAGGCAGGGATAATCTCTTCCCTTTATCTACAGGCTGTAGCCTTGTTGGTACAGCCCTGGATCCCATTGGTTTGCTGACAATGTCAGCATCCATCCGACTGTCCAGCAAGAGCCCCTGAGCCTTTTCTGCAGTCCATCAGCCCCAGTGTTTCTTCCTTCCAAATTCCCTGCACTGGATCAGGGATTCTAAGGGCACAGCAGTGTTTGTAAAGAGTCACTTTTGCAGCTCTCCTCACTGGTAGCTGGATCTATAGATAACAATATTATGGATGTTTTGAGATGATGTTGCTGTGGGTAGTGCCAGGTGCCTCATGCTCCCATCTGCACAGTCTGTGTGGGCTGTGGTGTGTGCACGTGGAGTTTTCTTTTAGCACTTAGGTGGCAGGGAAGACCATAAAACACACTCTGGTGATGGAGCTGTGCCCAGGGTTTTGGCTCTGTTCAAGGCTTGGTTGCTGCCTGTGTGTGTGGGAAATTTTCCTGCTAGGGTAGAATGAGGGGAAACAAAAAGATGTTTTCCCTCCCTTCCCCCTCATCTTGAAAGCTGAGAAGGAAAAGGAAAGTGTCCTTCTTTCTGTCACATGTACATCCAGCCTTTGCAGTCATTCGCTGGACTCTGACCACGCTAAGTTTTATAAGGTACTCTGCAGCTGTTCCTCAGGAGTAACAGGGGCAACCTACAGGGAAAATCTTCAACAGTTTTCTTTTAATTTCCTTTGGAGATGGATGACATATTTTCTTAACGTTTTTTGGTAAGAGCATGTAGAAGGATATTCTGCTTTGACTGAACGCTGAATGTGAGTTTTGCTGGTGGGGTTCAGCTCACTGGGAAATCAAACCCCTCTCTGTTCCTGTCAAGCCTCCAGCTGAGGAGCTACTGAACACAAACACCCAAATCTTTCCACCTTTAGTCATTCAGATATCTGTATCTGTCGGTATCCTGGCTGTTTGGTCTCAGTGTCACAGACATGCCTAAATGTCTGGGACATGCAATGAGTCTATTGTCATCCTCCCAGATCAGCTCCACATTTACTGTCTTTGTCCTCCCCATTGAGAGAAACCGTTTGGTGGCTTGTGTTATCACTGACTTCTGTTGTCACATGCTCAATCGAGGCATTAAGAGGAGGAAATGTTTTTAAATTTTTTACCTGTGAACTTCAAGATAAATTCTGTGGCAAACCCCTGAAGTCCTGCAGTTGTTCTCTGCACCTCTGGTTCACCTCTTTAGATGTGTAGTAGTTCTCACTGTCTCTTCAATAAATAATAAGCTTTAAGAAGAACAGCAGATGTCTACACAAGTGCTAAGACAGGGTTCCTTGATTTTTTTTTTTTTTATCCAGTGTAATATCTTTCACCTTTCTTTGAACTACTATAGACCCAGTATAGCTGGTATAGTGCCCTTTATGAAAATCCTTAATGTTCAGTTTATTTTAAAGTTACAACATGTATTTTTCATAAACATTGCCTTTTGTTCAAAGAGGGAAGGGTTTTTTGGCATAAACTCTACAAGGAACGTTGGTTAATTTCTTCTGATTAACTTTTCTAGACACCCAGAAGACAAGTGAGAACTGGTCTTATATAGCCACAATCCAGGGGATTTCAGAGGTCAGTATGGCGGAAGTTCTTTCCAAACCAATGTAGGCTCAATGTCTCAGAAGTTTCTATACTAAGCTCCTTCCTTCTCATGAATGACCTATTTGCTAAAAGGAGATATGAATCTGAGGTAAGGAAGTGTCCACTAGCAAACATTTTCATTACCTGGGGTGGTGGGAATGTCCTATTCTGGTTTTGTTGTAATGAAGTCTATAGAGCTGTGGTAGAAGGTGGGACTCGTCAACCTGGATAATGAATTCTTAATTTGCTTTTCCCAGACTTTAAAATACTCTTAAGAGCTTGACTTTTCCCTCATCTTATTCCTTCATACAGTTGCACTCAACCTTGAGCCAGGGAAGACAAAATGTCTCTAGCAGTTTCCATCTTTCCCATTTAAATGGGCTTTGGGGTGTCATTGACCTAGAAAAAAAAAAAAACAACAGTGGTTGGAAGTTATAGGTCAGCACTTAGACCAGCTTTAAATAGGTGTTCAAATCTCAACCATGAAACCTCCCTCACTGCTAAAAGTGCTGGTTTGCCAGTCACTTGGGATTTGCCAACAAATTGCCATCCTGTGGCTGAATAATTTGTTGCATTCAAGAATATTTTGGAGTAAGAAGCCTGCTCCCCTGTCCTTTTTCCACCTATAATTTTCCCTTCCTCAAGCATATTAGCTTTTCTGCACCATGGTTTACCTAGACACAAATGAGGATGGATGTTTCTCCTCTCCTTGCAAGGCTGAAACATTGTGCCTATTGGAAGCAGTGCTAGACAAGTGTTTGGTTCTGATATTTTAAAATAATCTTTATATACAAACTCCAGTTAGTGGTTAGGTACTACTAGTACTGCCTGCCACCTGGTATTTTGCATTATAAAAGACATATATTAAAAAAAAAGTCTGCAAACCTCTAGGGAAGAGTCTTAAACAAACAAGCCCATCTGGCTGTTTAGTGAATTAATATGTATTTTAGGTGGGAGTGATACCAGTGAGTGTTGTTAAGGTTGTCCAGCATTTCTTATAGTAACACTCTTGCTTTTATTGCTTATCATTTTGCTGTATCTTAATTGCTTGGGCTGAAACATTTATGCAGGGGCATCTTCCTTGGACTGAATTAATTTGTGAAAACTGCAGCCAAAATAGTTTAGATATTTCCATAGAGGAATCTAGGAGAAATAATCAGTTTTGCCTACATTAGAAATGGGTCATCTGCTCTTCTTTGGAAGACTGCACTTATGTGCTTAGGAGTAGATACTCCAAAGAGAAAAGAAATTGTCTTTCTGTTGTTTCCATCTCTCAGAACTTCTACAATAAGACAGCACATAAACCTTTGAATAAACACAATTTTTGGGTGCTCAGCAGCAGCTAGACATAAACAGCTAAGTGCCTCTGACATGTTGAATGTTTTCCAATCTGTGTCAAAACAAAATTCTCTGCAACTTTCCTTCCTTTCTCTGTGATGATGTAGGTTAGGCCAGATCTAAGGTGGTACACAAGGTGGGAGACCACTCAAGGTGAGAGGAAAGCTTGCACTGTGCCCAAAGTAAATAGGGGAGGAAGTTGCCCTTATGATTTACTGCACAAAATTGCAAGAGGGAGCTCTGGGAGGTAATAAGGGGCCTAGGAAGAGACCAAGTGATTTGGGTTTAGGATACTGTAGGTTGACTGGGATGGAGGAGTGCAAGGTGTGACTATAGGTGTATAGCAATATGTTTGTGTGTGGGAGAAAAAGGAGGTTGTGTGTAGAATCAAGGAAGAGGTTAAGAGCTGTTGAACAAGGGGGCAGAGATCAGGAATCTCTGGAATGCACGTTGGGAACAGTGGGGTATGGGACTTCTTCATGATTTCATAGAATGGCTGTTGTGAGAAATCACTTCTCGAGGTCACATCATCCCTGGCACTGCCTAAAGCAGGATCAGCTAGAGCAGAATACAGAGGAAAATATTCAATCAAATTTTGACTATTTCCAATGATGGAGACTCCACAACTGTCTGGACAACCTGTTCCCATGTTCAGGGAGTTCAGCACTGACCTCCAGAAAATCTCAGCTGCTTGTGTGAGTGCCTCTGAAAAAGTCCAGGACTTGTTTTCCATGCACAAAATAGATGGCAGTGGCAGCCCTTTTTCAACAGGAGCGTTTAGAAAAATATTGGTTGTGATTCTGTGAGGTACTGCAATAGTGAGCAGTGCTCTGCAGCCCTAAGGCTGTCTGCAAAATGATGTCTCGGGCTTGGGCTGTGTTATTCACGAAATCCTTCTTTTATTTGTGTTTTTGTTGTTGTTGTTTTCTGAACTTCTAATACTGCAGTAGTTCCTTCAAGTCCTATCAGATGTTCATATCATGTTAAACATTTGAAGTGTGCTTCTCTACTCTGTTTTCTATCTAGCATACAATCTTCAGGGCCCTGAATGAGAGGATTGTAACTTGAGGCTTCCCACTCCCATACAGGAGAGGAAGCAATGGTGGGTAAAAGTAGATTTTTGATCCTTAAAGCAAGGCTCTTTACCTGGCAGGCTGTCTGTAATAAAATGTTGGACTAAAACCAAGTGGTAGAATGAACAAAATATTAAATGGATCACAGCTGAATGAGGACTCTGGCTTGAAGACAGGATAAGTGTAAAGACTTGCAAGGAGAGGAATAAACTTTTCTTGGATGCAACTGTTAAAACAAGCCAAGTCTTTATGGCCGTTTTTATATTGCACTGTGTGAGTTTTGTGTGAAAAACATTTAAAGGATAAATTATACTTTTTCTAGTATTGTAGACTTTACCTTTAATTCTTCACTATGATATGTGAAAATACTGCATGATTTTAAATGCTGCATGGTTTGTAAAACACCTGCATTATTTAAAAAAACCCTTTATACTATGGAAGTCCCAAAGAATCTGCTGTATTTACTAGAATCATAAAATGGTTTGGAGATCATCTAGTTCCAAACTTCTTGCCATGGAAAGCAATAACTTTCACTGGATCAAGTCACCCAAAGCCCCTTCAATCTGACTTTGAATGCTTCCAATGATGGGGCATGGGTGATGGAGATCTGTCACTAGCTGCATCAAAATAAATATTGATATATTTTAGTTGACACTTGTGATTATATTTTCCTCAAATAGCTATGTGAAAGGCATCTTTTGATCCCTTCTGTTTTTCTCCTTCTTTTGCTTAACTGCTTCTCTGTTGCATAGCATGAAACTGGATTATGTGAGACTGTGTAATTCACATTAGTGGTGTTTCAAATTGCTATAACAATATGGTGCATTTGCTTCCTGAAAGAAACTTGCTATCTGAATGCTCCTTGAGCACACAGAGGATCCAGAAGTAATCAAAGCCCCAAGACTGAGATTTCTGTTTGTTTTTCTGTGTCAGACTTTCCCTTTGGATCTTGCCCTTTCCTGAAATTATAAAGTAGAGAGAAACAGCCCCTGGAAACTGTGTTGCAATCAAAAGGTAGATTCAGCTTCTCAGTTCACTAAAAGAGAAACTTAACTTTCTCTGCCCATCACCTACAGAGCTGCTGTGTTTCCTGCTGCTAGCCTGGAGCACACATTTAGCCCTTCCTTCTTCTCCCCAGCCACGGTGTGACCTGTGTCACACCCACGAGGAGCTTCCACAGAGGTTTCCTGCAGGAAGATGTGTCCCAGAGCTCGAGGAAAGCTCTTACAGCCAGGATGAGGTCTCTGCCTGCAGCCAGCTCCAGGTGGAAGCTGAGGGTTGTGGTCATTCCTTGACACGAGGCAAACTTCCTTGCTCTGTGTGTGTATTTAAATCACAAGCGTGTGCCTCATCCTGTAAGGTTTTATGTGCTGGTATTGAAGTGTCAGAGGAGTTACAGAATCATAGAATGTTAAGGGGTTGGAAAGGATCTTAAAGATCATCTGGTTCCAATGCTCTCTACTATGCCAGGGACACCTCCCACTGGACCAGGCTGCTCAAGTCCTTGTCCCACCTGGCTTTGAACACTGCCAGGACTGGGGCATCCCTGAGCAACCTGGTCCAGTGTCTCACCATCCTCACAGCAAAGAATTTCTTCCTAATATCTAACCTAGATTTGTTCTCTCTATACCCATTACTCCTTGTCCTGTCACTACAGTTCCTGACAAGGAGTTCCTCTCCTTGTAGGCCCTCTTCATATAGTGGAAGATTGTTTTGGACTCTCCATATAACATTCTCTTCTTCAGGCTGAACAGCCCCAACTTTCTTTGCCTGTCTTCATGGGAAAGGTGCTCAATCCTCTTACCAACTTTGTGGCCTCCTCTGGACTTGCTCCAACTGTTCCATGTCCTTCTTGTGCTGGGAGCACAAGAACTGTGCTTAGCTCTCCAGGTGGGATTTCACAGGAGCTGAGTAGAGAGGCGGAATCACCTCCTTTGACCTGCTGGCCATGCTCCTTTGGATGCTGCTCAAGATTCTGTTGGTTTTTCATCCACCATCACCCCTAAATTCTTCTCCTCAGGACTGCTCTGAATAATTTCTCCACCCAGCTTGTCAATGTGTCTGGGATTGCCATGACCCAGTGCAGGAACTTGTACTTTGCTTTGTTGATCTTCATGAAGTTTGCACAGTCCTACCTCTCCAGCCTGTCCAGGTCCCTCTGGATCCCTCCCTTCCCTCCAGCCTCTGGCTGCACCACAGAGCTTGGTGTGTGAATTTGCTGAGAGTGCCTCCATCCCACTGTCCATGTCACTGACAAAGCTGTTGGACAGCATCAGCCCCAGTACTGACCCCTGAGAGTTTCCATCCATCCTTGGTTTCCATGTGGAAATTTTGCTGTTGGCCATAGATCTTTGTGTGCATCATCCAGCCAGTTCTTTATCTACCAAGTGATCCATCCATCAAATCTGCAATATGGAGACAAGGATGTTGTGTGGGACAGTGTCAAACACTCTGCAGAAGTCCAGGTAGATGATGTCAGACACCAACACTGCAGCCTTGTCATAGAAGGTCACCAAACTGGTCAGTCATGAACAGGCAGTTCATAAGAAGTTTGTAGTTCTAAGCTTATTTCAGTTATTTTAAGATTTTTTTTTTTTTTATTTAACCCTGCTCTTAGAATTTGTACAATTACTATTACACTCCAGCTCTGATAGTGTAGAGTAACAGATTGAAGTGAAGTCTACAGCCTGTAGAAATGTTTACCAGCCCAATGTGTGCCTTGCAGCATGGATTGGATGCTCCAGTGAACATCTATTAGTTATCCTGCTACCTAATGGGAATATCTGTTTCAGGTTATTATTAAATAACCCAAAGGCTCCACACAAAGAATCCAGAATATAAATTTTTCTGCCTATGACGAGATATAGGACACTAAGCATGTCCAAGGATGTCTGTGCCCTAGGGATTGCAGCCAGTCTGGGAACATTCAGCAGCTAAAGAGGCACTGAGACATCCTCATTGCTGAAAGCTCAGTCTGCTGTGGGGCTAAGGTGGCAGTTAAGAGACATTTCCAGAAGATATATTTTGGTTTAAAACTTTGTTGGCAGGTGTCAGGACTGAAATGGCTGATTTGGTGGGATAGTTAGGGATGGGATTTACCTTTGCCTCAGGATGCTGTAAATAAATACAGCTAAGTAAGTCAGCCCTTGTTTTTCCTAACAATAGGGAGAGAAAAAAGAGGCACAAGGGAGAATTTACCTTATTTGCTTTAGAAATCTGTGTTAGGCTAAGTTGATTTACCTGTCTTTAGTATTTAAAGCAAAAAGTTAATCCAGACATGACTAAACATAGGTGCCTGGTACCATCTGAGATGCCCAGAGGGGTGTGTAATTCCCTAGCAGGTCTTCAAGACATACATTCTATCTTTAAAAATTAATGCTGTGCTTAAAAACACAGCCTTTCCTCTTGACTCTGTCAAATACCTCTGTGGTGTGTCCTTTCCTTATTGAATCATGGCTCCTTACGAAATCAGCATGCTTTACATACTGTAGCACCACTTATCTCCCCAGTGAACGATGCAAGTCATTGATCCCACTGTGCAGGACCTTCTTGCATGACTGAGGGAAAATGAAACTATTGTACCTTTTTTTTTTTTTCCCCCCTGTGCTTTGTTAGACCTTTATATCTACTTTGTCCTCACTTGACACAGTTGAAGATGCCCGCTCTGCAGGGTACAGACAGAGAGGTACCAAAGCCATTTGTTTTAGTGGACTCTGCATCTCCTTCAAGGTGGATTTCCCCTCTGTGTTGCAGATTAGCACCAGTAAGAGAATTAAGGTGGGCAATTCCTCAGTGGTACAATGTAGCCACGCTGAGCCAAAGACCCTGAAGCTGGAAGACAACTGTCTCCTGCTATTCTTATTTTTCTTGAAATCAGTGATGCAGCTTCCCAAAGAAAGCCTCAACAAGCAGACTTGGAAAATACAATCTTGCAAACTGATTGCATGCACCTCAGCAGGTACATTTGGCAGTACACATCCTGATTTAGCAGAAATAAGATCTGTCTGTGGTCTCAGTGATCTATTCAGAATAACCATGGGTTTTCCTGTCAGCTGGTTAATCATGGAGTGGGTGATTTAGATGTGCTCACCATCATTACTGCAATGAGATCTTCTTGCCCTGCATTCAAAATTACAGCAAGGAATCTCCTGGGCCACACATGCAGCAAATATTTTTTAGCTCTTGAGAAGGGTTTCAGGGTCCTGTCTAATTTTACATGCATTACATTTTTAAAGAGTAAAAGAGATAACATATTTCTTATTTCTTTTTAGACAGCTAGAAAGTCCCTTTGAGTCAGCTATTCCATATAATCTCTGAGCAGACATCAAAATTGTTGCCTAAAAGACGATTAATTAAAAAATCTTCAGAGATAATGGTTTATAAGATACTTGGAGGCTGTGAAATCAGAAGTTATTTCAAGGAGGTCTGACAGTGCATGCTGGCTGGCACTTTTTCCTTCTCAGTCAGGTAGTTCCAGTTTCTCCCACAGTCATGAGCTATATAGAAAATGATTTTACATGAACCAGATTATGACTCTGCAAATGAACACAGTGTGGAGACACTGTCTTCTAGAATATCTTGAGAAATGCTGCCAACAGCACATCATAGAATCATAGAATTGCTTGGGCTTGAAGAAACCTTAAAGAACATTTCATTCCAGCTTCCCTGCTAGGGTCAGGAACACCTTCCACTGCTCCAAGCTCCATTCAACCTGGCCTGGAACACTTCTGGGGCTGGTGCATCCACAACTTGTCTGGGCAAATTGTTCCAGGGCCTCACCATCTTCACAGTAAAGAACTTTTCCCTAATATCTAATCCAAACCTACTCTACTTCAGTCTGAAGCCATTCCTCCTTGGCCTGTCACTACCTGCTCTTGTAAAAAAATCCCTGTCCATCTTTCTTGTAGGCTCCCATCTTCTATAACCATTTATTCAGGTTTGATACTTTAATAGGAAATGCCATCCAGTTCATTTTTTGGTGCCTCAAGCTCACAGATTCATTTTATCTGCAGCATTCAGGTTGCAAGCAAAGATCTGGCAGCAGGAAGAAAATCCCTTTAGAAAGTTTCCACCAGTGATTTTTTTTTCCAGTATTTTTTAGACAGGGTTTAACAATGCCCTGCAAACAGTACCAGCTCCTGAAAGAACTGTCATGGCTTATGAGCATTACATAGCTTTGCACTGACATTTTGGGATGGAAGTGACATTTGATTGTTGTGACCTTGTGTCCTGTGATGTTCCAGTGCAAAATGAGAGCCTCACAACGTGCCTCTTTGATAGCTAAATGGCAACTGAATGCCTTGATTTCATGTCTCTCTCAGTTAATACTCCGTATTTTGATCATATGGCAGTCCATTCACCTGAGGTCTTCATGCATGCTTCATGCATGAAAGAATTAGTGTCCTGTGCTGTGCAAGTGGGCTCCTTTCTGGAAGGTTTTTTCCTCACTGTTTGTTGGTTAGAGGCAGTTCTCTGTCACACAAGGAACTCACTTCTAGGGAGATTCCTCTATGCAAAGAAACATTTAAGTAAGGTTAAGATAGTAACTTTTAAGTCCCAATTTAAAGGCAGAGGGTTGGCCTTTAGTTTAAAAAACTTTAAAATTGCATCACAGAAGCAACTTTGAAAGTCATCCCCTTCCCCAGCTTTGCTATTTTGTTCAGTTCTTTATAAAAATGCAGGAACCCGCTAAAAAAGGAAACTTCTCCCTCCTGGAAGCTGGCATTTGACCTTTGCAGGGCAGCGAGCTCTTTGCCGACAAGTGCAGAATGCAAACATTTCGGATGCATCACTCCATCTGCTTTCCCATAGCTCCAAACCCGCGCCAGGGAGTGACCTCCATCCTCCCGGCTGCCACTTTCCCCACGGAGAGGGGCTCTGGGGTGATGTCCCTGTGCCTGCCCGTCGAGGGCCGCCTGGCAGCCGTGGGTTCCAGCAGATCTGGGTGCTGGGGCAGCTGTTGCTCCGAGCGGAGCCGCCGCCGAGTTCGGTAACCATGGCAACAGCATCACCGCCAGCATCCTCCTCCTCCTCACTCGGCTCTCCTCCTCCTCGGCATCATCAGGAGCAGCAGCAGCAGCAGCAGCCCTGGCAGGAGCCAGAGCCCGGCAGCCGAGGCTGCAGCCAGCTGCTGCCAGCCCCTACCCGCACCGGCACCCGGGCACAGCCCCGGCCCCGCTGCTGCTGGGGGCAATAGGGCAGAGGGAGCTGAGGGAGCTGCACTGCAGAGGGACCCCGGACAGCCCAGGTAAGAGCTGTGGGGCTGCTCACAAACTCGCCGGGATCGATGTTCTGTGTGCCTGGCGTGTGTTTGCGTGCGAGTGCTGGCTGCGAGTTTCCCGGCTTGCTGCCTCCAACAGCAGTGCGATGACAATTCCAGACAAGCATGTTTTCCGGCTCATGTTCCCCATCTCTGCCATACTGTCCCTCTCTCTCTCCTCCACCCAGATACATAAGGAATAGTAAATAATGTTCTAAAAGGTTGTTAGAAAATGGGATGGGGGGGGGTGCAATGTGGTCAGAGTGGGGAACGGCTGCACTTCTAAAATAAAAGTGGGCAGCAGCAGCGGAGCAAAGGTTGGCGTGGTAATTAATAACCCTTAAAGAAAAAAATTATGCGACAACGCACTTCTGTCTCTACCCACTCTACAAATAAATCTCCCTCATCATATTCAGCAGAGAGCTGTAAAGCAGAGAGGTATATGAATAGACAAGGCTAGAAACCTCACTGTAGTCCACAACTGTCAGATTCACCTTAAGTGCTTTAAAACTAAAGACTTAAGACTAAATTATTGCAATATCAATGCAGTTATACCTGAGAATATATATGTATAGAATTGCAAAAATACTGCTCTTAAACCTTTACACCTCCTAAGAAATAATAATAAAAAATTATCTTAAAGATGTGCATCTGATGGCCACACAGTAAAAAATGCTCGTTTCATCTGTTGTGAGAAAGCATGTAGTGAGTATATTTCAAAAGGTAGGAAGAATAGTTCTGATCCAAAAGCACATGAAGACAGTCCTTGTAATTTTATAAACAGAAGAGCTACAAAGCTGTGGAGTGTCCTTGTGCAGGCAAATAGATGTGGATGAGTGCGTGTGTCTGAGAAGCATGAAGGGGGGGATCATAAGAAGTAAGTTTAAGCCAAGAGTTTAAGCTGTGAGTGTTTGCTGTGTAATGACTGCAGAGAGCTCTTTCCACTTCCAGAGAACTGTTTTATTTCTTTGTTTGTTTGTTATTGTCAGCAGTAAGGAGAAAGAGATGTGATGCTGCTGCTGTTTCTGTCTCCTCTAAAACCCTATTCTTCCTCTCTTGTGTCCCTTGTCCTCCCTAAATCACCTTTGTCTGTGTAGCTGGAAATGTTTCCTAATTCAAACATGGGGATGGTCTGGGTATGATCCAACACAATTGCTCATATACTTGTGTGTATGTATATTTTTTTATATATGTATATCCTTGTACATAGGTTAAGAGGCATCTGTCTCTTGTGTTCAACTTGATTTGAAAATCAGAGTGGTTTTTGGTCCCAGTCCTGCATTTTGCTACGTCTGTAGATCCTCCTAAAATCAGCAGAAGCTGGGATGTAATTTAAGTTTATAGGTACAGAGCAGAGGGCAGAATTGTGCCCACCTTTTCTCTATGTTTACAAACATTCTCCTCCTTCAAGCTACAGAGCAAGGAATTTGGGTAGGCAGGACCTCATGTCCAGTTCTTATGCAGAAGTGCTGTAAAAATTACTTGGGAATTATGTTCCATTCCAAGGGAAATTGATAAGGCAAAGGATAGAAAAAAAAGATACAGACAGCTATTTGGAATCAGTGCTTCGATTCGAAAAATAATTTATTGAGCAACTTGATCTCATCACAACAGGTCTTCTCTACAAGGGGCTCCTTGATCCATGGTAATGACAGTGCTCACAGACACCAAGTTTAACTGAAGAGGATGATTTTGGATACTTACATACTTACTGTATGGCTACAGTCCTTAAGAGTCTGGGCACATTACAAGGTGTATTTCTGCATGAGATTTGGTGTTTGCTTCAAATTCAAAGAATATTTAAATCTTGAGACTTCTTTATAATGAGAGGGAATAAAAGTGCCTGTCAAAATGCCTGTAAAAAGAGCACAGACCTGATGATGTGTCTGACACTGAGACACCAGCAGCAGAGCCACAATCCTGTTTACATGTGCTGCAGAGATGTACAGTGCATAATCCAGGGGCAGCTCAGTGAGGCACAAAGCAGTGACCCTCTCATCAGCACAGGCAGATGATTGGAGGTCAGGGGGCTCTGGGTATTACACATTAACACTCTGCAGTATTCCTGCACAGACCTACTCTGCTGCTGGGCAGGTAATTAGGGGGAAGCCAGAATTTGTACATGGACTTTTGATTGCTACAGGGCTGAAAACTTCTGTTAGAAATGACTCTGGGTAAGGCAGGGAAGCTTGATGTTTTCATGAGCACTGCTTGGCCCCAGAAATCCTCGGTGGAGGGCTCTTTATGGAAAGTCAGGGCACTGAGGTTGATACCAGTTGAAATAGCAAGGATGTTCCCCACCTCAGATGTCCAGTATTTAATTCTCAGTGTCCCTCAGTCCTGCAACTCTTTCCATTGCTTAACCTGGAAAGCTTAGGAGAGATTTTTTTTTTCATTTTGCCTTATTGTATTTCATTAGTTTAGTAATAGATAAGAACACATTTTTTCTTTTGTTTTGTGCACGGCTGTTAAGAGCTGCTCACTCAATGATCATTTATTGTTCACTAGCACCTTTCTAAGGGAAAAAAATTATATCTCATGATATAACTAAGCATCTTCTAAAATCTCACTCCTAATTTTCATTAGTCACCCACTGTGGCTCTCAGAGCTCAGAACAAAAGACTTATACAGTAGTTGCTGTTCAAAGTCAGCATTTGCCAACAGGTTGAGGCAGGAATTTTTGAAATGCTGCAGCCAGGGTTTGGGTGCTTTTTGTTGGCTTTTGTTGGTTTTGGTTTTTTTGGTTTTTGTGATTTTTTGTTTTGTTTTGGGTTTTTTTTTTTTTTTTTTTTTTTTTAAATAAGGAACATACCTTTTTTCCAGATCCTGCTCTGTAGTAAGCTGAAGCAAAAGATGATTTTAAGAAGAATGTTGCCTTTAGTTTAACAATGCTATTAATTTATTTTGAGCCTATGCATACACTGCTGTTTATTATTCTATTCAGTAATCTGTTATTTTCCCTCTTACAATATTATGGTTTTTTCCTTTACATTCTATTGTGATTGGCTAGATTCACTGCTTAATAAGAGAGACACTTAACCATAGAAAAGTTTTCCCAGTGAGGAGGGGGACGATTAGAAACTGGACACTGCTCTATCTGTTTGCTTCCCTTAAAATTATGTACCCAATCCATACTTGATACAGAAATAACCAATTTTTTGCCAGTTTTCATCTTCTTGCAGAGTCAGACTGGTCTTGGTAGGTTCTCTTGGTCTAAATGATACTCATGATGATGGAATGGGAGCCTTTGTGTCCCCTGAGCAGATCAATGCTGGGAAGGTTACAATTCCTTCCTGGCCTGTTGGCTCAGCTGGTGTAAGCTTTTTGATTTCTTTTCTCTGCAGCGTCTGGGGTCCATCACTTTCCTTTCTCATGGTTTGAAACCTTCTTCCCCCACTGGTGAGACAATCTGAGTGTGCTTCCCCCCAGCACAGCTCTGACAGAAGTGTGTCCACGAGCACAAAAAGTGCCTGTGTCTCACTCTGTGTGCATTTCTTCTGGTCTCCCCTGTACCCAGTTCCCTCCCTTTTATGTTGGCAGTGCCTGACGTGCTGCAAGAGCCTCAGGGCCTGTGATGTAGCATGTCCTCTGCTAACACTGCTCCAGGAGGGAAGGGGCTGAAACCACCTGGGCAGTTGTGGCTGCTGGGCTGATCCTCCTTCAGAAGGTCAGCACCGTGACATGCCTGATCTCAACTTGTTGGGAGAGTGAGTCAGAAGCTGGCTTCCTCCAAATGTTCCAAATCCAAGAGGATATGATTTTATTCTCTCTCTAATCCTATTATTAGTGCCTGCAATGTTAAGGACTCTGTTATTCAGCAGTTTTATTTCTTCCCTGTTCCACTGCTGCAGATGGAGCATCCAAACAAAGTGTAAAAGGAAGAATTTCTTCATTTTGTACACTCAGATGCTGCTGATATCCACGTGCTGTCCCGTATAGAAAAAGAATACCTTTTGTGGGGGGAAGCTCTCTTTGGTCCTCCTACAGATCTGCCAGAAATCTCATGGCATTTCTGCTTCTCTCTCACATTCAGACATGTCTTGGTGTGGATACTTTGTTTCTGTAGCCTCTATACCTCTCACCTGGGTATGTTTCAGTACTAAGATAATTTTCAGTGGTCACAGAGGGTCTCACAAAGTTTATTTTTCTTACTGCACATGAGGCACTGTGGCTAAATGCAATATCCTGATATGCTCTTCCTACCTGTTGTGTTTTCTTATCTGTAGGATCATGGAAATAAGACAACATAAGCAGTACTTTGATCTTTTCCTTGTATATATACTCACCAAATTCTTGATTTTGTAGTATATATATATATATTTATTAGTTATATTAATCATAATTCCTTTTTATTTGTTCCTAGCTATGTGGTGTTGTCATGAACACTTAAGGCCTTGTGCACTCTATTGAAATTTAGAGGTGAAACTGCAGGTATTAAACAACAGACTTGTATTGAAAATGCATAGCACTGGTGTGACAGTAAATTGATGTTTGTCTTATTTGCATGGAAATTTCAAACTCTGGTCACTGGCTTTAGAAGATTCACAGAATGCAGCACAATGTGGGACTTTCTTATTGTAACTTGGCTTGGTAGGGATCATCTGTGCTATTAAGACCCTGATGCCATAATTTAGCAGCCTGGGAAGGACCAGGCTCTTTCTTGGTCCAGCTACTTGGGCAAAAAAATCTCCCTGTTGTATTGCTGTGCAGATCTGCACGACTGGGAAGGAATCCAGCTCTGCACCATCTTCTAATGTGTAATTTTGATTTCTCTCATTGTTAGCATTGCATTTATATCTGAGGCTGGCAAGCATAGTCCCATTACCTTTTTATGGCCCTAAAGAACGTGAATGTTATTTGGAGGATGTGGCTTAAGTGAAATATTGCTTGTATCTTGGTCAATTTGTCAACCCATACTGCCAAAACCATTGTGTCAGTAGGAAAAGCAATCTTGTTGTATGAAAAAGATTTCTTAAAGAACAGAACAAAAGGACCAGAATTTCCATCCATTGAATCCTAGACAAGAGAGGTATTTCAGTATGAAAACTTCCATCTCTCTTAAATTATCTCCTCCTTTCCACTCATAGCCTCTTGTTCTGCTCAGTGGCTTTGACTTGACCTCATTGCAGGAGATGATGCCTGTAGATGATGTAACCTCATATTCTTCCTAAATAGGCCCTTGGCTTGTAAATGGTAGCTTTGAGGTGCCTGCATGAAACCACTGATTTTATTTGCATAAAAAAGTTTCCCATTTGTTTCAGGGGTGATGGGGCAGAATATGCTACTTTTATGGGGGTGTGTGCTTAAAAAATCCTGGGTTCTTACTGGTGTTTTGATTTCTGCAGAGGACTCTGGGCTACAGGTTTGGAGCTGGCAGTCTGCCAGTACCTGTAGCAACTGCTCCCCCTCTGTGTGATTGAGCACCTGAGTGCTGCAGGTACTGGCTCACATCTGCACAGCTCTTCTGCACTATTAGGGCCCAACTATGTCACGTCACAGGACACGAGGATCTCTGTGGGACAAGGCAGATGGATTTCATTAGAACTGAGCACTGTCTGCTGCTGCAAGTATCTTTTACAGGTGCTTACAGAGTACACTGCCCTGCATAATAAACCTGTTCTACACCCTGCAGTCACACAGTGCTATTTATTTTCTTTCTCTGCCTGTCTTGGCTTAAAACCTCAGCTGAAAACTTGTCTTTTCTGTTCGTGCCTCATTGTTTCCTCTCTGTTTCCCTCTCCCTTTGCAGCTGTGTTTAGGCTGAGCTGTGTGAGGGTGCAGCTTGCCACGGTAGATGTTAGAGGAAATAAAGTCTCATTGTGTGATGTTCTAGAGTGCTTTGCTCCACAGCCACCCAGCCCTTGCACCACTGAAGGCTGTGGGATGTTTGCCACTGACCTCAGGAGCAGCAGGAGTCATCCCCATGCACAAAAGTCTTTTCAGAAGGGAAGATAATGCACAAGGCTGTGAAGAGATTATTGTTTGAGAAAGGCATGGAAGCCTGAACCCTCTCGTTTGAAAAGCTTTTGCTGGCTTGCCATGGATGGATCAAAGTCAAGCTGCTGTTTTTGCCTGGGATGTCACAACCACCTGAACATTCCTTGTCATTGCTTGGGGAACTAGGCAGCAAAGTCAGGGGCATTGTGAGACAGAAGAGGGACAAGGCAGAGTGACATTTTTTCAGCAAGGCTACTCTTTTTTTAAAGAAGTCCATATGGATGAATGGATGGAATGGAGATGAATAGTAATTCCAGAAGGTTATGTGAAAAGCCCTTAGATGTGTTCTTTCTTTTATGGTGGGGAAGAGAGGAATAGATTTTGGATTGCATCAATTCATTTGGATTGCTTCAATTCTTTTGGATTGCATCAATTCTTTTGTCTGATGAGGGAAGAAAATTTGTTGGAAAAAAACGGGGAAAAAAAAAAGAAACCCAATGAAAAAAATCTAGTGAGGAATGATCATCAGACTCTTGCTAATTTTTAGTAGCACTGTAAATTAGGCCTTGTTTTCTTTAGGTGCCTTGCGTTGGTAGTGGGTGACATTAGTGCTTTATTAAACTCTCTGTGCTGAGGAGCTCATGGGTTTAGTGCAGCTAATAATAATATCCTGATTGAGAAACAGAGGGTGGGATAGCTCAGCATCAGACATTGGAGGGCAGAAATAGTCAATGCTAGTTGAACTAAAAATACACACCAGCATAACCCTCTTGCCTACAGCAGCACATGCTGAACACACTTTGGACACTGGCAGTGGGGGGAATGGCTTCCCTTTGTTTTTTGGCAGCTGCTGGATCAGCAGTGCTCTGTGGAGATTCTTTGTGTGCCTGCTAACTCTACCTTAGGTGTGCAAGGCCCCTCAGAGCAAGTTAATTAATATCCTTGGAAAGTGAATCATTATCCAGAGTCATAAACAGACTGTGTAGCATGAAATGGGCTACATCAGGTGACTTGTTAAGCCAGTTTGTCCCGGGGTGGGACTTTGTGATCATGGAATCACCCAACAGCTTGGGAGTGACGGGCAGCAGGACCGAGGTGTAACCATGGCTACTCTGTTCCACTGCTCCCTGCTCCTGCTTGGGGACAAACAGCAGATGTCAAGATCACTGCTGAATTATGAGCCTTGGAGTTATTGCTGCACAACGTGGTCAAAGAGATTTATCTAATTTTTTTCCTACCACCTCCCAGGGTTTACCCAGCCTCTTCACCTGGGCTCTCCACAGGTGAAAATCAGTTTAGCATGTACACGTTTTTCTGCTATGGGCTTCAAAACCTCCATGAAAATAAGCTAAAAGTGGCCCAGATGTAGTGGGGATAGGGTACCCTGAAATAGGTTAGTTAGATGAAATTAGGACACATCTAATGCCAGAATCAGCAGTGCAACATGGATATCTGATGCACTGTCAGATGGTAGATCAAAGGTGAGGAATGACTTGTAGATGGAACATAGAACAATTTAAGTTGGAAAAGACCTTTAAGATCATCAAGTCCAACCTCTAACCCAGCACTGCCGAGATGAGAAAAGTGCTTGGTGAAAAGAGGGAGTTAATTGACCCTATTGGGCACAAGTGATGAGACATTGTCTCCAGATAAAGGATACAGACACAGAGTGCTGAGACTCTGAAGAGGAGAAGCAAGGCCTGAAAGTTCTAATTTGAAATTCCTGCATTATGTGTAGTAAAACCTAGCTTTGGTGGGACTCCTTCACTTGTTTGAATACTGAGACCTGTGGCTGGGATAGGAATGGACAGGGAAATGGCTGTAGCTACTTTGGTCACCACACCTGCAGGCAGGAGGAATACAGGGGCTGCATCATCACTCCTGCCTTGCTTCCCCTCCCAGAGGCAGGTGCCTGCTTCCTGTACAAGCACAGGTGCTTCCCTCAGAGCAGAACGTGTCAGGATATTGCATGAAGAAATGTCAGCTAACAGAACTGCTTTTACAAGATCCAATACAAAGGTAAACCCTTTCCACAGTTCCACAGTGCACACGAGCTTTTTTTTTTTTTTAATTTTCATTATTACAACCAGGAGATCCAAGAACATCAATCTCCTTTATGTCTCCTCTAGGACTCTTTGGAGCTTGAGGGTTCAGCTGGAGACAGAGCAGGCAAAGCATAGAGGTTTTTTCTCTTGGGATAGGTGTTTCTTGTGTGGATTTCTCTGAGTTGGGGTTATCTTAATAAATGGAGCACCAGGAATGACAAGCTTCCTTGCCTGTCTTTCTCAGCCAGTCTTAGCTTCTTTCTGGGACTGCTATTGTACTTACTCTCTGATGAAGCGAATATAAAAAGGCTATTTTTGTTCACAGGATAGTTTTGTAGGATAATTCTGGTTGGAAGGAACATCTATTCCAATCACCTGCTAAAATCAGGGTCACCTGTGGGGTCAGACCAACTTTCTTAGGGTTTTATCTAGTCCAGCTTTTTATACATCTGTAACAGAAAGTGAGTGGCCTCTAAAATTTTGTGAATTGTCAGGATCAGGGTCATCAGGAGCTTTCAGAGAGAGTTTTGAGAGAGGGACAGGAGGTCTGGCAGCAAAGAGCATTTCCATGAGGACTTCTGATCGTGGAGATGTCCTGGGGAATCTGGCAGCAACTCTGAAAGGAGAGTGGTGTGCAGAGCATGACAGAGGTGAAAATGAACTTATCAAAAGCTTTCTTGGGCTGTCAAGGGCAGGTTTATTCCTCAGCATAAGTGGCTTCCTCTGGGGAGTTGTGGAATAGGCACTGCCAGGGGGAAGGTGCTGATTTCACAGTGAAGTGGGTCTGGCTTGCCCTGGGTCTGTATGTGGTAGGTGACTCTTCTGGGAGATAATGCCTCAGGTCAGTGACTTAATTATGTCTGGTTTGGAGACCTTTTAGCATACCTGAGATAACTCAAGGCTTACAGGCTGGCATTTGGAAGAATCATCTTGTTCAGCAGCAATAATCACCAATTACTAAGAAAAGATTGCCTTACTCAGTCATTCCCCACTGGTGCCATCTTCCCACCAAACGCTCTCTTTATGAAAGCTTTTCTTCCAGGACCTGTGCCACTGATAATCAGAACCCTCGCATCACAGAAACATTTTAAAAAGAGTTTGAGGGCCAATTATATAAATGCTTCCTCTTTTGTAAAACAGCTTGGGACTTGTAAACATATTAAGTCCACATATCACTAAATAATTCATGATGATGAATTATTTACTTGTGTAAGCTGTGTTTTAAGTAAGGAAATATTTTTTTCTAATATGATGGAAATAAAAATATTTTAGAGAATTTTGAAAGGGGTAGCTGCCACTTCCCTCTTTTGCTTTTTTTTTGTGTTCCAATTGATTTTTATTATGAGTGTGTTCTTCAGGAGTGGCTGATACCAAGTCTGTAATGTGTAAAGATGACTTCATCAGCACAAAAACCCACAAAGCCTTTCAGCAGAATAAGGTTTATCAGAAATCAAGGAGTCCACTCCATGTTGTGGATGTGTGAAGGGCACATTTTAGAACTTAGAATTTTATAATCATTGTTTATTTTCCAGATGAAATTGAGGATGGCAAATTCAATCCATGTAAAGGTGAATGCTGTTACTATGGAATCCTTTGTATGATGCTCTTGAGTTTGAGCCTTATTTATGAGATTATTTTGAACTTTGTCCCTTTTTCAAAAATATATATATATATATACATATGGATCATTCTGTTGCATTTTCTTTTCTCTCCCCTTCCTTTTCCTCCCTCAACAACAGATGATTTTGAAGACAGCATGAATGAAACAAAATGTTGGCATGGTCTAGCTGAATTTCCTGACAAGATAAACATTAAGTTAAATGTGAGACATATGCCTTAGTGTGTGACTGTAATTTTGTAAGTTCTTTTATATGTTATGGTTGGCAACAGAATCCCTGCAGCCTATTCTGGCTAGAAAGTATTTCTTAGTCCTAAGACAGATATGTGAATTAAAATCTGTATATGCTACCAGGCTATACCATGTGAGTGCTGAAGTGTATCTTGGTTATCAGTACTGTCCATTCCAGTTCCTCTCAAAATCAAAGATGGTCATTCAACCATGGTATATTTGTGATGGGGATAATGTTCTTATCAGAAATTCTCTTTTCTGCCTTCATCCCACCTTTGGGGTTAAACTATCTGGAGGTGATGCCCCTCCATTTGCTTCCACTGTGGAATGCAGGCTTGCATTGGGTGAGAATATTTCTTCTGATGGATGCACAGGTACAAAATTAGAGGGAATATTGGCTCTAGCTCATCCTGTGAGACTTTAGTTTGTGCAGCCAGACCATCAGAGGAGAAATACTGTGCCCTTTCCCAACTCCCTTAATTTTGGGGACCACTTGTGTAATCTTGGAGTACTTTGAACTGCAATGAAATTTGCTCATCCTCCCTTACGTTTTTGCACAAGAATCCCCACTGAAATGACATTGATAAATCTTTAGGACAGAAAAATCATGCTCAATCTTTGTCTTCACTGTCACAATAGGAGCCTGGACAAATAGTTGAGGAACAGCCATTTATACTGTAGATGTATGTCCTTTTACCAAGTGTAAACTTATTTATTGTCAAAGTATGGAACAGGTGACAGACATCCCAAGCCTTATCCCTCTTTTCCAAACACCCTTCATACTTGTCTTTATGGCAATTGACTTTCAATCAGTCGTTCACATTCCTACTGCCTTTGCCATTCAGGTTTCTGGTCTGTTTTGGCATTTTGCATGGCAAGACCACATTTCCTGTGATCTGCCCCACTCTGGACTCGTGGCTGGTGGCTGGACTAGCACAGGGCAAAAATGGTGAAGCAATCCTAGCATTGCTTCATATTATGCATACTAAAAGATTTTGGTTCTAAGATACAATCAGGGAAAAAAAATGGCATATTTGGCAAAAATGTAGCCCGTTCAGAAACAGCATTTGAACTTGAAAGATGCAAAGCCATAAGCCAGCTCGGATAACAGAGGCAGTATGACTTGCTTAGCCTGGTGGCCAGCTGCAGCAGGACATCCCTGGGATGCACAGCTGTTGGGAAGGTGTTTTAACCCAAGCAGAGCAGCATCTGTTCCTTGCCCCTGAGAGAGCTGGTTCAGAGACAGCTCATGCACACCTCTGTAGTGGCTCAGAGATGCAGTACCCTTTGTTTGGAAGAGTAATTTAGCACTTTGTGTGGGTGCATTTATGGGAACACACAGATCCTCTTAAAGAAATAGGCACGCTTCTGGTATTTGCAGAGGTTATGGCTGCACATTAAGAGAAAAAAACTAAAACAAAACACATTTAGTGGAGGAAATTTCCATTATTCAGCAGCAGTTCTTATTTGTACCTTAGTAACTTATTCTGTGTGGGGAAAGAAGAGGAGTTGGAAGCTTATTTCCAAAAGAAGTATGTCTGGTACTTAGTAAATCAACAAACTTGTGGAAAGAATTGCACCTGAAGGTCTAATTCCTACAACTGCTATTAGAGTGGCAATAAGAGAAGCTGAGGATGTAAGGATATAGAGCTATTGGAAATTGTCCAAAGGAGAATGAAGATGGTGAAGGGCCTGCAGGGGAAGCCACACAAGGAGTAGCTGAAGTCATTGGCTTGTTCAGGCTGAAGAAGAGGAGGCTGAGGGGAGAGACCTCATTGTAGCCCACATCTTCCTCATGGGGGGAAGACGAGGGGCAGGCACTGATCTCTGTGGTGACCAGCAATTAGGCTCAAGAGAACAGCATGGACCTGTCAGGGGAGGTTTAGTTTGGATATTAGGGAAAGGGTTTTCACCCAGAGGGTGGTTGGGCACTGGAACAGGCTCCCCAGGGAAGTGGTCACAGCACCAAGCTTGACAGAGTTCAAAAAATATTTGGACAATGCTCTCAAGTACATGGTGGCATTCTTGAGATGTCCTATATGGGGCCAGGGTTTGGACTCAATTATACTTGTGGATCTCTTTTAACTCAGGATATTCTATGATTCTGTGCTTCTATGAGGCTTAGCCATCACTGTCTCTATGAGAACTCCCCTGGAATTTTCTTTTGTTACTGTAGAGCCTGAACTTCCAATGTGTGTGGTTGCAGATTTATCCTGCCTCACACACTGTAAGTCTTTCTGACTCTTGTTGAAGTCAAGGAGAGCAGCACTATGATACCAGGTGAATACCTGAAGCCTGAAGTGTGTAGAATTGAGAAGAAAAATTCAAGAATCCAGGCAATAAACTAAGCTCCTGGCCCATGGCTGTCTTGCCCCACTCCACACACAGGCCTGGCACCCTGGATGATGTTTGTTAGACATGGTCACCGTGCCTCTCCAGCTCCCAAGTGCTGCACACCAGCATCTCTCACAGCAGGGCAGCCACTTTCCAGCTGGGAATGTGCTGTGCCAGCCCAGCCTGTGGTGCCCTCACTGACTGTGGCTGGTGGTGCACAGGGTGCTGAGGTGCCTTGCTGCTGAGATGCTGACATGAGTGGCTGTAGCTGTCAGGGGAATTTGTGACCTTTCTCCAGCCTGTCATTAGACAGTCCTGCTGCACAACTGTGCTGCTGATCATCCAGTTGTTCCTCTCTCTGTAGTGGATTATATGTTCTGGAAACTTGTTCCAGAAATTTTCACTCCTGTTTCCTCTTGGACATTGCTGACAATATGTTAAGAAGATAAATGGTTGCTTCCTTCTGTCTCCACCACTGTGCCATGCACAATCCAGTGACTGCTGTTCACTTGGCTTCTGTGGTTGTTCTGGTAGGATCAACCACAGAATCCTAGAAGTTTGAGATGGAAGGGACCTCAAAGATCATCTCATTCCAACTCCCCTGCCACCAGGGACACCATCCACTGGACTGGGTTGCTCAGGATCTGCAGGTCGAGAGGGAGGGTTATCACCAGGAACCTGAACTATTCATTTAAATATTTTGTTGCTTCAGTCTGTAGCACTGGAACTGCTGAGGTAGAATACAAGCTCCTCCTTTTTAATTTTAAGGGCAATATTTATCTTGTTTTATTTATGAATATTTGTCAAGTCTCAGCACATCTACTGCAAGCCTCAAATCACTGTTGAATACATCCTCTTTATTTTTTCTTTTTTTTTTTTTTTCAGATCATTGATTTAATGATCAACAAAGTAATAAAGATGGTAGGAAATGCAGAATTATTATGCCTAGGTGAGATTTGTGGCACCTTAACAAAGCTGCCTGAAAGAAGATGAAATTCTCTGTTGATGAACACAAAGTAATATACAATGGAAATAATTAACTTAAATGATTCATAGCCCTTGCTGGCTTAAAAATAAATCTGACTACTCGAGAGGAAAGAAAGCCTTCAGAAAACCTTTCTATGTGTATGGGTACCTTAGGAAATAAAATCTGCTGTGAATAGAGTATTTGGTGTATAAGAACTGGGATGAAGATTATTTTTGAATACAAAAATTAATCATGCTTTTTTGTTTTCCCTATAGTGAAGTACTTGGCAATTAAAAATGTTTTAACTTCAATTAACATGAACCTGTGGGAAGTATTGATCTAGAATTTGTTTAGGGCAAAATCTGGAAATTAAGGGATCCAGTTGGAAAGTTCAGGGTTTGTTTGTTTTGAAACACTTTTTTAAAATGTCAAAATGCAATTGTTTTAGAAAAATAAGCTAAAATTAAATTTAAAAAATTAAAAAAAGAGAAAAGTGTTGATTCACTGAGACACAGTGTTTCTGATCCATCAAAATATTTTTATTTCTGTCAAAAAGTTTTGTGGGAAATATAGGACTTTCATTTGGAGTCTGAACACAAACACCCACCCACTCGCAGCCTGAAAATTTCTTGCTACAGGTCCCATGGGTGTGTTCTTCAAAACATTGCAATGTCTCACCAGAAGCGTGGCCACTCCTAAAATGCTGCATTTTAATTTGGTCACTGTCTCCCAAGGGTCCATGATCACACAAGCAGGAGGCTCCAGAAGCAAGTGGTCAGAATTCATACTGGTTTCTGTGGTTTGCATTTGAGTAAAATGAATGTATTATTTCAGCTGAGAATTAAGAAAAGGCTTAGCTGGAGGGTGAGGTTCTCATGTTCTCAGTTTCTGCAAAGTTAATGGAAAAACTTCCTATTGGATGAGAAAGATTTTCACTCCTGATTTTGGTATCAAGGCAAATTGGATGCAATTGTGCTCTGCAGAACTAACTGTCGAGTAACTAGAGTAACAGAAAGTGAAACGATTTACCTTTGTCTCTTTTATTTTCTTAAATACAGGAGAAAGATAGCATTCTGTGAAAGTCAAAGGCATTACCTTGAATGTAGATTTAAAAAAACCAACCAAACAAAAAACACTTTTAAACCATATAGCTTGCAAAAAAGTAAACGAAATAGAACTAAACCAAAACAAAGTTTTCCCCCAAAACTAGTAAAAAATATCAGAGGAAAATTTAAAAAAGGAAAATGGGGAAGCGAGGGAAAAGTGCTCCATTTGTGGTTAGAGGATGAGAAGATGAGTTTAAAATCAGGTTTTAAACACAGGCTGAGGTCATAGGGGTGGAAAAAATCAAAAGTTTCCCATCTGGTTCATTTTTGCATCACACAATATCGGAGAGAAATTATAACAAAACATACCTGCTGAGAAACCCATCTTTTAACTTTTCATTCTCAGAGAATAGCCCAGATTGGAAGAGATGACCAAAGTTCATTCAGCCCAGCCTTTTGTGGGAAGGGGAGCCAAGAGGGGATCATGTAGCAACCTGCCCAGTCACATCTGAAAAACATCCAGAGATGGAGGCTCTACCATGGCCATGCAGGGTTGTTCCAGGGAAAGATTAATCTCACTGTAAAAATTTCCCCTTATACAGGGATGAAACCTTTTCTGGTGTAAATTGTAACCATTTCCCCTTTCCTTCTCTGTGTAGTTCCTCATGTAGGAACACTGTCCTCTTTGTAGTTACCCAGGAATAGTCACTGGAATAATGTGATGAGATTCCCCCTGAGGCTTCTCTTCTCCAGGGAAGAGATTTCCTTCTGTCATTCCTCAGAGGTCAGGTCATGGCACTCCTTTGGAGCCTCTCCTGTTTTTCTGTGTCTTTCTTGAGCTTTGGGGACCAGAGCTGGACATGTTCTGATCACCACTCTCTGACTGCAGCCTTTTAGCCAATTTCCTGCCCATCTTGCAGACCACCCATCCAGTCTGCATCTTGCCAGCTTGTCCCATAGAGGCAGTTTGTCTAATTTGTAATTTCAGGATGATTTTCACCTTTTCATTGAAGCCTCTATCATTCGTACTGCAATGTGATATTTCTCTCCAGTATTCTGAAGTGAAAAGGTGAATTCCAGCATCTACTACTTGGGTCATAAACACCTATACATATGTAGAGATGTTTCTAGGTTTTGGGGTTTTTTTTATGTTTGTTTCTATCAGTACTGAAATTCTTAGGTCATAGTGCACATAACACTAGGCTTTAGTACATGGAACACGTATTCTGCATTTGCTTTTTAAATGTCACAGTGCCTTCCTCGCTAAAAACATTCAGAAAATATGGATTTGGTGCTGCATTAGGAAAAAAAAAAAGATTAGGGAAAAAAATACTTAACCTAACCTAGTCATTAACTTCCTTAGGACTTTTTTAGTCTTTGGGCTCGTTGTGGTTTTTTTTTGGTTTTTTTGGTTTTTTTTTTTTTTTTTTTTTGGTTTTTTTTTGTTTGTTTTTTTTGTTTTTTTTTTTGTTTTTTTGTTTTTTTTTGTTTTTTTTTTTTGTTAAAATTAAAGTTCCATTTATTCAGTGTGTGAGAAATAAGAACTTTGAACTCTATGTGAAAAATGGACAGGAGGAAATACAAAGGTACTGCGGAATGCCAGGGCTCAGTATATGCACAGAAAAATAAGATATTTAATGGAAATGGAAAACAAAATTAAAAACGTTTTTTTCTCTTCTGTCTGCATGTTGAACTTGTCCCATAATAAATCAATTATTAGCATCTCTTCTTCAGGCCTCAAAGGAGACTCATCTGCATTGCCACAGTAGGTTAAAACATTCCGTGTCTCTCCCAGGAAAAAAACCCCACTGTGCTATAATAGAATTTAATATTTTCCATCATCATGTAGCTGTGATTGTAAAAGGTAATTGTTAAAAGCCCCAGTGTTCACGATGATAGGTTTAGAACAGGAAGGCTAAAGGTAGCAAAGTTCTAATGGGCATTTTCCTTTCTTTTTTTCTTTCATCTTAGAAACATCTCTCCACAGCTTGTCCTCCCTCTTTCCTCTCTTTGCCAACATCTTCCATGGCCTGATGGAAGGTCTTATGTAAAATACCTCTCAATATAATGGACTTCTCATACTGCTTGGGCCTGTTCTTATTCCCAGTACCCATAAAGAGATTGCTGCAGAAACAAGGGAAATCGTTCCACAGCTGCTTCTCCCAAATTGTGTTGTGACATTACTGCCCTGTGTTAATGTGCCCAGGCATCATTCCTGACTGGAGCATATCCTGACTTCAGTGGTGCTTCAGCAGTATTGTCCTGCCCATCTCCAATTCCTGGACATGTGCTGACCATTGCCTTTTACTCTCCTCTGTCCTTGTCTGTGCTGTCCCTGCATGGGAACCTGCCCCATTTCTGTCACAGCTCGGAGTCAATCCCAGCAATCCCACTGTGCTGACTGCCAGGTACTGCTCCCTGGGATTTGCCTTTTCTTTTGCCCTTCTTCCCATTAGACAAGAACTAAAAGCTGTGGTGAGCTGTTTCTGCTTTTGGAGGGTAGTTCTTCCCTTTCAAAATTAAATCTTCTCTCTTTTTTTTCAGTTTGGGAAGGATATTCTTAAGCTGGGTCTATCCTTGTGCTTTTTTTGTGTCAGAGATGCTCAGCTCCTTCCCTCTGTTGATTGATTTCTCTGTCTCTCTAAGCAAGTTCAGCTCTGGGTGCTGAACAGATCTGAAGTGCTGCAGAAATAAACATCATATCTTTACTGAAATCTGTAGCCCCTTCATCATAGGTGTTCTTGAGATTGCTGTATTTTCTGGAAAATGAAGCTAGATTGTCCATGTTCTTTTTTTCATTCACCACCTTCTCTTTCCAACCTTTGTTCCCTACCTTCCAACCTATAACCAATCTGTATTTCTCAAAAATCTCATCATCTTTCCCTAGAAAGGTGGCTTTCCCTCATCCTTCTCTCTTCTCCTGTGGAGTTCTAACCATCCAGATCCCCTGGAGCCAGCAGTGGCCTTGTGGCCAAGAAGGCCAATGGGATCCTGGGGTGCATTATGGAGAGCATTGCCAGCAGATCAAGGGAGGTGATTCTGTCCTTTTTCTCTGCCTTAGAGAAGGGTATCTGGAGTGCTGTGTCCTATTCTGGCCTCCTCAGGACAAGAGAGTTGTGGAGCTCCTGGGGCAGGTCCTGTGGAGATGATGAAGGGACTGGAGCATCTTTTATAAGGAAAAGTTGAGGGAGCTGGGGCTGTTCAGCCTTGAGAAGATATGACTGAGAGGGGAGCTCATCCCTGTCTGTCCCTGTCTGCAGGGAGGGCTCAGAGCAGGGACCAGGCTCAGCTCCTGGTGCCAGCAATGGGACAGGAGGAACAGGCAGGACCTGGTGCACAGGAAGTTCCACCTGGACATGAGGAATAATTTCTTTACTATGCAGTGACCAAGCTCTGAACAGATTGCCCAGAGAGGGTGTAGAGTCTCCCTCACTGGAGATATTCCAGAACTGTCTGGACACAATCCTGTGCCTGTGCTCTGGGATGGCCCTGCTGGAGCAGAGAGGTTTGACCAGATGACCCACTGTGATTGTTTCCAATCATGCATGTTGGAGCATGTTCTTATCTCTGCTACCAGCTGTCTTCTGGAAGGACCCCATCCTCTTCTAAGCCAGGGAAAGAAGTAAGAGGAAATGGCAATGTTCAAAATTGTTCATCTCTAAATGGTCAGAACTAATTATGAAGGCTAGAGCTACTGTGAGATGAGCTATTAAATGCCTTGAACAGGTTCCTGAAGTCTGTACTAGAATGGGATGAGTCACAGTTGCACCAGCTGACTGCAAATGAGTGGGTGGGGAAGGGAAGAGGCCCTGTGCCTTGTTGGCAAGGTAGGAACAGAAAGCTATCCACAGGCTTGGGGTAAGATCCAGGGTGAGTGAGGACTGACAGCTAGCAGCAGTAAGATGGAGGCAACAAAGTGCTTGTCAAAGAGGTAAAGCCTGAGCTTTCAAGTTAAATCACACCTTCAAACCACTCTGTCTGAATGAAGGAAGTGGAGATTAGCAGAGGATTGGTCAGGTTGTGAGATGTGTGTAGGATTTAGTCTCTGCTTCTTGGTCTGACTGCTTGTATAGAGCTCCTTGAACACTAACATTAGGGAAAAGAATGTGCTGTGATTTGAGTCAAATGAGAAAACACATTCAAGCTTCAGTGTTTAAGATTAATATGATGGAATATGGGCAGATAGTGACAGGACTATCTGTTACAAGAAGTAACAGTTTTAAACTAAGATAGGAGAGATTACATGTTAGGAAGAAATTCTTCACTGTGAGGGTGGTGAGCCATTCCCAGAGAAACTGTGGATACTCCATCCCTGAAAGGGTTCAGGGCCAGAACTGGGTGGGATTCTGAGCAACCTGGCCCAGTGGAAGGTGTCCCTGCCCATGGCAGGCAGATAGAAACTGGATGGTGTTAACAGTCCCTTTGAACTCAAGCCAATCTATGATTTCAACGAGTCTAAAAAACTATCTGTATCTACAGAGGCTCCAGATGCAAAATTAAATTCTGGACCTAGGTTTATGCCAAAGATTTGGTGAAATTATGGTAGAGGCTTCTTATTCACCACCATGATCTTGCAGAGGCCAGAATTTCTTGTCTGATTTGCAGAAAAACTGTGCAGACTTGTTTGAGTGAGGATAATATCCAGACTAATCCCTGAGCGTCCTTTCCCAGACTAAACACTCTCAGCTCCTTCAGCTGCTCCTCACCAGACTTGTGCTCCAGACCCTTCACCAGCTCCATTCCCTTCTCTGGACATCCTCCAGCACCTCAATGTCCTTCTTGTCATGAGGGGTCTGACACTGAAGAATTCCAGGTGTGGCCTCCCCAGTGCCCAGCACAGGGGGATGGTCACTGCTTTGGTCCTGTTGGCCACTTTATTGCTGGTATAAGCAAGTCAGTGCTGCTTATTTTGGACAACTCACCCAGCCTAGACCAGGCATGGTGTTTTCTGCTCTCTCTGATGAGATAATGCAGGAGATAACTATTTTTGGCACATCTAACTAGAGTTTTTGAGATGTCATCTGGCCTTTTCAGGCCTGCAGATAGACTTGCTGCTTTCAGCATGGCTTAGGCTAGAGAAAATGGGATACAGCCTTGCAGGTGGATAGACAGGGGTGGATAGAGAGTCTTGAGTCAGGTTTAGCATGGGGCTAACAATGAATATTGGGAAAACAGGAAACTCTGGGGAACTCATGCCAGGAGGATGAAGACAGTATGAAAATATGGTATCCTTGCAGTATGAAAAAACAACCCACACTGCCTGATCTAGTTAAAAAAATATTCTAGAGAGGTTAAAACAATTAAGCCAGACACATCATCAATAACTGATTATTTGCAGCTAAAGTTAGCCCTGGAATTGGCATTTTGTATCTTAATTAAAACAAAGCTATCTTTATCAATGAGTACGACAACTTTGAGCAGACATTTCCTAGTGAATGTTAATTCCTCAGTCTCTTTTGATTAGTAGATGGGATTACATTAAAATTGATCCTCCTTCCGAGGTCCATTTGTGTGCCCTGTCTCAGTATTGAATTACATGGCTGGCCCTGTGCCAGGCACAGGTTCCCCATCGGGACAATGAAATCACAGCCACAGTGATGCTCATTTGTGTTTTACAGTATGCCATTTATTTATCACAAAAGGCTCAGGAGACTTTATGCCTTGGTGAGATATTTCTTAGGCTTCAGATCTCTGTCAAACCCTATTACTCTCTTCAGTTCTCTTTGCACAGAGATGGCTTTTGAAGATAGGAAGGGAAAGGCCAGGGAAGAAAAGACAATGTCATATTTAAAATCTAGCTCTAGTGAGTTTTCTTCAGTTGCACAGGCTGTTCTGAGACAATTGTTGAGTTTCAGCTGGGGAGAAAAGATCTCTAGACAAAACATCACCGGTCAAGCTCAGCGCAACAGGATTGGAAGCTTCAGTTTGGAACTGTGTGGATCTCATTAAAAGATGAATCCCTCTGGCTTGAGCTTCAGACAGCTAAACCCTGAAAGAAGCTGTTCCTAAATTTTGCTGACCTGTTGCAATTGTCTCTGAGGATCCCTGTGAAGCTGGTGGGAACTGAGCGGGGCGTGATCCTTACAAAATTCAGGAGCAGAGAAGAACTGCTATGTCTTTGTTTTCTGTTTCAATGTTCTTTGTTAGTAATTGAGAGTAATTAAAGCTATGAACAATTCTCCCCAGGAGAATGGAAAAAAAACTTCATAAAAAAATAACAGAGAAAAGCTGTTGACAGTCTGAAAAGCTGGACAGCTTTCCTTTTAACTCCCTCCCACCTTTTCCATCTGTAGCTCTTGTCATCAGCCAGCAAGCTGGCCAGGAGATGGTGATAGATAAATGGTGTGCAGTCCCCTAAAGTTCCAGATTACATCTTTCCTTTCCTTCCCTTTCTTCTCTTATATCCTTAATAGTCAGCTTTTATAAAGGGTGCTGTGTTGCTTGGCTTGTGCTCTTGTGATCTGGAAGCTATTTTCCAGCATCTGACTGGTTCACTAGGGAGTTACATGAGCATTTTGTAAGAGTGTGAACTGATGCCTTAACTGAGCTAGTAAAGCATCATTCTGAGCCTGCCAAGGCTCAAATGTGAAGTGGAAACATGTATATATATGTGTGTGTATATATATATATATGTATATATATGTAATTTAGGCAGAAAATATAAAACATTATGGGATTCCATACAGTGTTGTAAACAATATTCTGTTCCACTTTGCTTATGTGATTTGGCATTTCTCACTAATGCTCAGTGGTAGCAGTAAGAAGGATGCTGTGCTTGAGTGGAAATAACGTGGGATGCAAATGATTGATGTTGCTTGAAGTGAGGAAAAGAGACTCCAGATAGCAGACTAATTATGTAGCTTGTTTATTTTCCAAGGAAGGTCTCATTACTACAATTGGTGTCGAATGAAGAAGAGGGATCAGTTATTCACTGTCTTGGATCTGTTTATTCTTTCATCTGCAGATTTTTGAATGTCTAGAGATAGGCTGGTAAGAGTTTCAGAGGAAAAGAGATGGACACAGTACATGGTTATATTTTATAAAAGTGTCACCTTGAATCCACAAACCCACACTGATTTTTTTTTTTTATTGTAATAGCCATACCCAGGTAGATAGTTTATCATCCTTTATTGTGCTTCAGCCAATATTACTCCTGCTACATCTCCAAGTTTTCCAAGTACATGAAGTGCTACACAGCATTGTGTGCTTCTCAAAACTATACAAAAAATTGGGAGATGAGGCGTAGGTGCTAGAATTTTATTTTTTTATTATGACCTTTCCACTCAGGAAAAAGCAGCCTTAATTAGACTGGTTAAGAACTGATAGCAACCTTTATCAAGTGAAGTTGATGATAATTCTGTCTTGGAACTATAACACGAACATGAACATATGCAGCTTTAAAAGTCTCCTGCCTTTGTAGTGCACTGAGAGAAGAAACTTCCAGAGCATATCTGAAAAAGAGACATAGGATACCTCCAGTTGTACATGACTTGAGTAAAAAAATAACCAACAGACCCACTGATTATTTTCTATACTTCAAATGTCTTCATAACACCGTGGAGAACGTTCATAACTGAGCTTATTCTGTTTTATGTGGACATTTCCAAAATAAGGAATGTCTTTTCCATGCTGCTGTTCTCCTGCAGAACCTGGGCCTTTCCAGCCTCTCTCTCCAAAGGCACCATGGTGTCAGTTTGAGTTACGTTATTTTGAGACACCACCTTGTCTCACTCTGCTCAGGGTAGTCCATTTTATCGTGATAGCTGATCAAAAAATGAGGAATAGTGACCTTTTTTTTTTTTTTTGCAATTCATAGTGTTTCTTCAGTCTTATGTGGCTAAATTTCTTTGGACAAAGGATTCATTAATTTCATTTAATTTCATTTAATTTAATTTTCCTAGTTGTTAGTGGCATTCTCCCAACATAAAAGAGGATTATGCTAAGCAAACCAGTTCTATTTTTTGCCTGTGTAACTGCTTGCAAGCTGGAAGTTTCTTCTTTATGCAGCAAGCTCCCTACTGTTATATTGAGCCTTGGAGAGTCTTGACTTTCCATCTACCCAAGCTCCATGTCTGTGCTCACCATGCTTGTAATACCAGAAAAAACTGTTAAGCCTCAAATGCTGGTTTTCAGCTCAATGATTTATTTGCATGATTGGGAAGAGGCTGCCAATGTTTTAACTGCTACCACAAAATCAAATAAAGTAGAAAATCTGTATATATTTTTGAAAGAAAACTGAGCTGTTGCTTAAATTTGTTTAATTTTGCTAGAAATGTGAGGAAACCTCTCGAAGGAGCAATCAATCCACTGTTGCCAGCTCCAGGTTTGACAAACAACACAATGACTTACCACAAAACCAAGCAGAGTGATTTGGAGGATGATGTGGGTAGAAAAGTCTAATCCCCTGAAGCCTTGTTTGTATGGATTTAGGCATGAGTTTGCACTATTAACCTGTACTCTCTCTCTGCCCTGGTTGTTGTGCCTTCAAAATCAGGTTAGACTGCAAATGGATTTGAGCTGCTGTGCATCCACCTTGACCTCAGTATCAAGTTTTGCCTGGAAAAGCAGATTTTGTTTTTATAGGTGTTGCAAACAGGTTCAATATTTAAATCCTTTGTACACAACCACTGAGACCAGATTTTGCACATGGTACTGAAAGAGAACATAGAAGGCAAGTCATACTGCCTTTAATTCGGTATTTTGTCATTAGTAGAAGGGTGTTTTTGCTTAATGCCTTTTCTCTCTGGTTCAAGGTAAAGAACAGGCTGCTTTCTTCATGATTTCTAGTAGACAACAGTAAATAATTCCCTCACACTTTTTTTTTTACAGTGTCTGAACTACAGCAATGTTGTTCTACCTCTGCTGGTGGTACAAATAGTTAACTGCTGTGGTAAACCAAGCTGATCCCTTTTCACTCCTTGCTGTAGGTCACTGTTCTCCTTAAATAAATTCAGAACGAGGTGACAGAACTTTGTGGCAAATTGATTGTCAAAGAGACTCTAATGATACAGTAAATATGACACAAAGCAAAAATTTCAGCACATGCTTCGAAGCAAAAATTCATCCTGATTTGAAATATGAGTAGACTCTAATGGACATTAAATTTTAAAAAGTTTCCGCTAGTTCTGGGTATTTTAAGCTGTTGAAGCTGATCTCCAAACACAGAAGCAGAGAAACCTTTTTTCTATACCTGCCTTTCTCATAAAAATTTGCTGATGCCCATGGAGAGGAACATTTACAAGAGCATGTAGTGACAGGCCAAGGGACAATGGTTTCAAACAGAAATAGAGGAGCTTTGGATTAGGTATGAGGAAGAAATTATTCACTGTGAGGGTGATGATGCACTGGCACAGGTTGCCCCCAGAAGCTGTAGATGTCCCATCCCTGGAAATACTCAAGGTTGGATGGAGCTCTGAGCTGGTCCAGTGGAAGGTGACCCTGCCCATGGCAGGGGATTCAGAACTGGATGTTTTTTTAAGGTTCATTCCAAATCATATCACTCGATGACCCTGTCTGTACACAGCCAATTATTGCAGTTAATAATTTTGTGCAAAGTGGCTTCTTGAGGTAATTAAAAGCAAAACAAAACAAACTGCTTACTTAAAACCATCTATTGCTGCCTAAACTGGAAAAAAAAATCATCATGAAAGCTAGTCTCTGTCCTTGTTTTGGCTGGGATGGGGTAATTTTCTTCCTAGTAGCTGGTATAGTCTGAAGACAGAGACCTTCTGATGCCAGGGCAATGTGTTTATTGCCTTGAATATGATCAGCATTTCACCTGCTGGCTTTTCAGAACGAAGCCTTCTCAAGCTTAGTGCTGTGTGCAGCCAATAGTTTCTGCAAGAACAGTATCCACAGATGGAGGGTGAACAGCTCTGTTTTTCAGATATGAGATTTTGGGTTTCAGTTTATCAACATTTAGCAATTTCTTAATTATAGTACCCAGCACTTTGAGCATTTTACCTTTTCAAAGCAGTGCACAATTATTAACAAATTAATTGCTGCCTCATTGCCCTGTGAAATATGATGATAGTTATTTGATTATCTAGTTCTCCAGTAAATTAAAATAACCATATTGCTTATAAGACTACATATTGCATATATGTGTATACATAGTAATATATATGGCCTATATACATATAACTCAAAGTTGTGCTCAGTGAAGGCACTGAAGCCACCTGTTATGAATTTGTTTATTGCAAAGGTTATTCAGTGCTACAGTAAAACTCCTGTACTGTGGCAGATTATTTGGGGAAGTTTGTCCTGTAATGGAAGCAAAGAATCTTCTTTTGTTCATATGGGAATCCACTGTAGTGGGAGTGCAACTTAACAGGCAGAGGATTATAATTTCTGCAAACTTCTCCTGAGAAATGGGAAAAGAAACATATCATAGAATCATAGAATGATTTGTGTTGGAATGGACCTTAAACACCATTTATCTCCAGCCCCACTGCCATGGACAGGATATTTTCCACTAAACCAGGCTGCTCCAAGCCCAATCCAACCTGGCCTTGGACACTTCCAGGGATGGGGCATCCATTTCCCTGGGAAACCTGTTCCAATGAGGATGAAATTAATAATTTTTGAAGCATTGCAATTAGTGGGGCTATAATTGGACAGAAGATCTGAACTTTTTATTTTTTTTTGAGAAAGGGGTGCTTCCATTTTGTTGATATTCTTTCTTTACCTTCTATAAATTTAAGTATTTCCCTGAAAGAAACTCTGATCTAACATGAGGATTAATTAAACAGTTAACCACATTTATCTCCTTTACACAAGAGATCATTCCCTGATGGGGGACGGGGGGAAAAGGGGGGTGAAGGGATGTTTTATAACGAGTAATGAAAATATGGCAATTTAGGGAATTAACATAGTGTAGTGCCTGACGTAAATGTTTTTTCTATTTATAAGACTAAATATGTTCAGCTGTCTGAGCCTTGAGAGCTAAACACTGGGGATGATGGAGCCCTAGTGCCAAGGGTGTACAAACAGACAAGGGGAAGAGTTGCTTGCTGAAGGCAAAGAGGGATCAAAATGACATGGGAATTGTTTAGTACTTAATAAAGCTTCAGTTTTTGTGTCCTCCCTTACAAAGTCTACCAGTTTTTAAATCCAGGTACAGCATATTAAATGTATTTATCATATTTAAGTATCTTTAGGGGTTCCTCTGATAACTTTGCCTAGTCTTTTTGGGGATTCAGGTATATGTTTAGTCTTTGTGAGCAATGATGCAAGCATATTTAGACTGTTGGCATGAAAAGTCAGCTTTTTTCTCCAGTAGGAATTTTGTGCTTCCTATTGTCTAATGCTGATTTGGCTCAATAGAGTGAGGGCACTAGAAATCACCTGTTGTGAATTATGCAGCCACAAATCACTTGAGAGAAATATGCTGCCTTTATGTCTGTTTGACCTCCAAAGCACCAGGAGAAAACAACACATTCCTGTTTGAAGATTGCCCTCTCTTCTCTCTCTTTTTTGGTTTTGTTTTGTTTTGTTTATTGGCCATGTGTTGTATAAACCACAGCTTTGAGTTCCTAAGGTTCCTAAAGCAACATTTGTGTGCTGCCTTGTCCATTTGATGCTGCTCACACAATTTTATTCTTCATGGTGGTACAATCCTGTATCATGATACTTTCAGACTTCAGCTTTGTTTTTCTTGCATAGTTTATTCATGCTCATCTCAAGATCATATTTCAACACTTTGGGATCCTCAGACAAACTGAAGATTTACAGTTTGCAAAGGAACAAGTGGCAGGTCCTCTTCCTTGACAGAAAAGTGCCTGGGGGTTATGGAGGTTAGAGAATGGCAAATACCTCCTTAGTTTTCATTGTTTTTGAGATTGTGGGTTCTTTGTGAGGCTGTGGGTTCTCCTGAAGAGGACTCTTTAACTCCTTAACCATTCTTTTGTTCACTGGTCTCATTTCTTAGTGAATTTATTTTATTTTCTTGGATCATTTGAGTTGTTTTTACTTTTAAAACCAGGTTATGAATTTTTTTATCCAATAGCATGTCCCTGTTCTCCAGACTTTAGCTGGAGGTTTTTCTGCTAGAGAGACTGAGCCAATGATTTGGCCACTAACTCTTCATGCCAGATTTGTCTCTTGCCATTGCAATAAAACTGACAACATGTGTCTGGGTTTTTTTGATCTTGTTTTAGGGTTGTTTGTTTTGTTTTGTTTTTCTTTAAACGAATTAATATTCCCAGCTGACAAAACCCTCTAGCAAAAAGCATGGTTAACTGTGAGCCATGTTTATGCATATGAAATTATCTCATTCTGAAGATATAATTAATATTCTTTTTTATGAGGTTAGCAATAACGTCCTGAAGGTTTTATTTATTCTATCACTTTAAAATTTAGCATTTAAAATCTCCTTTCAAAAGATTAGTGCAGTGTGGTTCAGTACATCCTTTTTATATAACCCTTTTACTGGGCTAGATTCCAGATTTTCTTGATTTCATATGTTTTATATCCCTTCAAGAGAGATTAATTCTATGTTAATTACCATATTAGGGTCAACTAAGTTGACAAATATGGTTTGTGACTTATATAACATTAAATACACTTTACCTGATTTTTTTTTTAATTTGATTTTTTTATCTGATGTTTGAATACATTTGGTAAAAAGTTAATATTTTTTAAAAAGACAAACATTTTCACATATTAATATAAGTATCCAGGCTTTAATAAGTGTTTCTGTATTCTGTGGCACTTTGTTTTAGGGGACTGCCAAAACTGATGAGAAGAGAGTAAGTATTAATTCTTCCCTGAAGCTCAGAGACTACCACTGGCAGACTTCCAAAATATAAAGTTCTGCTTTTTGCCCCTTCCTACCAGAGCTAGTCAGATTGCACAGATATGACCCAGTGCAAAATTAAGCCATTCTATGCTGATCATTCTTTATTAAAATTTAACACATTTAACCTTTAAAATGGTCTTTCATTCTTTAATATAATTATTTGGTTTTGGTTTGTTTGCTTGTTTGTGTTAAATCCCTTGCTCTTTGGCTGTGCTGTCGGGCAGAAGCTGGTTAAAAATTAAAAATTGTAGCAAAATATAGGATGCAGATCCCAGCATTGATCTGCCTTTGAAGTGATAAACTGACCAGGTCCAAACTGTTTCCCAGAACAGTCATTCTGTGTGCAATATTTTGTTTATATATATATTTATCACAAAGGAGAAATGCAGCTCCTGCCAGTCTGCAGCTTCTCACAGGACAAGGCAGAGGGGCAGGCACTGATCTCTTCTCCCTGCTGACAGGACCTGAGAGATGACTGGAGCTGTGTCAGGGCAGGTTTAGGTTGAATATAAAGAAAAAGATTTTCACCCCGAGGGTGTTTGGGCACTGGAACAGGCACCCCAAGGAAGTGGTCACAGCACCAAGGCTGCTGAAATTCAAGAAACATTTGGACAACACGCTCAGGCACATTGTGGGATTGTTGGGGTGTCCTGTTTAAGTCCAAGAGCTGGACTCAATTATCCTTGTGGGTCCCTTCCAACTCTCTTTCTGTGATTATTTAAGGCTTAGAAAAGAGATAATCCTTGATCAAAGCAATAAAGATTTGGAAAGACTTCTCTTTTCCACCTGTAATCAGTGCTGTGCAAAAAAAAAAGTTCCAAAAGCATTCAAGAAGAGATTTCAGGTCTAGACAAAAATCATGAGACTGCAGTAAGGATAAGTGTGGGTTCGTAGTGATTTGCCAAGATCATCAGCCAGGTTTCCACTTTGCCCATTCCAAAGCTCTTTTGTTAAATTCGAGCTAGAGAAGACCACTTGTGGCATGAAGTAGGAATGGTTGGTGAGCCTTTATGGCTCAATACCTGCAGACTGCTGAAGTACAAAGTGCCTGGTGTGCTGGAGGAAAAAGCAAGTATTTGAAATAGCATGAGAAAAACTGTGTGTGAAGTAATCTGCTGGGGTGAGAGCTTTAACTGTACCCATTGGGTCAAGTGAGTGGTATCGATTCTGTGGACTTGGGGTGGGTTTGGTCTTGTTTTTCTGTAAAGGGAGTAAAAACACAAAGAAACTAAAAGGTGTTTCAACACAGAAACAAATGCAGATCACAACAAAATCACAAGGTTGCCCAGTGTACATGGAATCATTCTTCCACCTTGAGACAGGAGCAAGGTGCCAGGCTATTTTGTATTGAACAAATCTCTGTGCAGGAGTGAGACTGTGAAATAAAGTTTTGGAAAGGATACAGGGACCTCTGCAATCACAGATTGGAAGAGCTGATCATGGCTGCTCTGGATCCAGCCAAGAGACAAATAGTGGAAGATCCAAGAGCTGAATAGATAGGTCATTCCATCAAAATGTTTAGTGGCTAGAACATCCACTACTGCTTAGTGAATAAAAATGATGCTTGCAGTGAGTGTCTGTCTCTTGACCAATTACCTTGGCTGATGTGACTGAGGAAAACAGGCAGATCTCATAATGGGAAAATTCTTTTAGAATTCATAGAGAATTTAACCCTTTATGTAGTTTCATTTGGTTGGAAGTGTGGCTATTTAATTCTTTGAGCAGTTACTCCAAGCCATATGAAAAACCACTCTATTCTCACGGGCAATGAACAGATATTAATTTAATTTATACTCAGATGAATTATGAAAATGTGCTATTTTTGTACATAAACCCTAGAAACTCCAAATTATACGGAACAGTAAAATATATATCTTCAGAGGCATCTGGCAACCAACCCCATGCATATACATTATATTTTCTGTCCAAGAATATCTGAAACATTTTAGTCTTCAGTAGCATCAGACAGCCACATGACACCTTGGAGATCAGATAATGATGATGAAAAACTTACTTTATTGGACAGCTCTTGTGATCTGTTTAAACTCTATGGAATAAAAGCTCTTATGTGTATAAGAGAGGAATTTTTCAGTTGAATTCCACATTGACCTTCTACAAGCAGCAAAGGGTTGACATAAGTCTCACTGTTCTGTCTGTAAGAAATATTTGCTTTCAATGCTCTTTAATTCAAATAGTGACATGAATACCTATTAAGGGCAACTTAAATGAAACATGTAAAAAAAAAAAGAAAAGTCCAAAGTAAGAAATATTCCCTGTGAATCTGGAATAATAATCACATTTGTGGGATTTATGCTGGTTTCGAACAATTCTTACAGAAAAAGGCAGAGAGTCTGGTACTCCAAGGCTTACTGCAGGAGCCTAGGCTTTAGTAGAGATGTACTTTGATTTCTAACTGATTTTTCTTCTATAACATTATTTCAACATTATTCATTTTTGTCAGGGTCATTAAACTTGAGGTTGCCCTTTTAGGGGGTTGGATGTGAGCCACAATTTAAAGGGCTGCTCCCTCAGTGGCAAGTACCAAGGCGTGGTGAAGTGAGAGATGACACTACAGCCAAAAAAACTGGCTGCAGTCTGAAACATTTTCAGCACAAATGATTAAAAAAAACCAACATGCTAAAAACGTCAGGGTCTGCTTTTCTGTGCTGACATGCATTTATCATGTTTATGCAAGTTTTCATTCACCATCTCTCTATGCTTTGGAGAAGTACTTGGGATATTTTCAGACACGGTGGCTGAGCTGTGGAACAAACCCCTAATATTATCACTTCTGTCATGGGGATTACTAGCCATGCTCAAAACCAGCAGGAAGATGACCTTCAAAATATTAAATTTTGACATTAGATATCATTGAAAAAGTAACAAGCATGGAAATGACACGAAGAATTCCTCTTCACTCTCATTATATAAATCATCATATATAATTTTGTGTATAATTTTGTACAGGTGTATTTTTGGTTGTATGCACATGTGTTGGTAGAAATATGGTGTGAGAAGTGTTCAAGGTTGGATGGGGCCCATGGCAGCAGGTTGGAACAAGATGAGCTTGGAGGTCCCTTCCAAAAATTCTGTGACTCTACATTTCTTCCTTTAGTCTGTAGCCAACAAACCTTGAATAAGCCTCATCCTCAGCCATAGCATTTCTTGTATCCCCATGCCCGTGGTCAGTTCACTAAGGAAATCTTTAAATTCTAATATATCTTCACATCTTACTTGCAATTTTTAAATACCCAGCTATTCCATCTCCCTCCCGAGGACTGAAGAAGTAAACACTGCTTCCTATTAAAAAATTTACCCACCTTTCTGTAGTGACAGAACATTCTGGGCTGTTGACAGGCAGAGAGGAATGAAGATGTTGACTTCACAAAGTGCAGCTTGTAGATCCCTCCTGTGTGCATTTCCTGCTGCATTAAAGTGTAATAATCCACTCACTCCACACAACTGGAACTTTATATGTTTCAAAATATAAGATCATTATATATTTCAGTGTGAAAATACCTGGGAAACAAGGGATGAGAGTTGCTTTGTTGCTTTCAGATGTTGACCGTGTATGGAAAGATTAAGAATTTAATTAAGAATTTACTTAAAACAGAATTATATTGGATGCTTCAAATTCAAGGCAAGCTCCATGATGTTTCATCTCCCATCTTTGTTGGTTAGATGCCTGAATTCATATCACCATGTTGGCATTCAGGGTTGACACAGTATCTGGTGTGTAGCCGTGGAAGGAGGTTTTAACCCTTTAAGTGTGGCAGAAATAAGATGCACAGCTACATGGTCATCTTTCATAATAGGAAAGAAAGAGACAAGTTTATTCAGGAACACACTTGGTTTTATAGCATGACTTGTAATTCCAAGAGTAGAAAAAAGATGATTGGCTTAGAGAGAAGACACCCCATTGTCAGGGCCTGGTCACGCACCACAACAGGTGTTCTATCTCATTATTAATTCCTTTTTATTTTGACCAAATTATCACCCTGGGAGAAATTCTCCCTAGCCTTGAGCTGGACCAGCTTATCGGCTGGGAATACAGCTGAGAAGCTCCAGCCTGGAATATTTTTCAGACTATAATTTTCTTACTTTCTCAATATGTGTCCCTACACTTGTGCTAGGGCTAAGCTTAGCCTTCCTCTACTAAATCCTGAAGTATCAAGAGTGGATTTGAGGTTGCAGATCAGATGCAGTCCATGACTGAATATTGATTTCTCACGTATCAAATGCACTGAAAAGGAAGAATTCCTTTTTCTTTTCTTCTTCATTTCCTTCTTTTCTGACTCATCAAGCCAAGAGATGGAATTTCCTCAGGGTGGAGGGAGAATTTTAGCATGGAAAATGAGGAAACAACAACTAATTTCTCCTCCTGTACCGAGTTCTGTTCACCACTTGTGCCATTTGTGTACAGGCCAATAAAGCACAGCTCCTAAGGTCAATTTTCATGTGTACCAGAGCCAAAGAAGGATGGTATCTTTGGGATCTTGTTCCTGCAGCTCAGGCTGGCCCAATATTCACATTTCCTGTTGTCTGCTGTCGTGGCTTGTTTGTCTGAGTGGAGAGTTAGAAATTCTCCTGTTAGCAATTCTCCTGTCATTTAAAATATAGTGTTCATATGTAAGGGAAAGGTTGAAGGGGCTTGAATCAATTCCTTTAAAATCTGCATTTTTGATTTGGTGCCTTTATTCTGTGATACCAGTTTGTCAAAGCTGTGTGTGCAGCCTTCTTTCTCTTGTCCTGGAACTGTCCCTGCCCTCTGAAATCATCCTTTTTCCTGAGAATATTTCTAATATGCTTGTAAAAAAAAGTATAAAAGTACTCTGAAACTCAAGAAGGGAAGAAAAATAATTTTCTCAAAATTTGATTCTGTAATGTATTATTTTCACATACCTTTTTAATATTTTTGATTTCTAATTAGGGAAGGGGTTGTTTATTTTAATCTATCATGCAGCAACAGGAAAGAAAAAAATACATTTTAAAATTGGAATGCTTTTATTACAAACTTCCAAAATTAACAATATATTTCCACACATGATTTTGGACACAGAAAACTGGCTTTTCTTTCTAAGTTTTTTTTTTGTTTGTTTGTTTGTCTCCCATGAAATCAGATCTTTTTAGATCTTCAGATGGCAGCTAAACAATAAGGAAACAACAGTAACAGTAGAGCCAGCACCTCACAACAAGGAAACAAAAAGATGCTTCTGTAATCCTGTTTGTAGTCATATAGGTAGTATGTAGTCATACAGGTCATTTTTAATGTTGGTAGGGGTCTCTGGAGATCATCCAGTCCAAACCCCCTACCAAGGAAGGGTCACCTGAAGCAGGTGACACGGGAACACACCCAGGTGGGGTTGGAATATTTCCAGAGAGTGAGACTCCAAGATCCCCCTGGGCCATCTCTACCTAAATTCACAGATGAGGGAATCATCCACATGTCAGGTGACACATTGTGCTTTTTCAGTTTCTCCTTTTAACCTTCTTCACTTTTTATTTTTAATAAAAGAAATACATATCTCTTTGTCTCTACTCTTTTCTAAAAAAGAAAAAAAAATCACGCTTATTTTAAAATAAATTTTGCACACCTAGGTAAATAATCTACTAAAAAGTAAATTTGTATATCATAGCTCACAACTATTTTAAAAGAGATGAGCCCCATGATGCTTGCTTTATGCAAGAAAAGTCAAGTTCAACACTTTGCTTAGCATTCTACAGCTCTCATAATTTTGATGTCCAGTGGTTAGTGTTGATAGGAAAGTGCCAGTATGCTTAAAAATCCAGGGACTTTCTGTCTCCTGACAATGCCAGAGATGCTTTCATCTCAAGTAAAATGAACAAACACATTACTGTACAAATCTGAAGTTCTGAAGATCTCCTTAAAGCAGTGTCAAAATAAATTGCTAAGTGACCTTGGCAGCTTGGGATACGTGCAACAAGTAAATGTACCTTATGAAATTTCCAACATTTGCCATGTGCAGGTACACATGAGTTGGAATGGGAATTTTTGCCCCATCCTGCTCTTCTGCAGACACAGTAATCTTGTGTATGTTAGAGCTGATCCCACATTTGCTGTGTAGGTGACTACATGCCCGTTATAATGAACGTCAGTGCTCGTGCTGCATTTTGAAAATCATATTTTATTTCCTGTATGAGACTAATGGGGATTTATTGACTGCACTGAAACAACTCTTTGGTGGATTGTTCAGAACAACTGCCAGTTCAACTGACTAAACAACATCGAACTACTAATGGGAAATTTTTACAACAAAAGAAAATAGCTTCTATTGTTGCTTTGATTTAGGCTATGAAGCTAGACCACTGAAACATTATTCACTTATTCTCTACCATGACTGGTTCTGGCTAACAGTTGATATCCTCTTAGCAACAGTGAATAGCTCCTAAATAAGCTTTATCAGTATTTCAGTCTATTCCTGGCAGAAAAATTATACAGACGAATGTGAGTAAATTCTGAATTGGTGGGTTGTTTGAAAAAAATAAAAATAAGATGTATTACAATATAATTTGTTTAATAGCTTTTTGAAAAAGCAGATGTGCAGATAGCATATTAAGCTAAATTAGATGTTGAAAGAGTGAGGCATTTGCTTGCTTTGTATTTCAGCAATAGAAGCCTTTCAGGCGGGCTGTATACAGGTGGTTTTCAGTAATTATTAGTTATTTAAATTATTAGCGACTTGCTGATATTGAAGTACCAGAGTGCTTCATTTTAATGCACGTTGTTGTGTGGGCATTGGGGCTGATTCCCAGACTGGTTTGGCTTCCACAGTTTGCAGTTAATGTGAGCTGCAGGTGTTCAGAAGCTCTTTAAAGGAGAGGTGAGCAGAGACAGAAAACCTCTGCTCTGCCTGCAGTGCTCTTACAGCTGCAGCCCCCACGCCTCCTCTCACATTTAGAGTTAAGTAACATCAAAGCTCAAGTGCCATCCATGAGATTCTGGGAATTTTATATTCTCTATTCAGGTGGTTTGATTGCTAGAGAAGGCTACCCAGAACAGAAATTAATCTCCTTTCTCCCAGGAGAGAAGTTTGCCAGGGTTGTAGAGGGCTTCAAGTTTTAGACTGGCTTTTTATTGATTTATTAAAATTATCTTGTTTTCTATTTAAAAAATTAAACATTACTGACAGTGCAGTTGGATACAATGTCTCTTGCAACACCTCCAAATTTATTATTGTATATGAAATAGAGATCTTTCCTCTATTCAAACTCGGGGAAGATAAAAAAATTCTGCTACTATTTTTAATACATTTTATATCTATTCCTATATACATTAAGAGTGGTGATGGATAGAGTGACAAGAGGAACATTTTCATAGAGGTTGATCTTTATATTACCCTGTCTGGAAACTTGTATCACTTTTCAGTCTTCTCATTTATCGTTTGGACTCTTTGTTCATTTTTTTCACAACACAAATTTTGAGGAGAACCCAGGAGAAATGTGCTGATCTTTCTGCTGCAAAGACCAGCCTATAGATGTTAACAGTGGAGAAAACAGTAAGTTTACAATTAACATATTTAATCTAAGTTTTTATTCTGGAGATAATGCTTTCCTACAATTTAAAACAAAGTTCTGTCAAGTAAGGAAATGAAAGGTATTAGTCAGTATTTGCAGGTTTTGCCTTCTCTCAATATTTTAAATTAGGCACAAAATGTAAATACACAAAGTGCTAGAATACTGTGGAGATTTTTTTTTGAGGCCTACCCAGTCTATTAATTTGTCCACATATTGCTGCAGTGTATATGCACAAGTATGGATTTAAGTTTGCAACCCTAACCCTAAGTCTTTTTCTTTAGTCAGCCCTGCACCAATGACATTGGGACTTTCAGTCTCATTTCTTCCCCTCCTGCTCTTAGCCCAAACTTTACAACGTGGCTGTCGTGGGCAATATGAGGCAAGGAACAAGAAGTGTCCCTTGGCTTGAGCATCCTGCAGTCCATCCCCTTTGCAGCCTGACCCCTGGATCTCCTGTGCTTGTAACAGCATCCTGCAGTGCTGCTCTCCATCCTGGGCTCCTCTCACAGGCACAGCTTTATTTCCTCCTCTCACTGCTTTATTCCCCCCCTGCATGCAGCCTGCAGAGAGATCCAGGTGGGTCTGTACCAGCTGTGAGTCTCACAGTTGGGAGCAGCTCTGTGTAGGTGTTTGCCAGGGCCCTGCTGTGAGAGCTCAGAAAGCTGCAGAACTTCCTCCTACTTCCCTCTTGAGACAGTGCTTACAGCCTGTCTTGCTTGTCTGATTGTTCTCAGGTTGTATTTGGGATGTTGCAGAGTCCTGGAGTATAGAAAAGGACATTGAGGAGGTGGACCTGATAGCCTTTGTGTAACACTTGCTGATTTTTTTCTTACAGTTATGACTGATGCGTTATTAATTTAATTTTGCTTTGAAATATTCTTGCTCCTGTAGAAAGCGCCATAGTAGCTCTGCTGTGGAATTTCTCCACAGTTGGTGAGTTTCTCTACAGTTGATGACATTTTTCTACATATGCCAGCAAATACAGCACAAATACCCTTTCCCCTTTTATTCTTCCTGTCGTAACAACACAGATGTGCAGTTTTAAATGTCCTGATTTAGCTGTGCCTCTTGGGAGGGATCATCTTTATACTGTAGATTTACAGTCAGGCACCATGACTAGATTTAGCTGTCTGTCAGCATGTCATGGCTGCAAAGGACTGCAAAGCTTCGTTATGTCATTACTAATTTCACTTGGAAGGCACCCCTGGAGAAATGGCCCATCCCATGCCCAAGGCAGGGAAGCCTTTGAAGATATACTCAGTTGCACAGGCCCATGTTCTGAAGAACTTTAAAATATCTCTAGGTATTGAGATTCCATCAGCTCTCTGGGCACGTTACTGAAGTGAAACCATCCAGAGAAAATATTTCCCTTCCCTCTGATCGTAATTTACTTTGCTGCATTTTATACCTATTGTCATCTAAACTAAATATTTTGACTGATGTTATCAACTTCTACTTGTACATAAGGTGATTCTCTGTTGTTTATGCAGAGTTCTTAATGGACAGAGAAATCTGTTGTAGGGAAGTTCCTTACTGCAGAAAAAGTGACAGAACCTATATGTCAGGGATTTAACCTGCTTTTTGTATAAATCCTGAGTTTTCTGAGCAACTCCTTAGTTAGACTAAAACTGTTCTGGACCCATACTGGACTGCTTTCCACATCAGGTACAGGTCTTTGGATTTGCCCATATCAATCAAAATAACACAGAGCACCATGTGGAGTCACTTCAACTGTTGAATGCTCACTCCTACCAAAACTATGTAATTCCTAATCTGTGAACCAAGAAAGCCCACTAAATTAGCTTGGTGATGTTGATATCAAAATAGCATATGAACAGAAATACTTAGATAAGCAGAGAGGGAAACAAGTTGAGAAATGACTCTGCAGAGCTGAGTTAGAAGATAAGAAGACTTTCCTAATGGTTAAGATGTGAATCCTTTAATAGAAAGAAGTGTCTGGTTTTGAGGGGTTGCTGGAAATCTTGTACATTACATTACAGGTTTGGCCCTTAAACGTAGTTGTGCATAGATCTATTGATTTCATCTCCACTGCTTCAGGCCAGATGAGGATTTTGTTCTTAGGTTATTTTCATTTTCATTTAGTGCCCATTGTGCAATGGCATTGCAGGGACTGAGCAGGCAATAGAATGCTGCATTGGGTTTGTGTGGTGAGGTTTGGGTAGCAGGGGAGCTACAGGGGTGGCTTCTGTGAGAAGCTGCCAGAAACTCCCTGCATGTCTGACAGAGCCAGTCCCTGGCAGCTCCAAGATGGACCCACAGCTGCCCAAGATGACGACCTCTGGGATAATGTTTCTAAGAAGTGGGACAAAAATCCTATCCAGCTGCAGCCAGGAAGAGGAGTGATAATCATATGTGAGAGCAACAACTCTGGGAACAGCAGGGTTGGGGGAAGAAGGGGAAGAGGTGCTCCAGGTGCTGCAGGTTCCCCTGCAGCTCAGGGGGGTCCATGGGGAAGGAGCAGAGATCCACCTGCAGTTCATGGGAGACCCCACTGCAGAGCAGGTGGATGTGTCCACAGGAGGCTGAGCCCGTGGAGAGCCTGTGCTGGAGCACGTTTGCTGCCAGAACTTGTGACCCCACGGGGGACCCATGCTGCAGCAGTTCATGAAAGATGTGGAAAGGACTCAGGGTGGAGAAGGTCATGAAGGATGTGTCCCCAAGAAGGGACCCTACATAGCAGGGGAAGAGTGTGAGGGGTCATCCCGCTGAGGAGGAAGGAGCAGCTGAACCAACGTGATGAACTGACCACAATCCCCATTCCCCATCCACCTGCACCGCTGAGAAATTGGAAGTAAAGTTGAACCCAGGAAGAAAGGAAGGGTGGGGGCAAAGGTGAATTAAGGTTTAGGTTTTTTCTTATTGTCCTACTCTGTTTTGATTTGTAATAAATTAAATTTTTTCCTAAGTCACATCTGTTTTGCCCACGGTCACTGGTGAGTGATATCTCTCTGTCCTTATCTCAAACCATGAGCCTTCCATCTTAATTTCTTCCTGCCCTGTTCAGCCGAGGAGGGAAGTGACAGTCTGGCTTTGATGTGCCCCAGCACCCAGCCAAGGTCAATACACCACAAATGTCCTGAATAAATATTACAGATGAAGCTGAGGGGAAAATAAAGTCAAGAAATATTTTCCTATTGGTAAAATGCTGTTTTTATTACAAAAGTTAGTAATAATGCGAGTAAGTGTTGATGGTGATGAAATTTTCATTTGAGAAGGGAAAATAAACAGTAGAACTGAAACCTACCAAAACACATCAGCAATGGCAAAATAATTTCTTAAAAAACCAGTAACAGAAAAAAAAACTCTGCACCTCTCAAAAAAGAAGAAGAAAAACTTTGTCCGAGATTGTTCCAGGGAAATTCTGCCATAGGAAGCTCCTAAATTTTCCATTGATTTTGATTCAAAATCTAACCTTTTTCTCTCATGAATGACTTCATATTGCTTTTGTGGGATCTAGTCTCTGAAGAACATGATCAGGGGCACTGCTCAGGGTCCCATTCAGCCATGTCCTTGCATCTGTGACTTTCTCTCTGCATCTCTAAATCCACAGAGAAATTTGGACCTGCAGGAGGGATTGACCAAATGGGTTTCCTTCTTGGAGATGCACACCATGCTTTATAATTTCACCAAAGGTCTTCCAAGATGCTTTATCATTTATAGACACAGAATCATAGACTGATTTAAGATGACTTCTAAAAGTCACTGCTTAGAGAAAAGCCACCTGCAAAATTAGGTTAGATTGCTCAGGGACATTTCCAGGTGGTCTTCAAGTAACTGCATGGATGGAGATCCCACAGCCTCTCTGAACACCAATTCAAATTCTAATCAAAATATATACATAGGAGTATATAAATACTTCTGTTACTTGGTTTTAAGCTTCAGAGTTAAATAATTTTGTGTTTTACATAACCTTTAAAATTTAAAAATATTTTTTTCCTCCTGTTTTACCTTTATATATCAGAAGATGAACATTTCTATATCCAATTGCATCTGGTATGTGGAATTTTGAGAAAAGAGCAAAATATTTGGGAATTAACACATTTTACCTTTTTATCTTTTTTTCTGACTTTGTCCTCTTCTTTTTCTTAATCCAGGGTGTGGAATTTATCACTAAAAGAATTAATTCTCTCACCAGAAATGTCTCCAGGTGAAATGTACAGATAAAAGAAATTAAAAAAAACCCATATCACAAGTTCTTTCAGGTTAGAGAGTTATTACAAAGACAGGCTAATATTTCCCCTTAAATTTTGAACTTTGAATGATAAAACAAGTAGAACTTTTTAGAAAACAGTTGAATCCTTCTTGTTAAGGACAGCTTTGGCATCATGTTGCAGGTTCTTAACAACTTCAGTAAACATTTAAAATGTATTGTTTAAAAATTAATACAGCGGGTATCCCTGGTGAACTGAAATAATTCAGCCTCCAGGCTGAATCATAATGCAGCTAATTGGAATAATATCAGAAAAATGCAGACCAAAGAATAAACTTCTAATATTGGCTCCACAGGAAATTATAATCCATTGCCTTCTTTGAAGTCCTTTGGTCTTTCCTCAGGTGCTGGAAGTACCCAAGCACCAAGGTAAGCTCTGAAAACAACAGGCCTGGAATTTTCCACTGCAATCTTCTTCCATGTATGTTTTTCCTTTTGTTACATGAAACTAGTGACAGGACAAAGGGAAATGATCTCACGTTGCACCAGGGGAGGTTCAGGTTGGATATTAGGAAAAACTTCACTGAAACAGTAGTAAACATTGGAAAAGGATCCCCAGGGAAGTGGTGGAATTATCATCTTGGGAAGTGCTCAAAGAATGAGTAGACCTGGCACTTTGCAATTTGTTTTAGTGGCTGTGGTGGTACTTGGTTGAAGGCTGGACTTGATGATCTTGGAGATCTTTTCCACCTTGACGATTTTATGAGTATTATCTGCTTTCTGTTGGAAAATTCAATTTCTCTTTTCATTAACTTGGGAATTTGTTCCATTTCACTTCCTTTTATAAAAGATTAAACCTCTCCAGATGTGGAGGCTGCTCGAGTTGTGGGTGCTGCCCATATTGGTGCCACAGGTGCCACTAATTGTCACTGAGAGGTGACTTGGGACAGATTTGCCTCACAATCACCACCTGCATGTGCAGACACTGTAAGAAGGGCAGGTTGTGCCTGTGCACCTGGTGATCCCAAATACCTGGTGATTGGAGTGAGCTGCAATGACTGAGGTGCACGACCTCACTGAAGCTGGATCTCTGTCAATGGCAACATTTTCACCATAATTCTCAAGTAAGTATCAGAGAAAGTTCTATCTCTTCTCCAAGATGCCCTCAGCTTCAAAATACATATTTTTCCATTGCTGGCTGGGAACATGCTGGTCCCAATGCCACACAAAGGGGAGGAGAACCCTGACTTGCTCCAATGCCCTGTGCCTCTGAGCAATTAATTCATTAAGTCCTCAAAGAGCAGAGAGAACTCAGACTGTTGGCAGTTTCAGCCCACGTTCTGTTTATCCTTTTGGCCATAAAAGTCTTACTGCTCTGGAGGCATATTATCTACTCTGAGACTGGATTCCCCTACCTCAATAATTTTTTTTTATTGCAAAGCTCTGCTGTCTAAGATGACCTTATCAAGGATTTTCAAGACTAATAAAGGACTGGAGTAAATACATAAATAAATAAATCAAGACTTGGAGTAAATAAAGCAATAAATACATAATGTGAGCACTCCCAGTAAGGTGACCCATGATGATTTTTTCTGGCTGCCCTATGGCATTGCATGGAGGTGTGGGACTCTGCCCTCCCTATGACTTGGAAAGAATGAGGAGAGACTCAATCAGCAGAAAGGACCCTCTCCTACCCCCAGCCTGTTTAATCAGGATTTCTGCTTCAACTCAGCAGCTTTCCTAGTGTAAGATGGGTTGCAGTTCTCTGAAAAGCTGATGTCTCTCCTGTCACCTGAAATTCCAGTCTCATCTGGGCTTTTTTCTACAGTGACAACATTCCCTCTGCACGGTCTGTTAAATGTAAGCTGGGTAGTCGGGAGATAACTGAACGTTTGTTATAGCAAATGAGGCAATAAACGTCTGGGGTTATGACGGGCAGAAAAGTCAAGGTATTTATCAAATTGCCATGGGAAATAGCTTTGCCAAGTGTTAAGTAATAAACTTTCAATTATCATCTTTATGTTCTTACTGCAGAATGCTTCTGAGATCAGATTTGCTTCTGGTGGTTCAAATGAGATCAGAGGTGAAGCTGTTTTTCTCTGTGAGCAGAGAGGTGATGCGTGTCCATGTGTGTGCTTATGTACTGTGCCTCTACAGCTCTCTGGTGCTCTATTTTTTTTTTCTCATTATTTTGGCACTTGTTTTTCTTTTTCTGCCTGGGGACTTTCCCCAACTCTGGATTAGCTGACCTACATGGTGATAGTGAGGATTTTAGGATAATCCACTAAATGCCTCTTTGAAAGGCACTTACCTTTAGATTCGAAAAGATTATCGCACTTTGTTATTGTTGTTGTTATCAGTGTAGTATTATCCTCTGCCTAGTATGTACTTCCCAGCTGTATATTGGCTTCTCTGTTGTATCTTCCTTACGGAATAAGAGAGGATTTTCCCTTCTGCTGACACCTGGTTTGACATGCTTTCTTGTCAAAACACAAGCTGTGTTTAATGTTCAACCTGTCCTTGATTTAAGTAAAAGTCAAGTAAAGCTCAGATGAACTTTTCTGTAGAAGCAAAATTTCTGTGTCAGTTGATGAGAAAAAATGCTCAAGGGAAAAAGGATCCTCAAAGTCCTCAGTAGTTAAGAAAACTAGTTCTCTAAAGTGGGAAGTGGCTGAGGTCACTTGGCTTGTTCAGCCTGGAGGAGACTGAAGGAACAGCACATCACAGGCTACAGCCTGCTCATGAGGGGCAGAGGAGGGGCAGGCACTGGTCTCTTCTCCTTGGTGACAGTGACAGGAGTCAAGGGAATAGCCTGAAGTTGTGCCCAGGAGGTTTAGGTTGGATATAAGGAAAAGGTTCTTCCCCCAGAAGGTGTTTGGGCCCTGGAACAGGCTCCCCAGGACAGGGGTCACAGCACCAGCCTGACAGAGCTCAAAGAGAGTTTGGACAACACTCTCAGGCACAGGGTGGGATTCTTAGGGTTGTCCTGTGTAGGGCTGTAAGGCTGGGAGTTGGCCACAATGATCCTTGTGGTCCCTTCCAACTCAGGATATTCTAGAATTCTGTGGTTCTATGAGACTCTTTATGCATGAACATTCACAAATTTGCTCAAAAGAGGCCGCACATGGTCAGTTGTTACTGGAAGATTCCAGAGTCCTTTTAGCCAACCTCCAGAATTATCTGAAGCATGGAAACTAATTTTTCTCCACTTCAGAGTTTATACTCTTCCCATCTTATTTTTACACAGTGATGTTGTAATTTTTAAGACCTGCTATATCTGGAATCAGCTTCACCACCTGGCTGCTTAGCCAGCAGTTCACAAACTAGCCTTGTAAAATCAGACCCTTTGAAAACATACTTGTTAAAAAGCAGCCTTCCTCACAGGCTTTCTAGTGTACTGAATTCCCACTGCAATCCAATGTGTTCTTTTATACCTCTGAAATGGCTGGTGATTTCAGAGGTAGTCTGTGATATGCTGGTTCTGTAGAATTACAGCCCTAACAGCTGTAACATCACTGAAAGGATTTATTCCAGAGAAAGGCTGTGTCGTAAATGAGGTGTACAAAGACTGGAACTTGCAGCTGCAGCTTCCTAACTGTGCCTGCTGCCAAAAATGATACTCCCCAGGAAAGTCCTACTCTCTCCTCATTTATAGGTTTTCTTTCAAAATAGCCAGATTTTAGAAAGTTTTGGAATAAAGGGTATGAGTAAGAATTTTTGTTGGCTTCCAAAGTGGTGGAGTTTCAGATGATGAAATCCTTGACAGATGAATGGCTGTAATGAGATGTCTGAGGGTTAAAGACACAGTCATGCTCGTGTTTCCTCTGAAGATTTTCCCCACCAACCAAGGAGATTAAGGCTGGGAGGTATCTGTGTTCACGTCAGAGTTCTGTTTATTAGACAAAATATTGATGAAAGTGGTTTTTTTTTTTTTTTTTCTGCAAAGAAGTGTATTGTAAACTCCCAGAACACATATATTTTGCAGTTTGTGTTCCAGCATGCAAACTTCTGTTTGAGGGCTGAGAGTGACAGACAAGGACTGCTAAACTGTTAGAGCCAAAAGTATTAATTTAAATTTAGGAGCTGCCAGGCAAAGCATAGGGTGGGGACAAATAGTAGTAAATGATTGTTGGCTGTGTTTAAGCCACATATATCTCCTCATTGATCCTTATGGTGTTTCCTTCAGTCCCCAAAGCCCCTCCCTTTCCAGTCTTTGCAACCAGCATTTTGTATTTGGGATGAAATCACCCCCAGACACTGTATTTGGGGTGTAGTTTGCTCTTTTTCAAGTATTCCAAGCATGTCCAGAAGATGCTTTCTAGACTAGGACAATCAAGGGACATGGTCAGGAAGTTGCATGTTTCGAAGTGCCCTGTCCCATTCCACTAAAAAATGGCAACTAAAAAAAGTGCTCAGCCCAGCCAAAATGATGTCAGTGAGACCTCATCCTGAACTGCAACTACAAGGAGAGTTCTGCTGATAAAACCTCAGGTAAGGCTCTGGATGCAGTGGAAAAAACCAAGCAATTAGACCCCTTCCTGAGCTATATAGTATATACATCTATATCTATATCTATATCTATATCTATCTATATCTAATTTATCTATATATATATATATATATAGTACGGCTATAAATACCCAAGCAGTTCTAGGCTTCTGAATTTTAAATGTTTGAGAAATTTTGGCATTTTGTTATGCCAAAAAAAAGAAATGAATCCATAAACAAAACGAAGTTTAGTTTTTATGCAGAAATTTCTATTCATGTCAATCTGAATGGAAGAGAAGTTGAATCATACCGATTTTTCTTTACACGAAAATCTCTGCTTCAGATTTAAAAGTGTTTTGTCAGGTTCCCAGGTTAATTTCATATTGTTACTCTGTCTCTATAGGCCTTATTACACTTGGTCTCCAACTGCAGTGTGGTGCTCTCAAGACAGAAATTAATCTTTTTTCAGACAAATAGAAACTAAAAAGAGGAAAATGCATGTTTTGCAAATTCTTAAGCAATACAAGTTCCTGCCCATTTTTTAATCTATATGTCTAATAGTGTATCCATAACATACTCTGAAAAATAGTGGTTCTTTTTAAAATTGTGTGGTTTTATATTTTTCTTAATGCTGCTTTAAGGATTTGACTAAGGAAAGTGTATTGTTTCAGAGCACAATTTCAAATTGGCATCGAGCTGAAAGGATCAATAATAAATTCCAGCTCAAACTGTGAATCTTCTGATGCTTTTCTAAATGAAATCTGCATGTGTCAGGGGTATTTTTATCCCTCTGACACAGAAATCATGTTTTTCAGAAGCCTTGGCTGCAGAAATAATGGCTTATTATGCAAGAACAGAAAAGGACAAGATATTTTAAACCTATAGTGGGAAACATCCTCCAGTGGTACAAGTAGGAACAAACCCCCTTGATCTCAGTCAAAGTGCACCAGTATTCACTGCCTGAACACCTGACTGATGAGAAATATTCCAGATGCCATGTTGTTCAGGTTCCATGCTGTTTGATAATTAATGTTCTTTGTACAGTATCAGCCCACAAACCCATTCAGCTTGACAGGTTCGTGAGAAAGCTCTTTGTAATTTTCCAGATCTCCTGATCTTAATAGTGACATGTAGTCATAGGCAAAAAAAATTGAAAATAGCCATTTTGCTGCTTTGGATGAGAGGGGAAACCTTTTCTGGAGAAAGTTTTATTGATGGCCAAATTTGCAATGTTTCATAAGTGAGGTGCAGAATTGAAGTTATTTTTAAATTTTACAGACACTGACTTTTTTTCTGCCATAGCATGGCATGAAATATGATTATGTGCAATGAGTAGGTTTCAGCAGAATCATATGTCTTAGTATATCCTTACTTTGACCGTGCAAATATAAACAAGCTTTCTATCCTGAAAAAGAAACAAACAAAAAATTGCAATTAGCACATAATGTATTGAAAGTAGTTCTATCTAAGGGAGAGACAAATTGAAAGAGGGGTAAATGTGAAAGTCTACATTGTGCCAAGGATGTACAATGTTAAATGTGTTTATCCTGAGAAGATTTTATTTCTACACTCTTGAACTTGCTCTTAAATTTCACAGGTATCATATCAAAGTCCACTTGATGTTTCAGATGTTCAACAGCAAATTTCTGTGAGAATCTAGATCATGAAAATAATAATAGTATTGTGGTCTCTCCAGTGTACATTGTGCTGATAAAATTTTTACAGTGACCTCAGATACAACTCTGAATAAGAAAATAGATACAGTGGTTTCTATTTTCTCATTCTTCTGATATCCCCAAATAGCTGTTTAACATTCACAAAGCTGTTCTGTTGACACCAGTATAACCAGAATTTTACCCAACATTCTTACTTTTATTGCAGTCAGTATATTCCAGGAATCACTGGGCTATTACTCAGTGTGTGATGTTGTCTTTGCTGCCAAAATTTTATCTCAGAAGACACACAGATGGCCCATTTCTGCATATAAATATGAAGTAAAGAGTGCTGGAGCAGCCTATCGTGTGTTCATCCTGCAGGAGCTGCAAGCAGGACCCTGCCCCAGTCAATGCTGACTCTGCTTTGCAGGATCAGAGTGAGATTCTAGACCAGGTGAAATGTGGATCCTGGCCCAGATTTGATTTTCTTGCCTAGCAGGATGTGTGGTGCTCTCAGGAATTGCTCTGCCATCATCTCTCTCTGCTGTCAGGGTGGAAACACGACTGCATTTCCCTCATGACACGAGTGTAAATACTTGGGTCCCCTGTCTTCATCTGCTTCATAGTGATATTTATTCAAATGCAGAAGAACAGAACATTTCACAACTTGCTATTTATGGCCCAATGAAATCATGTGCCTGCCATAGTCGTGTGTACTGTCTGTTTTCCTAATTTTCAGCACTGTGTGAGAATTACATTTCATGGATGTCTGGCTGCTAATAGGAGGATGAAATCAGAAATCCAGAATGAATGTTTCTTCAATACATCAAGTTCACGATTGTGATTAAAACTCCAAAGATGTGTTGAGACTTTCCCCTTGGTATCACAGTATTTTTCTCAGATTTTAATTTTTTTTTCTTTTACAAAAAAGGGATCTTGTGTGAGGCACTGAAAACTGATGTTGAAGATGATAACATGAGTAGGAGAAAATAACCCTCTATATTTTCTTGCCCAGAATGACAGACCATCACTCCTGGGGAAGATGTGACTTGCTGCTTTGCTACTTTGTTCCAACAATAATTCATATTTCTTTAACCCAGAGGAGCACCAAAGTGCTCTCCACTATACATACATCTGATTACTTTCTATCAGCTGAAGGAAGCAGATATTTTATAGCATCAAAAATAGAAATTGGTCTGAAACAGACTAAGTGGCATTGGAAAATTACAAACAAAAAATGCAGTTGGGACTTAGGTGAAGAGAGCTTCTACCTGTGAGTAGATAGGACTTAGTTTCATAGCATAATTCCTGTTTCATCTGGGATCTCTCCTGATATTATTTAATCTTACCTTTCTTTTCCATCCAGCCCTTAGAAATTAGGAAAATATAAATACAATAAAAATTTCATTTAACCATCCAAGAGTGATTAGTGTGATGTTCATACACTAAATACCTACATAAAAGTCTTGGATCAGTTTTTAAATCTTATTATTTTTTTTCTGTTTGAGATATAACATCTGTAGGACAAGTTGCATTTAGATTTATTCCAGCAATAGTCTTTTGTCTGATAACTATATAATTTGAAATTCTGAGTCCTTTAAGGGGAATTGAATTGTGTTTTGGAGAGCAGTGAAATCTAGGAATTTAAAATTTAGAGTTCCAAATGAATTGTAAGTGGCTGAAGATATGTGTGGATGTCTGGTGGTACTTCTGAGAGGCAGGTATTACATCTTGATCAATCCTCATATTCCAGAAGTGGGAGTGGTATTTCTCATCTCTCCTTAAGAAGCTACATCAGAGATAAGCACTGAGATTCTCCTGCTGATCTGTGGAAATAAGTGGTGTAGCCCATTTCAGTGTGAAATGGGTGTAGAGAAATGGGTCAGGGGAATCTTCTACTTTTTATTTTCCTTTTTGTAGACAAGTAGCCCATATGTATGCACCTGAAATAGGTGAGATAGGTTTCAGTTTGAGAAAGGGGTGAATTCCCACATCGAGGCACCTGAATTCTGCTGTTAAGGTGCTGTGTAGTCATCCCAGTGTTCCTTTACTTCTGAAAGAGATGCAGTCAGTAGAGGCTGAATTAATTCTCTTGGGTGGGTGCTTCCGGCTAAGTTCAACCACTTTCTAGGTTTTATTTTTTTGCAGACTTCAGAGAAAACACTCAGTTCCCTAATCATAAATGTGTGTTGTCATTTGAGAGGCTTTAAGATGCCTCATATGATATTTAGCTGCTGCTTCCAAAGAAAGCAGGACTCTCCCACATTGTGGGTAAAGTGACAATTGTTTGTGAATTGTTTAAGATATAAAAAACCAATTTATTGGGAATAATTTTCTTTTTTTGTATCTTAGGGGGTATAAAATGACACTAGATCTCTATGTTCAGGCATTGCAATTTCTCCCTAGCTGTTTAATTGCTGTTGAAAATAGAGCTTTAATATTTTCATGTCTGGTGTTACGGGTGAAAATGATAATACTTTGACACTCTGTCTTTTGAGTCTGCAAGATGTCCTAAATTACCCTTTTCCCAAAGTAGGTAGATATAAGTATTCTCAGGGGACAAAATGAGAGGTAAAATGCCACTGCTTTTAAAAAGGCAATAAAAAGACTCTGGAGATCCTCTGTTCCTCGTGTTTTGTTGATTTTCAGATCAAATCTGAAATGTTTGCTTGCACAGCAAGCTGGTGTCTGAAATTCAATGTGAGATACAAACATGAAGGTAGTTTCAGCTCATTTCAGCTCTGCAGGCCCATCAACACTTCTACTGTGAGTTCTGGAAATAAAATTATGCCTCTGACAAAAGTCATATGGAATTTTAAAATTGGCTACACCCTCTATAGCAGAGGTAAAATGAGGCCATGAGAAATCTGAGATATTTTCTGGGGTTTGTGAAACTGCACATAGCACTGAGTGCTCTGGAAGTGCTCCTGATGTTCTCTGCATTAATTGTATTTCTAATACAAAAACCAAAACCAATGAGGGTTAAGAATTTGATTGTGGGACACCAAGAATGATTAATCTGCTGCCAAGAATGAGGCTATGAAAATCCCATAGGAACAGAGCAGATTTGTACCATTATTTGTATTAAATTCTCTGAACAGGGATATTCCCATGGCAGGGACTTTTATTTAGATGTTGATATACCTATTTTATGTTACAGCTTTCTGGTTAACTACATTCACTTGACTTCATATTTCACTGTCTTATTTGGAGATGGAGGAAAAGTCCTCTGCTTGTTTTAAAATAGATGATTGATCTGAGCCTGACATTTTTTAGTTAATTAGTGCCTCTCATAAGCTGTCTTCATTCTTAAGAGATCATGGATGTTCCCTGTGAGGTTTGTAAATACAAGGAACTCTAAAAATTAGCAATGCCAGGATTTGGAGGCCAGTCCTCTATAGATAATTCAGTTAATTAGGAAATGCTGTCAATAATTTTCAAAATGACATTTTATTTTAAGCTCAAAAGAAGCAAATAATCCCATGTGCCAGATTCAGTAGAAATCTGAATAGTATTGTTTGGCATAAAACTAAAAATTTGGGCTGCATCTCGGCCTTGTTTGCAAAAGATTCCTTCTATGAACAAGGGTTTCATCCAAAATGCTGTCCCAGATTCAGCTTTAGTGATGAAATTTCCTCTGCTCATAGACAACTTCTTTGTTTCTGGTGTTTTGTTCTTAGAGAATTCCTGGCCAGGAGCACCAGGAGCTGTGTTGGTTTGGTTTTTAGCTCAGCAGATTGGTGTGAGAGCGTGTAATTAGTGTTGTACGAGATACTGGTGTGATGTATATTTTCCTCGAGGTATTCTTGTTCCTGGATGTGCGATGTATTAGCAAAATGGGAGCAAAATTAACAAAATGACACCTTTGCTGGCTGAAAATTTGTCATGGTATTGGGTTCATTACTTCATTTTGCTGAGATTATACCACACAATATAGAGAGGTCTAGCAGAAAGCAGTTTAATTTCATTTTTCTCTGGCAGAGTTGCATCTTTACATCTGATTTTTTCCTGAAAATTTATTAAAATATCTGAATGTCTTAATGTAGTGCATTTTGGATTCATATCTAGTGTTCTAAACACATGAGAAAGTGTGCTGAAAAACTTTCTTCATTCCTGAAATGACCAAGCAGGATTTTAGTGTGGGAACGGCAAGTAACTGGAAGAATTACTCCACAACTTTCAAATTTGCAATATTTTGCCTTGGGAAGAATTTTCATGTGATGGTTTCCTAGAATATTTTCTCATGTTGTGTTTATTTGAGTATAAATATATCTGGGAAGTGTTGGAGTTTTTACAAAATTGAAGTATTTGGTGTGTTCACAGTCTGTTTCTGGCTGCTGATTGAAATTGTGTGTCTGCATCACCTAAACCAAAAAGAAATTAAATAGAGCTCCAAGTGCACTAATTTTAAGCTGTACAAACTAGTAAAAGTGGTCATCACTGCTATATTGTACCAAAACCACGCTCAGTACTGCTATGTGGCAGTGACCAAAAATAAAAATGTAATGTCCCTTAGTTTTTCTAAGTATTTTTGCAATAAGGCGTAGAGTGTCCCTGTGGGCATAGAGCTTTGACAAAAAAAACCCAAAGAACAATAAAACAGGTGATAAAGTTAGCCCTTCTTTGTTTTGTTTGTCAGGAATAACAGTCTGGCAACAAAATTAAGGAGGAAGTAGGAGTGGTTCTAAGAGGAAGAACTTCACTGCACTGTCATGGAGATGTGGCACCAGTGCAGCTTTGTCCTCACAAAGTCTGCAGATTTCTGTGCCTGATGGGGTTTCTTACATGAATGTCCACTTGAAATTTCTTCTACCAGCTACACCAGAAAGCTGCAGTTCATGTTTGGTTTATGTGCAGCTGCAGTGTGCCATGGACATCCAGACTGTTCACAGTCACTGCCAGCAAAACACAACTTCAAAGGACATGGAGGTGACGTGGCAGGATGGTGGTACTGGTGCCTTTATAGAAAGCTCCCTGTCTGTGTTGCTCAAATTTGCTTGGCTAGAAATGCTTGGGCACAACAAACAGTATTTCAGGGGAAAAGCCCCAAACTGGATATCTTAGTTTTGTTAGAAACTCACCTTCCTCTTCAGACACTGTTTGTCTTAGAACTCAAGTACCTGTGTTAAAGACAACACCAAAGCTGACACTTAGATGCTGTGGAGAATCAGGAATTTTCAGCCATTAATGGGTTGCCAGTGCCCCCAGTACTCTAAAAGGAAATCCATCTCCATGTCCAACAACCTCAGAAGCTCACCATGACTTCTGCCAGCCTTTACTCATTTGAGGAGGGACCTTAGCTCCCTGAGATGACTGAGCAGATCCTTTTAGCATGACAGGCACAGCTCGAGGGACAGATGTTTGCAGCTGGAATAAGAGTCATGGCCTTCAGGAAAAATACAGCCCTTCTGCGAGGCAAACTTTCTTGCTGCACAAAACCTTCTGGAGGAGTTTGCCAAGATGCTGGGCAGAATTTGAGAAAGAAATATGTTTCCTGTTGTTTTGATAGACTCTGCTGGCCTTGCTGTATTCAGCAGCTGTACCTCAGGCCCTGTTGTGTTGGCTTCATGTCTAGCAGTGGCACAGTTGGCCCTTTCTATTTTTGTCAGAGATCAAGCAGTGCCATGACAAATAAGTCAGCCTTTTCCTCTGTTTGTAAACCACTTAATTTAGCTCTTGCTCTATAGGAAAACCTGATGCAGTTATTTATATCAACATGGCCCCAAGCACTTAAAACCAGTCAAAATTCTGATTATGGCTCTGCATATTTTATTGCCTGTACTTAAATCACGCTGCTCTAAAACAGCACCTGTTCCTCCCTTATTGCATCCCAGTTTAATAGTTACTGCTTATCCAAAGAGCTGTTATGATGGAAAATGGTCTTCAGCTTCTTTACTTACTATCAATGGCCCTTGTAATAAATGTCTGCCTCAAAGTTTGTGTGCAATTTGTTAAACATTTTACAACTGATTACAGTAATAAAAAAAATTATTTTTAACTTTTTTTTTTTTCTCTGAGCCTGAAAGTAAATCCATATTGTATTAATTTCAGTATTGCAAATATTCCCTCTTCCAGTAATACCAAGACCCTGGCTATGCTGATGCTGCTCTGACCACCTCTCTCTGTCAAGTTTTCTCACCGACATCCTTACCTTTTTAGAATCATAGCATTATACAATGACTTGCACTGGAAAGGACCTTAAAGATCATCAAGTCCCACCCCTGTGCCACAGGCCCCTAGGGACACCTTCCACTAGACCAGGTTGCTCCAAGCCCCATCCAACCCGGCCTTGAACACTCCCAGGGATATTTTCCCACCCTGTCCCAGCCTTTAAGCATTTCTGGTGATGGTGATTGAACCACAACTACTTGTCAAATTTCCAGGGCTCTGAATTCTGCTCCTTTCAGTGTGTGAAGGTACAACACCTCTTGTTGTGCTGTTCTCTTTTGGTCCAGCACTGCAAACACTCAGTTCAACCCTCCTTACAAACATCAATAGCTCCACTGACTCCACATGAAATATTAACATCTGCCAACAATGTTTCCTTTTTTTGGCAACTTCAGATCATTTTATTGAATATAACAGGCCACATTAAGAGCCTTTAACTTGCTCAAAACTTTTATCAAGTGAACAGGACAACAGAGAACCTGACTTGTTAAATATGCACATATTTTCTTAGATCAGCAGAGTTATCTCTTTTTTACAATATCTTATCTCCCTTATAAGATGTCTTTTGAAGTCTGAAAAGCCAAGAAACCTCACCTGTAATGTCCAGATTAATTCCTAGACCTTGTATGTCCAGAACACTGCAAGAAGCAGAAGTGGTTTTGATCATCGTCTGATCATAACATGATCCATGTGCATTAAGTAAGGATATAATGGAGACTCTGTGGCCAATCTTATTTTTGGCATTTCCTAAGTGCTGAGCACCTTTCCATCCAGTGATAATCTGACTGTTGATTCCAGCTGGGTATCTACACATGTATCATAAAAGGCAAAATGTCTTCTGACAAAGAAAGGAAAAAATATTGTATCATTAGGTTTTGAGGATTTGCTTTTTTTTTTTTCTTTTTCCTTTGTAAGTACATATAAGAATCATAGAATCATTAAGGTTAGAAAAGACCTACAAGATCATTAAGTCCAACATAAGGTACTAATGTATATATAGAGATACACACATGCTACCTCTCTCACTCTTTCCATGAGTGATTCTGCACACACATTCCAAATCTTGTTAATATGTGGAATTTGGCTATGACTGACATTCATCTAACTAGATCTGGACTTGACCAGCACCTTGAAAAGTTGCTTTCAGCTCCCTTGGAAGCTAGCAATGGTGACATGAATCCTGTTGAAGGTATTTTCTATATTCCTACTGATTACACTGAGACTCTAAACACCTCATACATATGAAGACATTTCTAGTTAGTGAGATGAATCTCATGGGCAAGTGCCTGTGCTTTAAATTTTTCACAAACAAGGATAATCAATGCAATTAATGTGAAGTATGTGCTCACTTAGAACGTCCTCAGAACATCTGAAGGAGACTATAACTTGTCCAAGAAACTCTGCAGTGAATTTGATCACACAAAATGCAAAATAATCATTAAAGGTCTGACAAGGACAGCTGAGTTTACAGCACACTTAGACAGTGCCATGAAATTTTTCATGACCAGAAATGGAAATGCAGTCAAAACAGTGCCAAGAAAACATATAACTCAGTAGACTTTCTCTGTCATAACTGTCACTAGTTTATTAGCTGTGACTGGTTTGTAGCATCAGGCTGATGTTCAAGTTTCCTATCTGGATTCTTTGGTGATGTCCCTATTGACATAACAGTTTCTGTTCCAAAGCAGAGAGCCTTTTTTCATGCATCAGGCAGCCCCACATCTCTTGCAAGAGGATGCATCTCATTCATCTTCTTCCCTCTCCTTTGCAGCCCTACAGAACCTGATACAGGACTTTTTACAAGGATGATCTTGGTCAAGTTGCTGTAACATTCAGAATTCAGAAGACAGACAGAATTGACTTTTAGCTGTTGCTGAAATTTTGAATGTGGCCAAACATTCTGATAAACTCCCAAATAATTAATATAGACCTATGTCCAAGCAGTTTTCACTTCAGTCAGGTATAGAGAAGAACTTTAAAAACATAATTACAAAAAAATTATGGAGCTCTTCTGTGAGTACATGAAAATAAAATAAGGTCAGTCCCCTAAAGAGCCCTAATTTCCTGTATGAAACCAACAAAAGAGCCCAGACAGAGAAGAATATATTTCCCTTTACTGGGAAGAGCTCAGTCAAATGTGAGAACGATGGATAATTCTGTCTGAGTGTCCTAAATAAGCTTCAAATAACTTGATACCTTTTGATGCATTTTGGGTTTCTAAGACTGACAACAGGAATATCAGAAAAAAAGGCTGAGGTGAACAGTGGGAATAAGACACAAAAACTGCTGGAGACTGAAGACGATGATGTTCTGAGTCTGAAATTCTGGCTCTCAGCTGTGCATAAAATATTAAAACATCTTTTTCTTTTGAAGGTCATAAATAAGGAAAATAAGTCAGAGAAGGAACAGGTAGAGAAGGAGTGAAGAAAAGAGGATTATGTAGCAGTGGGAAGCTAGTCCAGGAGAAAGTTTGTATTATCTCCTTTTGCCTTCTGTTTTGCTCTTCCTCCTCTTCTTTCTGAATTTCCCCTGCTGCTTCATTTTTTGCACAGTACCAACAGCAGGTTATTATTAACTGGTGTAAGCAGATAATGATTTGTGCTGAGCTGAACTCAGCACTGGTGTCCTGACAGGCACGTGCTAACAGAGGACAAATCGAGGCTGCTCTTCATTCTACCTTGTTGTTTTTTCTTTTTTTTTTTTTTTTTTGAATGCTCTGACCTAAATTTGCACAGCTGTGTTCACATTTAATCCTGTGTAATAGCTCAAAGGCTTTATATCTCATAAGAGCAGCCTACTGGCACCTGACATTTATTCTGGCCCTCTTCAATTCTGCCCTAAAATCCTCTGGAACAACCTGGTATTTTTTTGTTTTTCTCTTAGTAGATTTATTCCTCTATCTAAATACCCTTGAAATGACCAGTTTATGGAAGGTACAATCTACACTTGCTTCTCAGTCTTCTTGGACCTGGTGACCTGTGCAAAATCGTGTGTAGATTGGTCTCACAGAATGTGAAAGGAATTGAAGTAAGTTGTTGACTTGTTTTCTTGAGTGATTTTCTTTGGATGCTTTAGTTATAGTCTGTTTTCACCCAATATGGTCCATATATTTGAAGCTGTTGATCTAGAGTGAAAGCTCTCAGCTGTTGATTTCAAGTGGTTTAAATCTTAACACTGATTTTATTGCTGGAGGTTGAATGGGCATCTACCCCCAGTGAACTGGGTACCACTGCTGCTTTTTGAATTCCAGTTGTAATGGAAAAAGACAAATCACACTGGAGTTTGTAAATGCAAAAAAATCCCCATAAAATAGCATGGCTCCTTTCTTATTTGCTCCACTCTGAATACTCTTTGGGCTATGAGTAATTTTTAAGGGGTCATTTAATATTTGCGTCTCTAACTCATTACATTTCAGTGGTAGCTAATCAACAAACCTTGGGAAAAGTGAGTCATGGTGTTGCACTCTGTGAACATATGTCTAATGCATCTGACAAAATTTTGAATATTGATTTTCCTGAGAATATTAAGCAGCAAACTTTTTTTGTAATATTGGAAGATTATTTTCAGGGCTTGCATCCAAACTGAGTTACCACTTTAGAGTCTAAAAACTGAATTAGTCTCTATAATTTTAAACCAGGCTAAATGCTTATGCATTGGTTACAAAACATCTTTCACAGATATGACTGAGCAAGATTATGTGCCTTGTATTTGTTTTTACCTGTATCACAAATCTTTACTTTGGTTTCAATACTGGAGAAAATATGCAAAGGATTACAGCAGACTGGAAACCTAAAAACCTTATCAAAAGAGCTCCAAGGGATTATCTGTGATGCTATCTCATTCTGTAAATTGTGCAGGGTAATGTTAGGTGGTGTAAAGATTGGAGACCTTACAAAGCAATCCCTGACACTTCCATGACTAGGAGAGTATTAGAAAGTTTCTCATGGTGGAAAATAACTTGATTTCCAGGGAAGACTTGAGACTGAAATCTTGATTGTAATACACAGGAGAACAAACAGAAAATCACAAAAATGCCTTGACCCAAAAGTCTAACAAGACTAACAAATCTTTAGGCTGAGTTTTACATGATAAAATCACAGAATTATTTAGGCTGGAAAACACTTTGAAGATCATTGAGTCCAACTGTGTATGTACAGAGTCTCCTGTGCTGGTTTTAGCTGGGAGAGAGTTAATTTTCTTCACAGTGGATGTATGGGGCTGTGTTGGATTTCTGCTGGAAACAGTCATGGTAACACAGGGATATTTTCATTACAGCTAAGCAGACCTTGCACAGAGTAAAGGACTCTTCTGCCTTTTACACCACCCCACAGTGAGGAGCTGGGAGGGGACACAGCCAGGACAGCTGACCCCAGCTGACTAGAGGGATATTCCAGATTATATTCCATCCTCTTCAGCAGATAAACTAGGGGAAAAGATGTCCTGAGGCTGCTGCTCAGGGGCTGGCTGGACACTGGTCAATTGGTGGTGGGCAATTGTTTTTCATTTGCATAATTTTTAATTCTTGGGTTTTATTTCACTCTTTTTTTTTTTTTTTAATAATTTTCTTTTTCAATACTCTTATTATTAATATTTTTTTAGTAATATTATATTTAAATTATTAAACCATTCTTGTCACAACCCACAAGTTTCCTCACTTTTACCCTTCGTCTCTTCCCCACATCCTGCTGGGGCTAAGTGAATGAATTGTGTGTTTCTTAGTTGCCAGCTGGGGTTAAATTACAACACTTTTTTTTAGCACCTTTGGAGCTCTAAGATTTTGAGATGATAGATTGATAAGAGCATATTAGAAATTATTCATATGTTAACATCTGTGGATTGCAGTATTGGTTAATCTGTTCTTGATATCAGTTTCCGTGATCTGTGCCATGCTCTTTTTTTTCTTTTTTCACATCTCTCCTTTTAAAGATTGGTGTTGGCTTTGCAATTTGCTGTGCTCTGCAGTGATTAGTGATGTTTTGCCTGGGAGGTTTGTTACTAAAACACTGATCTTGAGTATAATCTGGTATTTGGACTCTGACCTGAAGGCATGATTGTACTTCTGGTACCCTCTTATGGAGACAATTAATAAGGAGTCCCAGTCTTTGGCAGGAACAGTCTTTATCCAGTTTTCCTCAAGGAAAGACTTGCAAAGTCTCAAAGGAAATGGGAACACATGGAGAGAGATATCCAGGATCTGAGGAAATGAGCTGTGTTGGAGGTGATCTATAGTTACCTGACATCCAGGTACTAGGATGAAATGTGGTGCACACAGTCCACGTGGTGAAATTTTTCACAAGATGCACTGACATCATACACCCACAGCCAGGTGACAATGAGCTGGACAGACCAACTATTGATGAACAGGCCAGACCACCCTGAGAATGTGACAATTGAGATTCCTTGGTGTGGAACAGTTTGCTTTCACATGGAGGCCTATCCAGTACACTTGGAATTGACTATTCCAAAGGTGAAAACATAATAGTACCATTTGTTGTGGATTGATAAAGACTGCACTGGAACAAGATGTATGTTCCTAACACCTGCAGTACATTGGTTACATCATTTTGTGGGGCAACAGAGCAGGAGAAAGTGTTTGAGAAGAGAAGAATAATCCAGATTATTTTGAAAGCAATTTCTGCTATTAAACAAAGTATGGTAAATTAACCTGCACAGGAAATTCAAATTTTAGGACTAAAAAAGCAAGGTAGATATTTTCATATCTCAAGGGGTGTGTTCAATAAAATAACTAAAAAAACAGAAGCACAAGATTTCTTAGGTGTCATGTTTTTTTGGAGAATGCATGCTCCAGGTTATAGTCTGATCTATACTGGTTATAGTCTCCCTCTGTTTTCTAAGAAGAAAGATTTTAAAAGGTGTGCTGAGCAGCAGCAAACATTTGAACAAACTAAATGGGTGATAATTTTGGCCAGTCCAGACACGATAAGGTGTAAAAAATGTGCTTTATAACCCAGACAGGGCTAATGGCTCCATCTTGAATATTTGGCCAAAAGAGCCTGAGAGACTCTGGGTTGCCTCTAAGGTCTAGAAATGGGATTATGGGGTTCTAAAGCCTGTTACACTCCAACTGAGAAAGAAACATTATCAACATATGAAGGAATTTGAGCCTCTTCAGAGGTAGCTGGTACTGAAGCACAGGTGCATTTTGCATTTTGCTTTTCTGGGGTCAGCTGGGTGTTCAAAGGGGGGTCCCCTCCAGGCATCATGCAACTGTAAGTGATTGCCCTGGTAATGCAATGGGCTCAGACTGGAAATCCTGAGTGCCTGGGAAATGTGGATATGATCATGGACTGGCCAGAGGGCACATGTTCTTGTACCTAGGACTTGTGACACTGATGGGCAGGTGGATCAGGCTGCTAGAACTGAAGTGTCTCTGGTGGATCTGGATTTGGAACATATGGGTGAGCTGTTTATAGCTCGATGAGCCTATGACACATCAGGACACTAAGGAAGAGAGGTAAAATACAAGTAGGCTTGTGATCAAGTGGTAGCCTTGGCTACTGATGGCATTGACAAGCCTTGTCACTTTTTGTATCTTTAGTGTTGTACTTAGATTGGCTCCTTTTAAAGTGTAAAGGAAATATCTTACTGTCACTCAAAATCTTAGAAGAGAAGTACTGGGTTGATTTATTTTTACAAAACGAGGTGTTAACTTTTAAAGGCACCTTGAAGGTGAAGACCTCACCTCTCTGATTTTGCTGATGTGCTGGCAGGAAAAGCTGACAAGTTCTGTAAAGGGGAGAACAACTAATGACAACGTTGCAGTGAAAAGACTTACTGACATTTGTGACTGCTTTGTCTCAGGAAATTAATGTGTGCTCAGGCAAGGCTATTGAGATGCAATCACTGTCCTGAGAACTGGGATCCAGTTCAGCTGCGTGAAAGTGAGCAATTAAAAAGGAAAACAACAATCAAAAAGAGATTTGGTCTAATGAGTTTGCTTCTTCTAATCCTTTCATCTCAGAGTATATGTGTGTGTTTACTGCCCTCCTTGTATTGTGCTCCTCTTGTTTTTCTTACTCAGAAGTACAGTGGGTGAAGGCATTAGTGGTGAGGAGAATAAAGTTATCTCACTGTGACTTCACTTAATCAAGGAATTCCTAATAAATAAATGGATACAAATGCCTAGCTTGAAACAAGTGCCAACTTCTGAAAAAAATCACAATGAAATAAAAGATGCTTTAAAACCAGTAAGAACAGTGGTGATATCCTACAGATAGTATGTGCTGTGATTCTTGAGAAGTAGCTGTATTCTCTCAAATGAATGCTTCTAGGTTCATCAGTCATTGGCCTTGGTCACATCGCATTTCTTTTCTTCTTGGTATATTTTTCCTTTTTCCCCCTTTTTAAAAACCAGATTCTGTAATGGAGATATTTAAGAATGAAAAAAAGAGTGCAGTTTACGTTTAAAAAATATGATATGTTTTTCCTTGGATGTAATTGTGCAAATGCTAGAGGGTTTATGTAGTGTCCTTCTATCCAATGTGCTCTCTCCCCATCTCACTTTCCTTATCTCCCTTTGTTTGGGGTGACAGTGACTGCTGTTTGTGGAGAACTGTCAGATTCATTTTTATCTTCAAGGTCTTTAAAAGTGATGTGTGTGGTACATAATCAACTAATCACTTCCTGGCAGAGGGCTTGGTCAGTTGACTGGATCCCTAAAATGCCGTTTAGTACAAATACTGCAAATTAAAAAGGTTGCATTTAGCCAGTATCATTTCTTGCAGAGTCTCCAATGCAGAAGGTATTTCCACTGACAGCAATGGGGATGTGGGGAGTAAAATTCAGCCTTCCTTTAAAAATGCAAGAGAGACAGTCTCCAGTCTTTAAACATATAGATTTTCATAGGCTTTATTTGTATAAAGGATTCTGAATTTCAGTTGGTGTTTCCTTGCTCTAAGTAAAGTGGCAATTGAAATTGACTGTCCCTTGGTAGGACACCAACCCAGCTGGAAGGACAAATTGTCAAACTGGTGACCTGACTGGTGCCACTGGTGCGTGTAGGACAGCACAGCCCAGGCAGTGACAATGGCAGTGCCTCTGAAACAACCCAGTGCTTTGAGTGACCAGGGTGACCACAGGCACTGCTTTTACAGCAGCAAATGGCCAAAACACTTCCCAAGTTGCTTTATTAACTTTGCATTGATATTTATTAGTGTTGTCTTAAGGTCTCTTTTGAAAAATGCAAGGAGCTTGATATAGAAACAGATATTTCAGAAATACAAATATACTAAAGCCTTCCCAAATATGACCTCTATATTTTTCTTTAACTGCTTATTAGATAACTGATGATACTTCAATACTGGCAGCATTCCCTATTGTGTTTACAATGGTGATGTCATGGCAACCTTTAGTATTATTTTTACCAACTACTGCTCTATTTATAACCCAAGGTTGTCCACACAAGGTGATCAGAGGTCTTTCATGAGCCCTTGATTTTGGAGGGTTATGATAAGGTTCTTTTAAGCAGGCACCTGATACAAAAATTAAAAACTAGTGCATCATTTTAATGACTTAATATTTTCTTGGTCCAGTGGTGCCTGGGGCTATTTCGTAAAGTTTCATAGTTTCTTGCATTGAAGGATTATACCCATGTGTTTAAGCAGGATTCTTTGAACCTTGCTCCATGAAAATAAGGAGCACCAGAGGCCCCTTTTAGTACTTGTGAGGTGCTCCCTGAAGTACCAGGCTCTAGTGCTGGGGTGTAGATCTGGGTGATCTGATCTTCTGGTGTGCTGGTGGGGTGGATGGAAGATCAAACTGGTGTAGCAGGTGTTTACACCTTATTCTGGTGATCGGTGAGAGAAATAAAGTTACAGAAGCAGGGGTTTTTTTATTATTTGTTTGTTTGTTTTGTTTTGTTTTTGTTTTGTTTAGGGGTTTTTGTTTGTTTGTTTGTTTGTTTGTTTGTTTTTTGTTTTAGGATAACTTCTGTATTTGTTTTGAAGAGGTATAAAGCTTGAAATATATAGTGCAAATACAGAGAAGACCTGTGTGCATATTTCCATGTATTAATTTTTTCCTATACCTTGATTAATTTTAACTTCACATCATCATTTCTGTGTTTGACAATACTGGTACTGGGCTGAACTGGCTGGCCATCCATTTACATGTCTCCTCTTTAAACTGATGTCTTCAAAAGCATGGAGTTTCCTTTGATCCTAGGCTTTTGGTCTAGGGAAATATGTCTCAGCCCAACATGCAGATATATTGCCAAAGGCAATTATTTTAATTAGTGCTCTCCTCAAGACTAAATACCTTGTCAGAGTATTGCTTTGTGGTTCGCATGGTTTCCTACTAGCTTCTCACAAAGTCTGCTTTTTGACTCAGGCAAGACTATCACACACACAGACACTCACATGTAACCAGGTGGATATGTCATATTCATGACTTACAAACAGCGTACAACTTCTTAATCTGTGCCAAAAAGCAAAAGGACATAGTATTAGTTTCATTCCTGTTGAAATGGGGACAAAGGAAACAAAAAATATTTGTTTTCTTCCCCTGTACTCAGCACTGCTTAGGCTGTAGCTTGAGTGCTGTGTCCAGTTCTGGACCCCTCAGTTTAGGAAGGATGTTGGGATGCTGGAGCAGGTCCACAGAAGGGCAACAAGGCTGGTGAGGGGTCTGGAACACGAGCCCTAGGAGGAGCATCTGAGGGAGCTGGGGGTGTTTAGCCTGGAGAAGAGGAAGCTCAGGGATGTGACTTCATCACTCTACAGCTCCCTGACACGAGGGTGCAGCAGGCTGGGGTCAGTCTCTGCTGCCAGGCAGCAGCAACAGGACAAGGGGACACAGTCTTGAGCTGCACCAGGGGAGGTTTAGGCTGGATTTTAGGAAGAAAGAGTGATTGGGCATTGGAATGGGTTGCCCAGGGAGGTGGTCAGTGTCCCTGGAGGTGTTTGAGCAAAGACTGGATGTGGCACTCAGGGCCTTGGTCGGCAAGGTGGTGTTAGGTTATAGGCTGGACTTGATGATCTCAAGGGTCTTTTCCAACCTAGTTTATGCTGTGATTCTCTGACAAGTAATAGAGTTTGAATATACCTTCAGCACACCCAAATAATGGACTGACACAAGCTAATGTGGAGTTCTTTACCTCGGAGGCATATCAGATGTGTAGTTTAGCAGTTCTCTTTGTCTTTCTCACAGTTATAGACATATATTACATGTATTTTATATCACATTATTGTCATTCCAAAGTTTGAGGATGGTGAATGAAAAATTAATAACCTTTTAACTCCGAAATGAGATCTCTTTGAAAAACTGTAGTGCTTGAGATGATAGCCAGGAAAAAACCTTAGTTTAAAATAATCAGTGTAATAAGCCAGTCAGTTGGAAAATTACTAATCAGGAGCAAGCCTTGAGAAAGCTAAAGCCTAATGCTTACCTGAGGACTTCATGTATCAAAATCTTCTTCACTCCTGCTTCATTAATGGACACGGTCAAATCTATGAGAGCCATGAAAATTATTGATTAGCATCTCTGGAGAAATTTTTCACTTTGCATCTCAGCTATCCCTTTAAAGCCCTACATGTCTCAGAAAGGGGAATTGTTAAGAATCCTGACATGGGTCTTCCTCAGAGACTGCATTTGGCTGCTATCAAACAAACACTGAAATGTTGCTTATAAATGTGTTAATGAAAAAAAAAATAATCTTTATCCTCTCATTGATCCTACATAAAATTTCCAGGCAGCTTGGCAGATTGCCAGAAGTTCACTTTGCGGGGGTGGGGGGGAAGGAAGGACAAAAAATAATTGGAAAGCTGCAGAAGTCCTTGGCTTGCCTCTCCTATAATTAGGGAAACGTTAAGGATCTACACTTGTGTATTGAATAGAGCTGGTTTGGATACTTACTTCCTTGAGTGAGGCATGACTTCCTGAGGTCCCTTCCTACCTGAATTATTCTATGATTCAATAAGCACATGAGATGTACCATGTAAATGGCTGTAATGCTTCAAAATCTTGATCTGACTGTTGTGGCCTATTAGGTGTCATGACTGTCATCATTTTCTTTAAAATAATATCTTCCATTCATTAATATTTAAATAATTCATATTCCCTCAGAAGCTTCCCTTCTGGGACTTTATTTAAGTCATAGTAGGGGTCAAAAGCAAGAGAAATCTGAATTCTGCTCTCATCTGTCTAGGGTTCTTGTCTTTTTGGCCTGTGCTTTTACAGAAATGAGCTGTGCTGACCCTGGAAATCTGCCACTTCATAAAATGAGAAGGGAAAAAAATAATCAATTTCCCATACAAGAGCAGCAAGAGAGTTAATTAAAATTTGCTTTGACATTCTTGCACATAATATGTTATTTACTTTTTGCTTCTTATACTTTTCATAATATTATCATTCTGCCCTCAGGCTTAATTAGACTTCTTACCTCTCTTAATTACTGCTTTGATCTGGCTTTTAGTGAGTTTTCCTGAAGATGGAGCCAAATGATGGCATTGTAAGATATCAGTGAATTTCAAGCTTTGCATGGACCCCAAGATGCCGGCTAAAATGAAATCATACATTCATAGATTTGTTAAGTAAAATACTTCAAATGTTTACAATGTCTTTATATATGTGTTATTTAGGTGATGACCTGAAAAAACCATGTCTGAGGTTCAGGGAACGGTCGAGTTTTCTGTGGAGCTACACAAATTCCATAATGTGGATCTCTTCCAGAGGGGGTGAGTTGATGTTTCCATTAATTTGCAGCTGACAACAGAGGAGCAGCTTACAGAAAAGAGTTAAATTGCAAAACAGGTTCTTTTCTGCCAAGTGCAGTTATATTTCATGCAATCTCCAGGGCAGAGAAGGATGTCATTGGGCTTTCATTGCTGTCAAGGAAGATCAATGTACATTACTTTCAGTATAAACTCAGACTGACTGACTTGGTTTTGCAATACAGCGTTGTAATGTTCCAAATTATTTTAAGACCCTGTTCAGATATAAGTACAATAGCTGTTTTAAATGCTTCAGGCCTGGTTTTGAGTCTCCATGGTAAGCAATAGCTGCATTGAATTATAATGCAAACAATTTCATTTTAGGGCCATATATCTAATGACCATATTATTTTAATGAAATTTATCTGAATCCCACCATTTCAGAAGGGAAAATGAATACTCATATTTGTCTAAAGCTCTGCTTCTGGTGCCCACACTGATTTTTCAGATCCCCTAAAATTAGAAGAACATGTACAGCTCTGGTCTAGTTAAACTTTTGCCTCTATTATTTTTGCACCACTCTTCCTAGTAGTTTTTTAACAACCTGATGGCTGTGGAGAAACCTGGCCAGGTGTGAGTTGTTGCTCAGCTTGCATATTGCACCCCACAGATGTTCTTCAGAGAAGAAAAATTATACAAAGAAACACTTTTTGGGGAGACCAGGACTGTCAGGTCAAAAGAATGTACTTCATGGAAAACAGTGGGTCTACAGGAATATTATTTTCTTTCACCTACCAAAACTGATGTTTACAGAACACTACATGTTCTCTTTCAAGTCTTAGCTTGGCAGAGAGGTGTTTCACAGCTGATTTGTCTATCTCAAGCATCATTTCCCTTATGAAAATCAGGGAATTGTTTCAGATATTGGGATGAATTAGGTAGAGCTGTTTCCATCAGTATAGAGGCATTTTGTTATTTGATTTACTTTGATGAACTGTGTGGGAAAAATGTTGGGAACTTGAATGAAGGAAACACAGCTTTATTTGGTTTTAACAGCTGGCATCTGTCATTCTGTTGCTCTCTCCAAGAGAATATCCACCAACTTTATGTTAGAGAGTGTTCTGACTATATCAAATACTGGTGTCAAACTGAAATAGAAACCTCTATGCTTCAGCTGTTTGGTTTATTCAAGTTATTAAAAAAAATCTCATGTGCATTCTGATTCTTATGACAACAGAAGACAGCCCTTACTATAGATTCTTTTTTTTCCCCCCTTGGTTTATGGTGATCACTGTAACATCTTTGATCTTCTTCACAACTGAAAATCCACTCCCATCTGTGGGCTATGTGATTTTTTCGACTTAGACAATAGAATGTTCAGAGGTTAGCCAGGAATCTTTCCATGTTCCAGTGTGATGACCTGCTTGTTTTTTCTTGTATTAGTCTGATTTTGCATTCAATCATTTCTGTGAAATATTTTCCTCGGCTTTGACAGTCAGATCAAATCTCTGGTGTGGGGGTAAGCTTAGCACTAACACAGATAATATATTCAGTTGTCACACTAATGAGTTCCTAATTACCTTTGCTTTTTTCCCCACTGGTACTTACCTTGCTTTACTGATTAATATTCCAAACACATGATACTATATGTTATACTGCATCAATTTGTTTGCAGTAATTTTTCTTTCTATGTATCCCACACAATATTACATTTGCTTTCCTTCCATCATTTTAACCTTTACATTTCCAGCAAAATCCTTGTGTCTCATATTTGCTGGTCACCATCCTCTGGCTGACTTCATCTGCTCCTCAGGCCCTTTCACTGTAGCATGAACGTGTAAAAAGAAAGAGTACATGAGCTTGCCAAATTTCATTTTAACTTGGGCACACTTTTAATTTTGACATTTTTATACTGACATTGTTGATATTGACTATAGACATCTGAGATATCTTGTGGTCTCCACAGATGAAAGTGTGGTAGAATTAAGAATTATGTCTGTTTTCTATTTAACTAACATTTTTCTTCTCTGAGTGACTTGTAAGTTGAATCAATATCATTCTGTCCTGATGAAGGTCAGAAAGGTGATTTATGAAGTGTTGTCTATCAGAAAAGCAGAGAAATTGAAATTAATCTTAATTTCTGTGGGAATCCAACATGTGGGTTTTTTTAACCTCAAAAGCGTGAACAAAAATGAAGATAATTAATAATAATTTATATCATCTACTTTTCCTCCTAATATTTTGGTACAAAAACAAAATTAAAAAAACCATAACAAAACCCCCTGAATATGCCCACAAATACAGAATAGTCCTGCTCCTGTGAGCCTAACTGACAAGGCTGAAATTTCTGGTTTGGAACTTGGCAGCTGCAGAGAGAAGGGCAATACTTCCCAAAACACTTAGTCTTGGCAAGCTGTCCTGAAGGCATTGCCCTTTGGGAGAGTGTGGCTGTGCCAACCACGAGTCTTTTCAAGAAGAGCACTCCATTCAAATAAAGGAATGAATAAATCAACATGATTTAGGAAGAATCAGCCCTTCTGGAACCATTAGGTGATAGTTAATCAAGCTTGATTAAGGACATGATCTGCTGTCCATAAGTCACAGAGTCAAAGTGCTTTAAAGTGTTAGGCTGCTGGTAATGGCCCTGTTCTATTTTTGACTTTACTGGATGCTATTTTGAAATCTGTATGCATGCACAGCCAGTTGCCACCTCTACCTCCCCATGAGAAATGGAAGCTCCTTAAACTATTTTAATTACAACTTGTGGTATTTGAATCATGTTTCTTTACCTGTATGAATAGTTATTATACAAAAGTAAGGATTTTTTTTTTTTTTTGGTGAATATTTGTCATGGTTTTATGTTTTTGGCAAATATATATCAGGAAGAGTCAGTAAATTATGTGTTGCAGGTAGTTTGGTCAGTTACTGTTAAATACATCTTCTTCTGGAGCACAAATATAACCTTGTCAGTATTTATAGCCATCAAAGGTTAAATGTTGCACCCTGTAGGTGCTGCTACAGGGGAAGAAAACCTTTTTTTTGGTCAAACCAAAGGATTTGCAATGTTGCTTGATGCCAGAGTTTTAAAGGTTGAGTAATAAGTAATGCAATTTCTGGAAGGAAAAACATTTTTGAGTTTTCCGTCTTTAATTCTTTCCATCATGTGCTGCTTAATAACTGGTGACATTTTCTCTAGTGAAATTAGCTAACTGATTCTGATTTTCCTTAATAGAGTAGGAAATAAAATTATCCCTGACTGCCAGAGATCAATTAATTGATTCGTCTGGTTCTGTCAGAAGCAATCCTTCTGCACCTTTTTTTCTTAAAACTTTTCAAAATCTATTTGACTAGGGGGAAAAAAATGAACCCCACAACTACTGCATTCAGGGCGAGTAATATTTGGAGTTTGTGAGGAAATAGAGGGCACAAAGAAAGTGAAACAGTGACTGACTAGTGGTAGGATTCTGGCAATGATGTGTCATAAAACTAAGACCAAGGTAAGTCACTGGTTACTGATCACAGGGCCGAATCAACTGCTTATCTTCTCAATCCTCGAATTCCAGGCTGCAATTTGTGTCTGACACTTACATTGGTGGTTTATGTGTGTGAGGAGTGGTGGTGATTAAAAATGGGTGGAAAAATGAAGTCCAGTTTCTTCTAAAAGGAATGCACCATTGCCCTGGAGAAAAGATCAGTGGTTTCAGAGCTTGCAAAACCCTACAGGGATCAGACCAGGGATCAATAGCACTCAGAACTGCTGGAAAGATCTTCTGACTTAATAGACTAAGCTTTTGTGTGTCAGAACATCCCTGTTAACTTCCAGATGGACAACTGGGGTTCAGTGTGCTTAGCCATGAAGTAATTTCTTTAGAGACAAAATGCAGCAGCTCCTTTTCCCAACAAACTGGGTTTCAGGAATCCATCAGTGCCTCTCTTGTCAAATGGGTACCTGAAAAATACCCATTGTGTTCCGAGGTTCAGACCTTATTTCTCAGAGTCTTTGAGGGACACTGTCAGAATATATATATATATATATATATATATATATATAAAATATAGTTTGAAAGTGCAGGACAGAAGTACATCTTGTTACTTTGTACACAAAAATATGCATTTCTTCAGACTTCTCACCTGTAACGAAATACAAATCACTTCTGGAGTGTAAATCTGTCATTTAAAAAATACTTATCTAGTGCATCTATGATGAATGAATTCTCTTTATTATGAATAAAGAAAGAAAGAAAGAGGGGGAAAATAAAAGAAAGAGGGTTTGTAAGCATTGTAAAGTGATGGAAGTGATGCCTTTTTGGAATAATAAGTGCTGTCCCTTGGAACAGATGCATTGAAAGAACTGACTTTTTTTTGCTGTGATGACATATTTTCTTAACTTAAAGGCAGCATTCCATATTCTAACAAAAAAAAAAAAAAAAGAAAGGAAGCATAAGTAGCATAAAATCCCTTAGGAGTCATTCATGGTCATGCAGTGATAGCTGAGAACCTACTGAACTGACAAGATGGAGCTTAGTTTAGCACAAATCTAAAGCCATGAAAGTAGCTGAGTAGCTGCAGCAGTGCAGGTGTGCATGAAGGTAAAGACCACAGTCCTGAAATGCAGCAAATGGCAACTTCATGAAAATCATAAATGATGGGTTATTGTCATGACAGCTGGTGAAGATAATTTTCTCATTTGGTTAATGAGTATAGCCATCTTTAATTTCTAGACACTCTGTGTCTGCTGAAGAGAGTTGGGAAGTCCTGTGCCAGTGGTAGGGGGGAAGCATTGAAAATAAATGGAATGGAGCCTAAGAGGTGAGGCTGTTCTGCAGGTGAAGAGCAGCACCTCAGCAAACTCCATTGACAGGTAATTGATTAGTCAGTGGAAAGTAGGGTGCTCTCGTATCTGGAAATTCTCTTTCTCCTTCAAATAAGCAATATTCTGGCTTACCTGACCCTAAATTCATTAGGTATTTGGTCACCTATAGACAGCTGAGTTAAAGGCCAACCACAACTTTCCTAAGAGGTTGTCTAACCAAGGCAATATCACAGAACTAGTACAAATTCAGAAATAAGGAGCCTGGATAGATACTACTCCAGCCTTGAGATAATGCTTTACATTCTAGTTTGTGATTGTTTTCCACACACTGTTCCCAGCAATCATTAATACAGAGTGAAAACCAGGCATGTGCAGTGTCAGAGGGAAAATTCTGGACAGCACAGTAATTTGAAACAAACAAATGTTGGAGAGCTCAGAGATGTTATAGCATTTTGAGAGCTTCTGAGAACTCCAAATGTCGTCTTGCCACTCCCCACCCCATATGGTCCAGCTTCACCACTTGTTCTGCTCCCACTTGGCACCCATGTAACACAACATGAGTTGACTGAGTCATATGTTGAGAAAGAATGTGCTCAGTTTACTTCAGCAACCCTTCACACATGGGGAAGCAACTGTTTCTCTCTTGGTCATGAGCACTAGAGTGATAACTAGTCATTAAAACAAATTACTTAAAAGTGCACACTGCACAACATTCAGCAAATTGGCCTCTATTCATGAGCACATCAGAGGAAAACAAAGAAAAAGTATGTTCTAGCGAACCAATACATTCACTTCCTATCTCTCTTTCTGATCCTGGTGTTGTTAGACTAGTCTGGTTTTCTCCACCTGCAGAAAATAAACAACTGGGACTCAAAAAAGACATTTTGAAGAATTGGTAAATACTGCAAAGCAATTTCTGATCCAAAGATAAAAGGTGGTGATACTTACAGAGAGAACAGTTTAGTATAGGTACTCTGGCATCCAGGTGGGAAGCTTTGTATACACCAGGAAAATTCATAAATCAAAGGTAAGGATACAGACAGAGAAGGCATTCTGCTTGCTCCTGGAAGACAAACATTAAAATATATCATATAGACAGTGCTAGCCAAGAGGAATGTCATGCAAACAGATGGGATCCACTCTCCTAGGAAATAAAATGCAAGCTGTGATGTCAGATTAAAATCTCGGGAAAAAAAAAAAAAAGGATAGAGTTAAAAAGAGAAGAAAAAAACAAAATGAAACTTTTGGGATTTAGCCAGCTTCTAATGCTCATCAGCTATTAACCTAGAAGACAGTTCATTCTATCATCTGTAACATTAAAAATTGACTATTATAAGATTTTCTTCAAAGCTCTTGATGTGTAATTTGGCACTGCCTTTCCCATTTTATGAATCCAATTCATAAAATAAAAAATATTTCTATATGCAGAGATCTTAAAGTATCATCCCCTAGAGTATCACAGAGTGGCTTTGATCCCTCTTACATTCTGTTAATCAAATGTATTAATCTAATGGACTAAATGTATGTCTTTGAGGTGAATTTCTGTTTGAACCAATAGATTTTATCCAAAAAGTAGCTGCTCTTTATTCATAGGTCTTAGAAGCATGTGATTTTCATTGTTGCACTTGGATCTAACTGTTTTACCCTCTATCTCCTTAATGAATTGATGACACAAGCCCCTTAAATTCTTAGAATCATTGTGTCATTAAGTGCAGCATTGAAAATTGAGCTCCTCCAGGATGGGACACGCTTGTTGAGGAACAGGACACAGTGACATCAAGACTTAAGGCATGAAGCACTGCATGCAGCTGAACAGCAGAACCTAATTTTATTAGCAAAACACATTTCTCAGCTAAAATCACATATTAATGATAATCAAGTAAATCTGTTTTGTGGTACAAGCTAATCAGCCAGGTGAATTACTGGCGACCATTGTCCTGGTGATAAATCACTAAAACAATGTTTACTCCACGGGCTGAAACTGAGTGCAGAAAGAAGCTGCACAGCTTCTTTGCTGTGTCTATGCTGAGGATGACTGTGGTCATACTCATCCTAGAGTCAGAGAATCATTCATCCTAGAAGGAAACTTCTGTGGTCTTCAGTCCAATACCTGCTTAAAGCAGGAATTATTGAATTCAGACCAAGTTACACAAGTCCTTGTCCAGTCCCATCTTGAAACTTCCAAGGATAGAGATTCCCCAGACTCTGGATAACACATTTCATAGCTTGGGTGATAATCAAAGGATTTTACTTTTTCCCTAGCTGCTCTCCCAAGAGCTTGTCCTGTATTTGAAGAGAAGATTTGCTGCTGGTGGTTGCTCCATGCTTTCCCTAGGGATATACACAGTGTGTGCCACAGAGCCATGCAATGGTTTGGGTTGGAAGGGACCTTAGAGACCACCAACCCAGCTATGTAACAATGTGATAACAAATTCCAAATACAGGTAACTTCAGCTGCCTTTACAGAGTGCTTTGGAGAGGAAAAGTGCCGGAAGAGCTAAAACCACCACAATCACCCTCACTTGAATAATAAATTCTCATTCTCTAAAAAATTGCATGCAAGGAGCACAGTGGGTTTTTTGAAGCATTTCATAATTATTTTATTACCAGACCTTCTCATTCATTAATGTCTGGCACTCTCTCTTGTTTAGAATATTTGCCCTGACATAGTCTATGCCAATGCCATGTTTCTGACTTGTTCTAGTTATGATCAGTGCTTTAAAACTGTGTCACTTCACTTGTTCTTAAGTAATAAAATGTTGCAGCACATACACATAAATCCTTTCACAAGCCTGAGGGCTTAGGTTTCCTCCCACGACTTACACATACAGGGAGCTGAGAGATTCCCAGCAGCAGACATGGGTCCATCTGTAACTCTGAGTTAGGAGCTCTATTCAACATCTCAGGTATAGCTGTGTATAAATATAAATCATGCGAGGTGAGATCGAAGCTACTGGCTGACATAATTCACTCAGAAATTCACCAAAGCAGCAATGTAAATGTCACTTGAACTGGGGTGGTATTTGCTTTCCTCAGAGGAGATAGTATGTAGATATTAAGGGGCAAAGGTTTAATTTTTGGCCAGCCAAATGCAACATTCAGCCCAATTTGAGGCGGGATTTTTGTTGGCTTTTTTTTGGTGCTACATAAGGGCTTGCAAGGAACACACTTCCTTTCACTCCTCTATCACTGATTAACAACAATTAATTGTTTAATAAGTGAATGGAACCTGGATTTAGTATTTTTAAAATATATATTTTTAAACTGTTACATATTTAATTGTTTTGGGGTACAACTTGCCATGGTTTTCATAGCAACTGTGAGCATTCAAAGATTAATTGTAAATAGTACAAGACTTTCCTGTCAAATTGCCTCACTTCAGGAAATACGATTTTAAAAGAAAGGGGAAAGAGGGGAAAAAAAACATAGATATTACCAAAGACTCAACTACAAATTCTTTAGTTAAAACACATATATAAACATGCACATAAACACACTAGATGACAATCTTTTGGGGTTTTTTTAAATCCCATCCTGTGTGTGATTTTTATATGATGCTCATCACTAACATCAGAGTAGCCCTCAGTAGTATTAGATGAAGAATAAACCCCACACCAGTATTTTCCCTCTATGCACATTATTTTCAGAGAGGAGGCACTTCCTGACGTCCAGAAGATGTGGTTTAGCTCTATTTCCCTGCCCTGGATTTGAAGCAATCCTGTCCCTTGGCAATACTGTTCATACACTTCTTTGCCCCTTTGTAAGGTGCATTTCAATGTAATGTTCCAAGCTGAAATACAGATTCTGAGTATTGCTATTTGTTGGAATGAGTAGTGAGTTTGGGAAATTACTTGAGGTGGGCTTGAATGACCTCTTAGCTCATCAACTATTATCTACAGACATGAGAGTAGTAATAATATCTCAGAAGATTGTTCTTTTAGGATACAATTACAAATGCTCAGATACTGTGATAGTAGAAAATATAATTGTGTATGGGAAAGGTCTGTTCTGACTTTCATTTATCAGATATCTTTGTATTCAGCTTAAAATACCCCAAAGTCTAATTTTCAGAATGGAAAACTGCACACAATCTCTTGATCAGATCCTTTTAAGATGGCTTATGCTGTCAACTGAAAATAATTACTCTATTTTTTTTTTTTTTTGGACGTAATCCTTTAGAGTTTCTTTGCTATATTAACTGGTTTTGGAACTGTTTAATTCTATGGATGCAATTAAGCTTTATGGTGTATATGCTTCAGAAAGGGTGCACTCAAGATGCAATGAAAAAAACAGTTGTCTTTTGTCCTTGGATTAATGGAGTTCAGTATATTGTGTGTCTGGATGGGAAGATCTCTTTTAGCACTTTAATTACTTAATGTGCTTGCTGCAGCAAAAGTACATTAACAAACACAAATCAATTTCTCCCATCAATCCACGTCCACTTTGTTACAGTGGAACATTAATTCATTTGTGGGGATAACATCTGCCAATAAAAGGTATTACAAATAAAATGCAGCTGAAAAATGAACTGTTGTTCAGTAATCTCTTGTTCCTGTTTGGCTGTGCATGATAAATCTTTATAAGGATGTCTTGCAGCAAATGAGAAGTCAGTTTATGATGTGATTTTTTTTGACTAGTGTCTGCAACCAAACTTCACCACAAATACTGATAAAGCTGGGGATTTTTAATTTATTTTGTAATTTTTTTGTTGACCTGTTAAATCTCTTTGGTTTAGATATTTCCAGGACTCACATGTCCTCCTCAAAAGATAAACTCTGTGAAGCAGTGGAAAGAATTCAGTTGATGCAATAGACCCAGTAGAGCTTGAAGAAAGGCTGGGTGTGAAGGTTCTCAGAGAGGAGCAGCCCTGGGTAGTTTGATCACTAAAACTTTATAAAGAAAGAGTGCTAAATCATAGAATAATTTGGGTTTGGGACCTTCAAGCTCATCTCATTTAAACTTCTCTGCCGTGGGTGGGGACACCTCACACTATCCCAGGTTTCTCCAAGCCCCATCCAGCCTGGCCTTGGACACTTCCATGGATCCACAGCTTCTCTGGGCAGCCTGTGCCAGGGCCTCATCACCATCTGAATTAAGAATTTCTTCTTAATACCTAATCAAAGCCTCTCCTCTTTAGTTTAAAATCCCATATCCTGTCACATTCTGCTGATGTATAAAATTCCTTACTCTCTTATGAGCCCCTTTTAGGTCCTGGAAAGTTTCAGTGGGGTCTCCTGGAGCCTTATCTTCTCAGGGCTGAACAATTTCTATCCTATCATCTTGCCAGGAAAAAGACGTTAAAATTTCCCCCTGTTCTCAGGTCCTAATGCTTCTCTCCTTGGAAGCAAAGCTGGATGATTCTTGACCTGCTGCTCTGCTTCAGCACTCTGCAGAACTTAGTTGATGGTCAAGCCTGTTAGGATGGTCCAATCCCATGATCAGCCTGCTGTCAGATAATATCCTTTATTTTTCAAGATTCTCTGCTAGCCAGATTAGCAAGGTACAAAATCCACTGAACTCAGGCACTGAAAGTCCTGCAAAAATTAAGGATAGTAGAGAAACTGTTAAAGGGAGCCAGTGAGACTTTCATTCTCTAAGGTAGATGGCAAATCCATGAATGACCTGGATGGCCAGATTGACTGAACACTCAACTCCAAGCTGGTGGTGAGGTGGACACATCAGGAGGGACCTAGACAGGCTGGAACAGAGGGAAATGGCACCTGTGGGAAATTTGACAAACACAAGTGCAGGGTCCTAGCCCTGGGGTGACATACCAGAGACCTGAGCTCAGAGGAATGACAGAAGGAGATCTCTCCTGACTGAAGGTTTCATCTCCCTGCAGAGGAGAAGGCTCAGGGGGAGTCTCATCACAGTATTCCAGTAAATATTCCAGGGTAAAAGCAAAGAGGACACACTGTCTCTTCATGAGGAGCCACATGGAGAAGACAAAGGGCAATTTACACCGTTTGTAAAAGGGTTTCATCCCTTGTAAGAAAGAAAGTTTTTACAGTGAGAATAATCATTCACTGGACCAACCTCAGGGGTTGGGTCACTGTAGAGTCCCCACCTCTGCAGGTTTTCCAGAGGTGACTGGTCTAGACAAGGCTGCTGGATGATGTCCTCCTGGCTTTCATTCCCATGAAAGGCTGAATTGGATTATCTTTTGAGGTCATTTGCATTCTAGGCCATTCTATGATTCTGTGACTCTATGAAGAGTATATTTGTGTGGATCCTGGTGGAAGATAAGTATGGGTTTCACTTCTAGCTGTTTTGGAAATAAGCCCTCCTCATAACAAGGAGCAGATTTTCAAACAGCTTGGAGGCTTTACTGCTGCAATGATAAGTGGCTTCAAACTCTTGGTGTTTCCAGGATTCAGTGGTAGCTCAGGTGGACACATCATCATTTCTCTCTACTGTGTGTTGCTCAGTATTGCTCTGGTTCTATTTTTTCGTCTGTGAATAATTTCTTCTGGGACAAAATTTCTTAAACACAAAGTTTTGTGAATTCTTACATTATTAATATTTTTTAGGATTAGCTGAAAGATGAGATCAGAGCTTGAGCAGAGGGGACAGATTAATGATACAATTGGGAATGAAAACTCTTTTCACCTTTCTATATAGATTTTCTGCAAAGGACTGAGGACTCATATTGACAAAAAACATTGTGAAGAGGTTTCAGTGGAGTTGTTAGTGCTGAATCTATTCAGCAGAAAATGGGATTTTCATCTCTAGAGCTGTCAGGCTTGTGCCAGCACTGAGTGTGCTTTCAGAAGAGAGTATTCATCCTTCTTGGTAGAGGGGGAAGTGTCCCTTCAATGCTGCCAGCACGTCAATGAGAAACATAAGTGAATTTTGGTAAGATCCCACATTTAGCAATGAGTTTTGTTTCAGTGGAGTGAGTGGGTAGACATAGAGATGATCCATTTCCTGAGAAAGGTTAAGAAATAAAATATAATGCAGGCATTGTACCATGAATCTGTCTCTTGAAACTGTTGGAAAAGGAAAGCTGAAGGGTCACTGTGCAGGTCCTGGGGACAGCAGGGAGGAGCTCTGTGGGGAGAGCCCAGGGCTGCACCAGGATGGACACAGACAGTCCCTGGGGCAAGGAGCTGGAGGAGCTGGGAATGAAGGAGTAAGGTTGAGACTGGGAGAAAGGCAGGGAGAGGAGTCAGGAATCAAAAAAAGTGGCTGGCTCAGCCTGAAAAAAAAAGGAGTTGATGCAGCAAAAGGGTTTAGTTTTGTTTATCATCAGACTACTCTGTTTTTAAATATAAATAATTTTCCCCCATGTCTGTTTTCCCTGTGATGGTAAGTGGTAAGTGCTCTCTATCTTTATCTTGAGCCAAGAATACTTTTTGTTTTCCTTTCTCCCACTGTTTTTTTGAGGCAGAGGAGTGAGGGAGCTGGCAGCTGACCAAGGTCAACCCACAACACTCAGGTCGCTCTCCAGGTGTCCATGCTCTCACCAAAGCTGAGTGATCGTGGAAGTCCTGTGCTTTTCCTGAATCTCTGTCACTTCACCTGTAATATCTCCTGATTCTTACTGATCAAATTATCCCTATATTGTTCTATTTGTCCTAATAAGGTCTGCAATTTCTCTTTTGTCACTAGTGCTTCCTGTTCTGCCTCCAATGGTTCCTTTAGCACTTGATCAGAGATGCCTTCTGTAGGTAGCCATGTCTTGTATCATCCAATTTAAACTGTAAAGCAGACATCTGAATCTGGTTATTGTACTGCTGCTGTTGTAATCTTTCTTCATTCTCTTTTAATTCTCTTACCACTTTCTTAATTCTTTGTAGTTGTTGTTCCAACCAGCTTACAGTCTCTAAGACCTCATTACTTCTATTCTCCAGTTCTTGCATCTGTGCTACCAGTTTTTCTATTTCTTTGTCAGAGGCTGTAAATTCTTGATGGTTTTGTTCCTTTCCTAATAAAAAAATACTGTATTTATCAATCCTCTATTTTATTTCTGCTTGCAAAAATTCTACCTCGTATTCTGTAAGTATTCCAGAAGTCTTTGATGTTACTTCTAAATTTAAACTGTTCTTCCAATTCCTTAATTTCTTGCACCCCATTAAATTTTCCTTTTACCAGCTGTTTTTTTCCATCAATTGACAGTGTTTTCCTAGCTGTTCTATAAGGACAAGAATTTGATTTCTTAAATATACAAGCTCCAATAATTGCTTACCTAAGTCTTGGTTTCTATGCAGTTGTTCTCCATGTTCTACATCCTATTTTATCATTTGAGAGGGCAAGCTCAAATGGTCCTTTCCTACCTGACACTGAAGCTCTAATTTGTCCTTTTCTAAAAATTCTACTTCCAGTCCTAGAAAATAATTATAACAGGAACAGAGGTGTTACAGTTTTGTGGCACATCACTTTCTTTTCTTATGGAGTTGCATAGGCTGTGTGAAACATTAAAAAAATTATGTTTTGTACAAACGTAGTTTTTGCTGCACGTTTTATTTTGAGACTGAAAAGTGTCCACATTTCCTGGCTGTTCTTTGAGTGTTTTTTTTTCCTGATTCTATACTGAGCTCTTCAGTCTTTCAGAATAGGAAATGCTGCTTGTTTGTTTGTTTTTCAGTTTCTTTATTTGCTACATGTATGACACAGACACATCAATCTCTGTTTACATCTCACAGGGGTTATCCTCATAAATAAATCTGTCTGTCTGAATTAAGAACATCATTTTGAGAAGAAATGGACCATTGCAATCCCCTTCTCTTTAACACGAGAACACTGAGTTGCAATGAGTTCTAGGAATCAGGTTCCAAAAGAGAACAGGATCAAACTCGTCTCTGAAACCCACCTGAGACATCTTAGGAAATGGCTGTTGGTGTTCAAGAGGTGTCTGGATGATGCTCTCAGCCATGTGGATTAGCTTTAGTTAGTCCTCTGAGTGACTTGGACTCAATGATTTCTTGGACTCAGTGATGAGTCCCTTACCACTTGAGCTATTTTATGATTCTGTGAGTTGAATGAAAAATCATACTCCTCTCAAAGTACCCCAGAACAATTAAAGCTGCACTTCAGCAGAAACCACTGAAGCAGCGTCTCTGCACTTCTGAAAAAGAGATTCTGTTCTCTGACCTTAAGAATTGAGCTGGACCCAGAGAGAAATGCTGATTTTTGAATTTCTCTTTGCTGTGGTACTGATCAGTACCCCTGGGCTCAGTTTCACATAGCTCTGCATTCCCCAGGGAATGTGTTGTGTGCTACTGCCAGATGCTCCCACCTTGCACTTGCTGATGCACCTGAGCAGAGCACAGGGCAGGTGTTGGGTCAGTGCTGTGAAGGAGGGACTGTAACCCCAAATTGCTCTGGGACAGAGGAGGCAGTGAGTGTGAATTCCCCTTGGGCTCCAGCCTTAGTGGAGGCACTTTCCAATTGCAGCAAGGGCATGGAGCTCCTCTCTTGTTCTGAAGGCTGAAACTGGGTCCAGTGGTGTCAGGTCAGCAGCAGAGCAATGGCTCTGGGATCATGGACTGGAGACCATCCTGCAGTTGTGAGAGGTACAGGCACAGCCATGAGACAGAGCAGGTCTGACACCACACAGCTTGAGTGATCTGCATGGCTTTGTTCCACCACAGAAGTGTTCAGCCTGAATGAGGCTTCCTGGTGTTTGAGATTCAATTCAGTGACAGCAGAATTTAGGGATCCGCTGTGTGGACTGAGTAAAGTGTCATTTCCCTAAAGTTCCTTCTTTCGGAATCTAATTCAGGGTCAATGGCTAGAAGATACTCAACTTTCGTATTCATTTGGGATTGGACAATCACCAGGCTGTGAATAAAGTGAAAGTGTCTCCTTGGTCTGCTGGATTAAACATTGTGTCCCCAGTAGTTTGCACCTTTGTTTAAAGGTCCCTTCGGCTTTCAACCTTCTGAGAAGTTGTGAGATGTGGAAAAAAAATTAAAAAGGTACCAATTTTAAAGCAACAACTTCTGAAAAGCCATTTCATGCCTATCATTTTCATTTTTCTCCTGTTTCCAGGAGAGAGATACAAAACAAAATATAGAGTAAATAATCATATCTCCAAACCTATTTACCCATTTCACTCTACAAGCATTACAGAAGCACTTTAGGAATCTCATGAGATATGATGTTTGTTCTACTAAAAAAAAAAAAAAAAAGAAAAAAAAAGAAAAAAAAAGAAAAAGATGTAATATAAAGGTTTGAATTGATCTCCAGGAATATTCAGCTCAATTTATATCTATTAAATATTTTTTCTAGTTTCTTGATTGCACCCAGAACAGATGAGGGTTAATTTTCTCTCTTGCTTTTTCAGATAATCAGAGTGTAAGTTTTCCCAGGTGCTTCAGTTAGAAAAGCACAAAATCTCTCATCTTTAGCTCTTCATATAATATTAGAACAGATTTGAAAAGGTTACTACTTGACTGTGAGACTAAATTAAACCATGTTTTCAAGGTTTCCTATTGCTTTTGAAACAAGAATGTACGTGCTTATATCCTTATTGGGGTCCTAATTTTTCTGCCCTTTCACTGCCTTTCTTTTCCAACAATAAAGCACATTTATATAGTTTTATTCTTTGTTCACCATTCTACTGCCCACTCCTCTTCACCCCTACCTTGCCAGGATGAAGGAAAGGGAAGTAAAGGGCAAATTGCTTTAAAAGTATGAATATGGGACTAAATAAAAGATAGCATTGCTACCTTGATGAGCATAAAAGGGCAAGAGCCCCTGAGGTGAGCATAAAAGGAGATCTAAAGAGAGCTGGTTGGGGTAATTTTCAGAGAGCTGCAGGGTTTCACAGGCTGGAGATTTTATGGCTTGTGGGAATGCAAGTCTCTGCAGAAGAGAGATGATCTGATGAAACTACAAGAAGCTGGATGTATAAAAATGGTCAAGGTTTTGGTTTACCTGGATCCAGATGAAAAGCATTCATCCATGCCTGAAAAGCATTGAGTGCCAAGTGTAGGCTCTCCTTCAGTGATGCACTGAAATAATTTTGTGGACACTAGAGCTCTTCTGTCAGAAGTTGGGTATATTTTTTCCACATTATGCCCAGAGCACTATGTTCTTGAGAACTTCCAGCCCTAAATGCTGGACTCTGGACATAAGTATCCTTGTTTGATCCAGGGATATGCTAAACACCTTCTAAAGATATTGAGAACCCATGTGTACTGTTTGCTTGGATGAGAGGGAATCACACCAAGCACATCTCAGGCCTGCAGAAGTGGGCAGTGTCTGGTTTGTAAACTGCATTTTGTATCATAATAAAACAAGAAAAAATAAAAGAAGGTTGCCATACATTTACAATTGAATAATTTCATCTGATCTGCATGATGCAGACTCCTGGTAGGGGAAAAGTTTGCTTTCATAGACCCATTGTGTCTTTTACTGGGACACCAGTTCATTACTTACTGCACTGCAAGGAGGGTATGGCTCACTCTCCTCACTATTAATTTTAGACCTATCCTCATCAAAAGTTAAAGAGCCTGAGAATAAAACTGGGATGAGAATTGTAGAAATTCGATGTGATGAATGGCTGTGGAGTCTGGATCAAACACTGCAGCTGTGTTTGACTGACCTGCCCTGGCACAGCAGCTCTGGGTGTCACAGAGTGAGTTGCCAGACAGATCTGTCACTGTGTCTGCAAGACTGAGGGTTGAGAAAAGCCTTCCTCTCCTACCTCTAATAGCCTCCAAAGTGAGTGTAAGATTCCCTGGGCTATCTGAGGTTTTCTTCCTACTTCCAGAAAGGTGAGAAGAAAATGCTAATTGTGGTGATGACTTCTGTGAACAGCCACCTCCTGCCTGCTGCTAGCTCCTGTGTCCCACACTCACTCCCTTTATTTTCTGGGCTATTCTAGAGCCTGCCAGAAGCTTAAGGTAGAGTTAGGTCAGAAAAGCTTCTTGAAATAACATTTAATTGAGAAATGTCTGGATTTTTTAGATGTGTCTGAAGTATTTTGTGGTCATATTGTAGGGCTTCCTCGTGCACATGGTATTGCACATTGAGCTTGCTTATATAGCAATCTGGTAATTTTTCTGATATGCTCCACAGTCTGATTTATCTGTCTGTTTTCAATCTTAGGTGTAAAATTATCACCTTTTCTCATGATCTTCTGTTTGAATAGCCAAAGAACCCACCAAAATATCTATATACAAAATAGGTATGGATTTATACAGTGCACTTGTGTGACTCATGCACTTTACAGATCCACCAATTATTGACTCTGTTAGATATGTAAACTAAAGCATTATCACCACAAACGAGGGAAATTCTCCACTGTTTTATGAAAACTTACAGAATTTTTGTGGCTACACCTCTAACTTGTTTCACTAAAGGGAAAGGAGAAATAAACAATGGTCTGCTTGCCTTCTTTGCCCTGTTTTTCTCCCTATACCTCCACAATGGGTATTGCTTTTCAGTTTTTACTTTTTCAGCAGGAAGCTAACCAGATAGAGAGCTTTAATTTTAGGCTCTGGTCCCCAGTGTTTGTATGGAAAATAACAGTGTGTTTGGCAGATTATAGATCACTGTTTTTTTTCTGAGAATCAGCCTGGATGGCCACAGATGTTTACTCTGCCCTGCATAAACTTCTGGAATATCAATCAGGAAGCCCTCAGATGGTAACACATTTATCAATCCTCTGCTGGGGATCATCAGCACAGGACAGAAAAGTCTCTTAATGTTGCTAGAGAGAGAATGAGGTTCTTTACATCTGAAGACCTTGACTTCAAAGCCCATGAAGTTAAGCCTTGCAATGAGATTTGAGCTCTCCTCTATTGCTGTTTTCATGAAGAAATATCCATCTTTTTTTTTCTTGCCTGTAAGGCTTTTTCTCACTGACTCCCAAAAGAGTGTACTGCAATACTTGGTTCCCTGGAAGCAGTAATGCAATGGAGAAGATTTGGTGATATCCAGGGGCTCCTGAAGGACAACTCCAACACAGGAGGAGCAGCTGGAACTCCAGGCTGACTCAGGTTCAGCATACAGCTCGTTTGTTTGCTGTATGTATTAGCCTAAGGGTTATTTATTTAAATGCAGCCTAATCTGGAGTGAAATTTTAAGCCTTGGAGCTGTTCAGATATAATTCAGAGTAGGTGGAATTTGAACTTGTCTGGGTCCTGTGACACTGTTACTGAGCCAAAGGTTTTGATTTCCACACTGCAGGAATGATCAGAGAGGAGTAGTCTGGTCTGTCAGTGCTGCTGGTGGGAGTGATCTGGTTTGGTGGCATGATGCATCAATATTATCTTACAAATTGCTTTTCTCAAACCAGTCAACCCTTCTTAACTTGGGTTTTACAGTGTCATTACAAGCCAATTGCAGGGGAAGACAAGTAGGCAGCAACTTGCACCAGTAGATGAGAGCTGAGACACTCTGGTATTAATTTGAGAGGAGGAGGGAAAGAAAGGATGGAGTCCAAAGCAGCAGTAACAGGGCTGGTACCACCCTGCTCTCTGTTGGTTTTGATGTAAATCCTCTAGAATTAGGCACTGCCCTGTGCTATGATTAGATCACTAGAGATGACGTGATGAGTTATCCGTAGCAAAAGCATTTTATTATCCTAACACGAGGAGAGGAGGTCTGAGCACCTCAGTGTTAAGAGACTGAGAGATGTCAGCAGCTCTGCCCCGTGCAGGGAGAGGCAGGGGCAGGGAGTGTCACCCAGCACATCTGTCAGTGCAGCCAAGCTCCTGGGGCAGGCTCCAAAGCCAGAGAGTGAGGGGAGTCAGGTCAGCAGGGCTTGATTTGTGTCCAGCCACAGGAAAACAAAGAAGCCACTCCAACTGTTTCATTTTAGAGATTAGAAATTCACAAATAGCCAGTGAAGGTGGGGATGGCAAATTCATTGCTACGAGGGTGACCCATGTAGTTTATCTTGCAAGAGAGAAAGGACTTGGAGTAGTATGCACTGCCTGCATAAATAACACTGTCCTGGATCCATGGCTTATAAATCATTTGGAAATTTACTGAGCTTCCCCTGAAAACAAACTGGCTTTTTCATTCCTGCTTCTGGTAGGAGCTCTTTTGATTTTTTCTTTTTTTACATAGTCTCGCTCCTTTGCCAGCTGCAGTTTTTACGTCTATACTGGATTTATTCATGGGCAGTTTATATGAGTTTGTTCTTGTGCCAATGTTGTACTTTCTTGTACCTCAGTCTTCTTTCTTCCTGATTATTTTCCTCCCAATATATTTATAGATAGAGAGGGGATATGATTGCTCTGTTTTGCTGAGTTAAGTGTACCAAGTTCCTTTAGTTCTTAAAATCAGCGTGCTGTTTCCTAATCTTTCCTTCACAATGCCTGTACCATATTAGCTGGCAATTTTCCATACTCTCCCTACTTTACTGAATAAAGTTTTTTTGCACTGTTCTTCCCTTTAAAAAGGGAGAAAAAAACAACCACAAACCAGATGTTTACTCAAAAAGAGGTACTGCCTAGCCTAACTCTAATGAGCCAGACTCAGCCTAATTACGGTAAAACAGGAATTGTATTGCAGTTTCTCATTTATTCCCTAATTATTCTTTTCCTTAAAATTTACTTATGTAAAAGTCTTATGTATTTCTGGGGCCACACTCAGGGAGCCAAATCATGTCCATTCCACTCCCTTTGCAAAATGACTTCAGCTTCTGCTCTTTGCCAGCCCTGCTGTAACTTTATGGATTTCTTGGGTTTGTTGTAAGTCTATATTACCAAGTATCCAATTCACATGCCACTTCTACCAAGGTTCTCTAAGAAAAATAGCTTGTTATTTTTGGAGGCAATATCTCATTTATCATTACTGTCAGCTCCATATCACTACCAGGCAGTGCTTTCCTACACACTTGTGGTGGGGGAACCTCCTGTAACTATTTTTGTGGCCTTTACAATGTCTGCCTCAGTTCTGATTCTCCAGTTTTAAGTGTAGATTTTGATCTCCACATCGTGTTCTGTTCTTCATAGTTTTTATGTTCATGCTTCACGTAATTTTGGAGAGGCTCATTCAGCTGGGAAGAGATGAAGCTGCCTGTAGGATTTCTCCCCAAGCCTGAAATTGAGAGACAGCCATTTGCACAAAGAGGGAAAAGCCATGTCCCTGCAATTGCCCCCACCCAGGCAGCATCCCACCCTCAAGGCTCTGCTGCTGCAGGGTCCACACACCAAATGTTCCTCTCAGGTTAGAACAGATTATGCAGACTCTAGGAGAGCTCAGGAGATAAAACTGATCCCTCTTTTTCATGAGGGGATTGGAAGAGCCTGGTGAGGATGACCAGACTATGAGACTACTCCTTGATGAGCCAGCTGCAGATGGTTCACTTTGTTTTGAGGAAAACCAGGCACACTGTATGGTCAGGTGTACCTGTTGCTTCTCAGCATGATTTTTGCCATTTATAGCTCAGAGTGCCTCACTGGAACAGATGAGTGGTCTTAGCACTCCAAAAAACCATTTTCCTTCTGCCATCCTGTTAGAATCATGGAATGGTTTGTGTTGGAAGAGACTTTCAGGTTCACCTTGTTTCACCCCCTTGACAGAGCAGAAACACCTTCCACTACACCAGGTTGCTTAGGGCCCCATCCAACCTGGCCTTGAACATTTCGAGGGATTGGGCATCCACAGCTTCTCTGGGCAACCTGTACAGGGCATCACCACCCTCTGAGTAAAGAATTTCTTTCTAATATCTGACTGAAATATATTCTGTTCAAGTTTGAAGCCAATCCTCCTTGTCATTAGCAGGGACTGAGGACAGTGTTCAGTTACTCAACAGTGTGAGTTTTTGTGGAGACACTGAAAAAATGCTTTATTTATGCTTAAAATAACATGGCTTCATTTTTTATGTTGGTCTTGGTGTCCCTCAGACTGGTACAACAAAGAAGTGTGGGACAGTGGGATGGGGAAGTGGAGACATGTATCTGTGTTGCTGCTGAAGAAATTGTGTGGGGCTCTACGTCTTGCAGTGTATTTTACAACGTATTTGATTTCCTGTATTTTGATCAAGAAACCCCTCTTCACAATGCACAAACTATTATGAGCAACATCCAGCTTTACAGTGTGGGAACAAGAACCTTCATATTTTGGTTTTACTTGGTTATAAAGTCACTGTTTGGGAATTCCTCCCTGCTTACAAAGGCTTAGAGGAAGCTCTGAGGAGGAATGGGTAATGCTTGCCTGTCTAGTGATTTAAATATTGATATGTGGCCTAAAAATAGGAAAAAAATTCCAGCAACCACACAACTGGTAATGGGTTTTGTTCAGTTTCCCGTATGGAGGTTGCATTTTAACTGGACAATAAGCATTCTTGTGAAACTCAAATGAGGATGTCCTTGGGTTCTTCTGACCACCCAAGGTGAAACTGTTCTTTGCTTATATACTGCTTGTGATATTTATCTCCCTTATTTACCTCCTCTGGAGCTGTTATTAACATTTTGCCTGAGACTTTAACTGAAAATATTTTCAGGAAAAATATTAAATTTTAAGGAATAAACTGATAAATTGTGAGCACTAGTATTTCTCTGTAATTTTAAGATCAATCTACCAATTTGAGCCTTTAACATTTTCACTGCCCTGTGTGTTCTTTACCATGAATATCCCTGAGGTACTGGGGAGATCTGAGGTCCTCTACATCTCTGTCCCCTGCCATTAATCCAACTGAGCACCTTGAGGTACAAGTCTTTGCAATGCTCTCATACACACAACTGAATCAACAACAGGACATTTAGAGGCCTCTTCTGACTAGTAGACTATTCTCTAAAGTCTTTCTTTAGGAAGAATGTATCTAAGTCCATGGTGATTTATACCAGAACTCCTTTGTGCCAGTATGTTATGAAGACCAGACTTTTTGGCATTAGGTGCCAAACTGCAATAAATCATTTATTAATAACTGCTTATTGCCATTCCTTTTATTAAGAACTAAAACATACTTGGTCACCTAAAAAATATGAGTTACGTTTTTGGCTGCAATCCTTAATAGTGCAGAACTTGCTAGTCTCTGGATTCTCTATATCTGGACCTTCAGTCTCACAGTTGGACCTTAGTCTGAGAGTTCCTTAGGTTTCTATGACTTTGCTATGCACTTTTTTTACTTTGACCAGTTCAGTGTGGTGGGTACACAGGAAGACACCTACTTGTGACCCCTACAATATCTCTGCCATCCAAATGAATTTATCAAAATTTAGGGGATGAATAATAAAAGGTTTAAATAAGACAAAGACCTGTTTCTTTTATGTCCTTTCACCTAGTCCATTTGGCAAAGGACATAATGAATGTTGGTACTAACCTTGTTATGAAGTCACCAGTACTGAGGTATCTTCCTGTGATTTTGATATCCAAGGCAGTATTGTCTGGGCAATGAGGAAATAAAGATCTGCTCAGCATCCTCCAGGAGCTGAATGTCTCTGAGTCTGCTGAGAGTTTTGACTGCATGGCCATCATTGCCCAGAAAGGTTTTGGATGCCCCACCCCTGGAAGTGTTCAGGGACAGGCTGGATGGAGCTCTGAGGAACCTGGTCTAGTGGAAGGTGTCCCTGCCCATGGCAGGGGGTGGAATGGATGGGCTTTAAGGTCCCTTCCAAAACCATTCCATGATTCTATGATTCCATTATATGAAAGGCTCACCCTAGGCACCTCTGTATAATCTCCCCAGCTTTAGGTGGCTTAATCAGAAGCACCAGCCAAGCCATTGGAAATCAGTTTCCTACTGGAAATGTTTAGGACTGTGTGGGATGTTTCTGAACATGAGACACACGAGGAGGGAAGGCTGACATTACCAGAGTGTGGCAGGAGGTACCCAGTCAGATATTCCCTGAAGGAACTGCAGCCTGTGGAAGCATCTGCACTGGAGCAGGGAGTGTGTGAAGAGGTGGGAGCAGCTGAGAGGTTCTTTTATGGACTGACACTAACTCCCATCCTCATCCCCCTGAGCTACTTGGGAGGAGTTTAAAAGACTGAAGCCAAGCCTGGAAGAAGGGAGTGGGCTGGAGAGAGGTTTTGTTTTAATGTCTGAGTTTGTTTCTTATTACCCAATTGTGAATGAATTAAATTAATTTCCCCAAAGTTGAATCAATTTTGCCAGTGACAGTAACTGGTAAGTGATCTCCCTGTCTTTATCTCATCTTATTTTCCAGCCTATTTTCTCCTGCTGTTCTGCTGATGAGAGCGAGGGAGAGTGCATGTGATTAGGAATTTGGCTATTAGCCAAGAGTAACCCACCACAATTCTGAGCAGCAAAAATCTAAAAATAAGTGGCCAGACAGTTATAGAATATTATTCTTTGGAGCTGATCTAGTGGAATGGGCACATGGTAAATCTTAAATATCTGAATATGGAGGAGTGTCCAGTTGCACTAATGTGTACTACCACTTTGATACTCTCTTACTGGTATTTGGAAGTCATTAGAATTTATGAGTAGTCCACACAGAATATTTTTGTCAGTAAAAAAATTGTATTGCATAAAACTATAATGAAAATTCAAAGGGACTTAGGCATGATTCTTGTACTTGCTTTAGAAAAAAACCAGGATCAATACCATCAATTAAAAACTCCTGCATAGTTCAAGAACAGCATAATAGAGAAAAAGATCAGGTAGCTTAGATTTGATTGCTGTTATGTTTAACTGGGTACTGTGTGTATTTAGAATATGAGCTGCTTTTATTTTCTTTCCTGAAAACTAACATATAAACAGAGTTTTCATGCCCAAGATCTTGACTGAAACAGATACCTAGAAATGTTTAAGGTTGTGCTGGAATTATATCCCAGGTGGGAAGGAGATGCCAGCTGAAGCAGGTGGAGTAACATGGGCTTTCAGCTGTGAAGGACATGGAACAATTGCCTCTGGAGTGGTGTTTTTTTTGTTTTGTTTTGTTTCCTCCCCATCAAACTCTTCAGCTTTTAACCTCAGAAAGACAGATCTAGTTCATTCACTATTACACACTTAGCAAAGATTTTATTGGTAAGTTTAGCACATGTGAGATTTTTCATACAATTCACAGACAACCTGGTGTTTTCATAAAGTTACAGAATGGTTTAGGCTAGGAAAGACTTTTGCATTTAGAGGCTGGGACAAAAATCTGCCAAAACTATCTGCAAATACTAGGGAGTTAAAGGAATTTATAAACAAAGAGACCAAAGGAGGGAAAATCCAGAGAAAGGGAGACTGGCACCGCAGTGGTGTTACAGCAGGTTAGCTGGAGCTCTGCAAAGAGGTGGAAGGATCCTGAGCTGCAATATCCTGGATTGGGTACACTGCCTCATCCGTGGAAATCGTGATGAAGGAAGACTAGGGTGAGTTTTTCCCTCTGTTTAGACTGAGCTCATGTTTTTTGGACTGGGACAGGCTCTCCAGGGAACTGGTCCCAAACCTGCCAGAGTTCAAGAAGTGTTTGGACAATTTTCTCAACACATGGAGGGATTTTCGGGGTGTCCTGTGCAGGGCCAGAAGTTGGCCTTGATGATCCTTGTGGGTCTCTTCCAATTCAGGATATTCTACAATTCTGTGTGACTTAAACCAGTGAAATTGCTGATGTTCTCTTTTTCTGTCTTCCTTCACCTAATGCAGGGATCCCCTATGGGATAAAATCAACCAGAATAATTGGTTTAGATATTATTAACAGAATCACAGAGTGGCAGAGACCACAGTGGGCCATCTGATCCAACCTCCCTGCTCATGCAGGGTCACCCCAGAGCACATGGCAAGGGATTGTGTCCAGACAGTTCTGAAATATCTCCAGAGAGGGAGACTCCACCTTCTCTGGGAAAATGATTAATGCTCACATTTTCTTGGTAAGGTAGACTCAACATGGAACAGCAGAGTGATAACTATGATGCATAATTTGAATGTTCCTAGATGTAAGATTAGCACTTTTGTATCTTTTCACTGAAGTTTTTTGTTGCTTGTTTTTGTTTTTGTTATGTTTTTTTGTTGTGTTTTTGTTGTTGTTGTTGTTTTATATAATTTTTTTTCACTCCTTGTCTGATCTTGGGGCCTTTTATCGTAGATGTTTCTCTATGTCTCCTTTTCCTACAGGAGGCCAAGTGCTTTTCACAATCTTTCTTCATTATTCACACATCAGGCCATTGTGTCCACTCTGCCTGTTGTTAAATAAAAGGGGCCAGATTAAACGCACTTTAATTAAAGCTAAAAAGCAGAAGAAAAGACCCTAAGCACGGCTGCTCTCTTGAGCACTTTTGAGTGCAGATGCCCAGGATGTGCTCTCACAGAATTTTAGGTAGGATCAAGAGATCACTTCTCTAGCAGTGTGTAATTTTTCATCCTTTCTCTCCAGGTATTACCAGATAAGAGCTGGACTGAAGATCCCATCCAGGATTCCCCACAGGCTGTTTGCTACGATTGCAGGACAGGCAGGTAAGCAGGTCCCAGAGGAAGCTGACATGACTGCAGGTGGGGCAGCTTGGAGAAGGACACTCTGTGTGGGAACGGGTGAGCCTGGATTGGGATCCAAACCTGGATGAGCAGTAACTGTTCCTCCCTGTTCAGGGAAGGGATTGTGTCTGGTGTTGGGCTTGTGTCTGTGAGAAAAGCAGAGGAAATTCTCACCATGTGACCTGAAAGCATGTCTCTTAAATGTGGCTCCTTGCTGACAATTTTCCAGTTTAATATTACTTTATGTATTTAAGGTTGTCTTTTTTTTTTTTTTTTTTTTTTTAATCAATAAAAAAGTATTGTTTAATTTGAAAGTCTGGTTCAATTGACGTGCAAAATTGTTAGACACAAATAGTTATACCAAAATCTGAGAAAATCACCTAAAAAAATTCCCAAACTCAAAAGCTGGAAAAAGAAATTTCCTTGGAAAATCAATGAATATATAAATAATTCAGTCTAGGTTTGTTGTGAAAAATCCTCAAGGAAGAAACAATATTATTTTACAACATAGTCCAGTGTAATTTTCCCTTGGCATACCCAGAATCCCCTGAGATTCCTTTGATCTCTGGAAATGTCCTCAAATTATAGCAGTTTCTGGCATAAGTAGTCTTACAGTAATGAAATAACCTTCAGTGAAGACAGCTAGAATTTTACTTTCTTGGGGCAAAAAAAAAAAATCAATAACAAACAATAAAAAAGTGAAACTACTCCTGTTCAGAAGAAACTATGTTTTATATTTCCTTTAAAAAAAAAAAATAGTATTTTCTTCTCCCTCGTACATCTTCAGCATCGCGAATACTGAAGATTCTTTCACCTCTTCTAGAAACAGTTCACGTAGACACATGGGCAGGGGAGAGGTGGGGCTGGCAGTGCAGTTACAGGATTAGCAGTTGACTTTCATGGTGCTAATGCAATCCAGACTGGGCTTTAATAGCTTTATAAGGCTAACATCAAGACAAGGGATATTTAAGCCATTAAGGCTTTAAACAGTTTCTCCTTGGCTATCTTTGCAAGTACTTCCTAATTGATTTCATAGATCTGCAAGAGAGCATTATTTAATGGGACTGAACTTAAAGGTACACAGGCCATAATGTGGGTGTTTTTCATGCCACTGATCTCTCTCAGTACGTGGATATCTGGGGTAGGGCTAATTAAATTGCTGTGCATGTTTCAGTAAGACAGTCCTATTAAAATAGCATTACAACAAAACAAGGGTGATATAAAATAGTGAATAAACTCCTACCTCATGAGTAAGAATGACTATAAAATAAGGAGAATTCATGAGTTTGGCTTAAAGGAAGTGTTTTTAATCTTTGCCTTATCGGGTTCATAGGATCTATGAAAACTGAGAATATATTTTGGAAATTATTATGTAAATTCATAAAGTAAAATCTGTGAATATATGCAGTAATAAAAGACATAAAATATGGAAGTATATAAAATAAATAAGAGGCCGTATTTATCTTCCAATGCACATGGCTTTTTATTTTTATTAAATGTACAGGATTTACAATAAAACCTTGGGAACTGACAGCATTAGCAATGTTTACTTCTCACTAGATGCTTTCAGCACAGAGGCAAAAACCCCTGTAATTTGCAATAATTCTGCAGAGGGAAAGCTGAAGTCTGTACTAGGTAGTCCTGTGGTGGTGACCAACCAAATGTGTGCAGAAAGAACTCCATCCATGGCACAGGCTGTACAGGAAGCCTTGGTGACCTTCCACACGGTCCACAGTTTGTCCATATTCTGTGTAAAATTTAGAAAGAGAATGGGCTGTGTGGCTCTGTCACATCACAGGAGAGCTGTGCTGGGCCCAGGAGCCCCTGTGGTGTGGGCACTTATGTCCTCAGAACTGACCATTAGCTTGTGGTGAGTCAGGGTGCATGAACAGGAATGTGCTGTGAGCACGAATATATTCATAAAAACATATACATTTCATTCATACTCCTAAGCATTTTTAGATAGGTGTGTTTCCCTAAAGACAAGACAAGACTGGTGGCTGGGGACTTTTCACAGAAATCAAGCAATTATAAAATTTGGAGAAGACCTCCAAGATCAAGTCCAACCTTTATACCTTGATACCACCTTGCCCACTAAACCATATAGTGGAGTGACATTTCTGCTTGTTTTTTGGAAACTGCCAAGGATGATGACTCCACCACTTCCCCAATGAGCTTGTTCCAATGCTTACCCATCCTTTCAGGGAAGAAATTTTTCCTTATATTCAACCTGAAACTCCCCTGAGTCGACTTGAGGTAATTTCCCTTTGTCCTATCACAGGCTGTGGGAGAAGACACTGACCCCCACCTCCTTTCAGGCTGTTGTAGAGAACAGTAAGGTCTCCTCTGAGTCTTCTTCTCTCCAGACCAAATCACTGCAGCTCCCTCATAGGACTTATGTTCCACATTATGCTCCTCATTTCTGAGAATGAAAAGGAGAGAGGGAACAAGGCTTGTTGTGCAATGTCTTTAGGTGCTGTCATGCAGATTTTATACCCCCACGAAATTCAGCTTCCTGTCTTTTAATAGATACTGTGACTGAAGACTGCTTTGGGCTCGTGAAGAACAAATTATGCTCTCTGCTCATTCATGTGCAACTCATAACAGCACAAACTCCATTGCCCTCAGCACCCCTCCTACAGGGCTGAGTTAATGCAGACATAATGTGGATTTAAACTCTAGAAATGCCTTCCTGAGTGGATTTATGGGGCTTTGGCCTCTGGTGCTCTTCAGCAGCATGGCTGGTTAATGTCACCATGTGAAGGTGTCTGCCTGTAGCAGACAGTGGGCTGAGCCAGTGGGACCCAAGCATGAACAGCTAGAGGAGCAGGGAAGGTGAAGATGCCACCTCACAGTTATAATTTGTATAATTAGCTCCTTGGCTGAGTTGTCTTATGACCCACTAAGTGTCTACCATAAGATTTTAAGCTACTGTATAAATTTTGGGGCAAGGATTCATAGAAGTAATGAACATACAGTCATTCTTTGATTTCCAGGCTACAGGCACAAGCTGAAAAACTGCAGGAGCTTATCTTAAAAACATGTATTTAAAACATGGTTTTTTGCTCTTAAGTTCACAAGGTCATTCCTCAAAACACTGGGAGAAAGAGTAGTGTTCAGAAACAGTTAGGATTAGCTGTTTTATCTTGATGTTCTGCACTGTATGAAAAAGGGAAAAATGGAGACCAGAACAGTACAAAGTTAAAGACAAGTTAAAGAACATGTCATGCATGGGGTAAATCTTGGCAGCATTGTTGCCAACAGAGACTTGGAGGGTGAATTACAACATTGAAAATGCCTGATAAACCCAATCTCAGAAAGAATATAAATTTCCCTCTCCTCTGCAGTGTTTTGCAGTAGTCTACACACCACTTGGATGCATGACCATTTTGAAACATAATTATTCTTTAATAGTAAAAGCTGCTTTTTTTTTTTTGTAAGTTTTCAACCCACTATGCCTCACTCTCATGTACTGCAACCAGCAATACTCATTTACTACCAGCTTGCCTACTTGTTTACCTTACAGGCCAAGGAAATGTTTTGCTGGGTGAACATTAAGAAAAAAAAAAATTATTTTGCGTGGCATATAACTAAAGAAATTACTCCAGACTTTGATTTGTGTTCTGATCTCCTTTTCTCTCCACCTAGAAGCACGACATTACCAATTCTCAATACTCCAAAGAGACAAATATTTTTGAAAACTTGACCTGAAAATGTAATTACAAGTATTACAAAGTATTTATGAAAAATTATCACTGGCTATGCTAATCTTTATTAGACTGTAAAAGTCTTCCATCCAATTTTAGTCAATTAAATTGGGTTATTGTTTAAAAGTGCAGAAAGCCAAGGACAGCCAAGGAATGTGGTTCTTTCTTCATTTTTCTCATAAAAGGCAGGGAGAAAAGATACAATACTTCTTCCAGAAAAAAAATTTTTAAAATGTAGCTGTGATTGCCATTACACATTATCTCTTTTTATTGACGATGTAAAATTGTGTGCCCACAGTTTTATGCTTTTTCATAAAATTGAATACCTGACTTTAGGTGACAAGAAGTAGCACAATTTCAATTGTGGTATGCAAAGAAAAAATATAAAAGTAGGAGCATCAGAAAATCGTGGAATCACAGAATCATTTAGGTTAGAAAATATCTCTTAAGATTGCGTCCCACCATTACCCTAACACATTAAATCCACCACTAACCCATGTCCTTAAAACAAAAAAACATTACTGTAACCTCTGTCTGAACTATACAAGTTCATGATAATCGGAATTCTAAACTGAATTCCTTTTCCTATAAATTAAATTATTTCATTAAATTAAGTCTGTGACTACCTTTCACATAAGACATAATTTGAAGGGTTATTTGCATTTCTGATATGCTCCATAATTAACTGTTTGTGCCTGTTTTTAATAAACAAGCAGTGCTCTTAATCTCTTCATTAATGTTTGACTATCTCAGAGCAGTTCCCAGTGAAGGAATTCTGCTTCGATTATTAAAGAGAAACCTTTTCTTGTAAATGGCTTCTTAATGCAGTCAAAACAAACAGTTGCAGTTAGTTGCTCATTAGAGCAAGGAGAAACAGCAGCATGACTTGTGGAACAGTATGAAATTGCAGTCATTAGTTTCAATAACTTTTTGAAAGGTAATTTCTTCCTCCATTAAGTGAAGGTAAGGTTACTATTTCTGAAGTATGAAGAAAAGGGCTAGAAACTTATGCTTTAGCAAACACATGTGTTTCATTTCAAAGCTTATTAAAAGCTGAATCTGAAAATAAATAGGCATTTTCTATATAAAATAAAGCATACCTGATAAATACAAATTATATCCAGAGGGCACTTCACTGTGAGAGAAGGTGTTTTGGGGATGAGTTGTCTTAGAAAATTTCAGCTTGTGAAGTCATAAGAGATAAGCCCATCCCTGGAAAGATTCAAGACCAGATGGGATGGGGCCAATGGTCCAGAGGAAGCTGTTCCTGACCATGGCAGGGGAGTTGGAACGAGGTGATCTTTAAGGTCCCTTCCAACCCAAATCATTCTGTGATTCTATGACAGACATTTTAAGACTTCTTAATTCACAATCTAAACAGAACTAATTCCATGATATCCCAAGAGAAAAGGAGAAAGAAAAAGAGAAAAAAAATAATAAAAATGAGTAAACAGAAGATGTTTCTGACTGACATGATACTTCTCAATCATCTTCCAGCCAAGACCTTTCATAAATGTCTCAAAGGATGGAAGCTGAAAACTATTTGTGGCTACAAGAATTTCCATTGTAGACACTCAGCTAAGCTGGAAACCCTCAATTCCCCCCTCCAGATCACTCAGATGGAAATGGAGTAGGTCCCACAGTGTTGGAGATGCTGAACAGCATCCCAACCCGAAACTGACACCTGGTCAGTGGAGAAAGCCAAAACCAGGAAGGGTCTGCAAGCCCCAACACATGCCACGAGTCTCTTTCCCTGGACAGTGAGTCTGAAACACAAAACTTCAACATCAGTGGCCACCTGAAGGCCTGGCTGGGACAGAATCCAGGTGCTCAGACACAGAGGGCCAACACAGCTCGGTGCTTGGGGCCAAGGATGAACTTCACCTGTAGGGTTAAATCATCCATGCAGCTGCTTCAGACCCACACTCCAGTGGGAACTGGCCTTCATGGAGCTCTCTTCTCTTCCAGCTTCACTTACATGCCTTTCATTTCCCCACACAGTGATTCTTGCTGCCTTTCACTCTGATCTAAATTTCAGTCTTGAGAATCCTTTAAAATCCAGCATTACTCTAAGAATTGGCAAGTCACCTACACCAATTCAGTAGATAAATTGCATCCAGACAACAGTTTTCTGCATTGATGAAAAACTATATGCTATTGTAATGTCCCATACTTTACTCAGAGATTTTTTCTGCCTGAATTAATACTTGGAATAAATATATGGAGTGGCAGCCGTGGAGCTATATAAACACAGCAAATCAGTATTTGCTCACACAAGTTTCTGAAGAACAGACTTCTTTTCAGATATGAATTCTCTAACTAAACAAGGCTTTTTGGGAGCTAGCAATGAGTTCAGAAACATAAATAAGCACTACAAAAAACATAGATTCTGTTTGTTTTAACAAAGCATTAAGCATTTAAGAAAGAAAACTTTCTGCTGATCCCAAGCAGGTCAGTTATTCCATCATTCCAAATTTCAATTTTCATGTCTGAGAAATGAACCTTGGTTTATAGAACAAATCAGTGATAAGAGACTGTATTTATGTTAGGATCCTTCGTACAAGGAAATTAATGGGACGTCTTGCTTTTTATCATCACTGAATCTATGCATGGGTAGAGAGGTAGTTTCATACAATTCTTTCCATGAGGCTAATTCAAAATGTCAAAAGGCAAGGTTAAGATAAAGTATTCCTCTCAGAAATATGCAGCTTTAATCAAAAGTCACACTGAGGGAGAAAACATCCTGAACTTTTTGATCAAGCAATTTTAAAATTATGGTGTCTTCTTTAGAAATATAACATCTCCATTTATTCTAAATATAAATATGCAAAACATAATATTTCAAAATTAAAACAAGTCTCTTCAAATATTTAAACATGAAAATGATTATGCATTGAACGAGTTCATGCCTGAAAAATGTTGTCTTTGCACTTTACAAGTAGGTTTATTTTAGCCCTGGAGGGTCTGCATGAGTGTTCCTCTGCCAAAGAATGTGTATTTTCAACCTTCAGCAACTGGGTTTTCAAACTTCCTTCAAAGCAGATTTGCAACTCAGTACATGGGGATAAATGTGGCATTTTCAACCCTGTTTTGTTTTTTTTTTTATTTCAGAGCTTAAATTTTCAGAAATCAGTTCTTATTAGTATTGGTTTGGTCTTTATTTATTTTTTGTTCAGTCTGGAACACTAAAGTTTCAAGAGAAAGGTACTTGAAACAGAGATGTCAAAATGGGCAAACTAAATAACAAATCACAGCTTAAAGTCTGAAATAAGGTCTTATCTGTTCTGTTCACCAAGTGCCAAAAAGGTGACAAAAATGGACAGCTTGCAAAAAATTATGAAAATCTTGACAATCAACTGTTACAAACCAACACATAAAATTTTTTATCTGTATCACAGGAGGAGAAAATCCCAAAAAATGTACCCAGAATTCTATGCAGAAGACAACCCTGTTTTATTAACAAAGCTCCTTGAAGTCATCAGAGCCAAGATCAGGGTTTGTCCTAGCAATCAATGGAGCTGTAAATTCCTGTGAGCTTCAAGTGCCTGGAATGTGTGTGCAGCAGATTTAGTGCTAAGATTGAAGAGAGGGTATATTGCCTTTCTAGAGGTGTGACAGATAAAACTGAAAGTTTGTCCTGCATCACCTAAAGTCAGTGTGAACTCAAAGCAGTATCATATGTAACTGGAAGCTCTAATTAAACCTCAAATTTCCTTGAGGAAGAATGTATCAGAGAGACTATGACACACTGAACAGAGGTCTAGAAAACACTAGAAAATTCTGCAGAAGAAGCTCCTGTGCTGGATTTATTAGCTAAGAAAGAGGTAAATAGCATAACTGAATGTTTTCATAGAATCATTGAGTTTGGAGAAGGCCCCTGAGATGCCCCAAGTCCATCACTAAATCATGTCCCTCAGTGCCACATCCACATGTCTTTTAAACACCTCCAGGGATGATGACTTAACTGCTTCCCTGGACAGCCTTCTCCAGTGCTTGACAACCCTTTCTGTGAGGAAATTTCTCCTAATATCCAATCTGAACATCTCCTGGCTCAGCTTGAAGCCATTCCCTTTGAGCTATCACTTGTTACCTGTGAGAAAAGAGGAACTCCAACCTCACCACTTCGCACAACTGAGATCCATGGATCCAGCCTGAGCAGATCCCTCTGTGGAGCCTTCCTACCCTCCATCAGACCAACACTCCTGGCCAGCTTGGGGTCATCTTCTCTTTTCTGCTGTCATCTTTCTGTTTTTCTAAAAGCTGCTTTTTACATTTTTTAGTTAGTTAAACTCCTATAAGAAAGGGACAGGCATCTTTGTTGAAGGCTGTGAGTCACCAATTAAGGGATGACCTTCTATAGATCTGAAATGCAGAGGAGAGTGAGGGATTATATGAAGAAGCATGCAGCATGTCTGGAGCCAGTTGTTAGAAGAGTTCTCCAGCAACAAAATCATTTAGAGTGATTACATTCTCATTTATCTCTGCCTCTTCATGTCTTACTTTCATATTTAGCAGGTAATTCTGCAATAAAGAGTTTGCTACACAACCAAAGTGATAAAGCATCAGCATCACCTGAAATGAAAGACTTTGGGGTCTAGTAGCAACTAAATTATTATGGTTTCAGGAAGGAGCAATTGTATTTCTGAATGGGGACTACAAGTATTTTTAGGACTTTAAAAATCCTTGTGGATGGTGGATTATGTCCCACTGTTCTGCTCAGGAAATCATCACAGATTACAGACGTTGCAGGGAGTGAAGGTTCCTTGATAATAAGGTGGTCAGGATTTCCTAGTGACTGTGGGATGCAGAACATCTGAAAGATTAGGATTTAAGTGTTCTGAGATCTGTAGATGACTGATGTCAGTTTAAATAACATTTGTTATGTAAGAAGTCAACATTCATTACAACATATCTATATATACTCTTACTAGCTAGAAGTAAAAATGGTTCTTCCCTGGGGAGGGTGTCTTGCATCATTTATAAATTAGCTTTCTAACAAACCTTATTTCACCAAGCTTTCTATACCAGCAGGAAACAGTTGTCCTGCAATGGTATGTTAGGCTATATTCAAAGGGCAGGCAATAAATTATCTGTAACCTGAGTTATGGCTGTGAGATGTGAAATCTGTGGCTAAGGGTAAAAATAATCTTATCTAAGTGCTGAAATCTGTGCTGTGGGTGTCTCTACCTAAGCTAATCAACCAGTCTCCCTTTATAGCCAGAGGAGAGAAACAGGTAATTTGAGGAAGTAATTTAACATATCTATTTTAAGATGAGCTGAATCACACCTATTTCTGTCCATTTACTATAAAAGAAGTTGCAGGAACTTTTGCAGAGAGAGACATTTTTCATTGTGCTTGTAAAAGACCTGGCACAAAAAGGCTGTGATTGCAGTTTGTGCCTTCATGTATCTATGCAAATCAGGCAAGTAATAATAAAAGGTAGGAAAGGTGACATAGTCAACATAGAAAGAAGATCGTGTTCTTGTCTTTCCCAGCAAATAATCAAAGATGGTATCTTGGATCAGGATTTAAAATAATGTTCCTGAAGATTTTTCAGGGTGGAAAAAAGAGCAAGAAAAAGACTCCAAAATGACAACAAGTGTCTTATTCTTTTCTTAGAAATTATTTCTGGCACTAGTAGAAAAAAAAATCAATTGCATTATACAAAAAAAAAGAATTGACATTTTCCTTCCTTAGTGGCACTATAATTTATTAATTGAAAATGAAGCTGTGGAAGTAGTAGTTTGTTTGTTTATATTTTGTATGACTAAAACTATGACTATATTTTCACCATAAATTTCGTAAATGAACCAAAAATAGCCTGGGAAATAGAAACCAGGTTTGAATTTTGACAAACCAGGAATTTAATTTGAGGTTCAGGAAAGCATTCTGTGCTATTAACAGATCCTTAGGACATTACTCTGTGGTCAGTACCTGTGAAGGCTAACACTATGTATGAGATCTGACCATAAATTAGAAAACTTAGAGAATTTTCTGTGCTTCTAATGTGTATGTTGGCCTTTTAGAAGGATTTGCTTAATTAACTATTCTAGCCAAATAATGTTGCTTTCTTTAATTGCCCATTGATATCACTGACAGAGAGTGCTCTGAAGAATTCCTGCAGTCTAGATGTTAAAACAAGGAACACACACAGCAGGAAAAACTGTGTCTTATCTGTAAAATGATGGCACTGCTTCAGAGATGCAAATATTTATGTAATTTAATAACCTTCCAAACATGTAAGATAAGCAGAAGGAACCCAAATAGCTGAAGACATACATTCTCTAGCAGCTGCCTCAAAGCATCCATCTGAGGAAAAGCTATGTCCCAGGTAAGGCAATGGTGCCACAAGAGAGGAAAGTTGTGGATGATTTGTGCGTGACTTCTTTTATGTCCAGAAAGAGACATTTTTATAGCTAGTCTGAAAGGCTCTAAACCTAAGCCATAGAGCTTTAGCTAGTGCTTTGTGTGCAGAGCACATAGTATGTGAATTGTGACATATCTTTGTAGCAGTATATTCAATATTAATTTTTAAAAGAGGCAAGTGGTTTGAGGTTATTTTTTTTGGGTTAGGTTTCTCATTTGTTTCAGTTTTTCTTTTTTCTTTTCTATTTCCACTTCACAGAAAGGATTGTCCTGCTTTCTGTGAATATCTTCATAATGGAAAGAACTGGAACACTCACTGCCTTTCTAGCAGCTGTAATCAGAGGCATATGATGTCTACTCATGCAGTTTTACTTAGTATTCATCTGCTTTTTCTTTTTCTCATTGCTAAAAGAAGCTACAAAATTCAGATACAATCAGTTAGAGAGCACTTTTAGCCACATAATCTAGTCAAAGATGTCCTTGCCCACAGCAGTGGGGTTGGAATTAGGTGAACTTCAAAGGTACCTTCCAACTCAAACCATCCTATAGGTCTATGATTTTACGTATGAATTGCCAAGATCAGACTGAACAAAAATATGGATTTGAATGCAGCAATGTCAATTTTCTGTTTATAAACCCATTAAGTGTGTGAAGAAATGTGTAAACTAATTGGTCCATTTAGGTAAAAGCACTTTTGCTGGATTGAGATTGCCCTTCAAGTGCTTACATTGAAATTTGATGTTCAAATTGAATAGATGGGGTATGTGTGATGGAATAAAACTGCTTAGATGCACTGGTCAGCCCTGGCAGTAGACAATTTGTCCCAGGGAGAAAACCCCAGTTTTGCTTTAGACTTCCTTGCCTGGGATCCATTTCCACAGAGCAAATCTGGTTGGAATGACAGCCTTGAACCACTTGCTGCCTGCAAAACCTGATCTTGCTCTGTCTCTAACAAAATTGAGGGAATCTTTGGGGAGTCAATGGAACTACAACAAACTGGGCAAGAAGGAAGAGGGCTCAGGTGAGTAAGACATTGGGTTTGTGTAACATACTGAGGAATAGGAGAACAATTCAGACTCTCTTCATCCTCTTTAGACTTGCACATCCTGCTGGTGTGACACCACTGAGCCTGCAGACAGTGCTGAAACTCAGCACTTCCTTTCCTACAGATTTCCTACACACAGAAGTAATATCTGTATGTTTATATATTCACTTAATTACCCTTTTTGCCTTGAATTTCATACAAGGTTTTCACCCCTTTCATGAATTAACAGCAAGTTGTATCTTGAGCAGGGATTTACAATTTCTATTTTCCTTGCACTTGGAGAAATGATAGGATGTACCTGAAGCACAATAACAAGCCAAATGGCTCAAACAGGGGCAAGGTTTGAGGGAACCAAATTACATTTAGTTTTTCTATTTCTTCCTATCTATATCTAGGAGAATGTAAATTTGGGTCTGCTTTATTATGTCATGAGCAAACAAATTTCTTCACCCTATAAGTAACCTAATATTTGTGAATATGACCTAATCTGTCAGAAGCAGGTACTTTCCCCAGTGACTGATGTAAAGTCATGTGTAGTAAAATGCTTATTTATAACTTAGAACTTACAAACAATTCTATTGGCTTAAATAGATCCTGCATATTTATTAGATAAGCTATTGCTTAAATAGCTGATCCTGTTTCATAGATTGGGGAAGGGCGTTAGGAAAACCCACAGTCTCACCTTGATTTTAAATTGTGTAGCTTGCAGCATAAAAATGATGCAATAGGAAACAGGAACTAAGGAAGTTCAAAATTACATACTTGGCCTTTACAGACAGGTGGTAAAAGCTCACGTTCTACTGCAGATGATGTATAACTTATTCTTCCCCTTCCATATCTGTGTGGGAAGTCATAATGAGTAGTAAAATTTGCTACCACAACCCCCTCCACTGGTAAGATCATAAAACTCCCTGAAATTGCACGGTGTCCATTTAAATATTCCTCCGAGGGCAGCATGTAAAGTGGGGAGTTCAGTGGAGAACTCGACTCACTACATCTTTCTGTGCCAGAGTAGAAAGTGATAAAATTAGTCTCCGGCAGCTCTGAGCCATAATTTTTTACTCTAGTATTGAAGGCTATAACTTTGAGAGATCTGTTTCACAAGAGTATTTTATAATGCTGTGCATAATTTAGAAAGCGTAGCATGACAAGAAAAGCCTGTAACTGAGGGATGGTACTCCATCTTCTGATTTTTCATCTTAAAGGAATGATATTGCACATTACCTAGCAGGTATCAGCTGTGATTGTCAAAAGCTAATATTCAAACAAAAAACAAACACACAAAGTTAAGTAGAAAAAGAATCATACAGGAGATAAACACATTATCCCTTAAGAGCAAGAGCAAGTCTTTCTCACTGTATTAGAAGAAACAGTCATGACTTTGTTACTCATATTTAGGTCCCTGGAAATTATTTCAGCATTTCTTGCTGTTACAAAAGAAATTCAATTTAAAGCATAGTGCAGAGAAGATCTCTGCATTACTGGCATTTCATTTGGTTAAAGAGCACACAAAAAAAAAAGGAAACTGTGGGTAGCACCCAGTGTATATGTCTAACATTCCATATCCAACACTGTCACTCAAGCCAGTGAATATCAGAAGCAGAACCCCAGGAAAGAATTTAACAGAAACAAATCCCTGAGTCTTTGTAGCACTGAACTGTGTGTCGGTGTGCAATATGATAGCTAAAGGAGTTGAGGACACAGGAGGATTTACTAGTCCTCAATTCCTGTGATTTCTGGGCTCTTTCCCCCTGCTCTGATCTTGAGCAATCAGCTTCTCTTTGTTTTGGTTTCCTCATATGTGTAATGGGGTTAATTGAAGCTGTATCATAAGGGTATTGTGAAAATTAATTACTTAATTTAAAGAGCTTTTACTTTTTTGGGATATGTGACAGTGCAAGAGAGTAGATAATTATTCATGATTTTGAAACTTTTAATGGTTAGTTTACATTTTAGGGAATAAAACAGCAGATCTAAAGAGGGAAATGTTTGACCTACTATTTCTACTACGCCCTGTGTAATGAGAAGCAGTGATAACAGTAATCTAGGAGTCTGTTAATGTAATTAAAACCACTGCTTTCTTCTAGGTGGGAGGTTTTTAAATATGGCTGATGTCCTAAATGAAAGCATGTGCAACTTCATCATAGCTGCTGTACCACATCCAAAATTAGGAGAATAATTCTGCTTGTGAGCATATTTTTCCCTGAACCTCTACACATTGACATGCCAGAATTTACTAGTATGTGTTTGGAAAATCTTCAACAGTGAACAAACTTCTGCTTTTGACAGTCTGAATGCAGTCAGAAGCTCTGGAGTTTCAGGACTACAGTCCTTCATGACAAGAAATAAGGGACTGAGTGGTGGAAGGTGTTGGCCCTCAGCACTCCAGTGTGAGTGACACAGTGAGGGAGGGAAGGGATGACTTAGGACTTGTTCTCTTATTATGTGTAAAGGAAAATATAAAACTACTTCTTTTAGCTGCCCACTTCAAGTCTTGCACTCACCTGCACTCCACCTGGGAGACTCCTCTGAGAGAGTCTGTGAGTGATGGACACTCTGGAGCCAGGTGCAGGTGAGTCCCATGCTGAGCATAGATGAATGCAGAGCTCAGGCTGACACCCCATGGGACGAGGCTGCTCTGCCTCACTTGCTGCAAGACCATCAAAGCTTGGCTGCACAATTTGTGAATATGAAACAGAGTGTGCAGTCAAGGGCTGTTCAGAGGAAGTTTTAAAACTCAAACAGCACAAATCACTTCCCCCACCAGCTTAGTTACATCCCTCTGTACAGTATCTGACTAGCACAACATATGCAGCCAGATCCTACTTTAGTGGAATTTTTTCTCTTTAATACCTTTTCGACCTTAAGGCTGCTCTTAGATGACACCTTCCTGTTTACTGAAGGGCAACACTCTTTAGTTTTCTGGGAAACTTGACCTTAATGCTTATCCTGTAAAAAGGAAGATGCGTATTTATGTCTTCAGAAGCAATAGGATAAACCAATTAAAATGTGGAGAGAAAAAGATTTAATTTTAAACAGCTCAGATACATTGATTTATGATATTTGGTATTTTTTTCATTAACAGCTACTAGGTCTTGCCACTTCTGTATAACACATCCCACCTGCACATCTCAGCATGTCTCGTTACTGTGAGTTAACTCAGCTTTGAGGCCAAGTTCTTGTGAGGTAATTTGTCTGTACTGCCAAGCACAAAACCCAAAATATTTAAGATCTTTAGCCTGGTTCTATCCTGGTGCATTCTGTGACCTAATAAACAACTTCCCTGAGAGCCTGCACTTGTGCTAAATGTGTCTTTGTCAGCACATTGCATCCTGCCTCTTGATCTGAGAGAAGTTTGCTGGCTGTTATCTTAGGAGGATTGGCAACATTCACTCTTGTGCATTTATTGCCAAGTTTATTTTCCATAATTTTCACCCCAGAAAAACCCACACAAAGCCCAGCACAGATGTTGGCCAACAGTAACGTGGTTTTGTCTGCAAGTCTTCTCAAGAGACAGAAAGCTGTGATGGAAGCCAAGTTTTATCCAGGAAAATAATGGGAACTACTGGGTGAGGTCTCCCTGAACCTCCTCTCTTCCCCTGAAGAGTTTAAGGTTTTGCAACAGAAATGCTGCTTTGGTGAAGGTCTCAGCAAGTTCAGCCACGTTGTGCTGAGAGTACTTCCGGTCATGGAGACTAATATAATCCAGTAATTTCCTGGATTTGTCTATTTGCCCATCTGTTATCTCTCATCTCATACTTCACCTAGAAGCCATTTCTGAAGGTGAATATCCTTGTCTTTAGGTTTGAGTTTTGCATATGGAGGCACATTTTCTACTATACCCTGATACATTTGAATCATCTCTTGCCTCTCTGTCTGCTGGTCTTGGCATTGGATTCCCAGTCTCAGGAAAAGGAGTTTCACATGATCTTAGCAATAATTACAGATTTGGGTAGTCTTGGAGTAGCCTAAGTTTGTAGTGCAAGTTTCCTTCCTAAGTAACCCTGGAAGGACTTAATTCCACATGTCTGAAGGATGAATTTTGGGTTACAATGATTCCTGCTATTAGCTCTTAATTTCTTGCCACTGATATTACAAAAAAAAAAAAAACAACAACAACAAAAAAAGCAAGAAACAATCAAAAACCATAAAAACCAAACAAACAAACAAAAAAGAAAGCCAAATCACCCCCCCCAAAACTCCCAAAAAGCAAACCCAACCAACCAACCAACAACAACAACAACAAAAAAACCCACCAAAACCAAAAAATCAGATCAAATTTGTTGCTTGCCCTTCCTGTGACTGAGACAGATCCCATCCTAAAAATTTTGATCAAGGCTAGTGAGTGCAACCAAAGGGCAGCGTTGATGTGAGGTGGATTTGGGGAACCTCATCAATAGTCTCTAAGAAGTATGTGGTAGTCAGTTTTTGAGTTTTCCCCATGTGACCTTCCCAAAAATATCAAGGGTTAATTCCCTCTGTCTTAGGTAGTGGAAAGTAGTGTAATAACTTCATCCAAACACTAATAACGTAGTATTATATTTGTGGGAGATGAAAACACTCACTAGAGTTCAGAGGCTCAAGGCTTAGGTTGGAAGACATTACAAAGGATTTTTGACAGGATCCAAGAAAAGACTGTGATTCTATACTGGTGTTACTCACAAGAAGCCAAAAGACATGTTTAGACTTCTATAATAATTTTCTCTTTTTTTGTGCATTACAATCAGAAGGCTAGGGGTTTTAAAATTTTTATTTTTTGTTGTTGAATAGAATTTTAGGTTTTAATGAAATGAAACTTCAGATTTTTTCATTTCCAGTGATAGAAATTTCTACATACTATATTTTCTACAATACTAGGAAGAAAAGAGGAGAAAAAGGAGTTCATACTGTTGCTGAATTATAAAATGTGATTTCTATTTCCTTCTGTCCAACAGGCTTCCTCTCCAATGTTAGGCATTTAGATGCAGGTCTTCAATATCCCTCAAAGGTCTAATTCACATTGACTTTAATTGAATATTCCTGAGGAAACAGGTCCAAGTCAAGCCCTGCCTTAGTTTCCCACCTGTAAAAGAGACATGAACAGTAGCTATCACTATCATTGCAAGGGGTAAAGGTGGAAAATCCACACTGTGAGGATGCAGTAAAGAACATAAAAATGTTAATGAAATGCATTACCTCTAAGCTATTCAAAAAATTTGGAGGCTTTCATGTTATGTCAAAGAGATTTAATGTAGAATGTTGATCACTGTTTACATTGACAGTGACTGGTTTTGGCAGCTGTTAGCAGCTACAGGAAATTGAATGACTACACACAATGAAGGAAACTCTTTGAATATCATCTGGAAGTGGTGTTTCATCCATTTATTGCTGTCCTTTTGGGATAAAGAGGAAAGCCCATTTAAAATGTTCTTTTTTTATTTTTTCTTTGTCTGGGTAAGCAGTTTTTTTTCCCAGACTGAAATGAAATTAAAGGTTTTCAATGTTTTTCTTCTTTTTAATTGTGAGCCAAGTGGAACCAATGGAAGTTATCAGGAACTTCACCTTCATTTACATAATTGCTGTGTGGAATGGGAAATTGGCTTATGCAAGGAAGCTGAGACTCATTAGTGAAAAGCATCTTTAGGAAGGGAGGGCTCCCTGCATTAGTGTTCAGCTGAAGGTTGTGGGGGTGTCTGAGGAGATACATTCCCTTTAGTCAGCCAGTTAATGAAAACTCCGGTGAATTGAATGGAATTTCATGTTTGTCTGTTTCTGTGAGGTCACTTGCCTGGTGATTATAAACAGAATCTTGATGACTTGCACAGCAAAAGAAGATGCTGAATACACATTTGGGGAAGTGTGGGAAGGGGTGCTTTGTTTTCTTACAGGTTGATAACCATAGATTAAATAAATGCTTTGTAGTCTGACTTGTGATGTAGAATTTACTCATGGGTAAAAAGGATAAAACCCTCTCCTTGCTCCTCAAGGTTTTAGGTCCATCAGCAGCCTGGGGAAGAGGGGGAATGCAGACACAGGAGGCAGCCAGCCTATTCCTGCACAGGAGTTTGATTGCATTCACTTACACTTCTTGATTCAGATGGCTCCTCCACCACAAGGGACAGGGTAAAATAGTGTTTTGGTGGAAATCATAAAATCCCGTTTTGCCAAAAAAGTTCAAGAAGGAGCAATGACTCTATGGGGATTAGTCATAACATATTTTATACTCCACTGAAAAGTTTATTCTTCACTGACCCAAACCTCATATTTAAGACATTGATTTTGATATCACTGATTTTGATTGACATCCTTGTCAATGTAATTCAGCAGAGGCCAAGGGGACCTCAGCAGCATTCTTGATTTAAAAGTTCATTAACTGGAGTTAAGTGAAAAGATAAAGGATAAATAACATCTGTGACTGGATGGGTTGATCAAAGTGTCTCTTCCATCAGATCCTTGTTGCAAAGTTTGAGACAATCTGAGTGCTTAATACACAACTGCTGCTGAAAGGGAACAGTGTGAAGGCAAAAGCCACTCTCAGCTAGGAAGAGTTCAGCCTTACAAAACATCTTAGATAATTGTAGAAGGAAAGAAACAAAACTATTCTAGTAGGCAGTTTTTGTTTTTTCAGCTCTGCAGGCTTGAGTGGGAAAATATCCCTTTTTGGTATATTTTGGGAGAGTTCCCAGAAGTGGCCCAATGGTGAATGACTCAAGAGTGTTCTCAAGCAGGAAAGGCACAGCTGCACTGAAGAAAGAGTTACAATTCCAGCACGAGTTCTCTTCAGAGGTGCTGACCCAGCTTTACATGGAATCTTCTTGAAACTGGTGCACTTGCATTTCTTGAGTATTTTCTCAAAAAGACATCACAATCCATATTAAAAGCATGAAATAAAACCAGTTGAATTTGAATAATTTCAGGCAGAGAAATGTAGAAATGAAAAAAACTGCAACAAGATTAAAGAAACATTTAACAGGTGTTGATGCTAGTGTGCTTTAAATTATTCATCTGGTTGTAGAAATTAAGATTCACTCAGCTGTTCAGCTGTAATTCTGGCTGATTTAGACACAGTTTCTGCAGGATTCAATTTTGGAAAGAGCCTTCTTGCCTTTGTCTTATGAAGAACTTCAGCTGCAAGTAAGAAGAACGATAGAAAGCATGTTTTTCTTTTTTTTTTCCAATTTACTTAACTGATGACTTTTCCAAAACTCCTGAGTTTTTAAAAACTATTTCTACCTCCACTAACGTCTGCTGGATAGTACTTCAGAGAACTGGGAGACTTTGCCCAGATTTGAGTATAGAACAGTATGGGGTGATTCTGTGTGTATTAATGATCCAGCTTTAGGAACATGAAGCCAGGATTTTAATCCAATCACTTGTAATTTACTCAGAGCCTCAGACCAGGTATCTGGTCAGGCTGGAAGAGCAGTGTCTACTGTCAAGTTCAGTGCTGAGGTCACTGAGGGTTAAATCTGGCCCATGGTTTTATGTTGTCCTCAACCCTATATTTTCTTAAAAACACATTAAGGAGGAGCACAAAATCCTCTCAAAACACTGGTGTAAACATCTTATCTGACTGTGCATGTCTCATATTTGAAGTTTATTTTGCTAAGGGGTTTTACAATAGCTCCCATTGTCACCTTCCAGCTCTGATCATTGCTACAGGGCTGGTTCACAAATAGGTGGAGTAAAAAGGGATGGAAAATCTTGAAAAATCTGTATGCAAAAAGTTTGTCTTTTTTTGTTCTGCATTAAATGCTCCCCTCAAATCTTTAAATTCCCTTTATTAATTTTGAATAAGTACACACTAACACTTAGTCTTTTCCCAGTGATTCATATCCATGGACTCTTACACGATTTCCCGTAGCTCTCATTTTCAATGTCCTTGTGTGGACATTGGCATGTAGAAAAGTGCCTTATTCAAAAGGCACTGTAACTTTTTCAGCATCTTCACATTTGTAGAACAAGCTTAACCTAAATCACTATTCCCTGGGTAATGGAAAACAACGTCTTGGCTTTAGGCATTTGTAAAAGTATTGAAAAGTGAAGAGACATTGTTTTTACTGGCTTTGAGTCTTCTTACCCTACTTTATATAGGTAGATTCCTGATTAGTGTAATATTGGGCTTGGCAGTGTGTCCTTGCTGCCAGGAGGTCCAAAGGTATCCTGGGGAACATCAGGAAAAGTGTGGCCAGCACGTCAAGGGAGGTGATCCTGCCCCTCCACTCTGCCCTGGTGAGGCCACATCTGGAATATTTTGCCCAGTTCTGGTCTCCTCAGTTCCAGAAAGACAAGAGGCACCTGGAGAGGTTCCAGCAGAGGCCACAAAGATGATGAGGGGTCTGGAGCATCTTTCTTAGAGGAGAGACTGCAGGAGCTGGGCTTGTTTAGTGTGGAGAAGACTGAGGCTCAGTGCAAACAAATATCTCCCAGGTGGGTGCCCAGAGGATGGTGCCAGACTCTTTTCTGTGGTTCCCAGCAACAGGATGAGGAACAAAGACCACAAACTAAAACACAGGAAGTTCTACCTCACCATGAGGAAGAAATTCTTTACATCAAGGGTGGCAGAGCACTGGAACAGTCTACACAGAGAGGTCATGGAGTATTTCTAGAGACATTTAAAACCCACCTGGATGGGTTCCTCTGCAACCTGCCTTGACAGGGGAGTGGACTAGATAATCTCCAGAGGTTCCTTCCAACCCTAACAATTCTGTGATCCTGGGATTCTGTGAATATTTTCTAGTTGGAATCTCCAGTATTTCTCTCAGACTTTCCCAGAATTACATTTTCTTAATTTAATATAAGAGCACTAATGATTTTTTTTCCCCACAAATTTATGTCATTTGAATATATATTATTTACACTATCATTCTTTGGGAAAGAGTTTAAAAGTTAGGAATGGACCTAGCTGTAAGCAGCTGCAACGCAATCTCTTCTGTTGCCTTCTGTGAACTTTGGAAGAAGTTACAATACCTCCAGGAAATGGACTTCAATTCAAACCTTGCAAATCACGTCCTGAATATTGTCAGCTTAAACTTGCGTCCACATACTGCACTTGAAGTCTTTACTTTCAAAATTATTGGTAATGTTGATGGATAAATTTAGACAAAGTATGATTGTCACTAGGCAAAAATATCTAAGGAAATACTGGCAGAGTTTATCCCATGTGGGAGCCATAAGGACTCACATCCCAGGCTCAGCAGTGTTTCTCAGCCAAGGCAGATGCAGCAGCTGAAAGCAGTGTGGTAAATATTGAAGAAACATTCAAGTGCAAACTGGTTAAATGAGAGAGAGAGCAAAGAAGTTGACAGGTGGGAAACTGAGGCACAGAGTTGCCTCATGATTTGCCTCATGTCTCTCAAGAAGATAGCACAGGGATCCAGATCTCTCTGGAGGTCCAAATGCTTTGAGATCCTGTCCAACCCAAGACATTCTGTGAGCTCCTTTCCAGGTTAGCTGTTGGTTTTCAGGATTATCTTGAGCAGCTGACCATAACTTTGTGCAAGATTGCTGTCTATAGTGGCTATAAGGCCTTTTTGGCACCTTTTTTTTCACTCAGGGAGGTAAAGGCATTTAAAATTTTGAATGCAGGGGAGGTTATATGAGATTTTTTTGGATCAAGAGGATTTGGCTGATTTCAATTTCAAAGTCTTGGATGGGTTTTGTTGTAAAAGGCAGGTGGGATTAGATTCAAGGCACTTTATCATATGGTGATTAGTCAATTTAAGAGCTGACTGCAAAACTATGATGTGTGTGCAAAGTTTATGCCAAATAAAACCCAGACTGCTCGGAAAGAAATAACAGATCCTTTTCTTGAGTGACCTGTAACTCAGACTGAAGGCAATGAATGGTCTTACAAGAAAACAATCCAATGAAAGAGGGCAGCTATTGATACTTTTGGCACAGGAAGGGAGAAAAATAATGCAGTTTAGAGAAAACCCAGACAGAAACCTAAATGCCTCCTGCCTGACATGCCTTGACAGAAAAGGGTCAGTCTCTTGCTGATTTATATCTGTGTGATAGAGATGAAGCCTGAGGATTTCAATTGAGATGATGTGCATAACAAAAAAAACCTAAAAAAACCAAAACGGCAAAAAAAACCCAAACAAAACAAAAAACCCCACCAATGCAGTGGCTGAGCTTGATGGTATCTAATTAGAGAAGTAATGGAGAAGCAAATAAATAAAAAATATATATATATTGTATTTTTGTGCTGAGCTGCATAGACAGCAATTAAATCACTAATCAGGCAAGAGTTGGCTGACCTAGGGAAGGAGCAATCTCATGTCTCAGCTGGATGGGAAGTTTAAAAATATCTGCTAAATGAGTATTTAAAGGATACAAAACAAACATAAGAACATTTTGGGTTTCAATTAAGTTTATGGTTTATGGAAACAGTTCCTGTGGCAGATTAGCAATATGGTTTACTTACTTGGAAGCTATTTCATAATGATATTGGCTTTATTTTTAACAAAAACAGTTTCCCACCAAAAGGAAATGAAATTTATTTTTGTGTGCATGTGGGCTAGTATTTATGAGATTTTTAAATTCCTTTAGCTTCTTTAGAAAGCACATAAAATTGTCTTTGTAAAGTTTTGCTTGACTAAGTGACACCTGTCTGCTTCAAGGGTTGTGAAGACACTTGTGTTGAAAACAGGAAGCCTGGACACAACTCACCTGTGGTCTGACCCTGCCAGTCTTCATCATGTTCACTTCTTTTCTGGAGGCTGTTTTGTAATTTCTTTGCCTTGAGAAACCAGCACTGTACATGTGAAATGTCTCCAGAGCAAGGATTGTATTGTAATTTATGGAAAGAACTTGACTCAGGAGAGGAACATCGAATTTAGAGCACCTTATCTTGACCTGGGGACTTGTAGAGCTCCTCCACTTTTTCATGGGCAAATAAGGACTGGATGTGTTTCTACTTTTTCTCCCATTATATATAAACACCAAATCTAGTGATCAGAGACCACCTGGGCAATAGGATCAAGTCTCTCCTGAATGAGCAAGGGATCTGTACAAGTCCAGTGGAATGTGGAGGAAAAACTTAATGTAGAGGGGTCCCTTTACAGATGTGGGTGAGCCAAATCCACCTTGAACATCACATTTTACATTGAACTTGCAGCTTCTGGAATGAAAGACCTTCAGCTGCAGCAGCAGCTACAGCTGAGATATCAGGTTTCTTGTATCCAACTTAACTCTGAAGATTAATCATAAAAAGGATGTGAAATACCTCATTACTGGTACTGTATACAGAGAGAAAAAAATCTGTACGACCTTGAAGCCTTTTTTGTGTATTTACTTTCGTGATCGAATGTTGGTGGTTTCTTCCAGGAAAAGTCTGAAATCCTTCACTCTGAATCCTCAGGATTTTTATTTTAGAGTGGAATATTAGGAACTACATCCTACCTCTGACAAATTAGATTTCTTCTCATATTTTCTATTAGACTGTCACAAAATGTTTTACATATTCAATTCAAAGTAATTTATCCTCTGGGTAAAGTACAATTGGTCGAAGTACTCAAGATAAAAGTTTGGTAAATGTACAATTTCCATCCGTCACCTTCTTGAACACAGGAGGCATTGAAATAGAACATAAGGAAGCATTTAGTTCCAAATCTATACCATTGATAGAGGACTTCAAAGTCTTACAGATACACCAAGGAAATCTTTATTTTCCAGTTTGATTTAAGGTCTGGGATTTTAGCTCAAGACCTTTCTTTTTGAATCTGTAGCTGTTGTGTTGATGAGGTGGTGCCAGGTATGCTGTGAGACACTGAGGGAATAATCAATGTCTATCCTAGTCTGTAAAATACAGATAGTCACACTTTTATGGATGCCTGTCATCTCCTACATTTCTGGACCTCTAAGCATTTAGGGTTTCCCATCTGCCAAAGCGTTATGTGAACAGTGGTGAGAAAAGTGGAAAAGAATCTTCCCATTGGTAGCCAGAGGAAAAGACTAGTTGAAATGAAATTCTGGAAGTGATTTCTTTCTTCTTTGGGCACCCCTCATTTACACATTTACAATGGGAAATAACTCTCTACCTGATGGGTGGAATTAGTTAAAACCATATTCTTTTGATTTCTCTTTTATTTCATTTTCTTTTATTAGTCCTAATTTCTGCTAGAATAGTTCTAAACTTCTTGGAAGGTCAGTACAACAGTGTGAAATTGCCAGAGTCTTGTGATGCTGAAAGAGCTATTTAGTGTTTGGGGTTTTCAAAAGGCACTTCAACTGTTCATTCGCCATATTTAGGACTGGGTTATTTTTTATCCTTCAGTCTTTTTTTGTCTTTTCACATTACACAGCAAAGCAAAATAATGTTGACACTGGAGGCAGTTATAAAACATTTGCCTGAATGGTACAAATTGACATTTATACAAATGGACATTTATACAAATGCTCATTGGACATGAACGTGAAGTCTCGTCTTTTTTGAGCTCATTAGGAGATATATTGTTCTCTAAATAGGCTGGGATCTCTTTTCCAGAATTTAATTTTAGTATTGGATCTATCTTTGCTCCAGTTCTTCAGTACTAAAAGCCAGATGATTTTGTGACAGGGCTGTTTCTTTCTTCTCTTTCACTCACGACAGCAGCACAGGGGCAGTGAAGGAAAACCCAAATCACCAAGAGCACCAGAATGTGTCAGTGGGTATTTATTAGACACAGTCATTTTCTGTCCCAAAGTCATCCCACCTAATGTGCTTGGTGGGAGCTGTACTTTAGCTCTTACTATTTCCACAGCTCTTTATGAATTTCTCCCATGTGTTAACACGGACTTGAGTGTGACAGCTTTAACTGCTGTGTACCTAAGTCCAGAAAACCAGAGAAAGGCAACCCTCTCTGAACCTGGTTTGGAGGAATTTTTATCAAGGAGAAATGAAAATCCCAGTTGAAATTTGCAACAGCTACCACTATTTGATTAGTATTGGTGGAGACCTATAATTAGCTCTTATTTAAGAAGGCATATGGCTCCAACAGATGGTAAAGGAAAAAAAGAAAGTTAGATAAACAGGGATATTTGCACAAGGTTTTCTGATCTCTTTGGCTTATATTTTGCAGCACAGTGCTTGCTTAGGTTCTGGAAAGGTGGCCTACTCGTCATATGAAAAATACTTACATGTCTTAATTTTCTCTAAATATACCAAAATCGTGTTGCCTGCAAGTATTTAAAAATTCTGACAATAATAGAAGACTTGAGGTGACTGAGGTGACAAGGAGACTTAGAAAAATCCATATATTTTTGGTAGGGGTTCTGAGCAAGAACCAGCTCTGCTTGTGAGGTTAGTGGGAATTTCAGATGGTAAAGGCCAAGGAACAGGAGAGCATTGCATGGATAGATGAGAAAGATGGTTCGTCCATGAGAGAGATTTGGGTTATGTCTATGGCAGTACCAACCAGGATGCTGTGTGCGGTAGAGAGCACTCAGATTACAGCGAGTCCAGAATGAGATTTTCAATGCTTTGGGGAGACCTCATTGCAGCCTTCCAGTACTTGAAAGAGAGAGAGAATTTTTACACAAATAGGGATAGGACAAGGGCAACAGTTTTAATCTAAAAGAGATGAGATTAAATGTTAAGAATAAATACTTTCTTTACTGTGAGAGTGATGAGGCCCTGGCACAGGCTGCACAGAGGATCTGTGGAGAACCCTTCCCTGGACATGGTCAAGTCCAGGTGGGATGGGGCTGGAGCAACCTGGTCTAGTGCAAGGTGTCCCTGCCCACGGCAGGGGGTTGGACGTAGAGGATCTCTAAGATCTCTTCCAACCCAAAGCATTGTGTAATTCTTTGATTATTTTATGATACTCTCTCTCCTGGTTTATTGTCACCCTGCCTGTTCACCTCTGTTTAATTGCCCATGCAATTGCTTCCAAGTGGCTCCAGGGCAAGGACAGGTAGCTGGGTTCAATCTGCCTCCTGCTGGGATTTACCAACAGCCAGCTTTGCACGGAGGCAGACTTGGAGAGATCAGATGAACCCCTGGCACCACATGTCTGTGTGGGCAGTAACATAAGGTTTGTGGGCAGGAAAGTTTCAAAACGTTCACAGCTCATTCTCCAGTGAGTGCCTTGCAGTGCCCTCCCTCTGTCTGTGCACGAGTGACCCGGCAGGTTGAACCCATCTGCCTTTAAAGGCATCATCTGCCTCTGAGATTTTCCTGTGTAGAAACACAAGCATGCTTCTCATGGCCATGAATTAAGCTGAAATGCAAATGTTTAAGTGCGTGTTGGTATTTATAAAGAAACATTTTCAGTAAAGCTCTTTTTACAGCTGCAGTGTCTTGATTTCCCTACATTATTGAAGAGCATTTCTTTAATGAAAGCAAAACATAGCAGAATCCTGCTTTTCCATTTATCTGAATAGCAGCATAACAATACTGCTTTTCCCAGATAGCAAGAGAGATTCAAGAAGTTGCCAGCATTTGAGTAATTATCTAATTTCCAGTGCTATAGTTATAAAGACATTAAAGAGGCTAGATCTGAAGTTTGATCTGTTTTCCATATGGATTTTTCCTGACTGTTTAAGCACTCCTTATTTATTTTATACCTCTGACACAGTGCTCATGAAACTACAGAGAGCTAATTCTAAAGAAAGCTGGTTGTAGACCTGAAATTGTCCTTCTAAAAGGCCTGGAGCTATAATTTTATATTTAGAATAATAATAAAAAATAATTACTTTCTTTGTTCTCTGCCTTGCATTGGGGATAGGAAGCAATGTAATGTTTTCAGCAGCAGCGTGTAAGGTACTGAATTGTCACAATTCCTCCTTCCTTACTTTGAAAAAGTATTAATTAATAATACTTTTATGGACTGCAGAATAAAGAACAGAGTTCAGGTAAATCCTGTCTCTGCTCTTCCTTTGTTAAACCCAGAAGTTAAACTATACTAAAGGAATGTACAGAGGGGTATAAGTGTGTTGTTTTCCCCTGAAATTCTCAGCATTCTGTAGCCAAGACCTACAGGTTTAAAAGAAAAGCTGTGTAGGATATAATTTGCTCTGCAGGAGGTTTTAATGTGTTTCCTTTGAAGAAACGATTTTTTCACATTTCATTTAGGTCTCACACTCGTTGTGTGGAGAAATCTAACATTATTAAAAGTTATTCTTAGTATGATAGTAACTTTAAAATAAACCAAAGAGCTAACTCCAAGGGTTTTGGTTTTTTTCATGTTTGTAGTGCTTGTTGGAGGCAGAGCTAGAAAGTAATGTGAAGTGAGGTAATGAAGGATTTTTAACTCTCCTTTTCTAACCTCTCCAAAACAAACTCACTCATGGCTTTCAAAGTATTCTCCTATCAGAGGAGCATTCCCTCATGCACTAGTTCTTCACTAAGGGCTGTGCCACAAGGAATTTATGTTTTAAAGCCTTGAAAAAATAAATATGAACAGACCTCCATCAGTTCTCAAAGCTTAATGCTACTGGGCAAACCTGGGTGTTTACCATCCTTGAAAAGGTTGTTAGTTGACATTGATTCCAGTTTTCTTTGGCAGGTAGAGACACCATGAGGAAGCACAATCAAAAATGTAATATTATGGAAAGATTCTAGCTGGCGAGATTGGAGCACTCCAGTCACTGAGATGGCACACACAATGCAGAGGGCACAAGGACCAGCCAGTCCTATTGCTTTGCAAACAGCAAGGGCTCATGTGACTCTGGTGGCTCTGGGGAAATCATTTATCATCAGGTCTCAGCTATACCAAGACTTTGCCATTTCAGAGTCTCTCCTTGGCAGAAATCAGAGGTTGAGATATGCATGTGTCATTGTTTGCTCCATGGGAGAGTTATTGATTTAGAACAATCATGAAACTCCTCAAACCATTTTTATAACAGTTAAAAAAAAGAGAGAGTAAAGGAGGGTTCAAATAAAAGAATTTTAAAGGGAAATGATATAATTTAGTCATGATGAAAGCAGAGAGAGAATGTTATAAATGCTCAGAGTTGGAAAATCTATAATTTGGATTTCCTGGAGTGAACAATGGGATAATTGGAGTTTGGGAGAAGGAGTGCTAATCTATCTAATGTGTGCATTAGGATCTTAGAAAGATCAAGGGAACAGTTCTGACCTGCAGAATATTACCACCACCTTCCATTACTTTTCCCTAGAAATGTTTCCCTCTCCTCACATGAATGTGAGTGGTGTGAGGGTTCTCTTGGGGGAAATTACACGAATGAGAATATTTGAAAATTGGGAAAATTTGAGTCCCTGTCACAGCTTTGCACCAGCTGAGGGCTGCTGCCAGTCTGGCCAGCAACTCTTTCAGTGGAGCTTCCAATTAGAAATTTTTCTGGCATGTCATATTCTTTCAAAACAAAATAGCACAACAGTCAATAGAAGATCTAATTTATCAAATTATACCTACTGCCAACATCAAAGCTATGGTTAAATGGGTTTGATCAAGGGTTTGATTGGGGTTTGTCATATGTCTGTGAATAAGGCTAAGGTTTCTGGTGCTGTCCTTCAGATTCCAGTGCTGCTTCTAAAAGATGTTAAAACAGACTTTATTATCCATTGCTTACTTCATTCTACATTCTTATCCCAATACTCATATGCTCTGAAGCATTATGTGAACCTATCCTATCCTATCCTATCCTATCCTATCCTATCCTATCCTATCCTATCCTATCCTATCCTATCCTATCCTATCCTATCCTATCCTATCCTATCCTATCCTATCCTATCCTATCCTATCCTATCCTAACCTATCCTATCCTATTTTGTTTCTCTTCTCTTCTCTTCTCTTCTCTTCTCTTCTCTTCTCTTCTCTTCTCTTCTCTTCTCTTCTCTTCTCTTCTCTTCTTCTCTTCTCTTCTCTTCTCTTCTCTTCTCTTCTCTTCTCTTCTCTTCTCTTCTCTTCTCTTCTCTTCTCTTCTCTTCTCTTCTCTTCTCTTCTCTTCTCTTCTCTTCTCTTCTCCCTTCTCCTTTCTCCCTTCTCCCTTCTCCCTTCTCCCTTCTCCCTTCCCCCTTCACCCACATCTTCCTCAGACATCCACTACCCCAACCCACCTCAGTGCCTTTGTCCTGGCAGTGATCAGAATGATATGATTTTATTCTCACTAAATTAGGTTTTAAATATGTAACAAAATATTTTACCGGTCACCTATCCATCAATTCCTTTCTTGTAAGATTATCTGGAGAGAGTTTTTCAAAGGCCTCTGGGATCTAAATAACCTCTCTCTGAATCTTTAAAGAGATGAGTAATTTCTGTATGATGTGCTGCAATAATATTTAGAAATCTCCATGTATAGAAACACTCAGATGGGGAAGTTAGGTAAACTAGAGTGAATCTGGGGAATCTTGGAAGATTGTATATGGGGAGAGAGGGAAAGCAGGACATGATAGAATGACTGGTTTGTGCAAGCACCCTGTGTATGAAATCACCCATAAGTGCAAAGAACCTTTTCCCTCTTCCTTTTTAAAAATGCCATTGTTCAATAGCCTGTTAAGGAATTTCTAGGAATGATGGTGGGATGGCATGGAAAGGATAGTAAGGGAGGGTTGCATAAAAAGGCTTTTCTCAGTGTCTGAATGCCTGTGGAACACAACTCTCCTCTTCATACTTGCCATTGTTCTCACAGACTTGAGAGCTCTTTTGCTTTCCAGATAAACTGAAGAACTGTTCAAGCCAAAGACAATAAGCAGTAAATGGAATACACACCTAGGAAGAGGAGACAGGAAAATAGGATTCTTTCTAGCATAAGGAATACTGCACATGTCCTAAATAAATCTCCTGGCAGGGAAATTTACTGATCAAAAATTAATTACCACAAAATTAAACTTTCTTTTTTTGAATTCACCAAAGCTCAAGCCTTTGAAACTGTGGAATAAATGCAGGTCAGTAGAGTTGCAGCTCCAGGTCTCACCTGGGAGTGAGAGCTCCCAGCAGTTTCCACACAGTGTGCCAGTCTTCTTTGGGCTGCCTGCAACTGCTGAGATTTTTTAACAGCTGAGGTTGTACTAGAAAGAGATGTGTGAAAACCCATGGTTCCAACCTTTTCTCTCACATCCTCCTGTTCTTCGTGCCAAGGGACAGAGGTCCTTGTGTGGACACAGGGATACACCTGCTGTGTCTTCTGCCAGCAACCCTCTCTGAACAATGGCAACTGTGACCACCAACCTCAGTGCCACTGTCTGTCAGCAGACACACCTGGGGTTTGGAGAGACATAGGTTTCAGAAGGAATCCCAGGAACTAGGGGGAGTTTGGAAAAGGTACCAGGATTATGATGTTTTCATGGAGTAGGCTATGGAAGGATATGTTTGGAGCACCAACAGCTTCTATTGAGTGCAAGAAGCTCGAGCAGAGTGATGTAGGCTGGTCCCTGTCTGTACCTGAAAGCACAGAATACACCAGTAAGTGCTGCAGCCTAAAGGAAAATATCTGTGGAGATGTTGTCTTTCCCCTTTGGTTTGAGATACAGGATTGCTATCAGCATTGCCAAGACTGCCAGGCTGTCCTCTGAGGAAATTCCTGCTGAGCCTTAGGTCATACTCCAAGAGGGGAAGAAACCACCTGTGGCCACTTAAGTAGGCAGGGAGGGACGTGTTTAGGGGAGGATCAGTCACTCATCTGCTGTAGTTCTCTGCCAGATGTCTGCAAAGGAGGTCTCTCTGCTTAAGACAGAGCGATTTTTGGCCCTGTAACATCATACTCACTCTGATTTTGGCAGCCCCAAACGCTGTAGCAGGACATTGACTTTGACCTTTCCAACAAGAGAAATGACTCCTTATGCCACCTTGCAAATCCAACTCCTAAAGCAATTACACATGAGGAGTGGTCTGCTCAGGAGTGTGTTTGAAAAGAAAATGAGATTAAACTTTCCATCCGAGAAGAGTGCCAGTATATCAATATCCAAATCAAATAACATAAGGTTTCCTTTGTCTGCCAGCTAGGAGTAAGAATGCATTATACCTCTAATATGATTTTTGCAGTGGCTGTAATATCATAGGTTTAAATTAAAATAAATATGACTGCATGCTTTTGAAGAGCTAATCAGGCTGAAACATTCTAGCCTTACTGGTGTAGCTCATGAAAATAAGTATGTATTTATCTAGGCTGCCTGGATTTGTGCATAACCAGTGTGCAGATTGAGTGGTGGGAAGACAATAGCAGGATGAAATACTTGGGCTGCTCCTGGGTGTGCTTGATAAAAGTCAGTAATAGGAAAATTATTTGAATGTAGCCTGGATGACAGAACTATGGTTCTGCTAATTAATTAGTTCAAATCTTATTGATTTTATTGTCATTTAGTCAGTTCTGCCCCATGTGATTTTTTCTTTTTTGAGGTATTTCAGTGTCCATGCTATTCCAGTTGCAGCAGACTGGCACCACAAAATTAATTATTATGACAAAACTCCATTCACTTGTCTACTTTTCTTCAGTGCCTTTTTATTTGAGTTTTTTTTTTTTTTTTGGCTGTTTTGAAGCCCTTTCTGTTATTTTATTTTTATTCCCTCTAACCAAAATTTACCTCATAAAATATTTAATCATCTGTCAGTCTTGACTCACTGACCTATGATGGCAAATTATGTACAAATCTCAGCAGAATAGACCTGACTTGATTTGAAACTCTTTACAAAACAGTAGCCCCTGGACTTTTACCTTACCACAGCTTGTGGTCCCAAAACAATTCTGTAAAGGGGCAAATTCCAAGAAGTACCTTCTGAAAAACTATATTTTCTAAACAGCATTTCCTTCTGACTTTTTGAGGATGGTCACACATCTGTCTCTCTCTGAAGGATTAATTGTGGTGCACCTTTTTAAAGTATTTTTTAAGCATAAACTTCTCAGGAGAGTTCCAAAATACCATTTGATGAAGGACTATATTTCAAAAGCTCAGATTACTACAGGACTGAGTTCTGGAAAGGGACAAAACCTTTGTTTTTGCTCTGAGTAAATTTTGCAACCTGTTGTTGCTCTGTGGCTACAAAAGTAGAATTAGCAAGGGATTCTGATTACCAGCCAAGGCAAACCTTGAAAGTTCCTAACTCTGGTGCCCAGTTGTCCATTTAAAATCACACAGTCATTGCAGGCTCCTCTGGAAGGCATTCACTGTACTACAAGTTGTTACCTCCAGTGTGAGTGTGTATAGCTCAGCAAGCCAGGATTTTTTTTTCCTCTTACTGAAATGGGAATTGATCAAAAAGCAGTAGACTTGAAGCAAAAATTTTCCTCATTATAAAGCATGTGGGGTTTTTTTAATGATGTCCTAAATTCCATAGTCCATTGTAACCAAAACAAAATACATATACTGGAGGCATCTAAAAATTAGAAAGGATAAATCCCACCTGAGTTTATGTGATGTTTGTTTGTGATGACGTGATACAGCAGCACACAGGTGATGCTACTGGCTGAATTTGATGTGGAAAGCTTGGAGTTTTGCTTCTCAAATTCTTTTGATTTATCCAATATTTTTGGACCAAATTGGCATCTCTCACATGTACCAAGGACCTGAAGGACAACACAGGCATCTTGAAAACAAAAACTGTATTTTTATCTTTCTGTATTTTAAGATGCCTCAGCACTTCCAGTTTCTGCATTCAAGATCTGCTATTGACTATTGTCCCCCTTCCCAAGTAGCAACTTCTGGGAGTACCAGACATGACAGAAAGCTCCCTCTTCTGAAAGATGCTCATTGCAGATAAAAGATGAAGTTCCAGAGGTGAACTCCCACAGTCCTCATGGTGCTGGGTGCACCAAGTTAAGCATTTGATGCTTTAGCTTTTATTAGAAATAAACCTAATAGGATAAGTGCTGTCACAGGATCAAGTATTCTCACTTTGAAATCCAGCCTGCCTACAGTTTAACATTTGTTTTCTTTAAATATAATTCCTGTGAACCTGCAACTGATAATAACAGCCTGCTCTACTACCATTAATTATTGAGAATGCAAGTGTTTAATTACAAGTATTACCTAGGTAACCCTGGAGTGAAATCAAAGGATAAAAAATAATCTCCCTGCTGAAATCACACCAGGAGTCTGTCTCTGTTTTGTACAGGTGATTCCAGCCTTTGCTCAGCCTGCATTCATGAAAACAACGTTTACAGCAGAATATTTCAGATTTTGTACAGAAATGAAGAGATCGTTCTTAATGAGTCTATGAACTTCAGAGTGCACCTGCTTCTGGATGGTGAAAGGGTGAGTTTTTTTGGGATGCACATAAAAAGCAGCAGGGCTGGGATTCCTCTCTCTTAACTTTACGTGTGCATTGCACAGTTATCTCCATTTCAGAAGTTGTGAAGAAGTCCATGTGCTGCCAGAGGCCTCATGAATGCAGCTGGTGGAGGGGAAGGCACAGTTTATTTGACCAATACACCAGCAGCTGCATCAGGAGATTGACTGTCCTGTACCCATCAATACCTGTGATTTATTTGTTTGTACATGCTGACACTGTAAAACTCTGCATGAGGTCAGGCAGAGCCTCTGCATTGTGCCTGGTTATGAGGAGCACCTCACCTTGGCTTTCCAGTGGAATAAGATGTTGACATACAATGGTAAATCAGAATATCAGAAACTCAAGTGTCTCAACCATAATTTGTCATTTGTGCACTGGATCATTCACTTAACACAGCTGTGCTGATCAGCCTCACCTGAGAAAAGTGGGAGTCTGCTTCATCTTTTTAGGACCAGCTACTACTGCCATCCATTATTATGACTCTCTTCTCTCTTTTGTGACTGAAATGTTTCAGTTATCCAGCCCCTTTCCATCCTTCAGAAGTCTTTGTCCTTGGTGCTCCTGACTGCAGGAGCCCATGGGAGATCTGCTGGAGCTTTCCCTTCCTTATAGTCCATGTACAACCCTTCCACTTTCTGTGGTACCTCAGCAACAACATGTCCACCCCAAGACCCTTCTCCCGTTTTCCATCCACTCCTTCAGCCAACAGGAGCACTCACAGAATGTAAGAACACGATCTGAGACACACAGTTTGTAGAGCCCCTTTGTTTTAATCTTACTGATGTGAAACCAAAGCCTTCCAGCAGCAATTCCTGTTCCCAGGAGCTACAAGGGAGGAGCAATCTTCACAGAGAGCACTGTTTTACTGAAATCTTGATTAGGAAGGGGATAGAGTGTCACAGCAGAATGACATTCAGGCATGTCCAATGTGCCATCACCATGCTTTGCCAGCCCAAGGACTGGTACAAAATGTGTGGCATTGGTCTCAGTGGTGACAAGAGACACGGCAGCATGTTTGCCAAGTCAGCTTGTCATCAAAAAGAGGCACTGTGAGTTACACAGCCAGTGTGAATCATGTGCTGTGTGTTGAACTCGGGGCCAGAGACACCCACCAGTCCTTTGTATAACTTTCTATTTGATCATGATGAGGTTTAAAATTTCTTTTTTTGTCCTATTTCAAAGCATATATATGTGTCTGTGTGTGTTATATGGAGATCTAAATTAAAACATCTTGGGAATCCAATTTTAGCTTAACATGCTTCCTCTTCTCTCCCACTTTCCTTTTGCTGTTTTGGTTTGATTTCTTTTTTTTTTTTTTATGATGATGTAGTCAATTTATTCCTCCCTAGAACTGTTGGTTTGTGCTTATGTGAAAAATTACTAAATGCAAGTCTATCAATATTTGTTAGGAAAATGTCCCAGAATGCTTTCTCCAATATTAATTTTATCCTTCCTCTGTGGAATACCTCTGACTAAATATCCCTCCACTCAAATTGCAGCAGTTTCCACTGTATTGAGCAGCGATGATTTCTGATGATTTTTTGCATTATTATTCAGGAAAGTTGTGCACCTCAAGAAACGGAAAATCAAAACTAGCCCACAAGATGCCTCACAGCTAAAACTCATTGAGACTTGATGTGCTGTGTGCAGCACCACTGGGATTTCCATAGGAGATTCCTTGGGAAGAGGACAGCTGCCCAATTCAGTCCTTACAGAGCGGATTTGCACACAGAAACTCAATTTTTCTATGTGATGAAGTAGCTTTGGGTTTTCATGGATGTAGAATAAGAGGATAAACAGGTCTGTTGTTCCAGATGAGTTGCTGAAGACACTAAAGAATCAAATACAAAAAATAAAGATCTGTAAAAATTTTTGTGTATCAAGCAGATTAGCACAATTCACTTCGGTTTAATGCTCCTGGGCTTCTTTTTTCTGCTTTGATGTCTTTGCAAATTCAATATAAATGTGGGAGAGACCAAAATGTGCCACTACTACATCCACAACTATTCAGAGACAGTTTTGTATCTTTGTCACATAATCTCCTGTGTTGGATGAAATCCTTGCAATGTGGTGTTGGCATGTCAGCTAAAGATTTTTGAAGTGTTTTAAATAGCATCTGTGTTCATAACTCTTAATTTATTTATCACACAACAGATGTGAATCTTTTTTTGTGTCTCTTGTGTGCTATGGTGATTTTTTCTTGTTTGAGGGTGAAGGTTCTCCTCACTGTCTTTTTCTGAGGATGGAAGTTATGATAAATAGATAAAGGAGTTAGTCTGGGAAATGGAAGTATTGAGTTCAGGCACTCCATGCAGTTCCTGCTGTTAGAACTGGAATTATCCAATATTATATTAATGGAGCATTATTCCTCCTCGTGTTCAGGTTTTTTGCTGATGAGATGTTTTGCTGAGATAGACAAAAAAAACCCAAACAAACAAAAACAACCAAACAACAAAACCAATGTGAATGTCCAAATTAGATTATTTGCTATTTTTTTTTTAATTCTCCCCCTCCTCCTCTAGCATAACCCTAGATACACTTAAATATGTAATTTTATATATATATTTTTTTTTCCTGGTATTAAATGGAAGAACTCACTATTATTTGCCTAGAAGTGGCACTGAACATGCCTTTCACCATATAAATGGTGCTTTAATTTGGTTTATTTGATGTCTTTTTCTATATTGTCCCAGCATACAGCATTTATTGAATTCAAAGGAAACAATATTGCAGGGCTGAGGCAGAATTTATTGCTACAAAAAAACTCTAATTTATTTTCATAAGCTTTTGCTTTCTTTCTTATTAGAGAAGAAGCTTTGCCTCTTTCATTGTGCAGTAAAACAGATAACTTGTCTGGCTTCTTCCTTGCTGGCCCCATTCAGGGAAAATTTAGTAGCAGGGAGAGAACAGAGTGAGGCAAGTTGGAATATGACAGTGTATTAGATTTTGTATTTTGCAGAGAAATTTAAGTGATCTGGGACATACAGATCATTCAATTTGACACTCTGACTAAATGGTTAAATATTAGGGAGGGAAAAAGGAAAATGTTACCTCTGTAGTGAGAACTGTGATTGGTTTTATGTGAAGTTTTGCACTATGCTGTCAGTGTGATTTCAATACAGTTTTGGGATTAAAAATATCTAATTTATGCAGTTTACTGCATTGCCCCATGCAGTGAAGAGTATCTCTGGGTCTCTCAGGCATCTGCTCGCTGCCTCAAGGAGTTTGGGGCGAGTTTCACCAGCGACTGAACTTGTTTGGAGCACAGACTCAGATCTCAGTGGCTGTTGCAGGTGCTCAGCAGTTTTGGGCACAGACCCAAAATTTCATCCTCTTTATTTGGAGGAGGAGGTTTGCTCTGTCTGAAGCACTGTACTGAATTCCTATTTTAAATTCAGAATGTAGCTTCAGTAATGATTGCTTTTTTTTTTTTTTGCAACTGCCAGAAACTGTGACTTTTAGTGACAGCAACTCATTGGAAAGAAAATGTCTTTTTTTTTTTTTTTTTTTTTTTTTTTTTTAATAAAAGGTATACACTTCCAGGGCTTCCAAATGTTTTGAGACAATCACAAAAGAGAAAGCACATTTTCAGTATATAGAAGTGGGAATTTTCCCTTCACATATCTATGCCTGTGGCCATGCTAGAAGAAATACCATATTACTTCAGAGGGGATTAAATTTAACATCTTTCACAATTTTCCCAAAGCACAATCAATCCTTGACTCTCAATTTTCTTACTTCAACAGGAAAGATTGTAGATTGTCAATGCAGTTTCACCTTTGGAATACCTGGCTAAACATAGTTTATGTTATTTATTTTATGAATCCTACCTGTCAGAGCAGGGTAGATGCCTCTGATGTTGCCTTCAGTGCATTTTTAGTCTAGGCTGTGCTCTGTTGTTAAGAAGATGATGATCAGCTTTGGAAAGCAGAGTTCATCCTACCTGTTTTAACCATCTAAAGTGCAAATATATCTAGACCAAGATATTTCTCGAAGCTCTGTCTATTGTCAGTGGAAAGAGACAGGCACAAACAGAAATTAATTGTCCTTCTCCAGTGGGTACCTCAGGACAAAACAGGTCACTCCCTGCCTCTGCTTGTTGCTTGCCACTGACAGAAGACAGAGCTATACATCTCACCTCACCTTTTTGTGGCAAAAACTGGGTAAAAATGAGTTGCATTTATAATACCATACCCCCAGTGAATAACTTCAATTTTCCACATTTATTTCTGTGCACCTCCTGTCGTATTCTGTCATGCTATAAAGGATGTTTACACTCACAGAAAAAGACTATTTGGTTATAAAATGTGTAATTTTTTGTTCATATTTCCATTTAGGTTGCTAGAGTTTTTTTTTCTTATTCTATTAAACCTATTTTTCTTGAGGAAGAACTGACAAAGGAGTGAATAAGAAAGTGCTGGACAGCTTAATCCTCTTCTATTCTAATTTATTTATTTCCACTGATTACAGTTATTTTAACTGTGCCAAGCTGGGATGTGTTATCCAATTTAGTTCTTTCCTGGTGAAGGTAATGAACCACTAGCTCTAGCACTGTCTCCAAAAATCCAATCAAACTATTTTATTGACAATAAAATAAGGGTAATTTTACTGGTGGGATGTGTAAGATGAGTTAGAATGGAGGTACCAGTGAGTCACACAGGATTTCTTCGGTGGTTGTGGTGAGCAGAATCCATGCCACATGTCTAACCATGCAACAAGTTAAACTTTTTTTTTTTTAGTTTTAAAAACAACCAAGGCCTTTGAGTTTTGGAAAGAAAATGGTCTGCATAAGAATTAATGACAAATTACCTCCATGAATCTGCTAAGAGCCTGAAAGAGAGATCCTGGGGCAGGAAAGCCTTGGTTTGCTGAGACATAAACTCAAAGATCACTGATGAGTGATCTGAAATTTCCAGAATTATTTGAGCCATTTCTGAACATTTTAAGCTGTAAACTTTGAAATTTCTATTAGTTACATGTAGGTAACCACACAGATTTGTGACTCATCCAGGAAAACCTGGTCCTTGCTTTCTTTCAGCTGCTCAGATGACCCAAACAAAGGCTCACTCAGGGAGGGCCAGCAGCCTCAGAAATGCTCCCCTGGCTCTCGGTGTGCAAGAGCAAGGATCCAACAAATACAGAGCTTGATGCTCTCTGGTTTCTCTTGTCTGCAGTGATTTTTTTGACATGAAATGGCACCCAGGGACAGATAACACCTCTGACTGTTCTGGTTCCCTCTGACTCCTTCAGCAATTATCTCAATTCAATGTCACATTTGCTTCTTTCTGCCTCTGTGCTGTCATGCTCCTGTTGCTGTGTGGTTTTGCCTTTGCTCTTATCAGAAAAACCCAACCACCTTTGCCTTCTGTGTTGTAGATGCCAACTTACAAAGGCAACCTTGTCTCTCTCTTTTTGCAGGTGGAAGATGCATTGAATGAGGCAGATTTTCAGCTCAAGCTGGACCTGCACTTTACTGATAGTGAACAACAGTAAGTGATGGTTAAAAGTTCAATTGGTAATGTGGGGGTCTGTTCATCTGGAAAATTACTTTGATGAAATGAGTCCTTTTTAAAAAAGGAAAGCTTTGTTAAGCCATTTGCCTTACTGTTGAAGTTTTCCTGTTTCTTCTCTCTGTATTTGAAGTGTGTATCTCATATTCCTGCTTAAAGGAAGAACATTTTTTTCTCCATAAAGTGTAAGTTTCTCAAAGGTTTTAAGTGTTGCTCCTATATGTGTTACTGTTAAAGGGAATATCATCATTGACCTCCATGTGGTCAGGGTCTTTGACTCAGGAATGCATTTATCTCAGGAGGCAATGAAGTATTTTCTCACTGAAGACAGGAGTTATGAATATGCTAAGCACTTTTTTCTATTCTATTAAGAAAATAGTCTCTACATTTTAGGAGGAAGTAGCTTTTCTATTGAATTTGATTTCCTCTAACTGAATTTGATTCTATAATCTTAGGTGAAGTGGGAGTATCATCCCTTCCTGAGACATAGTGGGAAGTGTGATCCCAGATGTTATTGAGCCTCATTGAATCAGGGAAAAGAATTCCAGTGACTTGAGTAGCATTTCTGGGGAGTGGATGCAGAGAAATCATCTCAGCTGTGTTTCATGCTGAGACTGTCCCCGTGGGATTTTGTTCATATCCACTGAGTACACAAACAAATTTCAAGAATGTGTTTTTGTTATCTCCAAGATACAAAAAGAGAAAACTTGTTCTCTCAGGCAGGGAGCTTGACTATCAGTCAAGCTTATGGGTCTTGAAAAGAGAAAAACAAACATTAAGTTACAGTCAAAAATAAAAAGAACTGAAACATTTAGGTTATGGAATTGTGCTCTAACCCATACATCTAATTTCTCTTGTCACCTGAAAGGTTGCTGTGATTTACTATAAATAAAAGTAGTGATTTTTAGAAAATTATATTCTGCAAATATCATTGAAACATTTCTTGGAACTAACCATGCACCACCCAACCATCTATTCCTAGGTTTTCTTAGCTCTGGGAAACAATGGCTTCAGAAGTGTCTTTAATGCTTTAAAATAATTCCTCTTTAGGAGTTTTGTTTGCATTGAGAGGGTCTGTTTAAGCATGCTCCAGGTTTACAGCACAGTCTCCTGTCCTGTAGATGACTCAGATGTCATGTGGTTGACTGCACACTAGGATTGTTATTCTGGAATAGTTATAAACAAACTTTAAATTAAAGTCTTGACTTTTATTTACTGGAAAAAACAAACAAACACAAAAAAACCCCAAAACAAAACAAAAAAACAAACAAAAAAAAAAAAAAAAACCAAAAAAAAAACCAAAAACAAAACAAAAAAAAAAACCAACAAAAAAACTCCCAAGCCCCAAAAAAGCAACCCAAAACCCAGAGAAGCTAATCCAGCTTGTACTGTTTCTCTGCAGTTACTTCAGTTTCTCTTTTGAATTTTGGCCTCTTCCAAAAAAGTTTTTTTCAGATTGATAAACTGGAAAGATACTCTGAATATCTTCAGCTGTGTCTGACACAGGACTGCTTCTAACTCTCACACATTGCCTGAGCTGATGGTTCTTATACAGAAGAACACAAGGAGTGTGGTGTCTCTGTCTCATCTATGAACACTCAAACAATCTGAACAGTTTTCTAAATGCATTTCCTTCTGTTATTTAGATCTGAATGTGCCTACTAGTGCATAGCTGGACATCAAGGGCAATCACCAAGGAAAACCAGAATTATGTCGCATCTGTTCTCTTTTTATACTGTATATTCATATATAACTCTGCATATGTTCTTCATTTTAAAATATTTCTATTTATATTAATTATATCTTCATTAGCATTAATATTTATGTTTGGCACGAGTACAGCACAAGATGCTCTTCAGTTATGTTAACCCTTACGAAGCTGGGGAGGGATAAAATTTCACCTCAAGCCGTCTCTGCCTGCTGCCTGTAGCACGTCACAGTCTGTGACAGCTCAGCCCTTCTTTACTGACCCCTGGGAACCCTTTTTTCCTTGCAGGCTGAGGGATGTCCCAGCCATCCCCATGATCAGCAGCCGCACGCTGTGTCTGCACTTCCACCCCCGCCGAGGGCTGCACCACCACGTTCCTGTCATGTTTGACTATTTCCACCTGTCCGTGGTCTCTGTCACCGTGCACGCCTCCCTGGTGGCTCTGCACCAGCCTCTGATCAGGTGAGGGGCACAGGAATGTCAATCAGGCTCCTCTGCTGGGTTCTGTCATACAGTTTGCTCATTGGATGGGAGAAGCAGAGAGGATAATTTAATTTAAATTAAATTGGGCTGAGAGTCTGGAGATTGGGGTTTAGAACCAAACTCTGACATAGGCTTCTTCCCTTGGTAAGACAATGAGGGTCTGGTGAAAAAATTACAAACTTTTCAGAAAGAGGTTAAGAATTTGGATTAGGCTTAATCTCTGTTCCCCATCTGTAACGAGGAAAGTGCAAATTGTGTTTTCTTTAGTTGTTTTTCCTCCTTAGTCTAAAAGCAACTAAAAGCATTTACGTTGTTCCTCTCAGATGATTTACAAAGCATTCAGGACAGCTGGACTCATCCATGGCCTCTGTGCATGAGCATAATTCATAACGTGTTTAGGAGGAGGCAAAGGAGTCAGCTCTTGCTAAAGCTCCACTGGATTTTTCCTTTGCAGCATCATCTGGTTTGACTGTGCAGCACTATAATATCAGTCCCATGGGGTCTACGTGTGACTTATGTTATCTGTTTCATAGTGACAAGAAAATAATTCAGAACTTCTTCAAATAAAACAGGGCTGGAGGTCAATATCCTCTAATGTTTAGAGCAGGTGAAGGGAAGCAAAGGTCCTTCTTTACTTAGAGCCCAATCTTGTCAGCACGTGAGACAGAGAGCACTGGGAGGGAGGGAACTCCTTTGATTTTGAAGCAAAATGCAGTGTTCAGATTTGTTCAGCTTCCCTTAACTCCAGCAAGGTCTTTTTCCCCAAATGACCAAGAAATCTTAATTTTGTCAAATATTGTGCAAAGAACACGATGTCAGAAAGGAAAGAGGAATCTGTAGAGTTTGTTTTCCTCTAGTTTTGTGTGTTTTAATACTTCTGTGCTTCTTCCCCATTAGTGTAAAGGCATTGCTTGAATATGATGCCACAGAATGAGTTGGGATTGTAAGAGGTTGAGCCTGAGGCTGTGAGAAGTTGAGAAGTTGTGGATGCCCCATCCCTGAAACTGTTCAAGCTCAAATTGGATGGGGCTTGGAGCAACCTGGTCTAGTGAAGGTGTCCCTGCCCATGGCAGGAAGGCTTAGACTAGATAACCTTTAAGGTCCCTTCCAAACCAAACCATTCTAAAGTTCTATGATTCTGTGAGATGTGACAGGGATGTGTCTCATATCTGCGGGTCAGACTGACATATCTGTGTTCTGCTGATGTGATACAGCTAACTTCTGTATCTCTGATTTTCTATGTGTTGACTTTTTAAACAGTGAATTAGGTTGTAACAGACTACTTCTAATCACATAGTTTTGATCAGAAAATTTCCTCATTGTTCTACTATAGGAAAGGATGAAAGAACAATTGCTTGAGAGGCTTAATGACTGTTTTGAGTTTTGTGCTATCCTCTAATGAATGAGGTTGCACAGCCTTGTTACTGTTATTAGGCATAAATTATAAAATGAGCAACTGTTCCATAGTCAGATTATTATAGCTTTTAAAACACTATTTTGTGGACATTTGTGAAGTATACAATGTACTTACTTAATGTCGTGGAATGAAGATTTTTGACAACACAATATGCAGTTTCATTTGCTTAAGGCTATAAAATCATTTTAAGTGTGATAGTGAGGATTTATCTTCTTCTTGATAAATATTCCAAACCCAAAGAGTTTTTATATCATGCATTCTCTAAGTATAAATCAGGATGAAGACAGTAATGTAAAATAAATGGCATTTCCAAGCGCTCTAAAACAAAACTAGCCAATTAAAATTTATTTGGGTTTCCCACAGCTCAGAACTTTCCTTTTCATAATTGGAGTTTATTAGGAGCATAAAAAATTAAGTATGCAATCAGATTTTTTTTTTTTTTCATAACACAATAGAACCTGAATGACTAGAGAGCCTTTTTATGGTCACATTATAGAAAAATATGAACCTCAAATCATACAATCACAGAATGGATTGAGTTGGAAGGGACCTTAAAGATAATTTAGTTCCAGCCCTCCTGACATGAGCAGAGACAACTCCCACTAGACCAGGCTGTTCAGAGCCCCATCCAGGCTGGCCTTGAACACATCCAAGGAGATGGGGATAGTCACATTATGATGGAAAAAAAAATCTATGCAGTGTTTCATTGGGGTTCCATTTGCCTTGAACTGCCCCATCTGGGTACATATTTTGTGTGTACATACTCATTATTCCTACACACATCCATAGATCTATATGTAAAATTGCAACAGATCTAGACCTACCCTGAAAATAATTATGTAAAATTGAAATTCATTTCTGTATTGAAGTTTTCCTGCAACATCACTTTGCCTGAAGCACATCTATCAGCTCATATATGCCCTGTGGACTCAGCTTTTCTTATTTTGTCAGTTGTGACAAAATTAGATATTCTTGTTCAAATTCTTCCATGTTGCTTGTGTTTAAAGAGGAAAACCAGCAAGACCAATTCAGGCCTTTCCCTTCAGGGTAATGAATACTCACAAACAGCTCCTGCTGGGGAACCTTTCCAGGGTGCCTCCATTACCTCCTGCTTCTTTGACAAGTGAGCATTTTGATATTGATGCTTGTTCTGGTTAAAAATTCTGATATAATAAATATTACATCAGGTTTGAGACTTTGAAGCCCTCACCTTTTACCAACATGAAAATGAGTGAAATTCACATGTCTTGGATCCCTTGCAGGCTTCTGGATGGAAATTTTGTGATTCAGCTTTTCTATAAAGTGAAACATATTCTTTTTATAGGGTACAAGTTCATAGCAGCAGTTAATGGCTTTGTGGATTTACTGAGAAAGTGAGAGGGGTAAGAAGGTGGTGAGGCAGACTTAGAGTGAACTCATCTCCAGCTTTGTTAGCACAGAACCATAGAATAGTTTGTGTTGGAAGGTACCTTTAAGATATTTTAGTTCCAACTCCTCTGCCATGGGCAGGGACACCTTCCACTATCCCAGGTTGCTCCGAGCCCCATCCAACCTGGCCTTGAACATTTTCAGGGATGGGGCAGCTACATCTTCTCTGGGTAAACTGTGCCAGGGCCTCACCACCCTTACAGTAAAAAAAAAAAAAAAAAAAAAATCCTAAAATCTGAAATAAATCTTTCCCCTGGTCCTGTCACTACATTCACTTGTCAAACATCTCTCCCTCTTTTTTATAAGCTACCCTTAGGCACTGAAAGGTACTGCAATGTCACCCTGGAGCCTTTTCTTCTCTAGGCTGAACAACCCCAGCTCTCTCAGCCTGTCCTCAAAGGAGTGATGCTCCAGCCCTCTGATCACTTTTGTGGCTTCCTCTGGGCCTGCTCTGAGAGCTCCACAATATCCCAAAATTTCCTGTGCTGGGGATGCCAGAGCTGGATGCAGCACTGCAGGTGGGGTCTCACAAGGGCAGGGCAGAGGGTCAGGGTCCCCTCCCTTGCCCTGCTGTCCATGGAGCTTTGGATGCAGCCCAGGATGTGGTTGGCTTTCTGAGCTGCAAGTGCACATTGTGGGCTCATCTCCAGTTTTCCACCCACCAGAACCCTCAAGTTCTGCTGAGGGCTGCTCTCAATGAGTCTCAGTCTGGGCTCTTACCTGGGAATGTCCAAACTCAGGGGTGGCACTCGGATCTGTTGAGCCTCGTGAGGGTCCTGTGGGCCCACTCTTCTCCAGAGCAATCCTATTTGCTGTATGTGTGGGATGGCCATAAACATGGTGTGATGCTTTGGGGCTTGGATTGCCTCTTCCCTTGGCTCCCTGGGCAGCAGCATCCCTCTGCAGCAGGGAAGGAACTGCTTGGCTTTTGCTTGTCCGTAGAGCACTGAGCCAGAGCTTGGTTAAAAACTCTTCTTCTGATCCTTGGTGATCTTCGACTTCTCTAAAAATCACCCCAGGAGTGGCTTAGGAAGCTGGACTGACAGGGACCAAGTTCAAGACTTCTCTTTCCAGGCAGGAGTGGAATAGCAGGGGAGAACTGGGATGTAGGGCTCAGTGGTTGTGACAGCTGCTGTCTTGACCTGAAACGCTGCTGCCCTCACCTGTGTCTGCCCTAAACCCAAACCCTCCGACAAGGCACAGCAGGACACGGTGACCCCAGGGCTGGAGCTGTGCTGTGGCAGAGCAGTGACAGCTGCTGTGCTGGCTCTGGTGTCTGCACTGAGTGCTTTTGGCACCTGCAGATCATGGAGTTCTATTTCAGGCTTTTAGAATGGGGGAGAAATAGAGCAGAACCTACAGCAGGAGTTGGATGCCACATCCTAATATCATACAAGTGACAGTTCTCTTTGGAAAGTTGAGACTTTGTTGCCTCTGGCAACCTCATTTTAGCCAGGGTGACAGGAGATGAGCAGGGTGAGCCTGTCAAAGGATAACCAAAAAAAAAGGGAATGTTCAAGCTTGAGACTGCTCCCCTGCTGAGGCACTGGCCTCCACAAACAGCCTAAATACCTTGAATTCTCTTACCTAATGTCCAGGGGCTAAATGTGAGCAGACACTTGTAAGAGGAAGGTGAGGAGGAGGAGGAGTGCAGGCTTTGGACTCAAGTTTTTCTCATTTGTATGGATGAGTTTGGTTTGTGGCCCGAGGCACTGACTTCTCCCTTAGCTCCCTGTCCCTAGCCAGGACTGTAAATGCAGCCACTGCTTATTAGCCCAGCTGCAGCTGTTAGAAAACACGCTTTGCTCCAGCACAACTCAGACTCCAAGAAATATTTCTGTTTTTCCCAAAGGAAAATGTGTGGGTCTGTGCTGTAGAGGTTCTGCTTAGTCTCAGGCTTGCTGTAAGCACAGTGCCTTACTTATACTGGACTCACTTAAGAAGCAAACACAAAAACCATGGTTCAGTAATTCTATAGAGCTCTTCACTGCTTCCCGGAAAATAAAAAGCCAAACCACCAAGGAAATTAAAAAAAAAACAGTCTTGAAATCGCTGCAGATAAGCAGATCCTTTGCCATGGGCATCTGGCAAACCTGTTTCCTCTTGCTTACACAAGAAAGGAGTTTATTTTTCCAGCTTTCTGGATTCTCCTCAACTTTTTATTCCTTTCCCCCCTTCCATACATAAGTTTATGTCAAAAAACAAAGTAGACGTTCAGGATTTTACTTGTCAACATTGAATTCTTAACTGCTCATCTCTAAACCACTGTTTAAAAAACAAGAAATCCTGGTGGAATCTGGGATGGGGAAATAATATAATTTACATTTTGTTGGTGGAGTGACCAAGACACAGATATTCAGTTTTTCAGTGCCTTTACCTTGTTCTTTCTGGAATAGGGAACAGAGTGAAAGGGACACAGAGTATTTAAAGATTGCTGATCTAGCCCTGATCTAGTTCTCTGCTTCACTGCACTGAGGAATTAGGCCAACCCTGGCCCTCCTTGAGCAATTTTATCTCGTTAACTTCCAGGCATCCTCCTGTTCCTCAAAAGCACAACTGGTCCATCTATAAATTATGCACACACTGTGCTGCCTTGTGTACCTTGAATGTGGGTGCAGATTATGCAGGTCCATTTTCCTACAGCTGGAGGTGTAGCTGACTCCTCCTTATGGGCATCTTGTGTCTGAAACTGCACCAATATTATACTGGGGGCTAAAGTTCTTCAATTATTTCCCCTCTCCACCCAGTTTGCAAATAAATTAATCTGTAGAAAGAAAATGGAATTTTTATGCAGTAAAGAGCTATTCCTTCCATAATATGTTTATTAGAAGAATACTGGTTTATATTATTTTCCTCTATAAATATATCTATAATAACTGGGTGATTTTGCCTTTGAATTTTCTTTTATTTGGTAGTTTGTTATGTATCTGCAAAGATAAACCTCCACTTTGGCATGCCATTCTCCTGTGCTAGCAGCTGAGAAATCACATAAGTAAAACATGACAATTTCTGAGTCAAATTTAAAAAGAAAAATCCCTCTCAAAGAGTGAATTAAATATCACCACGTGGCTTTAACTGCTTTCAAGTTTTATAGCAGCTAAGGTTAAGTTCAGGACAAATGAGCCATTCTTTTCCAGCAGTCAGAATCACTAAAGATTTCAAATCAGATTCCCCCTCAACTCTGTTTGGTACATAAGGAGAGATATTTATGGTCATTAAAAATTTATTTTAATAAACCTTATCAGTTTTACCCAAAAAGCTCAGAACATTTTACAGTCACTGATTATAACCTTAGTGAAACTCCTTGGGTAAGAAAGAATCATGTCTAGAGGAGCACAGTCTGTAAACATCCACAGATCATTCTTAAAAATAAATAACAGATCACCCATGTACCCTATGGCCGTGTGCCAGTAGTAAGTTGCCAAAAGCTATATTAAAGTTTTGAGTTAAAACGAAGAGGGAAATTAGTGTTATCACTACAATTTTCCTGATCTGTGGGAGAAGGCAGTTCCTGGTGAAATGCAAACAGGTGGTAGTGGGGACTGTGAGGGTTTAATTCTGAGTTATGCTATTTCTGTGGGACTAATTTATATTTCCAATTTTTAAAGCAGTGATATTTTATGTATAAGGAACTGAGAGAAAAAGAAGTGGTTTCTCCAAGGATCTAGCCTAAATGGGATAAAAGTCCATTTCTTGGATTTCCACTCCTGGTTTACTCACAAGATTGTAATTTCTTGTCATTAGAAATGTGATGATTGTGTGTACGGAGGTTGTTTGTTTCTTTTTTTTTACAGTTTGAGAATTTCATATAGTGCAAATTAGGCTTGTTTCTTTTTTCAAAGCAAGAATCAGATCCCAATCTTTCTTTGCTTTCCATTCTGCTAAGCAATTAATGAAAAAAATTGTTTTGCTTACCAAGAAAACCCCGAGTAGCCAAACTCTCCCCTGCTATGAAAGAGAGCCCCAAAATCCCAAAACAAAACTGAAAATGAAAGAAAAGTATTTAAATTTTGGGCCGGGAAAGAGGGAACATGATGTTCTATTAAACTGCCCTAAAAGTATTTCTTCTGATTTGATTCAATAACACACCTGTATTAGCATTTATCAAGGCCATTCAATTTCTTATGCTAGGAAATTGTCATTTCATTTATAAGTAAAAGAATTGTCCACTTAAGAAAAAGAAATAGGGAATGATTATTTAATATTTTGTGCTATGTAAGAACCTAGTGTTGCCACGTTGTATTTTGCAACAGCAAGTTCAAAAGAACCAGAAGGTTCAGCACTTATTACAACGTGCAGTTCATTCCAAAAGGTGTTACAGAGGCCGAAAGTATAAATCACAAAGTCACGGACACAAATTCATAGAAGGTAACCATGACTGCTGGAAATAATTGCTTGAATATAACCTTTGAGTTAGAAAAGTCTTAAATTTTTATTGCTGAATCTTGCAGGCTGTAATGAAGGAAAAAAAATGGACTTTTCAAGGTGGTTTACTGTACTGTGTGTCCACAGATGTCTGCTGTAATAACTGGGAGACTCTTTTGAAGGATAAAGGCATAAAATCATAGAATTATAGAATGGTTTGGGTTGGAAGGGACCTTAAAGATCATCTTGTTCCCTGCCATGGGCAGGGACACCTTTCTCTAGACCTCTTCCACTAGGTTGCTCCAATCCCCATCCAACCTGGCCTTTAAAACTTCCAGGGATGGGGCATCCACAAATTCTCTTGGTAACTGTGCCAGGGCCTCACCACTCATGGTCTCATGGATAAGGTCATCAAAAGGCCAGCTCAAAAAGACCTCATAAAACTGAATTCACTGAAAATATTAATAGCTCTTCACATATTTTAATCCTCTTGGGCACACTCATATTACCTCCTTTGACCTTTTTTATCCTGACTCCAATTAACAGCTGAGGTTATCATACTGGATAAGGATCTAAATGTTGATATTAAATCAGTGCTACTAAATAGATAGTCCAAATGGACATGTAAGTAACCAAGGTTCATGATTCATACAAAGGAGTATGTTTGCAGAAATAATTAGAAGAAATAAATACAGTGGAAAAATAATTGATGTAGCAAATTAACCTGTTATTGCTAATAAAAATTTTATTCAAGCATAACGTTCTTCAGAAAACATTAGAGGGAGTCAGCAGTTTGTAAGCCTTCCACTTAAACTTTCTCTCAACAGACGGATGATGTTTTGGCATGTTTCCCAAAAAAAGGTTTTTGTTTTACAGTGCTCTGTGAAATCAATTTCTGTAAAACCAACAGATTAAAAACCCTTCTCTGCTGTAAAAGGAAAAGATAAATAACTAAAAAAAGGCATTAAAAAGTGCTCTTCTTTCCCTTTAAACCTTTGAAAGCTTTTCTCATATTCAAATGAGGAGTTTTTCATGTGCACAGAACATTTATTTAAGCTCTCTGATACTACAGCACTCATTATTTATTTTGGTTTCTTGAGCCTTTCCAGCAGACCACAGCAGACAACATTGTTCAATAATAGCTGAAATTATTCAGAGTGGTGTATAGCTCTTGTCTGTTGGAAATAGCTTTATTTAATTGTTTATTTATTGCATTTATCTTAAATGTAGAAAATAAATGCAAAGGCTTCATGCTGCTTAGAAGCAACCAGCTGAGAATTGTTTTGATCACATAAATTAAAATATATATAAGCAAGAATAGATATTTGCTGATTTCTCCTACCTTGTCCTCCCTCTTATGGAATGGCCTTTTTGCCAGTATTTATCTATAACAAGCAGCAGTTTTGTTCTACAGACAAGAGAGGGATTTATGTTTAACTTTCTGAAACTGGTCCAAATTGTAATTTTCTTTGAGATTCTTTTTCCAGTGTTGCAAAATTGTTTCACACCAGAACATCACTTGTTGTATAGCTATTAATGGATTTTTTTTTGTTGTTTGTATCTTTAATATAAATCCTTCCAGAGTTCAAGAAGCATTTGGGCAATGCACTCAGGCTCATGGTGTGATTCCTGGGGCTGCCCTGTGCAGAGTCTAGCGTTGGATTTTGGCAACCCTTGTGGATCCTTTCCACAGGAAAAGAAAGGATGTTCTCAGGATGTTCTGTGATTCTATGATTCTCTGTTTTCTGTGTGTTTCTGTACAGCACTCAGCACTGTAATCTGTCCTTAAAAACTGAATCAGGAATCAATTCATTAGTTTTGTCTGAGCTGATGTGGCCATGTGACACACATCTACACCAAGGAATAACCTTGGATTGGATTGGAAAGGCACTGCAGCAGGAATGGCCCTTCCCCGTGGCCTTTACTTCTGGCACATTATGGTTTTAAGATCATTTTGTGCTCTCCATCCTGGACATTTTTATTCTGTCAAGAAAACCAGATCTCCTGGGTACAATGGGATTTGGGATGCTTGGATGGGCATCAGATACCTGTGGATGGTGATCCCAGTTTGGAAGCTGTAGCACAAAGCCAGTGGCATTACCTCTGCACTTGGTACAAAACAGCAAATGTGTTTTCCCATTTTCTCTGCAATTCTTTATTTTTTCAGTTCCACCTTTGCCTGCATGTTTTTTAAAGAACCCTTCTGGCTGCTTGCATTGCAATTTAGCAATCACAGTTGGTAATTTGACTCATTGCATTCCCCACAGGTAGACTGATTTCCCTCTTGAAATCTGGATGTAGTTTGTATACAGCATGTGTTATCAGAGGGACTAACAGAGGGGTTATCTCATCTTCAGTCGTTGCTGAGGCAGTCATCCAGCCTCTCTTTATAGTCCAAAATTAGCATTAAATACTTGGAGGGTAAAATTCTTCTGATCTGTTTGATAACACTGCTTCAGCAAGTGATGACTCATGCTGGAAATGCCAATTCCTCTCCAATGAATATAAAGACAACTCATATCATTAACTTGGATATAAGCAGTGCTCAGATTAATCCAAAATATGAGCCCTGGTTGTGCATCGATACTCAAGGTGGGCTTGATGCTGGGTAAACTCCAGACAGGTTATTCCACCCTTAATGGTCTTCAATAGGAAATATACAAATATAGCCAGAAGGGAGCACTGACCACAATAGTCAGCACTGAGAATAAAACAACTTGCATTCTGTCAGTTTTTTGAGGAAGAATTTGAACAACAGGGAAATCACATTGCACTCAGCAAAAGATAAATGTAGTTTTTTGGCTGAAGCCTTATCTTTTTGGTGCTGAAAGCTAATGCTATGGGAGAGTGAGAAGTGGCAACCAAACTTCTGATCTATAAGAATAAGTTTGGGATGAGCTAGAAAATACTGGTAGTTAGGAGAGATCATGCACAACTCAAAGAGGAAGGGTGATGTGCATAAAGCCAGAGGGAAAGATGTTGAATCCATCAAGGTGCAAGCTGATGAGAAGTTGCATAAGAATGTGATCCATGTGGATAGATGGAAAGGTTTGTTGGTGAGATGTTATGCTGGAAAAGGCAGCAGAGAAAGGAGTGAGTTAAAGATAACACTCAAACCACTCAACTGAATGCCTAGAAAACAAACTTCATTCACCTCGCTTGAGCTACTGCATGCTAGACTATGATTATTTTCAAGGAAGACATGAATTTACAGTGCAACTTGAAATAAACAAATGCAAAACACCAAAATTATAAATCTTTTCTAAGCAAGGAAATAATACCGGGACAACAATGATTCTTCTCTACCAATGCTCTGATCACTTTTCTCAATCTTTCTCCTTATAGTTTTGCTCGTCCAGGGAAAGGTTCCTGGCTTGGTAAAGGCAGCCTGGAGGCAGGACCAGACCAGTCCAGTATGTCATTAGAAAATCTGGTGTTTGGAGCTGGCTACTGCAAGCCCACTTCTTCAGAGGTAAGGAGGATGTGGAATGATGCCTTACTTCAATTCCATCACACAGAGTGTCCACACTGTCTGTGGAAAGCATGTCATGGTTTTATATTTCCTGTAGAGGGATTTTTTTTGAAAAACAGCTCTTCAAACATTTCTGCATGAACCCCCTGGCACTTGGCTACACAGTTCCTGGGTGTTCAGCCCCCACCTGCATTCACCATTTCACAGTTCAAGGTGTATGGATGTGCCCCCCACTGACAGTGGCACAAGACAGGATTCACCTGACCAGGTGTTTGCTGTAAGGTGAAATTAATCATTCAGGAAAAGGTCCTGGCTTTCAGTTCTTGTGTATGACAGTCAGAAGATATGAGTCATTATTAAGGATGTTGTGAAAGAAGGTTTTGTGTCCAGAGTATTGTGTGTGTCGGTGATGGGGTGTTACACAATGCCTTACTCATGGCAGGTCCCACAGTTAATGTGTATCTTTGATCTTGCTACTTACTACAAGTAAAAAGGAGAGCTCTTTGTGCAGTTTTTAAAAGAAAGCTGGTTGTTTTAAAATGGTTAATTTATTTTTTGTTGATTTTTTTCTAATTTGTTTTTTATGTTTTTAAGTGCTAGCTTTGGGTTATTTTTCCTTTTATGTAAAAAAATGTTTTCTCAGCTCTAGAAACTCACCCTAGAATATTGCAACCATTAACCTGTTAAAAAACCTTGATTCAAGGCTTCTGATTAACATGCTGCCCTCAGCTTCCCTCAACCTTTCCTGTCAAAGCTTTTCTGTATAAATATTAAAAATAAGCAAGCCTAGAGCACCTGGTGCAGAGGAGCTACCAGGGAATTAATGAGGGCTGAGAGAATGTTTGGCCTGAGGCTGCTACCCCAAATATTGGGTCACTGTATGCTTTTGGCAAACAAACTGACCTCAACCTCTGCCTCTCTGGTAGACAGTCACATCATAGACATTTAAATAACTGCTAGTATTTTAGGCCAGTCTCTGTACATAGCATAAGAAAGAGACTTCTTTGGAGAGTGGTGCTTATTTTCATTATCCTCTGGACAAGTCTCTGTTGAAAAAAGAAAGCTCTCCACTCCCATTTTTGCTTTCAGTCTCTATGGAAAATCTTGGTCTGTTATAATTAGAAAAAAACTTTTTTCCTTCCTAATTTTCTTCCTTAGGTGGAAGCTCTATCTTCCACCTATTTCTATATATATATATTTTTTTTAATGGCAGGATAATTGTAGTGAGTTGACCTTGATTGGAAGCCAGGTGCTCACCAAGCAATTCTATCATTCCCCTCCTAAACAGGACAGGGTGCAATAGAGAAAAGTTATGGGTAAAGATAAAGTCAGTTTAGTGAAGCAAAATCAAGGACATGTGCAGGAGCAAAGGGAAACAAAAGATTAATTCTCTCCTTCCAATCAGCAGGTGATGTCCAGTCACATCCTGGAAGTGCAGCTTCAGGGTGAAGGGATTTCTCTGGAGCACAAGCATTATAATAGTAAATGCTCTCCCTTCTCCTCCTTTTCCTCAGCTTTTATTGCTCAGCACACATCCTGTGGTATGGAATATCCCTTTGGTCAGTTTGGGTCAGCTGGCCTGGCTGTGTCCCCTGCCAGGACCTTGCCCACTCCCCCCTGCTGATGGGGAATGTTGGGGACAGCTCTGGTGCTGTGCCAGCTCTGCTCAGCAGCAGCCACGACCCTGCAGTGCCACCAACACCTCTGCAGCCACCAGTGCCCAGCACAGCACTGGGAGGGCTGCCATGGGGAAAGGTAACTCCATCCCAGTCAGAGCCAATACAATTATTATTATCCTGGCACGTGAACTGTGAAATACCAAAAGGAAATTGCTCCACCAAGAACTGGCTTTAGCACACTGCTTACCCTGCAGCCATCAGAATGCCACACACCAAACCATCATAAACATAATGCTGCACAGTCCACATGGCCAGATGTGCATTTGCTGAGCTTCAGAAACCTCCATAAGTCATGACATTTGTTCTTGAGCTGAATGTTTTAATTTAATAGACCGTGATGGCCTTTTTGCCTATGCATGACAAATGATAATGAGAAAAGGTTATTTTCTCTTGGCTTAACATAAAAAATAAAAATTCAGAGCTAGAAAAGAACCTGTTGTGGGGCTAAACTTAACTCTAAGCAAAGGCCATGTGACTGACTGCTGTTTTATATGGAGGTTTAAATCAGGCTGTAAGGGATTGAAGGAAGAGGAATAATATTAATTCTTACAGTGCTGCAGTACTTGGCACCAGGTCAAGTTTTTTCCCTTTAAAAACTTTTAGATATTACTCCAGGTTTTTTGAATGTGCTTGTTAAACTTCAATTGGTTTGGAGAATTTTGCATCACTATTGGTGGGCATGAGAATGGCTCCTACCCTTTCCATGAAATAAAAAAACACAAAACCTGCAGGCCTCTCTGATTATGTATATTTTTGTTTCAACTTTCTTTACTCCATGTCTGAATTAGTAACTGTTAAATGCCAGAACTCAAAACATACCACACATATTTCTGTTTGTAATCTATTCTGATTTGATGGAAGTGGCTAAACCTAGGGTGAAACATTAATAGATGTGGTCTTCCAAGGCTGACAAAACTTCACTGAGAGGCAGGACTTGGGAAAAGCAATCTTAGAGGGATATTGGTTAGTTTCTTTTTATATTATGAACTGCCATGGAATGGCTTGTGTTGGTCTCTCTTGTTTTTAATTTTGTTTAGCTCTACTTTCATCTCCTTCTACATTTCATGTGCATTTCTGTGTTTTCCTTGATTCAGACTTAAGCTCTTAAAATGCATCTCCTGGGCAAGTGCCTTCTGTTTAGTATCTTTTCTAGGGAACCAAATCTGATTATTCAGTTTACTATAAGACTGCAAACAGTCAAGACTTTCCTTATTTTAGCCTTAGCTATTGTAAGTAAACCAAGAAGAGCTTCTTTTTCCCCTGACACCTGCAGACAGATTATTTTTCCAGAATACTTTCCAAATTAATACAAATGAGCAGAAGTTTGTAAAGTGTAGGAACTCTAAATCATTACTATTGCACCCTTTTCCCATAGTCTAGGCATAAAACCCCAGGAAAGTTGTAGTTTGTGGTGTCTGAAGCCTTACTAACTACACAATTTATTCGTTTTCCTAGGTTTGGTATAAATTCTACAAATTCAAGAAGGAGATTTGATCACAAAAGTAAATTTTGTTCTCACTAGTGCCATCCTATGCAGTAGATGGATTAGTGGCATGGTATTTTGGGTTTTTGTAGCAAGGTTTTTGGTACCAGAGGGGAGTGGGAGTAGAGGAGGTTTCTGTGAGAGGAAAGAAGAATCTTTCTCCACATTAAACAAAGACAATTCACCACTCATGGTTCAGAAAAGATTTGAACACAGGAGAGGGGTGGCTGGATTTACAGCAGTCTTAAACCTGCAGGAAAGCCAGAAATATGCTGAAATATGATGCAAAGATTACCAAGTAATGTTTTCTAGATACCTCTTGAATACAAAGACTCTTTCCTTGATATATCATATATAGGTCATACTTTCCATTGACTCTTTTTCTTTGATAGGACTTGGATGCATCAGAGAGTTAATGCTCTTTTTAGGCCCCAGGTTGACTGTGGAAGTGCTCATCTAGTTTATGCCACTGATTTGATTTTTCCTCACTGAAAAGGCAATTCACTGCCTTAATCTTTAAAGATAGTCTGCATCCATTAGCTCTTCTTTCCACTTCCTGAGCTAATATTCTGTGTTTGGGCTTCTGAGGTGCCACTGCCTAATGACAGATCCTGAAGGTTTCTCGTTCTGTACTTCTGACTTCTCATTTTGGAGACTAATTAAATGCCAGCAGCTTTGGATTGTACATGTGCATTTTCCCTAGATCTCACCAAATGACTTCTGGACATCACTGACACTTTCCTCATCGCCTGGCTTAGCAGAGTAGTTACAATAATTAATTCTATTTAAACCTAGGTGATTTTTTTAAAGTCTTTCTGTCTCTTCCCATTCCCCTACCTAGCAAACAGGGATCTTCCTTTTCTCCTTTCCTCCTTCCTTCCCTCTCTAATATTTTCTCTATATCTATGCTACACCTTTCTCTTAAAGCACAATTAGGACAACAAAGATATTTATTATTGAAAGAAGATATTTTTGTGTTGTCAGGTAAATATGAAGGAAGACAACTTTGTGGTCAACAAACTAGAAGAGAATAATCTACAGAATAATAAAATCTGTGAAATAATAAGAAGTGCTGGAATTTTTTCAAGTTATTTTCAGCCCATAATCTATGCTCACAGGGAATATATATCACAGTAGATGTGCTCAAAATAGGATTACATCTACTGCAGCCTTGGGAGATGCCAGTGAGGTGAAACAGCTTTGTGAGCTACGTGTGACTATTTTCCCTTTGGGGAACCTGAATTCCCCTTTGTGTCTCCTAAATTGCTTTTGTTTGTGAGGAAGTTCAAGGGGTTGCTTTGTATGTTACAAGGTCTATGTCTCAACTCCACACTGACTCACTCTTTCAGGTGATTTCAACTGTCCTAAGAGCTGGATACTGGAAAATTACACCAGCTTTATTTATCTACATTAAAATAGACTATTCCTTGCAGATCTGCAAATTGAATGGTCACTTCAGCATTTCTGTGCCTCACCCAGTAGCATAAACCTCTTCTGTATTCACTGTTGTCAGGCTGGTTTAATGTCTTTGTAATGTGCATCACATGCCTGCTGTGTTATAATCAAGTTGAATCAATGGCATACTGGGGATTATTAATAAACTGTACTCACAGTAATCTTATTTTCATTTGGCTAGCAGTTGCACTGCAGATAAATTGACTTCTAAGTAATCAGATTGATTAATCATATGATTTCTCATTAATAAGGCACTGGTGTTTGATGAGAAGTGTTCTTCTTTCATCTAGCATTGAGGTAGCAATCCCAAAAGACATGAGGTTTATGCCTGGCATTACACAAAAACCAGGAGTGTCATTCAAATAAAATTTGTTGATGATAAGTGTTCTTCTCCACAGACAGTTTGCTAATATTTTCATCCTTTCATCAGCATATGCAAAACCTGGGCTGTTCTAGCCTAGCACCAAAACATTATTCAAACTCACATTTTTATATCTCATAGCAGTCATCTGTGGTTTAGTCTTCTTTTCTTCTCTATAGTTATGGCTCTCTGCACAAATAATTTACTTTTTCAGCTCTCGAAGTAGGAAGACCCTGAGATTATCTCAGTTCATTAGAGCATAGGGCTAATTACTCCAAGGTTGTGGGTTTGATCCCTGTCCAGGCCATTCTCTTAAAAGTTCAACCTGATGATCCTTGTAGGTTCCTTCCAACTCAGAATATTCTTTGATTCTCTAGTGATTGTGCATCAGAGAGTAGCCCCAATAGGATCTATTGTGGGAATTGTAATGTGTAGTGTGTTATATGATTCTGTGGTTCTAAGACAGCTGATACATATTTTTTTAAAAATCCCAGTATTTAAAATATTTTTTACTTATAATTGCTAAATGTAGCAATTTACATCAGAATTTCATCTAGAATTGTTAATTTTACGTGGAAATGCCTTTAGTTTCCATCTCAGACTTCTCTGCTCCAGTGTGTTTAATGGCACTCACTTCTTTCATGTGTTAGAGTGCATTTGTAATGGGTGGTTTTAAAAGATTCCTTGGGTGTCTTGCTGATGCAAATGATGATTAGCTGTGACTGAGACTCCAGCAGATGTCCAACACATAATTATTCTGAAATATTAAGACAGCTGATATACTGCTCTTTATAAGGTAAAATGACAAGTATCTTTAATCAGTATATTCAAGGCACCATTTGTGATAATTAATGATGAAGTTTTTAATCTTTGGTTGCCTGAAGATAAATGGTTGATCTCTAAAAAGAACAAAATTATTTCCTATTTGTAGCAGAAAACATGTAACTAATAATGTGACAATAACTGGTTTCTTTAATCACTGGCATATTTCTTTTCTGTGGTTCTTACTTTCTGATCCAACATATGCAGTGTATAGCAAAGTATAGAGTTCAAAACTGAGATTAATTTGGGTTTAGGCCTGAAACATGGTGTTCAAAAAGCCTTGCAATCTTTTTGCTATGAGTGTTCAGTGAAAATGTCATTAAATCAACTGGAGATTCTTGTGAGACTCTAGACAGGAGGGTGATGGTGACTTGTTCTGGAGAAAATCCTTGAGAATTGCTCATATTTGACTGATTATTTATTCCTTTTGTTAAGCAATAGAATTTGCATAGGAAGTTGCTCTTTTCATATGTATTTTTTTATGTTTTCCTGCATTGTTTATGTATTAGAAATAATCAGATTGCTGCATTCTCTTTCTAAATCTCACCTACTCTTATATAACTGAAAGGATTTTTATTATGGCTAATTTAGAGAGTTGTGAGTAGTGTGGTAAAAGGTAGACTAAGCATGGAGGATTTATTTCTCTTTCACAGCTACTATTACAGTTATATACTGAAGAATTTATTTGGCTTCCCTCACCATAATCTCTCACTTTGTCTGAATCCATTTATGTGGTTTGTATAGTCATTCACTTGGCTGACATTCTTTGGATTCAAGGTTTTCCTTTCTGGAGATTTCAGCATTAATTTTTCAGGAATTTTATAGGAATGGGCTTGTGCAATACCTTTTTTTTTTTCTTTCTTCCCCAAAGTAAAGTACAGAAGCAGTGGGAACAGACTTTTTACTCCTCACTTCAAGAACTGGACTTGGCTGCTCTCTGCCTCTTGAAAGAATATTTTATTATTTACTTTTCCTTTCTTCTCAGTATTTTTTCCAGTATTACCTTGCTTAAAACTCATGTTCATATGCCCTAAGGAACACTAATCCCTAGCTCCTAAGGAACAATAATTCTCACAGACTGATGATGAGAGAGCTCCTGAAGGGAGACCACATCAACTCTCATAGCCTTTCCAGGGTGAGCAGAGATGCCAACAACATCACAGTCAAGATCCATCATCTGAAAGAAAACCTTTTGCTATTGGCAAGTGTCCCAGACAGCAGCTTGGGGACTGGGCACTGAGAAAAAAAATCTCTTTTTTTCCAACCACTTTGGCTTGTTTTGTGGAAACAAATCTTCAAGTGACAGCAAAAGCCTACACCTCTGTTCACAGCTATCACATCAGTTGTAATGATCCAGGAAACAGCTTCACAGCTGATAAGAATTGTAAGTTTTGGTGCAGTGCTAGGCAGGAACACTTAGAAGTGCAGTCCCTGCAACATCAGTTTGTGCAAAACCAACTGACCCCACTCAAATGGTCTCTGGTCTCATATTTTCTCCAAGGATGAGACAAGATTTGGCAGTGTGACAATCAGAAAAGAAAGAATGGGCTAAGAGAAAGAGATGAGTCAGTGTATTATGATTCTCAAAAGCACTGAGAGAGGTAAATAGCATTAGACAAAAGTTTAGCCAACAAAGCTTTTTTTTTTTTTTTTTTTTTTTTTTTGTAGCTTTATGGCAAAATAAGAAAAATTTTAGAATCTCTTCAGGACAAGAGTAACTTCTGAAGATGACTTGACTTAATCACATAGCCAGAATCTGTACTCAAGTGTTGTGATGAGTGCCAAAAATAAGAGAAATTTGGATCAAAATGGGTTAATGCTTCAAGGAAGCTCTTTGCATAACCAAGAAAAGTGTGTGAGCATTCATGCAGTTACACACATGAATACTTTGGTGAGAATATGGGTCTAAAGACATATTTAAGGTAAGCCAGACACAGTCAGAGGCGAATGAGCTCACACTACTTTGACTGGCATAAACATTGAGAAAACAGGGTACCAGTCAGCCTGGTTTTACAACAGTATTTACATCTACTGTTCCCAGCTTCACAGTATGGTATTTGAATAGGGTCTGGTGTATTGTTAATATCTGTGCACTCAGTCCCTGCATGATCCCAGGTTAGCTGGGGGTGTCAGGAAGTGTGAAGGAGATGTAGTATTGTTTGTCTGCTGCCTCTGGTTCCTAGCAGATCAGAGAAGGCCAAGTCACATAAACCTTTACCCATCACTTTTCTTCTTTGTCTTCTTCATAGACTCAGAATGGTTTGGATTGGAAGGACCTTTGAACATCATCGAGTCCAAACCCTCTCCAATGAGCAGGGTCACTGTCAACTAGAACAGGTTGCTCAGAGCCCTGTCAAACCTGACCTTGAATGTTTCCAGGGATGGGACATTTACCAGGTCTCTGGGCAATCTGGCCCAGTGTCTCAGCCCCCTCATGACAAAATATGCACTCTAAATCTACCCTGCTTTAGTTTTAAACCATTACTCCTTGTCCTGTCTTAACATGCCCTGTTAAAATGTCTGTCCCCATATTTCTTGTAAGTTGCCCTTAAGTATTGAAAGGCTGCTATAAGGTCTCCCAAGATTTTCCCAAATTCTTTCCATGGGTAGAATAAAACCATAAAGTCAGTTGAAGGCACTGTATATCTACTCTTTGATGACCCAAGGCAACAGTCATTGCCATCTCACAGGTTTTTGTTATGAATAGATGCAATCTGCAATGTCTCTGCTGGAATTAGGTCTTCCTGGCATTGGCAGAGCTGGCTGATGAGAAGCAGGGGTGAAAGGCTGAACAGGACAGCAGGACACCCCCAAAGCAGTGTTAAATAACATTCATGTGGGTGGTAAAGCTCTGGTTCTGCTCTACATATTGTGTTTCTTTTGTAAACAAATACAGTTCAACTCTCCAGAGCTGCCAATCAGTCTCTTTCTCCACTACGGAACTCATTAGAAGTATTTTATTTAAAACCATAAAATTATGGCCTGCAGAATAAATGGTAAGCTACTCATAGCTCATGAAATTTGATTGTGTTTGAGTGTAAATTACTTGAGGGCTGGTACATGCACTGTGCATAATACAGGAGGTATCTATGGGGCTATGAAAATTAACCTGGGAAGATGTAATAGTTATGCAAATTTATACAGTTCCAGCTATTCAAAATTTCCCTATTTTGTTGCAGTAAATTATAACACATCAATGTAATTGCCTTAAAGTAACATACCCAGGAAATATTCTGATTAGCCATTATTTCTGTTTCAGTGTTAGAACAGAAATTTTCGATTTCTGCAGTGATAAAAAGGACTGCATATTATTTTATTGTTGGCTTTTCCATTTGATGTATGTTTGCATGCATGTGAAAGACCTATAAATGATTCATTGCCTGAGAGCGTCATAAGTGAATACTTCAGGAATGTGGCACAATCACAGGATTAGATATCGAGCTGTTTCCTGGCAGCAAAAGGCATAGAAACCACATCCCCCACATCAAAGAAACCAGAGCAGGATTACAGCACCTGGGCCAAAGAGCAGCAATTTTTGTGCAGACCAATTTTTTGCAAGAAGGAAGGTGCCTTTAATCCAAGCTGTAAATGATTTTTTCTGAGTGTGATTTGAAATAAAATAACAGAATAATACTAATAAAATAAAAAATACTCATGAAAACAGGCTTTGAAACATTTCTAAAAGAAAAATCTGATTGATCTTGTTGGGTCACTTTGACGACTTCAATTGCCTGAGTGATGGGACTCTATGAGCCTCAGAATTATCTTCAGCAAAATAAGTAGGGAAGTAATAGAAATTGATTTGACTTGGTTTTACAACAGACCTTGGAGTATGTTCTCACAATAGATCTTCTGTTGTATATTTTTCTCAATACAATAATGGACAAAATTCAGGTAGCCTGAAAAATGGCACATTTAGACCCAATAAAAGCATTATTTTTCTCCCCATTTCTATAGACCATAAGAGATCTGGTATAACACATTGCTGGAAGGTGCTTCTGTGAACTTTGTGGGATTTGACACAATTGTGCAAAATGACAGCACTGGCACAGTCCTTGTTCTGAAAGGATGGGGACTGTGAGGTCTGTGATATAAATTAATACTTGGGTAATTTGAGGAAGACTTTGTTTGAAGGCATTCAGTTTCTGAAGCTGTCAGGTCTTAGGCTTTCATTTTGTTCTCTTTGTTTACTTCTGTCTCCTCTGTGAGTATCAAGTACTTGACTGTGATTGCTTTCAAAACACAAGACTTGTTGGATTTCTCTTCTGATCTGGTTTGACAAAGACTACAGGAGTCAAAATATTTTATTCACCTCTTTGGGGAAAAATGGAAGTCAATCATGAAGCAAGTAGAGAGTGTGGGATATGCAGGAGCATTTGTAAATAATAATAATGAATAACAGTCCTTCAATAGAGACATGATTTCTTGCCACTTGCATATGAATCATAGGAACCTACTTGGTAACACTTGTGGCTGTGTAACAGGCTGAAGAAAATAATAAAATAAAAACTCTGCCTTGGTATTGAAATGTCAAACTGCTTAAAAAGTGAACTCATAAAGGTTGAAGTAGTTTTTCACTGTCAAAAACAGTTAAATATTTCCTCTTTAGCCATTGTTTGACGTTGTTGCTAATGTTCAAATTTGCTAAGAATTTAGCAAATTAAAATGAGGAAAAGATCAGAAATAGTGTTGCATTTCATTTTTTATCTCCATTTGTGAAGACAAAGGAAATTAACCAGCATGCAGCATCTGCTCTGATTATAGACATTTCAACAGTGAATTCTGGGCAAAGCTCTCAATAAATAGATTTGAGTGGGCATGGTTGGCACTGTATCTCTTCCCTCCTATGAGAGTCTGTGTGATCAAGAACAAAAATAACCTACTAGGAACTTATTTTCAGATCGTACCTATAATTTCAGAAGCCAAGCCAGTGGTAGCAAAATGACAGGGTTCAGTGATCTTGGCTACCTCCTGTAGAAGCCTGGAAAGGAATTGGTGCAATTCATAAACATCCTGCTAATAGGCAGGAGTATCAAAAATTCCAAGGCGCTCATGTTTATACCCTTGTTATTAAAATAATTCACAATTCTTCTTAATTTCTTGATGGCATGCTGTAAGACAGTAGATGTATGTTCCCCACAACTAATACCTGTGAGTGTTGATAAAAGCAAAGGCTCAGCCTGTTGGATTGATGTAGAATATAGTCAAATAGACTTTTAACATTTTTTTAATGTATCTGGCCTCTTTTAATTTTAGGTTTCCCAAGAAGAGGATATATATCCTACTTTTTATTGTATTTATATGATGCTTGAATAGTGGTCCTCAGATTTTGCTTGTGTTTATGAGCGTATAGCTCATAAACATCTTTTCTACAAAATATGAACAGCAAATGAGGAAATTCATCACCTCATTTTAGTGAGACTTAATTTTTATCATCTCTTTAGTATCCTTTCTGCACTTCTATTGTGTCTGGTTCTTTATATATTCCTTTCTTTGGACTGGAAGATCCTTTGCCTTTGAGTCTTTCCTTCTGCAAAAATGGTGCTCCAGTGTTTGATGTAAGCAATTCCTCCTCCATACATGAACATATTTGTAGCTGAGAATAGTTTCAAGAGAGTATTGGGATGTCAAGTTTGGGAATTTTTAGGCTTAAAATGGTAGCTTTGTGTGCTTTACACGCTCAAGGTCTTCAAGCAACTCAAGCACAGTTTGCTGGGAAATTTCAAGGAGCCCCAAATAAATTTTCATTAGCATGACCTTCTACATAAACAGAGAAATAGTGGTTCCAATAGGGACATTTCATTAATGAGACTGTTGAGTGCATCCTGTGCATAGGGGCAGGATATCAGTCAGGATAACCCTAACCAGTCTGATTCCAGTGACAATACTGAACCTTAGAAATAGAAGTCATCAAATATTTGATCATTTTGATATTTAATTTTGAGGCGATTCCTGTCAATATTTTGGAAAGATGAAAAAGAACCCAAATTTCAGAAAGCCCAAATGGAGCATCAGTGGGACAAGTGCAGTGAGTTATTGGGTTATTTCTAGAATCTGACATGTCAGACATGCAGTGTCAGCCTGGTTCTCCTCCTGCATATTGTAGCCCATTGACATGTCATTTTCCTAGCAAGAAAGAAACCCCAAACTCTGTGTTCAGAGACAGGAAGGAGTGATGTGACTTCTGAGTTCAGACCACCACCTCTTTAGGAAACTGAAATAGGCATATACTATAATAGGTTGGAATATATTTTCTGTAGGAACATCCTCTCTGCATCCTAATGTTTATTGCTCCCCACATTAAATAATTGCTGTGGTGTCCTGTGCTATGTTACATGACTCAGCAAGTGACAATTTATCTAAATTCACAGTGTACAGGTGAGTTTAAGGAATGATTTAGTTTGTATTTGCAGTTTATAAGGCTGTAAAAGATTTGTTGTGGTGCTTAAGTGACAGGTCTTGAAATGTGAAGTCACAAGGACAAGATAGCTTGCAATCATTAAGGAAAATGTCTTGAGAAAAAAAAGAAAAAAAATAAAAAAGGGTGTTTCATTTCACTTTGAAGATAGAAATACTTCTTTCTAAGTTGACTTAACACGTTTCTATTTTTCCCATTTGGGCAGTGAACTGTAAAATCAATTATTCCTGTAGCTCTTGTCATACGTGAACAGAGATCCAAGCCTGAAGTCACTTTCTCTCTGGCAATGACTGTCAGTACATGACAGAGCCTGGCATTTCTAAATAGGAAGCTGTAGTCCTCGTTGTTGCTTTTATTAAATAAAAAGCATTTTATTAAATAAAAAGCATACTTAAGAGTGACCATTTGCTTTGTGTCTGTGCTTCAGAAGGCAACACAGAGCCAAGTAGTTTAGTACATGTAGTTTGATAGAAGTTCACTGTGTTTAATAGCATAATTCTGCCAAACACCATGAGAGAAATGGCACCTGCAAGAGAACTGAGATTAATTTGTTTATTAGGTCCACACTGACCCACATGCATTGGCAAATTGTCTTCAGCCAGCTCTTCTATCAGCCATGGCCATTCTCTTGTAAGGTGAAGATGAGACCTTCACCTCCTACACAGCACTTCTAGCTCAGATCCCTTCAGTTCCTATTTTTTCTCTAAGAGGATTTCCAAGCTCACACTAGACCCAGAAATATATGGCCTGGGGCTGATTGTCAGCTTCTTGGAGTCAGCAATTTCTCCTGAGTGAAGCATCCACATCATGATGTCTGAAACATTTCTCCTCTCTGAGGAAAGAAGATATCTTTTCAAATTCAGGAAGCTCCATATTTATCTTACTCTGTTAAAAACTATATGAATTAAGTTTTTATTTATTTATTTTTAATAAGCACTGAGGTGGAACCTCTCTGCACAACTCCGAATTGTCTGCCTCTGAGCTTCTAGTTTAATTTTCCTTCCATACACAGTGGAAAGAAAGGAGCATTTCTAGGGAATTGTGCATTATGAGAAGGTGAAAGAGGGTGAAGTGATAGGACAAGCGGGAATGGTTTTAAGGGTAGAATTATGTTGGATATTTGGAAGAACTTCATTCCTGTGAGAGTGGTGAGGCATTTGAAGAGGCTGGCAGGAGAAGATCTGGATGTCTCAGTCCTGAAATGTTCAAGACCAGGTTGGTTGAGGCTCTGAGCAACCTGAGATAGTGGAAGGATACATGGCAGGCATTTGGAAATGGATGACCTTTAAGGTCCATTCCAACTCAAACCCTTCTGAGATTCTATAACCACAACATAGAAGGGATGAATCGTGCTCCAAAATTTCCAGTTTTTCTCTCTGTGATATCATCCATGATGATGAGCTGACCTGGACATGTTTATAGTCTAAATATGAAAATTTTGCTGGATACTAATCTCGCCACACTTATGCAAGCAAACTGAGCCTTGGTCATTAACCCCTAGGTAATTAACTATAAACTTTTTTAAACAAAGCCAATATAATCTATAAAATCCTGGGGAAAATTATTTATTTAATCACTTAGCTCTTTATTCATATACTTAATACCAGACAGTATATAGAATTCATGTAAATAGAAACACTCTGCTAACATGTATAATTACATAGCATAAAGCAATCTCCACCCCAGCCTAAGCCACAGCTGAGCACATCCTTCCCTGTTGCTAGGCATATAAGTTGAATCCAAACACTTTTGACATTTTCTGATGTCCTGAATGCCAATTGCAATGGCACAATTGTGTCAATATCACTGAACAGAGTCTCCTTTTCCATGCGTGTATGTGTGGACATACAGGTGGGAGAGACAGAAAGATGTTAACAAGTGTTCTTTAAAAAATTTACTGTTTTATGCTGCTGCCTGCAGAGATGAGTTATAACAAGGCAGCTCTTCAGCTCTGGGGTCCTTATTTGATCACAGACACAGGAGTGGATTTGCTTTCCTTATCCATGAGTAGGCAGCATGGACTCTCTTTTATCAGAAAGGACAATGTATTAATTCCCTTTTTGATGTCTCCACTGTGTTATCTTTGGCTAGGAGATCAGAATTTGCACCGAAAGTGTGCAAATAAATATTTAATTTAACAATTATTTAATTAAATAATATAATAAATTTATTTTTAATTAAATTTTAAATTAAATAATTTAATAATTATTTAATGTAAAATTACATATAAAGACCAGCTTAGATAGATAGATAGATAGATAGATAGATAGATAGATAGATAGATAGAACGATATCTAAATGTTTGTATCTAATCTGTCCCCTTTTTTCATTAACAGTTATTTAAAAAATATTTTGGGGGGGGTTCCCCATAAAATTGTAATTACTCAGTGTTGCTCCATCATCTCTTAGCCAAAAGATACCACAGTGTGCTTTGTGAATGTTCCCTACACATACTCTTAGTAATAACAAAATGAAGATATGGAGTAACATGCCATTTTCAGATACAGCTGTAACAGGGAAATAAAAGCACACCCAAAGGGTTATAGTGGATAGGGTGACATCAGGCTGGCAATGTAAATAGTGACATTCTGCAGGGCTCTCTCCTTTCCCCAATTCTCTTCAACATTTTCGTTAACAACTTGGATGCAGAACTTGAAGAAATACTAAGTATTTCAATTAAATTTGTCATGACACTAAATTGGGAGGAGCTGTCGAGTCCCTCGAGGGCAGGGAGGCCCTGCAAAGAGACCTCGACAAATCAGAGGAATGGACAATCACAACATTAGGGAGATGAACAAGGACAAGGGCTGGATCCTGCACGTGGGATGTGCAGCCCTGGATGTGCAGACAGACTGGGGAATGAGAGGCTGGAAAGCAGCTTTGGGATGGGACCTGGGGATCCTGGTCAGTGGAAAGTTGAATGTGAACCAGCAGTGCCCTGGCAGCCAGAAGGGTCAGCCCTGTCCCGGGGGCATCAGGCACAGCATCACCAACCTGGCAAGGGAGGGGAGGGAGGGGATTGTCCTGCTGTGCTGTGCTCTGCTCTGGGGTGGCATCACCGTGAGTCCTTGAGGCAATTTTGGGCACTACAATATAAGAAAGATATAAAGGTATTTCAGAGTGTCCAAAGAAGGGTTATGAAAATTGTGAAGGGCTATGAAGATAGTAAAGGGTCTAGAGGGGATGACATAATGAGAAGCAGTTGAGGACTAGGAACTGGATTCAATAATCCTCATGTGTCCCTTCCAAATCAGGAGATTCTGTGATTCTATGATACATGATTCATACAACTTTTCTTGTGCCAGATGATTCAGTGCTCCTCTTAGAAGAAGGATGCCTCGGGTCAGACACTGCTCTGGCTTTCATGAGACATTTTCCCCAGTGCTTAATTTACTGCTAAAGCAATGTTTTTGTGGCTTTAATTTTCTTCCTAAAGATCAGGTAGAGAAAAAGTATTTTCCCCTTCTTATTTATTGTAATCAGAATTGTTTAAGAGCTTCTATAGAATACCCTTTATATGCTTTTACATGATTTACATGATTGTGATTGTAGACACTTATGATGGCATATAGGATGTAACATAGCCTCCAGTCACCAGGTTCAGTTTTTAAAGTGATGTGGGAAATAGACTTCAAATAATTGCATAGAAATTAAAAAGTTGTGAAATTCCCACTAAAAGCAAAATCTGGGAAAAAACCCACAAGAAACCAAAGCATCTGTGCATAAACTAAAGTATTTTTTTAACCTTAAAATTCTAAAATATATTGCTATATGAACTTTATCTTGATAAAAAAGAAAATTTAAAAACATTTTATCTTTACTAGAACGATATTTTTATATGGTAATTTTTCTAAAAAATACTTTCCTGGCCACTCCTTTTTCATTGGCAAATTTCAAGTAATAAACCTACAGGCTCCGTTTAGAACAGTGACTTATAGTATTGAAACCATGAGACACAATCATTAGAGCTGACCAGGAGAATTCTCTTCTATCTGTTCAGAGAATGCCATTTTCAGGCTTGATGGTTCCTACTTTTCAAGGGTCTCAAGTCGAATACTTTCTAACTGCTAATTTTGTACAAAGTGTAAATTGTCACTGAACCTGTCACTAAATCTGACTGCAATGTCAAATAGTTTTTCTACTGCCTTATTATCCCAGGGATTTTAACAAAGTAGCTCTAATTTTTAGAAGTAATATAAATGCCAACTTGTATTTGTGAAATACCAACCGACATTTCCTTACATAACAGATTTAGAGAGAAACATAACATAAATAGTTCCATATATTGCCAATGCCTAATTATTACCCATTATTGAAGCTTTGGATTAGTGTTATTAGTGTTACTGAAATAGGATTTAAATATAACATAATGATTTGACTTTTATTTTAGAGCTTTGGATAATGAACCAACATATCAAATACAGACTAGTAAATCAGTACAAACAAAGTAATTTATTAAGTTGATAGAATATGCACATCCTAGTCCAATATTTCTGTTCATCATAAATGTTTGGTCATCAGTTTTATATTTTTAATGGAACATATTAATTTTCTTAGTTTTCCATACCTCCTGTAAAGATACTGTCTTCCTGTTGGTGGATATTAGAGGGAAGAGATTTACAGGACCTGGCTTATGTGGGTGTCACCCTCAAGAATGTTGTGTTCACATATCTGCTGCTGTCAGATGAAAAACAGAAATGCATTGTTTTTCTGCCAAATAGGACCAATATTTGTGTCTCATGCCTGTTATATGTAGTCTGTGGTTGTTCTGTTCAATAAAAATATTTAAAATTCCAAAACTGGGCTGAGAAGAAACAGTGCCACCACAGAATGATATCCACAATCTGGCCTCTGTGGGCTTCCATGTCTTTAAATTATGTGGTTTTTTTTAGATTTGCCAATAATTTTTCACTGCCTGGCACAGGGATGTAAAAGATGTTTGTATTGATGGATGAATTAATGAGGGGGAGTTGTTTGGGTTTGGCAGTTTTCCATAGCTGAATGGAGATGTAAATATAGATCTACACATATATAGAATCGTTAGGGGTGGAAAAGACTTTAAGATCATCAAGTCCAGCTGTCAACTCAGCACCACCATCATTTATACCATTAAACCACTTCCTCAAATGCCACAGCCAAGGGATTTTTGAACACTTCCAGGGATAATGATTCCACCACTTTCCTGGGCAACATGATCCTACGCTTGAAAACACCTTTAGTGAAGAAATCTTTTTTAATATCCAATTGAAACCTCTACAATGACTCCATGTGTATAAATATGGGTTTTTTTTCTATATATACCGTACATATTTATAAAAATATTCTTAGTCAAACCAAGTGCAGAATTTTTCCTTTTTGTTATTTTTGTTGTTGTTTAGTTGTTGTTTTCCTCATGAAATATCATCATTAAAAGTTTTTCATTTTTAATCATCTAGATTTTTTTTTTCTCTTTAAATTGCATGTAATTTCTGTCATAAGAATGTCTCAAAAGACATTATTTGCCTCTTCAGTCTTCTCTGAGCATTAATTTTAATGCATTTTCATGATAACCTCTTTAGGACAAAAATAACTTCTGATATGCAACTGGTTTCAGAAAATTGAATAAAAACTTGTCCTTCTTCTGCTACTGCTCAAGAACTTTCACTAATAAGTGGAAACATTAAAGTTTTAGCTCAAGACATAACTATAATTTATTTTCCAACCACCATATAACAGGAAATCTCCTATCTTAAAAAGCAGCATCCAATGTAGAGAGTAAAGCCTTGGTCCTTGAGTTTGAAGCCAGAATAAAATTTTCATATTAGGTAATCAAAATGGGCTTGCAGACAAATGGGCAGATGCTGTGAACTCAGAAACTATATTTATCTTGGGATGCTGAGATTTATTCCTCAATTCAAGCAGTTCTGTAGATCTTTCCCAAAAGTGGGTAAGGTAGGTTAGCTCTCTCTGCTACTGGAAAACAATTGGAGACTGCAAAACCTGTCAATTTAGTCTGAAATAGCTTTTTAGTACATTAAAATTCTTGACAAGCAATTTGAATCTGAATTGTTAAATGTGTTAAGAGTTAAATTAAACATAAAGGGTCTCATTTGCCAACTGTTAGTGCTATTGTTGAACGTTGCACGTAGTTAACATAGCTCATGAAATTGCTTTAATGCAAAACAAATACAGGCTACTTATTGTACATTACAAAGCATAAAATTCAGTTGGTTCTTGTTGATATTAAATGTAGTACACAGGTAGTCAATATCCACAAATTGTTCTCTGCGTTTGAATAATGAATTGACATGAGCCTTTTTTGATGAAGGTGTTTGCTTTTTGCAAGTAGTTTTTCTTTCTCTTATTATAAAGGAAAAGTACATTTATAAAGCAATACAGTCTAATTATAGGAGGAATCTGTTGGGTGATAAGAGCTTTGCACAGGGAACCTATTCATTTAAAAGGCTGATTTACTTAAATGTATTCAACAGGAATATTGCAAAAATGTTTAGTTTGTTTGGGCTTGTTGATACTGAAGGCTATTTTACTTGGCTGGGTAAATCTAGCAGACCAGCTTAGAGGGTAGATGGACAAGGGTCAGTGATGGTCCAGTGTTAGGGTCCAGATTTGCACATCATGATCAAAGTGAACTGAAGCTTTTACATTTTCAAAACACTAGGCAATATTTTTTTATCTCACATTTGTCTAGGTTTTTTTTTTTTTTTTTTTAATGTGATCATCTAGTGTGAGGTCTCCCTACCCGTGGCTTTGGGTTGGAATGAAATGATCTTTAAGGTCCCTTCCAATCCAAACCATTCTCTGACTCTGTGATTGATGATAATCACAGTAAACAGGGAAATGGAGAAATTAGGCCTATATGCTTAGGGTTCTTCATGAGAAAAGAGCTTCAGAGATCTTCAGCTGGAGAGAGTTTATGACCTTTGGAAGAAGTTGTAGGAAACTCAGGAGGACTACAAGACTGTTGTATGGTTATGCAGGGAGAAAATTAGAACACCCCAAACCCAGGCAGAACTTAATTTGGCTACTGCTTAAAATTACAAAATATTTGTATAAATACATTCAGAACAAAAGGACTGCTAAAGAGAATTCTTGATCTATTTTGCCCTAATAATGTTGGCACAATGGAAAAAATAATTTTGTGTCAGTATTATTGGCTTCTGTGGTGTCATCCATCTTTGATGTCAGAGTACCTTTAGGTCTTAAGTCTTGAAGTGAAATTTGTCAGGAGTTCATGTCCTCCCAACATTTTCAGAAATGGAAAAGGGAAAAAGCCAGAGATTCAGTCTACCACTATAGACAGAAAGAGCCTTGGAAAAGGAAATCAGCACAGATTCATTTTACAATCAGCACAGAAGAATCTCTACCTACAAATTAATGAGAATAAAATAACAGTAAGCCAAAGGAATTAATTCAAAGGTCAGGAGAATATTTATAAAGGAAACCAACATGTACTTTTACAATGGATATTACAAGTCCAGAACAGCCATCAGGCTTTGTGCAAAGTGGGATTTCAGCTTCAGTATAATATTTTTTGTCTAATGAGAGGTTTGTCTTAACCAAAAGTAAACCAGTATTTGTCATCCTGAGTCAAGAAACCTGGAAAGCTGAGCACTTTGTAGCAGTTTAATGGGTCATAGCCACTGTTTTATCCTCAGAGCTGGTTTTGCAGCAGTGTTTTCCCTTAGAACAGCACGTGACATATTTGTTGCCAAACTCGATTTGTTAGTGTTGTAGTCTGAATCCATGTTTCAGCTACTGACAAGGAAATAGGGAATCACCTGAATAAATGCACAGGAGAGGCAATTAAAATAGCAAATGTGAAAGGTCTGCAATCTTTAGACCATCCCAAAGGAAGACATTTCTTGACATTTCTCAGCTTTCTGAACAGTGATGGATAAGCTGATTTAGCTGCTGCAGTTTATAATGGCATCATCTGACAGATGCCTGCCCTGTTGGGGTCCTTGCAGATGAAGAAGCACAGACCTTAGTTCACATTACTTTAAACTGTCCCTGAGGTGGGTTTAATAATCTCTGTAATGTCCTGCTCTGTGTCCTGTATGTGTGTGACAACTTTCAGAAGAAGCTGAAGCAATCCTGTGAGAGCAGTAATATCTTTAAGTCACTGAAGAACCAGAAATTTGGAGCTTGTCACATTTTTTTTTCTGTCATGCTTACTTTCCACCTCGATAGAAAGATTTTTCAAATTAGGATGGATTTTTCAAATTAGCCAGTTGCTATTTAATAGAATTTAATCAAAATGCTTAATGATATGCCCTCTTACTCATGCACAGCCCAACCTGTCTGTGCAGTGCTGTTCCTCTCATGCAATGGCATTCTCAAAGCACAGCACCTTTCTTTGGCACAGACACTCTTCCCAGAGAGCTGGGACAGGGAGAGAAAATACAGCTTGGAGCAATCTTTTCAGCTCTCTATTCACACAAGTATACCATCCACATTTTAACAGTAATTTGAGGAACATTTACATTGCAATGGAGAGAAATTCTGGAGAAAATTTTACTTGCCTGTTGTCGTTGCACTCAGTACTCCTAATTCTTTGTCTGCAGTTTAGAACATGTGGTCAATTGTTCAGTGTAAGCTAGCTCAGGATAAATTTGAAAAAGCACCATAAGATATGAAGACAAACACTAAAGAATTCAAAACTGGACTAATTGAGTAATATTTTAAACATTAATTCATGCAAGTTTTAAACCCACCTGGAGGTACATTTTACTATTACTTTTTATGTTTAAACTATAATCTATGCCAAGAAATGGCTGAAAATAGACCTATTAAAGTGTAGTCATAGCATTCATATAAGCTATTAAATTAACTCCCTTCCTTCCTTCTTCTCATCAGTATAGAATTTAAATGCCAGACCAATTTTTGCCTAAAAAAGAAATATCAGCAGTGGATTATAAAGGAGGACATATTTTCACGACATTATGACATTGTATAGCAATCCACTTCCAATTTTCTATTGTTTTGAGCAGCATTTCTTTATGCTCCCTTTTTTGTTTTGGCCATGGTGAGAGTAAAATATATTCATGCTGAGGCTGGAGGTTTTGAAACCTTTGAAGAACAGCCAACTCTGTCAATTATCATCAGTTGTTTCTCTGCGGGTCTAGAGAGCAGTTACCTTTGTGCCTAGCACAGAATTCTAGTTAACTTCTGGAAGATTTGCATGAGAAGCTGAAGGAAACACCCTGGCTGAGGCCAAGATTTGTGAAATACAGGTTTTAGAGAAGGGAGAACAAAAAACACCACAGGAGATCGCTGGCATGTGGTTGGTTCTTCTCTGTTGTTCCTGGAGATGTGCAGATTTTGCGACTGTCCAAAAAGGCAGTGAGCACCTGGCTGGCCTGTATGAACTGTATTCTTACCCCAGCAGTGATGAGCAGTGGACTAAGCTGCAAATTGTCCATGTTTCATAAACCCAGGGATTAATAAGCAGTTTTGCTTTAAACCCAAGCAGTACAAATTTCAAATATCAGTAATTTATACAAGCATCTTTTGACAGAAGTGAACACTTCTATTTTATGCTGCCCTAATGAAAACTCAGCTTACATTCTAAGTATAAAAGTTGATCCTGGAGTACAGAGTGGCTCATATTTGTTGATGGGATTGCAATGCCATCTGCATTTGTTCACTAGTGCAGATGACAAAGCCATGGTCCCATCAAGCTATAACCTTTGCAGGAGGTGATAAGGAGGAAAAGGACTGTGAATGCAGAACATCTTTATAGTTCTTTGCACCCCTCCTCCTCCAGCAGAGAGGGTGTATTTCACACAGGACTCTGTGCTGTGGGGAAAGACATTGGCTCCACAGTGGGACATGTGGGATGAACAGAGGTCGATTTCTCTGTTGGACTGTTTGGTGTGAGGGTCTTTTCATGTTACAGCCTTGCTGAGACCTAATAGTTTTTTATGGTTTAGGCAAAATGAACATGTAAAATGAGATAGTATTGGATTACACTTCTATCTAGTTGTGTGGCTGGGAGGTTGGGATGGTTAAAATCTCTCTTTGGTGGCATCTGCTTGATTTGAATTGAAGAATCATGGGATGGCTTGGGTTGGAAGGGTCCTGAAATACCATCTAGCTCAAATCCCCTGCCATGGGCAGAGACACCTTCCACTAGACCAGGTCACTCCAAATCCCATCCAGCCTGGCACTGAACACCCCCAGGGATGGGGCAGCCACAGCTTCTCTGGAAAACCTGTGCCAGGGCCTCACCACTCTCACAGTAAAGTATTTTGTTCCTAATATCCTGTCTAAAACTGCACTTTTTAGTCTAAAGCCATTACCCCTTCTCCTACCACTATATACTTTGGTAAAAAGAGATGAATGACTGTGCACAATTGTTTTTTTGTGGAAACCTGTCACACAAATGGAGACCATAAATTTTAATTTCTCTATTTTCTTCATACTTTTGCTACACAGGGCAGCTTTTATGTCCCATCTGAAAACTGCATGCAGCATGCATACAAGTGGCATAAAGATCTGTGTCTTCTGCTCCTGAATGCTCAAAGGGGTCTTCACACGTACTACAACCTCATAATGAATGAGATTCCTGATTTGCCACAGCTGAAGTTGGGTAAGGGAAAAAGCATTTACAAATCACTGACTATTTTACAGTGCTGCATTTTTTAACACATATTTTAATACCAAAATTCTTGGTCTGTTCAGAGACTTTAAGGGATTTTCATCTGTGTTTTCTGATTAGTTTGATTTTTGCTGTTCAAGATGACTGACTCCTCAGATTATGTGAATCCTTTAATAGGATGTGGCTTCATGTGTAGATGGATAAAATATTTTGATACATTTCTCAAAATATTTGCCTTTTGGTGTTTTTTGGCCTCAGTTGCATTTTGAAAAGTGCAACTTCCAGTTCTGAATGGCCATGAAATCTTCAGAAGACTATTAATATTTTTTTTCTCTTGAGCAAACATTTTTTTTTATAATTGAACAGAAAAATCTGAAAAGTGATATAAGTAGGCTTAAATTATACTCTCTTATTTATAACTCACAATATATTTCTCAACTGTCAATTACAACTTGCTTTCCAAAATTATTCTGATTTTCTTCCTAATTAAATTGTTTAATAGATTTCCTGCTTTTTTGGTAGAAAGGTTTTTTTGGCTGGTCAGGCCTGTTAGATCTAATGTGCAAGTGCTGGCTGGCTGGATTTACAGGATGGAATTCTGGAATTTGTGCAATGACAGCATGAGGTCCTATGAAAATGAGACACATTCATCATTCAAATCCTGCTGTCTCACCTGTTTCTTTGAATTCTAGGAATGTGCCTCATAATTTCACATCTGTGATTTTGTGTCTTTGCATTTCTGTGGTGTGCAGGTTTTGAAGTTATCAGCTTTGTTATGTTGCAGAGATAATTACATTAGGCGGGTTGATTGCAATGGCCAGGAGGTTTTAAAAGAGAGTAAAATTTTCCAGTATAGTCCTTGTATATAAGAACTGTCAAACAGAATGCATTATGCTTCACACACTCGTGGACTTGATAGATCCTATTTTCCACTTCATCTCAACAACATATATTTCAACATATATTTCCCTTCAACACAGCCTAAGAGTCATAGATCAGTAACATGGTGTGTTTTTCAATCCAACTACAAGAAAAATAACAAAACACCATTTTAGTTTGCAGCATATGAGCTCTCAGTACACAACATGCAACAAAACTGCTTTATGGATGTTGGTTATCAGGTATAGATAATAGAGGATCTGTCACTCAGACAGGGTTATAGGTTATGAGATGGCAGAGTTATGCATGGATGAGTGACCACAACTCCAGGACCACCCCAGAGCACATACTTATGTTCTAAACCATTTTCCTGGTTGTGAAATGAATACTGATACTGAAGCAAGCACTTCATTTGCAAATGAATGTAATGTATGAAAATTTGCAAAATGCAAATACGCTTTTTAGCCTCTTGAGCAGAGTATTATTTGCATCATTTTATTCACAGTCTGAAAATCTACTAAAGATTTGGTTTTAAGTTTGGTCTTCTGGCACCTGTTGCAAAAGTCAGTAAAATTATGGGGTGTAAGATTCATGCAGTAAGATGAATATAAATCAAAATTTTAATATATGTCTCCTTACATTTATTGGGGTGAAACATGCCGAATTAAAAATATGTTATCTGACACAGGTAGTGCTTTCTAATTTGGGATGGCATAAACTGCACCCTGTACTTTCTGCATTTCTCCACTGATCAGGGGAGGAATGTAAATGGCTCATTCAGTTGTAACATCTGTATTGGTCATATCAATCTCTTATTTTTTACAGAAGGTTAAGATAATCCAAGAATATAAATCTCTGCACACTTCTTTAATTATTTTTTTCCTAGCTTCCTGAGTAGTATATTTAAAAAGAAAGTAGCTTACTTTAGATATTCAAAATAGGAATGATTATTTCCCAAATTTTACCAGCTCAGATATAGTCTTTTCAAGGCACAACCCATCTTCATCTGTCCTTTCCCATTTATTAGTGCTATCTGAGAAGAGACATTTGGGGATTGGGGAGGGGATTGGTCTGTGAGATGCTGTGCTTTGCTCCTGTTTTGTTCCTTTATGGACACCATTAGAAAGTTCTGCATTGCAAAATCAAGCTGCTGGAGTTGGAGAGGTGATTAATGTCCTCCTTTTCCTGATAGCTTGTGGTGCATTTAAAGCAGAGTGTCCCTGGGATGGATTCTCTCAGGATTACATCAAAACACTGCTGCTTGCAGTGGTGAGGTAATTCCAACTTCCCAAGGCAGTGCAGAGATGCCTGATATTGTTCTAGTCAGGAATTTGATGTTGATACACAATCTTCTGTAGCACATCAGGGACAGCCATTTCTTGCACATCATTTGTTCAAACTCTGTATGCAGTTCTACAGTTGGCCATAAATACCAAAGGCTAAAAATCAGACTTCTAGTAAAAGACAGTCAAAAAAGAGTCAAATTCTGTTGTCTTTGTCACCAAAACCCCAAAATTTTCTGCTGGTTTAGTGGTCCAGATTGCAAAAGCAGAAGTTGCACCTGCAGGATACAGAGTGGATTGCAGAGTGCCCACACCCAAACAGAAATTTGTCTGTCAGGAAGAATACCAAATGACTGATTTCTCTCATAAATGAACAGCAGAAAATTAATATTTCACATCCACTGTTTTCAAACCTGATGTCTTTCTTTGTGTTTTTTCCGCAGAAGAACTATCTGTGGAAGAGACGTTATCCCAGCTTTGTATGGAGCTGCAGGTATTTCCTTCATCAGAACCTTCCCATTGGTTTTTCAAGTCCATTTTTCAAGTGCACTGAGACAGCCCAGTAATATATCAGAGCAGGAAAAAAGGGAATTTGGTGTCATCAGAAAGTTTGCTTACTGTTTGTCTTCCACCAACTATTTTGCATAACATTGATTAGTTTCTTATAAAGTGTTCCTGTCACTTTTAACAAGCCACCAGCTGGATCATTCTAGCATCCTTCATTGAACCTACCCTGAGTATCAGGATGACAAAAAAAATAATATTTGGGATAGGTTGCAATTATAGCTTTTCTGCTGACAAGAGAAAAGGTACTTTGGCAGATTGTACAAACATATATTTTCAAATAAAAATACCTGAATTTGTTTGGAGGATCATGGGAGCAAAAAAGTGATTTTTGCACAGAAGTGACTGAACTACTCTCTTGAACTTGCTTCTGCCAAGTTTATTTCAAGTGAGACAAAGACAAGTCTGCAAGAGTACCAGGAAGAAATGCAAGTGCCAGCTGATCACTGGAAAAATCAGAGATAGCATATATTTTATTTATCATAGGATCATAGAATCATTAGGCTTGGAAAAGACCTCCAAGATCACTAAGTCCATCCTTTGGCCCAATGTCACCATGCCCAGTAAACCATATAAATAATGTACCACCTGCCAATTTTTTAAACAATTCCAGGGTTGATGATTCCACCACTTCCCTGGAGAAGTTAATTTGGTAACAATTAAAGGAGGGAAGATGAGTCCAAACCAAATGAGAAGTCCATTTACATTCCAGTTACAAATTGTGATCTAGGGTTTGTCAGCCGTGATTTTAAAACTGTTTCAAATGACAAATTTATTATTTTAAGTCATGACTTGGATACTTTGAAGGAAATCTGATTTCACATAAAACTGATTTAGAGAAGCATAACTTATTGGGCTCATCTCTACTAGATTTAGAAGTTGTAAGGACAGAAAACAGTCTAGAGTCTCCTTTAGACTAATTTTTAGTGCAGTAAGATTCATAATTAGAAATACTCTTTCCCTCCCTCCCTCCCTCCCTGACAAATTAAATATTTGATAATCAGTAAACTGGACAAATAGCCATCACATACCTATTCCTAAGACGACTTGCATTAATAATTCATCTTGTTTGAAGACTGAGCTTTCAGTTTCTGATGTAAGGAACAGATTACTGGCATAGCAAATAAAATTGGATGCCATAAATAAAGTAGTGCCCTGACTCTGCAAAGGGAAATGTTTGAGCAAGATCTTTTGTTTCCCGGTGTCCCTCTGATTTTTCCTGTACCAAAACGGGTTCTAGAGCTTGTGACATTTTGGACAAGTCATTAAAACAGAATAGCATCCAAACAATGTAAATACAGTGGCAAGATCTGTTTTATCCACACACACATTTTCTCTGCTTCTCTCACGCACACAGCCAATTTCGTTTTAATCATGAGTTTACAGTGTCACCAACCTGGAAACTACCTGCATAATAAAATGCAAAAAATAAACAGGCTTTCAGCTAGAGTGCAGTTCTAACCAAAAAAAAAAAAAAAAAAAAAAAAAAAAGATCCAGTGAATAAAATGGAGATAAAATGCAATGTCTGTCTGTCATTAAAGAAATTAACGAGTTGACAAGTTAAGAGAACTGTGTTTGTTCAGTCTGAAGAAGACTCCAGGTAGAGCATTTAACTCCCTCCAATATCTAAAGGGGCTACAGGAGAGCTGGGGAGTGACGTTTTACAAGGCTATGTGGTGCTAGGACAGGTGGGCATGCTGTTAAACTGACAGAGGGCAGGTTTAGATTAGATATGAGGTAGAAATCCTTTATTGTGAGAGTGAGAGACACAGACACAAGCTGCCCAGAGAAGCTGTGGATGCCCCATCCCTGGAAGTGTTAAAGGCTGGGTTGGATGGGGCTCTGAGAGACCTGGTCTAGTGGAAGATGTCCCTGCATATGGCAGGGAATTGGAAGATCTTTATCCCAACCCATTCTACGATTCTATGATTTTATGAAATTGTGAAATGAGGAAGTTTGGTGTTTGGTTTGCTTTCTCACACAGCTTTAGCACATAGCTGGAGGGCACACAGACACCCAGCATGTTCTAGTGTGGGATATGGGCAACAGCACACTCTGGAATGTCTGTTTACATCGTGTGTTGAGGACAGTGTTTTGGTTTGAGGTTTCTTGTTTGGTTCCCCCTCAATCACCCGTCTGTATTCTAATATGAGCTGGCTGAGAGGGCTCCTTTTGCTAACTGAGTCTGACCATGGTTTATTATTTCAGAGCATCCAGCACCATCTGGTGGGTAATTTGGAACCCACACTCTGACTTTTTTTCCCCCTCAGTTACTATGCCTGCAGTAGAGTGTCTGCAAAAAATTATCTGTTCTTGCTTCTTTCTCTCTAATTGCATAGCTGGGATCATTTGCAATAAAATATGTGATTTTAAAGAGAAAAAGAAAATGTATCACCAGCTTTATTTGGGGTAAAATAACTGAAAATGATAGCTTTAGTAATAACATTCCTAAATCAAGAGAAGTTTTCTTGTTGCTGTTGTTCCTAAAAGGCCTTAATCTGATGTACGAACTAATTATTTTCCATAGCATTCTTGATCTCATAATTTCCTTTCTGTCCTTCAGCTGCTGAGCAATCCAGAGAAGATAGCAGAACAGATAAGCAAGGACCTCGCCTGGCTTTGCTCTCACCTCCTGGCCCTGTGGACACAGTTCCTAGAGGTGGCAACGCTCCATCCAGAAGTCACAGCTTATCTGACTCAGGAACATCACATGCTAAGGGTAATCTTAAGAAATCAAAAGCAAGTTCAGTAATGGTCACCTCCTCTTAAACAGTAGAGATTTATTTAGATTTACATTTCCTATCCAATTTTGCCTCTATGCCTATTTAAATGAAATGGGGTGAGGACAACAAGAGTTGAAGAGTGGAAGAAGAGGTGAAGCCCAGGATTTGAAATCACAGATTTCAGTTTCTGGAATGAAGATGGTTGAGATTGTGTGACTCAGGATCCTACATAAAATGAGTAACTTTGAACACCAGGATCAGACATAGAACAGGAGGTGGGTGGGAAGGAATATATGTCACCTATACTTGATATCCGTAAATCATAAACACTTGTTTTGAAATACCCAAACATCATAGTGACAAATAAAAAAAAATGCAGTTTCATCTCAACTGGTTTAACAAAACTACCGTAAGAAATATGGATTTGTTTTCTTCACTGTCATATATATAGCTATTTGCCTTTCTCACAATGAAATGCACACAACAAAATATTAATATTGTTGGTGTTGAAATTGCTTCTTGTACTTGGTAATAAAGAAGGCACAAAACCACTTGTCATTTGAGCAAATGTCAGATCTGCTTATCTGATTAGTCCAGCAAGTGTTCTGTCTTCCATCAGGACGTTCTTGGTTATTGACCAGACACCAGCTCAGCACATCACCTGAGCTGAACCCAAAGTCTGATCTAATCATTAGAGCAGGGGCAGTAGAGAAAGGGCAGGATTCACCTCACATGCATTAGGAGTGTGCAGTGTAGGTATTGACACCTCAGCTTCTGTTCTGCTCCTGCCAAAGTCAGTGGAGGTCAGGGTGACCAGAACGAATCTCCCCTGCAGCTTGCAAAAATGGGGCATAAAATTCAGGATTAGGTGGCTGAGAGCCTGATGCTGAAACTCCTCTGGTTAGTCTGATGAGGTCTCCCTTGACTCTGAGGGGACCTGGGTGGCTTTCAGTCAAGGGACCCAACTTTGTGTGCTCCCAGCTCGAGCAAGGTGAATCTCAGCCTATGGTTTGTTCCAGCCTTGACTGATGCAAACTCTCTTCTTGACCTTTGTCAAATTACATAACTTTGTATGCTCTGGTTCCTCCTCATATATACTGTGTGTAATTATACTTTTCCACCTCTGGAAAAAGGTTTGAGAACCTTGAATGAAAAGTCATATTATTAAGACACAATCTTTTTGAAGGAATGCTTGTCCTTTGTTCAGTAAGGCCATTTGCTAAAGCACAGCTGGGATACAGGGAGATGCTGAGATGCTCTGACATATGCTTTTCCCTGCCATTTTCTGTCCCTGTGACAGAGGTCACTTTTACAATTATTATTAGGAATGCATGGGCTGCAGTTTAACAGCTCAGTACATTTGATTGCATATTATGCTTGATTCATTTAAACTCAAAGCTTATTCCAGGGCAGATGACAGCACTGAATTTTTTATAGCTTATTTCACACTCTGTGCTCTGCCAACCACTTCAGATCCATGGCTCTTTTGTAATTGATTATCCAACACTGAAAAGATGTAATGTCCATGAAGAGATTTGAAGAGCTCTCAGTTTGTAAGTATCATGACATAGGCAAGTGTGTTTCTACTGTGATAGGGGCTCATTCTGCTCTGCACTGATATGTAAGACTTCCTCTGCTGTTGTGGTAGTTTGAGAGTCACTATGGATGTTCCCATAGAAGAGAAGATCAATTATGAATTGTTTTAATTTAGTAAGTCACTCCACCACTGCCTTTTTTCACAGTGGGAAAGGTATAAATCTTCCCAAATTTAACAATGCAAGGGAAAATGGTAAATTTGACAGCTTTTAGAAAAGAAGTCAGAAGATGCAGATAACCAAACTTTGATTTATTATCAAGGGAGTCTTCTTACCTCACAGCAAAATATGCAACAACAACTGCTGCGCTGTGCTGGACTGGGAAAATGAAGCAGAGTTGAACTCTATTTTAATGGCCACACTAAGGAATCTGGTCCTGATAGTCCATGCTGTGTTTTTGGATTGATGGCACTTATCACCTTTCAGCATATCTTAGGTTTAATTTGTGTGTCTCTCTCAGGTGAGAAGATTCTCAGAAGCCTTCTTCTACACCGAGCACCAGAAACCTGCTGTGCTCATGTTCCAGGAAGGCCTGTAAGTAACCCATTAACACTCTCCTGTCTCTGGAATGACTAAAAATTAGCTTTAAAATATTTTGCAATCAAGAACGAGATCTTTTCCTACAGGGTATGAAGGAATTCAGTTTGAGAGAGGTAATTTGCTCTGTTTTAGCTCCATATTGTAAACCAATTGACATTAGTTTCAAAAATAAGTGACGGATCTGGCAGGCCCCAGAAATAATTATATATATATATATACACATATATATATTTACCATTCTTCAATTAACTTCCAATTAACTTCCTAAACCAAATGCACCAGATCCAGCACTGGTACTTTTAGTGGGAAGTAACTATTGGAAAGCAACAAATTTTAACACTTACAAATTTGCTTTTCACCATCCCCAAACCATTCCAAGGTAATAATTTCTTTCTACTGGACAATTCCTGCTTGTAACCAAACTGAGAAGTGTGAGGAGTCAGCCTTAAAGCTATGCCAGGGCAAATCCTGCCTTTGGTTTTAGCCCATGAACCCAAGTGGAGGACTTGGATGATACTCAGGACCTGACCCCTGACGGCAGAGTTCAAAGAAGGATGCTCAGATTTGAATTTCTGAGTAATGAAGGTTGTCCAGACTATTTGTCACCAAGGGCAGACCACATCATTACCAGTGTGAAACCCATCTTTCAGAAGGGTCTGAAAGGCCATGACATCAGGTCCTGTCATAATGATGATTTTAAGTGAGACATTCGCTTCTGACCTAGTGCAGAGGAGAAAATTGCTTTTCTCAGAGCTGTCATTGGAGACATTAAGGCTGATTCAGTGTTAATGGGAAGGGCCCTGACTTCATTAGTGGATGGGTTATACAAAGCTGCCTTGTTCTGCCAAATTAGAGCAGCACCATAGCTGCAGGGTCCCAGCTGTGTTCATTTGGTTCTCCCATATCAGGATTTTAGGTATCTGTGTACAAGGAAAACCCCATGTCACCATCCTGGGGTGAGGACACACACAGTCATGGCCCTATTCAAACAAACATAACCCTGCTCAGGGGAAAGCCTAATTATATGAAGTGTTTCTGTTTCTCCAGGCAGTCACAGAAGTACCCATTTCCTACAGATAAACATGTTTTCCTTAGTGGTTATCAAGAAGGATAAGTAAAAAAGCAAAACAAAAAAAGCCAAACCTAACCAAACAAAACAAAACAAAACAACAAAAAACAAACAAAAAAACAAACAACAAAAACAGATTTTAAAAATATTAATTGATCTGTGTAGAAAATCTGGTCTAAAAAGGCCTGACATGGGAGAGTCAGATTTTCTTCCTGAATTTGCTAGATGATGTAGCTGGAAAAAGAGTCTTGGCTGTCAGAGTATTATTGATATTAGGAGTGGTAGCAGGCATTATTAGTTGGGTTCACACAGTCACCAGCTGAGATCAGTGCTCAGTGTGTCAGGTGCTATACAAGCACCTCAAGCAGTATGTTTTTTCCCCCTCCATTTTATTTTTCCTTCTTACCAGACAGAAGCTGTATTTTGCCACCCATGCTGTTGTGGGTTTGTGTGAAGCTGTACACATATGTACCTCACAGCATTTGACTGCTCAGTCAGAAGAGGACACACCATTCCCAGTGGGCTGGGTGTGGCACAGGGTGAAGGCCTCTAGAAGGCTACATTCCCTCTTTAGATTTTACAGATAAAATTATTTCTCCTCACTCACTTTAATATCAATTATTCATCTTTTTCACAAGGGTAAGTAGTAATCAGACAAGGGATAATGGCTTTAAGATGAAGAACAGATTTCAGCTGACCATCAATGAAAATCTTTTTGTCTTATTCTCTGTATTTCATGTTTTCATCATTTTTTGAGACACATGTTTAAATAGGAAAGTTCATCAGAATTAAAAATTATTGTATTTGTTATAGCTGAACACATATTCATCTGCCAGTTTGATGTGGCATTCACTGAGCAGAGCCAGGTAGCATTTTGAGTGGTCTAAATGATGGAAACAGATGGAGGGCTACAAAAAAGCCAGAGAGGAACTTCTTTTATGGACATGTAGTGATATGGGGAAATGGCTTGAGGGAAAGAAGGTAGGTTAAGATTAGGTATTAAAAAGAAATTCTTTACTGTGAAGGTGGTGGGGCACTGGCGTGGGTTGTTCAGAAACTTTGTGGCTGCTCCATCCCTGGAAGTGCCCAAGGCCAGGTTAAGCAACCTGGTCTGGTGGAAGGTGTCCCTACCCATGGCAAGAGGGATAGAACGAAATGATCTTGAAGGTCCTTGCAAGCTCAAATCATTCTATGATTCTGTGACACAGTCAAAAGACAGCGATTGAGTAATGTGCCTTAGCTCTTCAGATCCTTACATGTGTGAGACAACTCTCTGTGAGCACTCTGAGATCTGAGACAGAGCACTTGCCATGCATCCTTCTTGGCTTTCTTCCTCCCTGTACTGCTCAACCAAATCTTTTGATTATTGCTTCCTCCATCTGGGTTTTGAAACCCTGACCACAGCCAGAATGTCAGACTTCATTTCCTGACCAGAAACCAGCTGAGGGATCCAGTCCCAGCCAGCAGCTGAGACCCTTGGGAGGACAGTGATGGGTTATGGCAGCTAAGAGGAGCCTGTGGCTGTGGGATCTGGAATAATTTCAAAAACACTGTTATTTTTCAGAAAGGGATTGTGCAAGTGAGAGATGGAAGCCTTCTAAGAGTTCTGGGTACCCCCCATCATGCAGTGATGCTTCTCTTTAAATACATTTACTCTGTCCTCTGCCTGTGTATCTGGGCTTCCAGGAGTAATGGAGAAACAGCACAGTAGCTACTCAAACACCGAATTTGTTTTGTACTTTGCTGCCAGGATCCAGAGCCACGCACAGATTTCCACAGAAATTCGTAATTCGGATTATTTCACCAGCATGCCCCCGCTGCCGGCGGAATGCCTGGACATCGATGGGGACTGGAACACACTCCCAGTTATCTTTGAAGATAGGTACATAGACATGCCTTGCAAAGGTGAGTGGGACACCACAGGGCACAGCTTCATGAGGCGACTTGAGCTGAGGAAGGCACTTCCCCAGCTCAGGATAAGTGATCTCACATCCCTTGGGTTTATGAGCTCAGAAGAGAGTGTGACTCCCTAAGTAATACAGCTGAATTTTAGTGTTTTCCCTAACAGCAGAGTATATCCTTTACCTTTTTTTATCCTTAAATTAGGCTTTAAAAAAAAAAAAAAAACAAAAGCTGGAGTAAAAATCAAGGAAAAAAAACCCAGATCTTTTGGATTTTTGTTACAGTACTAATTTAAAGAAAAAGATACTAGACTGATAGCCCTACTGTGACATCTAGTGGTAAGAAATCTCAGAACAAAACTCCACAATTTCAATGTAAAGCCCCACACTCCCCTGAAAGGGAGAATTGCCTTCCAAAAAAATATTTTGCCCAAATCAAATTTTTAATTAAAAATTATTTAATTCCAGAGTTATTTAGTAAAGCCTCATAGCCCTTACTGCCTTTTTTCTTTGCACTCAACCTTTAAGACTGCAAAGGAAGCAATATATATTAATACTATAGATGTTCATGTCTAGAGAATATGTGGTACAAAAAATTTCACTTCCCACAATCATTCTACTGCCTAAATTGTGAAAATGCTCACCGAAGGCATTTAAATTATTAAACTGAGTATTAAAATCAGTTACTCAAAGTAAGAGCTACAGTATGAACAATATTGAATAACACCAGGAATACGAAGAAGTATCCATTTTGTTTTGCTTATCTATGCTCTAAAAACTAGCAGTATAGGTGTACCTAGGAGGGTGTATTTTATTAATATTTAAATATTAATTAAAAAGATTAATAGTAATAATAATAAATAATAATTATATAATAATTAATAATAATAGTAGTAATTAATACTTTAATTTAATATTGTCCTCTTTGGCCTTACTATAACTGTTCAGTGAGTGCAATTCTAGTTAAATGCACTCTGGCATGTGTATTTGTAATATGCCTTTAATGTGTGTATAATTTTTATAATATAAAGATATAGAATAATATTTTCGACTTTCAAATCCCTGTTCAAAGTCTCCAAGTTCTTTGGGGTGATTTGTTGTGTTCTTACAAGCAATGCTACTATCTTTCTTTGTTTATGTCTTTCTTTAGATCAGAATTTGGAAGTTTTCCCAGATTTTGAGGTTCCTGCAAACACTCAAATGGATGTAAAACTAGAAAATGAAGACTGTGCATCAGATGATGCCACTGCAGTAATGAAAGGAGACTTTGGGAAAGATACTCCACTAATACACACAGACAGGATAAACAGGAATCTCTCATGCCTACTCAGCAGTTCTGAAGCTGCTACTAAGGGTTCAAACCAGCACTCCACATCTCAGGTATGTACAATAAACAAAGAAGGCCAAAGGAAACCTGAAAATATTTTTGTTTCAAGAGAGGAAACTATTTCTGACTCAGAGCCAGGCAATACAGAACACATGTCAGAAGACTTTAAAACATCTGAGGAAGTTTTATTAAAAGATAATAGACTTGAGGCGGACGTTATCTGTGGAGACATGGAACCCAGCAATAAGGACTCTCACAAAAGTGAGCCCATGCTCATTGTCAGTGCTCAGTATGAGTGTGGAGCATGTGGAACTGATGGCTTGGAAGACAGGACTGAAATACATGAACTAGATGAATTTGGTCATCCTGAAACTAATTTCACTTCATCTGAGCTTGCATTGAATGAATTGACCAGACTTGGAAAACCAGAGGATGCAGACACCAAGGCTCATCTCCCTGTTTTGAAAGCTTTGCCTTCACACATCTGTGAAGTGAAATCAGTCACAAAGGAGCAAAGAAGTGAGGAGAGTGAAGAATTTACCCTGATGTCAGGGGCCATAAAAAGATCTTCCTCTATAATATCTGATTCAGGCATTGAAAGTGAACCAAGCTCAGTGGCGTGGTCTGATGCTCGCAGCCGGGCCCTGGAGCTGCCCAGTGACCGAGAGATCCTGCACCACCTGGTCCGGAGGCACGCCATCCACCGAAATTCCCTGGAGGGTGGCCACACGGAAAGCAACACCAGCTTGCCCAGTGGTATCCAAGCATCACTCACATCCATCAGCTCTTTGCCCTTTGAGGAAGAGGAGAGGGAAGTGGAGCTTACCAAACTGACAAAATCTGTCTCTGCTCCTCAGATCAGTAGCCCAGAAGAGCCCACGGAGGAGGTGGATATATCAAAACACAGCGAAGCCACCCCAGGAGATTCAGATCAAAACTTAAGAAGCTGCGTGGAAACAGAGGATAAAGATGGAAAAATAATCATGGACTTTTCTAAGTGTCAAATAACCAGTGAAAGTGGACAAATAGAACACAGAAGACATCCCAAACCCCTCCTCAAACACAGTAGCAGTAATGCTGAGTTACAAGGGGAGGAGAAGAAAGGTTTTCCAGAGACTTGCTTGGAAAATACAAGACCACCCATTTGTCCGAAGCAGCTCCAAGATAATGTTTCTGAGTGCCTGTCACTGGAGAGCAATGGTGAGTGCAGCTTAAAAACACCAAGGGCTTGTAATTACTTGGACAAAAATATAGATAAGGTTGATACATGCATTGAGGATCCAAAGGATAAACTTAAGCCGGACAGTTTAAAAATACCACAGGGCTCTTCCAATAGTAGAATTTCAGTAGAGGAGAGTTTTTCACAGAGCATAAAGGTGGTACCAGATTTTTGCTATCCTGTTACAGCTCCTTCAGACACCTCCACTGAATCTGGCTCACTGCGAGGAGAATGTGGCAGCTCTCTCGCTGAGGAGAGCCCTGCAGTGTATGCAGAAATGCAGGGGTTGCAAGAAATTGAGCTCAATGACTCACCTGCCTCAGCAGACCCTGCGGCAGGGTCCCACCAGGCTGAACATCCTCAGGAGCCCAACAGCCAAGAGAATAAACTTGTAGCGAACGGCACCGGGTTTCCTTTGGCCACGACAGAGGGAGTAGCCCTGGAAAGCAGAAAGGCTGCTGATGTGGTTAACCTGTCCATCTCTTGCACAGCCACCTGTCTTCCCTTTTCTTCCGTGCTCAAAGAGACCCCTGCCATGGCGGGCTCCTCGGCAAAGCAGGCTGCGTTCCCCATCACGCGCCAGCCCCTGGGCTCCTTTGGAGTTGTCTCTTCTAATTCAGATGAGATGGATGAAGAGACCAACGAAAGGATGCTGAAGTAAGAATGACTAATTTCACCATTAAAGTAGCCATAATGCCAAGAGACCCTGACACAGTTCAGGACCCTAATGCACTAGGCATACAGGAAGCTTGCGTTTGAGACAGTTGCTTGAGGAATTTCAGTATAAATAATACAAACAGACAAATGGTTCATTTAGAATGAGTAATCTAAATAGACAGAAAGGATGAAAACACAGAGAGACCAAGATTACCAAAGACATCAGGTCTTTAATTCTCATGGCAAGCAGTGGGACTTAGGTATCTAAATAATCTTTGAGAGCTGACCCTCCTTCCTGAAATTAAGGCTACTCATACCAGAGTATCAATCCCAGACAGCCAGTTCACTGTGACAGTGCCACAGACTGTTTTACTCTTCTGCTTTAATAATTCCACTCAGTAGCCAAACTACGAAATGGGGAATTCAGATTGGCTGATATGTCTCAACTTCACCTCTCAAACTGGAAAAATGGGAGAATTGAAACCATGGATAGCTGGAGAAGAGGCATTATTTTTGTTTCTTGCCTCATTGCCCAACACAAAAGTGCCACATTGTGACCTTGATGTCACGGGGGCCCATTTCACAGATTGGCACACTAGCACTTATATTTTTTCAATATAGTTTGGTGCCTCTGCTATGCTGACGAAAAAGAGCAGCGCTAAAATTTCCCAGCCCATTCAGCTGCCCAAAGTATTGGCTGTCAGCATGCACATTCATTTTCAACCCAAGACTTTGTTTTTATTCTTTTGAAAGTGTCCTGAAGTTTTATACACCCTGCTCAAGTCCTGACAAACCTAAGCACAGAATTGGTTTCTTTTTTGTGAAACAGAGCATTTGAGCACGTATTCATGCACATTTGTCCAAGGTTTCCAGATTCATGGCCCAAAAGATTTTTTTTTTCATTTTTGTGTCCCTTAAAATTAGTTGGGCTGATGTAAGTAATTGCTCATCATTGGACTTGAGTATCTTAGAGGTATTTTTCAATCTTAATGATTCTATGATTATATCAAGTTGCCTTAAGAGATCCCCAGGCTTTAAAGGTTATATTTCCAAAGCTTGTCTGTCCCAGTTTTTTTACTTAATTCCACACATACATTAAGATTATTAATTCCCAAATTATCTGGATAAGTTTTATTGAAAAAGCCACTGAAGAATTTGGCATCTTCATCCAGCAGAGTGCTTCAGGGTGAATGTGAGTGTCAAATTTTAGACCTTCAGTAGGAATGGTGTTATCTTAATTCTTTCAGAGTTTAGATGTTCTTCTAAATGCTACTAAATATTTTCAAAATAATCCAAAATCAAATAAGCCCCAACAGATCTACCCCATGAGATACATCCCTTAACTGTATCTTGAGGAAGAGGGAGAACACTTTCCACCTGACTATAAATGCATCTGATGGTAGCAAAATTATACATTTTGCATTTCAGTACCTATAAGGCCAATTACATTGTTAAGAGGCAAAAATTGCTAATTCTATACCTCAGTCTCATTTTATGAGCTACCAGAAAATTATTTTTTGCTACTCTTTCTTCCTCTGGCAAGTGTGAGTTGTTAATTTACTTTAGTTCTTGCCTGTATGTAGACAGATTACAAAGAAACAGAGTTTATTCCCTTCATTCTGACTTCTCTCAGTTCCAATGGATAAGGAATTGCATACAGTTCCCTACTTGAAAGTTGAAAACATAATTTCTTGCAAAGACAAGCCTTCTCATTTCTAGTTTGAAGGTTTGTTGCTGACCACTCAGTTCTATTGTGATTAATTAATGTATTCTCCAGTTTTTATCAGGCCAAAGAAAAATTTAAAAAAGAAATGAAGATTGAAGGATTTCTGTACAGTGACTTATCTGTACTAGCTTCTGATATCCCATATTTTCCACCAGAGGAAGAGGAAGAAAATTTGGAAGATGGAATTCACCTGGTTGTCTGTGTCCATGGATTAGATGGTAAGGCCAGGAAGGGTTGCTGTTTGTAAGTGATTTTGGTGTAAATTACAAAAAAAAAAAAAAAAAAAAAAAAAAAAAAAAAAAAAAAAAAAAAAAAAAAAAAGACAGATATTTAGCAAGTATGAAAGAATGGAGACTCTAAGTATTTGTTTTAGCTAAGTATTTATTCCTTATTATGCCATTCAGTCCATTGTAATAAAGGATCTACAAGAATATTAAGTATTGTTGCTAATATATGGGGTCCTGCTATCTGTTTTTTTCATTTTGTTCTTATTTTTTGATCCTGTTTGTTTGTTTGGTTTTGATTTTTGTTTTTTGTTTTTTTTAAACAGCAATCTGCACCAAAGCACATCAGTCCTCCTGTGTATAGGAAGAGTGCACTGTAATAACTCCTTGTCTTTCCACAGATGCTTGGTTGTTTTGCAGTATGTCCCCAGGAGGGAAATTTTATTTAAACCCTCAAAACACCGTTATAGATTAGATAGTGGCTGAATTTATAAAGTCAGAGGATAAAAAACATTCTTCATTGCAGATTCCTCTGCAGGTCTTGGGATTTTTTAAGTATATGCTTTCTAAGCAGGAAGCAGCTATGTTAAATGTGAACTTCCTCTTGGCAAATCTGAAAAAAACAAAAAACCAAAAAAAACCAAAACAAAAACAAACAAAAAAAAAAACAAAACAAAACAAAACAAAAACAAAAAACCAAAAAAAACCCCACTGGCTTGAGCCAGGACTGTATGCCATTGAATATCTCAGTAGCAGGAATGCCCTTCTCGTAAGGTAGTGGTACCTTCTTCACCAACAAAATATTTCAGAAGACTTTGGAATTTCCTAGTACAGAATGAGGCATCTTTCATAATATTAGGAGTTTGATAGTATTTCAGCACCACCTCTAACTGAATAAATGAGATAGGATGCTCTGCATCTGAAGGTACAGCCCTGTAGCCCAGCACAGGTATTGAGGTGTCCCTGGGGGCCTCACCCTAGCTTGTTGTCTTTTTGTCTTACCTCTGCTGTTCACCAAATAGAAGACAATTTATTCTGGACCTGATCTTTGCCCTTTCTTCCCACCATTTATGCAGTCCCCCACAGCAGCAGGTGAGGTCCAGCCCACCTGGGACAGGCTGTGGGAATTCCTGTTCTCTTGCTGTTCCAATGCATGATCCTGAGGTGTGATAATGTTCTTAGCAGCACTTAGCAAGAGCTCCGTGGAGTCGAGGTTGTTGTGTTAAATTGACTCTATATTGATTACTTTTCTGTTGAATTGCATCTTATAAAGTACCATTTGTTCCTAGGTAACAGCGCTGATCTGCGGCTGGTAAAGACTTTTATAGAACTGGGACTTCCTGGTGGAAAACTGGACTTCCTAATGTCTGAAAGAAATCAGGTAGTACAGAGCTAATTTCTGTCTTCCTTTCGATTGCTGGAATAGTGCCTTCAGCACAAGCCTTCTCACCAGCTGAGTGAAAAGAAACTGCTGAGGAATTCAGAGAGTTTTATGTAACATTTAGTGCAAAGGCCTCGTTCTATTCCTGTCTAATTTGATAGAGTGTTCAAACCTATTGGAAAATATTCCGGGCATTAAAGTCAAAGGCAATGACATTAGCAGTAAGAGGACTGGGCCTTAGAGGAAGAAAATGGATTTATCCTGCCAGTTTGTAAACTTGGCAGCCTGGTGCCTCTGCAGCACAGCACCAACAGAAAGCAGCAAGTGTAGTGGTGCTAAATTCTCGGGAGGATGTGGAATATCCAGCAGGTGTTGTCAGCTCCTTTTGCTGCATCAGCCATTGTTTCTCCTGTTGCAGTGTTTGTGGGATTTATTTCCTTGAATGATAAAGAAATGTCTTCCAGAAAAATTGATTGCTGGTCTAGGTAGAAAAAACAGAAATGAATCCTGTGCTTTGCTTGGCAATGGAGCCATATTTATGACCAAAGGCCTAACTTTATGCACAAGATAAGGATTTCCATTGTGCAGTCAGAAATATTATTCTGATTTATGAGTACCTGAGAAACCTGAGTTAAAACTTTCCAACCTTCTTTATTCAAAAGCTTTTACATTTTGAAGTGTCTGGTGTGTGTCTGTGAACTGACCACCTTCCAGTGCACAGCTCTGTCAGCAGCAGCCCTGGACAATGAACATGGGCAAGGTGAAAATAGCCAGGAGACCACTCCATACTTCCATCAAGGCCTCTTCCAAGAGAAGGGAATGTTTTCAGAGAATCAAACATCTTAAAACATGTAACATTTAACATTATCCTAAGTCCATAATGGAAACTGTTTAGAGATCTTATTGTCTGGGAAGATGGGGAAGTTGTCACAGCTCTGGAAGTGGAATCTGGGTGGCTTGATGGCTATTTTGCTGTTGTAAAGCATCTTGCCACTGTTTTTTCCTTCTCTGAGAACAACACTGAAAATGACTCAAGAAATCAGTAATTTAGCTGGTTTGCCTTATAGAGGAGAATTCAAATAACTTTTTTGGGCATTCATTTGTGATGCATTTGCCAAGCTCAATCAGGCTGAAGTGATGGTAACGGATGGAGATATAATCAGGTGAAATATGACGCTTGACATGTTTTGTTTATGATTAACATTCAGGCTGATATTCTTGCACTTTTAAACAACCTGAAAGGTTTGGAATAATGAGTCTAAGAGGAAATCATTAATTATCAATGCAGAAAAAACAAACAGGCAGAAGGTTACTGGACTGTTTGTAGTTTATGAGAACATTTATTTTAAGTCTGTATTGCAAAGTGAATATCATCATGTTTTCCTGTGCAAGAGCTGCAATTAACAAGATGAGTTGTGTCACAAAAGCATTAATTACTGATATGTTTCAAAAGCATTAATTACTCATATCTTTGCTCTGAATAGCTGTTCCAACATTTGATGATTGTTTTGTGGCATCTCATTAGTTACGAGTTTGATTTAGAGTCCTGTTGGATTGCCAAATTACAAAGTTCTGAAAAAGATCTGCCTGTAATTGTATAGACTGGAAATATATTGCTTGTTTTATTGTCTCACAACTGGCAGTACTGTTGCAAGCAACAAATTATTCGTCTATCTCTAGCACTCATTCTCTTACTAATGTCTGTTGAATAACAAACACACAGCATCTGATTAAGATGGCCAAATAATTTTGTGATGACATCCTTAGCATCATCATAACCCTCATGTCAATTTATAATCCTGAAAAGTATTTTATTGCAGTAATCTGTTGAATCCTAAATGCCAAAAGCTTTCCTTCCATGTGCAGAGCCTGGTATCTAGAGCAGCTGAGCATTAGCAGTTTTCACCAGTGTCAAGTCAGGCTGCTTTAGCACCATGCTTATGATTCTGGAATCACTCAGCAACCTCTCTCAAAGAACTTCAGTTTAAAAGAGGACCTGGAGACTGAGAAAAATCTCCCTTCTTCCCCTTTGAGCATGTATAAATAAAAATTACACCAGTTGTTACCTTTCTGCTTGCATTTGACTTTGAAAATAACATCAGTCTACAATAAGTGTAATATATTTTTATTCATGAACTCATTTATTTTTTCAACAGACTGATACATTTGCTGATTTTGATACAATGACTGACCGATTATTGGATGAAATTATTCAGCATATCCAATTGTACAACCTCTCCATATCCAGAATAAGGTAAGGTAAGCTTTATGATAGCAAATAGTGTGTAACTGTTTGAGTTACATGAGCAACATCCAGTGAAATTAGCTTTTCTAAAGTGCCCTGTGTCAGAAGCCATTGAATCAGTGAGAATAATTTTCATATTCTTATAGATGAGAATGAAAGAGAAAGATTCTTATGAAAGAGAATCTTGTAAGCTGAAAAAAAAACCATTAAATGATAACTAAAGGATCTTATTGAAAGTCCTGGCAGAGTCCTTCCTTCAGAGCCATTTGTGCCATCCTTGTGTTTATTTTAAAGAAAACACAAATGGATTTTGTATTAATGCAATTCTTTCATTCCCAACAGTTTTATTGGACATTCCCTTGGGAACGTCATCATTCGATCTGTGCTAACTCGCCCCAGGTTTCGCTATTACCTCAACAAGTTACACACCTTCCTGTCCCTCTCTGGGCCTCACCTGGGAACCCTTTACAACAACAGCACTTTGGTCAGTACAGGTAAGAGTCAATTGGAAAGCTTTGACTGGCTCTCGTCCATGGCAGAGTGAATGAGAGGGCAACAAATGGAGGTAGGAATTTTTTGTAGCATGACTACTACCTTGAAGTTGTGGAAAATATTTGATGAAGACTTCAAACCCATACAGAAAAAAAAATTGCAATTTCAATATCTACAAGGTCCATCATACTACTCCCTGGAAAGCTCAGGGGTGTGCAGCAGTGAGAGATGAACCTGTTTCCACTCAGTCTCCCACTTCTCTTCTGCTACAAATAAAGAGAGGCATCTCCACGACTGAAAAAGACACATTACTATGGAAATGGAATGTCCCACATTTCAGTCTTGCTGAGTGTTTTCCTACTACCATGAGACAAGCACAGAATATAGAATAGTTTAGGTTGGAAGGGACTTTAAAGATCATCTAGTTCCACCCCTGCCATGAGAAGGGACATCTTCAATTAGATCCATTTGCTCAAAGCCTTGTCCAACCTAAACTTGATTATTTCTAGGGATGAAACATTTACCAGCTCTCTGGGCAACCACTTCCAGTGTCTTGCCACCCTCAATGTAAAGAATTATATGTAGCCTAAATCTACCCTCTTTTAGTTTAAAACTGTTGCTTCTATCCTTATTAGAGACCTTTATTAGACTTTTCTTTCTGTTGATTAGAAGTACAAGAACAAATAAAACTTCCACTAAATTACAGCACATGCCTTTAACCCTACTGCTTGACAATTTACAAAGGATAAAAATATGCACCAATTTTCATTCCAGGTCTATGGCTAATGCAGAAGTTGAAAAAGTCAGGGTCACTTTTGCAACTGACCTTCAGGGACAACGCGGATCTGCGCAAGTGTTTCCTCTATCAGCTCAGCCAAAAAACGGGTGAGTAGGGCTTGATGTGCCTTTGTAAGTACCAAGGGCTATTCCACTGTTTTGTTCTGGATTGGCCTGTTCTCCAGGGAGTAGAGGAAATCTACATTTTGTTAATGATCTTTCTTTAAACATGTTTCTTAGAGGGGCTGCCCTGTCTAAAATCTAATATCAATTCCATCTGTGCATTTTTTTCAGTGAAAGTTATCTGATAATGTCTTTGCCAAACTGTTAGCATTAAATAAGACCTTCGTTCTGCAGTAAACATGCACCTAAGTTTATATTCTGCAGGCAAAAAACATCATTCTTGACAGGCCATCATTGCTTAATTTATGCTATGAGATGAAAACCATTTTTCCTTTTTTATTATTTTTTTGGTAAGTTTAACATCTCTTGTCTCTAGGAAATATGGCTCTGAGAGATGAAGAGCAAATTTTATTCATGTCTGTTCTGACACTTCTGTACTACAGAGAGAGATGTATGGCCTCGCACTAGAAAAATGATGTCTGAATAGAGAATTTTTTTCCTATTCTTTAATCTGTCATAAATAAATGAAATAAATCAGGCTTTTCTTAAGAAAAGAAAGCAAGCATGTTCCTTCTGTTGAAGCAGATTTTTTTAAATAGTTATTTTTAGTATGGAGTGTGAGCAGACTGATGCTAAGTATGTAGTGACAAGGTCACTACTTGATGTTTCATTCTTTTCTCATACTTTTATACACTGCTAATAAGAAACAAAGACTATGTTAATATCAATAGAACATCTAAATCTTACAGATATGCTACATTACTCAATCAATGACAGGAGGTTGATGTAAATTGGTGTTATTTGAATTTTCCCTTTGATTCCCTATTTCTTATTTCTGTGGAACACAGTTGATGACTGTTTTACTACTGTCAAGTTTAAATAAAATTGGTTCTACAGAAAAAGCTCATACTTTAACTTCCCAAGCAATGAATTCTCAAGCACGTGTAGTGAGTCAAAGCAACTTGCTGCTTGTTAGCTTGGTAGACTGGAGATATAAGAGGTTGAAAATGCAGATGTTGTCCCTGAAAATAGAGAAATTTAAATGTGGAGAGGATTGTCTGTAAAGTCAGAATAATCTGGGTAGATGCTTAGGCAAAATATCTGAAGATGTAGACATGTCCATATTATGAACTGGCATAGTGATTCAATAGAGAGATGTCCCTACTCTGGCACCCTGCTCCCAAAAGAAGTGGGGAGAACCCTCAGAGAGAGAAATGCCAGAAGCAGTGTTGTGCTTACATTGCCAGATGACTCCTTAAGCCTCCAGCAGTTTCTGACTTTCTTATTAAAGTAGAAGTCCCTGTTACCTTTCAATCTCTTTAACAAATATTCCTCATGTTTGTTGTGAAAATAAAGTTCAAAACAAAACCCACAATAAAGTACTCTTCCCTATTGAACATAGGTTTTAGATATGGTAACACCCACTGGGGTTTCTCCTACCTTTTACTTCAGATTGAAGTTACAAACTCAGTTGGTTTGACTGCACAAGAAGAAAACGATAAACACCTTAAGTCAGGTTTTGGAAAGGCAGCCAGCAGGACTTTTCCTTGTGGTGGTGATGGTCAGATTGTCTATTAAAGTCTAGAAATCATAGCTTTTGAATCATAGAGACATGAATGAGCCCTGGAGATCATCTGATTCCATTCCCCCTGCAATGGGCAGGGACACCTTCCACTAGACCAGGTAGCTAAAAGCCCCATCTAACCTAGCTCTACTTCAGGACAACTTTCCCATAAGAGGGAGGGAGGGAAAGATAACGGACAAACCCACAGCTCTTCTGTGTTCAGGATATTCTGTGAACAAGTAGGTTATATCATCAGTGTCCATTTTCTTACTTTTCTGTTAAATGTGGGTGATGGACTCAAGAGACCATAGGCAGGTCAAACAGCAGGAGCTCATCAGTAGCCCCATTAGCTCTAGGGAAGAGGGAGAATTTGGGGTTTTCAATTGATGTACCAGCAGTGACTTTGCCAAGTGGCTGCTGCATGCAGGGGCTGGACGGACCCTAAGACTAACTCAACACAAATGTACCAGTATGACATTATAGCAATTCCTTTTCTTGTCTCTCTCTCTATTTTCTTGGATAATTTTACTAATTTGTTGTGTTATTTTTGAACTTGATCCTGTTTAGAGGTATAAATATTTTCAAGAATAAGATTTTAATAAAAATATATTTTTAGAGAGTTCTTACTTTTCCTAGTTGACAGACAATTAACCTGTGTGAATGTCGATAAGTAAAAAATAGTTCACAGAAGCAACAGAAATGTGTTTAAGCTGCTATGAATCTTTCTAAGATTGTGTTGCATATTTGAAGTATTATCATGTATTTTGCAGTGTAGATTTTCAAAAGCCTTTGAACATGAAATAGTCATGTTGTTTTCACACTGTATTCATTTTCATCACTGTGCTTAATTGTGATTAATGTATTTAATATGTTTGCCACAGGTCTTCAGTATTTTAAAAATGTTGTGTTAGTGGCCTCACCCCAAGACAGATACGTACCTTTTCATTCAGCAAGAATAGAAATGTGCAAAAATGCACTTAAGGACAGACACACAGGTACGTTTAAGATCTTTTATATATTCCCAAGACTGTTGAAGAATTGCTTTTCTGTGCAACTGAGGTCATTACATTGGAAGGGTTTTTCATCAACATGATGAAAACTCAAATGTTTATTTGATAAGGAAAAAAGTGTTTGCTTCCCACAGGAAATTACTGAAATCAATAAAAGAAGCTTTTCAAGAAGCTCTTTGCCTGATGAAAACAAATTTCAATCAGGTCATAATCAAAGGTTTCTTACTGCTTCCTCCCTTTTCCTCTTTTTTTTTTTTTTTTTTTTTAAGTGATAATAGAACTAGCTCTTGACAATGTTTTCCTGTAGTCTACTGATTTACTTGTATTTTCTCCCCTTTTTATCACATAATGAAATCTTTCTCAACACATCCAACAGGGATTTTCCCTTTGTTTTCAATAGTGTTTGAATGATTGCAAGATAATTTAAGGGACAGATCTAAAATCATATTGTTTTGTAATAAAATCTGTAAAACACATCAGAACTCACACCACCAGAGGCCCTCCTGTGAGCTCAGGCTGTGTGTATTGCTTTTGTTATTAGCAGTCTTCCTCATTTATAAAATGTTTCATGGCTTCAGTTTGATACCACATCCAGCAATAATGTTTGGTGCAATTTCATCCCCTTTTCACATATGTGATTACCTAGAAATGGAGGTACTCTTTGGAAGCAGAAAGAGACACACAGGCCCAATAATCAGCATGGTTGCCTTCATATCTCTTACTTAAATGACAGCTCTTTCCATTCTACCTAAGACATGAATTGAAAGGAAATTCTTCAACCCACCTACAGTGACTGATCCTCAGGGACATGTTTGACCTAGCAGGAACCAGATCAGTACATTTATCAATACATCAGATCATTTATCTGTAAATGTTTCCTGAGCCATTGTTTCTGCCCTTATAAACACCTCAACTATCTCTACATGATGCCTTTCCTGCATTAGACTCCCCAGAGAAACCCAAATGAACTTGTGTCCTGCCAGACCTTTGTTGCCCTGGGTTTTCTAGCCTTCTGAGTGTTGATACATCCTTTTTATATTTTCTCATACTCTTTCTGATAAACAGTGGATTGTTTGCATTCCTCTTTGGAGGAAGAGAGAATTGACTGACATTGTGATGAGCCAGCTGGAGTCAGAGGTCTCTCCATCACTGTCCAATCCACGATCATTGTTAGATTTCCATAAATAGTCATGTCATGTGAATAAAGTTCTCTTTTCCTGTTCATCTAACTTGGAGTCAGGTGTGTGTCTGTCTCCCTCTCTTTCTGTGTGCATCACAACGACCACAGACCTTCTCACATTTGAATTCATAGGCAGTGTGAGTCCAACCCCACTCACCTAAAAGAAACGCAAGCATTTTCTTCATTGACAGAGGAAAGGCTGAGAATGTCTCAAGCTTCATGCTAAGCAGCTTCAGCAGATCCCTCCTCATGGCCAGTGCCTGCATCACATGAACTCTGGCACCTGGCGAATCTTTGAACTGGACTGCTGTCTCTTACATTTATTTTGGCTTTGCCTCCAGTTTCCTTCTCTCCATGACTGCAGTTAAATGATACTGGAAGAAAAGAAAGGATCTGTGTGCTTTGACGTGTAGGTGTGATATCTCCACTCTTTTCCAGGTCCTGTTTATGCAGAAATGATCAACAACCTGCTCCAGCCTTTGATTGGGGCCAAGGACTGCACTTTGATCAGACACAACGTGTTCCATGCTCTGCCTAACACGGCCAACACGTTGATAGGTCGGGCTGCCCACATTGCCGTGCTGGACTCTGAACTTTTCCTGGAGAAGTTTTTCCTTGTGGCAGGACTCAACTACTTCAAATAGTGCCTGAAGTATGGGGTAACAGAGGCCAACCTTTCCATTGAGTGGAGACTCCCTTAGCCAAAGGAGAGCAATGTTTAAAATGAGATCAGGTGGGACTTTCAAACTTACCATTTCCATTTCTCTTTCAGAGAATAAAGTGCTATGGCTTAAAGGCATTCAAGCTTCCAATTATTGGTGCTTTTGGAAGAAATAAATATTCCTCTTCAGTTTCTATGGTTTTTGTCCTCATAAAGACATGAGCCACTTCTGAAGTACAGAATCAGAATCAGAAGGTTAATTCTCTAAATGTGATTGGACCAATATAATTCCCGTTTCTGCTGAATATTAAACCAGGAACTTGTCTGTCCTTGATTTACTGCTTATTTATGTATTAACAAAGCTCTACATTTGTAGCACTTTTGGGGTAGTTAACACACAAGGAAACACATGTATGTGAACTCAGGTTAAAACCTTCTTTGTGATGAACTGAGAAGTCTGAAAACCATTTATGCAAGTTTCAGTCTTTCTGTTTGTTGGAAGAAAATATTTGGATGGTTCCATTATTGGTAATAATTTGTAACATACAAATTGTACATTCAAATAATGGAAAGGAGTAAAGTATTTTGCATAGAATGAACAAATGTTGATATTTGTCTTTAAAAAGAAACCCCAACTTTAGTTTGGGAAGAATTTCATTAAAGGTAGAAGCTGCCAAACCAAGAGGACTATATTGGATTACTCGTAAAATATCAGTGGCATCTGTTAACATTTCTTCTGTTTACATTTATAGAGGATCATAACTGACTGTATTTGTTATAACCTTAAAGGTACAATTTTTACGTTTACATTTGTATCTAAGTCCACTTGTCTCAACATTTTAATTTTTTTTTTTTTTTTAATTTATTACACTGATACCAAATTCCAAATCTAGCCAGTTATACCCTGGAAAACCCCAAATATTTGGAAAAAAAAGTCTGGAGATATAGAATGGTTAAGGATTATGGAAAGCTTAAAAAAAACATAAGGATATCTTAAGATCATCTGCAATATTCTCTAAATACTTTGTTAATGCCCATTTGCAGTGCTATATACAGTCCTAATAATTATATGGTTATAGCTGGTTGAATTATTTAAAACTTTATTTGTGCAATGAAATCTAGGTAGTTTTTAAGAGTTTGAAAAATAACATATTTCCTTATTTTAATTTTTTTCATCAAATTTACATTAAGATTTTTATCACAAAGTTATCAGATTTAAAGTGACAAATTTCAATGAATTTCTGCACATTTTCATAAAATGTTGATAAATTTTCAATGTCACAGTAGTTTTTTTGAAAAAAGAGAAAGTGAATAATTCTTCAAAATTATTTTTGTTTGGAAGGCAGGCAATTTTTTAATTCAAATACAAATTGTTTAAAAATACAAATCAACAAGTCTCTATATCTTCTACCATTGACTAAAAAAATTACAAAATTGAGTTTAGGTGTCAAAACTCCCATCAGTAAACTAAGATTAAGATGGTGGAGATTTGTGAAATAAGAATACAAAATGAAAATAAAAAGCATCATAGCTACAGAGATTGCAAGAAAACCTCATTTTTTTCTCAAAAGAAAGAAAGTGAAAAAATTTACACTAAATTAGTTCAAGAAAAGAGATTTAGCAGACTGGCAAATGCTGGTAAAGGAAAAAGGTTGGCTTGATAACTAATGCATGTTTTTAAAATAGGAAGGAGAAAGAAGGTATATATCAAAGGGTGAGATTAAACCATCTGGAAAGGAGCATTACACATAAAAATCTTGTGCCCTTATAGAGGTAGAAATCATATAGGAGCAATTCCATGCTGTGATTCAATGCTGACAAGTTTCTTAATACCTCAGTACTTTAATTAAATAGGTAGATACTATTGTGTTTCTCTCTCTCTTTTTTTTTTTTCCCTTACAGATTGACTGTTAAATGTTAACAGTCAGTTTTACCTAGTTAACAAATTAATTTTATCAGGGAACCTGTGGTTTCCACTTCTTGTTTGGGAATTTTTTCTCAATTTTTGTGAGTCTAGTCTTGTGCCAGTCTAGTGCCAGCTGCACTGACATATCACAACTTACTTCTTCCGCAGTAAATTGTCTAGAGAATTTTAAATATAATGGGACATGGAGGTTGAGCTGTTATATAGTGCAGCCCTTTTACACCAGGACTATGTGGAAAAGCAGGAAAGAAAAGCAACCTCTAACCATAAACAACTTGTGTGTGCTGTATGAGGGTCTGGTCCACTTGTAGACAATATTCAGGAGTCTGCAAATTAAAAATTTTGAAAAACATTTAGAAAGAAGTGACTGTACACCTATATACACACCTGCTGTGTGTGTACAGTATATACAAAGAAATTGGCATCTTTCCAGGTCTCACACACCAACTTTCACAGTCCTGAGTCTGACAACAACCAGTGTAGCTGTTCTTACAGTCAGATGGGAGGTTCTTGCCTTGCCTTGTGTATTGGACAGCATTCCCAGCTTTAAATTTGCATGACTGTGAGAGAATGGACATGGGAAAAGGTCTCTGCATTGCTGCAGGAGTTGGTGAGCTTTTCCATAAGTTCACTTTGACATTCTGTACTCCAACCAGTGCTCTGACTGATGGATAAATATACCTAAAGGTGTCAGTGTTCCTATTCATATAGAATTCTTTGGTGGCTCAGTCTAATTTCAGAGTTGGTTTTGGATTGTTTATAGACTTGGATCAGGTCCACATAACTTACATCTTGTGGAGTACGGAACAATGCTCCTGTGGAACCTCAGAAAAATCTGGGAAATATCATTCCTGTCAAATGATAAGACACAGATTTTATCTTCCTTCTACTGGCAGAACGTTGTGGGATATATTAGCAGTAGCTGTCTAGGTGAGCTTCCATTTTAAGGTTCTCAGAATAGCCTCCCTCACTTTTTCTCCTTTTATTCTTTTTAATGGGATATTGCCTCTCAATACTATAAATCCACTCAATTATGTAGACTATATTGCAAAGAAATCTGCATTGTCATTATAATATAAATAATATCTAAGTTTTTGGGCTTCATCAAAGTATAGTAATCAGCATGGACTTATTTTCAGCTTTGTATTTACATGGACAGAAATATATAGCAAGAATTATCTTCAAAAAAATTAGCAAAGTAAGTGCACAGTTAGCTTCTTTGTTTCTGTCACAACCTTTGGAATTTCAATATATTGTTCCTTCCCATAAAGCCTTTTTAAATACATTTTAAAATTTGCAGTATTTCTACAAGGATTTTCCCTGCAATCTGCACAAGCCCCTTTTGGCTTCCTCTACCTATGGGGCCAGGGCTTGAACTCTTCAGTGAAGCTCTCACATTCACAGAGGATAAGAGAATTTTTCAAGACCTTGGACAGAGGAGGGACAAACTTATTTTTTTGGGAGCTTGTCAAAATTAGTGTCAACTGCGTTTGAAGTGAAGCTCCCTTCAATTCTAAGGGATTCTTCAGTTAAGTAAAAAACTAAGCCAGCATTCTAAGGTTGTTTTTTAGCGTCTAAAAAGCTTAAAACTAGCAAGGAGGATCTCCACCAGGTAAAGTGCATTTGGCTATTTTCCAGCGTCAGAGGAGAAGTATGAGCTGGAGCCCAGATGAGCAAGTTCTCTGTGAGGAAAGGTGATAATCCATGTGTAGAATCAGAGGAGCAGAGCCAGCAGATCTCAAAGCTTTGAAAGACAAAAACAGGGGGATGGACGAAAGACAAGAAGTTCCTGAAGGAGACTATAATATTTAAGAGGACTGACATTAACTGTTTTAAAAGATTTGAAGAACAGTGTGGTTATAACAATTCAGTGGATATCTATAATTCTATGATCATACCTTTATTAGTAGCTGGATTATTTTTTTCCCAATATTCTGGGTCTCCTAGACCCCATTGCTCCCTGCTTTTAAAATAATTTAATATCTTCTGAAATTGATTTTTTTTTAAAGTATAGATGGAGAGAAATTGCAGTATTGACTAAGTGTGTATAGATGAGGGACAGAATAGTGAGTTCTTTCTGCATCTGGGCTGAAGATTTTCAAAGAGTTGTTTTTCAATCTCCTGGAAAATGAGAATTCAATCTCCTGGATCCTCTGGAATTTTTTTCCTGGAGAATTGTAGAATTTTTAAGCACCTAATTTGTGCTTAAAAAGTATTGCAAAATGAACTTGTTCTACTAAAATAAAAGGCTTATTTTCTCTCTGTAGTCAGTGAAGAGGGGTAGTTACTACTGAAAGTCTGCAGGAGTGATCCTGTTTTCTGCTTTGGTGGCATTCAGGGTTATTTACCTCTGTTCCTTGTCCAGGGAATTTATAATTTATACGATTCACTTTCTGGGTGTCTAAGACATAGACAGAAATGGGAAGGTCAGTATTTGTGGACCGGATGACTTCAGTTTTTCATGTGTGTGCAAGTTTTGACTGCACAAATCAAAAGCAAACATTGAAGATATGAATAAGGCTCCTTTAACATCTAGAAGGAAATGGGTCTTTTTTCTGACCTCCAATGAATGCTCATTTTCTCTTTAATGAAATTCTAAATTTGTTTTCAAAATCAGGTCTGCCCACTGACACTAGGTGAAGCTGAAATTTTTTAGCTTTAAAGGATTATTTTCTAAAGACTTGAAGCATTAGCACAGAGCTTTGGAACTACCTACACAGATCCTGAGCACTATTTTACTTCAAAGCATTTCATAAATATCCACTGACCAATCCTCTTCACTGTTCCCTTGCCAGAAAAGAGCCACACTTGAGAGAGAAAGCTATCACAAGCCAGCGTGAAAACTGGGAATTCAAGCAAAAGTTTTCATTAGAATTTGTAGTTTTCTTTGGTGCTTTTGGTGTGTTAAAAAAAAAGAAATCTTTTGCTTTCTACCTCTGCATTTAAAATAGCTGAGTGGTGATGGAGGAGAAAGATGAGAACTTCTAATAACAGGGTTAGACTCTTGTGAAGGCTTATGCAAATACCCCATGAAATTTAATATATAATGAGTAGTCATGGAGCATTTCTGAGTCTCAGCATGCCAATATGTGTCAGCCTAGCTGAATGATTATTTTCTTTGTGGACTTAAATTTCCATTTATAAATTATCATCAGAACAGCCTAACATATTTCGCTCCAGCTGGTTATTTAGATGCTAAAGGTCATGTCCATAGAGAACTCTTATGGAGTGCTTTGCTTTATTTCAACACATATGCTCAGCAGTTTTGATAGTTAATGTTTTCTAATTGACATTTTCTTGCTAAATTTACCTCCTCCCCCAAATTTTAAGTGTTTATTTAATCAATGAATTGTTTAAAATTTATAAACCAGTATAAATACAGGTCTGTTGGAGTCAGTGTTCATCTTCTTCAAAGCAGTTGCTTTATGGCTGTAGTCCCATAGTCTCAGGACAAATAACCACTGAATTAAAAATTAGACCATTAATGTTTGGAGTAAGGAAATTCATAGTGGGAGACATGTTTAGCTACAGTTCACTCTCCTCTGGTTTGGTTTTGACTTTTGGGTCAAACATAACCACAGGTTATGTGGGCACAGGTTGTGCCCCTGGCTCTGTTCCTGATTTCCTTAATTTGCTATTTCTTTGAGATGCCTAAATTGCCCTAAACTACTGTTCTGCTTTGTCCAGACATTCCCGTATTTCCTTGGTCACCTTTCTATGACCTGACTGCATCTCCTTCATATACTGTGAAGTCAGTGTAGAGAGGGATCACAAATATATCCAGCACTGCCATTCCATTTATCCAGGAGTGAGATATCGTGCTCACACATTCATTCCAGTCAATTTTCTCAGCCCTTTATGAAGACTGCTATGCACCTATCCAGAAGTGTTACAGATGACAGAATATTTTGTTTCAGAAGGAACAGCTGGAAGCATCCCTGTATAATTCCTGTTAAAAGCAGGATTATCATGAGCCTCTTGGTAGGGTCAGCCATATATTTGTCTTGCTGAATATTGAAAACATCTGGTGATGGATATGCTACAGCTACTCTGGAATACCTTCTCAGCTGCTGTATATCACTCCTAGGGAAAACAACCAAGTAAACGACAACAACAACAGATTTAAAAATTCAGTTCAAACTTTCTAAGCTGCAGCTTCTTTCTGTTACTTTTTTTTTATCCCACCTTTTTATTCCATGGGGTTGATATTGCTTCTGGTACAGTTGTAACTTCCTTTTCCATTCTTTCAGACAGCTCTTTGTCAATTGGTGTCTTTTGTGCCAGGCTAGACAAAACAAACTTAGTCTATCCTCAGAAGCTGTGTGCTTAGACTCCTCACTGTTTTGGGGATCTTTTGTTGGTCCCCGTCCAGTTTCTCTGCCCTGAACTGGGTTTAAGAGGCACCAGGAACTGGCAAACTTCATTGGATGGTGGCTCTGCTGCAGACTGGTTCCTTTTTCCTGTTCAGGAGGGCTCTGGCTGCTGGCACTCATCACATCCTCTCCCTGTCTGAGGCTCTGATCCGAAGAGCTGGAGCTGCTCTCCCATTGCCACCACTGGAATCTTCCAGCCCCCTATGAACTAATCTTTACTTTGGGCACAGATAGTGAGGAAGCCTCATGTGAACAGAGCTGCTGCTGTTTCTTCCCTATTTTAGGAAGACTGTATAATACATTTGCACTTCCCCAAGAGAAATCCATGCACTGAATAGAAATGCTTATGAGAACAGTTTAATCAGTGTTAAACAGTTAGAATGCTTTAAATGCAGATGAGTCAGGCCTTCTCCTCATAGGATAAAAGCATAAAGAATAAATATGTATAAACTCTTCTTATGCAAAAGGTCAGACTAAATTAACTTCTGCTACAACCTTGAAACTTGATTTCTCTGCTTTTGAAAATTCAATTCTCTACTTTCACCCAAAGTTCTACAAGATGCCCTTATCTCAGTAGCAACCTAATCATACCTGTCTGAAATGCATTTGCACACATGCATATATGTTCCATAAGTCCAATGTCTCTATGCTAATTGCATGGAGCTTCATGTCTTAAAGTATCTTATGCCTCTTCATATATGAAAAACTGTGGTACAGTGAACTCGTACTGCAATCCATCATGCCTTCCAGTCTTTGAGAGATATCAGCTACAAACACAACTTATCCAAAGGAACAAAAAACTCCTTCTCCACATAAAAGTCCAGTCTTCAGTAATTCTCTTTTATTTTGGAGTAGGTAGCTGGGATATTGTGATGGCCTCACTTTTTTTATGCATCTTGTATATGGGATCGCATTAATAAGTATAACAGCTTTTGGTGCTGAAAACTCTAATATTTCAAGCAATTAATTTAAGAAGTTTATCATTCCTTCCTGAAAGCATAAGTTTATTAGGAATCTACCTGTTCCAGCCCCAGGGACATTTACTCTTTCCTACTTTTATATGGATAAGACTATGTGCATCATTCCCAGCTGTGCAAAGAAACCAAGGCATTTCTGACAATTCTGATTTCTGACACTATCAAATATGCAGCTACATGCACGGGAAAGGCTGAGTGGGAACGTTTTTGATGTAAAATGAGTCATCATTTTCAGTAAAAATGCTAATATATAGTTCTTGTATGTCAGCTATCCCATATGATATATACCCTAAATACATATGTACACAGAAAGTACATATGTCTTTTCCCATAGGATCTGTATGTTATTCCCATAAAAGGTGAAGCTGTGTTCCCATACACAGTGTGTTTTTACCATACTACACCATACCTGGGAGGAAGCTGGTGGTGATCATTCAGCCTGACAGATTTCTGTTGTTTTTGGGGGCAGTTTATGTTGATTTTCCTCCAGAACTCCTGTGAAAGAGCCATTTCTTGGCTTCATCCACGTCATTGGAGGAGAGAGTTTTTTGTGCAGTGATTTGTCACCTGTCACACCATTAGCTGACTAAGCTTATCCAAGCAAGTGCTAAGTTTGATGTGTGTTTTATCTACCACCCCCATGATTTCTGTGGTCAATGCAACATGTCAAACTGAGCTGCCCTGTCTCTTAAGACAGGAAGCTTGTTACCATTTTTTAATTTTCCTTGACATCCATCCTCTTCAACCAAGCATTCATTTTTTAAGCTGGTAGATCAATGATTTATCAGCTTTGCCACTCTTCTTACTAATTTTAGTTTTCTATATATTTGACTATGCATCCAGTTTGGGAAATTAGCTATTTCCTCTTTCTGCAGTTAAATCTTCTTATGAAATATGAAGGAGATCAGTCAAGAAGTCTAGACAAGCCATGGTATTCCTTTATCACTGCATGTCTGGAAAGAAACCCACACCACTGAAAACCCACTAGTATTCGTAGAGGGTTCTGTGTTCATTTTCTACTGTGTTTGTTTTGCCAAGAAAAAAGATACACTGATGTTTTGTCCCATTCCTTTTTGTGTCTTCAGGTGAGTCACAGTCTAGATATAGCTCTGACAAGCCGAGAAGAAGGCAAAGATAAACTCTCCTCCTGTCTAGGATATGACAGGAATATACCCCACAGAGATTGCAGTAATGACAGAGAAATCAAAAAGAATCCTTCCAAAATCCTATCCAATTCATCAAAATAAATCACTCCAGAATATTATTGGATTTTAGTTAAAACTCTCAGGTCAAAACAAAGATCAGCATATTAAAAATCACAAAGTTCAGAAGTAAATTGAAAATTATGTTGATATTTTTTCTACTTGGATTTGTCTCTAATAATAAGATTCTTTAGAAGTGGAACAGTTTAACCTAAAACTTGTTTTCTTGGACTTGAACAATGAATATATTTATTCTTGTCTTAGACTCTGACATCAGTCATCTTTATAACTCCCTTAAGATATACTCAAGTACTTAAAAAAAAATCTGATCTTAAATCTCTAGCTTTCAATTATGCTTAGAGAATTTGGCACAGCATCTGAGACAGCAAAAAAATTAAACTTTATGTACAGAATTACCTTCAATGAACAGTACAAGCCTTAAGTGGGAAAGACTTGTCTGGTGGGAGATCTTTCTTGTTTAGAGGAAGTTTATGTTGATGAGTCTAATTTAGCCAATAAAGGAAGTAGGTGAATTCTGTCCTGTTTCTTAGCCCTCTGTTCCAAGCTGCAAATTCAGGGACTTAAAATTAAACATCCTAGTTTGTGTTACAAACAAAACACATCTCTGAGGCAGGTTTTGATTGATGTCTTATCTCTCCCTGTTGCAATGTACAAACACACACTCTGTTTTTGGCACTGGAACCATATTCTTGGTTTGAGGGTATTGTAAACCTTAATTACACTCTCTTCAAAGTGTAATAAAATTGTATCCCTCAAAATCAGACTTTGACTTTTTAATAGTTAAAGTTAGCAATGGCAGCAGAAGTAACCACATTTATACAGTATCTATTTAAATGGAACACCTTACACTGGTGGATTAATTCCCAGCTCAATGGTAACACCTAAAATTGGACCTTTACTGTTCCTCAGCTGACATGTGGACTAGAGTTCAGTGGACAGCAGCACAGTTATTTAAAGGTCCTCATCCTGTGTTTCAGAGTTACCTTTTACTTATTTTATTAAATATTTAGAGAATACCTCTTGGAATTAAACCCTACTGTTTCCTGTAAATAATTAGCTCTGAAAGTGATTTTCTGTATGTGCACTGTTACAATTTTTAGTTAACAAAGGCAAGGCTAGAAAATGTTTTGAAAGAAATAATACGGTTGAGGTTTTGTCCGATAAGCAACTGGCAAATACTATTGGGATGAGTTTCAAATGAGTAATTTCAACTTGAGGCATTTCAAATTTATGGGGTTTTTAAGCATAAAAATACTGTACAAAATCAAGAGGTTGGCCCCTGAACTTGATAACCATTTTACTCTTGCAAAGTGGATGTAAAATACTAGCATTGGATTCATGCCCATGTTTGTGCACACAGGCTGCAAAGCAAAGCATCAGAGAAATATCCTTTTCCAAGTACTTCTTTTGGGGCTGATTGTTCAGGGCAAGCAATATGCATGATATAACTGGTGCATGCAACAGTAACTACAACATTCTGCAAATTTGAATTTATGCAGTAACTTGATATTGAGGCTGAACTTTGCAGATGAGTAGTCTATGGTATTTTTAATTATAACCCTTTCTGTGGTCTGAATATGAGTACAGCCAATTCCATCATGTGACACTAGAGGTTGGACTTTTAAATGAGACATTATTATATTTGATTGAGGTAGTTATGTTTCTCAAGAATTATTTCAAATCAGACTGAAGAGGCAATAATTAGAGGTTGAGAGCTTAGAAAATCTGTACGATATATTTTTTTTAAATACCAAGATTTACAACACATTCTTTGTCTGCCTCTGTCTAATTTACTTCCCTTTCCCTAATGAACATTTGTCAACTGCCACACACTTCAATTTTCTTTAACTATGTCTGTCAAGATTTAAGCGAGACTTACATCAAAAAACAAAATTAATCTCACTAAGTGGAAATGTGAAATTGAGTCAATTCTGTGATATTTTAAGGAAAACAGAAATGCAAATCAATTTTCTTGGAATGTAGGTTCAGATTCAACAGCATTCACAAAGTCTTTATTAAAGGTCTGATCCTGAGAAATGCTGGTCAAATGCACTCTTGGTATAATGGACCAAATCTGCAAGTGGATTGACCTAGTGAAGAGCTTTATACAGCCACAAGATCTTAAGTGGCAACCAGCAGCATCCATGGCATCTCAAAGTCAGACCACCACAAGATAACAAATGTTCTGGGTTCTTTTTAAGGCCAATTTTCCAGTTGGTCAAATATGTTTTAAAAGTAATATCTTTTAAGACAAATGCAGACCTCTCCAAGGGATCAAGTCAGTGGATTACTGTGGATAGATCCTTATAGGTTAAGGGAAAGGGCTTTTAATTTTTAAATCTACTACTTTGAATCATGACCATACAAAAAAAGCTGAAGAAATCTGACATGGTCCCTTGTATAAATAAGATCATGAATGTAAAGCTGATAATGCCACTGTGAAATTTTAATGCTTATTTATTATGGGTATGATGAAACCTGTATAAAAATATGATGATAATAATAATAATAATAATATTATAATAATAATGAATAGTCATCAGTGCCAATATGATTCTACTATTTTTCTACATATGCTTTATTGTGGCATTTTGTGTAGCTTGTGTTCTGTGTAAAGAAATGTCAATAAAATCTTTGCTTCCTTTTGTCTGTACTTTCCCTAGTTCTTGATTGTTAGGAAATTCCCCAACCCCTTTTGTCCATGTAGCTCATGGCAAACATGATGAGAGCGAAAAACAGAAGTAGAATAAAAGACCCTCAACTACAAGCAAATAGTTGAGCTATGTGAAGGGCTGTGGCTGGTGGCTGCTGCCTTGTCCCTGGAAATGTTCAAGGATGGGGCTTTGAGTAACATGGTCCAGTGGAAGGTATCTCTAGCCATGGCAGGGAGATTGAAACAATATGGTTTTAATGTCTCTTCCAACGCAAAATATTCTGTGATTCTATACTTCAGACTGTCCTTCTGTTTGAAGAATGAAAACCAGTTCTGACTTATTGAATACATAATTATTAAGTAAAATAATCATGGTCTAAAAGGCCTTGAACCTGGAGCTCTTTTTGACCAATGAAATGAATGAGACCTTGAAACAAGGTGTTGAAACAGCAAAACCTTGAAGGCAGAACATTAGTAAATTCTAGGACACTTTGTAGGTGTTTTTGTGTTCAATATTTAAAAATGAGTTTCAGGAATATTATTCATAAGTAGAGTTGAGTTCCTCTGGCCCTATATATTGTGGTTGTGAATTTCCTTACACATGGCTGCACATTGTCACCAGGAAGTTTTAGAAATTGTTGGGCTGGGGTTGGAGAGATTTGTTGTTTCTTCATGACTCTTATGGCTATGTCTATACCAGTTAACCAAACAAGTAAAGGATATTTCTGCTTTTACTCTAGTCAAATAGACACAGACTATAGCCATAAGTTCTGGTCTTAACTCACAATTTCCATGAAAATACATCTGTACTTAAAATTAGTCACAGCTGTACATCAGCAACACATGAATCTATTTATCCTTTTATCAAGGATATATCCCTCTCTATTTGTTTAATTTTTCTCCAGAGATATTTACAGACTGTTGATGGCAGTGTAGTGTTATATGATGGGATACAACCCATGGTATCTAACTTGGGAAAAGGAAAGGATGGAAGTGAAGCAGAGCACAGTCCAGTTCCAGAAGTTTCCTGATCCTAACTAGTGCTTTACACTCTCTCAGGCAATTCTTGTGGAAAAAGAATTATTCAGAGTTGTTGTCCCCAGAGACTCAAAAAGACAGCAAATACATTGAGAGGTTGATGGAGCCTTTATACAACCAGGGAGGGAGTACAAAATTTAGGGCATTGCTGCCTTCCTGTTGCAAACTGATTAGCAGTCAGCAGGAGCTGTGTTGTTGTGCCTGTGTCTGTATAGATAGTTTTTTTCCCTAACTCATTTCACAATCATATCAAATGGCAAAGGGGCCAGCAGCAGGGAGGGCATAATTAGTGCATTGGTTAAATGCATTTTCCTTTTGATTATAATTACATTCCACTCTCACAGGCAGAAAATGAATTGACCTCACCTTAATCCCAACAAGTTTTTTGTCCATCCCAAAAATGTTACATCCAGGAGTTGGCATATTCTCTGTGATTTGGCAGAATGCCCCTCAAAGCAACCAAGATAAGCAGATAAGCAGGTACTCTGGTCAATGCCAGGAGAGACTCATCCCAACTGTGCAGGAAATCCAAACCAATGACAGTTTTATGATGGTCCAAATTGGTATTTTTAGTGCATTATTAAAAAAATTGCTAAATAACCCTCACTATTCTCTGAATCCAATTGTGGTAATATGATAAACTATATCCTTATCACAAGCTAATTTTGTGCTTGGGTCTCCTAGTGAAGAAACACCATGATTTGATGTCATGGCTGTCCAAAACGAAGTAGATGTTTTCCAAAAAATCTGTGCCACAGTCCACATCCTGGTAAGGTTTTAGTCATAGACGTTGGATTCCTAGATCAATAAAGTAACATAAGAGCAACACTTTTAAAGAAGGCCTCTGTTTTCTCAAAGGTAATAGGCAGGTACCTGTTAGGGGACAAAAGCTCAGTTTGGACCTTTGAATAACTTCTTAGGGGAGTGTAACAGCAAAGGATGAATGTGCCCTTGAGAAATGGGGAGAATCACAAATAACTCCATGACAGACATGAGCAATATGAAGTAGAACATGGGTGGCACGAGCTTTTATAGTCTTTTCAAGCCTAGGGACAGTCTGGTTTTTTCCTTTATGGTTGGAGAGCCAAATGCAAGTAGGCAATCTGGTAAAATATGACTGTATATATTCTGTATAGCCCAAAGCAAATCTGGTCTAAAGCCTCCCCAGCACTCGGAAGCACAGGATGTTCCCTGTGGTTCTAGTTTTTGGATGGTGGGGCTTTGGTCCTGTTCTTCCAGATGTAATTCATACCCGGAGCTGCAATCTATGTCCCTACCCCATAATATTTATTTTTCCTAATTTTTCCCTCATTTTCCTCTAGCCAGTGTTTCTCACACAAACATATCCTCCTTCCCACCCCGTTACTAAAGATAGTACTCAGTGTGATGAAGAATTGACTTTAAAAGTCAGAAGGTAAATTCAAAGAGATTGAATTAGTGAAGACCCAAGCACCTATTTACACAATTAAGACTGCAATTAACAAGTAAATAAGCTAAAACTGGTCTGCTGGACTTTGAACTAATTATTGCACTGGAACTGAGGGTTAATTACTGAAGAAAAGAATAAGCGTGGGTTTTTCTGCATTTCATCCTTCTGGGTGCCATTGCCCAGACTCTGATATGCACAGAGTGGTGGTTGGTGGTTTTAGCAACCTGTTCTTCAGCTTGAATGGTTCCTGAGAGTTTACAGTGGCTTGATCAAGTTGTTATTATTGCTCTCCAAAGAGGTTTCCTCTCTGATTTGAGTCAAGAAGGAGTGAGACATACATTCATACACTCCCTGTCACACACACAGACACACACAGAGTACCATAGTACATGCACAGAGTACAGAGTTCTTATAGTACAGACTACATACACTGCACTATACTTACAGTTAATTCTACTGTAGGTAACTAATAGCTTCATATTCATACAAAATTGCCTACATTTGGAGACAGATGAAACTTGGCCTGTGCTTTTCTTCCTTCAGCAATGACATTGAAAATAAGAACCAATAGCCAGACTGAATATGCTGTCTTTCATCATTGCTTGCCTTTTCTCCCTCTCATTATATCTTCTACATTTTGCATTCAAATTCACCCATTAATTAATAATTAGCAGCAATTTTTGCACCTGCATCTAGGATATATTCATCCCATGAGCACCATGAGGTGTTCATTGCACGGACTAAAAAGAAATATATAGAAACACGAGAAGTCTGCCTTGCACTGTGCAGTAAGATAGATTAGTTCAGGAATCCCTGACTATGCTTCATCAATTTGTTTTACATAGATGTGGTGATTTTTGTACCAAGTTTCAAATTGTTTTGGTGGACTTGGGCATCAAAATCATAAAATTGTCTCACTTTAAATAGTACAAACTCTTTCCACAAACATCCATTTTTCCTAGCTGTATAATCCAAAGCTGCCACAAGCTTTTTAGCTGCAGAGTTATTTATGGATTACCCTGTCTGATTTTAAAGTAGGATATATACAGCAATACCTCTCTAGAGCTACGCTCTACTGTGCTAACTGTAAAGAAGCAGCAGGCAGCTTGGAAAGAGCATCCTTAAGAAGCTTTGATAAATCATAAAAGCAATCTGTACACGACAGGGAGACATAGCTAGTCAAAAAGAAAGTTATTTTAAATCACCAGTAAGAGTAACTGCAGGCTCTCCCTCTCTGGTTCAGTCTGGGTTAGATGTGAACATTCCCAAGAGCATTTCGTGGTTGTTTAACTGCATCTTGCCTCATCTCCTTGTGAATGGCTTCAACAAGCAAGATCTTTGGCAGGGCTAAACAGGCAGCACATCTTCGCTCCTATTCTCAATACTAAATTCTGAGCCTAAGCTGCATGTCCATGTCACTTCCTCCACAGCTGAAATGCCACTGACTAGTGAGCCAGTGGGGTGGCATTAACAGACCCAAATAACCTGTGAGCTCATTTCATACACAACAGGAAAGCCTCTGCCACTGGAAGTATTCCGAAGGAAAACAGGAAGGATGATTCAGATTTTGTAACTTTTCTGTCGGCTTCCCAAGCTGCAAATCATTAGCAGATGCTTTTAAAAAAATCACAAGGATTCTTAGTCCTACAGGCAGTGGACAGTCCCAAGGGAAGCCTGAGGAAGAAGTGTCTTGTCCTTGCCAGCAGCCACACGAGGTCAGTAAAGGCTCATACAAACAGAATGAGCTGTGCATTCCCTTAAATGTCATAGTGCTCCTGCCAGGGCTGTGACAGGCCAAGGAACACCAGGTGAGTGTAACACCATGGCTAAACACAGAACCAAGTGCAGAGTGGAATGAGCTGTGTGTTTTTCTGATGTGAAATGTTACTGCTGGTGAATAATTTCTCTTTTCTAGACTACCACCATGTATCCTGGGGGTATATGAATCACAGTTTCCTTCGGTTTTTCCCATTGCTGATGACATAAATTGGAAATTCAGACCCAGCCTGTGGCTTAGTACCCATAGATTGCTTTGTGCTTTACATCATGATGTTCTCAGAAGATGAACACTGAGTTCTCACTGAAATCTGATTATTTTTACAGCTATTCAGGACTCACAGCTTCTTATTAAAATAATTGAGATAAGATTAGGATATTTCTCTATCAAGAAGCTTGAGGGCACAGAACTTCCTGAAATTTATCTGGAACATTTCAATAGATCAAGCTCTTAATACAGGAATTGCCATGAGACAGTAAACAAATACCAACTTTGTGAATCTTGCAGATTTCATTAAAGTGGCCAGTGAAGTATTAATTGGTATTAATATATCCTCTCAGAAATTACAACCATTTCTTCAGTGGAAGGGTTTTCCAAGACTGAACAGGCTGTCCAGGGGAATGGTGGAGACACCATCCCAAGAAACATTTTAAAAATGTGTGGATATGGCAATTAAGAACATGGTTCAGTGGCGGACATGGTGGTGCTGTTAGTTGATGGTTGGACTTGAGGACCTTAGAAGTGTTTTCCAATCTTAATGGTTCCATGATTCCTGAAGAAGAGAATATTTTTTTTGTATGAGGTTAAATCCTGTTTGTGTTTTTCTAGTGGAGAATATACAAGTACAGAATTTGAAATGGAGCAGATCAGCTGCTTGGCTGAACTTATCCTTCAGTTTGAACACCCCTAACTTTTTTTAGGAATGATGCTCTAGAGCTTGTGTTGCAAATTTAATCCATTCTACTGGTGACATGTCGAAGCTCAGCTGAAAGGATAACCTGGGTACATTCTGGAAACCTTTTTAAGTTTCCAGCTTTCTTTCTTTTGTTCTACACTTCCTTTACTGTGAGATGATTCATACACACAGGAAGATTAGCTCTGTGTTAAAACAACTGTTTTCTCTGTTGCCATACTTTTGGTGATATAAACATAAACAACAGCAAAAAGACAAATCATAGTTAAATACTGAAATCCTCTTAAACCTCTTTATCAGGAAGCCAGCTGTTGCTGGTGTTTTAGTTAAGAAACAAGTGTCTATTTTTGTTTAATTTTAGATTTTTTGCTTTGTTTTGTTTTTATGCATTATATTTATTTAGAAGTCTTCCAGTGTGGCTGTTTCTGGAAAAAACAGATGCAGGAACTGGACCTACTTTTCACTGTTCCTCTGTTACACCTTGGCTGTTATCTAAGGACAGCAGAACAGCTACCTCTGTGCTTGCTTCTCTTTTTGGTAAAATTGGCGGAAATTAATAGTTGAGAGAGACACTGAGGTCTTTCCAAGCTGGGGTTCTCTTGAAGCATTCTAGCAAACCCTTGATAACTCTTTTGCTTGAGATGAAACAAGTCCATTTGCCTACTTGCTCCAGCTCAGGTCAGATTCAAGTGTCACAGTAAATAGTTCTGCTCCATAAACAAAATCCAGGGTGAAAACATGTCAGAACTACATAGGAAGTGCTTCAGTCCTTCTGGCAAATGACACGATCACATTATACCACTGCTCTTCCTCTTCCATTCCCTCTTAAACCTGAGGGAGGGAGGATTCAGGGCACAGACAAAACTTTCTGCTTTATCTTGGGATCTAAATGTAGAGTGAAATTAATTCTATGAGGATGATCTTTCTTTCAAGCCACCTAAAGTAGTGAATGTCACAGCTCCCTGTAAAAGGCTTTCATATGGGATTTTTTCATAACTGAATATAAGGAAAATGGAAGTTAAGTCATGGAAAACATCCTCAGACAGAATTCTCCTACCTTCCTTCGAGTAATGTCATTAAGTTTTTCTTGGATGAAAATTTCCATAATAAAGTTCCCATGACACAGACCCAAACACCAAAGCATACCCCCAACTCTTCCTCTTTGGGACTGCTCTCACCAGCAGCATGTGCTGAATCCCCTCCTGCCCAGTGCACTTCCCACAGGAATGAAAATTACTTATTCATATAATTTTTCCAGAGGGGAACTGAATCAACCTGAGTCAATTTTTTTTTTTTTTTTTTTTACTATCAAGGGGTTTATCAGTTTTATTCCCATCCCCTACTACAGTTTAATGGGAAGAAGATCAAGGGAGTGCAAAGTCTTCATGGTGGTCCTTGGCTCATAAAAATGTTTCTGGTACAACTTTAGACCTGCAGTGAGAAAACTCAGTTTCCCTTAACTTTTTTTTTTTTTTTTTTACAGGATATTCTTGTAGATCAAACTAAGCACATTGTCTTCCAGGGTGCAGCCTCCAAGGCAGATGATAAATGTCTGAAATAAGATATCAGAGGCCAGACTAAACACAGTCCTAATGCAGAATGAAACACATAAGTAAGAGAAATTAATGAAGAACAATAAATAATAATTTAAAAAAAACAACTTTAAAAGCCTTTTTTTTAGAGAACACTCAGCCAAGACTCTGTCAGAGGCTTTTAAAGCTTCAGACACATTTATAAAAATTATTTCAGCTATTTCTGCAGTGCTCATCATTCACAGAGGAAACAAATACATTGTTAGGCTGAAGTGCTAAGAGAAACAAGCAGGAACAAAACAAACCTGACAACTGAGAGACCCTGAAAATGCTCATATGATGTCGCAATGTTTTAAACCACCTGATTAATCTTCATCAGGGCAATTTTGAAGCAATATTCCTAGCAGACAAGAGTGTCTATAGGTTTTGTAGTTTTGAGGCTTTAAACAGAAATTCTTCAATGGTTCCTCAATTAGAGCAAATATTGACCCCCTCCTTTGAACAAGACAAAACGGAAGAGTGGAATCAATTAAACATATCCTCTGGCTGCCAGGCCAGGGAGAAAAGGTTTCCCATTGATCCTAAAGGAGTAGTGATTGGTGAAATATCACTGCTCCACTTGCTCTCTCAGGGTAAAGGAGTTTCAATATTCCCTCAGCTATTTTATAGATTATTTTCTTGAGGAAATTATGCTTATATTGTCCTGCTAAGCATTTCAGTTGGAGTCCAATTTCATCTAAATTTGATGGGGAGATAGAATTCACTTAGGTATTAAATTCTCACTCCTGTGCACAGGAGAATGCATCTGTAAAAAAAACCCAAACCAAAACAAACACTGAAGTGCAAGCTTGGTCTTTATTAGATATGTTAATTTGCTCATTTTGTTTTAGCAGCAGAGTAATTCAGCATCAGTATAGACTTAACTTATAATGATTATTTATTGCCTTTGAAATTAATGCCTAACACTAAGAAATCTAAAATTATTGAGTAGTTCCTGGAGTTCTTAAATAACAAAGAGAAGTGTTAATTCTCCTCTTATTCTCATTTTCCCCTTTAAATTTTAAAATACATTTACATTTAGTCTTGCTAGAAACCAGGCAATACTTTATTTTGCTTTTTGAAAGGAGTTAGCATGAATAACTGAGTGGTCACTGTGCTCATCTGAACACTAAACCAGCCTTAATCTACACTAGAAATATTGAGGGGATTAAAATCTCATAATGTTACAAAGTTAAAATTTATAGATCATGAGGAAAGAGAGAAAAGGTGAACGCTATAGGTAAAAGACAAGATCCAAATTTTTTTCTCAGATTGATATCCTGCATTGCTGCATTCAGTCTGGGCTTACAAGTGGCTGTGTCTCACTCTAAAGTAAAGAAAAGGGGAAAAAATTCACCAGGGGTCTTGTTCATCCACTCCACCTTCACTGATGTCAGAGGTGGATGATGTTCTCACTTATCAGTGTGCCACGTGCACCTCGTGAGGTTATAAACAATCACATCAAATGCAAATAGTAACAAATGATTTCCAAGGTTCCTGTCCTTTAGGGTACCCATTCCCTTCACTGCAGTGTATTTTCAAATACAAATATTAAATTTGTATTGGAGAAGCTGATGGAAAACTAAATCTCATCTCACATCTGGTGTCACCACAGACAGGTCAGCACTGTCAGACATGTTTTTATTTTTTAGCCTGAGGTATTATCCCTTCCCATTGAGCTGGTTTTGTCCTGGAGCCAAACCAGAGCTCAGTGACAAAACCCAATCTTGTTTTGTTGTTTGCTGTCTGTCAAACTGTAACTGATGATTTTTGACAAAATTCCCGTGCCTGTTGGGGCTTCCAGATGCAGCAGACTCCTGATAACTTGCAGCATGGTCATTAATGTAGTGGGCAGTGAGCTCAGCTTTCCTGGCTGTTACTTTCTGCAGTACCATGATGGGATGAATAACAAATTGTCCATATTACCCTTTCTCTTCGAGGCTATTTTATGCTTAGCAATAACTACTCATTCTGACAGAACAAGCTGGGATTCCTCTCAAATGAAATGTTATTTGTGGGAGGATTGTAGGTGTCCCAGTACTAGATCTAAATTATATGGCATGCTTGATTCAGCAGAGCAGGATACGACACCACCTGCTCTGGACAGGAATCAGAGTTATTTTGTCCTTTCCCTGCTGCTACAAGGACCATATAATAATTGTAATGTCTAATCTGTTCAGCAATCCAAGCTGGTCCTGGCCCTCCTGCTGTCAAGATTCCTGAAGTCTTAGCTTTGAATACAGTGGGAAGTTCATAAGTCAGTCAGGGTCTGAGGACATGTAAGGTGTGACTGTGGAGCCAACCAAACCCAAGCACTTGCTCAATTCTGCAGTTCCCCTCGCTGGGGATTCAGGTAATAGAGGCACTTGATCAGAACCTCTTTGCTCGTCCAAGCCTGTTTAAAAAACAATATTTCAATGATTTAGACAAAGGAATCACAGAGGAAAGGAAGGGAGGAAGAAAGAGAGTTAGAGAGGAAGAGGAAGGTAATGAGGAAAAGCAAGCAGATATAAAGAGCTATGACAGATAATCAAGGTATCATAGAAACACAATGGTTTGGGTTGGAAGAGACCTTCAAGATCATCTTGTTCCAACCCTTCTGCCATGGAAAGGAATGAACAGCTTCCACTAGACCAAGTTGCTCAGAGCCCCATCCAGCCCTTGAACACTTCCTAGGATCTTACCACCCTCAAGTAAAGTTCTTCCTAATATCTAAAATGAGCCTGCCTTTTTTCAGTTTAATGCCATTCCATTTTGTCTGGTCACTAGGTAACCTTGCCAAAAGTCCTTCTCCAGCTCTCCTGTATACACTTTAGGTACTGGAATGTTGCTATAAGGTTATCTTAGAGGCTTCTCTTCTCCAGGTAAAATATCTCCTGTCCTGTGAGTATTACATTATAAAAAATGTCTAGAAGGATGGATGTAATAAAACAGTTTTCTTTTGAATACTCAGTCTGGTTTTGTAACAACATTAGGTTCTCCTTTTCCTATGGGAACAGAAAGGCAGTGGGTGAGAAGCACCTGGCCCTTTTCTCCTGTTTCTTTCCTAGCACACTACAGAGGAGCAGGTATGAGTATCTCACAGACTGTACATTGTTGATACATGGAAGGGATTCTGTAGAAGAAGTAAATTTGAATAGATACAGATCCATCCACGGCATCTGATTAACATGCAATCTTTTAAGGATTAAGAATAAAGATTGTAGATCTTGCAAATCCAAGATAAAATTCAACAGAAATCAACAAAAAGCCAAGACAAAATAACACAATTAATTTAAAAGACAGGGAAAAGGTCATAGATCTTATCTGTCAGACTAGCTACCAGTGAAATCTCATTTGAAGCTGAATGTACAGTGTTGGCCACTCCTGTCCAATCAATGTTAAAAAATGATTAGTTGACAGAAGGAGATGAAGGAATATATAAACAGACTAATATGAAAACAGAGTAGAAGAAAAACCTTTCAAAATCTAAAGAGATTGGCTTTAGTCTAAAAGAAATAATAATTGTTAAAGGGTGGGAATGTTGTCTGTAAAAAAGAAGGGGGTAACAAGGATAAAAAGAGAAAAATACATAAAAACCCCCAAAACCTTATAAAGTAGCTGTGAATATAATTTCACTGAATATAAAAGGCTTCCAGCCACCAAACACTATGGTCTGAAACAACCTTCTGGTTGGAATAAAGGGAAGTGGAAGCTGAGCTTGCCTCAAGGTGTTGGTCAGTGATTTTGTAACTGAGGTTACAAGACTGTCTTCTCTGCAAACTAAGATATCCCTTCCAATCAAATATCATACTTTTATATAGACCTGTGTTTCCAAATCAAAATTTGATTCTCATCATGTCTCAGAGCAGTGACCTTTTCTCCTTTCAGCATATCTTGTCCACCTCTATTAAAATAAAGGTCAAGAACAGGGAATAAAAGTGAGAGTGGAAGCTGCTATTGACTATTTATGAAAATGGTCATGGTCTGCTATGACTGAAGAAGAAGGAGCAGAAACTTTTACAGCTGCAAGCACAACAAATTTCACAAGTTGAAATCTGAGAATTGCTTCAAGAGAAAAGTATGATTTTTTTTCTGCAAAGATGTTCATGGCTTAAGTTTGCAAAATACTGGAATGATTTGGTTTAAGTTTCATCTTCAAGTGACTTTGAAAATCAAAGTTCCATTTTTCCTTCAAAAAACAGAAGCCGACATCATTCCAATACCTTAAAAAGAAATAATTTCTCATTTATGCTGCTGTTTCTAAGAGCACCTTGAATCAGGGAGGAAAAGCTCTGAATATGACTTGAAATATTCCTAATCCTTTGCCACTAAGGAAAATTTCCATTTACATTATTTTCAACCCATACTAAGGCAGTTCAGTATACAAAGGAGAAAGTTACTATGCTTGCTAAAAACATAGCCTGCATGGTTTTGTGGTTATTGTTTTGTCACTTAACGTAGACACAATGGACTTGCAAGTTTCAGTCTTTATCTCAGGATCTGAGATATTAACCTCCTTTCTAAATCAATCATCAGTGAATATATATATGATTTACGCCCCAGTCATACATGCAATGCCATTACATTCAGTCTCCAAAACTGAGCTTTGGACTCACAGTAAAGTATTATGCCCACAAGGAACCACGGAGAGTCTGCATATTCCACCGACATCATAATTTCACCTGAAATTTCACCTATTGAAATGCGTTATATCTTAATTTCATTGAGCCTTGGACCACATTGTATTAAACACTGCAACTTAAAGTTACAAAGAATATCTGGCAGTTTCTGCCCACGAGTCCCTGCGATTTCAAAGGATGACCGAAAGGTACCTGGGAACTTTCAGAAATGGAAAATCTGCACAGTTGAAAACTGTCAGCTTTCATGTGCTAGACATGCAATTGAATTACCTTCTTGAGTTTGATTTCACTTCCCTGAGACCAAAACAGGATGAAATCTGTAGTTGTTGAGAGAAAAGCCTCATCAGCACAACAGAATGGGAAAATAGTGCTGAGGTAAAAGCCCTTCTACTCCTGCTTATCCTTCCAAATGGCTGGGGGTGAGAAAGAACATGTTGCTAACTGTGTAGAGAAGCACAGATTGAAAATTGCTTAAAAGCCTGTGCACAGTAACAGGGTGGGATTTTACCCAGCGGCACTCCAAGAAAATTATTGTAATTGCACTTTTTAGTTATTACCAACTTGGTCTCCAGGACCTTGGTAAGTGCCATTAGGCATCTGCTGTGGGACTATTCTCAGCAAGCAAAGAAGATACCAAGTCTTTAAAAAATACAAATAAGTGAGGAACACGCTGGGTGGCTGTTTATTTTTTCTTTTCTTTTTTTTTTTTTTTTTCTATTCCTCACAAGTAATACTCTGTTTTCTTTTTTTAAACTTAAATATTATTATTATTGGTGCAGCTTGGCATATGCTATTTGCTGTAATAAGTACTTTCCAGGTGAGTTGGATAGCATATATTCTACTCATTTTAACACTTATAATAGCCAAACATCTGATTAAGGTGCATTTTCCAAACAATTGAAGAAAGGTGTGCTGTAGGTTAATAGAAGTTGAATATCTAGACTCCTCATTTTTCCCATTTCACAATCCATATTTGCTTTACTTCTGCCACAGTTCTGCAGGGTTACTTTCGTAAAAAGAAGGGGAAATAGAAAGAGATTGGATCCAGAAAACTGTGGATGGATTTAAAGGAGAAAAAGCCAGACATCTATTTGCAATGTCTTCACTGTGAGAGCAGAGGGAGAAGCAGAAAAGGTGATGTGCAGACACTGTTCAGCAGTAGATAAAGTGTGAATGTGTTACCAGTACAGCTTTAATCACAAATGTAAATCACACCTCAGCTGCTAGGAAGGGTATCAAAAACTCCACCAAGCCTGTGCAAACACACTGATAACAAAGAACTCAGAGGGTCAGGTCCTGAGTGTGAGGCCTTCTTCCACTGGAGGTCTCTTATATCCTTAGAGGGAATCCCAAAGCTATCCCAGAACTTGGGTAGAGATGCTGCCATCCTACCTGTGGATGAACCTGTGCTGCTGCAGGTTCATTTTGAATTCATGGGCTACAGGAGGAAAACAGCATGAGAGAGCACAAGCTCCTAGTGAGGGTGGGATGGGAGCAGTTTTCATGGGATGTTCTTGGGTTGTTTCAGTTTATTACCCAGTGCTTGCATAGCAGAAATGAGTCAAGGTTCCAAGTACACTATTAAATGTGCTGTGACTTTCCTCTGGCACTGACCCTACTGGCATGATGGAGTCAACATCTGTCCTGTGAAACTCTCTTGCCTTCCAAAACAGGATGGATACATCTAATGTGCTTCTTGGAAATGTCCTGTGGTCTCCTCATTGACTGATTAAGTGCCTGGGACTTGTCTAGAGAGTATTGGCTGGTCCTGACCAAAGCCATGCTAGATACTATTTTAGCAAATTCAGTGTTATGCAGCAGGGTGATGTCAGAGCCTGAGTAGGGTACAGACAGAGTGGAATGGCCCAACAAGCAGATATGTATTTGCCCCCTTCAGCAGCCTGATTATCTGCTGTAGCTATTCAGGATTGCCAGGTGTCTGTAGAAAACAGAAGTTATTCTGCCCCAAATGGACCCACCTCAGTGGAAGTGGCCCCTAGATGGACCCTTAGACTTCTAATAGTTCAGTGTTCAGCAAAAAATAAGAAACTTCTCTTGCAGATCGAATCCTCACCTTGCAATAACCACACTGTAGACAAAGCAGAGCTGGAATGGCAGAAGGACAGGAAGGGATCCATCCTTCAGGAAAGTCTTGTTTCCTCCCCATGTATGCTCTACCTTTTGCTTAGGCAAGACAAAAAGGTAGGGTAACAGCAAAGAATAACAATGATATTTGCAGGAATACTTCCTTTGCTCTCCTCTGCTCTACATTGTCCCTGTTTTCGTGTGTTGTTAAATTAGGACACTACATGTAAACAAAGAACTAACTTGAACTCTCTCACAGAAGCAGGCTCTCAGCTTCTTGCTTATTCTTTGCATTTTTGTTTTCCATAAGGCCTTACCTTGGAATCAAACACAAAGCTGCTCATCTACAGCGTTTGAATCTTGGTAAGACAGAAGGGAGAGCCTTGAAAGCGAAGGTAACTGCAGAAGAGCAGGCAGATATTCACTTCACAGCAACCCTCTTGGGCTGTTTCCTGTGCTTTTACTTCTCAGTTTCCCCCTGATCAAAGAGCAGGCTCCACTGCCTGCATAATACATGAAGGCAGGATAGCTGACAGCACCTCTGGCTCTGACAGCTGGGGAGGGCTGGCGAGACTTTGATGTCTGCATGCTCTGAATGGCCCTAATAAAGGCTGATTGCCCACACATCCTTCAAACCCTCCTCAGGGCAGAAATGAAGAATTACAGTTTCCTGGCTTCTTTCATTGGGTTGGTGCCTTTTTTATTCCCTGAAAGAAGCCACCCCAACTGTCCTGTCTGGGGCCTAAGGAAGCCAGCAAAGGACAAGATTGGTATAAACATGGTGAGGGATAAGAGGAGAGAGAAAACTTATTCAGTGACACTGACACAGATGGGTAAATACAGGGCAGTATCTCAGAGTGGAGAAAAACCATTGCCCACTGCTGCTCAAAGGAAAGGGATTAGCTCCCAGCACTGAAGCCATGCTTTATGCTAGGCTTCTACAAGCTTTGAAGCACAAGCCTGAGAAATTGAAAAGGAAACAATCCTTAATCCTGCTTTTTCACGATTTAGTGATAAAGTCAAATCCACTTTGCTGTAAGTAGCTCATCTGTTTTCTAGAAGCCAGGCTATTCCCTGAGATACAAGGCATTGCTTATATAAAGAGATCGACATTGTTACTGGGGCAAGGGCTGGGGAGGAGCAGGCAGAGGTGTGTGGGAGAAGTTTGGATGCCCTTTGTAGAAGGCTGCCTTTTTTGACTTCATTATTGACATTGTTACGATTTGGTTTTTGTATGACTCAGGAAGTGGTGTGTAAAAAAAGGTAAAATAAATATGAAGAAAGAAAAACATTTTGTCCATTTTTACCAAGACCTTATTCTGAAATTCCATTCAACTGGTCCATTTTTTTACTTCCCATTATATGTATCTTTTTTTTCCAGAAAAGAATAACATCTGCTCTTCTCATCCTGTCCAAAATGAATGACGTAGTCTGAATTACATATGACCCATCCAGCTAAAAAGACCATCCACTTATTCCCTGAATGGCTGCTGAGAATACAGGTCTTAAAAGCATCATGCCAGTGTATTTCAAGGTCTAACCCAATGAATAAAGCCATCTGAAAAATAATAGAAAGCTATAAAACAATTAAAATACTGCATAAACACCATTAACAATAATGGATCTTTTAAATCAGGAAGCTTTTACTGATTCATCTTGAGACTGGAAGTTTCAATACAAGAAAAAAAGCTCCCAGCAAATATGAAAGAAAAAAAAAAAACACTAGAATAGATGCATCCCATAGTCATTCCACTCAAAATTCTGCATTACTACTGATGGCACCAGGCTTATATTAGTCATCCAAAATGACATATGAAAAAATAACTTTATATTGGTTAAATAATATCTATACAAATTTTTAAAATACAGACTGAAAAGACGTGAATTAAATACATGGCATTTTACCTATCTGAGAGCAGTCTGCATTTAGAAATATAATAAAAGATTAAGATATAAACCACAAATATGGACATCATGCATTTTCATATTTTGTCAAATGTTCTTTATTAAAAAAACCCTTCGCAGTTATTGTTTTCATTTTGTAATTTGCAAGGACCTTGGGTGAAGATTTCTTTCATAAGCACGAAGCAAAACATTTTAAATTTTCTGAAGTACTGAGTATTGAATGACCCAATTAAATGTAATATCCAATTCCTGCAGTCACCAAACTGCACCTGATGAAGTGAAATGGAAACTTTTTATACAACTTCACGTTGCTGTTTATTGCTATCAGGAAAATGTAGTCCCGGTACAGATACTGAAAATATCATACTGGGGGGATGGCTTTAAACTGGATTAGTGCAGGTTTAGATTAGATACTAAGAAGAAATTTTTTACTGAGTCTGGTGAGCCACTGGCACAGGTTGCTCACAGAAGCTGTGGATGTCTCATCCCTGGGATTGTGCAAGGTGAGGCTGGATGAGGCTCTGAGCAACCTGGGATAGTGGAAGGTCCTGGTCGTGGCAGGGGAGTTGGAACGAGATGACCTTTAAGGTCTCTTTCAGCCTAAATTATTCTGTGATCCTATGAAACAACAATTCATTAGCCTTCTCCAAACCCCCATCAGTTTCCACCCTTGATGTTACCTATCAATGAACTCCTAATTTCTCCCTTCCCTCCTGCCCTATGGTACCTCATCTCCAGGTATTTGTGAATCTCAGGAAACCTGAAAGATCAAGTGACGCACATCGTGCTCCAGATATCTATAGCTCAGAGCAAACCCTTTCACTGCTCTTTGCATCCCTTCTGTCCAAGACAATTTTCCTTTGCAAAGGGGAGGCAACAGGTCTCTACTTACCCATGTGCCCCATGGCAGGCAGGCAGACAATGCACTTTTCTCTCTTTCATTACTTCCTGAGTATGGTGTGACTCTGTCCCAGTGCTGTTCTAGTCCTTGAAGTCTCTCTAAGAGGGCTTCTTTTCTGTATATTGCTTTGAGGCAACCTGGTTATCTTTTATTGGAAATGGTCCTTACTTCTTTTAAATCACATCTTAAGAGAAATAATCCATTGAAACTCTGTAAGAAGCATATATGCCATCATAAGTAACTCCAGAAAATCTCAGGACTCTAAGAGACAGTGTAAATACAGCAATGCAAGATCTTTACTATTTTCCTGAGAATTCCCTCAACAAGGATGGTGAAATCAATAGCGATGTAACATCACTAAATTTTATTTGTCATTTTTCAAGATTAATAAGAGGTATCTTGGAATTCTCTTTCATCTTAGGAGTAAGAATCACCCCTGGAATGACCTGTCATCACCATTTTTATTACTTTGATGGATTTACTAAATAGCCTACTTTAGGATGAAAGCTCAGTTGTATTGCATGAAGTGTGCAGTGGCTGAAATTCTGTCATCGAGGAACTTGAGAAATCAGTATGTGAGATGTACCTGAAAGATGAGATACACATACCTTAAGAAAATGCCTTAAGAAAAAAGAAACACAACAATCAACCCAAAAGGAAGCAAACCAAAAAGCTGCTGTGTGGCAATTTCTTTCTTTTGAAAGAGAAGAGAGGCAAGTGAACACACAGCAAAAAGGCAGTGAGGGAAAGGGAACTTCTATTGGAGACTCAATTTGCTGGTAAACTTTTTAGTGAGTCAGCCAAAGAGCTGAAATGAACTGAAATATGTCAATACAGTATGTGGGCTGATGCTGTGGATGTTTCATTTCCTGAGGGATTGGGGGAAATCTATTAAAAAAACAAATAGTTGCAACAGAGATGTTGACCTGGCTGTTCCTTTTTATTTTATTGATTTTATTTGTTGTGGTGGACTACAGAATTCTCACTGATTAAAATAAATGAGTATTACAGAGAGAAATTTGCTAACGAAAGATTTAAAGGAAGAAGTTTTGAAATCAGATTTCATATAATCATGGAGTGGTTTGATCTGGAAGGGCCCTTCACAGATCATCTATGGGCAACCTGTTCCTGTGCCTCACCACTCTCACTGTGAAAAATTTCTTCCTTATAATCTAAATCTATGTTCCTTCATTTTAAAATAAATTCTCTTGTTTTCTCACTAAATGCCTTTGTAAATGGTCTGTCTCTAGCTCTATTGTAGACACACTTTCTGTAGTGGAAGGTGGTAGAAGTTTCTCCTCAAACATCCTTTTGTCCAGGCTGGACAACACCAACTTTCTCATCCTGTCTTTATAAGAGAGACACTCCAGCCCTTTGAGCATCTCTGTGACCTTCTCTAGACCTGGTCTAACATATTAATGTCTTTCTTGTGCAGGGGACCCCAGAGCTGGGCTCAGTACACCAGCTGGGGTATCACAAGAGTGGAGTAGTAGGGGTGAATCACCTCCCTTGACCTGCTGCACAAATTCCTTTTATGCAGCCCAGGAAGCTCTTTTTATCCTTAATATTTACCTTCAAGATCTGTCAAGAGAAATTCTTGATAGGGGAAGGAGAAAGACAGAATGAAATAGAAAAGATAAATTAAATTAATTAGGGAAACTCAAGTTGGACCTTAAATATAGGTCAGAGCAACCCTGCTGACATGTGCATATTCAAAGAAAAGTAGGAGCTCTTTTATTTCACTTCCTTTTTTTCCACTGTCAGTCACCATCCTAATCTAAAAGACAATATAAGACTTAACTGCAGATGAGATCATAGTAAATATCCCACCCCATCAACAGCAGTTTGTTTTGGGTCTATATTAGTCTTAAATCATTAGTGTCATTGTTTTTTTGACTTGAACTGTTTTTCTTCTACCCAAATCCTCCCATCATACCCTGGCCATGGCAGAGGACAGAGCTCCACCTCAGTGTATGTTCTGGCTCTCCATATCAACTTGGAGGATGTTCCAGGGCAATTTTGATCTCAATTAGAATCCGTAGCCTACATTAATACAGAGTTAAATACATATTAATTTCTTCAGTCATTAATAATGTTTTTTCTCATACTCTGATTTGAAAGAACAAAAAAATCTCTTTCAATTTTCTTTGATAACGCAGAAGTCAACCAAATCTTGGTGTCAGCTTCAGGATGGTTTGAACTGACACCTAGGTGGCTGTGACTGACAAGGAAAAAAGCAGTTGTACATTGATTATTCTGAAATAACACTAGAATGAGATAATTGTGATAAATGCATCTGTAGACATGCTTTATAATTGGAATGTGTTAATTTCTGAGCTAAAGCTAACTTCTGGAAAAATTTCAGCCACTGTCTATAGAAAAACATAGAAGCAGAGAATCACATAATAAGTCAATTTTAAAGGGACCTGTAAGGGTCATCAAGTCCAACTCCCTGCTCATTTCAGGCCTGCCTATTGCTAAACTATGTCACTAACAGCATCATCCAGATGCTGCTTGAACCTTGGTAGGCTTGGTGCCATCACTTCCCTGGGGAGCTTGTTCAAGTGACCCAGCACCCTCTGGGTGAAGAACCTTTGCCTAAAGTCCAGTCTGAACTTCATCTGACACAATGTCACCAGACAGAGGAGATCAGCTCTTCTTCCTCTACTGCTCCTCTGGAGGAAGGTGCAGACTGTGAGCAGAGCACCCTCAGCCTTCTCTTCTCTGAACTAACCAAGTGACCTTGGCTGCTCCTCCTGTCTTGCCCTGGAAGCCTTTCACCATCTTGGTCTCTCATCTCTGGACATGCTCCAAGACCTTTATATTCTTCTTCTATTGAGGCACCCAAAACTGCCCCAGGACTCGAGATGAGGTCCCCCCATCCCAGAGCAGAGCAGGACAATTCCCTCCATTGCCAGGTTGGTGATGCTGTGCTGATGCCCCAGGACAGGGCTGTCCCTCCTGGCTGCCAGGGCACTGCTGGCTCATGTTCAACTTTCCACTGACCAGGATCCCCAGGTCTCTTTCTACAGAGTTGCTTTCCAGCCTCTCCTCCAAAAATTGTCTTGTGTCATATGTAGCATTAGACTAAATCATTATCTCAATGTCTTCTCCCTTTTATACATGGAAAGTATGCAGCAAAACTTGATAAAGAAGTTTTCTCATAGCTATGCAAGAAAATAATGTATTTTACAAACAGCATGCACCAAGCCTGTGACCTAATCCCTGCTCTGTTCAATTAGGTCTTGGCATCTTCTTTTTAAAGGATAAAAAAATCTGCAATTCAACTTAGAGGGGTATAGTGCATAAAAATGCATTTTCACAGCACATTTCATTAAGATATAATACATAATATTTTCAGGCAGGTGTCAGTGCTGTGAAATGTCAAATACTTTTATTTTTTTCTTTTAGAGGGCTTTTAAATATTAGCACAGCAAAACTGCTGTTTAATTGAAATTCCCTTTGCTGTCACTCAGACAAACAGAAGGATTAAAACATCAATTAAATGGTGATTATGGCACTGTGTTACTTTGCAGAATCTGAAATTAGATGTTTAAGAATAAACTTTTGTGGACGAAACTGTTGAATAACTATTTGAGGAAGCAATCCCAAACTTAATACCTGAAAAAAACTTATTTCTGAAATATCATTTTATATGTATTTTATGAAGAAAATGAATGTTTTTTCTTCAATTTTTGAGAGTACCAACAAAATATCATGAATTAAATAAAACTAGGAATAAAACTGAGGAACTAAGTCTTCCCCTAAAGAATCTATGCAAATTCAGGCTCTAGCTTCCAAAACAGAGCTGAAAATAGATGTTCATCTTTGCAGCTCAGGCCATTCCCTGGGAGTGCAGGATAGCTACTGGGGACAGTGAAGATGATGAATGTCTAGTACAATTTAAAGTAGAATTTTTTTGCTCAGTACACATAAATGCACGCTTTCATGCTCCATCTCAGTGCAAAATAGAAGTGGTCACTGCAGTCCCGGGATGCAGATATAGAAAGGAAATCAGTCTCTTCCTGAGCCATGTGTGGGTATGTCCGTGATAATTTAGACACAACTTCAGAACAGAAGATTTTCCAAGAGGTGATAACTCAGTGCCTGAAATGTAGCTTCTCTGTTTGCCAGGCTGATGCAAGGCAGGCTTTCCAAAAATCTGGGAAGCTCACAACCATCAGACATTTCCAAAATTTACCATGAATGGTCTTAAAAGCTAAAAGTAAGGAAGGATGAGGAAGGTTTCATATTTGAATGAGCTTCAAGACATGTATCAAAAATTTTCAGTGTTGACTGCCAGCCATGAAGAGTGATCCAGCCATGCATTAAACTGTGTTATTGCAGTCACATGATAAAATAACAGGTTTTCAGCACTTTTATCACAAAACTGCAGATAAAGCATCATTTTCCCAATGTGTTAACTGCTCTAGGCAATAACCCCTCTAGTTTGCACAGCTTTCTGGTGAGGCACTGGCACATCATGGAAGGCCCCTGACCAGGACAATGGTCTAGTCTTTCTCTCATGGGCTGGTTCAGTGCTTTGGCTTTTCCTGATGGAGTTACCAGTGTTCCTTCACCTCTCCTTGTTCCTCAATATATTTAATTTACTCAGCCTTTGGTCAAATAACAATATCAGTGCAAACTCTGAAGAAACACATCTTGGGTTTCTGGTAGCTAATGTTGTTACCAAGCTGCACTCCTGGAAAATGCCACTGGCTTGCTGCATATTCTTATCAACTTCTTCAAGTTATTTCAATGTCTGCTCTCAACTGATAAAATGTGATTAACACAAATACATGTGGTTTTCATAATGAAGTAGCCCAGTTTCTAATCCGTTACTAATGTGCAAACATAATTACTAAGGTAAATTTCTAATGTTTTGAAGACGGAAGGCATGATCTTTTTATTGCTGTTGCTTCTATATCAATACCTCAGGCTTGCATTGTGCTGCCTGTACTATTTCTGTGCCACACTAAAATAAGCCAGTTGCTTTTTCTAGAATTTTATGTCAACTTCTGTTCAAATTTGATAAGCACTCTTTCATAACACAAATGTTGTGTACTGCATGGGTGACTGGAAGTATGGAAATTTTCTTCTTGCTGGAACAAAACAGGGAAATATTTTTGATATGGATATGATAATAGAGGGGGGGTGCCTGCAAGTTCTTCTTTCAGCCCATCCACACTGTGTCAGAGAACTGTGAGAAGACAAATAATTTGGAAGCTTCTGCTTCAACTTTCTTTGAAAAGAAGTGTTGTCACGGAAGTCTTAAGCTTATATAAAGAAATGTGCCATAGGGCAGAGTGGCTGTAGTCAAAGACTTTAATAGCCTAAATGTCTAGCAAGAGGGCTCAATTCTCAGAACCAACTGTGAGTCTGAAACAGGGAAAGGATAAACAGTTGGTGGGGGAGAAGATGGGCTCAGGGGGAGAGCATCCAGTCCTGTGATTCCTGTAGGGATTTCAATGACACAAATAAACGAGTCAGAGTCTTTGTGCAGCAGATCCTCCCTATGGGCATGGTCAACTCTGAGGGACTTTAAAGGAATGCATGTTGGTTTTTTTTTTCCTTGCCAACACAATTCATGTGCCAGGTATTGTGTTTCTATAGCAACACAAATTTACTTCGAGAGACAGTTTGCACAAAAGGAGACCAAAGGTTCCAACTCTCTGAGTACACTGATTTAGATAACTGCGTGGGCCATCCAGCATCTACTGCTGTGGTGGGTGAGCACCAGATGCCCACCAAAGCTACTCTGTAAGATGGACAGGGGAGAGAAGTTATCATGAAAAGCTTGTGGGGTGAGATAAGGACAGGGAATAATCACTCACCAGTGATAGGGAAACAGACTTGACTAGGGGAAATTAATTTAATTTATTACCAATCAAATCAGAAATAAAATGAAATCTTAAAATCTTTTCTCTCCAATCCTTCCTTCCCAGGTGCAATTTCACTCTCAAATTCTCTGCCTCTTCCTCTGCAGTAATTCAGGGGGACAGGGAATGAGAGCAGCAATCAGTTCATCACATTTCTGCTGCTCCTTCATTTTCAGGGGGAGTACACAATTTCCCTCTGTTCTAGAGCAAGGTGCCTCCCACAGGGGACAGCCACCCATGAACTCCAGTGTGATCCCTTCCCACATGCTGCAGCTCTTGAAGAACTCTCCAGTGGCATCCCTCCCACGAGGTCAATCCTTCAGGAACAGACTTCTCCAGTGTGGGCTTCTCCTGGGGTCACAAGTCCTGCAAAGAAACCTGGCCCAGCCTGGGATCCTCTCTCCATGGGTCACACTCCTGTCAGGACCCTGCCCCAGCCTGGGATCCTCTCTCCATGGGTCACAGCTCCTGCCAGGACCCTGCTCCAGCCTGGGATTCTCTCTCCATGGGTCACACTCCTGCCAGGACCCTGCTCCAGCCTGGGATCCTCTCTCCATGGGTCACAGCTCCTGTCAGGACCCAGCTCCAGCCTGGGATCCTCTCTCCATGGGTCACAGCTCCTGTCAGGACCCTGCTCCAGCCTGGGATCCTCTCTCCATGGGTCACAGCTCCTGTCAGGACCCTGCTCCAGCCTGGGATCCTCTCTCCATGGGTCACACTCCTGTCAGGACCCTGCTCCAGCCTGGGATCCTCTCTCCATGGGTCACAGTTCCTGCCAGGACCCTGCTCCAGCCTGGGTTTCCCATGGCTCACAGCCTCCCTCAGGCATCCTCCTGCTCCAGCCTGGGCCCTGCAGGGGCTGCAGGGGGATCTCTACAGGGTTGTGTCTCTCACATTCTGTCCCTCCTCTCTCTGCCCACCATTGCTATTGAGCAATAATTTTATCCTTTTTTAAATACATCATCCCAGGTGCTGTCACTGTGACTGAAGGGCTCAGCCTTGGCCAGTGCTGCTTCCATCAGGAAGCTGTGGCATTGGATGGGAGAAATTTCTGTCAGCTTCTTAAGTGAGCCCTTAGTGCTGAAACCTGCATGGAGCCTTCAGCCACCTTCAGATGGGGCTGTGGCCATAGTCACAGACAGCCAGGCTCCCACCTGGTTTGGGTTCCTTCTCTTTGTCTGGAACATTTTCAGCTATTTTTCAAATGACAGCAGTTGCTCTGAAGCAGAACAGGATCCCACAGCACACAAAAGTCTGAAGTTAAACAAATACACCGTTTGCTATCTGAAAATACACAGGCTGCTGAATTTAAGGAAAATAATTTACTAACCTAAATTAGCAGTTACCTGTGAAAAGAGAAATAATTACCATGCTCAGCTGAGCATAGATGATTGAAATATGTTAAATTCTAATACTTTTTGATGATTCTTTCACAAATAATGTCCCATGAAGCCACAGAAAAAAAAAAGTTATGTCAACAAGAGTTCTGCCTGCCTTCTGCTCTAGGAAATCAACCCTTTGGATCAATGCAGAACAAAGGCATCCATGTCTGAGATCATCCTGAAATCCATCTACATGAGTTCCCTATTTATTTTGCCTTCTTTTGTTGCCTTTTTTTTTGTTTGTTTTTGTTTTGTTTTGTTGTTTCTGTTTTGTTTTGTTTTGTTTTCATTTTCATGACTTATTTGCCAGTATTCACACCAAGAACAGGCCAAAAAAGGCTGGAATCAAACTATTACTCCATACTCTAAGTGACACATGGTCAGTTTTGCCCCATTCCTACTGAAACAATGGTCTTGACTTGACAACCCATTTTTTGCCTTAGGGTATTTTCCAGGGTACAAGAGGGAACATGGGCACTGATCAGAGAAGGTGTTTCCTCCTGGGGAGCTGGGTCTGACGATGAGGAGAGAAAAAAGAAAGATACGAAGCCCTGGCTGGAACTTTTATTATCCTTCCTTTCCTTTTTTTTCATTGGGCCCTAATTCTCTTCCATGTTGCTTGTTCAACAGCTTGATTTTTCTTTCTAAAGTGAATGATAATGAATGCTGGGTCTTCTGGTAGCAACTGGCCCAATTCTGTCTGCAAAGTGAGTCTAAATCTGTAATTGCATTAATGGTGTTCTTTTCTTTGTTCTCAATATGCTCTTTCCTTAGTTTTAAATTTTTAAAAAATGCTCTTTGGAATACCCTTATTTTTAAATTTTATGCACTCTTTACTCTCTTTCTCTCTCTTTTTCAGCTGAATAATTACAATTACTCCCTTTTCTGTCATTGGCTTGCTAATTCTGAGAAGCTCCCAGTGTTTTTACAGAATTTTAGTTCAGCAATGGATGTGTTGAAGGGCATTACCATCACCTCAGTACTGCTCACACATTTTGTAGATGCAGGTCTCTACCTTTGTTATCTCTCTTTTAAATGTTCATTATGGTCAATTTACCACCTCTTCACTCTAAAATGAGCTTGGAAGTCCATCTTTGTAGAGTCCTCAAGTATGGCCCCAATTAACCCATGCTGCCCCACATTGCATAATATTCTCATTTGCTAACAAATTTCTTGGTGACCTCAGTGGCAGCAGACTATGTTCTGAAATACCAGTTCCACTCAAATAAATGGAAAATAAACTCTGTCTGAGACTTAATACAGGTAGCATGTTATGCTGAGGATTTATTTTTTTCTTCTTCTTACATAGTCTTTGGTTTCCATTTCCCTCTATCAACATTTTTCTTTGGTGAAATCATTACAACTTGGTGATCTTTTTTCACTCTCGGTCTCTTATTTTGTACTGTCTGAGGACCCAAGGAATGGAGTGTCCTTTATCATCCCAGCACAAGATTCTAGGAGAGTTGTGTAAGCTTGAATTGCATGGAGTCACTGTAATTGAGTGTGTGCTTGTGCACACTGTATCATGCATATCATACTGTCCTTGTAGGAAGGATTGGGGGGAAAAAAAAAAGGAAAAATAAAAACCCAAATGCCTGATTTCAGTTTACATGGATGGATATTCTAAAGATATTTTGGCCTAAAAGCATCATTGGTCTGCAACAAGGTAAAAAAGAAGACTAACCAGACTGGGCACAGAGACGGGTTGCCCAGAGAAGCTGTGAATGTCTCATCCCTGGGAGTGCTCAGGGCCAGGCTGGATGGGGCTTGGAGCAACCTGGGATAGTGGAAGGTGTCCCTGCCTATGGAAGGGGGATGGGAACGAGGTAATATTTGAAGTCACTTCCAACAAAAACCATTCCATGATTCTAATAGTAAACATTAAGTTCTTTTTATGCATTTGAGATCCATATCAATTCCTGCCACTGCTCTCCACTAAGTTCTGTACAGTTCCCTCCAAGCTGCTGGGATAGAGTTTATAAAAGGTGTAAAGAAATTGTGATATTTGTAGTATTTTTTAGTTCTGGGCTGAAGGTGTTTCCTATAAATGTGAGCAGGAGTAGAGACAATTAGACAAGGTATTGATGGTGTGAATATATAAAAATCTGAATGTACCAGATACTGTTCCAAGTAGATATCTTTTTTTTTTCCCCAAAGAATAAGCAAAAGTATAATTTTTGTAATTGTAATGGCACATACAACCTTAATGAGCTCAAACAAAGGCAGAAACTTTTCAGAATGTATTCTCTTCTGAATAAGAGGAATGTGATAAACCCACTACTAATTAGACCAACCGTATTCATCTGAAATGGCTCCAAAGAGGGTTTCTTTTCAAAAACTGGACTTGGTAATCCAAAGATACTGCATTATTGAAAGGACCATCACACCTCCAGTCATAAAACACATTCTGTGTTTACTTAATGTTTATTTAGGTTCTTACTTATTTACAATTTCAGGTTTTTTTTTTTTTCGGAGACATTTTTATTCCCTCTGAAGTCAATAGGAAAAGATGAGTCTCAGCTTTGTGACACTTTTGTGCATATGTTATATATACCTCAAACTCTCCATAAGGCATATGAGGCAGTTGCACAGACTGAAAATGGGAACTAGAACCACTGTCCTGCCTAGAGCCTCCTAATTTAAATATTTCGACTTTTAGATATGGTTGCTGGATGACTGTGAAGAATGTGTGGGATCCTTCTCACGTAACACAGAATGATAGAATGATTTGTGTTGGAAGGGACCCTAAAATCACCTGGTTCCAATCCTTTACCCTCAGACAGACCTGCAGGGCACAGAGCAAAGCCAGGGCAAGGACAGGGGTGGGAATGTCTGTGTTTGAGTTTTGGCCTTTGAGATGCCTCACTGCACGAGTGTGCAGGGAGATCACATTCATTCTCTTATTTTCTGATTAATACAGGAGGCAGCAGGCCAAAGCACAGGCACAGTGACATCCAGTGCTCTGTGCTGTAGAGGAGTGACTTCATCTCTGTGTTTCACATCCACTGCTCCAGACAATAGTGTCATCTCCCTCAGTCCCATGACAGCACAGCCCTCTTTTGGAACCTGACACAAGTGCTTCAAGACAGGCAGGGAAGAGCAGTTCCTGAGCACACATCTACACTCAGGGACAAGAACAGTGTGTGTCACAGAGCTGACATGATGCACGCTTTGCCTACCAACCTATTAGTCTGATGTTCTTTTTGAAGAGCAAACAGAAGATGAAAACACATCAAAGAAGCCTGGATAACTCCAAATCTCCTGACATAATGGATTTACCAATGATCTTAAAATAACTAGAGGGAAATCTGGGAATGGAATTTTTTCGGGGCAGGGGATAGAATCTGGTTCTCGATTTGGACTTCAGATAAAAAAAAACAGCTGCAAAAATCTGCAGGAAATACAACCATATATTTATCTTTCTGTTTAAGCTTTCAAGGCCAGATTGGCTCAGGTTTTGAGGAAGCTGGTCTAGCAGGGGGATTGGAACTAAAATACCCTTGAGGTCCCCTCCAACGCAAACATGCTGTGGTTCTCTGTGGCCTGTTCACTGGAGATAGATGCAATGCTGATCCATACTGGGAAGGGAAAGAGAAGGCAATCAGTGCATGTGTCACTGCAAGGTCTTTGACCCACAGCACTACAGCACCTCGTGCAGATGTGATCCCAAACAAGTTCCCTCAAAAGAAAAAGTCAGGAAGCTTATATCCAAAGGCTGCAGGAAACCCAGATATGAAAATCCCAGATACTAATGTGGGAGGTACCTTCTCTGTTCTGCAAAGGCAAACTAAATCCTGCCTGACATTTCCATGTCATGGCAGGTCACCCCGTTCATAATTTGCTCTAATTGGCACAGTGACGCACTTCACCTGCAGGCAAATGGCAACTCAGAATGGTGTGAAATCCTCTGCCTCTTCTGACAAAACATCAGAGCTTTCACACTGATCTCTGCATCCAAAAGACCAGGATCAGGATAACTGAGAGGCATTTCCTTTGGGTACACATAGATGTTAAAATCCAAACCCATTGTGCAACAAATTACATGCATCAGGGTCATGAAGGTTCTTCTACAGGATCCTCAGGGGCTGCAGGACTGTAGCTCATATTTGTGTGCCACATATATACATAATTTCCCAGCCTGAAGCATGCAAAGACCCTGCAGCTCCTCACTGGAGCCATGTGCTGTTCCTTAGATGAGCCTTTCAGACAGAGTCTTCCAGGAGTACATCTACTTTCTGCAATTTAGAGCAACAAATGGTGAGGGGAGGGAGAGAAATCAAGTCCCTGGATATATATCTCCAGGCTTTCTTTGATCCTATCCTAGTTTTTCAACTTGATTTTAAGCTAGATGCTGTGGCTATTTTAAGATTTATAGAAAACTATGCCTCAAAAAAAATAATAGGGAAGGAAAACAATTTTGGGAGTACAAGGTGACTTGCAGGGTCATAAAGTCCAGTCCTAAAACTCACAGGAAATGATGCAATTGTAGTTTGGTTGACTAAATATACTTCAAACCCCGGGGCAAAAATATTTTCAAAGAGTCTACGTGAATCTTGCATTTTACAGTGTGAGAAGAAAATCTCCAAATATGATGTGTCAAAGAAAAAGGCCGAGAGAGACACTGAGTGTTGCCAGTGTACTCACCTCCTGCAAAGCCAGCAATGATTTAGGGAAAAAATTAAATAAGCAAACCATACTGCAGGTCTGCAGAGCTTTTTTCCTGTGAATTTTCTTCTGCCTTCAGCCTAAAACACATTTCCACCCTGAGTGCATGTTGAAGAATTGCCATCCAGATTCTGGCGGAAATTCTGTTTCATTCCTGTCACCAGTACATCCCACCATACACCTCTGGGTAAACTCTCACATGTAAGAGGAAAACAAGGAAACAGACAAACACCAGCAGTAACTAAAAACAGAAAGAAATAATGAGCAGGGAAAGGACAGTAATCAGACACTTTTACTCCAACTATTGGAAGTCACTAAGGGAAACAGCAAAACAAGAAGTACATAATAAACACAAGGCAAGTAAAGAGCAGCCAGGTCTCCTTTTAGACCTTGGACACAAGCATGTTGGTTCAAGTCCCTGGAAACCTTCTTTCAAGATTCGCTTTTCCTACTTTTTATTCAAGAAAGTGAGAACACCTTTTACTTCATTACATTCCCTCAGCTGTAACAAGGCGCAATGCATCATCCAGCATCCTCCTGCAGCAGCTGGAATGAAAGATTTTGCTTGGAGTCTGGCTGCATAATAGTACTTTGCCTCCTCATTAAAATAAATCACACAAAGTGTTGTCATTGCATGCTCTGTGCTTAAAAACAAGTCCTCAGGTCCTTCATATCTTGAGGGACAGGCATGAAGGCAAGCTGTGAAAGACACATGGAGAATGAAGAGAAAAATGTTCACACAGGGAGTGAGAATAAACTTTCAGTGTACCTACTTTTGGAAATTCAACCTCTGGGGTGTATTGAGGAGTCTCTAAGATTTTGCATGCAGTTGATTAATTTGCCATAGTGAAAAACTTCAACTGATCATGCATTCGGGATTGGCTACTTCCTTTTTCCCCTATTTGGAAATTGAATAATGAAGTACAGCCTCTGGGAATGGGGTTGCAAAATTTTGAAGATCGAACTGATCAACTGAAAGTGGCATTTATATATGCCACTGGGGAGAGACAGATGCTTCTGTTTACAGACAGATGCATCTATTAATATTTTGTATATCTATCTATCTGTATATATCTATATCTATCTATATCTACCTATCTATGTCTATATCTACTTTAAAATATATATATGTGTGTGTTGCATATATATATATATGTGGAATATAAGTGCACATATGTGCCAAAAATATACAAGAGAATCACAGTATCACATTTTTTTACCTTCTCGCCTTCTTGCAATTGCTAAGCAAAATATCCTGAAACCTCACACACAAATCTCAGTGGATTTTCTTTTTTTCCCAAGGTCTGGGTACTGACTCCTAACCTTTGCTCCCACCTCCAGGATATTTGTTATCAGTGTGTGGGACTCTGCCTGCTCCTGGCACAGGTCACCCTGAGATATGATTAAATATTACACAAGATGTTATGTCCTGGGGAAGCCCTGGAGCCCTGAAGCTCTGCCTAGTGACTCTGAGACACGTTTCCCACATCACTAGATGGCACTATTAACTTAAAATCATGGCACAGTTCACCGGGAACCTGTCTCCAAGCCTCAGACATAGAAAAGAAATAGCAAAGGGTCTCTCTGCATGAGGAAATGGAGGCAGAGTAGAGGCTGTTGACAAAACAGTCCAGATGTTTAATTTTGCCAAGTTCTGAAACAGTTGTACTTCTGAAAATGGTCCAGGGCACTTAAAACCACATGAGAAAAGCCCCAGGTTAATTTGGCTAACTTGGATCTGCTCACAGAAAGGTCCAAGTCGCATCCTGAATCCTGGGTGGGCTGGCTCTTTTCTCAGCTCCTGCCCGGGAGCCCGTGGAGTGTTTGCACCTGCAGCGAGACAATAAACACAGTGTAAGTTGCCTCATTAAGTTGTTACTATCCTTAAAGCCTCGAAGCCTGTCGGATCAGCCCTGGGTCCATTACTTTATAGAGTAATGAAAAAGAAAAAAAAGGTGCTTGTACTGAAAATCACAGTTAATTAAATTATGACCTGAAAGCAGCAGCAGTTTTCTGTCCCTTAGTGAGCTGATATTATCTGTCTCTTATGGTTGGTTAGTGGAAGGAATTTCTATTTGTTGCAGTATCCTTTCCAGTTTGGGTCAAAAAGCAGGGGGGTGCATCAATTTGTTTATGTAATTGCACTGTCTGCTGCTGCTCTCCCCGTCTGACTGTGCTCTCCCTTTGTCTGTGGCACATTCAGTCTCTCCTGCCAGTGCTGGGGTCAGTGGAGCTGTGAAACTGGTGTGAGAGTCCCCTCACAGCCCCTGGGCTGGAAGTTTCTCAGCACTGAGCACAGAGCCAGGACGAGATGCTCCAGGCACTAATAAGGTCAGGAGCAGAATCCATTGCTTATTTCTGGGAGCCCAGGAAAGGCAGGCTGATCCTGGTCCCTCCTTAGAATGGTGCTGGTGGGTTAGCACCCAGGGGTGGGGGGTGTGGTGGTTAGACTTACATTTCTGAGAAGTTTGGGGTTGAGTCCCATGTTCAATGCCTTCTGCTAGGCAGACACCACTATCAGACAGCTTCTCTTTTCCTGGCACTGCCATAAAGAGGGAAAACTCTGCCAGAAATTATGGACGAGCTAATATGTTATACTGCAATAAATACTTCTGGTAGCCTCTGAAGCCTTAGCAATGATTAAACTGGTGTGTATTTCAGGTGAGGGCAGAGCAAAGGTGGAATCACTCGTCCAGGATTCTTCATAAGGAAATGAACGCTGGAAACCTAAGAGATTCAGGTTCCCCAGCTCCTAAATTAATTCATGACCCTAAGGGGGATGCTTGCATTCCCTGCACACTGAACATGAAGAGGTAGGAACATATTAATGGGACCTGCAAAGGACATTATCTTGAACAGAGTGTAGCAAAACCAAGTGCTGGAAAGGGGGCTGAAAACAGAGTTCTCTCAAAGATTTTAGAGGTTACCTCTGGACTGCCCTGAGATTTCAATTTCTTCTCGGGGTTCACTTCTTCTGGCAATTCGGTGTTCCAAATCCTCCAACAGACTGCAAGGAATGCTCAGTTCTCCCTGTTTCCATGTCTAGCAGATAGAGATACCAGGAATACCAGGAATTCCAGGAATTCTGCTCTGCCTTCTCATGGAGAGAGAGAGACCTTTATGATGGTGTAAAGACTCACCTTGTGAAAGAGGGAATGCAAATTCAATTACTCTGTAAATATTTTAAGATAAAATGCAAGAAATGAAACAACTGAGTTGTCCATGTCCTCCTCCCTTCTCCCCCTCCCTTTCCTTCAGGATACTTCATTGCCTGATGATTACAGCTTAATCTTAAGGGATTAGAGATGGGATATTGAAATACATTTAGTCCTCCATCCAAATTATTATAATGTCTGAGGGAAGAACACTGTGTGACAGTGAAGTTCTTACGGGTGGGAATATGAAGGTATTATATGAATGGATTTATTTGCTGTTTTGTTCTTAGTTTTTATTTTCTCAAAGAAAGCTCTTTATCTCTGAGATGCTGGAGGTTTTGTGCTATTTTTGTCGAAAGCTGCAGACCACAATCAGAGCAAACTGTAAGGAAGTGAGTGTGGGAGGGAATGAATAATAAAAAACCAAGAGGGTTTAATAAAATTGGAATATATTGACATGGTAAAGGCAGGAACTCAATAAAGAATGGACAATGCATGATTGATGGTGAATGCTGTGTTGGTAAGCACTAATTTTGAGATCTCACTGTGAGGGAAAAACATTTTTCTTACAAGATACTAGGTATGTGGGGATGAGGAAGTTTTCAAAAGTCATGCTTAAAAGAAACATTAATGTGGTTACTGTGCTGCAAAGAGAGAGAAAGGACAACAACACACACGGACTTCTTTAGGGAAAAAAGTTTAACTTTATTGTACAGACAGCCCGTATTTAAAGTGTGTTACGTGCAGCTAGGACAGGACAGTAGTTCATTGGACAATTGGGAAAAACATCTTTGGGACAGTATCCCACGGGAAAGACACCAGGTGTTAATTTTTATTATGAATTCCACTCTGTTTTTCACGATGTTATCACCCTGGGAGACTTCCTCCCTAACTGAAGCTGTAGTCAGCTTGTCAGCCTGGGAATGGACCTGAGAGTCAGGAGAAATCCAGGCCTGAAAAGAATTTCCAAGCTGCAATTCCCTAGCTGTCTAAATGTAGGTGTCCACACTTTAAGCAGAAGGAAGTGTCTTTTTATTTCCTCTCCATCCCTTGTATACACGTGCACACACATACACAACGTTGTGGTGAAAACAAAAACTACCTTTTATCCTCCTGCTTCTAATTCCTTTACAGATTCCCCCCACTTCTTTTTCTGTTCTTATTGTAGCCAAAATCTTCTGACACTTTTGTATTGCTGTGACACCTGCCAGGAGAGGGGAGAAAAGAACAAATCCTGCCTTTCCCTTCCACAGATCTCATGTCAGTGGTGGCTTTAGGAGAGCACAGCTGCTGCTTGTCTGGCAGGACCAACCAGCCTGTTTTGCTTTCCTGCTTGAGGAGAAGCCACCCTGATCAGAGCAGTGATGTCTGCTCTTAAGAGTAGGTTGACTTTTGAGTATGTTTTTCTTCGAATTGGGTTAGAGATGGTAACTTTCTAAAGAAAGAAGCCACTGCAGAAGGTGAAATGCATTAATATCTTTGGTCTGTTGTCAATCCTGAATATTTTTTGAACTTTGTTTCACCTAAGAAGAGTGAGTTACATTTCACTTTTGTGTTTGATTGAAGATTGGTCTAATGAAGCAGCTGCACCTATGATTGGATCAGTTAATTTTCTTACAGTCCTCACAGAAAGATTTTGAGAGAAAAAAAATGCATGAAAAAACCAGAGGGAAAAAACCCCGCTACATGTCCAGATTCACATCCCAGCCCTACATCATTTAGCAGAACTTTAAATAAAGATCTCTGTTTCAGGTTGTTTGTCATTACTTTGTCCCATATGTCACTAACCATACAAGAACTATGTGGCAGTTTCTTTCTATAGAGCCTGAGCTGAGAGCTCACAACAGGATTTGCAGGTGGAATAGACAGTGCAGCTCATACATGTGCACGTAGGAGTGAAGGGAGGGCTGGAGGGAGGGCGAGTGGGGGAGAGAAACAAAAAAAGAAAGACTGATTTATTTAGTAGAGTATAATTTTCTGTACACTAAATACAAGAGTAGAGATTTGTTTCTGGGAAATGATGAATCAAGTCAGATGTGGTGCTTGTGCAAGGGTGACAGCCTGGTTTTCCTCAGGCAGGAGAACAAAATGGAAAGCAGCCGTGTGACAGCTGCTAATCCTCCTCTGGAAGGCATCCAGCTGATGTGGTGACACAGACCCTGTGGAAAAGAGAAGGAAATAGCCCTAGGGAAAGTGTGCCCAGAGGCTGCAGTGCAGCACCAGGAGAGGTTTCTCACCGTGCTTTAGCTAAGCTTTTATTTCCACCCACAACACTAAAATCCACTGGAGCAATAAGTAAGAGTTTAATGTGCTCTGGTTTTTATGTTAAAGGAAGGAATCAACCTTTTCAGAGTCAGTAAGCTTAATGCTCTAGGAGTGAGGTTCACTGAGCCATGGAAATGCTTAACTTTTATGTTTCTTGCCATGTAGGGGAAGGCATGAACTAGGCATTGGTGGTTTAAAATTGCTCTACAGCTGGGGAAGAACTAAGTCAGTTAAAAGGAAGCAGTGACAAGAACATGCAGGAAAGACATACTTTTTGTATATAAGGTATCTTTGACTCAAAATTAACTAGAAATTCCTTGTGAGAGCATCTGCCTACTTAATTAATCTGAATTCCAGAGCTGGGACAGCCCAGGGATGCTCAGCTCAGCCAAGGTGGTAACAGTTCTGTGAAAAGTGTGACAAACCATGGCCAGGCACAAAGTGGTTGGGATGGGACCAGTTTTGAGCTGTGACCTTGACTTTGACTCCAGGAGGACATCTGGTATCTAAAACTCCTTTGGAACAGGTGTATGAGAAGGATGATGTGAAGGCTCCTGGGAATGTTACAGATCTTTTTTAGACCAGCCTAAAAGTGCAAAGTGCTGATGTCTAAAGTTCAAGTCACAGACACACATAAAAATCTGGCACCACGAGGAGCCACCACTCCCACATTTTCTCAAGGGGAACCAAGGCACACATTGACTTCAGACCAGGTTTTGGAAACCTCCTAAACCCTGAGGTTTATCCTAGCTAAACCCTGCTCTGCATGAAAAGAGAGAAGACCCAAACCCAAGGTAACCTGCCTTTAAATGCACATACATTTTCACTTTAGCTTGTCTTATTATTGACTAAGGGGGGAAAGAAGTCCCAACATTGTGCTCCCATTCCAGTGGAATTTTTAACAAGGTAAATTAGAGCCACTTCCATGACATGGTGGAAAAAAGACGAGGAATGGGAAAAGGAAGGAATAAGAAGAGAGAAGAGAGAAGAGGAAAGGGGAATTAAACCACATTTCAAAGTGGTTTTACCTTCAGGAGAGGCAAAATCCAGAATTACCTTGAAGAAACTTTGCATTTATTATATTGGTTTTGTCCCATTGACTGCGGCTATTTAAGGGCAAAAACGACTGAACAGATTTCAAATTTCTCAAAATAATTTTTTGAGCATTTCCATAGTAGGAGCTTGATTTTATCTTGCACTGGGGTTTTGGTGTTTGTTAAGGAAAGCCCTGTGTTTCTGTGCAGTGACAGGTGCTGCTGCACCCTAATACAAAAACATGAATTCTTTTTAACACCTCTTGGCTGTGTCAGAGTGGGATGTCATGCAGGTATGAATGGAGGGATGATCCATCAAGATACACGTTTTTCTCACGTTATGAAAAGCTGTCCCACTCCACCACGAGTGCTAATGGAAGGAGTTACATTTGCTGTGGCCACCTGGGAAATCCTTTTAACCAGTCATCAGTTTATATAAAATCCTGAAATAACCTATTGTTTACACAAAGCAGATTTGTTGGGTAAATTGCTACTTGTCAGGTTTTTTTTTTTTCTTTTTTTCTCCAGCAAACTCCATCTGATACTATTTAAATCACTAAAACATCACTTCAGTATCAATTTCCCCTGTGAAGGAAGCTGAATCTGGGAGAAAGACTGAGAACTGTTCCATGAAAATCACATCACCCTCTCTAAGGGGTGTTAGTGTAATTTCCTCCGTTGAAAACAAGGAAATAAAAAAAGTCATATTAATTACAGGAAATTACAGTAACTTGTGCAGAAACAGTAAAACAAAACCAAAACAGATAAAACTAAGCATGATACTACATAAATGATCATCTTCTCTACTGCTCTGGTACACCACCCTACTCTCAAATTAGATGTCACAGGATATGGTGGTTTTTCTTCCTAGGAACAAGCTATAGGACAAGAGAAAATGGCCTCAGGTTATGCTAAGGGAGGTTTAGAGTGGATATTAGGAAACATTTCTTAAGTGAAAGAGTTGTCAAACATTGGACCAGGCTGCCAGTGGTTGAATCAACAACCTGGAGGTACACAAAGGTGTGTAGAGGTGGAATTTGGGGACATGGTTCAGTGATGGACGCTGGCCGTGCTGGCTTAATGGTTGAGCTTGGTGATCTTAGAGGTCCTTTCTACCCTAAATTATTCTAAGATTCTATCATTGACTGATCACAGTGTCTCATTTCAAGACTCCTATAGCCACTGTCTTCTGTTCTTGATACAGACTTTGGGGCTGTGCAGGGGGGAGATTTTTCAGAAGGGTCATCAGAAATCCGCTGAAGGGAATCAGTTTATAATGCTGCAACCATGCATCCTGTGGAGGGCTGCATTCCCCAGATAAATGTGATGGCAAAGTGTAACCTCTCTAAATTATAATACACTTTGATTTAACTGAGACAGCCATCTGGTTTTAAATTAGAAAAGAGGAATACAACCTGATTATTCTTTAAATTTTAACTTCTTTGGGGAAGAAACAGGTAATTTTATGAAGAGCTGTTAAAGGAAACCAAAATGAGAGATGGTCTGGTGCTAATGCAAAGACTTAACAGCTGATTGTTTTCATTTTAGAGGTAAGAAGAGCTAAATGAGCCAGTATAAAATATAGTTTTCCAGAAGCCTGAACAAGACCAAACTGATCTGTGCCCTCATTCACTTTGTCAGAAAAGGGGCACTTTTCTGTGTGTTCAGAAGATGGCTCATTTCCTCCAAAGGAAGGTCTCATCTGTGTGTGGAGCATCATAGATCCTCAGATCTCATTTTTCTGCTCTGGTGTTTTGCCTCAAGCCAAACGCAGATGTGAATTCAATTTGGATTGTGCAATTACATGTTATGCACACTACAGTCTTTTGTTGTTTTCTGTAGCTACACTATTATATCTGAAGTATCATAATACTGCTAACTTTCACAAATGCTGTATAAAGTAAATTTGTTTTCATCTCATGGTTGCAGGGATGCAATTGTAGCAAATTTCTGGCATAGTGAGTTTGGTGGGTGTGAGAGCTAGGATCATGCCTTTCATTGGAATGTATCGAGATGGCAGAAGTCAATCCACATTTTCAGGTCTGCATCTCAGATGACACCGACAGGGAGTAAAATTCTTAGTGTCTCATTTTGATGATGACAAGTTTTTACCACACAAACAGACTGCAAACAAAAAAAAAGCCTAGTGGAACGATAAATTTTAAATGTATGAATCTTCATTGAGAAAAAATATTTTAATATCTGCAAAGCCCCTAGTAAGGATATTTACAAAGCTGCATTTTTGAGACAATCAGCTGACTGGTAATGAGTGTTTAAAAGCCATCAACACTCCTTCTCCACTACTTCCATTTTTATCTCCCCATGGCCTTCCAGCGAAACAATAATTGTCATCTATGACTAAAAATGCAGACAAAAAGCCTCTTCTGAAAATAGATACCTGTGTTTCCCCTTCAGTAAGTCTTCCAAGCTCATGTTGCAAACCCAGGTAAGAGAAGCATGGACTTCAGCACATCCAAAAGATTTTAGCTTGCACTTTTTCTCAGAGTCCTCATCTTTTCAATGCAAATGAGGTTGTTGAGGAATATATCTGGTCTAGGTAGTTCAGCTCACATTGAGACAAGAGGCCAGGAGCTGTTTGGGATAATAAAGAGCATGAAAGTGGGCAATTGCCAGCCAGGGGAAGGGATGCTGAGGGATGCAGCAGAAGAAGGAATTGCTGATCTTTTGGATAACAAACAGGATGAGGACTGGTGATGCCAGTGAAGGGGACGAACATGGAGAGGAGGCAGGAGTTGAAGTCTCAGGAGAAAGAGTGAGACTTGTGCCAGGAGACTGTGAGGGTATAAAAGCCCAAGAGTTCCTTTGTTGGGGACCCTCCTTGGAGGCACCGAGCCTGAACTGCTTCTGTGTTATTGCCCCATGAATAAATGATTTTAAGGAATGAGACATCTGAGACTGATAGGGGAAACCTGGGGTTGAATGAGAACTAGCTCTGGCTGCATGAGGGGGATTTGTAGGAAGTCAAGCAGGGATCCGTGGGCTCACTGGAGCTGCCCAGTGAAGGGGGTTTGGTCCCTACAGTTGAAGTGCCTGGTACTGGGAGTGGGACTTCCAGAGAGTCTTGTGAATGGGCAGGCTGGTGAGTTTCCTTAGCAATATCAAGACCACATCATAAAGACAACTTCTGTTTGTTTTTCCTTGGCTTTTATTTGTTTGCTTCATTTTTGAAGTAACTGGGATTTGAAAGCAAATCTTTAAATGAACCTGACCCAGCTGTTCATTCCCCGTTTTCCAAAGTCATTTTGATCTCATTATCCACCCCAACAAGAATAATTGTCCAAAACGCAGCAATGTTGAGCCATCTAGGCTGTTTTTAGAGAAATAAAAAGATAAATTAGTTTCCTTTCTATTTCAGATTCCCTTAGAAAAAATAATTCTCCCAGACTATAAGAAACTGACTTTGAACATCCTATACCCCTGAGAATCTGTTGCTCTTGTTTGTTTTCTCTATTAATTTCTAGAATTAGGTCTATTAGGCAATAAAGTCATACACCCATTAGATGGCACTGTTAGTTTCCACTTTCCTCTCCATCATACCTGATGAGTTTTTAGAAAGAAGTGGGTCAAAAAAAAAAAAAATAAAAAAAAGGAAAGCCAAAGTGAAACAGATTTGGGCTGTGTGCAAGTCCTTTGGAGTCAGGAACAAACAGACCAGCCTGCACAGAGCTGATTTGCACAGATGCTTTGGGTTCCCCTGGCTGGAGCTGGGACCACTCCATACATCTAATAATAACCCCCTATGATTGCCACTCCTGTCTGGGAGCTGTTTAGCTGGACAAACACGTAATTTCAATGGCAATTTCTGCACTTCTGGATGTATAGACATCTGGCATTTCCCAGGTACAGCATGTACTATACAGCCAGCTCTTAGCCAGACTCAGTGGGATTATTGCTGCAATTTTCTGTTGTTTCCCTCTATGTGTGGCTGCCTTATATGAAAGGACAGTGGTTATAGAGTGTGCTTAAGAAGATATGAGCAATTTCCTGCTCTGTCCTTGACCCTCCCACATCCCCCCCGTGTCCCCAGACAAATAAACAATAGAAATCCAGTCTCAATGCCTCTCTTTTCCACAGGAGTTTTTACCAAATACTGCCAATACATACCTTTGTGAAGGAAAATCGGTGGGTTAGAACAAACATCCAAAATACACAAAAGCAGATTGAATGGGAATATTTTTGGCAGCTGTGTGGAGGTAGAGTGGGCTCCATGACAGCTGATTTTAAAGGCACTATAGTTAAGTCCAAGCAACAAAATAATCAGAAATAGATGGCTATCAGTTGTCAACTTTTCTCACAAAGGAAGAGAAAGTCCTTTCCCTTACCCTTTAAATAATTTTCCCTTTCCTTTATCTTCCCCCCACTTTTATTTTATTTTTTTATTATTATTATTTTTTTACTATATTTACCAGAAAAAAAAAATAACAAAATGCAGAAATAGTATTCTCTGGTAATGCTGCTTTGCCACACAAAATCAAGCAAACTCCAGTAGTTTTGGAGTTGCAGAACTAATTAAGCTGTTTTGGATTTGTGCTTTTCAGTTGACCAACCATTTAAAAATAATCAGTTTATTCTCATTTAAGTCAACCCCTTAATGCAGTTTGATAGTACATTCAGGCTGCCATGTTTGATTACTGAAGTTTGCACATGAACATTTCTAGAAACAAAGCTATGAACATTTGAACTACCTACTTTGCTCAGATTGTTAGTTTTGTGAAACTTTTAGGAAAGTAAACATCTTTGTGATCTCTGTTTCTTAAAAGGGTTGTCAGGCATTGGAACAGGCTGCCCAGGAAAGTGGTGGAGTCACCATTCCTGGAGGTGTTCAAAAGCTGAGTTGCTGAGTCCCTTGGGGATGTGGTTTAGTGGTGGACTTGGCAGTGCTGGATTAAAGGTTGAACTTGATGACTTTAGGGATCTTTTCACACCTAAATGTTTCTGTGATTCTTTTGAAGGGAAAAAAAGCCCAAGGAAGAGAGAAGGGACACTCAAGTGGCTGACCCCTGGGAAAGTTTCCTAATTTAAGCAAATCCTTGTTGGTTATTATTCCAGGGGTAACATTGCTTTTTCACATTTCTAGATTTGTCATGGGGCTTAGAAAACTTCTCTACCATGTTTTGTAAATGTTGATGAGGTAAGTGAGTTATAGGAAAGGTCATGTCTTTCCCTTGTTTTTTTTTCAATCTTTCCACTCAACAGCCTTGTTCATGCAAAAGCAATGCTGCCTCATACAATATAATGTAAAATATTGCTCCTTCTACACACTTGCATTTCTTGTGACCCAGGAGGTATGAACTCTGACCAAACCTTTTCTATCCATATGGGTATTTAGAAATTTTTGTGTTTTATCCCCAGCTCCCTGTAAGACCTGTAAGACTACAGACATTTATGAATCCTCTACCCTTTCAGTCAAGTTAGATGCCTTCAGCCATTACTCCCAAAGTTATTGCTGAGATGAGACTGAAGGCACACACACCCTTTACATCAGGGCTGTATAAGCCTGGGTACTTTGGTAGTGCACTTAAACCATCCATTTAAACCACAGATTTGAAGCGCAATGTTAGAATGAAGTTGGGGAAATTTTCACTAAATTCATTCTCATTTATCATTTGTAAGTGAATTTTTTCCTTTCCTGATACCACATTTAACTCTATGGTCCTCCTGATGAGAGTCAAAATGTAGACATTTGCCTATAATTCTCCCTCCATGCAGTTTCAATCATGATCTTTTTGGTAAATCTTTAGAGGATTCTTAAATTTAACTCAACCTGCATCCAATGTAAAATCTCTTCCTGCAGCAGCTGCTGCAATAATGGACCCTCTTCAGGGACAACTTGAGACAACAGCATCCTCAGAACTGTGTGGTTGGTTTAAATGAAATGTTTTGATTTCCTGAGCAGCTCTGTGATAGTCAGGATGGAGATGTCAGTATTCCCAGTATAATTCCACAGAGAGCAGTCATTGCAGTCCTAAAGGTGGGACTAGAAGTCTTTATATTTGCTTTTCGGATTGCTGTCAATGGTAATCATCCTGGTGGTCAAATCTGGCCCTGTCTGGGAAATTTTCATGCACAAACACACAGAGTCACTGGCACACAAATGTAGACATAAGGAAATATATGAGAAAACACAATATATTACTAAGATAACTCCAGAGAATTAATATTGGTACATTTAGGGGCATTGGGAATATGGAAATATTCACTGTGATTGCTTTTCACTACAAATTCATTTCAGGAAGATGAGAAGGTTGAAATTAAGTGCCCTTGTAAAGAGCCTATTGACTGGGAGTTAAAAAGCTAATTTCATAGTAGTGTCTCATCACTACACTTTCTGTCTTTTAATTATTTATTTATCTATTTCTTTATTTTTTCTGTGGTTAAGGAAAATACAGTGAAAACTCCCAGAACAATCCCATGATTCCTTCTTCCATTTTTCTCTAAAATAAGCAGGGAGGATCTATATATAATAGACTGCTCCAGAAGAAATTATTTGTATGGGCTTTTAAAACAAGCAAGTAGCCATCATCTGTACTCTTTGGAAGCTTCCAGAAACAAGATATTTCAGTGTTTCTTACTGTGGTGATGAAAATTCAGGTTTAAAGTAAGCTGTGGAGCTGATTCAAACTTTATTTCGTGCAGGCAGTTGTGTATATGGCATGCAAAGATAGACACACAAAACCTGTGGCCACCTCAGAAATTCCTACACTTCTTCAATTACAGTAAATAATTGAAATTGATCTGGTGGTAAAGCTTTCAAACATCCATGGCCACTTTTAATGTCATCTTGATAACAGACAGAAAGAACCTTAATTCATGAAATTGCATCTTTAAAGCTAAATATTTGCTGTTATCCCTAATATGGTGGACTTAAACCCAATGAACTCATTTTCTCCTTTCACAGAATAATTCACAGAGACTAAATTCCTTTCATAAACTCTGCACTGTTGTGCAGATTTAATTATTTATGGCTATTCCTGAATTATAGACATTCATGGAATGGTGCAGATATTTGGGAGGAACGCAGGAAACTGAAGTAGTGATATTAAATTGCACAAAGGAAATGGGCAGCACTAGGATCAAGGTTTTGTTAGTGTGTGGAGCCATTGTATGCAACACACACACATTCTCCCTGGGAAGATCAGACAGTTGTAGTGCAATGACTGGGGAGTGTCCCTCTTAGATTTATACGTTTTTTTGCAGTCCCAGTGGGAATAACCAATGCCCAGCCTAATTCTCACATGAGTTTTGAATCATGGCATGGATATCCCCAGCCTGGCTGGACAACTCCTCAGATATATGCATGATCTTTAGGTGCTCTTCACCCACATCCATGAAGAATGAGCTGGCATGTCTTAGAAGGTGTCAAAAGCAACAAAGACCCCCAAAATGCCCCAGATTAATTTCTGAGGCTTTCCACCAGAGAACCAAAAGCTCCCCCTCCTCAGAGGAGGTACCAGGGCTTTCCCACTGAGCTTGAGCATATTTTAACCCATCAGACTTTCTGCTTCTTCCTCTGCCCCAATGAATCAAGACCATCAGACCAACAGACAACCAAACTGCAGCAATCAAGTCTCATAAGGAGATCCACAGCTGATGATATGTTTTATTCTTCAGGCACTTGATCAGTTGTTCTAGTCTCAGGAGCCCTGGATGTATATGTAGATTTTCCTAAATTGTGTCCTCTGAGTGATGCAGTGAAGGTGTCCAAATCTTTACTTCAATTATACAAGGAGTTGAAGCCCCAGCATTTCTAAGGCATTGATTTAATCTAAAACAGTCTGAACTTGTATTTATGCAATTTTTTTTAAATTCTGCAGTTCCTTGGAAAGTTAAGCAGCCACCTCAGAGACCACCCTTGTCCCTTCAAATTAATAACAATCATATACTCCTTTCCAATGAGCAGAGATACAGTACCCTCAGAGCTCCACCTTCATTTTTCCTCTCTGAACACGAAGAACAGATGCCTTATTATTATCCACTGAGGAGGAACAGAGCCCTGAAACATCTAGAGACAGAATATTAAGTAGATGACTGGGGACAGCTTGGTACAAATGTTCACTCACAGTCAAAACTGATGAGCTGATAAAATGACAGAAAATTGTGTGCTCAGTTTTCACAGTGAGACTACAATTTGCTGATACTTCTGGAGAGAGTTCTTACTGCTTGGAGATATTTAAACAACTACTTGGTGTGAGGCATAACAGCTTTGTTGCCATACTGTGGCAGTAATTAGTTATTCTGACTGTGCTAGTGTTGGAGATGAAAGGATTGACACACTAGTAGGTAATATTTATTCCCATATTTGTGCTGAAAAATTTTATGAAAGGAACATGAAAAAGCAAATTACCACCTCTTGTGCTCACCATTTGAGGATGTGGGTATAGCAAGAGATGGAGCAGCAGATAGATTCTTTCAAGAAAAAACTCTTTTTTTTTTATTTTTTTGCGAAACAAGATTTCATTCTGATTTCATCTTTGGATAAATAAATAAATAAATAAATAAATAAGAAACCAGAAAATAAAACTCAATGAAAAGAGTCAGTGTTTCTTCTTATTGTTTTATAATTGTATCCCTTGATAATTTTAATAGAAATAACATGGCATTGGAGCAAGTTTCTACAGGGTATATGATTAAACATAGAAGTGATGCATGTCCCAGGATTTTTGCTCAAATCTGCATCTTGAGTTGCATGATGATAGGACAGAAGATTAGGAAGGTTATCCTGCTCAAGAAATCAGTAGGTCTTTGGTCATCTAAGTTCAGACCTCCTATATGCTGAAATTTTGTCCTACCTAGAGAATCCCACAGAAACTAATTATGTGAGGTCACAGAAACATGGAATCGTTAAGGTTGGAAAAATCCTTAAAGATCACTAAGTCTAACCATCAACCCAGCACCAGGACCACGTTCACCATTAAACCATGATGCCTCATCTAAATTCTTTCTGAACACTTACAGGAGTGATGATTCCACCACTTCCCTGGCCAGTGTGCTGCAAAGTCTTACAGCCTTTTCCATTAAAAAAATGATTCCTAATATTTTTTCTAAATCTTCTGTGGTGAGATATTATTTATGAAGTGACAAGGGCATTGCAAAAAGGAGTGAGACCAAGGATGTGACCCAGTCTTTACTGATAGCACTGGGAGGAAATAGAGGAACACAGTTGTGGTTACAAAGGCCAAGCAGTGCTGATGTCCCTCCAGTTTCATACATAGCATGTCCCTTTGCTTAATACTGATGTACAAGATGAAGATTGTTTTGTAAAAGGTCCTCTTTCTCCTAAACTTAGGTGCACAGAAATTATTCCTGGGGAGCATTTGGATCCTTCCAAATATGGGTTTGTAACCTTATTTTTCATCATCTGCTCACATTCAGACTATTTTCTTATTTATAAAACATCTGCCATGCAGGAGTAAAAAAATAAATTTTTAAACTGTGTTTTCTGTTAGGATAAATAAATCCATAGAAATTCCTGAAAAAGCCAGGGGCTTGGCATATTCTTAAGCTCCTAGCCCCAAGAGCAGAATTCTGCTCATAGTTACACCACCACAGTGCTGAGCAACCATATCAGGATTCAGTCTGCTGTCATCTAAACCTTACCAACAAGACAGTGCCATCATGGGTTATTATTATGTGCTCAGTTAGAGTGATTATGTGTGGGACTTAGTCCAGCTGAACAGCCAAGGCCAGATTTTGTTTATTTGGTTGTAAAGCTTCTAGCCCATTTCAGCCATGGTATAAAGAAGAACCATTACCATTCCATTAAAGAAGTCTGACAGTAAAAAAATCCTGTGCAAATTGAAAGTGATATGATTGCTAAAGCACTAGATTTTTTCAAAGTCCACAAGTGCATTTACAAAAAAATAAGGAGAAAATAAAAGATAAGAGCAAGTCAATAGTGACATGAACTTCAAACCCTCAAAGTACTTGTTTATAAATCCATGACATCCATACTTATTAAAACAAAGGAGGATGCTAAAAGTACAAAATTATGATGTGTCAGTTTATCTGGCAAACAGCTGCATGCTCTTTTCAAATTCCTTGCTACACACGGATTTCTGTGACTGAATCAAGAGCAAACAAAACCCATCAGGAGCACAAGCATCTGAATCTATTAACAAATGAAGGATGTGTCTGGAGCAATAAACAAGAGAACACATTCAACCTGGTGAGCACAAGTTCCTGGGAAAAGAAAAAAGTGGAAGGAATAAAAGCAAGTCAGCAAGTGATCTGAAGTGCTGGAAGATATATAGATTAAAGGAAAGAAGTATGCAAGCAATCTCATATTCATTTTAGCAGATTCAGTTTGAAATATATTTCTAGCCTCTCAGGAGAATGTCTGGAATTTCAAAGGTGTTTCAGTGATAGCTCTGGCTGAGCCACAGTCTGGAATATTGAACTGTGGAGTTGTTTGCACGGTTGTATGTATTCCAACTTGGACTCAAAATAAACCCCCAAAAAACAACACCTCAATGCTCAGTGGCCACCAACAAAATCCAAGCCCTAAAACTGATTATAGCACTGCAGCACTTATTATCAACCCATGACTCCACCTCTGAATTGCTTCTCAGAACCTCGTCTGCATTTTCATTTGACTCTGTTTCTCGAGCCTAAGCCTTTACCTATATTGGAAATTTCTTTAAGTGAAGGCTCTTCCTGCATAGTTGCTCTCTCTATTGAAGAAATCTCTGTTTCTGGAATAGTGGTTCCTGTCTCTCTTTCATGAGCAGTTGTTAGAACTTGAATTAATTTAGGATTTTGAGTGGAAAGTTGCTAGCAATTGAACTATAGTTCACCCATTGTTCCATTTTATTTAGATCCATCTGGGAAAAAGTTTATTATATTACTCAAAATGGCATATATTTCTTCCATTAGTGATATGCAGGTAAAATTGGAAAATAAGTCCTACAATCTCCCCATGCTCTTTCATACAAAGAAAAATAATTCAGAGAAAATCTGCATGTGAAATCTGTGTAAATTTTAGTATAAGGTGTAAGGTGTTAGTAAGGCCTGCTCATTCTTGAGGACAGAGTTTCCTACTCTTATGAAGAGTGGTACTCAGAAAACACTGTCAGAGGTGATGGGATATGACTTCCCCAGAAAGGTAAGTAACAAACTGCCTGAAAGCAGTGAGATTTTTCAGTTAAATTAGGAAGTCTTTGCTGACTGAAGCTGGAACACTATTCTGCTGTAAATACAGATGGCAATCTATCTAATTCACAGCACAGAGAGAAAATAATCAGCTAACCAGATGAAATTTCTTTAAAAGCTTTCTGGTTTTCCCCTAGTGACAAATTTTCTTAGCATTTCCTTAAAAATCACCTATCATTCTGAAAATATCAATTCAACATTTAAATCACTTTTTGAGTCATGCTTGCTTCAATTTTACTGCATTTGCAGATAAAGTATCTGAGCTCACAGTTGCACAATGCTGCTGGAGACAAATAGGTAGGAAAAAGTTGCCCAGGGAAGCTGTGGATGGGCCATCCCTGGAATTGTTCAAGGTCAGGTTGGATGAGGCTCTGATGAACCTGATAAGAGTAAAAGGTGTCCTGTCCATGGCAGGATTTGGAATTAGATAATCTTTGAAGTCTCTTCTAAACCAAAACATTCTATGATTTTATGGAACATGAAGCCTGCTGAAGTCCCATGGAAGTGGAAGGTGTTGGTCAAGAACAGATAGGTCCTTTATAATGTTTCTTGGACAGCAAACCCCTCAAGGCAAAACTTTTAGAAAATGGTGATGGAATTCACTCAGAAATTCAAACAATTTAGGTGGCTACAATACAGAGGTCTATACTGGAAAAATTTGTGAACATTTCTGTTAGTTACTGAGGATAAAAATCCTCTAAATGTTATGAGTGTTGCCACAATGGTAATGAGAATGAAGTTGTGGCACTATGAAGAACTTGAGTGCTTGTCAAGGGATGTTTCTTTAAAAAAATATGTTTTAATATCCCAGACTGAAAAGTTTGTGTGTTGAGGAGGAAGTGTTGAGGAGCAAGATGCTTGCGAAATTCTTACTGCACAAGTACAAGGCTAATTAGAACATAACAATGCTTCATTCTGAGACTAAATAAAATTAAAGTTATCTTTTATTGTGAAGCATATCCAAAAAGTGTTTTTCTCCTTCTTCCTTTTTCCCAACCAGTATTCTTCAGTGGTGCACAAGTTCAAAACCCCTCACAAGAGATTCTTCCTCCTCAATCCCCTTGCTGCCAAGGCTTTTCCTACCACAGTCCATTCACTTTCTGCATTTGTGTTGCAGACCTTCTCAAGGTCTATTTCATTCCTTCTCTGCTCAGCGATTCTCCAGCTGTTCCAAAGGAAAATCTCCCTTCTTTCAGCAGTTCCTGCAGCAGGCTCCTTCCAGGCACAACCTTTCAACAGACTAATATATGTAAGTATTCATTCTACCAAACCACTTGATAGCAAATCAAATAGACCACTCACAATCACTGTCTAGAAGGTCACTTGTGCTCTGGAATCTTCTCATACCTACACGTTATTGAACGCAAATGGTTTGGGAGGTGAAATTGCTTGTCGATAAATACAGATCCCTTCTGGTTTTGAGAACACTTTTTCAAGATATTTCAGTGAGCACTTATTCAAGTTATCTTGCCTACATAAAGTCAATCAAATCAAGATAAGGACAAATATTTTGCAGTGTTTGAGTTTACAGTTATAGCATTTTTTTAACTGTCTCTTCAATTCTCTGCACTTCACTCCTCCCTGCTCACTGAAATATGAATATTAATGATTTCGTTCCTGGCACACGTACTGCAGAAATCAATGATATATTTAGGGCAATTATTCAGCAGGTATAAATGCTTCTTCATACAGCTTATATCCATTTCCTGTTTGACTTTTTCTGTTTAGAAATTGCAAACCAGTAGGAAAGTGTTACAACTTCAACCATAGTTAATTCTACAGAGTTCAGAACTGGAGAGAGGGGAAAAAAGAAAGAATTGAATTGCAATTATAGAAATCTGAATGTATGGAGTGCTAAATGCAAAATTGTTTAGGGCATTTTGTGTCTGTTTGGGGAAATCAAACTGGTGTGGTATTAAGGCACTTTGCCTCTGTCACTTAAATGACACAAGGTGATAGGAAGAGGAAATCATGAATTGTAGTTCTTCCAAGCAAAACAAATATCCTTCAGAGGTCAGTGAAGCCACAATGGTTCTTTGAAATTCTTACATGAAATTCATTTTCTTCAAGCATAACATTCTTCCATTTCAACATAACATGAGCAGTAAACAATACAGCATGTGGTTTAAAACAAAGAACATTCCTAGAACAGGGATCCAGTATGCTTCTTATGAGAGCAGACAATATCACCCACCAAGACAAGAAGCCCTTCTCTTCTATCAAGATGCTAAATTTGAATGCCAGCACTTGAGCTTGTTTAAAATTTTCTCTCAGCAGAAAAGTGCAGGCTGCTGTTCTTTTCTCAGAATTGTACAGTGGTAATACTGAAATTTTTTTCCTCTGACATAATTTCTTACGCCAAAAAAAACCAATTCTGGTGTGCCTTCTTAGAAAATAGAGGGGTGTCAACTCATTCAGACCTAAAGGTGGTGTCTTAAATCTCTAAATGTAGGATTTTCATTCTCCTTTCTTCCCAAGAGAGCACTCTGCTTTATAATAATCTTTTCAGAGAGACAAAACATTTGTCATGGAAGAGACAAAAAGTTTGAGATAAGTTCTTTCTGCAAACTTCAAGCAGATGAACTCTATTCTAGGTAGCATGAGAAGTAAGCTAAGCCATGCAAAATAAGAGTTATGCATATGAGATTTTTGTCAGCATTTTCACTGATATTTGGTTAGAGGGAAGTCCAAGTAATTCTTTTCTCCCTGTTTCCACTCCAGAATTCATTTCTAGTTCGTGTCTCTCTGAAATAGCCAGAACCATTCTTCTCAGAGGTGTCTGGTACATAATATACAACTTTTTTATCCAGCCTCAGTGTATGTCCTGCAATTCATTTATATAATCCAGACTTAAAATTCCTTGACTAGATCAATAGCACTTAAATCAAGATGTTCTTGCACTTGAAAGATTCATATCAATGTCTAATACAACATCTATTGCTTTTAGACCTTCTCTTAGGTATGATATTTCAGCTGTTGCAGGATGTGGGGATTAGGTTCAATATGGAGGTCACAAAAATAAAAGTAAAGGACATAAATCTATTTTTAAAAATTTCCCTTCATTCCTTCTCCTCCTAACATTTCCCATTAAGAATGAAAACACGGATTCCAGCTACTCATTAACCTGTTTAATTTCCTAAGTGTAAGTCAGAGTTAAAAAAAAAAAGCTTTAGTCAGAGAAAAAATTCCTGGTTATTCATCGAAATGTTTCTAATTTTAATGCCTAGCTTGACACTTAAATACAGACAAGCTGGAGTCATTATTTTTGTATAAAAGGTACGTTCAGCTTTTGTGACTAAAGACAAATGATGAAACAATTTATCTCCTAGACTACAAACACTTATTTATAAACTAATCCCAAAGGATAGTACATTAATACTAATGACTATGCAATTAATGGGTACCAGCACAAATTGCTAGGAGAGGCCTACATTGAGATATGTTATTATCAAATGTTTTTGGCTTTTTTCCTAATTTTAGAATTATTGTGTGACCTGTCTTTTGTATTTCACATGGTGAAATAATTTAATATAACTAAAAATTAGTTGGCATTGGTAGTGGGGTAGCCTCTCAGGGAGGAACTCATTACAACAGCATCCCACAGGTCTCTGATATGTACATCTAGAAAAGGGCAATTATATAGCAAGGTAGAGAAAGAAAATCCCTTTTTCTTCTCTAGCATGACTGTGTGACAAGTTTCTGCACTCACAGCTTCCTCTCCCTGCCTTCCCTTCTCCTTGGCTCCCCTCAGGTCATAAGCCTTAGGAGCATAGAGTTGTTAATGAGATTTTGGAATTGCAGCCTGCTCTGACTGAGGTGACATTTGGTGGTTACCACCCTCTTCAGGTACCTCAGCTATTACCTACAACCTTCTTTAACAGGAGAACAAAATGAATCCATCCTCCTTAATAACTGAATCATAGAATCATGGAATAGTTTGAGTGGGAAGGGGTTTTAAAGATTAACTAGTTCCAGCCTGCCTGCCATGGGCAGGTACACCTGCCCACCTGGTGCACATGATGGTACAGGCTATTGACAGGAATCCAACATCACTGACCAAAAAAGTCTTCAATGTAGAGAAATTAAATGAAAAAAAAATCTAATAGTTGTATTCCTTTGAATGTTAGCAACCCCATTGTCAGTATTGTATTCCAGAAGAGAGAAAAACCCCAATTTGGGAATGCTCAGGTGCTAAAACACATGTAATCTCAGGGATGTAGATAAATGTAGATAATTATGTAGGGAGAAGGACATCAGTATGTGAAGCTGGGAACTGATGGAGAAATTTGAATAAATACTGTGGTAAAAGGGAAAAGCTTTGAAGACTACTACAATTTGACTTATCAGACTAAATTGAGAGAAGAGGAGGAAGATCAGAGCTTTGTTGGCACATCCATACACAGGATAAACTTCTAGAACCAGCTGTCGTGTTTCACAAGAGATGTGCTTGCAGTTTACCCATTGTGCCATAGAAAAGCTAATTCTGGGATATGCTGAGGAAAGCAGATTAAATCTTCATTGTCACTGTCAGCCTGTCTCAAGAAATATTTGCCTTGACCAACATCACATTTTGGGAACAGCAGAGGAACATCCGGCACTGTCCTTAATTAAATTTTGGTTTTCTTTATGAATAAAAGCAAGAAGTGACTTTGCTGAACTCTTTTCTACTTTTTATTAATTACTATTATTTACTGCTTGGCACAATACATAATAGGAAGAAAAGCATTTGCTTTGCTTTGCTTAAATGAGTTCAGAATTGTATTATCTTGTGTGGTAAGAAAGAAAGCAGCACATTGAAAGTGTGTAATTAACTTGTACCATGAATGATGTGGTGGAAAACAAAGCCCAGTGTACAGCTAATGTGGTGGATGCAAAATAATGTGTTTTCCTGCACAGCATTCCGGAGGTGTACATTATTCCTACCATTCATTGTTTCCTGAGTCATGGTGTTATTTGGAAATTAATTTGAGCCAAAACAAAAACCGAGCCTATATCGTGCGCTTTTGTGCAGGGAAAAAAAATCTCAGTGAAAAGGCAAATAGTGTTCTCCCCACCCCCCTTCTTTGTCTAGCAGTGCAAAGAATGTCAAGGACCACAGCATAGCAAATAACCCATTTGCAGCTTAACTGCTTGACAGTCCCAGGAGCCTCTTTGGAGCCATCAGCACAAGCACTCCGGCTGCATCCCATTGGTTTTCTTTAGCCCAGTCACTTTGTGTTAGCAATGTCACTCATGTTGTGCAGCAGGTCAGACAAAGCATGATGCTTTGTGTCATGTGAAGGAGCTGAAAGAAAATGTTCCCAGAAAAGAGTGGTGATTTTGTCCTCTCTTTAACTAAAATATCCGCCACATATATAGCCTTTTTTTTTCCCTCAGGATTCCTGTGGCAGTTGCCAACTCTGACTGTGAAGGAATCACTGCACTCATCCATTTAATGCATGTCTGGGATGGAGAAGGGAGACAAGGGGCAGCAACACCACAGGAGTTGGAGAAGGAACTCTGGGACAAGGACATCAAGGTGGCTCTCTGCAGAGAACTTGCTACAGATTAATTCAAAATAGCCTGTGATAAATAGTTTTTCCTTTTCTAACCCTTTACCCAAAGGGACTAATTCACTTTCTACAGTATATTGTAATGGGAAAATCCAATGAGTTATATAAACAGCCAAAATATTTGAAACTTTGAGGCTTTCAGTCTGATAAACACTTTCTGTCCCCACACCCTTTATCTGCATATATCCATTTCTCCTGTTAGATGAAGAGTCTGATTTGCATCTAAAAGGTGACTAGATAGAGAGCAAAAGTATCAAATTCATAATGTTTCTTATTAAAGCATTGTTCAAAAAACATTAAAAAGTAGTCAGAAAATACTCTTCAGGCATTGTCAGGAATCTCCAGAGTGTATGTCACCCAAAAGACCCACACAAGAAAGAAAGTGAAAAACTACAACTTACCTATCTCATTACCAAAATACTCCCTGGAGCTATCAATATACCAAGTATAAACAGCAGTGAGAACTGGCCTATTCAGAATAAGAAGCAGCTAATTTATTAGGATACAAGACCAAATAGAAGAGGCAAACAGTGGTAATTCTCCTTTCTTTCCTTTTTAATAAAAATGGCAGTAAGGTTGTAGCTGCCTCATCTGCTGTGAAGACACTTGAGGTGCAGCAGAGATAACCCTGAGCTGGTTTCTTCTCTCCAATTCTCACTCAACAACCCTTTTTTGTTTTTCAGGCCAGAGTTTCTTAGTATAAAGCTGCTGGTACCATGCTATTATAAATAAAATTCAAACCCCAAAAAAGGTCCTTCCTGTCATACTAGATTTGTGCTATAGAAGACATTACTTTGATAAATAGAGGCAGCTCTGTGTTAGACTTCAACAAAAATGACGACTTGCACACTGAACCCTTATGAAAATACCCCTTCAGGTGAGAAAAAACACCCAACAAACCAACAAAAAGCCCCAAAGCCAAAACCAAAGCTAAACAAAATAGGGTCTCCCAAAACTAAACAGCAGATTTTTCACCCTTGTTCCAGATTGTGTTTGCATATTTCATTTGCAACAGAAAGTAGGAAAAAAAAAAAAAAGCCAAAAAAACCCCAAACCAAACAAAAAAACCCCTTCAAACAAACAAACAAGAGTTAGTCTACACGGCCATCCTCATTAACAGAATGTGTCCATTTTCTGTGTGGAAAAGCTGGCTATATGGGCCCATACTTTTCCAGTCTTTTCCTCTGAAGTAGTCAAGGATGGACAGACTTTTCAGACCACAGCCAACACGTAGTGAGCAGCAGGATAATTTTTCTCTTAGCTTTCCAGAGAAACAATTCAGGGCTTTCCATCATACTCCACCTCAGGCTGTGGATCAAATAAACATCAAAAAATTCAATAAATTTTGTTTACTGGGGGGCTGGTTGAAGTGAAAGAGGCATTGTGCTCAGCCCATTTGTTTATAACCACGTATGGAGGGCTGCATCCAGCTCTAATTCTTGGCAGAAAATAAAGGAAAATGCTTCCAGATTTCTTTTGCATGTTATGATCTCAACCTGTATTCTGGATTAAAAGGTTGGACCTGAAAACCTGTACACAGACATGCAGTCTCTTGCCTTCTTCATGCCACTTAGAAAATACCTGGTCTTTACAATCTAGAATGAGTTTTTTAGAACCAAGTTTTCCAAAGAATGAACTGACTTCACACTGGAAATTTGGATTGCTGTAAGAAGCTGAGTAGAATTAAAATTTGAAGTCCATCTCTCTTTTTCTTTCTCATAGAAATGTATATTATCTATAAAAAGATCAGTGATCCAGACAGTTCATTTTCTCCCCTTTTCATTAAAAATTATTTGGAATAAGACAGTCTCAAAACCTCAAATGCAAAGAAACTTATTGCTTGTCAATCCTTATACATTAGAACAGATTTTAATCTCTAGACAAACAGTCCTCTGGCATTTTTAGATGCAAGATGGAGTGTGAGTTTGAGTAGAAAAGAGCCTGTGCCTGAAGGATTGCATTTGGGCTGCCTATTAATGCTACTTTGCATTTGCTTCATTACCAGCAGGGCACGAATTGGGTCACAGGCTGCGTGTCCCTACAGCACACTGCTGGCTCAGAGTGTCTGGCTGCTTTGTTTTCCTCTCCACTGAGTCACACCTTTCCCTCTCCTCTCAGTAGCTGGGCAACCAAGCAAAAAACCTGCACAGAAAAGGAGCAGAGTGGCAAAATGCCCCTCTTAACTAGGGTTGAGTTCTTACCCATGTTTTCTCCAAGCCTTACAAAGAATCTTTGTCCAGACTAGAAGACTGGCATTTTGTTTTGCCAAAAAATTTGACTATCTAATAATACAAAATGAGTTAGAAGAAATGCTAATTTTGGGTCCTTCTTTAGCCACTGAAGGAGTGATTCCTTCAGAATCATATTCTTCCCTTTGACTATAAAAGTCAATATATAAGTAAATATAACTAAAGGTCCTTGGGAGAAACCTCTGGAGATCGTTAACACAACTCCTCCATCAGAAAGAAAGTCTAACTCCAAAGTTAAATTATTTCAGACAATCTTTTTCAGACTCTTCCAAAAAGCTCCAAAGATGGAGACAGTATTCTTCATTCTCCTGAGGGAAAATTTTTCATAATTTCCAGTCAGAATTTCCTTTCTTAAAGAAAGACTGCTGTCTCTAATCTTCCCTAATACCTCTAAGAGTTTGGATCTGTGTTCTTTAAAAGCTTTTTTTTTTTTTTTTTTTTTTTTTTGTAATAATGGGAGCCTTTACAGCCACCTTTACCTTTCTCTTCTCCAGGCCAAGAGGAAATTCCATTTCCAGCCAGAATTCCATTTCCCCCAGCCTGACTTGAAATATAATGCTCTGTAAACCCTAATCATCTCCACTGGGTTGTAAACTGGTTTATTCACAAAAGTAATGATAATAGGTAGTATGAGATCACCCCAAAGATATCACCATTATTTAACAACTCCCATATATGCAGGTAAGTTCAATGGTACAAAGGGAAATTAGCATTTGCAGTTGTGCAGTTTCTTCCATTTCTAAGCTATGGCTCAGTACTGATCAGATCCTGTGAAAATCACATTCTGCCTTTCAGAATCACACTAAGGCAGCCTTGCCAAGACCATTGCGTTTATCCTCCAGCAAAAATTAAGCCTTAAAATTTAAAAGATTATTCTTACTAAAACAAAATAAAATCCAACTAAAAGCTAGGCAACCTATTTTAAGAATATCTTCAAAGTATAACAGAGCTGGAGAACTCTAAACATTGACTTTTGCATAAATCCTTTGTGTATATCTAGTCTGATTTTTCTTTACAGGTATGCCTGTACAACCAGCGAGTAGTAAGTTTGCAGGGCATGAAAAATCAGGAAAAATCACTACATCTGGATAGAAATTTTCTAATTGCTCCTTAAGAAGGTCAGAAGAAGCCCCCTCAAAACATATAATACAATATAGGTCAATATGACCAAAGAAACTATTTTCTTTCCAGACTCTACTCCTGCAATCATGGTTATCCAAGCAAACGTTATTTATCCATCCTGTTGCACTGCATTTAATAAACTTAAATGCATGAGAATGAGTCAGTACAGGAAGAAATACAGGTTATGATAGTGAAGATTCAGTTAAGATAGAAACTAATTCCTCAGTAAAATAAAACAATAGTTAAAAATAGAAATAGAATCACTCTCGAAGAAAAGAGCATGGCAAAAAGGGAAGGCTACCAGATTACCCAGTTCTACATATTTCTATTTCTTATCTTGCTGAAGGACGTTGTCTCCTATGTATGTGTATATCTATTATTGCTCTAATTTGAAATAGAAGAATGTTGTCAGCTCTTGAAAGTACTTTTGAAAGACAGTAATACCCAATGATTTTTATTACTTTAAATGACTTGTGAGTAGTGATTCTCATCATATTTTTTTGTTATTTTCACATGAGAGAATAGTTTTACATGTGGTTTTGAGCTATAAACATGCAGACATGCACTGACATAGACATGCACGTGCATAAAGACAAAGAACTGAATGCATTGCATTATCTTTCCCTCTCTTTTGGATTTCAGTGTCAACAAACAGAAACTCAATTATTAATATGCAGACAAATTTCCCTAAATTACACCTTTAACTATTTTTATGACAGTGCTGACAGTGTTATTACTAAGTAGAAGAGAACATCCTGCTGAACAGTATTTTCCTGCTTTTAGTATGAAACAAAGACAAAAGCTAGGGGGAAAAGAAGAGGTTTAATTTTTCTATATTTCTTTTTGGTGATGTGCCTTTTATGCAAATATCTCATAGTTTTCTACAGTAATGGTACCATTAAATGCCTTGAGATTATTTGTAAGAGAAAAGCGTTACCTCGAGATTAAGACATAAAGTACTAAGTGCATTTTTAGGAACAGCGAAGATTTCTCTGTAAAGAAGTTAATGTTCCAAAGAAAGCTTTGTTTATTTGAGAGGTTTTATGGTTGTGCTGTTTTCTTCACTTAGCACCTTAATTCTCACGAACCATACGGCTGTCCAGATGTTTAAAATAAAACACCCATTTGGGTATTATCAGAGATTACTGAGAAAAGATATACAGACATGATGTTTAGCCATGCAACATAAATTCTCAGAGCATGTAGTACCCAATAAACACCCTATCCTAGATCTGATGAAACTGAACACATAAATCATAAAAACTAGGGAAAAGTCTCATAATACTATTTACCTCTAGCCAGATGCTTTCTGAAAAGGATCTACTAGCCAGGGCGATAATCCTTTTCTATTTTCCTATTTATTTTTATTTCTTCTCACCAAGGCATTACTAGGAAATGTGCTTACCAGGGGTGAATATGTTTCTGCCCAACCCAGATGCACTTTTCAGATGTTCTTGTTGCTTGTAATGCCTTGAGAATAGGGTTGCCTAACATCTAAAATACATACATTCTCCTTATTGCCTGAATCTTTCATCTCCTCTCCTCTGGGGTTGCCTAATATGCTCACCAAGCTATTATTGTTTTGCTTCAGATAGCTTGGCCCTCTTGCCGAGTTTCATTTGCTGTCACACAGTCACAAATTACAGCATTTACTTCACGCTACCTCCATTCCAAACTATCAGTTTGTGCTTGCTGAACTGGAGAACATGATGATGGATCAGGGCACATTTGCGCTAATCCATCGCAAGTTGATTCTCCAAAGAATGCAGCACGGTAGTAGTTTCTGGCATTTTCTTTCCATTTTAATTTGCTTATGCTGTTTTCTAGCAGTTTGCTTTTCTTTTCTTTTTCTTTTTTTTTTTTTTTTGTTGCAGCAGTTTGCTCTCACTTTTTTTCTTTGGCTTTTGACAGATCATAAAAAATAAGGTAAGAAAAAAAGGAGGAAAACAGATGAAAAAGTGATTTTTGTTTTTTAACCTTTTTTTACCTTCATAAACAAACCTTTAAAGCTAGCCAGCTTTTCTGCAGGTGTAAATCACTCTGGCTCCATTGTGCACACCATTTCATGCCAGCTGAAGCTGTAATACAGTACTTTGAAAATGCCAGTGCTGTAGCTGTTGTCTAGACTTGAGTTTCAAATGTAGACGTGGATCCCCTAAAGGAATCAATTGCACCACTTTATCTATATTCACTGACAAACTGCATCTTCTGTGTCAAATCCTTTCAAAATTACCTGCTCCTTCATGTATGAGAATTCAAGGTTAGAGTGGTCAATCAATGGACATTACATAAAAATCAATTAGTATGTGTTCCAAGAATAGTTCAGTCGGAAAATCCTGAAGGAATGGGTTGGCATATATATGCTTCCTTAATGGGGCAAGGTCTGGCTTATAGACTCTACTCCCACTCCTATAGCTGCTGGATCTTCACAGAACAACAGGAGAGCTCTCCCTTCTTGAAGAATCCATTCTGAATGTTAACATTAGGAATATTCAATCAAAGATCACAGGTAAGTGTTGGGTCCTGCACCTGAGGAAGAATAACCCCAAGTACCAGCACAGGTGGGGACTAACCTGCAGTAGAGCAGCTCTGCTGAGGATTTTGGAGTCTTGATGGGTGACAGCTGACCATGATCTGGCAGTGCTCTGGTCACTAGGAGGGCCAAGAGTATCCTGGGATGCATTGGGAAGAGTGTGGCCAGCAGGTTGAGACAAGTGCTCCTTTCCCTCTATTAGCCCCTAATGAGGCTATTTCTGGACCTTAAAGATCATCAGGTTCCAAACTCCACACAAAGGAAGGGACAACTTCCACTAGAGCCCCATCCAACCAGGCCTTGAACAATTCCAGGGATGGGGAGCCCACAACCTCTCTGGAAAATACGTTCCAGTGCCTCACCACCATCACAGTAAAGAATTTTGGTTGTAATACCTAATCTAAATCTACCCTCCTTCATTTTAAGGCCATTTGCCCTTGTCCTATAACCCCATGCACTTGTGTGCATGCCATTCGATCCATTCAAAATTAAAAAGTTATTTATTTATCCAGAATCCCCTGTACTATCAAATATAACTTAGCTCTTTATGCTTGGTCTACAGTCCCTTTCTTAGGAATGCAAAATGTGTGAGAGGGACCATGTTTCTGCTGGCTGGGATTAATTTGGATTTGCTGGACTTTCTGTGTGGTTCTCTGGAGTCTTATTTTACTGAAGCATTTCCAGTGGATTCTAAAGAAACATCTTACCAGGTTGAACTGATCAGGAATTGCAAATATTGTTCTTAATGAATAACAATCATAAGACAGTGTTTTTTAGCCAATTATATATTTGGAGGATTTTTTTTTTTAACAAGTGTCAATAACTATAACATCACCTACTGGAAAATATAAAAATGAGAACTACTTATTAGAATAAATTTTTTTAATTGTAAGATAGATTGATAAAAGGACGTGTGAGTTATGACCTAAAATGAAATCAATGACTCTAGAGGTGAAGAAGATGACAAAATAAATAGAAATGGTTTGCTTTATTTTGAACAATGTTCAAATATCTCCACAAAAATAGAAGGAGGTGTGGTTCAATTAGCAGACAAATTAGTTGCCTCTTCGAATCAATTGGATAGTTTCACATAAGTTTGAGTTTGAAAATAATCATTCCCATCACCAAACAAAAAACCCCAAACATTTTGAGAATCTTTAAAACTTTCTGAGTCTTTGAATGCTGTGTGATTGGAAATATTGTGGTGGATGCTGAGTGCTGGACCCACCATGTACATCCAGGGCACAACAGGCCAAATTTCTCTGTTTCTCTGCCCAAGACTGATCCTGCCATCAGAGGAAGGAGGATGACAACATCTCAGAAAGGTATTCAGACCACAGGAGATTTAAGCTGGCTTCTGTAAAGCCTTGCCCACTGCATTGACTATAGAGAAATCGTGCAGCAATTATAGCACTGATTTAGATTTGCTGGGTAAGGTGGTTTCAGTGAAATGAGTTGAGGTCTCTGTATCTAAACCCTGCAGTGCTCATACACAAATCTGTGTCTGTGAGTATCATAGTTCTTCCAGGTCATGGGTGGTCTGGGAAGATGGATAGGGAATGGTTTCCTTTTCTCTCTTCTCAACAAAAATTCTGCAAATCGTCAAATGCAAAAATTGTCAGATTCCAAGCAAACAAGAGGTAGTGATTCTCCACACAAGATAAAGTGGAACTGTATCTTCAGAAGTTTTACTCTAGATCTGGAGGCATTTAATGCCACAGGAACTTTATTTACACATTTTCCCATGATTTCTCTAGTGGCTCTAAGTTCCTCTTTAGCTTCATAGAGTACTTCTGTGATGATAGGGCTGTGATATTTTCTACCCAGGTCACTTTATTTAATTAGGATCCTTCCTGGAAGAAAAATGGTACTTTAATGATTCCCACAGAATGTCTCACAAGGCAAAAGTTTGGAATGCCATTCATTTCTTCTCTCTGCCTTTAGCCCCTTTTTTAAAAAATAATGACTCTCCTATGAGGTAGGACAGTGCGGTTTGATATTCAACTCTATCTGTACAGATTCATACCTACTTCTCTTATTTTCTGAATAAACTACCCTAACTGTCTAGATATAGAACAGAGAGGGAGAATGAGTGAATTTGTGCATATTTCTCATTCTTTACTCCCCTCTGAGGATAGTAATCTACTAGATAGCAAAATAATTTGAGATTCATGAAACCCAGCAGAGCACAAGTGGCAGCATAAGTCTGTAGCCTAGTGATTAGGACCCCCTGGAGACCTAATTTACTCCTCCAGCAATATGATTGAATGTAAAAACTGTTACAGGATAAACCACAGAATATTCACTTTTTCATTCTGACCAAAACTTCCGGGTGTGATCTCCTTTCATAAGAGTGATTTTTTTATCCAACAATGCCATGTATAGAGATGATTTAACACTATGGAGTCTACCATAATGACTTACAGCAACAGATTCTGGTAGTTACTAAAGCCATTTTTGCTCACACAGCTTTTGTGCTTTCCAGCAGTGAAAGAGCTGGTTCTGGACTTTACTCAAACCAGAAAGTTATGCCTGATCTTACCAAACACCTCAAAATAGCCATGTAGTAAGGAGATTCCATTATCTGCTGAAGGTACTAGGTTATGAAGACTTCCAAATAAAACCAGCAGCAGCTTCCTAAAGAAGTCTCCTTTAAAAGCAAGTTCTCAGCATTAACATATTTTGGGAAATTGAACATTTCCACTTCCAAGTAGTTAAATGGGGCAGCAGGCAGACACAACAGTTGGTACTGAAATATGGAGACATCTATTCCTTGGCTAAGTGCATCATTTTGGCTTCTTTCTCTTCTAAAACTCCTTATATTATAAAGACTCCACATCTCCTCCAGGAAAGTTAACGGTGGCCAAAGTCCCTCATTGAATTGAAGATTAGACTAAATGGCCTACAGAAATCCTTTCAAACCAATATTCCAATGACTCTGTGAAACCCATTCTAATGCTTTGAGAAATTTTGTCCTGAAATCTAAACTTAATCTTTAAAAAATAGAGGTTGGTATTTCTTATCATGTCCTACAAGGATTTCTTCCCTGCTTTCAGCAGTACATTGGCTACATGAAGGCTGTTACTAGTATGCTTCCAGTCTTTTCCTCTTTTGGCTGGACAGTTTGATTTTTTTTCAGTCTTTCCTAAAATATATTTTTTTTCCAATATGTGATCACTCTCACTCCTGTCCTCTGGCTTTTGTCCATATCTCTCTTTGATGTGTTGCTCTAGAAGTGGCCTTCCCAGTGTTGAATAAATTGAAGGGATAACAGCATATGGGACTGAAGGTTATGCTGCTGGTTTTACAGTCGTGATGGAGGGAGGGGGTTGGAGGAGGATGACTGTTCACTATAACTCCTAAACACTTCTCTGTGTAACGGCTGCTCAAGCAGCTGGTCCCCATTCCGATTTTTTACAGCTGATTATGCCTGTGAAGTGTTATATTTTGCATGAGTCCCTAATGAATTTCAGTGCAGGTTTTCCAACCGTATCTCCTGTGTCTCAGCATAATTTTGAATTCCAGTCTTGTTCTTGAACTTCTTGAAGCTTGTTGTCACCTGCAGATTTAATAAGTACACTTTGCATTCCATCATCTGGATCATTAGCAAAAGTATTGAAGAGCTCCAAAAGGAAGGCAGACGCCTGCTGGATCCTGCCCAGCACTTCCCTCTGTTTTGACTGTGAACCACAGACAAATAATCCCCGAGTACAGCTTCCAAATTGTCTTTCCACCTACTCTGTGGCCGTTTCATCTAGTCCAGATTTCTCAGGCTTATTTGTGAAAATAACCACTAAGTCTGCATTAGAAGTCTTACCAAAGTAAAAATATGACATAACCAGCTTCTGCTCAGTTCACAAATAATTTTATAAAAGAAAAAAATGTTGGTTTGATATATCTTCTTCATTACAAATAATGACTCTCTGTGGCTCCCTGATATTTCCAAGGTACTTGGAAAGAATTTGTTACATTTTATAGCTCTTTTTCACTGCACAAATCACAGGCACAAACTATTGCTTAGCATTTCATATATTCTCTAACCAAAGCAATGTTAGCTTCCAAAAAATGTCAGTGAGTAAAATTTGTCTTAAAATTACATTGCAATACACATTACCTCCAAACTAATAATACTTTAGTCTTTTGTAGTGAGAAAGAGCCATTCAACATAAATATCTAGATTTATGAATGGAGATGTAAAACATACTTTGCATCTATGCATGTACAGTACCTCAAAGAAGTCTGCCTTTCAAAACTGCAAGTGTCTTTCAGTCACAGAATCCATTGACTGAAATAAAAGGGAGTGGGATGTAAATGCACCATGGATGCTCAGCTAAGGTGGTGACCTTTTGGAATGAATCCAGAGGAAGAAACCACCATGAGGACAGTCTGAGAGAGTTAGGGCTGGAGAAATGAAGGCTATGGGGACAACTTAGGCAATCACCCAGAACCTAATGGGGGCCTCCAAGAGGGCTGGGGAAGGACTTTTCATGAGGACATGTAGTGATACAACAAGGGAGAATGACCTTGAGCTGAAGGAAGGAAGGTTTAGATTGGGTATTGGAAAGAAATTTATTGCTATAAGGGTCGTGAGGCACTGGCACAGACTGCCCAGAGCAGTTGTTGATGCCCCATCTCTGGAAGTGTTCAACACCAGGCTGCATGGGGCTCTGAGCAACCTGGGATAGTGTAAGATGTCCCTGCCTATGGTGGAGGCATTTGAAATTAGGTGCTTTTTAAGGTTCCTTCCAACCCAAACCCTTCTGTGGCTCTGATTGTGGTGCATTGACCTTGGCTGGATGACAAGTGCCCACCAAGCTGCTCTATCATCCCCCTTCCCAGCTGGACAGGAGAGAGAAAATAAGAATGGAAGCAACTCAGTCTGTGTTGTGACCCACTCCTGAAGGCAAGAGCAATACAGGTTATTGTTAATAGCTCTCTTATGGCAGATTAGAGTGAAACAACATTGAATGATCAATGTTCATAAATCTATATATTTATTTATATGTGGGGTTTATTTTAGAACAATTTGGTTACAATGGAAAGCAGGAATGCAACCATTTTGGTTGTTATTATTAGTACCTATAGTAATATAGGGATATAAAAGCATAAAAATATAACTTAAGAAAATATATGAGGGAAAAATAAGAAAGAGAAAGAAAAGATAAGAGTAGACAGCTGCATCATTCCTTTTATTTCATTGTCCACCAATGCCACACTGGCTAAGCCTCAATCAACTCCCCATCAACTTCACTTTTTTAAACCTCTTAGGGTCCAGCCTTGATGTCACTAATGCATACAAAATTGAATAGATCATTGCCCAAATCCCTGATTTAATTTCTCTTTGCTTTGTTGTTACTCCCACAAGAAGGATGAGGCTCAACAGTTCATCCAAACTTTCTTTTTTATCCAGATTTATACTGGGTCTTACTTCTTCAGGGAAATCAGGAGTTAGAAGGGCTTACTTCAGTGCAGTTAGAGGTTAAGCTAGCAGCAAGGCACGACCAAGTTTATAAACATTTCTAAGCATTATTTCTCTCTGTTCCTAGTTGCTGTTCATATGGCATTCAGCAGTGAGGCTCTTCAGGGGATCCTCCTGGGATGCTCATTAGTATTTCCTAATTGCTCCATGCAGAGGGAAATAACTGTACATGGCAGGACTGTGTCGTTGCTTCAGCCTGTTTAACTCGTAGGGTCTTAAGTTATGTGTCAAACCACAGAGAATGAACTAATGAGAGAAAGATTAGTCTAACAGCCCTCTAATGTCTTATCAGGAAGGCCTCTGCTATTGCATTAAGCTGTCTTTTTACAGACTAATTTCAGCTTGTCTCTGCTAAGCATTGACTGTTTCCTGTGTTGTTCTCCTTGCTGCCTCGTGCTGGGTTCTGCAGCAGTCTGGTCTGCTCAGAATGTCCATATACATTATCCACCCTATTTCCCACCAGGGATTTGCCATGAACCAGCCAATGGTATGCTTAAGGAGTGGGAAACACCAACCACCTCTTAAATTTTCAAGGCAGCAAACAAGAATAAATTTTGGAGAAAGAGAGATCGTAGAATCATAGAGTCATTTAGGTTGGAAAAGACCTCCAAGATCATCAAAAAGAAGCCATGCAAAAATTGAAAAGCTAATAGTTTCCTTTGATATGTTTAACATATTTCTGTAATCATGTAGCAGGATATGATATGGGACAATGAACTCTAACAGTAGCTGACGTAGTTGAACAGAAGAGGAATGGTGCAATTTTCCAGACTGCACATTTTTGTTTTATCTATGCAGATAAATCTTTTTATTAATGAGATCTGAGATTTCCTTTAAGAAGACAAATAAAGTGATGAAGAAGTAGATGAAGAAGAATGAAATAAAATGAAATGTCTTACACTTGGGGATGTCCTTTCCACCAAAAAAAAGAATGCAAACAAAAATCTGCATATTTTTGGGTATTCCCAGTTTGCAGACTTTGATCCCTACACCTGGTCTCTGCACATGCTGCTCTGATGTGGGAAACACAGTTGGAATGGCTTTGCAGACACCTTGAAAGATGATCTCCTCAGATGCTGTGTCTAAATCTGACAGGGACCATAAATCAGATCTTTTATTTTGGTTTCAATCACCTTATTTTACTTCCTCTTAAAAACAAGAAGATTCAAAACAATTACTACACTGCACATGAATTATATTTAATCAGTGAATTAAGGGATATAGGTATTAAAAAAATTATATCCATTTTTAAAGAAAGCTGTAATTTTTCGTTTCAACTTTAACAGAAGGAAAAAGTGTAAGCCTTAAAATTCTATCTTTTCTTGTCTTGATCAAAACCTATTATAAAAATTCCTTTCTTTAGCTATGGAGGCAAACTGATTCCTCATGATAAGCTACCATACACTGATAAACTTGACCAAGTTAAAAATTGATCCATTCCCTGCTCATATTTTTCAGAAGAACTACAAAAAAGTGTTAATATATAGGAATAGATAGATTTTAAAAGATGACTGCTAATTCATGACATTGCAGAAGTCTACAAATAATAATAAAGTTTCTTGATGAAGAACAAGTCAGATTTTAAGATGGTCAGCATTTCTTATTTCTTTTAAGCAGAAATTATAACTTTGTCTCCACTGACAAAATCAGTCAAATTCATGCAGTAAAAAGAAGATGGCAAATTTTTTTTATGTCTTCAAGCAGTATAAAGAGGACTAGAAGTAGTTTTGTGAACTATGAAAAATGCTTGGTTAAAATACACATACTGAGGCAACACCCCATATATATATATCTGTCTAAAATATAAAAAGCAGAAGCTTTGAATTGAGGTAATCATATAATTAAATATTTATCTGTTCTCAGTTTCATTTCATGTGCAACTTTTTTCTACTAGTAAAATAAAATTTAAAGTTAAAAAACATCAGACTGAAAACCAGAATCTTGTCCTTAAAAAGCTTACATTTCAACCATTCTAAAATTGTCCTTAGTAGGGGCAGCTTTTAAAATTACTGTTTCTTGTGAATAATTTTGCTTATCACACTGGTAAATTACGATTAAAAACATGTGTTTAAAAATAGATGTGCACTTCTACTAATGGTATGATACAACTAGGAATGGTGCTTAAACACTTATTTTTCTGTACAGGTCTTTTCAGATAATTTTCAAATGTTCAAAAACATTTTAACATTAAATTTAAGACTAATATTTGTAAAACGGTCTGGTGTCTCTCACTAGAATCATAAAATAGCTTGGTTTAGAAGGGAACTTGAAGATCATCCAGCTCCAACCTCCTTGTGGTGGACAGGGACACCTTCACTAGACCAGGCTGCTCAGGGTCCCATCCAGCCTGGCCTGGAACACATCCAGGGATGAGGAAATGTTCCTTCCATCCACAGCTTCTCTGGACAACCTGTGCCAGGGCCTCACCTTTATAACAAAGAATTTCTTAGTAATATCTAATCTAAATTTACTTCACTGTAAAGCCCTTTCCCCTCATCCTGTCACTCCATGCTCTTTAAAAAGTGTCTCTGCAGGTCTCTTGTAGCCCCTTTAGGTACTGGAAGGGGTTCTCAGAACTCCCCAGAGCCTTTCTTCTCCAGACTGAACAATCTTTCCCAGCCTTTCTCCACAGCAGAGGAACTCCATCCCTCTGATCAACTTTGTGGCCTCATCTGGATTTTTTCCAACAGGTTGGTGCCTTTCTGTAGGAGTGTGTGTTGGGCTTTGCACGACTAATTAATGGTTTGTCATTAGTTTTGTTTGTTTTTGTTCAGAACTAGGATTATTAGAAAGCTGATTGAGAAGGATTCTTGTGTTGGGACTTGGATGTTTAGTATATTTTATTAGAGAATTACAGAAAGTACCTCCTTGCTAGAAGTAGGAAAAATGGCTTCATCTAAGCTTGCTTCAATGCCTTTTAAAGTTAAGTACACTAATAAAAGTTTAACACTTATATTATTCATACTTTTGGCCCAATAATGGTTTCCTATGACCTTTAGTGACTTTAGACTGACTAACTAGAAGTTACTACCTAAGTTTTGTGAAGAAGGAAGAGAAGAAGATGAACAAGAAGAAAAGACACCACCCAAAATTTTCCATCTTGTCTCCTAACTACCACTATATTGTAAAAACTTCAAATTTAAAACCCATCACCCAGTGAAAATACACACATCTAACCTACTACACATTTGTGATTTTTAACTCATTATTTATATTTAAAAATCTTTTTCAAGGTTCCAGGTTCAGTGCAGTATTTTCCAGGGTGTCTGTGCCTGGAAGTACAGAAAGCTCAAAAACTCCAGTTTCCTGAGATCCAACACCTTTCTTTTGTTGGGGAGCCCAGAACTGGATGCAGCAGATCCAGGTGGGATTTCACAAGAGCAGGGTAGAGGGGGGGAATCCCCTCCTTTGACCTGCTGGACCCAGGATGCAGATGGGTTTCTGGGCTGTGAGCACACATTGCCAAGCCATGTGGAACTTCTGGAGTGAAGAGCAGGTGAATACCTGGCCAGCAGATGTCTTTGAAGCTTTGAGAATGAGTGCTGAATCTACAGAAAGAAACAGTTACATGTTTTGCTCGTGTCTGTAGAAGAAAGAGGGAGGTCTTAGTGGTAATTTTCTTAGTGGTAATTTTCTCGTTGTATGAGGGACATTCTGTACCTGTTCACAGTGGATAAAGCGGCTGTAACTAGAGCTAAGTGCCTCTCTATTCATAAGCTTTTCAAAGAGTTCTCACCAATGATGTGCAGGTTTGCTCCTGAACACATCATTGTCACTGGACCATGAAATAAATGTATGAATCCATTGCAGACTTTTCTGACTGAGCCTGCACTATGACAGGAATTAAGCTTTTATCTCTTAAAAGCTTTGACTCCTTACAGCTTATTGAGCAGGCTTCATCATACCCCAAACTGACACTCAAGATCTGGAACTACAAATAAAAACGAAAAAAAGGAAGAATAAAGGAAGACACGATCTTATAGGGCAGGTAGAGAAGCTTTTAAAATAGGAGTATAGCCTTGCCTACTGGAAATACTGATAAAGATTCTGTTATGGAACTTGCTAATTACAGAGAAGATATAATTTGGTTTATAAAAGTCTGTTTCTGAAGCATAAAGAGCAGGAAATAAGCCTTCAGTTAAGTCTATCAGACATTACAGTGGCAATCCCTGGCACATTAAAAAGTTAATGTGACTTTAATAGGTCATAATCACACTAATAAAGTTTATAACCACTGTAGTAGCCAGAGTAATTTGACAAAACTATAACTTTTGTTCTTGGGATTTGCTTCAGACTTAAAGAACAATTAAGTTTAACAGGGTAGAGCTCTACTTTAATGGAGCTCAACAGCAAGGACTCAGGCCCACTCTGTGTTAAACAGTAGTTGCAGTGAAGCTGGGGCTAAAATGTCCTGCAGCTCAATGTAGATGTGCACAGAAAACTTCATCTGCAGTGGAAGGGAGAAGATTGAACATACCCAGGGTGCATCTCTTGTTCCAAGACACCATGGACCTCCTGGAAGTCACTTCAAAGACCTTCCCTGTCTGCCACAGCCAAGCCAATTAATGTCGAAAATATCACATTGTTCTGTGTGCTTTCTTTTTGGCTGAACAGGCTAGAAAATGTTTCCATTGAAGGGCATTTTTTATCCCAAAACAGCTCAAAAATATACTCACCTTAATCTGAAAGATTCATTGAGGTGAACCCCATCAAATAGTAAAAATTCTGTGTGCCAATCTGGCACTGTAAGAACAGAGAACAACCTGGCCTAAGCAGGACTGGAGATTGATATCAGTAAATAAGATTAAATCTTTTTTTTTTGTAGGCAGTTAGAAAAGCAGTCAATAATCTTATACTTTCCTTTGAGTGATGCCATACTCCCCTTGCCCACAGCAGAAGTGTTTATCCTTCAGTAAAGTCAAATCAAAGGTAGATTGGTCCACATCAGTGCACAGAGACAGTGACAGCAACTCCTGTTTCAGAAAGGTCTATATTGCATGAGAAAACATCAGGGGACTGAAGGGCTTTGAAAGGCAAAAGAGTTCCAGTCATTTGAACTTTAGTTTATCTGATAGAAATAACTGTCAGATAAATTCAGCTTCTCTTTCTTCTTTTCAGTGACTCTGAGACAGGGTCTATTGAGATAAGCCTAAGAAAGAGGAGGAAAGGGCAGATAGTCAGCATAAAGCAGTTGTATTGTGTAATGTGACAGAAAAGAAAGGTTGAAGAGCTCGGCTGGAAGCCTGTAGTTAATGTTTTAAATATTACCCTATTGAGCTTAAGTGCTGGCCGAAGCAATTTCATGTTAATGACAATTCCACTTTCCAGGCATTCTGCCTAAAAGGAAAATCGTGCTGTTCATGCATTTAGCACTTCTTCAGAGAGAGATGTGCTTCTGGAGGCCATGGGGGGTAAAGGGGACTGGCTTCCTGCTCCGAAAACAAGGGAATTTCTCCCATAACTTGTGAAATGTTCCTCCCCTGCTCAACAGATGCTGGATGATGATGCAAAAAATGATGAGATCAGATTATTCTGTTCTGCTTTACCTTAATACCAATTAGAATTTTGATGTGATAATCTATTTTGCAGAAGAGCATTAATTAGGACCTTTCCAATCACCTTAAATATGCTCTATGAAAAACAGCAGAAGAGAAAATAAATAGGAGAATACATATTTGCACTTGAAACTCACAAATAAAAAGAAAGAAATAGTAAAACAAATCAAATTCCATTCTGACAGTTCTGGTGGTATTTTTCTTGTACGAGCATAGCTGCTGTGGTTCCCTATATGCATGTGGGTTAAAAATGCTTATGTAATAAACATATAATTTGAACTTAACTTTTAAGATCTAAGGAATTTTAGATAAATGACTGAATTCCATCCTTTCCTTTTCTAAATCTTGGTTTGAAAATTTCCATTTGTCCTGGCAGGCTTAGCATTATTGATTGCAAAAAAACCCTTGTACAGTTCCAGTAGCTTATTCCTAAACTGTCCTTTTTCCAGTACTCTCATTTTCAATTAAAACGCATACTCTGAGATTTTTTCTGTTTCCTCCACGTGTACTTTTGGGCAGCATTTAAATCTTGCTGATATTCAGTTATTATTTTACTACAGACATACTAAAAAAACCCCATTTATTAAAAGTTCATACACATTTTAAAATATTGAGCAACAGAAAAAAAAGCCACAATAATGAGGCAATCCCAGATTATGCTTAAAAACTTAACAATAGCTAATAATATCTGTGTAAATTATTTTCCTCTTGCCACCCATCCTTCTAATGAAGGCTTGATTCTGTGAACTTTGTTCAAGTCAGTGAATATTTGCTATTTTGTTGAAGAGGTGATAGCAGAGGCTAGGAAACAGCAATTACTTCACAACACTATGCTAAATTGCTTCTGCAGGTATTTGTAGATGATTTGCAGTAATGAAAATGGCTTTATTGTATGTATGTAACTTGTAATTGAACGCATAAAGTATCAGCTCTGAATACAACTTCAAGCATAAAAAATTTCCTGGCTAAATATTAGAGTCTACAGTACAGGTGTCTATATCTCATAGAATAAATGGCTTTTCCCCCCCCCTTAGCAGTACACAGAAGCCTGGTCAATATTGCCATTGAAGTTTTTGATATGATTCAGCCTGTATTAGTGTAAGCACATATGGGTCAGCTGGAGCTGCATTCACTCTGCTTATTAGGCACAGCAGAAACCTGAGTTCTTTCTCAAACTAATTTTTGACATTCTGAACCTCTGGGCTTGTGGTAGCTCAATCCCCCCCAAACTACTTCTTTAATTCCTGGAATCAGATTGTCATGCTCACAGCAAACCATAAATGCAACCATAACCCCAGGTAAATTCCTGATAGTCTCTGGCTGGCTGAGACTACACATTCACATAGTAAGGAATAAGATTTTGGGATGAAGAATAGTCCTCTTATTTGTTGGTTTTTTCCTTGTCTTGCACAAGGGGACCGTGAGTTACTACAATAGGAGTCTGATTTTGGTGGTGGCATAAGGATGGTGTTTAATACCACTACTCAATAAGAAATATCCACCCCCCCAAAAAAACCAAAATCAACCAAACAAAAAAATAAAGCAAAAAAGACCAATTTCCCTTCACTTAACAAAAGGAAATAAGAAGGAAACAAAGTCTTATGTCACTCAGATGAGATTTCCTTGATGCACAGATGTGTTTGTGGTGAAATGAACAAATTTTATGTAGGAAAATCAAGTTGCTTTACTCCCGAGTTTGTCTGTGAGATCTAATGATGGCTGAAGTAACAGAGCTTTTGAAAAGCTGGGGAATAATAAAAAAACACTGTGCAAGACATGAATTTTTTCTCTTCCTGCCCTTTCATTTCATAGGAAACAGATGTAGGATCAGTCGGCAACCTGGCATCAGTCTGTATGGCTTGTTTTAAGAGAGTCTATTGTTCATAAAATGTTAGGAATACAGTTGCACCACAGATGTGTGGAACTGAATTTGTTGTGACATCAGTTTAATGGAAACACATGAAAGATTCAGAGAACTTCTGGTTGTGTTGCCTCATTATATTTGTGATTGCATGCAAAAGCACTAATAAAACAGAACCTGTGCAAATGACTCACGGATGTTGGCTGCTGGGTAAATCCACAGTTATTCAATAATATCTTAATGAAACCAAGAAGAAAGTTGCAAGAACGATTACCTAATATTCTTCAGCCTCATGAGACATTCTGATGATTGCTTCACTCCTGTTTTGTTATCAAAATTTCTATAGAAACATTGTTTTCTTTTAGCAACAGGAGGATTAAGAAGAATCTCTCTCATTTAACAAAGGGGGAAACAATGATAAAAGAATAAGAAAAGGTTGAGACGTTTCGAGTCACCTTTGCCTCAGCCTTTAGTAGGAAAAACAGGTTCTCCAGGTACCCCACCCTTGAGCTGAAAGCCGTATAACCCAAGGGGAAATGGTTGGTGACCTGCTACAACACTTATAGGGATACAGTCTGTGGAGCCCGGTGGGATCCACCCAAAACTGAGGACTGAGGAAACCAGCAGCTGTCACCAGACCATCTTCAATCATTCACCAGCAGTCCTGGCCAGCTGGGGAGGTCCCAGTTGACTGGAAGTTACCAAACATGATGGCCTCCTAGAGAAAGGGCTGCAAGGAGGCTCTGGGGAACCCCAGGCATGTCAGCCTGACCTCAGTGCCAGGGAAAGGCAGATCACCTGGAGTGGCACAGCACTGCCCATCTGTGGGGCTACCAGGTGATCAGGTCCAGCCAGTGTGGGTTTATGAAAGACAAGTCCTGCTAGACCAACCTGACCTCCTTCTAAGACTAGGTGACCTTCTTAGGGAATGAGGAAAAGGCTGTCAATGTTGTTTACCTGGAATTTAGTAAAGGCTTTGACATTATTTCTCCTGGAGAAATGATTTCCTGTGGTGTGGAGAATTGCACGGATTTGAGGAGGTGCTTAGTCTGGAGAAAAGAAGGCTCAGGGGAGACCTTATTGCTCTTTACAACTCCTGGAAAGGAGGCAGAATCTAGGTGGGGATTGGTCTCTTCTGCCAGATAACAAGCAACAGGACAAGAGAAAAACCCTCAAATTGCACCAGGGCAGGCTTAGATTGGGTGCAAGGAAAAAGAATCTTCACTGAAAGGGTAGTCAAACATTGGAACAGACTGCCTAGGGAAGTTGTGGAGTCACCATCCCTGGAGATATTTGAAAGATGTATAAATGTGGCACTTGGGAATGTGGTTCAGTGGTGGACGTGGCAGTGTTCAGTTAGAAGTTGATCTTGACAATCTTTGAGGCCTTTTCAAGCCTAAATGACTATGATTCTGTGTATACATCATATACAGACATCAGTCAAGGGCTGGACAAGTCAATGATCAGGATTTATTAGGGAATGGTACAAAATGCAGAGGAATTGCACCACTTTCAGAATAGTTTCCTATTGTATTATTATTTTTTTTTAATTGGGAGAGGTTATAGTTGGGATCTTGGTCATGCTTACAGTAGGTACCTGCTCTAACTTCTTTGCATTGCAAATGGTACCTTGTACAGCAGCAGCAGATTATAAATTAATTCCTAAATTCCTGAGCCACTACTGAGTCAATAGGCATTGCATGATTCACCTCTCTCATTAGTTGTTTGTCCAAGTAAAGTAAGCACAAACCACTCTTCTATAGATCCAAGAAATTGTTTGTTTGGATTACCACTGGTGGACATGTTTCATGGGATGGAATTGCAATGCCTTTGTCATCCATCAAAGTCTTAGACCCTACTCCATAACAGTTTTATAAAGGGGAGGCACGTCATTAGGGTTCTGGGGGTTTTTTTTGTGTGTGTGTGTTATTTTTTTGTTTTGTTTTGGTTTGTTTTGTTTTGGTTTGGTTTGGTTTGGTTTGGTTTTGTTTTTGTTTTTGTTTTTTTTTTTTTTCCACAGATTCTCTTTTCCTGAGCTTCTCATTCTTGGTTACCTTTGCTTTTGGCAGAGTGTGTAACATTACTGGAACCTGGGGCTGATGGGGCTGGACAGAAATGCACATGAGTCCAAACCAAGGATTTCCATATGGCTGACTGAATTGAGATCCTGCTGTCTGAGCTGGCTTGATTTGTACAGAGTGTAAAGGTGGCTTAGACACTGATTGCAATTTTGAGTGTTTGTATATGTTGAAATTAAGGAGAGTTCTCTGTGGAACTAATTTTGACTTCCAGTGTAAACCAAGGATTCAATTACCTGCTCTCAGACAAACATATAGGAAGGGGGTTTTATTAATATTATCTTTATAAACATTATTTTAATCTTCAGAAACTTCAGAGAAAAAAGAGTTCCCAGCGTTTTTCTTCCCAATTCCTCTTGTTTTAATATAGAAAGTCAGTGACATATAACTGCCTTTCACATTTGCAAAGTGCTGTGAATTTAGAAGTAGCATGCCGAGTGCTACCCATCATTATTAGAAGCTGCACAGTAATTAAAAGAAGAATGATAGCAGTGCCTGCAAGGTGAAAGTGCTAAATAAATATTTATTTTGCACAGGCAGGGCAAGTAATCTCACAGAAACAAAAATATGTTGTATAATTACATGGACCCAATCAACACCAAAATGAATGAGAGTTTCCTTCTGCCTTCACGTTTGGGCTACTCATAAACCTTTTTCAGGCTGCTCTAACCTTCCAGTTATTGACTCCACACTCACTTTGTGGAGGGTGATGGGGATCCTAAACACATAATATTCACCTTCAAGCGAAACTTTGCTTAACAAATCCAAGCATGGAAATTATGCTACCAAGTGTCTTTTTCTGGTTCAGCACTCCTGCTTCAGGTTACTTAGAGACAGGAAAACAGAAACAGACCCCTTAACCCACATCCCTAATGAAGGCCCATTTGCTAGATTAGTTATTATTATGTAGAATTTGTTTAGTTTGCTCTGAAGGAAAGAAGCCTCTCCTTTGCATGGCACCATAAGAAAACATACAAAATTTCACCTGTCCTTCCTAAGCCCAGTGCTACCTTTTTGGCTGGCTTGAAGTGCTCATCTCCTGTCTAGTAGAGATACTAGCTATATATTCAGAAAGGCAAGATCTAGAGGTTATAACGGAGAGCAACTGAAATGAATCCTGAATTTATGGCATGTTGGTTAGGTCATTCAGCTAAGAGGGAAAATAACTAGTGTTGTTTAATTAGTTATTAACTGGATAAATAGTATAGAAGTAATTTGGAGAATGGAAATAAGATTTGAACTGTATTCTTAAGTAAGACACAGAGGTCTGCACTCTGCAAGGCAAACCTGGATGTGATTTCCTAGAGGTAAATTAGTTCAAACCAAGAACAGAATTTCTCCTGCTGTTGAACTATTGATTTCTTTTGAGTTGGTATGAATGATGAAGAAGGAGCCTAATGCCTCTGCAAGGGGAACCCACACACTTAACCTATCTTTAGGAACTCAACCTTGGCATCTTCATCTTACACTTTTTGTGACCATCGTAGTGCCCTTGGTGAAGGCTTGCCACCAACCCTCTTCAGTCTCCTGATTCTCTTTTTCAGTCAAGCAATTGTGTGCCTAAATTGATCTATGGATCTCTATCATTATCTGATATGCTGACATACATATTTCAGCAAGAACCTAACTGGAATTTCAGATTTTTAAATGAATTTCACATCTTGATTAGCCTAATTTTAGGAAGCTCAAGATCAAGAAGTTAGCTCAAAGATAGTTAGAATTTGGAAAATCAGGTGTATGGGTTTGTCTCAGAACCATAGGGACAGATGGGACAAACAGGCATCAATACTTAGGCTGTTTGACAATTAATTTTCAGCTATTCCAATGAGAAATAGGTTAGTTTTTTTTTAAAAAAATCCCATTTGAATGCATGAGTTTTTTACTTCCAGAAAGTATTCTCTCTTCAGGTCTAGTATTAGGGAAGAATCCTAACTACTTTTTTTACTTTTTTTTTTTTTCCCTGTAAGACAAGTTTTGTTCTAACTGTTAGTACATTACCTTACACTCACATAATCCGTTATTTTAATTGCACAGCATCCCTCGGGTCTCACCAAGGGCAGGCACTTTATCAATAAAACACTAATTATAGCAACTTAATGAGGCCAGCCAGGAAACACAAAGAATCTTGATCCACTTGTCAGAAAAGCATAGATAATTTAGTGGAGCTTAGTCTGCTTCTGGACTGCAATCTGATAACTCCACATTATATCAATTACCCTATGGCAACCCAGAGACTTCATTCCTAACTGTTGACATCCTGACTTCAGAGCTATCATCTGCAGGGTGGAAGAGATTCCCTTCCCTTCCCTTCCCTTCCCTTCCCTTCCCTTCCCTTCCCTTCCCTTCCCTTCCCTTCCCTTCCCTTCCCTTCCCTTCCCTTCCCTTCCCTTCCCTTCCCTTCCCTTCCCTTCCCTTCCCTTCCCTTCCCTTCCCTTCCCTTCCCTTCCCTTCCCTTCCCTTCCCTCACTCATTCCTGGGCGGGATAAGGACTCTATGAGAAGCCAAGGCTCTCCATGGCTCACACAAATACTAAAACTCCTGGATTTTAGCATGGATCTCACAAATCCCAATGGGCAGAGCACCGAGGGCAGTGGATGTTGCATTGCTCTATGGCCGCCCTCATCCCTACCCAACAGCCAGAACAATGCCAAAGCACTGGAGCTTTGGAATTCCGCCCCTCTTCCCAAACACTTCAGTTCTCCAGTTGGAAGTGGCCTCTCCCAGGAGCCACCACCCAGCTCTGACCCCTCTCACACAGGACTTTGCTCACGGGGTCACTTCAGAGAGCTTTCCTTGCACACACAGCTCCTTTCACCTCTCTGCGTGGCGACACAGGGACCTCGAGCTCTTTGTTGTATCAGGTGCCTCAAGAGCAAGGGTGAGCATCAGCCAGGAGCTGGAGAAGGGGTTCAGAGTGCAGAAGGAACATAGAAGGCACCACAAAACACCTGAGGTGAAGGACAAAGATATCAGCATCAGTGGCCCATCATCACAGGGAGGAAGCCTGTGAGAAGGGTGCACATGTGTTCTCTTCCTTCTGCCCTTCCCAGGTATCATACTGCTGCTATTAAAGGGAGAGAAGAAAAAAAACCTCAATTTAAGCAGCCTTTACATGTTTTTTCAGGCAACTCTTAATGGCATCTTCAGCAATTACATTTTACTGAAAGCAATAGATAAGCTGACACAGTTTCCAATATGCCCCTTCATTTTCTTTTTCCCTAGTGCTGGCAAGTTTTGACAAGTCACAGCTGTTGGTCGAGGATACTGAAAAGAGAAAAGGAGATAATATGCAAATTTACCCAGCATAACTGAGCAGTGAAACGAAGCACATTTCATTTACATTTTAAAAGAAAGTACGATTTTAGGAGCCGGTTACATTAATATAAGTTTGTTTGTTTGCTTTCCCTGGCCCTGAGCTTTCCTAATACAGGGTGCTCTGTTCTGGTTGCTATTTTGTATTTTCATCCCATGCTTCTTAAGGTATAAAACAATTAAATCTTGACTTCCAGAGCTCTCTCTGTAAAGACAAAGTACATCTTAGCATGTAAAACTTTCCATTTGGAAATTTACAATTGTAATTGTGAGCTCACAGTGGACCCCCAGGGCAGGATTTATACTGAATATGAAATAGGTGTGAGGGTTCGGGTTTTTGTTTTTTGAAAATAGTTTGAATATAGAAGCCCATTTCTGAAGTATCTTGAACTCAAAGAGATATTTTTCCACCAGGCCAGAAGAACTGCCTCCAAAATGTTCTTTTTTTCCTAGATAACTTTAACATTTTTCTTCATTAATTAAACACACAAATACCCGGGCTTCCACTTAAAAGAAGGCAAGAAAGTCACTGCCCTGATTACATCTTCATTACATAAACTTGTTGACTTCTGTAGAATGTCTGTAAAGAAATAAGTTCATGTCTCTCATCCCAGCTTTAACAAACACTTTAAAAACAAATCAGCTTTAAAATTTTCCATATAATTTACAGATTTCAAAATTATTATTATTATTATTATTATTATTATTAGTGACAGTCGACTGATTCATTTCTAAAATCCAAGATAGCAACAAAATTCCACTGAATATCTATCTCTTATCCCTAAGCTAATTTCAATAACATTTAAGAAAGATACTCAAACTTACTTTATCATGGTTACAGGAGATAACTATTGCTTGACTGTCAGCAATAGTTTTAAAGTGTTGTAAACTAAAGTAAATTTGCTACTACATAATAATTTTATAACTTATGAAGTGTTAGCTATTTTAAATAAATGAACATATAACTAGCAATAGTGGCCAATAAGTTCAAAAGCCTTTGAATTCGGACAACTAGATGGTCTCAGTCACCAGCAAAAACTTTATGTTGTGATGTAGATAAACACATAAAAGCATGGGCAACATTTTGAATCTTCCACACTCTGGGTATTTTCTTTATTTTATTCTATTTTTTTTATTATTTTATTTTATTCCGCCTCATTTATGATTTGCTTCAAAGCCAGCAAGTTTAAGCTGTGAAAAATGGATCAGTGCAAGCCATGCTTTCAAGAATAATAGTAGAGAAGAAACAGAAAAAGAAGAGTGTGTGAGTCACAGAGCTCAGAACAGCATCCATTTAACTTTGGAAAAAATAACTATTTCTTAATAAGGAATCCTGTCTTCAGGGAAATGGATTTCTAGCTTACAGGACTAAGATCTGAGACAATAAAGCAAAATCCAAAACATACACAAAACTCACAAAACTAATTTTTTTTCCTTTGTATTTCTGTTGTTATACATACATACATGCATACATATATATATATATATATATGTGCACACACATAGACATAAAGATATTATTTATATTTCTACCCAAGTTCAGGTTAGTTTGACTATATATATATATAAATTGCATATAACATCTGAACTTGTTGATTACTTTTCATATGTAAGTTTGTGTACCTTTTTCACTTATTTTTCATTTTACTTCTATATTTTTCCAAATAAGCTGTTCTGCTTCTGGTAAACTCATAATTTAATATATTTTCATTCCTTTTGAAGCAGAATATTTACATTACAAGTAAGATTGACATTGAATGGATAATAATGAGGAGTGAAACTCCTAATTAGTGGGAGACAAAAATACTTTTTCTGTTACATTGGATTAAAATTTGAGCACATTTCTCAAGAGACAGCAACCAAGGTCCTTCCCAAATTTTTAATATGCAACAAAATAATATTGTTGTAAATTATCATATTATCTCCATGCATGTCTTTTTATGTCACTTCTCACTACAGGAAAAGGTGAATAATATATTTTTAGCCCAAGAACAAAAATATCTAGAAAATACTTTTAAGAAGCTGTCCTTATATTAAAAATGTTTATGTCCCCTTCCCCCCCCCCCAAAAAAAAAAAAAAAAAACAAAAAACAAAAAACAAAAAACCAAAAACGACAGGACAAGTCACAGAAATGCCCAGAAGTATTTCAAAATAGACAACCCTCAGAATTGAGACATCCATGTTCACATCTTCCTTATTTCTGAAAGACTTTGAACCCACATTACCCATTTCCCCAGAGTGTGCTCTAATCTTATGTGGTATTCTCAGTATCTCCTCTGACTTTATTCCATATTCAACTCTATTAAATATTCACTAGATCAGTACTGCAACACAAATATGCCCTTTGGGCGTCCTGTTGGCCAGGATACAGAGTCATTCCTTCTACTACTGAATTTCTGCTGCTCTATCTCATGTTGGCTAAGCACGCTAATTAGGCATAAATGAAGATATTTTGGCAGCCACCATTTTTGGAATTTAATTGTATTTTTGTTTTTTAATTTAAATTTCTATTTCAGAAATGTCAATATCATTTGAAAAGTAGAAAAGTACTAATTGAATTGTTTTCAACATTTCCAAAAATATTGTCTTTTCTATTTATCCAGAATTATTCAGTGGGTTTAAACTAAATTTGGAAATCTATTACTTTTTTTTTTTTTTTTTTTTTTACTATGTACTTAATTAACATAAACCACAGATTTCTCTTTTGCATTTTTCTTTCCATGAGAAAAGAAGCAATGGGCAGAAACTGATGCACAGGAAGTTCCACCTGAATGTGAGGAATTCTTTCTTTCCTGTGTGGGTGACAGAGCACTGGAACAGACTACCCAGAAAAGTTGTGGAATCTCCCTCACTGGAGATATTCCAAAATGGTCTGGACACAATCCTGTGCCATGTGCTTGAGTAGGGAAGGTGGACCAGATGAGCCACTGTGGTCCCTCCCCACCTGACCCATTCTGGGATTCAGTATGTGGGGTTTTTTAACAAATTTAAGGAAAAAAAATAGAAATCAATATGAATCGATCTTTGCAAAAAGCTAAAAACTATTTTAAAAGGGGGAAAATTAGATAAATAAAAAAAACCCACAACCTCATTAACAGAGAAAATTATGTGATATCCCAAAAGAAGTTTAAGCTCTTAGATAAATCAGTTTGGTCATTCCATCACAAGTACAAAACAAACTCAGCTCATTTTTAGTTCACTGCTTATTGTCAACATGTAACAAAATAAATGTCATTCTATAGATATGAAATAGTTCAGGGAGTGTTACCGAATAATAACCTGGAGGTTCAGGATATTGTTTGTTTATTTACAAAACAAACTAATTAATTTATCTTAGATGCTGGCCATGGATTGAAGAGATGAGAACAGATGAGAAATTTCAATTTTTGCAATTAGTAATTCTAACTGAAAGAAATATGTAGCATTTAAATGGTATAATTTAATAAGGGTCAATTTATATGGAAACAGGAGTTTTTCTTCTGTCATGTTCTCTCTACCAGGCTCTCTCAGTGAGCTGCAGTCTTCCCTTCTGCACCAATTTCTGACCATGGGATGTGCTGTGTTTGGGAACCCCCAGCAAACACATGGGCCCATCAGGAAATAATGAAATAAAACACTTGGTGAACATCACCTGTGCAGTACAGGCTGAACTGCAGCAAGTTTAACTCCTCAGTGATATATATCCTTTCTAAAAGGTGGAAAATCTACAGAAAGCTGATTCTGCCTGATTTTTTTTTTTATTAAAAAATCAGATATTGTTGCAATGCCTTATCTTTCACAAGCCTCTAGTAACAGTGCGAGAGATTTTCAGTCCCTGATCAAGGCTGATGCTGGGACAAATCCACCTTAGTGCAACACAAACCCAGCAGCACACAGGGCAGGTCCTAGATTCACGTGTTTAATTAACCCAACAAATCTACCTCAATTAACCTTATAGCAATATCCCAAACAGCTTTTATAACACAACTCTCCTGTGCTTCTCTGGAGGTAGTGAGGGAGTGCACTTGGTCCTAGGAAAGGGGCAAGGAGACAAAAGGTGTTGCTCTAAGGTTTGTCTTTGTTTCTCATTACCTGAATCCACATAAACTACCAATAATTTAAGTATTTTTAACCAAATTGAGTCTGTTTTGTCTGAGAGTAATTGCCAAGTTTCTCTATGCTTCATTCCTCATACTTTTCCATCTTGCCCACTTGAGGAGTGGGAATGAGTGACAACTGGGTGGGCATTTTGCCCTTAGCCAAGGTTATCCCACCACAGCTCTTCTTTGTATGTTTTCTTAGTACAATTGCATATCTAAAATATCATCTGAACATCTAATCTCACTTCTGATGTCAATAACTATTCAGACATTGGACTGTATGTCAAACCATGTGCAAAAAGTTTTCTTACTTTTGTGTAGGTGACAAAAAAAAATCCAATCTAAATAGAACTTACTCTTCTCTGCATGACAGATTATTTATATGCTTAACTGGTATAGCAGGAAGTGCCTAAAAACAATTTATTGTTTTACACTATAAAGTCATTTAGGACCTCCTGCTGAAAGATATTTTTGAAGCCAACAATTTAAATAAATTCTAACCTGTGGATGCTACTGTTGTGGTACAAAACACTTCTGCTGAAATTTGGATCCTTTTAAAATCCTGTCTCTTGCATTTGAAATGTCTCATTCAATTATTCAGAGAACTGTAGCATCATACAAATGAGAACTTTGGTCTGTATTTTTCAGTTGCAGAGCTAAGCAGATTGGGTTCAACTTAAAAAGTTATTTCCATTAGCTGTTTTCTGTGGCCCATAAACTTAGTTTGGGAGTGCCAGGGCCATACAAAGACATACAAGAAGTTTCATACTACTTGGTAGTGTTAACATTAGCATGACCAGTGAATTTCTATTCTTTTCTTGCAGAGATGATATTTACCCTGTTGAGATGAAAACACAAGTAGGATGCCTTTGAGAAGACACCCAAATTTTTTTGAAGGATAAACCTTGTCTCTCTGAGGCACCAATGTATCATCAAATTGTGCAAAAATAAAGAAAATGAACTTTGAAAGGCTATTTTTTGCGGTTTGCAACACCAACAGATTAATTAATGTCAAAAGAAAAAGATCCTGAGTAACTGCTGCAAAGCTGCCTTTAGGCTGTAGAAATTGCATTTGTCAGAAAACACTCGATGGGGGGACCCCTTGATGTCAGGCCACAGATCCTAAAATAGGGGATAAAATGTGTTTTAGCTCTGAAAAGACTTCCAGAATTGCATCAAAGCTGTGGAAGTAGGAGACAAAAACATGTGCTGACTACAGAACTGGGGTTATGGAGAGGAGAAACTGTCAGTCTCAGCATGGACGACACAAAATTGCCTGAGGCTGTATAAAGCACAGTGAAGAGTAATGAGCCATCGTTGCACACAGGTATGCACAGCACAGATGCCAGGAGTGCTGTTTAGTGAGGGTAGCTCACTTTAAAAGCAGCTCTGTTTCTCATCAAATATTAACACAGGTCCCTTATGAACACAACTCACTTGCAAAGTTCCCCAGAGTAGCCTCAGCAAAACAGAGTGGGTGGTTTCTACCATAAGGTCTTGGAATAAAAAGCAAAGATATGTCACAGAGACAAGCTGAGGACTTCCACATCCTTGAGGGGACCTGTGTGTGCAAAGCTGGCTGCTGGGGCAGCTGGGTCTCCTGTGGCAGGAGGAGAAGGTGAGTGATTTAGAGAATCACAACATGCAGAAAAGTGCAGCGAGCTGGGAAGGATGGGGAGGTTTCTCTACAGGATTGCCAATTTACAGAACTTCTTGAAATTAAAATGGCTGGGGAAATCAAAAATAAAAGTATTAAGGGGGTATATCCTTAGAGGTTTTAGTCTTTCATTTAGTATCAGTTCACTGGAAAAAATGTCAGCTGAAAGTCTACCTTTTCAACCTTTGTTTCCTGTTCCACACTCTTGTGGTTTTGGAACAATTACAGAAACTGAATGTGATTCTATATAAGAAAAAAACAATCGTATTGAATGTCTTTTGGTTTTCAGACCAGAATACAATACAGTTCTCCCTTATATTTAATTTCATTTTTAACTTTTCTCCTTCATTTTCAGAGTAAACACCGTTACTGTAGCTTAGCTCTGGCACAAGTAGTAGAGTAGACATTTTAAATATACAGTTCCCAAATTATTCCATCTCTGGGATAGAGAAAACCTCCAAGGGACCACTAGGTCAGCCCAACAGTTTATCTGAATTGTTACTAAGGAGACAGTCTGATGCCACAGGCCTTGATCACAGAGTGCTGGGCTGGCAGAGTAGCTTGCTTTGCTGCTGAGATGTGTGGAGGGGGTGAGGGAAATTCTGTTGTCATTAAAGCGTCCCCTTCCACTCAAATTATGCAAGAATTGACCTGATGCCACAATCATATCCTATGTAACTGGAGATAGTTGAAAGAGCTACCACCAGTTAATCTGCTCTTAAGAAAAGAAAGATAAAGGCAAAAGTTGGTAAAGGAAAGAGGTTCTAATTAATTAGCACAGATGAGTTGGTTTGCTGAAAAAGATATCCAACAAGTGTGTGAACCAAGAGCTGTGTAATTATTTGCATTCCCATTTAAGGTGTCTCTCCATGGCAGAGTTTATAGGTGATTAACAACCATGAGGAAAATGATATGGCTGTTAAATTATATGTTTGCAGAAGTTACATCCTAAACAAGACTCACTCTATGAGGAAGGACAAATTGGATTAACTCTATGTGTTCTGACTTCTTGGACTTGTTTGGTCACACCCTGGCTGCTAGAAATACATCCCTTAGAATTTTGAAACACATATTTATGTAAGATTGAATTTTAATGATTACTCTACCTTATGTGGAGTTTCCATCTCTTTTTTTTTTTTTTTTTTTTTTGGTTCTGTTTTGTTTTGTTGGGTTTTTTTTGCTATTGTTTTGTTGTTGGCTGATGATTTTGCTTGTCTGAGATTTTCTTTTGGGGGTGTGCCATGGGAAGGTTGTGTTTCATTTTTTACAAATGTTTTATTATTCTTGAACCTTTCCTATTTGCACTTCATGATGTGAGTTTGTAATCCCTCTGTTTACAAATGCTATTTGACCTGATAACTTTAGGATTCAGTGGCTACTTTAGAGAACATTGATGAGGTGAGTATAAGCCACAAAAAGACTAAAAAACTTTTTTTAAAAATTGGTGCCTGAGTAGGGTAGAGATCCTATTGTGGACCCTATTCAGCCAGTATTCTCTTCCCCCAAGAGATGACTGAGCTGCCAGCTAGTCACATATAGCAAATGAATATTTAGATAGTTCTGAATTGCTCACAGTATTGCTGCTAGTTATTTAGCTGCCTTATCACATAACCCCCCCAATGTATATAAAGGATGTGCCAGAAACTGACAGCCACCCTCAGCCATCCTCCAGGCTTCAAAATCTTTGGCTTTCCAGCAGCTAGTTGGGATAATGAATTTGTGACACAGCTGAGGGACTCCATTAATTTCATATGCGACTCTAGCAGAAATATTTCAGCAGGAATTTTTCCATCCTTAATGGTCTGGACCAACTTTAAACTTGCAGGGAATGGCTCCATAAAGGCCCCATTCACCAGGCACTTAAACTGCCTTGAACCATTGTTTTAAAATTTATCACAAAGATCTGTGAGAATATAGAATCATAGACTCATTTATGTTGGAAAAGACCTTTAAGATCCTTGAGTCCAGCTGTTAACCCAGCACTGCCAAGATCATCACTAAACCACCCCAAATGCCACATCAACATCTGCTTTTTGAACACTCCCAGGGACAGTGGGTCAAAACACTTCCCTGGTCAATCTGTTCCAATGCTTGACTACTCTTCCACTAAAGAAATTTTTTCCTAATATCCAATGTAAACCACCCCTGGTGCAACTTGAGGCCATTTCCTCTTGTCCTACCACTTGTTATTTGGGAGAAGAGACTCATCCCCACCACAAACTCCTGTCTGGTGCTTCTAGAGAGCAATAAGGTTTTTTTTCTTGAGCCTCCTTTTCTCCAGGCTAAACAGCCCCTGCTCCCTGAGCTGCTCCTCATCAGATCTGTGCTCCAGACCATTCTCCAGCTCCCTTCCCTCCTCTGGACAGGCACAGTGCATTCCCTCCATATTCTTCTGCAGGAGTTGTCATAGAACCTTTTGAGCCAGCTCCTTGTCTCTCACTCCATTGAGTATCTCTGTACATCTATGCATATATTACATAACTACTTAAATATATACAATATAAATATAGATATAGTGCATACAAATATAGAAACCTATTAAATCTGTTCACTTGGGTTTTGTTTTGATTGTTTTTTTTTTCTCCAAATGAAATTCTACTTTTAAAGTCAATGTAGAGAACTTGTGTCTCAGTCCTTATGGCGAGGTTGGCTAACAATTCTCAGAATTCTGGGAAGGTTTTTAGGCTAGGATCATTCTGTTGTCCAGTGTCTGAGTCCATAAAGGAAAGATGATTTGCATTGAACACACCAGATGGCAAAGGCAGAGTGGGAAGAGGCTTGGTGCTCTGCCACTGTGTAGTGGACAGTGCAGGAAGCCAGTAAGGTAACGATGTGGAAAAAATGAAAGGTTGCAAATAAAATCTCAGCAGAAAGGTGATCTTTCTACAGAAGTGAAGGCAAGGTAATTTTCAGGAAAATGGGAAATCAAAAGTGAAAAGCTGAATTTCTCTTAAGATGCCAGATCCTTGTAAAATCGCCATGAGTGAGGGATCTCTGTGGTGGAGGGAGCTGCCGAATGGGATGGAACCCCCGAAAAACATGTGAGCAAGACAAAGGAAATCCTAAAAAAAGGGAACAAAAGTGAAGAATGGTAAGAGAGCATGTCAAACCAAAGGTCAGCACTAGGATAAAAACCATAGGGAGCTCTGAAGTCCCTGCCTTTTGGGGCACAAAATCAAGCCCATGGTTTCTGAGGCCCTGCAGGTATTTTATTCAGGGGGGAAAAAGCCATTTCCGTTCACTGACATAAAATATTTAAGTATTATTCCTTCTTGAGAACAAGGTGGTCATAAGGAGGGTACATTGTCATGTTTTATGTTTGGGAGGGAAGAACAGCTCTCATTTCATAAAACTTATTGTTTCATAAAATAAATAATAGGAAACTCAGAGGCAATGAGTGCAATTTTTTTTCCCAGTTTTACCCCTTATACTCCTTATAATACATTTAATACACAGGCTGTTGCTTGGCAGGGTTGAGAAGGAGCTGGGTGGGGAACAACGTTTCTGTTTAATTTGGAAGAGAGGAATGCTTCTCTTAATCTTTGTTCTTCAAGATGCCTCCTCTCTTTTCCTCTTCTCTGTTGATCTCTTACACAGTAAAGAGGAAGGAAAAGAGCCCAACAAAAAAGAGCAATCTAGTAGAACAGATTCAGTATCAGTGGCAAAAAAATTTCTTCATTTTATAGCTGTTTTATATAAAAAGATATATGAGGCAGATAAATCAGAAGTTAGCAGGTTACATAAGCTCTGTGAAAAAAAGAAAATGCACAGGCATGTGCAATCAACATCATCCACTTTCAGTGCAACAGTAGTGATTTACAGATGCTGAAGGCCTGGCCTATAACCTGTGGGTAATGTGACTTTCAGGACTACACTCAGATTTTTTCAGCCCTTCCTACCTGCAAAAGGGTTGGCAACCAGCCTCCTGTTCTGAGAACTAATCTCCAAAATCTTATTTGAGCCTCAGTCACCCTAAACTGGGACTTCTCAAATTTACATGATACTACTGCTGCTATTTCATCTTCCAACTGCAAATTTCCTAAGTATGGGAATATGTGGACAAACCTTAACACATCAACAGAGCTGAAGGAAATGTCACATGCTCTCACGTTAGAGAAATGCCAAACTAAACTTCTGGCCAATAAATGGAAAATTTCACCCAGTAAACTTTTTGGCCTAGGACTTCATCAGCCAAAACCAGCAAATATCATAATCTGTAAGTGCTTGGCCTATCCATCAGTGTCTAAGCATGGTTTGTTTATCATAATATAGAATGGCTTTTTTTTAAGAAGAAGAATATAATCAGAGCTTCATAGAATGAGTGGATATTTCCCCACCTTAAATAGATTATTATTTTAAGTCATACATACCTGACTTATTTTTTTTTTTTAATTTTTTTATTTTTCCCTTCTGGCTGGTAGTGATAAAAAGTAGGTCAGGTTCAAATGCAATTGCTCTAGCTGATGTTTTTACTTATACAGAGAGGTTACATGAAGACTGCACGCTTCTCAATCCCTTGCTGGTGATGGTATCCACCTTCTCCTAACTAGATATGATCTTTTTTCTAAGATTTTCTTTTAAATGGCCAAACAGTAATCTTTTAAATTTATTCAACAATGTGTTTGGTTTTCTGTTTGTTTGGTTTGGTTTTGTTTTAGGTGCATTGTGTAACATCAAATCTACAATTATCTCCTGTATTTTTTTATAACTGTTTTTATTAATAATTTATTTTTCGGGATTTTTCTTACTGAAGGAAAACTACCACTTTAGTGGTTAAAAAGCATATAAAGAAGAAATTAATTTGTTGCAGGAACTCATCAAAGAAAGAGGAGCACAGATAGAAATGACAAATAGAAGCAGATCTCAAACCCAAGAAAGTGAATTCCTTCTTCCCCTGGAGTCAGCAGCACCTCATGAAGGACTTTTGACAGACTCCAGGGGGTTTCTTTTAGAGAGAGCACTGAAATTGAGCTGGAGACTTAAAGAAACCCTTTCCATTACCTTTCTCTAAGTAAATATAAATGGCACATGAGGCATTTTTGACAGGTCACAGCTTCCACAGACCAAGCCCTGGGTAACAGGACTGTTATCTAAAACACTCTAACCCGGTCTGAGAGCAGGCAAATAGCTGGATTGCAATCCATCATTGCAGGACACAACTCTTGCCATGCTGGGTCAGAGGTCCAGGTGCTTGTCAAATAACATCATAAATCATCTTACACAGGAGTCCCTTTAAGGATAAGAACTGTGTGCAAAGTTGAGTCTGGGAAACCAGAAAACACATCTGCTTCATGCTGGGATTTAGGTACCCAGCCACCAAAGGATCCTGCAACAATCCCAGGTAAAAACAGACACATACAGTGATGGTGACCATAGAATATTAATTGAACTCAGTGCTAGTTCTAGGCAGGACTCTGGGTAGCAGCCTTTTCATTGTTGTGGTTCATGTGAAAGTCTCATTTCTGATTCACAGTCAGTACCCAACCTGAGAGCAATGTCCCTCAGAACAAACACATTTCAGAATGATCTTTCCCAACCATGTCTATGGATTCACTAACAAAATTCAGATCCCTGATATTGTATCAAACAGATGCCAAAAATGTCTGGCTATGTATCTTGCTGCTTCTCCTGCTTTATTTTTTTGTTTTGGATGATTATATAAAGCAGTTTCCCTTTAACATCTGCTGCTGCCTCTAAATGACAGACTAGGTTCCAGACACAATTTCTGCAGGTAACCAGCTGTGATACCCTGCAGTGATTCATAATACTAAAGTGTTTATGGAGATTTTTGAATTTACATGTTTATGAAGTTTACAGTGTGACATAAGAGAAAATAATTGAATTGATGTTGTTTATTTTACTGCAGCCATGTCTCTGAAGTGCTCAGTACAGTAAATTAAGTTAGTAGATACCTCTCGCTATATGGTTGCAAACCTCTACTCAACAGGACACATCTTGTGGAGAGAGAAGTATGTGAGATAAAGATTTTTTACTCTGAAAGCCATTCACAATGAGTCTGTAATACAATTTAGTCTAAGGATCTGAATTGTTAAAAATACTTCTTAAAAATCACGCAGGGAATGGTTGTCTGTCTTTGTTACAGAATTAAGTATCCTTTGGGAAGTAAAACATAGACTGCAAAAATGTCTCACTGCATGAAAAAAGAGTAACAGGTTCACTGGAGAAGATCCCAAGGCAGGCTGCTGTCACAGGATTTTATTGTAATTTAATATCTTCTCATCCTGCCTGTCATGAGAAACACGCTGAGAGGAGGCATCTGTTTCTTTGTGTGCAATACAAATTATTGTGAGGGGCTGTGTTTTGGCACAAACTACACTGATGGGGGTCAGTAGGGTTGTTGAGGTCAGGACTAGCCCTCAGCTGCACAAACCCATCGATTCTGGCAGCACTGCTGGGTGTGTGGCAGTAACTCAGTAGCTCTGCAGAGCACCATCCTTGCTCTGGTGCTCTGGTGGAAATCAGGGACTTGGAGAAATAAATTAGTGAACTATGAAGAGGTTTAAACTGTACTTTCTTTCCTCCTTTTTCCTGACTCCTACGACATCCTCAAAGTGTGATCTGAGTTCGACAAGGGTGGTTCTGGTTCCTTGGAACATCATTCCATGGGCTGATCTGTGCTGCACAGGCACCCCCGAAGGTGTGGGAGAGCTGGGATTGCCCTGCAGCAGGAGGGAGGGCTATGGGACATCCCCCAGGAGTGGGATAACCTCATCCTTCCCATCTGGGACCCTTTCCCCTCCTGCACTATGGGATTCTTTATCCCAGACTCCAGGCTGGACCCCATCTACTTTATTGTGTCCTTTCTTGAATATTCAAATTGATCCTGTGTGTGCATGATAGGCTTTCAGAATTTGTCTTTGCTCTTTGATGGTAGGGAAGGAAGGAAGAATTCCAGGAAGGAAGGATTCCAGGAAGGATTCCAGGAAAGATTCCAGGAAGGAAGGAAGGATTCCAGGAAGGAAGGAAGGATTCCAGGAAGGAAGGATTCCAGGAAGGATTCCAGGAAGGAATCCAGGAAGGAAGGAAGGATTCCAGGAAGGAAGGAAGGAAGGAAGGAAGGAAGGCTGAAATCACAGCTCTGAACTTTTTGCTTTCAGAAGTGTAGAATTCAGTTTTGCTTTAGCAGCATCTGGACTTTTCAGAGGAAAGTTTGCACTAAACAATCACATCTACATGCAGTTTTGTTCTTAGTCTAGTTACCATTCCTGTGGCTAGCCAATTTGCAAATAAAGATGGGAGTGAAACAGTAGAAAGAACTAAAATTTAAAAACAACTATAGATAATAAATATTGAAATTACATTTTAAGCAGCAATTATGGGATTAGGATTATAGAAGAGGAAAACTCAGAGCCTGATATTATGTACAAAAAAAAATACCCCAAACACACAAAACCAAGGAAAAAATTGAGCACTTTTCAAAAACACTAGAAGTAAAAAAATTGAATAGGAAAAATTATTCTTCCATCCTTCAGTTTCTTCTAAATTTGGAGAATAAACAATAATTATATATAGATTAGCCTAATGTTACTGGAGTGAATTAAACTTCAATTTAACCAATTTATCTTTTTTAAAAGCAACAAGGTTGTCTACATTCTATTTCTAGAAAATGTTAGTTAAAATACATTGATAACATATTTAAAATAATTTTGAATCATTGTGGCTTCCTGCTTCATGTTTTAAAGCATCTTCTTAACAAAAAAATTATGTAAAACTTTACAGAAAATATCTAACATTCAATAATTTGTTTTTTACTTGAAACTATAAATTGGTATTTAGTAGAGAATTAGATTCCAGTTATTGAATTCTATAGGATGACCCAGACATTCTACAGAGAATAAACTTTTTCTCTATTAAGTGTCTTAGGTTTTTAGAGTAATTCCTAGAGAACATCATTGATTAAGTCACTATTAAATTCTAAACTACTTTCCCACCAGGGTAAAAACAATTAACATGAGGCAGATTCTTCCTTGCCTGTCTTTTCATGCAGAGTGAATGAAAAATTCATATAATATGACTGATATGACATTGTGCACATATTTTCTATTTATTATGCATTAATGTAGAGGACACCAAGTGCTCTCTTCTTGTTTGTTTTTTTTTTTGTTTGGTTGGTTGGTTCTTTTTTTGGTTTGTGGTTTTTTGTTTTTGTTTTTGTTTTTCTAAAACTTCATTTTCAGGCTCTGTAATAGTGACTCACACATGGTGTTCTGTAACACCTTTATCATTTCAGTTGTGCTTCACTGAGTTTTTTTCAATAGTTTATCGATGTTCTTTGTGTCCTCAGGGACTCAACTGTGCCCTCTGCTTCACTGCTTGCTGTGCCAAGGGAGGAAATGCTGGACACAATCCTTTATATCACACCCAGGTAGCTCCTATTAAGCATTTTTGGTGGCATGCTCAAAGAAAGTTTCTAGGAACTGGATTCCTTCTGGCTCACCTGACCTGACTTCCATCTGTTGAGCACTACCTTTTCATGATTGAGTTTAGTTAACTAATTGTATTTTGATCCAATACAAGGCAACAATTCAGGTTACAATGCCTCTCCTGAGTGTATCATGACTGATGCTACAGGTCTTCTACAAAGCTAATTGGTCTGAGGCAAAGACTGTTTGGTAAAAAGAGACAATTGAAGCAAAGCATATCTAGCTAACCTGAAATTGCCCATCCTACATGGCAAATATACATTTGGCACAGCCATGTAAGATAAGGATCTTGATCTGGAAGGTAAGGGTCAGACTCAATACAAAAAGATACTGGACTCTAATTTTTTTTTCTTCTGAAATCAGTGTCATAAGCAAGAAATATTACTTTATATTTTTAGGAGGAGGACTGTAAATGTCTAGAATATGACAGCAGTGATTGTGGTGGCAAAAATAAAAAAAGGACATAAAAAGAGGCTTCTGGAAAATGTAAGATGCCTGATATAGGTCTGAGACAGACAACTCTGACAGATTACCAGCAGACCTCAAGAGCTGCCAGCACAACTCAAAACAAAGACTGAAGCAGAACATCTTGAGGCGAAGACAAACCTCTTCACAGCCAGAATCCAGCTGTCCTAGAGATCAGCTGCAGGACCAAGCACACACCTGGTGTGAGTCAGGCAGAAGCAAGACAGACATTTATAACCTGAGAATGTCTTTTGGCTCCCAAAGAGCTACAGGCACTACATATATAAATGAACATTCGAGTGTTACTTAAATTTGGTGTATTTTCCATTCTTTCCATACTTTTTGATGATGTTTCCAAGGTATCTCCAAATTTTCATAAAATCAATTCCTGTATGAGAAGAGGATCCTGACCCTTAGTCTCGGAAAGCAAGTGCACAGAACTCTGATCCAGGCCTGATGGAAGAAGACAAATATGGGAGTGAAGGGATACATAATCAGATGTGTTTACAGTGAGACAGACAATTGGATTAGATAAAGAGAAAGCAGCACTTTGATAGAGTAGAAGTAAAAAAAAAATCACAGAATTTTTCCAATATTTATTTTTTCCCTCTTTGGAAAAGCACCTCTGCAAATATCCACTATGTTATCACACCTGCTTATTTAATTTTGTGAGCTGCATCATTTCACCTTTGATCTTTGTTTTATTCTTTTTCATTTGTTGGAAAATAAAAAAAAACTATTTTGGTAGGAGAGAGAATGTGAACTATAAGAAATAATATTGCTTGAGGAAATATAATTTTCTCACAGTCTGACTGCAAATTGAAAAGACACAGTGAACTGCTGCCTGTGTATCTTCCAGGGGAAGATTATTTTGTTTAGCTAAATTATTATACATATACATACATACATATATACATATATACATATATACATATATACATATATACATATATACATATATACATATATATATGTGTGTGTGTGTGTGTGTGTGTGTGCACATGTTGTACACTTGCATTGATGGAAGGAAGCCGAGGATAAAGAGAAGTGATACACATTTAAGGAAAAGAAATGAAATCATACAGGGAAAACCTCTTCAGTCTTATTAAATATTTATATCCAGGCCAGTATAAGGAGAGTTAATCTGCTCAGGTAGAGAAAACTCTCATATCACCCTTTAGCCCTCCAATTTCTTTAGCCATTCTTACACCCGGATTTCACATAAAATGTTCTGTAGACATGAAATAACTGTCTGCTTCATTATCATTTGTTTTTGAACCTGGGAAAAAAAATTAAAATACTTACTGGAAAATCTTTACTTGTGGTATTTCTAGTCAGCTTTAGATTAGGAAGTTCTATCAGTTTTTAAAGAAAGGTTCAGTTTATGATATTTAGTCACCTCCAGAGGCTTGGGTGAGTCAGATAAGCTCCAGATAAACATCTGACCTTTGCAGGGTTTATCCAATGTGAAGGAAAGCTATTGAAGTGCACCTATTGCTAATCCTGCACTTGTTCCATGCAGGAAAATTTCACTGATGTTAATGTGAGCTCTGTGCACTGAATGAGATGAGATTATCCAACAGATATCCACAAAAAAGAAAAGCTAACAGCATATGAATTAGAAGACACAACAGTGCCAAAAAATTAGTTCTTCAGGAATGTCAGGCAGTTTGCTTTTTAAACTAGTAATATTACCATATAAAACTAAATTTATTAAATTATGAACTGAAAGTAACCTTTATTTCTTTCAACATAATCATCAGCTAAGATGCTTCCATGTGCATGTACTTTCAAAATCTAATAGAGAGAAAATAAATTCTATCACTCAAAAATCTTTAATACTTTATATACTTCTTGAAGTGCAGAGGTTAACATTACTTTTCCATTTGATTTAAATTCACTCTTAGCAAGGCAGAATAACACTCTGTATTCTAGGGGTGTGTTCCAGACTTCATAGCACTTAACTAGTCCATTTCTTGTTTATGCAAAATCGAAATTAATTACTCCCAGAATCCTAGAGTAGTTTGGATGGGAAAAAAGTTAAAGATCATATATTTCCAAGCCACCTGTCATAAGCAGTGACACCATCCACTAGACCAATTTACTGAGGGCCACAGCCAACCTGACCTTGAACACCTCCAGGGAAGTATTCACCAGCACGTTTAGAAAAGACCATGGAACCCCCCAGTCAGGAATATTGGCTGGATGCTCTGCTACTCCCATGCCTTCAAACCTGTGAAGCCCCAAGAAGAGCAAACACAGTCCCTACTCTTGACTCTCTCAATGCTCCATTACTTCTTGATTTGTCCTTTTGTGTCTTAAATGGAAAGAAGTTTAAGGTAGAAAGCTGCAACAAGGGGCTTGTATAACACACAAAAGATCCTATGAACCCCTCCCCACCCCAGTTATTGACATGAGTTGCAAATCCTGGCTTGCCCAGTCTGCAGTGATGACTTCCCTCCCTGCCCTTGGCCTTAGAAATCCACAGCATCTTAAATATCTACAGCATCTTAAATAATGTGGCCAGGAAGAGTTCACTGAAATTTTACCAACTAGGCTATACTCCCCCAAAGTCAGGCTGCAGAAAATTAACAATTGCTCACGGAAAATCTAATGAAGGGAGATAAGCTATGAAAAGAGGCAACTCTCTAGAATTAATAATGCAGCTGCACCAATTTTTAGCAGCTGAAGATCCAGTCTTTTGCTTATCTTCCTCTCTGATAAAGCTGTCTCTCTTTTAAAGACGACAGAGTTCACTTCTTTTTTTGGTTATAATTTCTATTTTTCTGTCAATGGGTTATTTGTTCATCAGAATGCAGAGCTGAACTCAGTTGAAAATTCATTGAAAGTCCTGCATGACAATCCTTATCTACAGAATCCCAGCTAAAACTCCTGCCCTATGTATTTTCATTGTCCTCTCAATAACTCTATTATAGTCATGATATTTTTGAGAAAACACAGTGAAAGAACAATGCTAGAGATATGAATACATTTCTTTTCTCCCTTGAGCAAAATGAAGCCTAGCCTGCCTCAGGCCTCCCTTGATGGAAAGAAAGAGTTAATGCATTAAACATAGGACATAGTCCAGAATTTTAATATGATCTTTACCAAGCTTAGGTATATCATTGTTAACATTTTGTTTTTCATTATGGAATGTTTTATGCTTAGGATACTCCAAAAAATGAACATCTGGTATTAATAACTTACCAGCATAACAAGATGAAAAAACTGTGGCCTATTGTAGTTGCCAGATGGGTTACAAAAACAGGAAGAGAAAAAATTCCACAAGACACAACTAGATTAATCCACTGCAATGTAGATCCTGATTTAATTCAAGCAATTCATAATGCATTGACTTCCAACAATAGGTGGCTATTGTGAGAAGTCTTTTCATAGTTAGATGTATTCACTAATGATTATTCATGTAAACTGGCTTTTTGTTTAAAATTAGCCAGTGAATTGCTTTGACTGGTGTGTCAGTCCAGCATTGATTGAAGACAGCACATGTGTGCTGTGGAAGGAAGAACCTCAGAAGAGTGGAAACAGGCTCCCATTGGAGAAAGCTCATGGCACTGAATTTGATACACTTGGTTTCAAAAGCAGAAGGAGACTCTACAAAGAGTTGTTTTCTCCTTCACATGACTCTGCCCCTGAAGAATTAGAGAGGGTAATTATAGAATCATAGAATGGTTTGGGTTTGAAGGAACTTTAAAGATCATCCAGTTCCAACCCCCTGCCATGGTCATGGACACCTTCAACAATCCCAAGTTGCTCCAAGTCCCATTGAACCTGGCCTTGGACACTTCCAGGGATGGAGCATTCACAGCTTCTCTGGGCAACCTGTGCCAGTGCCTCACTGCCCTCTTTATCTGGGATGTCTTTGTGTGGGACAACATTTGCCACCATTAAGAAAAGCTCACCATAAACAATTGGCTGGAGTTGAGACAGTTTGAATGAAGGGGAAATTACCAGTAACTATATTGTCACATCTTTCATTTGAAAAAGGCAGATGAGGTTGACTTGACTCATAGCTCTTGTCAGCTCTGCTAGATCATTAACTTTTGCTCTCTGTCTTTGTAAAGACTTGACTGCCTTAGTTTGCAATTTCTTTCTTTCTCTCCTCTTTTTTTTGTTTCTGTTTTCCCCCTCATTTTATTCTTACCAAAAGGACTAAGATTTATTTTAGCACGTAAAAACATGTTCACCTGGAGTGACTCCAGGAAGTGAAATAGCTTTTCATGGAGATTTGTGTTACAGTAAATGACAAAATTCTAACTGTAGATTTTCATCCTGACCTAAGACCAGAACTGTTCTGGCGTTACATGATGGACTTGGATGTGTGAACCAGGAAACTGCTCCATAAGAATTGAGTTATTAATAAAATAATATTTTTAATTATAGTAGAGTAGAAAATGTAGAAATTTCTTGCACATTCCTTTACTTTACAGTCAGTCAAAAAATAAGACACCTGGTGGAAGATGTCATTGTACCTTAGATTGTTCAACATCAACTCTTTGTTGTAAAAACACCACTGTACTGGGCTTCAAGACAGTTAATGTGTGAGGGATGAAGACACAAGCACAAATAAAAATTAGAATGTCTCAAAGTCACAAGGTGCCTCATGGCAACGAGGGCTGGCCCAGGGCCAGAATTCATGTGGAACCAACATCTAGATCATGAAATTTGGATGCTGCTATTCCAGAGTATGGATGTAGCCCCATAGCTGGGCTATGGGCAGGCATTCAAAGAGTCAGACCACAACTTTCCCAATACTAGAGAAGCAAATAAGCAAAATGTCTTCCCCAGGACTCAGTTTTCTCACTTCTGTACATAACTATTTCAAATGATGTGAGCTAAGATATCCTGAAACTCAAAGAAAGAAAAATTAGGTAGCTTACTAATCATACTTTCCTTGTAAATTTTCATATTTCACAAGTCACTATATGACTCCTCTTTTGAATCCTTCCCATATTATTGCTTTTAACATCTTGTCTTTATTGGAAAAAGCCACTGGAAGTGGGACAGTTTCTTGTTGCACAGCTCAATTGCATCTTCTTTTGAATCCCAGTTAGTGCCTGGGTGTTGTCATCCTGAAAAGAACAATAAAGATTGCTGCTTGACAGCCTCCAGACTGAAATCTTCATGACCAAATACTGGTTCACAGATGGCAGCTTTAGCTGGAAGGTGTTAATTTAAAGAAAAACAAAATTTGAAATGCACCTTTTAAATTGTTTTTTTAGTTGAAAAATTTTGGATTAAAACAGGGAATTTTGGAAATCAATAAAAAAATACAAAACCCATAAATCAAGTTTTAGTTTATCCAAACAAAAGGACATCATTGTTCAAAAGGACTGTAATTTTGTGATATTTTTTCCTCATTTCAAATTGATAAAAATAACACAATTTTTTTGTTTAATTGGTAGACAAATTTTAAAATGCCCAATAAGTTGACAATGCTTTTGGTGACTCCTCTTAGACATATCAGCTGTTTGAATCAAGCAGTGTCATGTTTTGATTCTGGAAAGGCAGTTTTCTGTGCAGCTGCCAACTTTAAAGGATAATATTCTAAATCTCAGCCTATAATCACCTAGCAAAACCTACACCATATGTAAATATGTAATTCACATGAGATTGGCTCCCAAGGGAATTCCTATTAGAAGCATGAGCTGCATTGGGAGTGACAGACTTTTTAGTGCCATTAAGGTAAATGAGGTGGTAATGGGAAGTGCAGATTATACTAACTTCAATAATTTATTTCATACTTCCCATCAGGGTAGCTTTTACAAACAGCTGGTGTTAATTGAAATGTAAATGAATGATAAATTATGAAAAAAAGGTATTTTTTAAAAAAAAATCAGGGTGAAATAAAAGGAATAAACCCAAGATTCCTACAGCAGAGGAAAGAAAAATAGGTTGACACGTTACTTAGATAGCAGAGAATGATGGGGAAACAAGGAAGCAGGCAGAGAACAGCCTGTGTGGATATGAGGCACACACAGGCACAGTGTCAGAGCAGTCCTGCCTGTTGGCACTGACCCCGCGTGAGTGGCAGTGTGTCCTCAGTGTGTCTGTCTTTGCTGACCCCCCATCTGGGGTTTTCTCTGCACATCCCCTGACAGGAGGTTTGCAGCTCATGGCATTGCTCTACGTCAGTGGAGTATGAACTCCACCCTGACCCCTCTGAAACATCCTGGCAAGGATTTTCAGGAGCAGTCAATGATTTTGGCTGCTTCAGACCTGCTGATTCATCATATTCACTCTCAGGGTGTCCTAGCAGGCAAGATTCAGGAATGCAAGTTGAGTTAAAGCATCAAAATGCATAATTCTAGTATAATTAGAAATTATGAAAAATATTGATACGTTTCACTGAAGGTGGCCCAGAATAACCCCATTCATAGTGTCATAGACATGCTTTCTTTCCACAGAAATTTAAAAATAGGAAAATTTACCAGGCTGAGAAAATTTAATGGAAGTATGAATCATGTTGACTTGTACTGCTGCAGATTAGTTACAGTACGTTACCATTTTTAAACTATTTTAAGTTTCACCAACAGAGCCTGGAGAGTACAATTAAAGCATTGGAAGGTCATTGATAGTGATACTGCCTACCAGAATTAAACACATGCACCTCTGCAATTTTTGGAAATGTCTTTCCAAAAGTATCCCATGTACTTGAAGTAGCAATTGTCTATTTAAAGATTAAGGAAGTGCCGGGAATTTCAGAAAACATTTGTTTGGCTAAGTCATTTCAATAAATGAGCATCCTGTGCCTTCTGTTCCTTTAATAAGAGATAAATATACTGAAAACTGATTTGAAACCAAAAGGCTGAGAAGTCAGTGTGTTCAATTAGAAATGCATTTGTTCAAAAACACCTGACCCACTGTATATCCTGAATGATTAAATCTAAATTCATTTTTCACTATCAATTCCATAAGACACATCAGTGTTACAACTTTGGAAATGCTCTAAATAATCTCTTAGATGTCATACAAGCTTCACTACAAGAGTCTTTGGACCTTATTTGGCAAATCTATAGAAAACTTCACTGCACAGAAGTCTGTTTTCTCACAAACCCCTGGAGCTCAAATCTGATGGACAGAGCAGTGCATACAATCAGATTTCTTTGTGTCACACAAAGCAGCAAAGAAAAGCAAACCATTACTAACTAAACTCTTTGCATCTCCTGTAGAGATAAGCAGCTGACTCACCCGAGGAAATCACCAAAATTATTCTTGAGGGAATATTTCTTCCTGAAAATATTCAGTACAATATTTTGATAAAGCCATGAGAAATAAAATTCTGGTGTGGAAACTGCAGCAGCAGCCACAAAAGAAATGCCTTTGGCAAACAGTTCAAATTCACTCATGGTCAAAAGACAAGGCAAGCATCATGTGGACATTGAAGCTGCTGGATGACTTGACCAGAGCCATGAACAAGTGACAAAGGTTTCTACATGAACTCTTTGTTGGGCTAATTAGCCTTGAAATCTGCCAGGCCAAGGCATTTCTGTCACACCACTGAAACACAGGGAGGACAGGTGGGGGAACACAAACAGCAATGGTTTATCTATCCTGTGGACCACAAGGAGTCATGTAAGTAACTGGTGCCATCTCTATTTTATGTCCAAATGTAAGGTCTAACAAAAGTCTTTCCTCTATTTCAGAAGACAGATAATCTCTCAGGGATGCTTTAAAATGCCTGGGGAGTCAATGTCACCAGGCTGCTCCTGACACCCCAAATCATGGTCCTGGTAAACATCAGCCTTGAACTGCCTTGATGGCTGTGACAGATGTCACCGTGCCTCCCGGGCAGGAGCAAATGGCTCACGAGCAGCTGCTGCAGTGAAAATCTGGCAACCTGCAGCCAAATGGGTCAGAGAAGAGCCCTCAGGAATGACAGGTGACATGGTAAACCTAATAGACAGGAAGGAGGAACTCTCCTCCCAGACTACCAAGCAATATTAAGATAAAATAGAGTCTGTTCTTCAGACTCAGTACTTAAGAAGTGTTCTGACAACTTTAATTCTACTGAAAGCTTCAACCTTTCCACTTGATCTGCAAATTGGGATGCTGAACAGAAGTCTAAGGCAGGAGCAGCATAGCTGTTAACAGACTGAAAAGGATATGACGACAAATGTGTTTCAGGAAAGAGGATGAGTCCTGAGAAACCCTAAGGCCCAAAAAACACTCGTGATTTTTGCCCCAGATGATTTTGCTTTAACATTTTAGGCTTGAGTATTTAGATTAAGCAGTAAGCCCAAACTTTATCTTCCGAGAGTAATTTGAAACTTCTGCAATTGTTATTTGAGTTCTGAAATTGTTGAGTTCTCTTTTCATGCAAGCATGGCTTAACTGCAGTTACTGACATTCAGAACCTTACAGACAAATCTTTCGTGAACAATGCATAAAAAATACTAAATAAGAACTCTTTTGACATACAAGCTTCAACCTGAAAAATTATTTTTAAGGAACATTAAGTATGCAAATTCTATGTCCCCTAAGCATGATAATTGTACATAACAAAAGAAAAAAAAATTTGCTCACACTCTGGAAAAAAAATTGCAAAAAGGAGCAATTGTGCTACCAGAGATAACTACTGATATCACCACTTTTATTTTGATCTATATTTTACCATATGCAATAAAGTAATCTACTTTCAAATGAGAGAAAATCCTTAAGATCTACAGACAAAGGACACCTTTAGAGCAGGTTAGTCTTCAGCTGACCTGAAATGCACAATGACTAGATCTCTATTACAATGGCCTGAAATCTGTGGTGATGGGTTCTGCAGGCCCATGGATAAGCAGGAATAACTACAAGTCATAATTAAAAGTTTCTCAAGACATAGTTAAATTGGTGATCTGTCCAGACTCCTAAGTTCTGTGTGACAAATTAAAGAAAAAAATCAATAAATTGGTAAATGCCTCTTCCCACTGTATTGTTACATGTCCTCTCCTGTAAGAATTTCCTTCTATTTAAATCACATCATCTAATATTATAAAAAGTGATGTAAGATAAGTGGTTTGTTCCACCTCTAGAGTCATATTCCAGTGTTAGTTTTCCCATTCACCCTTGCTAAGTTTTGTACTGAATATCTGAAATCAACAACTGATTAGGCTGGAACAACAAGAAAGTATTATGTCCACATCCTAATCACTTGGTACTATTTTTACTTTTCTAAGCAATACTTGAATTTTTATTGCTCTACCATATTTGTCTGTACTTTTCACTTTCAACTCTCCATTTCATTCCAAGGACTCTTCACTTTCCTTAGAACTTTTTCTTGTATTCTACCTTAATAAAAGTCCTCTTCATTTTCCACCATGTGATTCACTTATCATTTCTCTGTGAAAAAAGAAAAAAGAATACTAGGTCACTTTGTCAAAGAATCATAGCAGATGTGCATAGAAGCTTAACTTTCAGTGAAATAAATCATTTGGATGTCTCACTACTTCCAAGACAGAATAACAATTTTGGCTTCCCATAATGGTTTATAATTTTTATTACCTCTGCATTAAGTTCTTAGTTATAGCCCTCTGTAAATGTAGCTGGAAGGAATAGCACTGAAAGCAGGCCATTTCTTAAAGATAATCATTTAGTGATTTACTTAATTTCAATATTCAGTAATTGACTTGATTGGAGGGTAAGACTGAAAATGGAAGGACCTCAGAAAATTAATTGATATAACTTTGACATTAGATTTCTCACTTGTGTATTCACATCTAATTACAAGCAAGTAATTCTGCTTATTTTGCTCATTTTTGACTAATGATAATACCTAAAAAATTGAGGGCTAATACGAAAAATCCTGCTCCAACCAATGCACCCTTTTTTATTTTCCTTACCTTCATTGGTTAATTACTCAGCTTTGGCCTTTCATAGATGAATGGAATGAAAGTGATAGAAAATATATGAGAAAGGTGGGTAGTTTCTTTATAAAGAAATTTTTAAACATCTGTTGCAATATTTTCCATTAGTCTGCAGTTGTTTCCTTTATTTCTTCTTAGATCTTTCTTTAAGGAGGCTAAGTTTTGCATATTTGATGCTGACTGCCCAGAAAATTCCATAAATATCTCAGTAAGCAACTTATAAATGGCTTGAGGAAAAGATTAGGGTGTATCTTCAGGTTTGTGTAGGGTTATCTACTTTTCAAGACTTTTATGATATTTACAGATAAATTGAAATCTGGCATAAGTAGCAGTAAATTAAGTGCCCTAAATGTGGCTTTTAAAGTTTGATTAATCAAATATCCATAAAGCATTTTGAGCTGTTCACACTAAAGGTCTGTAAGTGCACAGAATAAAGCACAATAATTATTAATCCTGTATCTCACTGTGTGTGGGAATATTGGAGAGATGCTTAGCCCAGGTACTCTAAATTATACAGCCCTATACTTCCAAATCCATCTCCCCCAGCCATAGCTCCATTAGCTTTGCTGATCTTTGCCTGTAATGAATTTGCTTTTTGCTAGTTTGATGTAGGATGAAAACAAGGGGCTATGCAATGTTTGTTACAGCTGTGTGCTTTGACACACAGAAGATATTTCAGCTCCCATGATGACAGCGTGCCATTCTGATGAAATAATGCAGCAGTCCCTTAATAACATGGAAAGAACAGATACAACCTAAACATGCAAATATGGTAATTACCAGCCTCAAACACAATTATCTCATGTGCTAGTATTCATAATGAGAACAATATTTCTGTTCTTTTTTCCCCCCAGAATCATTTGCAAAACACTCACTCTTTCCTGCCTTGTGGAAATTTGTCTCTCCCACAAAATTTCATTTTCTGTAATGACACAAAAAGCACTGGTTCAGTGACCTTGGCAGCTCCTTCACAGGGCACATAACTTATGCTGTCTTTCCACCTTTATATGAATTGTGTGTCTCAACTCCCACGAGCTGATCAGAGGGACGTGCTCCAGCCCAACACATGCATGGCTGAGGATGCAATTACTGGAACAGCCTTTCTGAGCTGCCCGATGCAAGAGCAAGAGGTCGGATCCTCTGCGGGTCTAAAACCTGGTCCAGATTCAGAATGGCACTGCTGTGATTTATGCTAGGAGAGAGTTTCTGCCGGCTTGTGTGTCCATATCAAATTTGCTTTTATAATAAGACTCCTCTGAGATCTTATTCTTTAAAATAGTTACAGCTGTTTGGTAATTCTCTTTCTTCAGCTATGATAATGCATTGGTTACTGACCAGGGTTGAAAAGGTAAGAAACTACTGTTATGTGAATATAATATAACCTAAAGAGCAAATACAGTAGATTTGTTTCAGAGATTTGGGAAGTGTAAACTGGGAGAAATACACACCAACAACAGTCTTCTATTTTCATGAAACTTTTTATTAGATGAGATTGAGTGGTTCTTGTATTGATATTATCCCTGACAATCAAGTAAAAAAATGTGACACATCAACAGAGACTTGTGTAAAAAATTCTATTAAAAAATTATGTGGGTTCTTCAGAAGCAGAAAATAATCTTCAATCTAGAAACAGGTTTCTGCAAGATTTTTGGCCTTTCCTTAGACTGAATGTTTGTGTGAACATTTCAGGCAAGACCTGGTTTCCTGTATGTTCATAAGCACCCGGATTCTGAACTCAGTGGCAGTTCACATGCAGGGCACTCAGTTATTTCACATACCTGGGCTGCCACAGCTCAAACTCAGCTTTCTCTGGAGATATCATGTTAAGACAGAACTGCTAGCAGAAGCCTAAGAAAGAACTTTCACATTATTCTTTCCCTGAAAGGGTCCAACTCAGATCTATAATTTTGTTTTTCCTTTTTGCTTTGATAAAATACTTCAGCATAGACATGAAAATCACTTGGAGTATCTGGCTTATTTTGGATTTCATGCCAGGTATGGAGGGACAATTGGCCTGCACACCAGACAAGTAATCTGTCACATGGGACAATGAACTTATTGAGACAGCAAAACAGACCCTGCCCTTTGAGAGGTGGTATCAGTTGCTAGAATGATGTATATTGTTAATCATTTGTCATCTCCTGCTTGTAGGTCTTTGTTGATGTTTTTTTCATGCGGGGATTTATGAGAAATAAGCAGCTCTTTCTGTGAAAAGTGGCCCCAGCAAACTGTTGATGTTGTCCCACTTCCAGGCATGGTGGGAAAGTCAAACCCATATTAATATTTAATATTCATTAAAGCTTTGTCAGCCTCTCTGCTCAGTTCCCACTTTTCAGAGACTAAATGGCAAGATCAAGTCCCACTTTACCACCCTATTCTATCATCTCTCAGAATAATTATCTTGCTGATTTTCTAGTTTGATAAAACTAGATATATACTATAATGTCCAATTTTATTTTTGAGATAGCATACACATGGTATTATGGATCAGTGATAATATCAAAAGTCATAAAATATATTTTTAGACAAAGAAAGAATCTGAACAACATAAATAATTTGTAATCCATTTGTTTGTGGCACCTATGCAGCCCATTAAAAATAATAATAAAAAAAATCGGAGATCATTAATAATTATATAGACAGCAAAACTCAGTAATTTAACTTTCAGCCAGGATCATCCCCTTCAGAGATATCTATTGAAATGATTTTTAGTCTTCAACTCTTTTCTTCCAGCTATGCTGTAAGAAACTCCACAATTTTCATAGTATTATCCTTATTAAACTCTGGATGTCTGTAGCTCCATGCAATAAATTTAATGAGTGCAAGACCCACTGAGATGAAAAGACAGAGTTCTTTCATCATGGGAGTAGGATCTGACCCCATTTTTTGGAATGAGGACTGCTTCATGGCTTTTGCTATCAGAGGGGGCACAGGGAGGTTGCTCTCCCCCAGGCTGGAGTGGGACAGTGAGGTGTGAGCAGTGATGGCAGCAAGAGCTGCCAGCCAGGGCCACCCTCTGCTCTGGAACCCAAGAGGGGTCACAGGCTCAGGGCTCGGGGTCCCCACTGCTGCACAGGCAGGGACAGTGCCTGGAGCACAAACCTGTGGGCTTGACCCAGCAGAGGATTTTATCCAACACAATCAGAGGCAGCACTGCATGACCACACGTACCATGGAGGCTTTTCAATTTTAACCTTTTTGGCCCAAATTTCATTGCAGGTTTTGGCCTAAGCCCTGCAGTTAACACTACTGAACCCTGTGTCCTGTTGAAATTAGTGATACTGTACCACAGTAAATTAATCTAGTGCAAGCCTTCAGCCCCTAACCTACAGCTGGTTCTTGAAAGGTTAACTCTCAGCATTATCACTGTACCCCATTTTTAAATTTCCCATACAACATTTGAAAAGTGCTGTTCTTGCATGAGGTCTTAGTGAAAATAGAAAGAAAACATTTCAAGTTTGAAAGTGAGTCACTCTGAATTCATTATTTTTTTCCTATGCAGGAATTACTAGAAGAATAGAAAAATTAAAGGATCAATTAGCTGAAATTCATTTAATGCTAAATTCTTTCAGGGCAATGTGTTCTCAGCACTACAATTAGAAATAATTTTGGTCTTCTTTATTTTCTCTGTTTTTGAATCTTCCTTTTATTTTCCTATAACAATATCTTTCTCCTATCTTGATTTGACAACTTGCCTTTGGACCTGACTCTCAGTAAATTTAGTAGAAATTTACTTCCTGATCAGGGCCTTACAAAAGGTATTGCATTTCATCTCTCAGTGTTTTCATGTCCTACTTCTTCAGGTCATCTACAGTGTAGCTCATCTGAATAAATTTTGACATTTCCACTTAGGACCTCTTTCTAGTCTATAAAGAAAGATAAATCCTTGCATGGTCTGAATTTAGACTTCTAAAGTAGGCCATGGGAATTATACTTATTCACTCATGCCTTTTCTCTCAGCTGAGCACAAAGAAACCTGGGGTGCCTGGCACAGCTGGAGGCACTACACTGAAGATCTCTAAAGCTGGATGAGGTGAATCCCACCCCTGTTTCCTAATAAAGGCAAATTGTCAGTGACAATGGAATGTCTGATCCTCACTTGTTTGGCCCCTTGTTCTGTTACCAGAATCTTTGCAGAATGACTATAAATATATCCCCACTGACTTTTTACAACATTTGGGACAAATCTATTTATGTTACAGCCTGCAATGGAAAAGAATGTTTTATTACTCTTGCTCAAGTAAAAGACTAAATCACTCTCTTTGTTATAAAAGGCCTACAAGTGTTTATCTGAACAGGAGACATTGATATTCTTTCATCCTTTTGTTGAAGCTGAGCAGCACACTGGGAAGCCCTGATGTGGAATTCACAGAGATCCCAAGAGCTACTTAGAAGCTTGATTTTCATTTAACTTTAAAAAAAGAACCTCCAAAAATCTGAAACTAGGGTAAGCGAAGAAGGAAAAGAAAATGATGAATTATTTTGAAGAGCTTTGGATCCAAGCAGAGACTTGGCCTACTTTCATTATTTAATAGTCAGGAGAAGAATTTCCTCCCTCATGTATTTTTTTTTCAAGAATACCATCCTCCTAAACACTATATCATGCAGATATTATTTTCAGCTTAAAAAATGAAATTGTTAGTTTAAATGAAAATATCAAAAGTTGACACATAATTGAACTATTTCTCTTTATCCAGGTAGATCATGACAATTCTTGTATTTATTTAGGGAAGAGGCTAGGCACCTAGGCTGGCTGTTAGATGCTGTTCAGCTGCTCATGAGAGTATCATCATTGTTGCTTATATTTCATTAAGTGGGCTATGCTAATCTCGAATTCCAGAACCAGGTAGAGTACCTCTGCTGAGATCCTTACAAATATTGAGATTAAAAAGGAGGATGGAAATACCTGAAGTCCTTTTAAGTCCTTTGGTGAGGAGCTTTTGCTTTCTAAATTTTCCTAGGAGATTAATTTTATGATTTCTGTGAAGCAGATATGTTTGTTCTTAAAAGGAAAATGGACTTGGAAACAATTTACCCTGTAGACTATCAGGAGGTAACCATATAGCCAATATAAATTTGTGTCCTACATACTCTGAAAGAGGAGCTCTAGTCTGCATTTCCACTCCCTAAAGCCATAGAATCATAGAATGGTTCATGGTGAAAGGGACTCTTTAAGGTCATCTAGTGCAACCCCCACACCTGCAACTAGATCAGCTGGCTCAGCCCCCCATCCAACCTGTCCCTGAGTGTTTCCAGGGATGGGGCATCCACCTTCTGGGCAACCTGGTCCAGTGTTTCACCACCCTTAATGAAAAAATTGTCCAAAATTTCTTCCTTGCATCTAGACTAAATCTTTCCAATTTTGGGTTTCAATCTTTATCCCTTGTTCTATGACAACAGGCCATCCTGAAAAATCTGTCTGCATATTTCTTATGAGACTCCTTTAAGTATTCAAGTATTTCAGGATGTAAAGCCACAATGAGGGATCCTCAGAGTCTTCTCCAGGCTGAACAACCCCAGCTCTCTGAGCCTGTCCTCACAGGAGAGGTGCTCCATCCCCCTGATGGTGTTCATGGCCTCCTCTGAACAAGGTCCTACATCTTTCCTCTTCTGAGGAGCTGGAATTGGACACAGTATTCCAGGTATCCCCATGAGGGAAGGTTAGACAGAGACAATCACCTCCCTCAGCCTGTTGGCCACACTTCTGATGCACCCAGGGTACTGCTGGCTTTCTGGGCTGTGAGTGCACACTGCTGGCTCATCTCCAGCTTTTCACCCACCAGAGCCCCCAGGGCTGCTGTCAGTGACCACCTGCCAGCCTGTGCTGATCTGGTGGTTGCCCTGACCCAGGTGCAGCACCTTGCACTTGGATGTGTGGATCACTTGGTTCTCATGGCCCCACTTCTCAAGTTTGTCCAGATCCCTATGGATGGCATCCCACCCTTCTGTTGTGTCAACTGCATTGCACAACTTCATGTAATCTGCAAACTTGCTGAGAGTGCCCTAAATCTCACTCTCTGTATCACTGATACAGATATTAAAGAGCACCAGACCCCTGAGAGACACCACTCACCACAGATCTCCACCTGGACATTGAGCCACTGGCCACTACCCTCTGGATGTGACCATTCAACTGTGCAAGTCATCCAAGTCCTGTTCGTATTATTTGTGCCTCCTTTTGAAAATTCATCTTTTTTCTGGCTTATTATTTTCCCCTTTCTCTCCATGAATAGAAGTATTAGTCATTTTGGGGAGTGGGAGAAGAAGAGAATGGAATCTTGAAGATTTGCTGCCACTGATTACACTTCCAAGTTGGCAAAAAAGAGCTTTTCCCAAATTTAGTACCATGCACTAGATTGCAAGGAGCAATGCACCATAAATTACCGTATTTATGACATGCAATACAATATATAGACAATTTTCTGAAATTTCTGTGACAAGTGCACAAGAATTATTGAAAAAATACCACCCCATTAGGTACCAAATTCAATGGAAATTTATAGCCACCTCTGTTTCCACACCTGCAGGCATTAGTGTCAACAGCATATTTCCCTTCCTTTTCCAATCTTGAACACTTCATGCCAGTAGCTATAGTGTGAAATAATCAGCATTCGTCCATTAGGTAAATAGCTCTGTGTGTACGTGTGTGTTGAGGACAAAAGGATTTTTCTTCTTTTTATTCTTTCTCTTTTTCTTTTTTCCCCCCAGTATTGTATGTCTGTGCACAGGTTTCCCAGGGGACCAGGCAGAAAGAGCAATTTGCGAAAAAGCCTGAATTAGGGAAAAGGAAAAAGGAGCTTGCTGCAATTTACGTGGAAGGAAGTCTTCTATTATGAATTTATTACACACAGCATTCCTGTAAGCATGATTAAGACCACTGATATTTTTATCAGAGTGAGGTGATTTTCCCAATCTATGTTTCTGCTGACGTCCGACGTAACTTGCAAATCCTCTGGTCCATGCAATTATAATGTGTCACCTTTGTAAATCAAATCTTACATAAACTAGCAAACAGGAAGAAAAAAGAGACAGTAGCTAATCGAGAGCTACTTGTACTTGACAAACTTCTCAGCCAGCAATATTCCTAGTTAGGAAGCTGGGCTGGATCTTAGGAGATTTCCCTTGTAATAGACAATATCCAGTTCCTCACAGATAACTATGTCTTGGTTTTTAAAAGATCTGTTTAGGCTGCTAAATTCATCTGGATGCTCCCAGAGCCAGTGTTTAGATCCTCAAAGACCACTACTCAGCCACTACTGAAAGATTTCTGGCATTTCAGATTTCCCCAATATAGCCAAAAGGTAATCACTACCAGGTACACTCAGACTTGCCTAGGGTCATATAATTTTAGAGGGAGCAGTAGGGTCTGAGTGTTTGATGACTTGGATAATATACCAACTGCCTTCTTCAGGCTTCATGGGATGCACCTGCTGGCTCTGGCTGTGTATCTCCTATACCTAAGGAAATTCAAGATAGCCCTCCACCATTTTTACTACTTATATCATGTCAGTTTTGCTCCTGCTCTTTTTTTTTTTTTTTCTTCTTTATTTTTCCTCTGGATGAATTTGAAAGCATATCTTCTTTGTCTAATCAACAAACTGGAATATTCTGTATAAGGCCCCTTCAATCTCAACTGCTAAAGCAGTTCCAGTTTTAATGACCCTATGAAACATCCTGTGGACTAAAAGCACTGGAATAGGAGTTGGAGTTAAAGAATGAAGGGGATAGATTCCCATTAGTTTAGGGAAATGTGGCTTTTAAAACCTATTTTAGAAACTCCACTACTGAAAAGACCTTGGGGTTAAGCTGTTTCCACCCAAAGCCAGGAGTAGTTGCTTTGTTGTAGCCACTTAAACTCTGTTCCTGAGTATTCTCTCTGTCTCTGAAAACAAGCTAATTGTGTTTCTTGATACAGTTATCAGGGTAAACACATGGAAGGACTTTGAGATGATCGGAAATCCTTGTGGCTGCCTACTTTTGAGGGGAAAAAAGTGCAAAATAAAACACAAAGAAAACCCAATGACCCATCTAGAAAATTTAGACTTAGATCTGTGATTTGATCAGGCCAACACTGATTATTATATATGTGCCTCTGTATGGGACTACATTGAAAAATGGGTCTGATTATTCTCTGTTTTCCTCCAAGTAAGCTCTGCTCTTTTTTGGATGGAAAAAGAAAAGATTAATCTCAATGTTCTCTCAAGGTCAGTAAATGACTTTGGGCATGTATATCTAATACTTTTTTTCCAAGCATGAGTCTTTTATTCACATTACCCCTTTTCATTCTAAATCTTATGAGTCCAGTTTCCCTGAAGAAAACATTGTAAAATGAACTTTTCTCCCTGAACATGAAATCAAAACACAGTGTAAAAATCTTATTTCTGTTCTTACAAACTAATTGAGTCACTATCCTGTACTTTGTTCTATATAATACCATTGTGTTGGCCAGCATGATCTGGGTCCTTCCAGATAAGTATAACCAAAAGATGTAAATGTTAGCCTTAATGGGAATATATTACAAGGAAAGAAAAATAAATTAACTTACCAGATAATACAACATAATTTATTTCCTCCAGAGAGCATATTTTCAGTGCAGTTTTTATTTTAATAAACTTGTCTCATACAATATTTCCCAGTACCACTTTCAATCCAACTTCAAATACATAACAGCTTTGGCATATAAATGATAGTTTACCTAATGCAACTTGAAGATTCAGCTCAGACTCAAGACTACTGATTAGTGTTCTCATTTGCAAAGATGATGGGTCTGTATCTGACAAATTTTGAGACAAAATACTTATCTGCCTCTTGTGTCACAGACTTAGGTTTATTTTTGTCTCTTCTTGTGTTCCCTTGCTGTGGCAACTGAATAAACTGAGTAAGCCTCATGGGGCCTGAATAAATCATCGGAGCTAAATTTTGTAACAAAACTAACTAACTAAATAAAACAAAGGAAGCAGATTGTTTCTGGCAATGAAGGATTTGCTGGAAGGTAATAAATAACAGTAGTATACCTTCAGGGTCCACTTGGTAAAGAAAGTTCTCTTTAATACAGAGATTATTCTCCCTCTGTTTTGAGACTGCCATAAAGCCAACAGGGAGTAACCTGTCTTCTACCATCATCTATCATTACATAAGGTCATAAAATATGTCACAGTCATAAAAAATGGTTGAGATAATTTAAATGGCAAGAAGATATCTTTCTGGTAGCAGCATCCCACATGTACTCTTCTGATAACACTCCCTGGCATCTGAGCCAAAGGAAACCAAGCTCAGGTGTGAGCCACCATCTATCTAGAAAGCTCAGATTTTGCCACTGTAAGTAATTAAGGAACCTTCATGAAGAATAACTAAAACTTGCCCTTTTTCTGTGGCTGTGGTATGTGTTTGAGATTGTATCTCCTACATTCTGGAGGAATAGCTTTTGGTTTTCTGCACCTTTACAATTGGTGTAAGTCCCTTCTGATGAGTTAAGCCTTTTTGTCTCTGCAAAGTCTCCCAGAACCAGTAACTCTCCAAGCAGGCAGAATCCCTGAGTGAAAGGACAATTGAAACAAAATCACAAAATTAATACCTTTTTTTTTTTTTTGTTGGCTGGGTTGTACAACATAACTAAAAGCATGCTATTGGAGGAGTAAAGAAAAAGAAGTGGGAAGGGAGGAAAAAGCAAAAGCTCTTTGTGGGTAAGGTTAAAGAAAAAAACCCACTCATAACACTACAGGCAAATCTATAAAACTAATAACCTGCTTGAAAAGCTGAATTTCACCTCGATATATTCCACGAAACAAAATGTTCTCTCAGTATTGTGATTCCTGGAGATTAATACAAAGGATTTGTTAATTTGTCACCCACTGAGCCGCCTGTAGATGAATGTGTAGAGAATGCAGCTGACTGCACTTCTGCTTTGTCATTCTACCTGCTTATGATCACCCCTGCTTTAGTAATGATGGAATCAGAGGAAAAATTTATCAATCTTTGATATATAATCAGAATAACAAATTAAGATGCATTAATTGCCACCAGTGAGTAATGCATGTTGATGTTTAAACTTACAGAAGTCTCTATAAGATATTTTGAGTTTTCTTGGGGAAATGTGATGCAATTGCAGGATCTGATCAGTAGGAGCTCCTGACAATGCAGGTAGGAAGATGCAAAGAAGCATTTCTAGTTATATATGCTATTTAAACACGTTTTATGCAAGTTTATTATACACTGTATTTTTTGGTGGTACCATTCCTACATCTGTGATAAAAACAGAGAAAAGTACAAGATCTGCTGGAGGCAGCAGTGTTCCTATGAGACTCATTCCTATAACTGATATCAATGTGTTCAGAGAGTTACAATGAGCTGAGCTGGCTTCAGGAGTAGAAAAGACACCTTAGATCTTGTTTGTGTTCTTCCAGTAGGACATCCTGATCATAGAACAGTTATGTTGAAAGGGACCCTTAAATGTCATCTAGCTCCAACCCCCCTGACATCAACAGGGATATCTTCAACTAAACCAGGCTGCTCAGAGCCCCTGATGGAGGAAGGTTTCCCTGCATTTGGGAGAAGGTGTTGTTTCCATCAGAGCAATGTAATAAGTTAGATGTAGAAAATTGGTTCAATGTCATCCCCATCACTTGCACTGATGTCAGAAAAAAGGATACAGCAGGGAATGGGTGACATGGTCCATACTGTGGAAAAAATACTTCCTCAGAGCAGGAATTGCAATCAGTTTTGCTCAGGCAAGTAAATATTAGGAAGATGCAGAGCTTGTTTTTTCTAAATGTAATTGATTTTACAAAAAATCAATCTCATGTATCAGAATAATTTCTATATCTATCACAGGGCTGAAGGAGGGTTCCAGCACTGCTGAGACTTTTGCATAGGAGTGGGCACTGCTCCTCAATACTTCATCACCCCTCAGATCAGGGTTGCCTCATCAGTCCCTTTGAGATTTAATCTCCACATATGACAGACTATGACAGAGGTCATGGGGAACATGGGCTGCAACAGCATCCTACTGCCTTTACTTGGGATATTAGTTTTATCAAGCTCTCATTTCCCTTTTTTCTAACTTTTAAAGCTCAGCTGATTTCCTTTTTGAATTTGGTTTCAAAAATGGAAGTAGAAATACAGCTAAAAAACCCCAACCAAATAATCAAGCAAACTGAAAAATCCAGCAATAAATCCCAGCCTCTTACTCTGTCAGTCTTGTTAATTGCCACTTTATGTAATACCTTCCTCTTCTGCTGAAGGGTATTAAGAAGGATGCTGAAGCCAGACACACTTCCAGTCTGTTATTTTATAGAGATTACACTGTGAGATTTTTATCTAGACTCTCACGCAAGGGATTCCCTCTGTTCACTGGTCCATAATGACTGACCTACATATCTCTGCTGACCAGGGTTTTGCTGGATGACTGCATTACCCAGCAGAATTTGACTCCCCTTACTATATTCATTTATCACAGCAATTAAATCCAAATGTTGATTTATTGAGTGCAGGCCTGCTGTGAAATGTAGGAGTGCACTGGACTCATTCTTTTCTTTCTGGCATTACCTCTGCCCAAATGGCACTTGACTGTTGTCTTGTTTTCAACGTGCCTGGATTTACTTTTTTCTTCTAGTGACAAACAACGACCACATCCCTTAATTTTGTAATATCTAATTTTTCTCCCTCTTTCTTTCTCCTTTATATTGTTAACATTAGGTTCAATAATGTTATGCCTTGCCTTTACTGTCTCACATGGAATTTACTCTGTCCCTCGACTGCCATTTTGCTATGAAGGTTTGAGAAAGACCCTGTAACCCTGGCTGGGGATCCAAGTTGGAAGTGAGTATGCAGAACCCCCCAAAATTAATACAGTTCCAATGTCTCTTCAATTAGCTTATCAATAAATGAATGATCACCGTGTCTTTTGAAAATTAGGGATTATAAATAGTTTCACCACAGAGGTCATGGGATATAACCCTAGGTAAAAATGGCTAATTGACAAATGAACAATGAAAGAGAGGAAAATGAGGGCTAAGATTCATCTGATACTTTGGGTGCAAACCAGGTAATCTGTGTATGTAGTGGGAAAACTGGGCTGGAAAGAATTTGGAGAATGAACATGTACTGAAACCTTTAACAAAATATTCACCTATGGTCACAGCACTTCTGGCAAGGCACAGGAATGGCCTGATACCCCAAACCAGTCAATATGTAACTTATAGAACCATAGAAGCATCAGAGAAGGCTTCACATAGAAGGCACCTTCAAAGATCATTTTATTCCAAACCCCTGCCATGGGCATGGACACCTTTCACTATCCCAGGTTGCTTCAAGCCCTATCCAACCTGGCCTTGAACATTTCCAGATATGGGGCAGCCACAAATTCTCTGGGGCAGCCTGTTTCAGTCTCAGGACCCTCCAGAGCCTTCTCTTTTCCAAGTTGAACAGGTCCTGTCTCAGCCTGTCTTCATGGCACTTTCAGGACTGTGATCGACTTACTGGCCTTCCTCTGGACTCATTCCAACAGATCTATGTCTTTCTTTTATATTGCTCAAGGAGATTCAAAGCTTTTTTTTCTTGGCAGTCAGATCTGAAAAAAGACTTAACCTTAAGAGTCTGGGCTCAGTGATTGTCTTCATATCTTTGTTTCAGTCTCCTCTCCATCCCTCCCAGTGCCCAAGCTGTGCAGGCAATGGAGTATTTGACATTACTGTGAGTCACGAGGCAGAAATTTTGTTTCAGACGGGACTCAACAGTCCAGTTCTAAGGTGATATACCCTGGTTCCTTGGGAGAAACAAAGAGTCCTCCTCTTTTAATGCATGCCTACTAAATCAGGGACCACAGCAAACCCTGGACCATTTCTTTTTATCGATCAGCCCTGGAATAGGCAAGAGCAGTCCTGCTCTCAATTCTTCTTGCAGTATAAAACCTACATGGTTGCAAGGTTCCCTAAGAATTTGCACACTAATGGCTTAGTTCCTTCATGAAACCAAGAAGTCCTAGTCTGTGGTTTCCCCTGTAGAAGAAAATCTTCAAAGAAGTGAGACAGAAGAGTATCATGTTCTGAAAAGGGCAAGTTATCCCTGTCATCCAGTGCACAGAGAGATGCCAAAAGAGGGGACTTCAAGCCTCTATCACAACAAGGTGATTTTATAACTCTCAGTGAATATTTTTACTATTTTAGTGTTGCATTAAATGCAGAGAAACAGTGGAAAAAGATTGAGGTTTATTATGCATATTTTCAAGCCTTTGGTGTCATATAATTTTCTAGATATAGGAACTCTGTGGCTTCCTTCAGAAATGGGCTTGGGGCAATGAGCAGAATAGACAAAGATGTTTTAGAGTAGCCTTGGGAAAAATGACCCAATACTATCAAAAGGAAGGATCTAGAGCAGCTTTCCAGGCTACTTCATCATGATGGTGTCCACTGATCCCATGATGTTGGGGCCCTTTGGGGAGGCTGACTTGTTCCCCTCTGAAATGTGATCCCAAACGGGTTTCACTGGTATCTGCACATTAGAACGACATGAAGGTGAATTGGGACTATTGATTTTATGAAGGAATGTACTTCACATATGCTTAAGACACAGAATAAAAACAAATAATAATTGTTCTTGGTTATTTGGCACATTACACACACAGTGTGTGGGGTTGACACAACAGCACAGACTTAAGAAAGCTCATAATATCAAGGAAGCCTCTCATTTTCTTCAAGTACTGAAGATCTAAGTGTTTATAAACAGCAAGTTCACACTCTTCCTTTCCTCAAAAGACTTGTCAATAGTTATATTAACTTCTTTTTTAAATTCTTCCCCTTGGGATGACCTTACACCTTGTCACAATCTAAAAAAAAAAAAAAAAAAAAAAAAAAGCAGTAACATTTGTAATTGAATAAAATATATATTTATAAGTAACTGTCTCAAATCAGCCCCTGAACAAGAAGAGATCCCCAATGTCATTTCTCTCCACAGAGAGAGTCAGACAAGCAGGATGAAAAGGATAGCAAGGAAGGGTTTCCTTGGCAACATGTGCTTGAAAGGATTCAGAACTTCTCCTTTCCTCCTAAGCTCATTTTTGTACCACTTTTGTATTTTTTTAAGGTTTGTTTATTTGTTTCCCTTCTACACAGTTTTGTGTGAAAGGGAGGCAGGATTATGAATCAGGCCACTGAACCTGTTCCTTCCATGCTGCTAGAAGCAGCTGCACACATCTGCCATGGGATTTGGACTCCATTAGGGCTTTGAAATGGCTCCTGTTTATGATGGACTTTCCAGCTCTTGAGTGAAAAGCAAACTCTCCTTGATGTACTCAATATCAGCATCCACTGTTAGTCCTACTTGGATTCGTGTACCCAGAGGGGCTTGTTTGTATTTTATTCCCCATATTTTCCTTTTCTTTTCTTTAAGGCTAAGACAAGAAATGAGGTAGGAACATTAGATCAAATAAGCAGCTTATCACGATTCAAAGATTTTAGATGATCTGGGTTAATTTCACCTGATTTCAGATGCCTAAACAAAAAATGGCCACCAGAGTGGAATGACTGTATGGTTCTCATTGATCTGGAAAACACCCAGAGTAATTCAGATCTCTGCTGAGTTGCTTTGTCTTCTGCAGGCACAGTCCAGGTATAGGATCATAGAATCATAAGATTGGAAATTATCCTCAAAATACCAAGTAAAGACTTGTTCAGCCAGGGATGCTAGAAAGACTTTGGCTCTGTCTCATGTACCTCACTGTGCATCTGAAGGATTGAGAGACTCACTATTACCATGAAAACACCTCAAAGAACAGAAGGATGCAAACTTACATCAGCTTCCAATCAGTCATGCAATAACACCTCTACTTTTCTTTCTAATCATTCCTGCAGATTTCCAACTCAAACAAATATTATCTGATAGTTTCAGGCTTCAGTTCTTTTCAGGTCTCTGAAATTACTCCAAACTTACACCAGGGAACTGAAATTAAACCCAGACAGTGCTGAACGAAATGCAGAGCCAGGAGCTAGGCTTGATGACCCTGCTGAGTCCTTCCCAACTCAGTATATTCTCTGATTTTACAATATGAGACTTTGGTCCCTTTGAAGTCAAAGATGGAAACTGCCATCTTGTTGAGTAGAGTTGTCATTCACAGATGTAATAGACTTGTCGTGAATGGGGAATCGACTAAAATATATTTTCTAGTTGATTTGATATGAGTGAGGCAGGCCACAATAATTTTCTTTTACCCTTGGTGTTCAATATATTCAAGTGTATTCTTAATGCTGCATCAGTTTTCAGTCCATGCTGGTTTATGAAATTTCATAGGAGAGTTTCTTGTCTGGCATGTCAAAGAAACCTTGAGAAGGCAGTTGAGAACTGATGACTCTTTCCTGTATGTAGGCCATAGGATGTGCATAGTAGGAATTGTTAAATTGTGTGGCCTAGGCTTTCTCCCATATGAACTATTTTAACAAATTTAATAACAACAACATTTTGTGAAAGAACATTGTGTGTGGATGCAATCCAACAGTTATAGTCAACGGCCTAGTAATAACCTGCAGTGCTTTTATCCTGGATACAGCCTCTTTCTTTGGAGTCCTATGACAACTTTTTGTCATTAGATAGAATAAAAAAGACGTCAATAAGAGCAAAGTTTGGAGTAACAGATTCTCACTTATTTTTTTTTTTTTTTTAAACAAACATATATAAAGTGCCAAAGACAGGCAGCTTGGAGTTAGGATGAATTGATTTCAATATTGGAGTCAGGGAGGGGAGCTCTGTGACCTTTAGTAGGAAGGAAGTCAGAAGATCAGAGAGTCATAGAAGAGCCTGTGAAACAGATGGGAATACAGATTTTCAAAGAGGAGCAGATTGGGACATAGAGCAAGAGGCCTTATTTACTCTCACTGAGCTTTGATCTCTTTGAATTTAATATCTGGGATATCATATAAAGCAATATGAAGCTTACTCCCTTCTTTTGCTTATTTGGAGAAAGATTACTTGTATTGAAAGTAATTAGGGTATTTTGGTGACTGCTTTTTTGTAAAAGCTATTCCACAAATTCACATGTTTTCATAATAATTAATTTGAACAAACTCCAAAATCATGTTTTAATACATCTGCAATTCCCACTTGAATAAAGCAAATTGCATTTTTACATCAGAGGACAGATCGGTGTCTCTTTCTTCTGGATGCACTAGAATTGTGAAAATAACAATCCACTGGGAACCTTGCAAGGCCTCAACTTCTGATTTGTTTAACCATAATTGCATATTTATAAATTAGAACAGACTTTTCTAATTAATTTTGTATCATGTGAATAACATTGGTTAGTAACAACCTGCTGGATTAGTAAAATCCTTGCCAAGAACATAACAGTTTGGAGTCACGTTCAGTTTGAAGGGAAATGAAAGGCAGCCAGAGCAGTGACTTGCCTTTTGTTTCACTCATGAGAGGTAATTACCAACTCCAAAATACAAGGATAAAAGCCTTTCAATAAACTGACACCTTCTGCACATTAAGCACCCAGAATGTTTTTAATTCTGTCAGGCACGAAGGAGATGAGCAAATAAAAATGCAATTTCCAGTCAAAGTAACCAAAGCAATGTTACTTGGCAAAAAAATAAAGGTGGTTATGATAGATTTCCTTTGTCCCTAAGCAGTCATCATATGAACAATGCTAAGATGTGCAGAACTACCTTTGGTGACTCTAGATGCTCAGATCTTTCTGCAAACAAACTGCTTTGATTTTGTAGGCAGGACATCATTTGGGTATGAGCTGGCAGCAATGGCACAGAACGTATGGGAAATCCATAAACCACAGCAGCTGTAAACCAGGCAGGATGTCTCAAAGGGCATTAAATGCCTGTGTTTAGGTAACTGAATCCTTCCCTTGATCTCTACAAGTCTATTGTACATGGTCTTTATTCTGCCTGAGATCAAGCAGCTTATAAATCCCTTCTGTTTTTACAAGGAAAATCTTGTTATGGCATCCAGTTGTCAGAGCTGGAAATTAATTTCAGTGTAATTAATGCATAAAGTTTCTAAGAAGAAATACTACCATTCTTATTAGGCCAGGCATATTACTATACAATTACTGAGTGGATTAGACTAAATCTAGTATTTACCCCTTTCTTGTTATGTTATTACCCTTGGCCTTGCAGTGTCTCCCTGACTGCAAGGTCAGTGCATTTCCCAAGGAGGAAGGGATTGTGATGAGTTACCAGTATCCCAGGTTCTCCACCCATCTTCACATGATGCTTATAGTGAGGAAGTTCTTACTCCATAATCTGGGGAGCTTCCTGGGTATTCTTTGGTGCTTTCTTAACACAGTCTTAAGACACGTTGGTTTTAAGAAAAAAGGGAAGCTTCACCATCATCTTCTCCCTCTTTGATTAACACAAAGACATGACATGTTTTTTGCAATGACTACTCAGGTTTGCTAGACTTTTTCACACATGACATTCACAGATGAATTAAAATTATTTAGGCTAAAACAATTTGGGCAATACTCATCTGACAGCTAGGGAACTGTTATTACACCTAAAACAGGCTAAAACCAGCTCAAGACTGAGACTAGGCTGGACAAATCCTCATTCCAGTCTTTGTGAGTTCTTCAGTGTTTTACATGATGTCATCACCTAAGTGGCATAGCTGGAGCTGTCATACAGTGCCAAAAACTGTGTGAGTGCTACATGAACTCTGAAAACCCTGCCAAGACAAGGGTTTAGCTAAGGTTCCTCTTCTGCAAATGCTTATTGGGGTCTTTTCAAAGATCTCTGAGAGTAAAGAAATAGTTTAAGTAGATATTTTAGCCTGGAAGATATTTCAGTGAAAAGGTAGCTAGGCAGTCTCTTCTCAGTTTTTCCATTGACTCAAAGGTTTCTCTTGAGTTTTGGCCTCTCTTTGTACTTTGCATTCTTACCTCATATAAACAATTAAATTAAAGTGAGGACTGTCCTGCACTCCCAGGACAATGCTGCAGTGTGCTACCTGGGCATTGAAAAGGTCACCAAAATCACTGGCCTGAGTACTTCAGCCAACATTTTTTCTCCTCAGAAATGTGAAAATTAACTCAAGAGTTAAAGAAAGAAATCTTAAAAGTTTTTTGCCTCTCAGAGAAATAATTAAATCTTGCACAGCAAAGTATTTTTGCACACCTTTATGGCTGATGCTCCATCTTCACTGTGGGATTTCCAATTATTTTAAAAACTTTTATCTTTAATAGTAGCAGACATCTGTGTGAAAATGAAACACAGGCAAACAAAACTCAGTTTTATTCCTGGAGAAACAATGAGAGAGAATGAATTCCCCATGACCAACATTAGTCACATCAGTTGAGGTTCTGTTGGCAGGCATCCAAATATTGCAGTGACGATGGTAGAATAATAATTTATAAAGAGCAAAATCACACAAATTATTGGAACTAATACCTCTCTGTCCATCTCATTTGCTTGAACAGTAGCAGATGACTACAAAGGGTACTTGTAATGCAGATCCCAGATGCAGAGAGGAGTTTGGAGGTGTTGCAAACTACTAAGAAATCTAGCATTTAAAAAAGCAACTACTGCCTGGTGGGTTTTTTTGGGGCAAAGAAAATCTATAGGCTTCTGGATCTATAAAATCTGATTCACAGTCAGTGTAAATCAGTGTCGTTGAACTGTACTGGCTGGCCCTCAGGAAACACATGAGTTTGGTGAAAACTGAGAAAAACGAAAAAATTCTGTGGAGTTGGGATGCTATAAATGGCAGCTGAGAGTATGGCCAATATTGTTCCATTCTTGTCCTATTGTCAGCAAGCAACATGAGAAACAGTATCTGCCATTTCTGTGACCATGTGCAAAGTGACAGTGGCAAAAGCTTATCCTATGCTGCTTGCATCTGGATTTTTTCCATTCCATTATGGCACTTTCTGCATTCAAGGTTAGCATTCTCAGTTTTAATGTGTTTGCTTACATGAAATGCAAGTTGTAATTAAATTTCAGGCTGCTTAATTGTACCTTCATTTGTAAAAATTAGAAAAAGAGAAATAATAAAAAAAACACCTTTCATTTTCATTCCCCTCTCAATATTGCATCTGAATTAATAGTTAAATAGGATGAAACAAAATATTTTTTTAAGAATCAGTGTTAATTAGCATTTCCCAGCCTGGGAAGGATATGTTGTCACAGAGCATGCATCACTTGTTTCACAAAGACAAAATGCTTCAATAAAATGTTTTTCTGCCCAGGGAGTGAGAAATGAGCACCAGCTTAGCAAAGCAGAACTCAAAGATTTTGCTTCATCCTGCTCATTACGGGTAATTGGAGCCAACTCTGAGAAGGGATATAGGCTTTTAAGGTCGGACTTGGGTAGAATTAAGGCACCTGAATCCAAAAGGACATAGAACATTTGTTTACTTGGACTTAAGACACCTGAATTGATGGAATTGCATTTGTACTAAACCATATCAGCTTTCAGACACCAGGCAGCCTCATGTTCTGGTGGGCACTCTCAGACCCTCAAGAATACACGAATACAATACACAGATAAAGGTGTGGATAACAGGATGGTTACCACACTGTTTTCCCAGAGTGGGCTTGCCAATGGGCATTGCTCTCCTCAAAGGATGCAAAACTCATGGCAAACTTTGCTGGGGTGGTGTTACAGGGAAATAATGGTTGCTCTATATTTCCTCCTTTAAAATTTTGCCTGTGAGAATTCATAGAATCATAGAATGTCTTGGGTGGGAAGGGACCTTAAAACCACCAAGATGCAACCTTGTATTATCTTAATATCTATCTCAATACTTTGAAGCTATTAAGAAGAAATTCTTTACTATGAGGGTGGTGAGGCACTGGCACAGCTTGGCACAGGAGAAGTTGTGAATGCTCCATCCCTGGAAGCATTTAATTCCAGGGTGGATGTGGCTTTGAGTAGCCTGGTCTGCTGGAAGGTGCTCCTACTCACATCAGGGGGGTTAGAACTGGATAATCTTGAAGGTCCCTTCTAACCCAAACCATTCTATGATTCTATAATTCTCTGATTCTCTGAAGGGGCATGTAGGTACAAATTTTCTTGATGGAGAAAAAGCAAAAGAATTTCAAATGCTGCGAAAGTTATGAATATTCGATCAGTATTCACTGAGCATTAGCTGATATCCCTTAATTATTTATTCGTTGCTATCACTGTGACAATTCTGGATATTCTGAGTGTCCTCATAAATCACCAGTAGCTTATTAAACCAACCTCCAGGTCATCTGAGAACCAGCTGCCAATGAGAGAGACATTTTGAGGTCTTCAGCAGACTGTCTCTTCCTTGCAGCAGGGTCTGAAATGAAGGAAGTTTGTGCTGGTATTAGCCAGGACAGAAGGTAAAGGTGAAGGTGCCTGTAAGGAGTGAGCAGGACAGAAGGGCCTCACAGCAGAAAGGAACAACTGGATCATGGTCTCTGTAACAAACCCCAGACAGATGGTTCCTTGTGCTGTGGGGATTGTCCCAGGAATAGGAGGTTGCCAGGACAGAGTTTTTGATCCTAATAAAGGAGCACACACTGCAGGCATTGCTGTGGGCAGGCACCCCTAGCTCTGCCTTCTGTAAGGTTTTCTTACCTTCCTCATTACACTGGAAACTAACAGGGACACTTGAGAGCAAACCAGCACCGTGCACAGAGGTAGCTACTTTACATGCAAAGCAGAAGGGACTGCATCCTTGAATGTTTCCTTTGTATCAACACTGACCTGGTTTGTCTTCATTCTGCATTGCACGGGGCTGGCATTTCCCTAGGCTGACACACACAGCATCTTCAGTAAAGTCTGTGTGCCAGGGCTGCCTCCCAGAAGTAAGGCCTAATGGTTGACCCTTGCTTAAATCCATAACAGTCTCTCCCATTCTTTTTCCATGTGGAAAGGTGATCACACAAAACAAGTTGGGAAAAAGTCTGAAGTTTTTCTATATCTTGTACGATGTGTGGGCATAATGCAGGAGTACCCAAGAGATCCCGTGTAGGGGATTTTCCAGGGAGCATTTCTGTTCCTAGGGACATCCTTTGAACTGTTCACCTCAGCAGGAAAATATGGCTGGAAAATCAAGACATTAAGCAGAAAAAGTTGTTATTCCCTCAGTGGTCACTCACAGGTTAAAGAATAAAGCAGAGGGATTAATTAGTCTTCACTCTCAAAATATATTTTCTTGGGTTTGGGGTGTGGAATACTGACAAAGGCATTTTTAATTGTCCAGCCACAGTTGAAGGTGACTCAAGTTAACAACTATCCATACTTTAAAAATCAGGGCCCACATGAAAAATGGGAATACCCCACCTTGCCACCTGTTTATTTGTTTCATATCCAAGTATCACAGTAAGGAGAACAAAAAGTTGAATAAAATCCTTGGTTGGGAGGGGAATGAAATGCAGCCGTTTATAAACCCTGAGATTACTGTTTCTTAAAGAATGCTCACTAATTCTCTAAGTCTGATATTTGGAAAGCAGAGGTTCCATCTGCACCATGCACCCTATGATTGTGTTTTTCTGGGCTGGTTGGTTTGGGGTGTTCTGCTGCAGAGATGCCTTTGGCAGAGAAGTGCAGCGTTGCAAGAAGCAATGTAGCTATGCCAGAGCCCATGTCCCATTTGCTTTTTGGGATAATCCATAGTCTCATCCTAGTTTTGGAAGTGTTATTTCATTTCTTCAGGTCTTTAGTTTTCCATTCTTGAATATCTCTTTTTTTTTTTTTTTTAACACATGCTATTTGTGAATCACTGATGCCAACCACTCTTTTGCTGTTGTGGTTCCTATTATCATGCAATATATTGCATCAGTAGACAGATTGAATTATACTTTTAATAATCTGCTATGAATATTCATACTATGGTTGGACTCTAATACTTCAATCAAGGGAATAATCTTGTGACAGCCCTAAATTTTGTCTGTATATTTTTAAAAAAATGTAGCAAAATAAGAGCTTAGAAACAAAACCAGTTAAATTTAAGTAAATTTGCTATATTTTTTTTTCCACTGTTAACATGAAAAAACCTGTCACCAAAGCAAGAGGTACAATCAAACAAGTTCCAGGATCAAGCAGACTTGAGAATGGCAGTTTCAGCTGCTGGTCAGATTTATCTTTGATCTACCAGCTGATGCATTCCTAATCAAACTGTTCAGAATCTTTTTAAGCCTTTATCACTATTCATGAAGGTGAAATCATTGCACATGCAAAATTAGAATTACCTATTTGATAAGCCTGTGATAAAAGTGTAGCTGACTGCAGCAGAGCAGCAGCTCTTGCACCTGAGAGATAAGTCAGACTCAAGGAGGCATTTCTTTACCCTGGCTTGGAAGGTCAGGAAGAGGCAGAATTTGGGTGTGATACACTTTTCTCTAACAAGGGCTGTATGTCTTCTTGTCTTTCTGAAATATAGATTGGCAAAGAAAATGAATCACTTCTGAACAAATAGTTTGCTAATATTCATGGTAGAAATTTATTTAGTATTTAGGATCATGTTAAAACTACTTTTTCATACGCCTTTACTGATGAAATAACAGAATTTGACATGGATTTGAAACATTTAACAGCTACATTGAAATAAATATGCAGGGATTGACTTTTCTTTTTTTTTTTTTTTTGAGGAATTATAACTATCACACATATAGACTTATCATTGATAAGTCTACATTCGTAGTGTTTCAAATCAGACAAAATATTGCATCTGGCCAGTTCAGCCATTGCTGGCCAGCACCTCCAGATCTTTTTCCTGTGGGAGCCTTCCAACTACTCTAGTCCCAAGCTGCAATATTGCATGATGGTTTTGTAAGTTTAGTGCAGGACCTGTCACTTCCTTGAAAATATAAGCAATCAAATACAGCCTTTTAAATTCATATATTTCAACATTTGGTGCATGAGATTAGGAAAACATAAAGTACACCACATAATTTTAATCAGACTTTTATTTAGGGTTCCCATGAAGTGGGAACAGGTTCTGCATCTTTTCCATATCAGTCAAAAACTGAAGAGTTTCCTCTGTGGACTTCATATGTGTTTTAAGAACTTCATTAGCTCCTGGAATATGTGTATCTCCCATAACCAATTATCTTAGATGCATAACCTTATCAAAAGCTTTTTGAAACTCAAAGGGGTTTTTTTAAACCCTGTGGTTGCACATCTCACCATAGCAGGAATGACTTCAGAAAAGTTTTATCTGTTTCTTTTCTCTGCACTTTCCATCCTGACACATGTGGAAATATGATGGCTATCATCAATAGCTTTTTATATCTCTCTATTATAAAAGAAACAAACAAAGCACTCTGGTGTTAAAAAAGATATAAATTTCCTACCCAGGTCTCTGCCTCTCCAGTAGCTTCTATATTGGTCTGAAATATTGGGGTCTTTTTTCATCTTTTGTCCATTAAAATGTTTTGGGAGAATCACCTGTGGTTATTTAGCCAAATTAAAGTCAAATCCTATGGTGTAATTCCATGGTGAATGAAGAGCAAGTGAACAAAGTAAAATGCTTCACTATATATATATACATATATATATATATATATATATATATACATAAAAGAAGAAATAATAAATATTGGAGAAATAATTTAACTAATTAGATTCGAGTGTATTTTTTAAATATCCCGACTAACAATATAGTGGTCATATAAGACTTAAGTCTCAGCAATATTTTTCTTTCCAATATAGAGTGTTAACTCAACAGATAACAGCTTTTTTCTTTCAGTTACTGACACCATAAATGTCTGCCCTCTCATCCACCTAGCTATCATTGCACCTTGCTGTTTCTCTTCTGCTGTTGTTTTTTTTATAAATTCAAAGTAACCTTGACTGTCCTTTTTAAATGTTACTGGAATGCTTTAAGTTTTTAGTGTCCCTCAAACTGTTTCTTTCCTCCTTTTGGATATTTGACTTCTTACCATTTTGAAGTAAATGTGAATGAACTACTGCTGGATCATTTAACTGAGCTGTTGTATTGACACAGTATTTATACTACACTTCTAACCTTTATAGGAGGCACGGAAGCATTAGTTTCTCCTTTACTCTTTTTTTTTTTCCCTTTTCCTTTTTTTTATGTAGATGAGAGGTTTGGAGGGCACTTCAACTTTATTACCTTTCTTTGAAAGATATTTTCTCATAACAGAAATACATTTGAGCTGGTTAAACCATGGCTCCTAGTCATACTGGAAGCTTTTTGGCATGTTTGTATATCTTTCCTATAAAATTATGATTTACATACTTGTGGGACAAGGACGAATTTTTCCTTCAAGTTTTGAAGACACAACAGTTGTGTCTAATTTTATAGACTCATAGACTTTAGCCCTCATAGCATCAGAAAGCTGTTCTTGACATGTGTGGAATGAAGATTTTTTGTGAGGAATTTCTACCAAACGTCTGGTTGCCAAGGACACTGAGCCATACAGCAATCCTATGTTCAGTTAGTTATTAACAGTCTTATTCTGCTATTCAAAACACAGGCTGTGAATAGCCACACGAGATGAATAGGGGTCAAGAAGTAGCTGGTCTCCTCATAACTCTGAAACATAAGGACTGTCAGGTAGATCAAAATGCTCTTGGAAGAGTCCAAATTGATCCCAGGTTCCTCTCACACCAGAGAGAGTAGGTCTGTTAGCAGAAGTTACAGGGCTGCAATGTCTAACATGTCCCTTTTTTTTAAACCTTTGTCCTAGAAAACTTGGTTGAAAATGGAAATTATTTGACTACACTGATAAGTCAGAAGCCTTGGTCAAAGAGCATAAAACTGCTTTTCTCTTTAGCAAAATGATTCTTTAGACCACTGATTTAATATCTGGATGTTGCAGTTCCAAGACGTTCCTGGTGTCTAATATACAAATATCATTGATGGCAATAAGAGGAGACTGAGGGGAGAACTCATTGCAGTCCACAGCTTCCTCACGAGGGGAAGCAGAGAGGCAGAACTGATCTCTTCTCTCTGGTCACCAGGGACAGGACCTGAGGGAATGTCTGAAGCTGTGCCAGGGGAGGTTGAGGCTGGGTAATGGGAGCATGTCCTTCCTCCAGAGAGTGGCTGGGCACTGGAACAGGCTCCCAGGGGAAGTGGTCACAGCTCCAAACCTGACAGAGCTCCAGAAGTGTTTGGACAATGCTCTCAGGAACATGGTGGGATTCTTGGGATGCTCTGCACAAGGCCAGGAGCTGGACTCCCTGATCCTTCTGGGTGCCTTCCAACTCAGGATATTCTGTGATTAGTGGGAAACAACTTTCCATCCCCACTAATGCAGAATGATCTCTACTTTTATTCAGAGAAGCATCCTGAGGATTAATTTACACCTGGAAACCACCAGTCTCAGAGAGCATCGACTAAAATCCCAGAAACAAATAAGAGAGTAAGAATTTTCTTAGCAAAATTTTGGAGCCTTTATTTAATCTACCTGCACTCTCATCATACTATGACTTGCATGGAAGTCTTAGTTCTAACTCCCTCATTACCCCTCCAATTTAAGTGCTTTGAAAGATTCAGTTCATCAACCCAAAATGCAATCAGCTCAGCCAGCTAAATGAACACAACAGAGAAATCTATATCATTTGCCATGCAAGGAAGAAACACCGAGATTGATTCATTAGAGTCTGTCTTTCTTATGCTAACCTGCTCAATCAGAAAGCACATCCTGTTGAAAATTTAAAGGACTTCCTGATAACTTAATAACAATATGGGAGCAGAACCTCTCTGTCAGCAGGTTTAACTCTCTAGTTCTCCATTAGCTTCGAATTCCCTTGTATAAACCATTCTTCTAAATTTCTCAGATGTTAGAAGCAGAGGGCCTTGAGTCATGAAATCACTTATATCTGGTCATGCCTTCCCTCAAGGGGGGGGAAGAAGGCAAAAGCAAATAAATGAACAAAATTAATTCTGCTGCAGTGTATTTTGCATGAATAGGCAACAAATGCAGCCTGGAGGTACCACAGATCATAATATATCATAATCAGGATAATTTATTTCCAGATTTTCTATACTGCAGATCAGAATAAAGAGAAAAATCTCAAATGTGCAAAGGACTTTTTGTGTACCTGCTACATTTAGTAAAAGTCTCAGCATTAATTTACAAACCCAGACTTCTGTTTGGAGATGGCAATTTACCTAACTCTGTATCCTCAAAGGTTTCTGCTCAGTTAATGAGCTGTGAATGGGTTTCAGAGAGGAGCACAAGGCTTTTTTGTATTCAAGTTCTCCAGGAATAAAACACTCTGGTCCAGATAAATGGGCATTCTAATTTAAAGATGCAGTTACCCGTGTTGGATCATCAGGCCTACATCCTTCCAGCTCAGAAAAAAAATATTACCATAAGTTGTGAACTGTCCTTTTAATGCATGAACTGGTTGTTGAGAGTGTTACTTATTCACTAAAGAGCCTCATCCCCAGTGCATCACTCCAGGGACTGTCTGAGTCTAAGTGAAAGTAATAGTGCAGTTACTGTGAGTAACACACCCTTGCAGCAGTGTGTGCCAGCCCTCTTATATGTCTCACTCAACACTCCTGGACTGTGCAAACAATAGAGTCTTTCTAACCTTATCAGTCAGACTTCAGATGCCTGACTCATGGCCTTTATTAACAATTTAATACTGACTGTAGTTGAAAATTTTATTTTCTTTCGACTTCCTATGATGCATATTCTATTTTTCTATTTGTATATATAGAACAATTTATTTTTTTTTTAATTTTATTTGTTTGGGGTTTAATTACTGTAATGTAATTGGTGATCTTCAAATGATAGTTCCCTCTGAGCCTACCTCCTACAGGCATTGCCTATTTAACACAGTCAGTTAAGACGTGAATTTAGCTCAGAATCAAGGTGCTTCCATGCAGGATTCTGTACACAGGAGTCTATATATATATAAGGAAGATGTCTAAGTTCCCATTGAAGATCTAGTTTGATGGTTAACCAGGATGGACTTGATTTTTTCCCCTTTTGTTTTTCCTCCCTAAACACAGATATTTAGTTCAATTTATGAGGTCACAGTGTATCCAAAGCATCCATTTACATGTTTTTATATACAGACCTGCCATGAGATTTGCAATCAGGAGTGGTACCCTATCCTTATAATCCAGGGCAGAGTGAGTTTCCATGTACTGTTCAGACACCTACAGGCAGATATCTGTATGTAGGAATCTTTAACTGAAGCTGAACTCCATCCTACCTCCACAGAAAAAACAAAAAATGAAAACTGCATCTTTATTTAAGGTGCGACCAGGCTCTGTGTTCCCTTGAAAAGAAGACAAGTTTTCTTACCTACTCCCCAGGTGCTTTACATCCACACAAGATTTTCCCAAGAAGTCAGAAAAGATTTTTACATGTCTGTCCATAACAGTTGAGTTGAAGACTCCTCTGAAAATAAAAATATGTTGAATTCAATAGGATTCATTTTATATGATTAAAAGTTGTTGTGGTTTCACCATAACCAGCAGCCAAGAACCCAGCATCTGTTCACTCACTCCCCCACAGTGAGACTGAGGAGAGAATTGGAAAGGTAAAATATGGAAAACTCAAGGGTTGACATAAAGAAAGTTTAATAGGGAAAGCAAAAGAAAGCACACAAGCCAAGAAAAACAAATAATTGATTCCCTGCTTCCCAAGGGCAGGCAGGTGTTCAACCATCTCCAGAAGAGCAGGGCATCATCAGGTGTAGCTGTTGTAACTTGGTAAGACAAACTCCATCACAAAAAACATTTCCCACTTCCTCATTCTTCCCCCATTTTATATCCTGAATATGATGGCACTGGAATATCCCTTTGGTCAGTTTGTGTCACCTCTTCTGGTTATGTCTCCTCCCAACCTCCCCTGCTCCCCAAGTGTTGCTGTATGAAAAGCAGAAAAGGCTTTGGGTCTGTGTAGGCCCTGCTCAGCAATAACAAAAATATCTCTGTATTATCAAAACAAATCCAAAACACAGATCCATACCAGCTACTGGGAAAAAAAAAACGTCTTTGAGAATTTCTTAAAAAGAAAAAACTCTACCCCAGCTGAAACCAGCACATATGCCCACCAAATATTCTTTGTACATACATATAACCATGAACAGCTAAATGGAATGCTTTGACTTGGCTCTGGGTTGTGTATTGTTTGGTTTTAATCCAATATTTTATAAAAAGGCTGTCCGAAGTATAAACCTGTTTATTAAACATTTGCTGCTTTCCCTATGCACTTAAATCCATATTTTATGTTAAAGGTGAGTTTGTTTCAGAGCTGCAAAAGAGAAGCTATTGTTTCAGACATTGTAAAGCACCTGGTTAAGCATAAGCCACACATCATTAAGATTTGGTAGCATTCTGCATGTGCACATAATTTGAAAAACTAAATTAGAATTGAACAAACAAAACAAGCAAGCAAACAACAACAACCAAAAAAAATGAGAATAAAAACTGAGGTGTAGGTTTCAGCAATTTAAGTCTCGTTCATCTTCAAACAGACTTAATGTGCTGTATTACAATCCAGCCAAATTACATTCAGATCAGCATGAAAACAAACTCAGGTGCACAATGGGCTTAATTATGCTATAGAGAAGAGCATCACTAATAGAAGAAGAGGGCACTAGAAACTAGCTACTATATTTTCTGAATTTGTTTCTTCTTCTGCAATCACCTTAGTATTTATAATATGTATTAAATAAAGGCATGCAGACAGTCTCATTTATTAGCTAGTTGCCTTTGCACTCTTTCCCAAGGTCTTACTGGATGTACTGGAATGTGCATCCCACCTTCAGCCTTTACCTTTTGTGACTGGTGTTCTTCAGCTGCTCTAAAGTTGCATAAGAGTTGGCCACTTCAGCAGGCCCAGCAGGGGTAATGGGACCCTACAGCAGTTTCCTTTTAGTAAAATGGGACAGCTTGCAGCAATGCAGGAACACAGAATTACTTTCCAAATAAAACATTATCTATTAACCCTTTAGAGGAACAAACGCACCTGGAGCAGAGTACAAAACCAGCTGAAGGGGTGAACACTGAGTACCTACAGCAGCATCCATATCCCATTGGAACTTCCCTTCAAAGAACCTGGAAAGTTCTCTAGAAGCAAGAAGGATTACTATCTCCTCTCAGTATCAACATATCTTTGTCTTTCCCAAGATAAATAGATCTTTTTGCCTGTTATATTAAACTAGCTTCACTGAAGAACTTTAATTGTTCCAAGAGCTTCTTGATTTTCAGTTTCCTTTGATTGCAAGCATGATCTTAGGAAAGAAAACTTTTCCAAATGAGGCATTTAGAAAACAGTGGATATCCTGTTATCCTAGCTAAATTAGAGTTAAAGCTGTATGGGCTTTTAATCCTAGTAATTATTTAAATTTCTCTGGCTTCACTCAGTTTTGGTATTTTCTGGTCCATCATCATTTAAACACAAGAAAAAGGAACTCTTCTTAGAGCCACAGTAAGGCTCTCTAACTTGAAAATTTTCTCTGCTTAATACAGTTTCTTTCTCTTTTTTTTCCTTTGCTAAATACTTCCTTTGCAAAGACTCTTCCCTTCCTTAGAGAAGCCATAGACCCTTCCATGGGCCAACAGGTTTTATAGCCAGATATACCTTTTTTATTTATTGTGTTTTGCCATCTGCTAGCTAAAGTAAGGAAGATTTCCTACCCAAGAAGGCAACATAAGCTATATTTCATATTTTGATTTATTTTACTTGGAACAACTTTGTCTCATGGAAGGTGTCTGTGCCCATGGCAGTGGGGTTGGAAGTAAATGATATTTAAAGACCCTTCCAACTCAAACCCTTCTAGCATTCTATGATTTCTGACTCTTTAATTTATCTCAAATTTTCTCTTATTAAATTTAAATGTATTATGCTATTCTCTTGAAGAGACACTCAGAAATCTTTCCTTTCCCAAGTGTCCTGAAATGAAATATGAAAGGGAAGAAAATATTTTTTAAAAATTTATATTGAGGGGTTATGGTGGATGACACTGCAATTAGAGGTTAAGAAAATGCTAAAAGCATGTTGTCCTTTTAATGGAGGTTCTAATTCAGATCTTTTTTTCTCCCCATGTAGAAGCAGGTGTACAGGGACTCTGAAATGGATGCACGCAGGATCTGCTAAATGTGTTTCTAATTGTCTGAGTTTAATAATTGATAATATAGACAGAGCTTGTGAATTCTTCTTTCACATAAAAGATAATTGTGCCTGAGTTTCGCACAGTCTGAAATTAAATGTGTTAAGTGCTCCAGGGACCAGCATGTACGTGCTGTGAAAGATCATTCCTCTTGATAAGAAGGAGGTAGAATATGTAGTAAGTTTTATTTATTTGGACTGCAGTGGCATTCAAAGAGCTAAAGCAGGGCTGGTGAGCCATGGTGACAGGTGATGGCCATCCTCTTCCCCATAAGGAAGCAGTAGAAGCTGTTGTCTACCTTCATTCTTGCATCCTTTTACTCTCATGTGAAAGCTCAGAACAGGACCTCTGGCCTTCCAGGCTACTCCCTCTAAGGTGATCTACCTTTCTTGTGTGCAGACCTCTCTTTTATCCCTTTTCTTTCAGTCTCTTGCACTTCAGGGAAGCAAAGAAGAGGCAGAAACAACTGCTTCAGATTTCTCCAATTTTCTACTCCAAATTAGTGGAAGAAGAGGGATTTTTCAAGGACTGAGAGTAGCAACGGTCACAGGGCATACGAATAGAAGGATATAGAATCCTGAAATTTGGAGAAAGCAAAAGCTATGAAAAGACATCAATGGAGGTGAGGCAAAAGCTTCATGTTGGGGGAATTTTCCAGGAAACAGAGGTCAGAGTGCACCAGAAGGAAAAGAGATAAAGTTATGGTGAAATAGGATGGATGAGCAAGATGAGACAGTGGACAAGAGAATGAAGGAAAGTGTCTAGGGTGAGGAATTAAAAAACATGGTGAGAAGAAAGGAGTTAAAGAGAAGAGGTCAAAATTTGAAAGGGTATAGAAGAAAATATAAAAAAAAAAAAGGAAAAAAAAAAAACAAAAAAAAAAGAAAGGGAAAGGGGGGGGGGGGATGGAAAAGGAAACGGTATAATAAAAAGAACCCCGGTAAAAATTAATCCATCAAAAGAGCAGCCCAAACAAGGGAGGGAAAAAAAAGAAAGCAAGGGGGAGTAGGGGGGGGGGAAACCAGGGGAAAGAAAGAAAGAAATAACAGAGAACTGTGAGTGTGCAAGATTCTTAGTCTGTGCTTTAGAAGTTGAATAATTATGATTTAAAAATGTGTCATAATCTTTAACTGTTTATATAAAAAGAGATGAAACTCATGGGCCAAAAATATAGGAAGAGTCTAGAAAATTTATAGAAGAAGAGAAAAACTGTGGAATAAAATAAAAACATTTTTCTTTCTTCTGGATTTCCAGAAGGAGATATAAATGTGCAAAAAGAAATTGATAACAGGAAGCAATGATTTTAGCCAAAATTATTCATGTTTATAGAGGTCAGGGTTAGGTCTGAATAAAAGCCCATCAAAATCTAGGTCAGTATTGTGTCAAAGGGCTTTGGATTAGAGTTCAATGAACTCTATCTGTTGAGACACCTCATGAGAAGTGTTTTGGTTCAACAAAAAACCCCATAACCCAGCCTCATGAAGTTCTTATTGTGACTGAGACAGAAAAAAAGGTACTTTCACAACATTCTGGTTGCAGTCAAGTGTCCACAGGTAATTTGGAATATTCCCTGTGACCACAATGACTCTCTGCAGTGAGATTTGATGAGGGGCTGAGAAGGGCAACCAGTGACAAAAAACCTCCTGAATGTTTTCCATTCTGCTTGCTAAACCCAAAAATAATTTTGCAGGTCCAGCTTTCTTGGCATTGTTTTTCTGGGAGAGTGAGCAGCAAGACATCACCTTTCAAGAGGCAAAGTGCAGCTCTTTTGTCCCAATATTCTTCTGTGTGGTTTTGCAAGACTGTGCTCTTGGATCATCAAATAGATGTGCAATGAATGCTCAGGAGATGGATTGGGTTCTTCTGGGCTTATTTTGCTTCGTAATGATGCTCTTATATACTAGCCTAGACAGTACAAATAATAGTGGGCTGGCAAATCTTCTGTGACTTTCTCAAGTGTGCCTGCATTGAATGCTTTTATGTGTTTGAAATCACAAGCTTTCATCTCTCATTTGAAGGCACAGCAGCCTTTAATGCATGCAGTCAGGTGCCTGCAATTGCTTTCTTTCAATGCAGAGAGAGAAGCAGCACTCCAGAAAACAAGACACAAATCCTATATATAGGAATAACTCTGGATGAAAATGACTCCTCTGTTGTATTTCTGTACTAAAACTGGCTTCAGGTAAAGATTCCTCTCCATTCCTCTCCCCACTCACACCCACTTCCAAGGAAATCAAAGAAATTCAGTGAAGCACAGGAAGCTGGATGCTAAATTAAAAAAAAAAAAAAGAAAAAAAAGAAAAAAAAAGAAACAAAAATTGTCACTATCATGGCCATCATCCTTATTTTTTTTTAAATCATAGGCAAAAGATAGCCATGAAATTAAGAAATTAGAATGAAATACACAATGGTTAATTTAAATGAAAAATTGGCTCCGGAAAAATGCTTTTCCAGTAGTGAGAAAATCTGTGTGAAATTACAGCAATGTAATAAATGACACTGGTAAATACACAGATTCTGATAAGATGTGAAGATAAATGGCAGTGATGCAAAATATGATCCTACAATGTAGATTAAAAAAAACACTATCATGCTATAGCAGAAATAGATGGTATTTGAAAAGATGAATTTATGACAATTTAATAATCATTAAAGCAAATCTAGAAATGAAACAGTGCTGGAAATATATTTGTGTTATATTAAAGACATGCTCATAAAGAGTTTGTGAAGTGTTACTAAGTGGTTAATCAATTGCAGAAGACTATTCTAGAGTTTCTTCTTTCTCATTGATATTATACCCTCAATAGACCATTATGATCCTTAGATCAAAAAGATCTTTAGATCATTGGTTTCTTTTTTGAAATAGTACCCTTTTTTCCATTCTTGAATTAGTCCCAGAGGTTGATGGTCTTACAAAGCTGAGTACAGAGAATTGTCAGTTTGATACACTGTCATAGACTCTATAAATAATTACCCTATATTTTCAAATAAGTCACTTAAAACAAAAGACTCCATGCTTTCATTTAAAAGAAATGAACATGGTCTATAATGAAAATTCAATATTATATTCAAGAAATGTATGAACAAAGGAGACCAACATATCTCTTGTAAATGTACATTTCTTAACAAAAGTGCTTCTTGAACACAGATGTTAATGGCAGCATTCCTTTTATATAATTCATTAGCCGTGTAGGACTAAGAAACATTTTGTCATTTTATCTCCTCAAAGGATGAATATGGATAATGTGAAGTAATTGTAGGGAAAAAAAGTTTTTTCCTTTTATCAGAGTATGAAATTTATGTAGGCATATCAAAGTCTGTGCCATTTTCCAATGGAAACTCTATTGGGATATTATGTACAGTCGTGGCAGGATTATGGGATTTAGGTTATAAATAGGAATTATGACATTTAAGTTTGTTCATTGGTTGTAACAGTGGGATATCTGTTTTCAGAGCTGTGCCTGTTGCACAGTCAGGGCACTCAGAGTCCTGCTGGCATTGTCCAAGAGGTTTCTGGACAGGCACCTGCACAGGTAGGATAATGGATTGCCTGGAGACAGCATCAAAAGTCAAAACCAGGTGACTGATCCAGCTTCTAGAATTAAGTATTGGACTGTTTTGTTACACGAGCTGTTCAGATGGGAATTTCAAACTACAAATTCCACCTGAGTCAGCTGCTGCTGCATCAGGACCAGTTTGTACATCTAGGTAGGCTGAGTGAACTCCTGGGTGAACAAAGCCAAAGATTTTTTACATGGCTCCTGCTACAGGAGTGTTATGCATAGATAATATCATTGCACATAAACAATAGAAATGTTTTCTTGCAAACCTGGCTGTATAGGACAGTCTTTTGTATGGAGTTAAGACATTCAAGGAATTTTTTTTATATGTTTAAGGTGTATTAACAACCAAGAGTTGCATATGTCCTGGGATTCTCATGTCAGTTGGGCCATCTGGCTTGTACAAACTGAGCAAAGCAGTGGTTTGGGACATCTTTCCTGATTTAGGTGAAGACACTGATGCAAGGACCCACTCTTTTAACAGGGGTTCCCATTATCATCAGACATAGTTGTTTGGGCAAATTAAATTGTCATGGCATTTCCCTCTGACAGAATCCCAACAAATGTATCTCTCCTTCTAGCCCTTTCTCTCTTTCTTTCTCTCTTCCTCTACCTCTTTCCAGTTTTGTATCTGTGTAAGGGTTCTGATAGTTCATGTGTAAGCAAAAAAAAAACCAACCAAACAAATCAGTTCAGGCTAGAATAGGTATTGAGACAAATGATTGTACACAGGCAATGAAAAACCAAACCTGTGAGAGTGTGCTGAAAGAGCTTGGCTTATTTAGCATAATAAAACAAAGACTGTCAAGGAATATAACTGTGGTCTATAAATATGCCAGGGGAGTAAACATTAGTGAGAGACAAGTATTGCTAAAGCACAATGTTTTTACACAGCTACTGTAATGTAGCTATGACTAGACAGATACTGAAAGCTAGACATTGATCCCCATGGAAGACATGAGACATAAAGAATATTCTGGTAAGAATAATATGGGTAAAAATATCGTAATTTTATACTGAAGCTATAGGTTTATTTAAGGGAACACAATGCATGCCTAGGACAGAAAAACACTGGTCTTCACGGCCCAGGATATCCCTTCCTTTCCAATATTCTGTGTTTCTTTTTCAAACTGTTAGAGAATTATGGTCTTTTATCTGTTGGATTATCCTTTCCTCTACTAGATTGAGGCATGTAGTGACCACCATCACCATCATTGCTGTACTTTGTGATTTCCAGCCTAAACACAGGCCTAGAGGGTTCTGCAGTTTGAATAATTGTCCATCTGGAGACATCTTCCTGTACCAGCCATGGTGATGCCTACTAACAGCTGTGGTTCCTGCATTTGTGTACTGAGTAAAATAGGCTGGGTTCAGAAGCATTCAAAAGCTGAAGAGGACCAGCTTTCAGTCCAAATTCAACCACAGTCTGCATAGCCTTGATTGACATCATCATATATTATAAATATTTAATAAGCGAAGAAATCACTGATTTCTGGTGGAATGGTGCTATCCTCATCTATGTTGGTGATCTTACTTAAAAATTTATTCAATGATTTTAATAAAGTCATCATATTACTTCTAGGATTCATTATGCTTCAGCTGCATCTGATAATTTTTCATTTAAGCAGGGTTCTCAGTGTTCCATCAAGCTGTCCTGCTCTGCAAGTCACTTGATGGTAATATTTGTACGAGTATAGTTAACTATCTGCATAATGGAGAAAGCAAGACAGGAGTCTGCAGGTCCTGTCTGGATGTTTTAATGATACCCCTGTTTGGCTAGACTCATTCATAATACCACCTGTGAAGTGGGATACATCTGCAAGCTGGATTTTTCAGGGAAAAAATATTTTTGCAACACTTTTAAAGTAATTAAATTGAATTCCTGCTTTTTGGCAAGGTCCCTAGGCAAGAAAAAAAAAATACAAAAGAAAGAAACCAACAGCTGAAGGTAATCACAAGTCACATACAAACAACACTGTTTTCCAAAGAGGGTCTTTAATGACATTCACTCAGATTTCAGCAGGCGCTCATCAACAGCATAGGAGTCTTATTAAAAACAATCTCAGTCTTTTTGCTCATATTTCTGAACACTCTTCACTTCAATAAGCTTCAGTTCAGTCCAATTAGTCGGTGCAATTTAGTTTGTTCAATGCAAGTCACTGGGTTTTAATTGAGTCCAATTAGGCACAAATCAATAAAAGTCAATTCAAACTAATTTTCTTCTATGCAAATCAATAGGATTCAATTAAATTCAATGAGGGTCTTATTCACTCTAATGACTGACCTGTTTCCCCTCTTCAGTTATAAAAAGAGGCCACACATTGTTCAATCTGGGCGTCCTTGGCAAGTATATCTTTTTTAGTGAGGGGATATAAATCATTAGGGTAAGTATGGAGAAAAGGATATGTAACTGGGTTATCCTTTTCCCATTTCTCACTCCTCTCCAGTGAATTTTCTGCAGTGAAATCTTCTCATTCAGATTATGCAGGGAATTGAATCAATCTGCAAATTTAGGCATACCTACATGAAGACTGAGCTATACAGTCACAGAATTTAAAAACTGAAGAATGTATTTTCTCTTATTCACAATGTTTATTTTTATCCTAGAAATTTCTCTTGATTTTAAAATGTGATTGTGCTAAAACTTGAATTTGTTATTAGCCATATGTTTAATTTACAGCAGTCTTCTGAGTAGTTAATCCATGGAATTAAAAGTCTTCCAGTAAAGACCTTATTACATGGTTTTACAACGTGTATTACAAAGGAAGCCTCACTATAAATAGAGGAGGGAAGGTATACGCTATGATAATCACATAATCATTGAGATATGTGGGATAAAGTTAATATTTGACTGGGATAAAGTTAATAAAATGTTAATATTCTTCATAGCAGTTCCTATAGTACTTTATTTTGGATTTGTGACAAGGACAGTACTGAAAACACAGCAATGTTCTAGCTGTAAAAATACCGTTCAGCAAAAGCTCTGCACAACGTCTTCCACAACTTGAACATGCTCACAGTTCAAAAGTGGTGTGGTTTTTGCACTCAGATAGAATTTGATAAGTTTTGATTTGTGCCCATTACCTTGCATCCTGTCAGTCAGCAGAATCTGGTTCCTTCTCCTTCATTCCTTCTCATCAGGTATTTATTCATAGGGATAAAATCCAGCTGAGCTTTCTCTTTCCAGGGAATTTGACTCGGAAGCAAAATAATGTAGGGGGAATTTAAATAAATTTCGGGGAGAGAAGGAGAAAAAAAGGAGGTAAACTTGGAAAGGGATAGAAGAAAATTATTAACTACACAAACAAAAAAAGGGGGAGAAAAAAAAAAAAACGCCCCCCCCCAAAAAAAAAAAAAAAGCGGGGGGGATGTGGGTGGGGGATGGGGGAAAAAAAAAAGGGGGACAGGAGGGGGGGGGGGGGGGGTAGAAATGCCGAAAAACCGGGAAACAGTAAACCCAATAGGAACGCATACAAACAAATTCAAACAAACTCCCAGGGAGGAAAAAAAAAAGGGGAGCCCCGAAGGAGGGAACACCCTAAATATTGCCAGCTCTTTCAGCCTTTTCTCATATAGTAATACTGATAAATAGCAAGAACACATTATGTAATTAAACTTATTTTTATGGTATTACTTCATGCAAATATCTTCTTTAGAACCACATTTCTGGCTTATCTTTGAGAATCCAACATTTTCCTTTTGCAATTATCACCCAATTAGCACTCATTAAAGACATGTATTTTTAGGAAAATTGAAAGCAGAAAACATATAAAAAAGGAAGTCCATGCTGGTTTTCCTTACAGTTAACAAAGTATCCTTCATATTTAAGATATGTCTAAATCTGCAGGACTGCTCAGAGGCAAGACTTGATTGACTGAACAAGCTGGTCTAGTGGAACCTAGACCTGCCATGGCATGGAGGTTGGAACTTAATGATTTTTTAGGTCATTTCTAACCCAAACCATTCTACAGTTCTATGATCCTATTATTGGTGAAGAATGTGGCCTGAAGACTACACAGCCCAGGATAACTTTGGAAGGGACATTTGCCATGGAAGGCAATGATTAGTGGCTTAATTTGTTTAAAACGTTGCTGTCTTGTGAAGCACATCCTCCTGGTCTCCACATGGCTAGGATGTGGGTACTTTATAGTTCCAGCTGTGTAAAGCCTTGGTATCTAAACAGTTTTAGGGGCTGGGATAGGTTGTGATTCAAGAAAAGGTGATAACTCAATCCTTCAGACACCCCTGAAACTCTTTCTATTCTGGTATTGCTCTCTCTGAGATGTACAGGCTGCCCAAATCCAAGGTCAAGCCCTTTGGAAGGACAGGGAGAGGCAAGGTGAAAAGCAGGTGATGCTGAAGCCTTGAATGAGAACAGAGAGCTGCATACGTCACACAAAAGACAGGAAAGGCATGTAAAGGTGGATTGAATAATGAGAAATTAAGGAGAGAGGTTGATAAACCAGCAATGAAAATCTAGAGCAACTACACAGCAAGCTAGCCCCTAACTCCAACAGTCAAGTAGACATTCTGTCCAAAAGATCCATATTGATACTCCTTGAAAACGAGGAGAAAACAGGAAAGGTAACAGGATAAATAATTTCTAGATTAAAAACTAACTAATTATGAATAAATTGTACCATATTTCTGCTAAAAATCCACTTTAATTTTGTTCGCTATTTTGAAAGGGAATATGTTGGTTTCGTATGGTAGAGTAGATCTTCACTTTGCAACATGTGTGAATATAAGATTATTTTGTAGTGCATTATTTTTATTTGATATTAGGTGCTTTAATGTGTTCCTCTAAAAACTAGAAAACTAGATTAAAAATAAAATTTTGTAGAGAGTTCATCAGACTGAGGTAGCCCTTGAACATGGAATTAAAGAGCAGAGATACTACCTAAATTTGAGACTAAAAATAATGTTAGACTTTTTTTTTTTTAATATACTTGCTAATATTAATTTTACATGTACAAAATACTTACATTATTGGGGAAGATATGATAATTTTTTAATTGTATGAGTGATAAAAGTATATGTTCTAGGCAGTTTTCAATGCTTGAAATAGAACCTAATAAAACACATAGGTACACAATAGTGGATTGATTTGTTTGGGGCAGTTTAACCCCAAATCCTCTCTTTCTATGCACTTTGTCATATGCATTACATGCAATCAACATTTAGCAGACAGTAAAAACACCCCTGATGTCAGTTAGATGTTTGACAGAAATTAATCAGCTCATTCATAAAGAGTGAAATTCTCCTGACATAGCATAGAATTGAAACAGGTTTCAGGTGCAGAGATCTGTCATAATAATTGCAATTGTGATTAAAAAAACCTGAAATATGTGTATATAATGTAATGTAACCTTTTTTTAAATGTGGGAAATGTGTAGTTAGCTGGCTTCTTAGATGACAGCAGGACAAGGACAAGTATTTAAAAATCTTCAGTCAAGCTCTGCAGGGCAGTTTGAAAAGTGTAGCTGGAGATGCAGTGCTGGGTTTGTGGAGTGGTTTTCATATGGTATCAAACTGCAGCATGGGATCAAGCTACTTATGTCAGCACATTAGAGATGAGACGAGATTATTGAAAGTTGTATCATATCATAAATGGCTTTCAAGCTCGAAATAAATTAGAATGCTTTTTGTTCTACACAAAATGGAGTCACAAGTAGAAGCGAGATGAAAATTTCTGCCCTAAAGCCTCATAAGAAAAATAAAACTGTTTCCCAAATTTTTGCCCACCTGTATGTCTCCAATTTCAAAGTGCCTTGTTTTCCATTATATAAATTACTTCTTTGTACCGGATTGTTCTTGCTCATGCTGAGTAGTGACTATTTCTATGTCTCTACTGATGTCAACAGCTTTGTATGAAACTAAAATACCACCTGAACTTCCTGCAGGGATCATGTTATAACCTAGGTATGCAAATATAAAAATAGTGTTCAAATTATTATGATTTCAAGGCATTTTAGAGAAAAAAAGGGTAGGATTATATTTTCGTTTTCTTTTCAAAAAAATATTTCTGCTACAGATACATATTTATTAAAAAAGGGGAAGAATGGATAGAATCTTTCTTAACCTTAAATGTCCTCAATATTCCACCATTTCAAGTGCAGCCATGGATTATAAAAGTCTATTATCAATTTGCAAAGTTTCTGTTAAAGTAGATGCTCAAATGCACAGCCCATATGGAGGCAATATTTGTCGTAAATATTTCTTGAATTGATGGGTAGACAGAAAACAAATATATAAAAAAGAAAAGACACAAAATATTCCTGACTATATAATTCCAGAATGCATATAAACTTGGAAATAAGAGCTGGAAGAACAGCAAAACAAAATCAAATTAACGCTTTATTGAAATACCACGAAAATTCATCAAATGCATAATATTCAATTTTATACTATATAAAAGGGATTGTAAAGGGGAAAAGTGCAAATTAATAGATTGATAAGGAAAAAATCTACTATTTCCACTGTAGGTATGACTAGTCCAGGCTCTGAGCAACTTGGTCTATGGAAAGTGTCCCTGCCCATGGCAGAAATGCTGGAACAAGATGAACTTTAAGGTCCCTTTCAAGCCAAACCATTCCATGATTATATGGTACTACAGTACTTATTCCAGTGCCAAAATAAATCATAACAAATAGGCGTGAGTCAACCAAAAATGTCAGTAACTTCATATCTTGTGTACAGAGAGGCCACCCCCATGACACATTCTCTGAGCAATCTCTCAGCTTCCAAGGGTTTGCTCCTAAGGGTTTTCCTGGCTGCTTCACCTGCTGATGGGTTCCTCCTCTGTTATCTTCAGCAGCACCTTTTAGACTGCAGTTAAAGAGGTTCTTTCAGATTCTGCATGAAATCAGTCAGAATGCAGTTCTTATTCCAGTGAGCTCCAATTACTCTTCTTTCTCCAGGGCAGTCCTATCAGATAAGTGTGAGGTGACTTACTGCCTTCTGCATATCCCTGTAGAAAAGTTTTCAGAAATCATCTAATTCCATTGCTCAATTTCTCTACTTCTTACTAAATTTTCAATATATTACTTTTATAAACTCCAATCTATTTTCTTCTGTTATTTAATCCACTTTCTGCTATTATTTTCATGTTTTTCATCGGTCCTATACTATATAGCACATTTTGTTTCCTTGTGTTTTCCCTTTTACCCTCTTTGCTATTTGATAGTTCTAATTAATTAGTGAATGAAGATGGTAGCTTGAAAAAGAGAAAAAATTCTCATTACTAGAGATATTAAGGAAAAATATGTACAAAAGCTGCCCAAGACCTTCTGACCAGTTGAATGACCCATAAAGAGTGGATTTCACTATTTTATTTATTTTATCTAGGAAAAAATAGTAAAAAGAAAATAACATCTTTAAAGAAACAATCAACAAAACTGTGTTTGAGAGGTTCATAGAATATTCATAGAATCATAGAATGATTTGAGTTGGAAGGAACCTCAAGGATCATCCAGTTCCAACCCTCTGCCATGGGCAGGGACATCTTCCACTAGACCGGGTTGCTCAGACCTCCATCCAGTCTGGCCTTGAACAGCTCCAGGGATGAAGCATCCACAGCTGCTCTGAGCAGCCTAGTTCAGTGCCTCACCACCCTCCCAGTAAATATTTTTTTCCCAATATCTAATTTAAACCTACTCTCAATTTGAAAACATTCCTCCTTGTCCTATCACTCCAGGCTGTTGCAAAAATTCTCAATTTTTCTTGTCAGCTTTTTCAGGAACTGGAAGGCCAAAATTTGGTCACCCCAAAGCCTTCTCTTTTTCAGGCTGTACAATCCCAATTCTCTCAGCCTTCCTCATAGCAGAGGTGCTCTGATCATCTTGGTGGCTTCCTCTCGACTTGTTCCAACAGATTGATATCATTCCTGTGCTGGGTGCCCAGAGCTGGACACAATGCTCAATTTTGTCACTGTAATTTCTTCATCCATAAATTTGCCTTAAAGGTAAGAGGATGTGTGCAGTTATCTTGGAAGGGTGGAAGGTACTGTTCAACCAGAAGGAAGGGTGGCAAGAGGGAACTTTTCAATTCTCATTCTTCCAAAGCAGAATGTTTCATGACACCAGCAAACATCCTCTAAAATTGTATTTTATTTCTTCCTAATATTTCTCTTGAGTTGTCTTGTAGTCTAATGTCTTTTGTGTGTTAGTCTGAAGACAATTTAGATAAGGGTGGGGAGAGCCTGAAGTATGTGACAGTAGGTCTATAACATTTGTTTAGTGTTAACAGATAAGTGGAGGAAAAGTTGGCACTTACTCTTAGGAAGAATTTTCCTTCTGTTCCCAGTTCCATAAAGAAAGTGAAGCATTTAGAATCCAAGTTCCTCAAGTTGAGAATGGAAATAACCATGACACTTACTGAAAAAGGTTGCAATACTTAGAATTGGCAGAGGATTCAAAAAGAAGGCTTGGACAAAAGACTGAAGGAGAATGGATAGACCAAATCCACATCTACTGATGATTTATTTATCATTTATTTTCCCCTTAGAAGTTAGATTTGTATTATTAATAGTAATACATTTTCTGCTTAATGTCTTAATCCCTTCAATAAATTTACTAGTTCTTTAAAGTAGACAAATTTCTCTAATAACTAAACCAAAGAAATAGGGACAATTTGGCTGAGATGAGCATAAAGTGTTTTTCTGGACCTGGACCATGAGATTCACTTTACACACTGAACCCAAATTTCTGCCAGGTCTTCATAAACTACAGATCTCACAAATCCAGTGTGTTTCCCTCTCATCCATTTTGCAGCTGGATCAATGCTCAGGGGGACAAGGTATGAAGTATGGATTACACAAAGCCAGAATCTCCTCAGTTAACTCATTTGGCTTCTTCTCCAATCTTTTTTGATGTTTCAGTGGAACAAATGGAATGTTCTGGCTTGCACAGCAGTCAACAGAAAACATTTGTTTCAATTCTGATTTTGGCAAACATTGCTATAAATGTGGCTTGGGGATATAAATGGTGTCTGGTAAAGCCAGCTGTATTTTGTTGGGGTCACCTCCAATGGTGGTAATTGAGCCAGCTCCATTTAATAACTGTTTAATTCTCTTCCCCTTTAGTGTCACATTGAATCAAAAGTTCTCATTTTTATTTTCTTTATGCTTTATTTCAAAGCTAAATGGACTGTACATATTACTCGTCTTAATCCTTCATGGAACTAGTGCAAATTGACATTTTCCACATCCCAGGGTAAGACAAAGATTAATTAAAACCTCATGCTGGCCCATTATCCTCCTGTATTAATTTTGTTTCTAATTCCCATGAATTTTTAGCTAAATTTAAAATTGTTCCTTTTCCAAATATGAATAAATCCAAGCATCAGACTCTCAAAAAAGAGAAAACCCCTCAGGAGACACCCATGCATTGGTAATATGCATGACCAAATGATGATAGGAAATTTCCCAAGACATCCAGTTCTCTAGCAAATCCCAAGCCAGTTTTGCAGAGTTCAGAAAAATAAAGATGAATGCCCAAACTTCTAATTGCTCATCCAATTAAAGACAGTGAATCATAGCCATATCCATCTCAAAGGATTACCAGCAAGAAAAAAGCAGTGGAGTTGTAAGGAAAGCTGAATGGGAAATCACTTTTAAAGTTCCCTGTTTTCCACATACTACAATTTCATCTTATATGGAAAGACATTATATTATTTATTTGTGTATTTTTGTGTGTCTTCTCAACCATAACAAACACACCCAGTACAAGAAGATAATTTGGAATAAAAGCTTTCACAACAAGGGCCCTCTTTCTTCAGGAGAATTGAGGAGGTAGGAAAAGATGATGAAGAAATTTGGCTGTTGCCACCTTAGACTTTTGCTACTTTCAGGATTGGCCATAACTGAGAATATTTATTTTGATTTTGGTAATTATCATTAAATAGAAAAATTAGGCAGCCTAAAAAGAACAGAAAAAATGATGCAAGTAAATAAATGATCCGTAATACTCTGGAGTTTGAATTGCACCTGTATTCAACTCAGAATTGCTAGAAGTTTGAAGAACTACAGACCAAATATATTTTCCTTATGTTTGCCTTCATGTACCTGACTGTACTACACAAAACTTTGTTTCCACTTTTTATAGGATTTTGTGTGTTCTAAAATACTCAAGAAAAACTCAGAGGCACCATCCTGCCACCTTTTAAATCCTACCTGAGATAAAATCCCCGTTAGAGATGTGGAGATGTCTCCATTACTGATTAGGGTAAGTCCAACAAGCCCCGTGCTATGGGGGGACTGTGTCACCCACTTCTCTCTTAGCCATGGCCAGATGGAGGAAACACAGATGTGGAAACTGTGATGAGGGTGGCACAGAGCTGTAAAGGGCACAGGTTCTTTCCTTCCACATTGCAGGGGGAGACAGGTGCTGCCCATGGGGAAGGAAAACATCAGCCACACAGGGACAGTCAAATAGTTTTACACTTTTCCTTTTTATTTTTATTTTTTAATCTGTTTTACTTTCTACTCCCCATCACTATTTTCACCTGCTCCATTTCTTTCTATATCCACAGGTTAGTGGCATGTTTTCCCTTTGGACTCACATTGCATAGGAGGAACACAAATCAGGATCTTTGTTCCAAAGAGGAAAGGCAGTGAACAATCCAGTGCACCCCCTTGTTACCTGGCACAGAGGTAGAGTTCACCTTGCCCACATGCTCATACCAGATCCAGCTGCAGGAGGCAACGTCAGCCTTAATATTCCTCATGAAAAATCCAGAACATGTTTGTGAAAATCCAGAGGCAGCTGTAATTTGTTATAATTGTTTAGGTTTTTTTAATGAAAGTTTATTCATTCACAGATTTTCTTTTCTCATAACTCTTACTGTCTTAGTCTTTTGCTTGTATGATTTGTCACCTTGCAGCATTAACACAATATGCTGTTATTAAAAGACAAAAAATGTTATAATTAGTTTAGAATGGAGCGTAGAAGATGTAATTCTGATTGTGTTCACATTACTCTGTTGTAAAACTATGTGATGAACTGGATTGAATAATACAATTATACAAGATTTCCTGCCAAGTAATTATACTCCCCCGAAAATGTCAATGTATACATCAATTTTCAATATGTGAATCACTGAATAACTGTTTCAAAATAAATTTGTGTTATTAAAAGTTCTGTAATCAGAAAGTCAGGAGTAGGAAAAAGTTATATAATTTATTTAATGCTATTATTTAATGCAATTTTTAATATATTTTCTACACCTTTCTAATTTATAAAGTATTTTCTTGTCACTATGCTGGCTAGTTCACAGAAGGAGAACACACAATTTAATCTGTTACACAGGGTCAGAAAAACCCTTATTCTTGTTTTGATTCTACTCCTTTCTTCGCAGCACATCACCACTGTCTTACTGGTTTTTCTCATAGAAGTCAGTGAAGCAGTGTCATTTGGTCTTTCCAAGGCAGAAGTCGCTACTGCCTCTCTCTTTTCCATTTTCAAAACAAAACAAAACAAAACAAAACAAAACAAAACAAACAAACAAACAAAACCCCAAAAAGACAAACAAACAAAAAACAAAAACAAACAAACAAACAAAAACCCCAACCACCTCCAAACCAAAACAAAAAAAAAAGTATTTTTTGGTTAATTTTTGATAATACTGTAATACTGTTTGGTTTTTAATATGAAGGACATGATCCAATAGCCCATTTCCCACCTGGAATGGAAAATTTCAGGCAGTCTTAAAGTTCTTCTGGTAGTGTCTGGAGAACTGCAATAACTCCCTGCCCTGCATGCTCTGACATTCAATTCCACCTACCTGCACAGTAGGACATGTGACTGGGGATCAAAGGTTCTTTTTCTGTGCATAGACACAGCATTTCTTTAAGAAATTAGTTGGAAATTCGATGCTGCTGGAAAACCTATTGTATTTCTGTGTGGCGTGGTAGGAACTTGTGTGCCACAGGGAAAAGAGGGAATTCAGGAATAAAAATACATACAACATCAGGAACACTGTAAATGACACATATTGCTTCAGGGGAAAAGAAAAATCACCAAAACATCCCCAAACCAAAACCACAAAATCCCCATGGGTTGTTCAAAACATTTTCCCTTTCTGTACAGAGATCCCTACTTTTCACTTTTTAAATTTTCCATTTCTTGGATAAATAAACTGCTTTTCTTGTTAATGCCTTTGTAACTTGTTTCTTTCCTTTTTAGTAATTATTCTTCTGTATAAAATTTTGGAAAATGATGATAAAGAAGAGCAATGTCACTTGGGTGATGATGCTTTGAATAAAAATGAGTTCGCAAAGAACAACACTGGTAAAATTAAAAGCACTGCTATTCATCAGCTGACCTGACTGTTATTAACTCCAAGTCACTTGTGAACTGGATAATCTAAGCAATTATTAAAGCATGAATGTGAATTTAGCTAATGCCCTCATCCTCCACATCATTATCTTAGGCATAATCACCCTTTGGTCCTTGAATGTCTTTTTCATCTGAGTGCTGAAAATCTCGGCATGCTGCTTTCTTTAATGACAGCAAGAAAAGGCAAAATTCCCTGCTAACACAGATCCTATGTTTTGCAGTATCCTTCGGCCATATTTGGAGGTTTGTTATGCCATTCATTAAAAAGACAAAAAAAAGACAACAAAAATTATATAAACAATGCATTTCGCAGTAGTACTTTTGCCCTGATATATTTTAGGTCTAAAACTAGACTTGTAAGTACCTCATGTAAGCTGTGGGAAACAAAGACTTTGCAAAGACAGATTTATTCCATCAGGGAAGATGTCGAAGGCAGATTGGGTAAACTGACCTCTCCCAATGTCTGCCTCTTTTCAGTGACTGTAGAAGGTTCCTTGAGTAGAAAAGGCTCGATATCTGAGCTGGATGTTGAACCCCCCAGCTGACAGAGTGAAGAGGTAAAAGCTCTGTTCTCATCCCTGGCACTGATCCATTGTGCAAGATGAACAAGGCACTCTTTGCAATGCTCTCTGCTGTGTCCCTGGGACCCTGTTTTGTGGAGTTTTCATGGGAGTGACACCTTAACTCTGCCTTAGCTCATTTTATCACCATAAGAATAATATCCATTACAAAGTTTAGGCTGTTCAGCTCTCCAGAAGCATCCTTTGTTAACCAAGTATTATTTCCTAGAATCCTACAAGATAAGATAAAAAGGGAACTGACAAAACTGTAGATACACAAGCAATGCCTTGTAATTAAATTTCTTAATTACTGATATCTACATACATAAGTATAATGGCTGCTTGTGTGTGTGTATTGTTACTGTGACTGTAAAACTCGTGCATAAAAGAGAAATTAAATCCCTTTAATATTCCATGCTAGGAATTAATCAAAGTGCAATGTATATGTCCCCATGCTGGAAAGGAAAGGAAAGGAAAGGAAAGGAAAGGAAAGGAAAGGAAAGGAAAGGAAAGGAAAGGAAAGGAAAGGAAAGGAAAGGAAAGGAAAGGAAAGGAAAGGAAAGGAAAGGAAAGGAAAGGGGAAAGGAAAGGAAAGGAAAGGAAAGGAAAGGAAAGGAAAGGAAAGGAAAGGAAAGGAAAGGAAAGGAAAGGAAAGGAAAGGAAAGGAAAGGAAAGGAAAGGAAAGGAAAGGAAAGGAAAGGAAAGGAAAGGAAAGGAAAGGAAAGGAAAGGAAAGGAAAGGAAAGGAAAGGAAAGGAAAGGAAAGGAAAGGAAAGGAAAGGAAAGGAAAGGAAAGGAAAGGAAAGGAAAGGAAAGGAAAGGAAAGGAAAGGAAAGGAAAGGAAAGGAAAGGAAAGGAAAGGAAAGGAAAGGAAAGACCAATCATTACTGCCTTGGATCCAGCCATGTCTCAGTGCCTGAAGGGTTTGAGGCAGTGTGACATGTCACTGGCCACAGTCGTGTCAGGGTCTTTTATCTGCTCTGATGTCCCGGGGCTCTGCCCCAAGGTGGGTTTTTTGGTGTGCCAGTGGCCTGAAAGCCACTTTGGGGCTGGACCAGAGGCTCCAGGGGTGTGCTATGCAGCAGTGCACTGCCCCACCCATGCAGAACTTGTCCTGCCTCAACCCAAACATACACTTCAGTTGTTTTGAGCCATTAATCATCTCTATTCCTAAAACAGCTCAGTAATGCATGGAAGAGGGCATTAATAAGCTACCTAAAATTGAGATAATAGAATCATAGAGTAGCCTGGGTTGGAAGGGACCTTTAAGAATATGTTTCCAATCCCCTGGATTTAGGCAGGCTCACCTTCCATGAGGACCAGGTCTCCAAGCCCTGTCCAGCCTGGCCTTGAACACTGCCAGGGATGGGACATCCACAACTTCTCTGCTGGGACATCATTTTTTGAGAAGCTTTTTATTGACATTAATGATTGCATTCTTGCAGTCTGATATTTGACATGTGCTAGGGTACACCCTGGTCTCTAGCACCTGCTTTGGTAGTACAGGGGTCTTCTCCAAGCAAAACTTGTTATCTCTGTATTTTGTACTTACCAGTATCAGGTAAATACAGCACCTGATCAATTCAAGTACCATAAGAAATTTCAGCTGCTCTTGCCTTTTTTTGACAGCTAAGCTTAGTCTCTGATGATCTGTCATTTAACAGAATCATTGTTTAGCTTTAAAAAAAATCGAATTTCTGTTTTGCTTGTAATTGTCTCCATCTTTATTTTCTGTACATCCAATAGCACTGTTAATAGTGTTATGAATTAAACCTAAGCAAGAGCCAATGACAAGCCATTCAGTGCAATTTTTGAATCTGGGGAATGACTTAGCTAAGGACAGGCACTTTTTGGGATAAGCTATGGCATCTCACAAAGAAAGTCTATGTTGAAATAGGACTATCTAATGGGTTTTATGTACCACCAGATGTCTCCATCTAGGCAAAGGGATCAATTTCCAAATGCCAATTGTATTGATATTTTTATATGGATCAACCATCTGTTGTGGGTTAACCCCAACAGGCAGCTCAGCCCCACACAGCCCCTCACTCACTCCTCCCCAGGATGGGGAGAGAATCAGAAGGGTAAGAGTGAAAAACCTGGTGGGTTCAATCAAGGACAGTCTTGCAGTTAAATCAAAAGCCATCCTGTTTTGGTAACAAATCCAAAACACAGTATCATATAGGTTACCATGAAGAAAGTTTACTCCATTCCAGCCAAAATTAGTACACTGTCCTATAGAATCTGTGGAGAGGACTGTCAGAGTAAGGAGCAGTTGACACATGTAAGCTGAAGATTAGGATTCCTTCCATGAACTGTATAAGGAACATATATATCTAAATAGTCAAAATATTTGATAAAGTGAAAATTACACTACATTGCATATATAAACTCTTTTCCCAAGTGAAGATGGAGCTACTGTGGTTCTGGATCTCACCCATGTTTTTATGTAGATTTGTGAGTGTAGGTGGCTAGAACTGCATGAGATGTTTCTGTTCCAAAACTACAGAAATCTTGATATATATAGCTATTCTCCTCCTTGTAGTCAGTTTTCAAACAGTGTTGAAAATTAGGTAAAAATCTGCTGCCAAGATATCATGATCTATGTTGAATCACATAGCTTTTAGACTGTCTTATAAAGACAGAGTATATCACCTCTATGTTATTTTTTGATTGCAAGCTCATTCCTTGATACTGGTATATATGGTCCAATTTAATCTAAAACTTGACTCCAAGGAAATTGAAATCAACATTGTCAATGAGATAGATTTTTTGAAAAGTCAGTTATTAAGAATTTATTTGATCAGAACAAAAAATATTTTTTGAATTGTCAGTTTTACTTGGGATTTATTGACTTGCTCAAATATCATTTGAGAGAAAAACAAATAAGTTTCAGCTCTGCCAGTGGTTTGGAATTTATAGCTACTTACATCGATCAGAGATTTAAAAGAAAAATGAAAACTGCAGAACAAAAGAACAGTGGCACAAATAGCTGCTAACAACCTAAATGATTTAGGCCACAACAAACTGCTTGACACAATGGAGCACGTGATCAAAACTTAAAAAAACCCCAACTTTCAGGTTTAGTTTATTTGTTGAAGAAAAATGCAGATTTATAATCATTTTCTCAAGTCTGCTATCCATTTTTTTGTCTAGAAAATCTTGTGCCTATTGTAGGTTGTGTTTCTTATTAGCATGTCTAGTGTGGGTATCTGAGATGAGATGCTTGGAAGAACAGCACAGATATTTATTTAGGGAACTTACTCATGACTCTCTGCAAAGGGCTTCTAAAATTACTGTCTCAGCATTTAGTTGGTGGCATTCCCACAATTTTAAATGCCTGTAGCTAATATCACTGTTGTATTCAGTTTATTGTGCCATCCCAGAGCATTATGAGCAACAGAATTTGGGGAATTCATACTGGGATTTAGAACTTCAAAGACATCCATTCATACCCAGGTTTTCTCTTTAATGCCTATGAATTGTTGATATGTGACTAAAAGTTTTTTAAAAAAATTAGATGATGTTAAATTAATATCTTTATCATTATCTCCAGATGACAATATTATATTTCAAAAATATTAATGAATTGAAAGATGAAAGTGTGGTAACTCACAATAAAGCTGGACTTGGGTATCTCATGTGAACCATGATGGATGTCTGTGGATTTCACAAACGTGGTACATTTGTGTAATGCCCTCATCGATTTAAATGCAAGAAAATGTACCCTGAGTGTACATGAACCTACCATTTATTGAAATATTAATTAGTGAGGCAATGAGAAAGATTAAAAGCAGATTTAGTGATGTGGACTCTTATTTAGGTTGCTCAGTGTCTTAACTATGAAAGAATTAATACAAATTCTTCTCAGTTTGGGGTTTAGGTGATGCAATATTTGCTGAGGTCGCCTCTCATACATTTATAATAATTGTTCTAGAGGAAATGGTCAAATATAATTTGGTAGGATTCCTTGTAAGTAAGATACTGATCTTTTTTTCTGCACTCTGATGGTCATTCATGGTATTTATACAATCACGAGAGTTGAAATGATGGTAGGGTGAGCTATTATTCAATAAGGATAAAATATTTATGTTAGTGAATTCCTCTCCTTTGGGAATGTGACAGCATTTTGCTGTTTTCAGATAGCAATACTGCTCTGTGCTCCTGCACTTTGAAGCCATCAACTCTATTTTTGTACATCACAGATGTCTGATCTTCATAGGGCAAAGATTTAAAAAGGTTCATGTTTGATCAATCCTTGACATTTCTACTCACACAGCTATCAGAGATATCAATTAGTGCTATTTGCCATGGTGTTTTCTTGTGACAGGGACCTTTCCTAGCAATATATTCTACTGGTAATCATGATTCAGGCTTAAAAATATAGTTTTGTTCTGGGCCTGGGATTTAAAGAGCCACTTGAGCTCTAATTTTGTCTTGTATGATAGTACTGCAATCAGGTCCTAGTGAGACAATTATATTTTAATTGATCAGCATTATTACTAATAATAATAGATTTATGCAATTTGAATTTTAATGAGGCACAAATCAGGCAGTTATTCTGTGCCATGTAACTTCTGGTCCCTGGATAGCTGCCTTTCATTTCGAAATTATGGAGAAGAAAATCCTAAAATCTTCTCTAATAAGCTTCCTTCTCTTCATTAACAATTCATTTGTTCATTTCTAAGAAGAATACATTTTAGACTTAATTCCTTCTTTTATACTTTTAAAATAATACTATCTATTTGATTCTAGTTGCTAATATATTTTACCTATTTGATTTTAGTTGCTAATATATTTCTGAACTATTCATTTTAGTAGAGATTATCAGTGACAACAATAACTAGCTGGGGGGAAACCTGAAAATAATTGTTGATTGGATGTCCCTGGAAGTGGTCAAAATCTGAAACAATAAATTTTCAAAGAAGTTATAATGTTTGACATTTACTTTCAATCAAAAGTAGGTAAAAAGTAAACAACAATAAACAGGAAATTTTGTCTGATTAAAAAAAAAAAAAATTGGAAATAGTTCTGGAAAAGATATTGAAAATTCATGTAGTCAGTTGTAAGGAAATAGGGCACCCAGGAGAATCAGTGCTACTTAAACCATACCATATGAAGCTTAATTTAACTTTTCTTTAATTCATGGTTGACTTTGAATGCAGACACATACTTTAATGATGAGAAGTCAGGGATAATCCAAATATAAAATTTAAAAAAACCTCAATGTTCCAACTTAATTATCTCAAATTGCTTTAAAACACTGGAACTATTTTGTCCTCTTTATTTTTTTTTTTTAAAGAGCTTATATTTTCTGCGTATCTATGAGAAGAGTGTATTTTGCCATAACAACTTTTTTTGATGAAGAAAATAAATCTCGACATTATTTCTGAAAGTTTACTTATTGACTTTAATTATCTCTGTGCTTTTGTGTGGGGTGCTTTTGTCTTGTTTAAATTACGTTAAAATTTTAATTAATTAATTTAAAAAATAATAATAATAAAAAATAAATTAAAAGATGACGCAGAGAAGGTGAACTTCAAATTCCTCGAGAGTATAACCTGCTATTGTCTCTGCTTGTGTTTCAAAGTGGGGAAAGCCATTGCCATTCCCTTCCTCAGGGCTCCTATCAGCTGTTGGAGACTGACTGGAAAGGTCACTTTGTCATTGTGTCACAGGCCCATATCCCTCTTCCTTTTCTGGGAGATGCTCCAGGTCATTCAGATCTATGAAAAGATTTGTCTCTGTGACCCAGGTTGTCTTTTCTCTCTCTCCCAAATTAGGCCTTTTGGGAGATATTTTTACAAAACACCCCTTTATTAACACCCCTGCAATGGTTGGTCATCTCTGAAGCTCTGACTCTATACACAAATTTATTTCCTTTCATCATAAAATTCTCAGAAATTTCACCTCCTTCATTTTATTAATGTTTAAAATGAAAGCATTTCGCCTTTGATGTAGGTCTTGTGTGCATATATCACATCAAATGAGCAGAGAGGGTTTGGTATTTAGAAGAAAGCAAGCCAAAATTTCATGTTTCCATGTGCAAATGTGCAGAGTGATGCCTCTGGCCCTTCAGCTAAGCTTTTACTTTTAGGTGTATTATGACCTAAGCAACACAGCCAGATAAACAATGATTACAAACCTTCCTAAAACAAACAGTTGGAAACAAAAACCAAAGAAAGATAAAGAAGATTAGGGAACAATGGTTGAATATTAGGCTTTCTTTTTAAAGGGGCTGTTGATTTTCTGTATGAAGATGGTTAAACCCACATTTATCCAGGAACTTCACATAGATTCCTGTGAACTGTCAGGGTGGTCAATCCAGGCATCCCTCTGACAGTTGCCAAGCTCTTCTGCTCCCCTCCACAGCTGGCAGTGCCTCTATTGGCTCTCCACCCCATTCTCTGCCCTCTTTTCTGCAACACAAGCTCTTCAGACAAGTGGCAACCTCTGATGATGCATCTGCTAGGAGCACCATATAATGTATATATTTATATAATATATCATGACTGATATATATGTAGCTGACCAGCAAAAGACATGACTAAGAAAGGCAGCAATAAAAGAAGAAAATGCATTTCTGCTTTATAATTGATACGGACCAATGGATTGAATTTCCTGTTTATTAATTTTTCTGGCTTTAGTAAGATGGTAAGATATGCAGACCTCAAATGATTTCTATTGCTCTTAGAAAAAAAATCAACTGCTTACATTGTGGTTTGCTAAATATAATGTTTGCTGTTTATGCAATAACATATTTTTATGTTTACTTATTTAATGTTTGTTTATACTAACAAAATGGGGATATTGTGTAATTTCTTCACCTAGGACAGCTCAGCAGAGATGTAACATCTGGCTGCTCGATGAAATCTTGCATTTCACCCAATTTTCCACCTGGGTTGATCAGAAGATATAAATCTAAAATTGATAAATACCAACCACTGTTTCTGTGACTGAGAAATTAATTTCCAAACATCATTGTAAGATTGCACAGCAATCAAGAGCATAGGCAAACAGCAAAAATAATATTGGTTTAGTGTATCATATTGGCGGCAACAACACTCAACTCTAACTGCTCTGCCTTGGATTTCACTTGAGAAATATGCAAATATAAGGTTGTTAAAGTAACTGATTGCAAAAATATGGCATCAGTAGAGGTGTTAACCTTGCTGCCCTGGCTAAATTCCAGTTCAGGTAATTAAAATACACAAACTTAAATTCCCTCATAGGTTTTATTTCTTCATTTTCACTTAAACTATAGATATTTGATTTCTATACAGTGTGGCTTTGTGTGTATTTCAGTGTCTCACTGTGACCTATCAGTAAATAAAAACATTCATAGTGTTTTTTCTACATGATATCTTCCTTTATTTGTGATAATTATGACAAAGAAATCTTGGTATGCTCACTTGTGGCAAATGAAATCTCCTTTTGATCCTAAAAGAAGAAAAAAACTGTGATGTGAGTTTTCCAGGATGACACATAATTTCTTCTCAGCAGATATAGGAAACAGGAAATTTTTGATCATTTTTTTAATGTGAAGAAACAAATATGAGAATGCCTTAATACTTGTACTAACCATCAAGGGTCAGTTTTAGGATTCAGAATGTATGAATCAGGTACTGGTTTGGTACAGATATAGAAAAAAAGAGGTTTTTGATGTTGTCACTAAGCTAATTTTGTGAACTGGATGGGAAGAATGTAACATTTTGAAGGCACTGGAGAATAGCTTTAGTATCTCTTCCATAACTGCATTGTTAAGAGGGGGATTTACCTTGTAATTATGCCTGGCTGCAGATACAAATCTATATTGTTGTTCTTCCTCCCAACTCTATTCTTAAGAAATTCTCATTACAGATAAAGAAACACAGATATCTTAATTTTTATGAACCTCTTATGAAGCTGGTAAAATAATGCCAAGGTCATGGGTCTGATTCCCATATGGGTCAATCACTTAAGAGTAGGACTGGATGGTCCTTGTGGGTGTCTTCCAGTTTAGAATATCTGTGATTCTAATGAAGAGTAATTAAAAAATATTAAATCAGAGAAAAAAAATATTGATAGATTGATCACTTAGTCTTTCATCTATTTGAAAATCCATTCCTTCTGCTCCTGGAATAGGCATCTTAAATGGTTGATACTCAGCCTCTCTGGATGGTGTGGATCATGAGACCCCACACCCTCTAAAGATTTAGGTTTCATTTTACATATATTAAGGACCAAATTAATCACACCTTACTGTAAATGTTGAGCTGAATGCTGATTTCGGAATTTTAGAGAGTTTTATCAATTAAAAAAGTCTGGAACTGCAGAGACAAAAGCAATTTGCAGTGAAAAGTATGGCTCTAGAAATAACTGTACTTCTGCACTGGTAAAGAAAATACTAATGAATTCTATACTTTACATAGGTCACTTTCTAGTGACTGTTAGGAAGTGAGTCCTCACCTGCAAATTAAAGTTGTGGATACTTAATTATCTCAGTTTAGAAAATGGCTTATATAAATGGGAGGATTTTTTGGTACAATAGTAATACACTGAAGCTCTATTCATGAAATGCCTTTGTTTTCAAAAGTGCCAACAGAATCCAGCAACTGAAACTGAAAAGATATTTTCAGACTACTACAAGATTTAGAAAATTTTGGTTGTTTAAAATTCAGTGGCAATCCTTCCTGGGAAGCTGCTTAGCCTTGGATCATGTTCTTTGACCTGAAAGTTAAATTGACATTTGCATTTCTACCTGCAGTGAAGCTCAGACCAGTTTCTGTCAAATTGAGGCTCCTTTTAGTGTTACTATAGAAATGAAAAAAGATCTCTAAGTCCATAAGGCTCCCTAGTTTTTAAACTAAACCCCACGCTGACTTCTTTGCAGATTTAGAGTCTATTAATTGTAATAATACCAGTCCTATTTTGTCTATGCAAATAATATTCTGTCAGGTCCACTTTTTATGAATGCATCCAAACATAAGGGTAATTGTATGAACTTTCTTTCTATTTCCATCATGTTCATGTGGCAGTTCATTGTCCTTTATTTTTGCCATAGAGACATGAGAAATACTGTAAAATGAGGCTTGAAGTTTTCAGCTTGAACAAAGTTGTAATGAAACCTATTTTCTGTGCCTTCACTTTTATTTACCAAGGCCATCAACTTTGTTATTGCTAGTAGATATTTTACAGTTGACATATTTAATCCCTGGACCTCCTAATTCCAGCAAAATCAACTTTTCACATTATAATATGGAATTGCAATAAATGCGAGAACTAATTGGCTTGAAAGAGTGCATTAGGAGTGTACCATCAGGTCATTAATCGGTGTCTGAGTTCCTACAAATTCAAAAAACACTCTGCTGACTAGTAAAGCACATATGAATAATAAAAAGATTGGAGACTGGGCTGTTAAGATAAAACTATCATCTACTTCTCATCCTGACATTTAAGGAATACGTCAAAAATTTAAAATTTGCTTGTACCAATGATATATTTATTCCATCAGGATTATCCTAGAATCCCACAGTGTTGACACATTTCTGATTATGCCAGCCCTTTGCAGGATAAATCTTCCTGTTTATGATTCTGATCACTTTGGAGCAAAATAAGCCTTTTTTCATATAAAGAGTACCCTGCCTTTTATTACTGGATTTTTTTTTCTATATTTTCAGTGCAGATTTATTGAATTTTTGATAATCTTTGCTTGCATAATTACAGGAATCCAAGATTTTTCTATTTATGAAATGTTTATTTTAATTTTTTTTCATTACTTATTTGTTAAATACATACATATATACAAATGTTGGATATATATCATCCATTCTTACTCCTTAGTTTTTATAGAAATAAAACTGCTGTTTACCTGAAGGTAGCAGAGATGGCATTTTGTAAAGTCTGGAGATGCCCAGATGGGAAAATATGGTGGCAGGATGCTGGAAATTGCACTTTTAAAAGTACAAGACTAAGGAGGTGAAACTGGACACCGCAGCTGATTGACAGGACATTAGGTCGTCAAGGAGATGGTTGATCATATGTCATTATTTTAGCCTCTAAAATAGCTGATTAAATGGTTTTGATGAGTCACAAATAATAACTTAATAGATATCAATTCTTTTCTTAATAAGCATTGGCCTCTGAAAGGCCCAGCCAGTTCTTTCAGCACTGCTGCAAAACAATGTGTTTTCCTGTTATAACCTATAACCACGCTCAGAAAATTGTTACTATTTTATCCTACTGTGATAGCACCAACAGTAGGCTAATAATTGGCATGACAAATAATAAGGAACAGTCTGAGAGCTCAATTTAAGTCTTGGGATATGTCAGGGTGGTAGGAAAAAACATAGCACCAGTTGTTACGTAAAACATAATAGTTATACTTACTGACTTTCTTCTCACCTTTATTTGTTTGTACCTTCTGGCACTGCAGCTGGAATGATAATTTGGAAAGATTTGAGGGAAAAGAAAGCAGTCATTTGATATAAAGTGGATTTTCTTTGACTATGTTGGAAAAAAGTTGTTAAAGAGTAAGATTTATGAAATAAAAATTTCTAAAAGATTTGTAGAGTGGAGATTTAAGGGATTTTTTGGTAAGAGTTAGGGGGAGTGAACTAACATAATGTCTCAAAATTAGCAGGATACATTAAAAGGAAAAAGAACAGTAATTTAATGTATATACCAAAGAGGTACTTATTTCCACAGTACATTAATTTTAGAAGATGGTGAAAATACTTACAACTTTGGCACTAATCAACAACTTTGAAATGTTAAGTGTCCAAAAAGGTGCAGCTTGAGGTAAAACAGAAGTGCAGAGAAAATAAAATCAGACAAAATTTTAGGGTAAGATAAAAGGGGATGAACAGACGTTAGACTATAATTCCAGGCAGTGACCCAGCCCCTCACAGCTGCTCACTCCTCTTCCTGGTTCAGATGGGGGGCAGAATCAAAAGAGCAAAAGTGAGAAAATTTGTGGGTTGAGATAGGGACCCTTTAACTGGTAAAGCAAGAGCCAAGCACACAAGCAAAGCAAAACCAGGAATTCATTCACCTGAATGAATTTCCTTGTCTGGGCAGGTGTTCAGCCATGCCCAGGAGGGCAGGGCCCCATCACATGGAAATGGTAACACTGGAGACAAATGGCATCCCCCAAATGTCTCCTCTTTCTCCTCCCCCCGCCTATACATGCTGAGCATGATTCCAAATCCTCCCCAAGGAATATCCTTGGGGCAGTTGGGGTCAGCTGTCCTGGCTGTGTCCCCTCCCAGCTCCTGCTCCTACCCCAGCTCCTCACTCCACACCTCAGCTCTGTGGGCTCTGATCAGCAGTAATGAGAAAATGAAAACATCCCTGTGCTAGCAACACTGTTTTGGTCACAAGTACAAAACACAGTCCCATACTAACTACAGAAATGAAAATTAATTTTAGCCTCGTCAAAACCAACACAACAGAAATATGCTAAAAAATAACTTTATGCTTTATGCTTTAAAATAACATGAATTGTTATAAATCCACAAGGACTCGTGTTTGGCTCACTGATATTGGTACCTTATTGATAAGAATGTTATTCCATCAGGTTTTGCGGGACATTCAAGTATCTCACTTCACTTTGAAATGGACAAATCAAGTAAAAACATTAGATTTTTTTTTTCTTATTCTTATTTAAGTTTTAATCCTAGGATTTTTTCACCATAAATTTTATCCAACTGGAAAATCTAGATCTGGAGAAGAAAAGCACTAATTCAGACGCTTCTAAGTTTTGAATCTTCTCTTTCCTAGAATCAAGTGGGTCATTAGTGTTGGCACTTGAGTCTTCCCATATAATCATCATAGCTTGGAAGAGAGGACTTACACTTATGGCAGAAAGCAAATGAGAGAGGAGTTCATCTCTGATCAGTAGCTTTCTAAAGTGTATATGGAGTTAACAATAACAGAAAGATAAAGCAAAGGACTTAGGGTTTTAGTGGATGGTGTATAGTAGACTGTGGATTACTTTCTCCTAATCCCGAATCTATTTTTCAGCTATAAAATTCTGTAGAGTGAGGCAGGTCATCCATCATTGAAATGCTCATCAGACGTGAAACAATTAGAGTGTGACTGTTGTCCTGAAATAATGAGGCACTGATCATATGCTTCTGTAGCTGAATAATGAAGCAGAAAAGAAAGAAAAGTGGTAAAGAGAAAAGGAAATATTTCCTAGCACGTCTCAGAGCTAGATTTTGGGTATAAGAGCAGCTATGATAGAAAAGAAAAATACTGTATTCATGTCACTGTAATGTTGCTTTCCTGACCTTCATGTAATGGGGAACCTGTTCTTCTAAAGTGTTTCTTAATGTTGTGCTGTGTTTTGGTTCTGATATGCAAATCTGTAGTGACAACTGCATACAATTCAAACTTGAGCATGAGGAGATTCATGCGTTTTCACCTATAGTGCAGCCAGAGTTCTGGAAACAAGAGTTACCCTCATTCCCTTCAAAATTCTCTTTAAGATAGTGTTGCACTCTGACTCTCTTAAAAATAATCGAATTACTTAGTGGAGGATCTGAGAACACTACCCGTGATAGTTATAAACTCTGCCTCTTTGTTTCCTTAAGACACCAGCACTCTCTGTCTTCTTATGTTTCTTTTGTCCTCAATAAATTTTAGTTTCCTAATTTTTTAACATAAGTATTCCAGTACCATGTGGACAAAAGTCTTATGAATAAGGGTATAGATATTTTTGTTTCAAAATTCCTTGCTTCCTTCTAGAATTAAAATAGTTCAGATACCTTCAATATTAATCAGAAGAGATTCTCCTAAAAATGTCAGTATCTGGCCAGCACCAATGATTATGCCAGATGTTTTAATATAAATGGCTTGAAAATAAGGGGAAATATTTATTGGAGGAGATGACTCTTAAAATAACTAGTTTTAGGCCTAAATAAGGATGACTGCTATGTGTTATGCCTCAAAATCACTAACTAAAGTAAAAGACTTTAGTAAGCAAACTGGAAGTACAAATTCATGGGAAGAATGGTGCTAGTTGCACTGACTTAAATTTAATTTCTTCTGAGATAAGTACAAGTACATTGCATATCTCTGTATTCTCTGCACAAAACTTACTATAACATGTTATTATTTCTAAATAAAAAGGATGATTTTTCTCCTGTGAAAAATGCATCAACTTAGAAGGAAATGTCCTTCTTTTCCACCTTGTCTGGTCATTGACTGATGGCTCCTTGATGGAAACATGTTCTGACCACTCACCTGTGATTTCCTTACGGGAAGAAACCTTCTCTTATGTGAGAAAAAACCTATGAAACTAAACCTTCAGAATCAAGAACAGATGATGCAGTATTTGAACTCTTATTAAGTTTTATGGTGTGATATTGTCCAGCCTACGACAGAAACTCTGGTAATCAGTATCTCCAGTCTTCCACAAATCTTTGGGAAAGTATCATTTAATGAATCAGTGTTTATAAAGGAGATTGTTTTTTAATTCATTTGAGGGGAAAAAAATAAAAGAAGATAGAAAAGAAAAAAATAATATTTTTTTAAAAAAAAAAAAATTAAAAAAAATTAAAAATAATTTCCTTGTGAATTCTGGGTGGTGAAGATACTTGCAGGGAAGGACACTGATTGCACATAAACAGAGTTTTTAATAAGAAACAGAAATTCCTATTCTAAGGTTGTAGATTCAATTTTCAGGGTCTTAACCCTGATCATAGAAAAACACTCTAGTTTTTTTATTTTGTTTTGAGTTTTGTCTATTTGTTTGTTTTTGTTTGTTTGGTTTGTTTCCTCTATTTTGCACTGCTACAGACACCTTTTTTTCCTGGACTCTGGGAGCTTTACCCTTGGTCACACCTGCCAGCTGGTAAGAGCCCAGTTGCTGTTGGAAAGATTTACTGCCTTAGCTCTCTGGTGGGTGGTTTTTACAAGTGCATTAGTGTATTATCTACACAAAATAAAAGTCAGTGATTAAAGCACTTAGCATTAAGCCATTGATGTCATTAACACTTCTCATTTACTGTGCACTCTGATTCTGCACTAAGTCTTCATGGATAGAGCTCTGGTTGACTTTTTCCTGAGAAGACTGATGGGGGTTTGGCAATTGATCACAAGTTTGAACTGAAGGTGATGAGCACCACTCCTGGTGATCACTGTGGGAAGAGGGATCCAGTGTGTGACTCGTTATTGACCAGTGACATCACTTATTTGTGCATCTTTTTTCCTCTGCTGCACAAAGAAGGTTTTTAACACTCTCATATCTCAAAGAGGCAATGATGTGACAGATCATTCATTCATACAGAGGAGAGATGATATAAATGCTGGTTGGCTTATTCTTATCCTAATGTTCCATGGAAAAGAAGGAACGTGGTTCTGTTTGCTAGTCTTCCAGGTCTCTATCTCCAAGAGATAAAAATAAATAGCTTATAACTGCAGTGTCCTGAAACCTGTCAAAAAGGAAATGAAGTGTGGCTTATTAAAGCTTTAGCCTGTTTTTTGTATGCTTCATTTGGGAAAAAAGTGCACACTGTCTATCCCTGCTTGGACTTTGGAGGTACCATCCCACATCACCTGACTGATCAGATCCAACCTGTATCCCTGAGTCTCAGTCTGCCCAGGAAATATACCTGAACTAAGAAGCTAAGAACTTCCATCATTGTGGAGGGATCAGAAACACCACCAAATAGAGGGACTCCTTTCTTCTTGTTATATATTTTTGGTTTTGCTTTTTTTTCCCCCCTGCAAGTCTTTCATGAAAATATTTAGTTCTGAAATAAATAAGTTGAAGTAGCAAGCCTAATTAATTTACCAAAATACAAACAACTTTAAAAATATTTATCTAAAAGATAAATATTTGGTTTCTTCTTTCAGAGGGCTTCTGGTAGCCCAGTTTCATTTCTAAAACTAGTGAAGAGAAGACTGCAGTAACTTTTACAAGAAATCTCAGGGTCCATACCACCAATTCATAAGGAGTCAAAAAGAGCCTCACAGCATTTAAAAGTCTTGTTCTCAAAGCAAGATGCTTTGATTCTTGTATGAGCACAAGTACCATACCTGCTATTAACATTCAGAGATACTTTTTGCCATCTGAAAATGGTTCTTTGGACTTCTGCTCAAAATTTCATGTAGAACTGTCACCCAAGCTCTTCTAATATTGCAATGCTTATAAATATTGGGACAAAATGACAAGGCATGCCTGGTTTGTTTCATTAGGAACATGTTAAGTGGCTTTTAAAAGGAGTTATTTCAAGGTCGCTTCTGGTTCAAGGCATCTTTAGGCTGATAATTGCTGCAACTGGGGGTGAAATGTTAGTGAAAACGTTGTGTGATTGTGGCTTTCCTGGGGTGTCTGATACTGATAACTGATGAGAGAAAAACATCTAACCTAGACTGATCAATAATTTAAATTATTGATGATCTAAATTGTCAATAATTTTCTTTACTATTTGGAATTGTTATATAATAAAAATTATAACCTTACAAGTTTCATGAATTCAAGTGATTATTACTTCCCCCCCACCCCACTCCTGCCATGTGTTTCACAGCAACTTTCTTTCAATATCTGCATTTCAATTAGAATTTTCAAAAGTAGTGATCTTAATTTTGCATACAAATTATTCAAATCTGCATCAAGAGAGGTTCAGACTTGTTGTTTGGAAACAATTCTTTACTGAGAGATCAGGTCAAACACTGGGACAGTATTCCCAGAGAGGTGATAGATGCCTCTGGCTTGTCAGTGTTTAAGAGGCATTTGACCAAGTTCTTAACATGATTCACCTTTTGGTCAGCTCTGAATTGGTCAGTCAGTTGGACTAGATGATTGGTTTAGGTTCCTTCACAAAGAGCTATTATTCTATTCTATTCTATTCTATTCTATTCTATTCTATTCTATTCTATTCTATTCCATTCCATTCCATTCCATTCCATTCTAATCTCATCCTATTATATTGTTTGGTTTTTTTTTCCTTCAGCTTGAGTATTGAGATACACTTAAACAAATACAGAAGCAAAACATGTCAGGATGGTATTTCTGAAGAGTATTAATTGACATTTCAAGTGTTTTTTCAAACATTTTGAAAGAGAATATTCTGTTTCTGAAATGACACATTCTCAGGTAGAATAGCTTCTGCCTTTTGTTCAGTCTGAGTTTATGTGTTGATGACTAGAATATTAATGCAATAATTTACAGTTGCATTATCTTTATGGCTGTGTATTATAATAACTTAATGGAGCAGAAATGCATTGCAGATGGACAGATAAAGACTGCCTGTGAAAATTAGAGAGAGAGGAAGTGGAATGTCTTTGAGTAGAGAGAGTACTGCACAGGAAGCTATATTGGTCCTGAATATTAATATAAGTAGGAGATGGTTTTAATCATATTTCTCTCTGTATTCCATGTTTCACACGACTTTGCAAAAATACGTGTTAGATTAAGACAGTATGACAGTTGTGAGTATAAATACAATGGGGGAGTTTCACTTTTTAGTAGTTCACACAGACACAATTATTGATTCTCATTTCTCTTATGTTAAGAAAGATTTTTCCCTTTTTCTTTAGTTGTTTATTGTGGGGGTTTTTGTTTTTGTTTTTGGTTTTGGTTGTTTTTTTTTGTTTTGTTTTGTTTTGTTTTGTTTTTGTGTTTTTTTGGTTATTGTTGTTGGTTGGTTTTGGGGTTTGGGGTTTGGGGAGTTTGTTTGTTTGTTTGTTTGTTTGTTTGTTTGTTTGTTTGTTTTCTCCAAAGTATGTTGTTGGATCTTCATCTTTTGCTAAGGCATTGACAAGACAGGCAGGTGCAATATCAATTTAACATCATGTCTGCCACTATGATGCTGTAAAGACTGGAAAGGGATGCTGTCAGTTCTTGGAAGCACCATGTCAGGGAGAAAGGAAGGGAACATGATGAAATAAAGGTCATAAGTAGATTTAATAGACTAAATTAGGGTAGAAGACAAAAGAAAAAATCCTAATAGCTCTGTTAGAGATATTAGCTCTGTTAGAAATATCAGATACATGATGGGTTAGTGGACTTATTATGTTCTCTACACAGAGACATATCTTAAGACAACCTTTACAGGGTAGTAAATGAAGAAAGACCCAGAAGTTAGACAATTTCCACCAAAAAAAAAAAAATTGGTAGGAAAGACAGGAAATATTTGATTCATGATATTACATAAATCAAATAGAAAAGAGAATTTAGGCTTCTGAATTTCTCTCTAGCATTCCCCTAATTTATATCTCCATGTATTAATTAATTGCATTGTGTAGAAGAGTTGCTATGTTTAGTTCCATCAAGTCATGATTTCCTAAGAATTCAAAATCTTCTCAAACCTCCAAGCATATTTTCATATATTTATGTCGACAGGAAAATCAAATAGTTGTGTAATATATTCACTCTAAAATTTCTTTTCATGAATATCCCATGGGACCTGTTTCACAGTCACCTTGAGAAGTTTATGGAATTCCCACTGACAATGGTTTTTAGCATTAAATATTAGTCCTTAATAACCAGCTATTGACTCTAACATCCCCTGGATTGTTCAGTCGTTGAAGAAGGATAAATGATCATAGGAGATGCATGAGAAGATTTGATTACTCATGGGCAGTGAGGATGTGTCATTTAAAAGACAAAGAATCATTTATTATGGTATTCTTATCTGTGCCCAGTTTTAATAACTTGTAAATTTCTTCTTACAGCTTAACAACGTTATGTTTTACACTGAGATTAGGAGAGTATTCACACAAATGCTCGGAGTTTTCTGATGAAAAAATAATTTATTTTAACTTCTCTTTAAGTGATATGTAGTGCATACTCCAGGGCTTGTCTGTGGTTGAAGGTAATCTGAAAACAGTGGTTTGACAAATTTTCTGTTAGAGAAAACACTTGTCCTATTTGAATGAGCAAATATCTTAATAATTTCAGGAACAGGAAATTAATAAATGTTGAGTGAATTCCACTGCTGAAAGTGGTAAGTTACAGAAAAATTAATAATTATAGTGAGGAGTTGTCTTTCCATTGGCAGATCTCAGCAATTACTGCTATGACTAAAGAAAACACACATGAATTTTGGGGCTGAGCAACATGTACTCCAAGAAGTATTAAGAGCTGGGATCATATGAATGAAATACTCACTTAACTACCTTATAGCAAGTGAATTTGGTAAAGTCATGTTATTTCTAACAGTGGGACAGATCAACCAACTTAGCACAGAGGAAAAATCAGATCTCAGACTTCATTCCTGGAGTTTACTGCACAGGCCAGAGTGCAAATATCATCAAGATGAATAACAAATTGCTGATGAGCTTCCTTGGATACCGAAGGAGAGGAGAACTGAGGAATTAAAAGGTGTTATGTGAGATTTTGAAATTTAGCAGAAAATGACACACAAACACTTCTATGAATTGAAGGTCTAGGTTAGGTCTTCTGTACAAAGCCTTTGCCCTGCTTTTGATACCAAGGAAAAAAACCAAAAATATTGCAAAGAGAAGAAAAAAATTTCTGAGGAACCGGGTTTATTTTTGGTGCAATTTGTCTAATCCAGAAAAATGCTGTTAAAGGACAAGCTTTCACTTTCTTGCCAAAAATAGGTGAGAGTCATATATTTATAAGAAGACCACCACATGTTTATTTAGATTTAGGATTTGTCTTGTAGAATTTTCTGGATTCTGTATATTTGGATGATGTAATTAATTAACAGAAGCAACATTCATTTAAATATATGGTGACCAAACTATTTATAAATAAAAATTTATCTTTCGTATCACTGAAAACACACAGTATTCTCTCTTACTCAGCATAAGTTCAAGGAGTAGAGGAAAGTGAACCAAATTTAGAAAAGAAAACTATAAAATTAAACACCAACTGCCACAGAGGTTTTCTATCATAATTTTAAAAATACTCTGAGGTTTCTCTGGCATATGAAGACAGTCTTTAGAGGTTTTCCAGAGGAATTGTGGTGTACAATTGGATTGTACATCACCTGATCTTTTATCTTTTTATGATCATATTATTATTACTATTACTATTATTAAGTATTATTATTGTATTTTGTTGCATTTTCAGTTATTAAACTGCTCTTATCTCAACATGCAAGTTTTGCTCCAACTCTCCTGCCTATTCCACGCGGGTGGGCAGAGAGAGAAGGGGAGGTGAAGCGAGGTTGAGTGTGGTGTTTCATCTCCAGCCAGGCTTAAAACCTCAACAAATGGATAAAAGTCAAATGCATCTGTGTGTTATAAACAACAGCTATAATTAAGAGATGGAAACTGGGGTTTTTTGTGGTGCCAGGTCACTGCTGGGTGCTGCTGCTGGCTGATAAACCAGCCAGCTCCTTCTCACCTCTAGGGAGAGGAAGGATACAAAAGGACAGTTTGAACCCAAAGTGAGAGGTTCTGCTCACTTGCAGTTTTCTGATGACCCCAGAAAGCAGTACTTCCTTCTTGTCATGATTATTAAAAAACCGCACTATTCATTGCAATAGGTTGTTAAGTGAATTCTCTTATTTAGCCCTAAAGGTTTTTTATTTGTTTGGGGGTTGTTTGTTCATTTGGGATGGGTTTTTGTTTATTTTTATTATAATTATTATTATGATTGTTTGTCTGAGCTTTTTGCACTGTTCATTTTGAGTTTCAGTGCTAAATCCTGTCATATTTTCTATTTCAGAAGGCCGTAAAAGTCAGCATATAAAAGTATAGAGAGAATGAGAATTAGCTTTAAGAAGGGACTGGCTATTCCAAGGCAGAATTCATTAATATCCTTTGTATGATTCTAAGATCAAGCTTTTCTTGAGGCTCTAGTATGTAAAGTGCTTGAAATCCATGGCAATAAACAATCCATTTCTGCTGTTGTTGTATTGCGTTATTTTATTGTTATTAGATGTTTTGTTCTATTGTTTGTACCCCCCCCCGTTATAATTCAGTTGCCCTAATTCCCGCCTTCCCTTGATCAATCAACCCAAGCCCCAACCCACCTTCCAGAACCTTCCCTGTCCCTCACTCTAGTCCCTGCCCCGAAGACTGTCAATCCCTCCTAGCCCCCCCCATCCTTCTAGTATCTTCTGTATCAGTCATCCCCTTCTTAGCATATGATTTGATGTTACATGTATTTCCCCACCTATGTTTCCCCCTATTGGTTGTATGTATAATCAGCCCTGCCTTATGTTACACCCCCAAACTGTAGCCATTGGGTGCTGTATTGTACCCTCCCTTGGGGGAGGGCCCCTATTTAAGTTGCTGTACACCTGTGTTCCCTGCCTTCTGCGGTTCCCTTCCCCCGATCCGGATTGTCCTCCGTCCCTCAATAAATCCCGCTTCCCCGGAACCTCAGAAGGACTCTGTCTCGATCCTTTGCTCCTCCCCGGACGCGTGTACGGCCGTGAGGGTTCAGAGCCCTACCCACATTCCGGGTTCCCCTGAATCCTGGAAGTGGGCCACTCTCGGCACTGGTCTCGCCTTCAGGAGCTAGCTGGGCGAGTCGGTGCGGGGTGGAGAAGGCGGGCCGTGTCATGCTGTTAAACAAATCGTTTGGAAATATCACTCTGTGATGGCTGACTGGAATAGGGAATTTGGGGATAAGATCCATTTCATCTGTTTGCTGATTTTAAAATATATCTCTCTACAGCTGAGCTGGTTGTTTAGGCTTCCACAATAATCAGTGTAGCCTAATCAATAAAGTCAATAGAGTTTGATGTGATTAATTCGGACAAATGAGTTTATTTTAGGGTGAGATGCACTTCTCAGATTTCAATTCTGCTGAATTTACTGACTAGTCCCCCACAGACTCAAAAAAGAAACTCAGAGTAATTTGATCAAATGTCTCAATATTGAAGAAATCCATGGGTAGTTAAATTAACCCTGGAGTTTGTGATTTGTATATAATCACAGAACTCATAATCTTTCACATGCAGGTCTTCTGAATTGCAAAGAAAAGATTTCTCCTTTGGAATTGTGCTAGTTCAGGCATGATAAATTCCACCTCGCCCCCCCAAAAAAAAGAAAAAAGAAAAAAAGAAATTCAATCTCAGCAAAAAGAAAAGTCTTCATGACATAGCTGAAGCCTATGAGCATCTTACCTTTTACAGGAATATACACTACCCATACAGATTTCCTCGGGAATACGTAACATTGATTTATGCATAAATTGAACACTTCTTGGAATACAGAATATGCAACACGCCACCACAGGCTATTCCTGCCTACTTCTAGCAGGCATTGCTATTTCATAGCAAGGAAAATATAAATGTCTGTGAGCAATCTGTGCTGAACAGAAGATAGAAATAAGGTTTTTCCAGGGTTATATTACCAAGATAAAATTTGCCCCTAGTCTCTGTAATTTCTTGGGACAAAGGATGCCACAATATAAGCCACAAAAAGATCCTTCTTTTGCTTATTTTATATATTTTTTTTTATATCCTTTTATGCCCTCTGCCTGTTACAAGGAACAGTCACTCCCTGGCTGCATTTTCTTTATTTCTTTCATATTATTATATGTCAGTTATCTTCCAGCTGAAGAATCTCAGTCTCCTTAACCTCTTCTGGTGTCTAAATCATTCTGCAGCTTTGGTCATGTGCTATCTTTGTCTATATTATTGTTTTCACAGTTTCATTACATTCTTTGCAAAAAAAGAACCAATCCTACAAGGCCTTTTCAAATACATGATTCACTAACTAGCAATAATCTAAAGGATAAACACTGATTCTCGAGTTCCTAATGGGGACTCCAGCTTGTGTTAAAATACACTGACTTGGAGGTTCACAGATTTCCAGGTTAGCTGGGGCTGAGCAGGATCTGATCTCTTATTTCTGAGGCTCAGGCTCCCCAAAACACACCTGGGAAGAAACTGCTTTTCCCAGTTCCTCTCCTGTGAAGCTCTGCCATCATAGACCTTGGACAGTGGAAAAACTGCCCAAGTCTCTATCAGAAGGTCCTTTCAAACCAGATGTGTTAGTTTTGCATGTCCTGGTTGTGAATAGCTGGGGGGGCACAGAGGTGGCTTCTGTGAGAAGCTGCTGGGAGCTTCCACCACGTCCAGCAGAGCCAATTCCTGATGGCTCTGAAGATGGACTTGCTGCTGGCCAAGGCTGGGCCAGTGAGAGAGGTTGGTGACACCTCTGTGATGGCATATTTCAGAAGAAAACCAAAGCAAAGGGCACACAGCTTTTGCTTCTAGTCGGCGAGGAGGAGGTGAGAATATGAGAGAAACAACGTGGAGACACAAGGTCAGTGGAGAAGGAGGGAACCAGAGCTGAGAATCCTCTGCAGGCCATGAGGAGACCATGGTGAGGCTGCTGTGCCCCTGCAGCCCATGGGGATCCACAGGGATACAGAGATCCACCCACAGCCCATGGGGATCCATGGGGATGCAGAGATCCACCCATAGCCCATGGGGATCCACAAGGATGCAGAGATCCACCCATAGCCCATGGGATCCATGGGGGATACAGAGATCCACCCATAGCCCATGGGGATCCATGGGGGATACAGAGATCCACCCATAGCCCATGGGGATCCATGGGGGATACAGAGATCCACCCATAGCCCATGGGGATCCATGGGGGATACAGAGATCCACCCTCAGCCCATGGGGATCCATGGGGGATACAGAGATCCACCCAGAACCCTTGGGGATCCACAGAGATGCAGAGATCCACCCTCAGCCCATGGGGATCCACAGGGATGCAGAGATCCACCCTCAGCCCATGGGGGAGGTGGCCAGGCTGGAGCAGGGGGATGCCTGGAGCAGGCTGTGATCCCGTGGGAGACCTGGTGTAGAGAGAGGGTCCCTGCTTTCAGGTGTAGCAGCCTGTCCTTGCAGGGCTGCACCCCGTGGGCAGAGTGACTCATGGCACAGCAGTTTTGGGAGGGCTGTGTACCCCTGGGAGGGACTCACGCTGTGCCAGGTGCAGTAGGGCTGAAGAGAGTGGACCCATGCCAGAGGAGTTCATGGAGAGCTGTCTCCTGTGGGAGGGACCCCATGGCCTCACAGGGGAAGGGCTTCTCTCCCTGAGCCAAGCAAAGAAAATCTTGGGTAATGAACTGAGCAAATCCTCATCTCTTGTCACCTGCTCTGTTGGTGAGAAGGAGGGAAGGTTTGGGAGAAGAAAGGTGTTTTAAGGGCTTATTTTGTTTCTCATTATCCTCCTCTGATTTTGTTACTAATAAGCTCACCTTGTATTTCTAAGATGAGCTTGTTTTGCCCTTGGAGTGTTTTCTCTCAGTCCTTAACTCACGAACCCTTCATTCATTTTTTTTCTCTCCTCTGCACAGCTGTAGCACGGGAGGGTGAATGAGTGGCTGTTGTGGGTGCCTGGTGTTTGGCCAGTGTCAAACCACAACAACAGCTTTCATAAGAGGTTTTACTTCTCTGAGTGCATGAAAGACTAAAGAGAAGAGCTGCAGAGTTTCCTTGATTTACTCTTAGCACAAGAACCAGAAGTACTCCTGAATTTAGCAAAATAATTAATAAAATCCTAACATTGGTTTCCCTTTTCAAGGAGTCCCAGGATTGTTCAGTGTAGCTAGTGGAAAACACATCATTTTGAAGTCTCCCTGGACTCAGTTTCCAATAATTGAGTATTTTCTTTAGCTTAAGACACTTACAAGTATTTTCATATGCTGTTTGCTATCCCTCGGCTTCTCAGTTCTTTCTTGTACTTTTACATTGCTGTTTTTTCTTAGAAAGGTTGTTGACAGCAGTGCCATATCTGTTGCAAAACTTGCTGTCCCACCCATGTAGAATGTGGCAGGGATGGGCGCAGCTCCAGAATTCGTTGTCTATTTCTATTACAGCGTTAAACTGCTGCTTACAACATTAATCATAACTGTTACCCTACCATGTAAGCTGAAATATTTACCCTGAATTTTATAAGAAAGATGAAGAAGTGTAAAGCAGGCATAAAAGCCAGCCATAGCTTGGCTTCCAAAATGCCAGTTTTCTGTTGTGAATTTCAGGCAATTTCGACTGACTTTACTGAAAGAACATCCATTCGAACAGAAAGAATTTTGGTATCACCTTTTGTGTGAAACAAAATGTAAAACCTAATAATTATTTTATAAGTAGAAAAAGAAATATTTTTCTTCTCAATATCATCTTCATCATTTACTTCAGTGAAAATTCCTCCTGAAAGTGTTTAACTCGGTGTTTTCTCCATTAAACTCATTTTATAGATGCCATCTCTAATTCCTTAGCATATATCTACATGACATGCCACAGTCCTTTGTAAGAAATTCTACTCAACCTGCCCCCCACATGCATCTTGGTTACTTTTTTGTCTGTTTTTCTGACTTCTTTTGAGATTTCTTCAGAGGATCTGGGATGTGCCATTCAAAACTCTCTGAGTATGCTCTCAGATGCATGGTGCAGTTTTTGGGGTGTCCTATGCAAGGCCAGGAGTTGGACATGAGGATCCTTGTGGGTCCCTTCCAACTCAGAATATTCCACAACTTTATGATTCTATGAAGTGTCACGCAAAAGTAACCTTGGTGGAAGCAGACATAATATGCTCCCATCACAGAATGTAATCATGCCATTAAAGTGTTTAAAGCCATTCCTGCAGACTTAGTTTGGCACTATGTCCATTCATCCTCCTCTCCTTTAGTATTCCTGTATTATAATTGCCATAGCTAACAATGAGCAATTGGGAGACAAAACCCTTTCTCTGACATTGAAATTCCGAAGAAAGGAAACAGCAGTAGTGAGCAGTAATTGCATGCTTTCCCTCTTTTCCCTGCATTTTATGTACGTTTTTACTTTGAAATATCTTAATTGTCCATCTGCCAATTTCACAACAGTTGACATCTTCTGTTTAAGTGAAACACACTCTCGATCTTTGCTGGGAAAAGTGGTTTGAAAGCACACCAAAAATAAAGAGGATCAGAGGATGGATTGCCATGCCAGTGTATGTTTGTTTTCAGCTCTCATTTATGGCCCTTCTTGATCCAGCTTCAGTTTGGGGGAGGGAAAAGGGTGTAGCGCTGCTTTAAAAGCCATAACCTTTGGAATTAAAATGAGTTCTCAGCACAAACTGAGCAATAAAAAAGCAATCATATCACCAGGCTGCTGGCCCTTATTATTTTAGCATCAGTGTGATGGGCTTTAAAAGCTTTAGACATGCTGGGAAAGTTAAATACACGTGTTCCATTTAAAACTGACCAGCATTTAAATACGTAGACACCTGCCATGACAAGCAGTCAAGGGATTGCTCTTTCATTTTATAAATGGAATAAAACTGCTCAGTAGAATGCCATGACATCTGTGTGGATATTTGTTTAGTTGCTATTGGTGTACTTAATGTGAGGGATTTAGAGTATTAGTCTCAGACAGCATTCTGCAAGCTCCACTTCCCCACAGCGACTTCTCTATTCAATGCAAGATTTAAGTAGTTGAACAAAGTGATCCTTTTGTCTAGAATAAAATAAAGAAGTGTGTAGGGGTGAGGTGGCTTGTCTTCTCATTTTCCCTTCCTGCACAAAAACTGTTAGTTTTGCTCGCAGCAAGAGCCATACAATGCATGCACTCTCAAGATGCTGGCACTAAGGGGGGTGGGGGAAAGAAGGAGATGGTTTTGTTCTCTGGGCAAATGGAACAAAAAGTTCTGTTTGTCTGAGGGTTTGAACAGAAACACTTGTCTCTAATTAATTTTGGGGTGGTTTAATCCTGTTAAATATTTATATTGGAGTTAATGTTGAACTGAAGACATGCATTTCATTGAATCAAGTAAACACTGAAAATACCAGTACTAAGTATTCAGATTTTCGAGGTACTTCCTTTCTTGAATTCACACACGATCACAATGTCTTCCCTGCCCTGTCCCCCACAGTTTGAATTTCAGCATATTTTCAGCTCTCCCAAGTGTGCCTAGGGATGAAGAGATGTTGAACTTATTGCATGCTGATAGTGTTTCGCTCTGAGCTAGATTTTCCCCCATGATGGAATGAAAACACAAACAGAATAATATAGATTTCTGCCAGTTGCAAGAATTATTACAGATACCACCTTCTGTCCTTTTCCATGTGGGTTTTTTTCACCTTGTCCATTCTTTTTTGTCACTAATGCAAAAAAATTGCTGTGCATAATTTTTGGGACTGGTACTTTAGGTTTTTTTTGGGTAACATTCCTCATTTCAATATCTTGATGTTAGCTCTTATTTCCTATTCATCTTTTATTTACAGTTATTTATGCTGGAGATGAAAAACTATAACACTGAAGGAATAGAGTCATTTACACTTGAGGACTGTAATCTGCTTTTAATTAACCCAAAATAATAATTTGTCAGTGTCTCATTTCTGGCCGTGTGTAGAAGATGTTGCCTTTATCTCTTCCTAAAGTAATAAAATCATAAAAGTGAATTTGAGTGATCTTTTTCTCCATTGCTTTGCTTCCTCTTCCACTCTGATAAAGAAACACCACTGTAAAAACACCATTTTCACATTGTAGCTACAATCTGAAAGTGAAAAAATCTAAACAAACGGTCCTCTTTGTGTTGTGTGTTACTATTAGGGTAATTTAAAGAAGCAAAAACCACAGAGAGTGAATCAACCCTATGTCTTTAAACCTACTTTTGTATTCTAGGAATATTATATAGTAGAAATGTGAAGATAAGTGATTGTGCTTGATATTGATGCTTCTAGACAATATTTTTCATGTCATAAAATAAAAACAGTGCTTCTTTAAACTCCATGGATCCTATCTAAGAGTGTAACTCCCTGCATTGACTTTTATCTCTTAGAAAGGGATATGTAGAATTTATATTAAAAATAAATTCCAGAACTGTCTGACAAAGACAACCAAAACTGTGAGAAATATTAAAAGAAAAAAACTCTGTTATGTGCATACTTGTCCATTAGTTCAGTACCTGATCATCCCTCAAGATTAATGGTTTAATGATACTTGAAGGAATATTTAAGAGACAGAGAATTAAGAACACAAAAGCTTGATTTCATGACAGATTTCGTTAGGGAGAGCTGTGTGAGTGCTGGAATATCTGGTACTACACTGTCCCTACAAACTCTGTTAGGACTTTGTGACAGTTTTCCACTCCTGCCCGAGTCACCTGAGAGCCCATAACAGAAATAAGGGATGAGATGACATCAGAACTCCTGAGCTGCTGGTGCTGCCTTGGAGACCTTCTGAACATTTTAATCTGTTTCCTCAGTATGAAAACTTGAATGGAAGCAAAAATCATTCTCTAGTTCATAACTGTCAGTGAATCCAAGTTACAAGAATCATTGGATCCTTGGAAGCTACAGAAGAGCTGAGACCATCCAGCAAGAGTCAGGTAAGCCCTGAAGTGAGGTAGGCATCAGGTGAATTCTGAGGGCAAGGAATGTCAATGGAAGGGCAAAAATGTCAACAGGGTAGAGCAGGAAGCTGCCTTAACCTGTATCCTCCTTTCCTATATTCTCCCCAGCCACTCTCACTTCTGATCCATCTTTGGGATTTTTTCAAGTTTCTTCTTTGTTTTGATCACAAACAAATAATGAAAAAATATAGCATGGCTCTCTGGGTTTTTATCTGGCTGTTTGACTTTACTGACCACAAATTATTTTTTGATAAATCTTTTTTGTTTTATCTGGGACTAAGATATTCTAGGAATACAGTAACAAAGTTTTTTTCTTAAGTTTTCTGGCTAGGATCTAATGACAACAGAAATCTAAATGAAAACTTCAATGTCCTTTACAGGGCTTCTTTAGGTGTGAACTTGAAAATACTGTGAGAATAACTTTTCCTTTCTGAGGAAGCAAGGGAAAATTATATCAATATGAATTATTGGAACACATATTTAACGTTTTCTGGAACACATTTACATATAGACAAGTGCTTTGATACTGGCTTGAAGGATACATATATTAATATTTTAGCTAAAAAGGTGCAGTAATAATTAGTTACTGGTCAGTTACTGTATTGGCTCTGACTGGGATGGAGTTAACTTTCCCCGTGGCAGTGCTCCCAGTGCTGTGCTGGGTGTTGGTGGGTTCAGAGGTGCTGGTGACATTGCAGTGGTTTGGCTCCTGCTGAGCAGAGCTGGCACAGCACCAGCGCTGTCTCTCCAACCCCAATCTCCACCTAAAAACCTTCAGGATGAGGGTGAGCAATCTGCTGAGAGGGGACAGAGCCTGGACAGCCAACCCAATGACTGTGGGATATCCCATCCCTTAATTTGCTAAGTAACAAAAGCCAAGAGAAAGAAATACAAGAGAAGCATCCATTGCAAAGGTGTTTGTATTGTAAAGGTACTCCTGTGTGTACTAAGGCCTTACTTCCCAGGAGGCAGCTGGACATTTCCTATGGAGGGAAAGTAGAGATAATTATTTCTATTTTCCTTTGTTTACCTGCATGGCCTTTACTTGTTTTTATTAAATCCACAAGATTTTAATCTTATTTATTGCATGTCCCACTGAGGAGAGGGAGTTAAAGGGTCCCTTTGTGGGCACGTGACAGCCAGCCATGATCAACCCACCACATAAATAAACATAAAAGGATGAAACAGGAACATGAAATTATCATTCTATATCAGCCTCATTTTAGCCATTTAAGAAGCTGAAATAAGTGTAAAGAAACTGCTAATGTGCTAATATTTCATCTACAAGAGTCTTTTGAATTCTAGACATCTAGCACACAATTACATACAGAGCCTTGTCAGTTCATGATATCCCCTGACAAGTTATCATTAGGTGCTCAGGCAGCCTGCAATGGGTGCCACTTACACTGCTGTAACACCAGCCAAATCTTTATGTAATCTATCTGTGTACTGAAAAATGATAAACCAGATTATGACTCATAATTAAATGTCTCCTCTATGATCTCACATATGGAGCTTACAAGAACTGGTGAAGAAACTGGGATGTTCAACAATTTGGCTCTTATATATCCATGTTCACGTGGTTTTATGTCTAGGACCTGCAAAAGAGTGTCACCCTCTACATTCATGCCAGTAAAAACCGTGGCAAAGCCTGAACACAGACCATGATTGTCTATGTAATTAGTATTCAAATGTATGTACACAAGTGTAGTAAAAACACACTCAGGAGGATAGGATGTTCTATATATACAAAAAAGTAAATCCAGGATTCAAAAGGTTTTGGGTCAAATTTTCTCTTGAAATGCTTCCTCTGAATTTACTCCTGAATATTTTTGTGCCAGTTTCAGCTTCATATTTTAAACCTTTTTGTTCCTGATCAGTCATCAATGAAACTCCTTTTAATTCTCCTGTTATTTTTCTGTTCTACCTGCCTTTAGAAATTTATTTGAATAAGATCTTATATCCTTTGGCTCTTCCTGCTTTGAATGAGTTATGAATACATTAGCTTCCCTTCCTATCTCCATCCCTAATATTTGTTTATAAACTAAAGATTTTTCTCAGCATCTTTCCAGTGCATTTTTTTTTCTTATAGCTTATTTGTTTATCCTGTGTACAGTCTGTAGTCATAGAGAGACAGACTGAACTCTAATGCAATGCAGTGAGCACTTTGTAATTGCTTCCTTGTGGAGGGCTCAGGGATTTTTCAACATGATAACCCAGAACAGTGCAAGGTAAAGGTGCTCTTGTATTTCTGTGTGAATGTGTAGTCTACGCTTACACTTCATTAAATGAGCACAAAGCTGCTATCTGAGAACAGAAAGCATAAATAACATTGTGGGGAGGAAAAAAAAAAAAAAAAAAAAAAAAAGCAGAGGCGCAGTCTCCGGGACTGATCCAAAGCCACAGAGGTTAATGAAAAGACTAAAAGACTTCTGTGTGCATTGGATCAGGCTGTAACCTTATGAATAACTGTGGATATATTTAATGCTGCCAGCACAGCTGAAAGAAGAACACTCACAAAAAGTAAATTATGAAGGGAGACTATTTTAATCCTGGCATCTGGCTCTTTTCACTGCCATTTGGAACAGGAGGTGGGAGGGGCCTTGCAAAATAAGATAATTGGATTCTTCCTGCCCCATTGAAGGCCATCTCAAGGCTTTAAAAGAAAAATTTTTCACCCTTTATTTTTTTATTTTATTATTTTGCTTTCCAGCCAAATGAATGCAAATGGCATCCATAATAGAACTTGGGACCCCTGTCTCTAGAAACCAAGGTTGTCTGCTGAAGAGCAAAGTAGCATCCTTTAGTTTAGCAAAAAAACAGAGATGATCTCATGAACACAGCTTTTATATCACATCTTGAAGAAGATGTCACATTAACAAAGATCAGTATCAAGTTGAATCCAGCTCACCTGTAGATTCACATTTTTCAGCTCAGATTCTCTTTCACTTTACAGAAAATAAACTCAAATATATTTCGTCTGTAGCAAAATTGGATCAGAAAATCAGCCACAAAGGCACAATGTGAGTGTTTGCCCACCACTTGACAGCTTCTTCCAAGACCCATCATTTAAAACAATATAAAACAATTAGCCATAAAAATCTTACAATACATTCCATACTTATACATCTCTTTTCCAGCTACACACATCAAAAAAAGGAACAATATAATTCAAGTAGCTTTCAAAAGTCTAAAATTTGATTTGGTTCAGGATTTAGGTTTAGATTGATTTGGACAATTTGCTAATTGCTTTTCAAAATGTTAGAAGAAAATTGCTTTCTGTCCGAGACACTGTAGGCAAGGACTTCACTAATGCATACATATATTTTAATTAGTTTACTGCTGGTTTAACTTAATGTGTTTTTCTAAGTGAAGGTATGCTTTGGAATTTAACTTAGATGCGTGTTTTTCGTCTTTAAAATTATTTTATAAGGAGTACCTACCAGCATTACTATAATAATATTTTTACTTGGTAGTTTCTTTAAAGCTTTGATGAAAATCTGAGTTCTTCAAGGAGGAAATGAACTCATGTGACACATTTGTATTTTATCTCTACAAAGAACTCCTTGGTGCTACAGTGATTAAACATGAGGATAAAAGGTTTGAAATGCCATTGTAGTAGCATCCCAGCATCCTTGCCATCACCTTGTCATGGACAGGGTGTCTCAAAAACAAAGGTTCATTTTACAGGGCTAAAAGTTATCTCCACTCCTGTTTAGAGCTTTTCTCCATGGATTAAAAATCATACTGCCAGCTGGGTTATTAAAAATATATGAAAACGAACATAAAATTCAGACTTGAAAATTGAAAAAAAAAAAATTTAAAAATAATATATTTTTTAATCATAAAATTAAAAAAAAAACTTAATGAAAAATTAAGTATTAATTAAGAAGGAGAGATCAGACTAACTCTGTCAAACTAACTCTGTCAATGCTGTAGTTTAGAACATATTTTATAGCAAAAGCAACACCCACAAAGCTGTTGTCTTTCATCTGCCAAAAGGAATTAAGATGGGACTTCATTGCTTCAAGACATTATTATTTTTTTTAAGACTGTACTAATTCATTGACTATATACATAAACTATCAGCAAGTAGTAGATACAGGCAAATAATGAATATTTTCTGCTTTCTTTTTGCTTTAGTATGTAAACAATAGTTGAATAACTTAAATCAAAGACTGCTGTATGACTCCATTCTTACTTCTACTCATTTATCATAAAATTATAGAATGTCTTGTTTTGGAAGGGACCTTCAAGATGACCTAGTTCAGCCCCCTCCCACGTACAGGGACATTTTTCAATACATCCAGTTGCTCAGAACTCTATCCAATCTGGCCTTAAACACTTCCTGGGATGAGGTACCCACAGCTTCTCTGGGCAACCTTAAACTTACCTGTTCCAGAGCCTCATCACTCTCATAGAATGTAATTTCTCCCTAATATCCAGTCTAAACCTCCTGTCTGTCTGTTTGAAGCACCATGCACTTGGTCTTGTTAAACCTCATGAGATTCCCACAGGCCACTTCTTGAGGTTGTCCAGGTCCCTCTGGATGGCTTCTAGTCCTTCAGGTGTGACTACCTGATCACTCAGCTTTCTATTACCTGCAAACTTACTGAGAGTGCACTCAATTGCTTCATCCACCTCATTGAGGAAGGCTCTAAACAGCACAGGTCTCAATTGGACCCCTGAGGGACATGACTTTGTCACTGATAGCCATTGGGACTCTGAGCCATTGACCACCACACTCTGGATGCCACCATCCAGCCACTTTCTTGTTCATCTATTAATCCACTCATGGAGTCCATCTCTCTCCAATTTAGAAAGAAGAATGTTGAGGGGAACCATGTCAAAGGGTTACAGAAGTCCAGGTGAATGGCATCTGCAGCCCTTCCCATGCCCACTGATGTGGTCACTTCATCATAGAAGGCCCTTTATTTGATCAGGCAGGACCTTCCCTTGGTGAGCCATGCTGGCTGTCCCAAATCATTCTCTGTATAGCTTGGCGTGGCTTCTAGAGGGATCTGTTCCATGATCTTCCCAGGCATGGAGGGGAGTGTGACAGCGTGGTAGTTCCCAGGGTCCTCCTTTCTATGGCTTTCAAAAACAGGTACAATATTTGCCTTTTCCAGTATCTGACTGCCATGACTTTTCAAATATCACAGAGAGCAGCTTGGCAACTACATCAGAAAATTCCCTCAGGACTTGGGGATGCATCTCATTGAATCCCATAAACTTATCTAAGTTCAGGTTCTTTAAGTTGTCATGAACCTGGCCTTTATATACAGGTGTTCAAAACAGTTTTGGTGCAATGTATGAAAATGTAGTATGTTGCTAGGGAAGGGTGACATTCTGGCTATAGCAACCTGGACTGCTTGAACATCTCATTCTTAGATCTCTTCAAAGTATTATTTTAAAAAGTCAACATACAGAAACAAAAAAATCCAAAACCCAAAACCCCCAAAGGTCTGTGCTCCTGCCCTGCATCTCTGCAAGTCATAGTGTAGATCTGTCTCCCCAGAATGGTCTGCTAGAATCACCAGGGCTTCTGACTGCCTAGTGAAATACATTCCAAGCCTTATAATACTTGCATAGTGCTAATGGCTTTTGTGGTCCATCTGAGGGCATTTAGTTGAGCTTGAATAGATATGTCTCTGCCAGGGAGCACCAACCCAGTCATTTGGATTTGGGAGATTGGCTGTGCTGAAAAGGCTGTTCAGTAATGTGCTCCACATAGTTTTCAAAAATAAAGATTAGACCTGAACATTTTGAGATACCTGTGGAATATAATCAGTCATTGACTTAAAAAAGGTGGAAGAGCTCAGGCAGAGTTTCTGAGCAACTTCTTTTCCATAGGATCTTCCTAATTTCTTGCTTCACATTTTCAATTAGGCCCTAATTCCCAAGTCCTGATTCACGGGGGCAGTCTCATTACAAGAAGAGACTGGAAGAGCAAAGGTTGTTTAGTCTTGCCAAACAAAGGCTGAGAACAGACATGATTGCTATCTATAAATATATCATGGGGGTAAACACAGGAGAAGGAGAAGCTAAAGGACAATGTTGTCATAGGAACAAATGGGAATTAACTGGCTATGAATAAACTTAGGCTGGGAATTAGAAGGTTTCTAGTCATAGGGTCAGTGATGTTTTGGAAGAGAATGGGTAAGAAGAGAGTGAGTGAAGAGGAAAATAACCTATTTTAAAGAAAATACCATTTCAGGTTATTAAAAAAATGGGATGGCAGTGGTGTGATAGCACACTCCTCATTGACTAGACTCTTTTCAATCTTACATTCTTAGATTTATTAATATTTATATAAGTATTTTAAATATTATTGGTTAACAGTAATCTAATGTTTAAACTGTACCAGAAAACTCTGCCTGAGCAACATATGTAGATGGAAAGTAAAACTATCTCACAAGTGTTCAGAAGAGCATTCAGCTCATATCAGTACATTTTTTGCAAACTTCAGTGCAAAATAATCATATGTGTTAGGAGGCAAAAGGGATTTAACTTTCAAGAGCAGAAGAAAATGGAGACAACAGTAAGAAACAAGAAATAAAAAATTGCAAAGGGACAGGAACTCACATTTACACATTCTATGGACAAAGCTATTTACTCTGATGAATTGCACTGCACAAACCACAGCTGCAGCCATCACAGTGCTGCAACGGAGATGATATGTCTTCCTTTTTTTAAAATTTTGAATGTATGTTACCTCAGACACCTTCATGTCCAAAAAGAGAGTTTGCAGGTGAAAAAGAAGCACTTTTGTCTGCATATGCATCTGAGTTTTTGTACCTCATTGAAAAATATGTGACAGAATCTGGAGGCAGAAAAGTGCAGTGTTGGCTGTCTAAGGGTTCTTCTTGGTTCTTCTGGAGGTCTGGTAGGCAGTCGCAGGTAACACTACATCAGCCTCTTGAAAACACTTATTAAACATCTGGCACATCAAATGGAAAGGTTTCCAAGTAGCACAGAGCTAGTGAAGCTAAATATTCAATTCACTGGGGTTTTTTTGCCATTACTGATTGATAAATAGAACCACACCTGTAGATGTAGTTACATCTTCAGTGCTGCCCTGCTTGTAACTCTGTTGATGCCTATTTCAGGCTTGCCTAGAAACTAGGTAAGAGGCCAGACAAAGTTAAAAGGATAAAAGCAGATATATTTAATGAAGGGCCTTCAGGTACATTTAGAGCAGATGAAGCCTCCCCAAGGGTCTACATCCAAAATGGACAATGGTCACAAGTTTTTCAGACAGATATGTTTGGTCTATTAGCATATTAGGGGTTAATCCTCCAATTACAGCTTCAGGTAATGAACAGGTAATGAAGTCATATGGTCCCAGTTTGCTTCCCCCCAATTCACTTTTGTTCGTGCTTTTCAGGCCTGAGGCAGAGGGTGTCCTTGGATCTCAGGCCTAGAGGAATTTTTTTGTCTGACCAAAATGTGAAGATAGTTAACTAACAATCTATATGGAGTTCAGAGTTATATAGTAATGTAGTACAGGGTCTGAAAAATATAAAAGCTAAAAACTTAAGGCATCACTGGAATGGGGAATGCTTCCAGAATGGGGCTCCTGTTCTTATTCTGCTCTTCCACAGTTTCCTGCAGTTTGAAGTTCTGGTAGAAGTTTGGATCTCCTGTGCAAGAGCAAAAAAAAATGTAGTTACTAAGTTGGAGTGAAGAGGACCCCAGAGATGTAAAAGAATGAGCAGCTTTTTCCCAAGCTCATCTATTCACTGCATGTGAGGAGTAACTCAGTGGGGGTACAGGTATGTTGTTTGGGATCAGCCTGTGCATAAATATGTGTAAAAAACTCTCCTCACTTAAAAAAAATTATATACTAAAATCTGTTTGCTCAGAAAAACAAAACAAACCAACCAACCAAACAAATAAACAAAAAAACCAACAAAAACCAAACATAAATTGAAGTTTGTTTATATGTGATTAGAGATGTTAGACAAAATACTTAAATCTTAAACCAAATCTTCTTTATAATCAGATTGTAGGAAGATTTAAATATTTTTACTTTAGCAAAGTATTTGAGCTTTTTATGAAAGGAGTAAAAATATATACTTTATTTCAATGTGAATTGTTTATTCAACAAGGAAGCATATGATCTGAAATCTGACATCACTTACATAACTGGCTCATTTAAAGATAGTATTTATGGTTTTATTTGCAAATTATATTGTGTAAATTATGCATTCATAAAAAACTCTCCCCTTTAAAAGACAAATGGTTTGACAGATATTAACATTGAAAGTAACACTCTAAGCAAAAGAAACTCTTCTTAATATGTTCTGTCCATTTAAAAAAAAAATAAAGCCTATGTTGGTGCTCAGAGTAACACACAAAGAAAAAGTAAAAAGACATGTAAAAAGAATACAGATTAAGGTTATGATGCGAATTTAAAATTACTAACTGAGGAGCCTGCTTACATCTACGATGAAGGTTCAGGGGTTCAAACTCTAAAAATTCCTCATTGGAATTCCTTTTGGGTTTCTCAGCTCTCAGTCTTACATACTCCCTCAATGCATATATTCACATCATACCTGTTCTACAGTGGGGGTGATTAACTACTGGATAAATTACAAATGGAAATGGTAGATGCTCCTGCAGTAAAAATCAAGATGGAACGTTTTTCTGGAATGTATCACACGACTTCTGGGTTGAATATGATATAAATAATCATTTAATTGTCCATCATAAGCATGAGATCATATTATAAGATCTATAACTAAAAAATACCATAGCTTTAAAAATCTGCCAGTCTCCAGTGAAAAACAGTTATGTAAGAGAAGGAAAAGATATAAGAGCAAAATAAATTATTCACTACTTTATATGCAGCTGCAGCCTCAAATTTACATTTCTATAGCTGATGTAGTAGATATAGTTTTTAAAGAGGCAGTTTATTGGTCTAAGTAATTTCTTAAAGGAAAAAAGATTTTAGCTAGTAATTTATCAATTAAAACTAAGTGTTGCTAATTGTACAGATATGCACTTGCAACTGTTTATCCTCTTTTCTCTGGGCATCTTCAAGTGATTTATCCATCTTCAGGTGAATGAGTTGTAGAGTAAATATATCTTGTAGTGCAATTGCAGTAAGTAATGCTTCCAAAAGTGATTGTGACTTGCAAATAAAAGGGGAAAAGGAATCCTAAATTGTGCTGTTGATTTGTAGCTGCTTCCAAAATTCAAAATGACAGCTCTTTAATGTTAGACAAAAATGATACAATAAGGAGTTCATAAAAAGTGAAGAAATAAACATCCCTTCTTCAATAGAAACTAGCAGACAAATTCATATACAGCAGAAGCTGACACTTTTTTCACAGTCTTGGATCCAAAGCTGGACTGTGAGGTGAGACCCATAACACTAATGTAGGTTTTTCTCCTGGCACCTGATCTGACATCTCTTTCATTGGATAAGCTTTTTTTATTGTGTTTAAAAAAATAAACCAAGAATCACAGATAAATGCACTGAGAGTCATGAGTTACTGTTTCAACTTCCAAAAAGCTATTCAATCTTGTCATGCTCTTTAGCAAACAGTATTTCTCATCTTATCCAGGAGAAAGGGCAAAAGTCAGCTGAAAAACAACATTTCTACCTCATGAAAGTGACAGTTGTTTTCAGCTTCAAATCAGGACAATAGAAGGTTTGATCATGGGTCACCCATCACCTAGGAAATTGCTTGTAACATCAGACTATTTAGAAAATAGCTTCACTTCCAGATTTCTTCCAGACCATTGACATAGTCTTAAGAAACGTTTGTTAGAAGACTTGGCTACATTTCTGTGATTTTTTTTGTTTGTTTGTTTCTACAAGAAGTCACTTTAAGACAAATCTTTTTTATTTTATTTTATTTATTTATTTATTTATTTATTTATTTATTTATTTCTTTTTCTGGAAGATTTCTAACTGTCTCTAATTCTAATTCCCAGAAGAAATAGTATTACTGTGCTTCTGTCTCAGATGAATTCATGGAACCTGCTGAACCATCATCACTGAAGGGTAGTGCTGCAGGGAGTTTTGGCTCCTTTTTCATGGAAAGTGGACAAACAAAGCAGGAGATCTTTCAGGATCTGTTCTATCTTCTTGGAGAATGTGGTTTAGTGGTGAACATGGTGGTCATGCTGGGTTGATATTTGATCTTTGTGATCTTAGAAGTTTTTTCCAGCTTTTATGATTCTATGAATCCTACAAAGTTCTAGCTGTGTGCACCCACATTTTATCTACACCTATTAAAGTTGCTATGGATTTTTCAAACTGAAGACATGAGTTAATATTGTCTCAGGTTACAAATAACAATAATGAACACACTTCCACCCTAGAAAGATCTTCCTAATGGTAATCTGAAGTTTGTAGTGAAACTCCAGAAGTGTAGATAATGTTTGCTCTCCAGATGATTTTTTTTAATTTTTTTTTTTTTTTTTAATTTTTTAAAATTTTTTAAAATTTAGTTTTTATTCTATATTTTTCAGGATATTTTTTCAAACCTAATACAGAGTTCCATGGACTGTGTGTTTGGTAAACCAGGCAAAAATGAACATTCTTATTTGAACTCAGCCTAACCTTTCACCTCCCATGACTGTGGTGGCCTCATTCATACTCCTTCTAAAATGGATCCAAAAAAAATAGAAATGTCATAGCTGGTAGTTTGAGGAGTTAGAGTCGATAATAAAAGTTGAAAGATCACATTCAAGGGCAGTAGCTGAGCTTTCTCATGAAGCCTGTGTAATGGCTGTTTACTCTGTTTTCTGCTTCTGTCAAAGGCATTAATCTCACATTTCCTGAGTGCTACATTTGATCAAAACTATTTCATTTAAAAAGTTAAAGAGTCTGAAATCATGCTTTTGTTAAAAAACTGTGCTGAGTAGGGCAACAAATTCTCTATTTCCCCTTTTCACTCCATGACACTTGAGGGTTTTTTAAATTAAATCTTACCCCCAAGATGTATAGCTTATTCAGTTATGTTCCTCTTATAGATATATTTAATATACTCAAAATATTTGTATTTTAATGCAGAATAATATTTGAAAATTTGCTGAAAGGTTTTGTTCTTTACCTCCCAGGGAGTTTCTTAAAGATTTTGTTTCTAAATCAAATATACAAGCAAAACCCAAAAGAAAACAGTCTTTGTTGCAGATTTTCAGAGGACAAACCTGTCCAAATTTGATTCAGTCCCAGACTTTGGACAGAATTGCAAGCTATGACAAGCTTTTACAGTATTTGGATATTTTAACAATCTTGAACATAAATATTTTAAAAAGTCAGACTGAACAGAGGAACTTTTGTTATTTTGGAAAAAGACCCCACAGTAACATTTTAAGGCTGCAAAAAGTCACTGATTAAGCCAGGACTGATATATGCATGTCTTCCACTTAGAAATCAGAATGGTTTGGGTTGGAAGGGAACTCAAAGATCACCCAGTTCTGACCTCTTGTCATGGGCAGGGACACCTAGAAAGGCACTGAATTCCCCTGTAGGTAGCAATGCCATTGTCATAGCTTAGTGTTTGAGTTTGGAGAATATTTTTCATAGTTAAGCCCAGACCAGTAAGCAAAACCTCAGATTTATAGAGCATCAGCTTCCAAGATGACCCTTAAATAAGACTGTGTAAACTGACTAAAATTCAGTTTATCTGACGGTTTGGTATAATTTTCACTTCTTAATTGAGGACAATTCAATACAGAATTACAGAATTACAGATTTACCAGTCTTTTTGTATCTGCATCTGTTTTCCCTTTTCACTAGTGTGTTTCAATACAACTCATTTTTTGATCCTCAACATTTCTGAATAATAATAATAATAGTAATAGTAATAGTAATAGTAATAGTAATAGTAATAGTAATAGTAATAGTAATAGTAATTAATAGTAATAGTAATAAATTTGTGGTCTTAATAGGAATAATGTGCTCTTACCTTCAGAACTAAAATATGAAAACTATGACCATGCTTTATTAAAAGATTGAAATTAGTGAATTTTATGTTCCTCCTGCTAAACTGGTCACTGTTGTAAATGAATACTTTACCACACCAGCTCTCCATCACAGTCTTGTTACACAGTATTACACTATGGAAGTTCAACACTGCATTTAATGTCCTGATTTGTAAATGTTTCCCTGGCTTAACTTTTCTCTTTAGCATGGCAATGCGTCATTGGAATTGATAGTTTCATTAAATTCTTTAAATTATTGGTATTTATCATTCCTACAAATGTATCCCTAGAAGTCTCTTTCCACTAGAAAGCCAATTACAGTAGGATTAGTATATATATTAGCATATAGAGAATATGAGACAGTCCCTGTCCTGCAGGTTCTTATTCAGACATTCAAAGCTAGAAAAAATATTGTAAAACTTAGGATAAATTGCATTAAATTATGCATAAAACCTGAAATTAATATGACTGCATAGCTGTAACTGAAATGAGTGGTAGTCAGACACCTGCAACTGGTGGATAGAGGAATAAAGCTACTTTATACAGGTTATGCAATCATCCTTTGCCAGACTAGGAAAGAGTTTTATCTATTCCAAGCTTTAATACCATGCATTTATCCAAACATTATCCTATCTTGTCAATATTTCACCTGAAGAAAACATTAGTGCTAGAAGAAATACTAGCAACCAATTTACAAATGTCTTAATCTGGGAAAGAACAGTTAACAAGATTATCAAAACAAGTTCAAGGTTTTTATTCATTGCTTCTGGGTTTTATTTATTTATTTATTTTTTATTTATTTATTTATTTGGGTTTTTTGTTTGATTTTTAATAAATGAAGACAGGATTAATTGAGTGTCCATTTTAGAAATTACACAATTACACTGATGGATGTGTAACACTTAGAGATTCTTATTGACCCTGCACAAGATACTCTTTGCATTAGGTCTAATTTGGAAAAAAATATCTGTTTGCAGTACAGAGTAAATATTGAATTTATAGCACATAATCCAGATGAATGTTACATGAGTGCATTTGTGGCAGAGTGGATTTACTTAGAGTGGAGAAGAAAAAAGAAACACAAATTTAGGGGAGATAACATCACAAATTACACCTCAAATTATTAAGGGTCCATCACATGACTTCCCTTCCATAGCATGTAGTCATTAAAGTAAGATGCAGAAGGAGATTAAGCCTTTTGTTTTTGTATTTTTCCTCAAGAATATATATTTTTTTAAATGATGCCTAGAAACAGATGCTGTAGAGAGCTGTTTTCTTCCAGAGAGAGGAGAATTTGTGGTGCTGAGTACAAACAGAAAGTCTGAGCCCTTTGCCATCTACAGGGCTCCTTCCAGATGTTGAAAAGTGGAGTAAAGTTGGTGTAGTGTATTTGGCCTGACTCAGTGGTCATTTTCTAGTGAACGCAGTTCAGTTACAGGTACATGCCTAATCTTGATTGAAAAATTGATAAAGTGAATTTATATATTTTCTAAAAACCATAAATAATTTCAGATAGTTGTTACCAGTGTGGCATTCAGTAAGCCAGAACAAAAAAAAAAAAAAAAAAAAAAAAGAGCCTTTTACAATTGCTGAAAGATTATATCTTTCCTGTTCTTAATTTTCCTGTCATTTTGATTCAATTCATGTGCTTGGTGGGTGCAGAATATATTTTATTTTTATCTTAAATGTATTCCTGTAGTCACTTCATGGGTTTCTTTCTATTGTTTTATGGGCATCAGTCATTCACATATCACTGTTTGAAATAAAGTGCAGGAGAAAATCAGTGTGATTAACACAGCAGTTAGGTTGGCTGTTCCAGCTCTGAAAGTGTCATTCCAAGGTGAAGCTGGAATCCTATTGGCATTTTGTGTGAACTTTATGTAAAACACACAGTTTGTTTCAAATTACCATTGTCCATATGTCTGATAATTCATTTGCCTATGAATTTATTTTCCTGTGATGTTCTTAGCTCAGAAATAGCTATGAGAGCAATGTTCTCAAGTCTATCAAAAGAGGTAGGAATTTTGTCAACCTTTCTGTACAGAGAATTTCAATGTATTTAAATGCCAATCCCTTCAGGTTCATCTTTTTATGGTGTATACCACCCAAATCCTGCCTGGGGATAATGTAATATAATGTCATATATAAAATAATGTAACTCTTTCTGGAAAACACCTGGATAAGATCAGGTCTAATACATCATAAAGACTGGAGCTACAGTCACTCTGGACACCAGGTATCAGATCAGTCCTCTAAATGTATTAAAAATCTATGAAGTAATCTTACTGGTGATCCTTTACACAACCAAAAGCACTACCATTCATCCTGTGTTCACAACAGACTCCTGTCCAATTCTGTTTTCACAGATTATTGTGTGAGACTGCAACAATGCAGATCAGCCTTGCTTGTACATTTTAAAACTCATGTCAGCCAAGAGCTTCTCCTCACTTTTCTCTTCTAGTTTGCTTTGAGAGAACTTCAGCTCATTCCATCTTGATCAGGTTTTCAACAGATAAATAAATAAGCATTTGATTATGTTGAGATGTGGTACAATTTGTCTTTGTTGATATTCTTTTCAGCATACTTAGATACTATTTAGATGAAGACACTTTCCAAGGAAATTACTCTCTGTAGGAGCCTGAAAGTGGCAAATTTATTAAAAAAAACCCCAAAAAATAAATTGGAAGCTGTGCAGTGTTTCACACATGTGAATAGCTGGAAGCAGCTGGTTATGGAATTTTAATGGCTAGATTATAACCCCTATTTCTATAAAGAGGCACAGTTATTACAGTCTGAAGTATGTTGTAATTTTTAAAAAGTAATTGTACGTGGATTCTCTTAAACCAATAATATATCTCAGACTGATTTCCTACATTAAATATACACTATGACACAAAAAGTGATGAGTCTTCAGCATGAGCCTTAGGAGCTAGGGAAAAAAGTTGCAGTTAAATGATGTTTATTCAGAAGACTATTTTTCCTTCTGTAAATCTGAAATGTAGATTTAATTGTTTGTTTCTTGCTCTGATTAAGAGTCCAAGAAAAAAAGAGGGAGGAAAAAAAAAAAGAAAAAAAGGAAGAGGACCAGATCCCAGAATGAAAATAAGAGATAGGAGTTGTAGAAATACAGGTGTTATTCTCAGTCAGCTCCTCACTAGGTCTGGGACCTGGATAAATTGTTTTTCTTTGTGGTTTTGTCTTTTTTATGGCATAACCAAACAACTCTAAGGTCATTCTTTTGCCTGTCAGGTCTCATCAGGATGGGACACTGAAAACTTCCAACTCTAGTGTGGTATATCATCTATACTTATATACTGACATCCCAGTATACCTTTGTACTGATATACCTATATCTAGAAAGGTATCTATAACTATCTATACAAAGCTATTAATTTCAGACCTCATGCTATTTTTAGTCAACATCACTGAAATACCTGATATTTCTGTTAACTGCTGGGACACAGAACTGAGGAGCTTGGGCTGGGACAGTAAATGGTTGCAGGTGACCATGTCCTGGGCAGCAGGAATGAGAAGGAGTCATGGCTGGGACCAGCCTGAACAGACCCTCTTGCTCTCAGAAAAGGAACTGATCAATATTGTCATGTGAAGAGCCATTTAATAATTGAGGGAGAACTCCCCTCTCCAGTAACTCAAAATTCTACCTTGTCATAGCAACTGTCAAGGTAAAATCATAAACATTAAGTAGAAAGTGGGTCATCTGATTGATTCATTTCTCACGTCTCAAGAAGAGTCTTGACTTTTGCTGAAGATGTCTCTTAAAAGTTCTCTTCAGAGACGCAGAAACCTTGAAAGATCGAAATATTCTTCCTCTCTCACCTGATAATGAAACTCATTGCTCGTTATTGTGTTTAAAAGTCCATTATCACTGACTTATACTATGTTCAAAGCAGCAATTTGGTTCAGAAAATCCTTCTTTGTTTGCCTGTTTGATTTTCATTTTTAATCCCTATTATCTGCAGACAGAAAGTGACAAGTTAACACCACCTGTGAATAGATGGATGTGGAAACAGCAGTACTTACCCAAGTGGACTGAAGGAGTGGGAAAAGAAATCTCGGGGACTCAGAAAGGGTTAAAAATCTCAGAATCTCAGCTTCTTGTGCCAAGTTTTGACACCATCCATGATATATTTGATCCAGCCAATCTGACAAAGTAATTGTCCCAACTCTCTGTATGAGAGATTCATGAACCTCAGCTCTTTCTTGCATAGGCAAGCAATGGACCCATCCTTTCCAGACATGGGTACAACTCCTCTTGAATGTGTATGGCTGCTTAACAGTCACTGGATTCAGTGGTCGTCAAATATATTATTGCATTTCACAGAGGATTAATACATCACAAAGCATTTTTTACTCCTTCTCTCCTATTTTGAATTTGTTTCAGAACCTCAGTACTCAAATAGCCAGAAATTCCCATTATTTTTATTCTGAGCCAATGTTATGGTCTACTTCCTTTGCCAGCTTTTATCATATTGCAGTTTTTATTTCTTGTCAGTAATTCCTGTCCAATCCTTATGTCTACGTTCTTGGGATGAGAATTTCTTCTGGCCTTATTTTTTTAGATGTTATTGAGTTATTTGTTCAAATATTAAAGAGTATAAGCAATTTAAATATTTTTAAATGTTATTGAGCTTATTTGTTTAAATGCAAATTGTTACTGTTGTTATTGCTATTGGTTTTAATTTCTTTAGTTTTTCATGAGGCTTATATTTATTTATTCCATTTCAAGATCATATTTTCTGAAATGTATTGACTACTTCTCTCAAAGTTTTACCAGAGCTGTTTGATAAATATGATTTTTGATCTCTACTGATACTTTTTTTTCTGAGCCAACTTTAGATCCCATCTGCCTTTTCCATGGATATGTTGCCCTGCTGACTCACAGTCATCCCAAGATTTACAAGGACATCCAGATCCTCATCACCCTATCTGTATGTTGAATTCCCAGCCACTACCAGAAGTTCTTATTAGCTCCTAATAACAGATCCTTATAGTTTGTATTTTTTATTGCTTCAGTTAAGACATTCTAGGTACAAAGTCATCTTTTCCTTTCTGAATCTTCCCCTAGATTGACAGAAGAGTATGTCCTAACACTGTGGCACTGTGGTAGCACCTTCTAAATGAACATTTAAAAGTGGACAGAAAAACTGCTTTTGGTTTTTTAAAAAGTTTTCACATTGTATAATCTATACTTCCTTGATTTTCGCCTTCTTTAGAGTAAAAATTTATTGGAAAATATTTTCTTTGTTCTTGAGAACAGAGAAGGATGTTATTTTTATGCAATGCTTTTGAAAAGAAAGAAAGCCAAGTTATTTTGTACCAAGTATCTGAAGTCTAAAATCTAACACAGGAGAAAATATGAAAGAAATGAGCAAGTCACCAGTTGTGAGATTACATTTAAGAATTAAAGCATTACAGACAAGTTACTGAGGTACCAAAAGTGGATCATTTCAGTTCCAACTTTCTATCTACATCTTCCAAGTATTGTACATTTGGGAATGTTGTCAGTAACCACTGGTCTGCTGCATCCAGCCCTTTGATACCTTCCAGGGCTGCCTCTGCCTCCTCTTCTACCCTCTCACGGGATTTACACTCACTCTCAGCTAAAAAGCTTCCTGAGTCTTGCTTAATTCAGCACATGAAATACTGCAACAGGAGTTTTCTAATTCCTAAGTGTCTATAATGCCAAAGCTCCAGTTGAAATCCCAGTCAATTCACTGGGGTTTTCTGCTATTCATCCTGTGCTCTTAGACCCCCGTACACATCTGTTTTGGGGAGAACCTGGCTCAAACTACAGCCCAGTTATTCCTCTTCATGAATGCAAATATGGAAATCTACTTCCTGTTTTCTTCTGGTTGCTATAGCAATCAATGGCAAAAGGGAGAGTAGTTTTGGGCAGAACAGTGCAAGAAAAAAAAAAAAAAGATGTAATAAACTGAGGGAGGTAAATTTAGTTGCCATGAAGCAACACTAAGAGGTTGGGCTTAAAGCCTTTTTTTTAATTTTTTTTCTGTAGAGATGGAAGATCAAGTACATTTGCCAAAAAACAGAGTGGAATTGAAGAGCAGACTTTATTTTTTTTTTGCATATGCATGGGTCACTGGTCATGTTCCCAGATAGATTTAAGGAAACGTCACAATATTTCACATTGTCTTCTCTAGTATATCGGATTGTATGGTACATAAGGTGCAGTGAAATTGTGCATCCTGAGCATGAACTCTAGTGTGGGCACCTTCTTAGCTCTGGGTGCAGATTGGTGTGATGAGTGTATGTTCAATGCCAGGAATTCCAGATCAGCAGAATTAAACTGCTCATGGCTGCTCTTGTCCACACTCAGGCAGATAAGCAGGTTTGGAAGAGCATTAATTCAAGTTGTCCATAATATTCAAAAGCACCTATATACTTTAATAACTGCTACAATTTCTAAAAGCTCTGAAAACGGGACCCTCTTTGTATATTGTTTCCAAATTTGTAGTGCCTCTAGGGAACTGCACATACTCCCTTCAGTCTACCTGTTTCCCTACCTATAAAAGGGGGAAGAGGGGGTAATCCTGTACTCTATATAAAAATGGCTTTTGAAAATGGCTACAGAACAGTTAGCACAAAGCAAATGACTTTTTGAAAAAATGATAATAGATTTAATCAAAATGTTTTGATTTTTTTCCTTTTAAATGTATTTGGTGAGGAAATGTCTCAGTCCTGAACAGTCAAACTCAGATAACTTTAACAGAGCAGTTAAGAAATAACAGAGGAAAATGTAGGATAGTGAAATGCCCAAGCTGAGATAAGCTTTTAAACTGAGAGCTGCAGCAAGAACACAACCCATTAATTATGATGATTATTTATATTTCACATTTCTATAGCACTATTCATTTGCAGCAAGCTTTTATACCTATATATAGATACTGTAGAGTGGCTCCATAGTGAGAACATTTTCTACAGTAACTCTTCCTGGCGCATGGTATTCTGTTGATACAGGATACTTACCTCAGAAGTTAGGCAAAACAATTTTATCTAAAGACTCCAGTCAGTCCCAGCTTACAGAGAAACAGAAGTTAGTTATTTCAAATGCACACGAAAGGCAGTCCTTCAGGAGTTTAAAAACAAATTAAATTCTTGTTTTCTTAGTGCAGTTATGGAGTTTCTGGCAACTTGAGAGAGAGTTTTCTGTTTAAGCTGCAGGCTTTACATGGGACAAAGCTTAAAACTGGAACATGTTGCACTGAAATTTACAAAAGTTAATGCTTTTTAATATAAGAATATCCTAAGATTGTGTGAATCAAAGGAAGCTAGAAATATATCTGAGAGGAAGTCACTGTCTGCCATTAAACAGAAATCTTTTTACCCTTTTCTCATTATGAAGGCACTCTTCAAGTAGGATTAAATTACTTTCTGCAATAAAGAGTAAAAACTTGCCCTATAATGAAAGTCAATGTTAAAATTTTATGTCCAAGGAATTTGGACTTACTTATCATATAGATTTTTAGCATTTTTTTTTCCTTTCTACAGAGCTACAAAGGAAATTTTTGCTTCTCTGATGCAGCTGTAATATGTTACCAGTTGCAGTAATTAAGGAGTTGTTGGAGGTTTGTCCATAAGTAAAAGTCAAAACTCATTTGTGCAGGGGTGTAAAGGATCTTTGCCAATGTTGACCTAAATTTTTAAGGCTTTAACTTATGTTACACTAAGACTAATGAATCATATAGAGGAGCAAAATAGTAGTAATAATAACAAACATAATAATAAGAATATCAATAACAACAACTACTACTACAATAATATATTAATTCAACAACAATAATTCCAAAATGTGTTCACTCTCACTCTAAGCAATATATAGGCTAAATGGACAAAACAAACTTATAACAGACATCAGTAAAATAAATTCTGCATTTGCAGCTGAGATTAGGATGTGGGGTAACTCCAGCTAAAGTAGAAGAGAAAGGTTTTAACCATTAAGCTTTTGTTGCTTTTGGGAAAACAAACAAACAAACAAACAAACAAAACCCCAAAAAAGCACACACAAACAAACAAACAAAACAAAACAAAAAAACAAAAAAACAAAAAAAAACAACTTTGATGTCCTTTCTGCAGGACAGCATGGTTCCAACAGAGACAACAAAGACTGGCAGTGCTCTAGGTTTCTAGTTTCTGCCCTCCCTCAGCAGATAATGAAAAATACAAAGGTTTCAAAACTTAAAACTCAGTATCTTCAGGTTTTGAGACCTGTTATAATGGGAGTGGCTGTCCCTCTGGCCTTGCAGAGACAGATCCAGCCTGGCTCTCTGGCTGGTCTCTGAGCAGGGGATAACGAGCCCTGTCTCATTTGGCCACATCTGCCAGTGGCACAGATGTTCCCTCATCACCAGAGGTGACAGGAGAAAGAGGAGTGAGCTATTGATGGCCAATGGCACCAGTCTGAATTAGAAGATAAACAGGAAAGAGCAGAACACTGGGCAACTATTTCTCTGCATTTCTCCAACAATAAATGGTTCTGTGTGTATCTATGACAACGCTACAGGGATGGGGATGATTCCAGTGCTCGCAGGATGTGTCTGAGTACAAAACTACAGACAGAGCAAGAGCAATGGAAGCAGGAAAATTAATTAGTTGCAACTAAGCAAAGGAGGATAGAAATATTCAGAGAGAGAAGAAAAAATGCTAGCAAAATAATTTGCAAGAATACAGTGTAGAGGATAAGGGAACACCATCAAATGAAAACTTAGGGAATAATAAAGAACCCAGGATTCTCTTTAAAAATAATTGTCTCAAAGAGCTGCTTGCATTTTATTATATTTACACTAAACTAGTGATAAAAAAGACATGTAGTTTGTTTTTCTTTTTTTCCGTAAAATTTTACTTATTTGTTTATTTGTTTATTTGTTTATTTATTTATTGTTAACTAAATTGCAATTTTTTTACATACTGAAAGACTGCTTTAAATGCAATGGAAAAATAGAACAGAGAGAAAATTAAAGGCACCAGTTGCCAAATGCATCAATAGTAACATCAAGTAACATGTGATGGACTATCAATTATTTTAGTAATGTGGTTTCCTACTAATATCTGCCTTGTTACTGACTGCTTTTCAGTTTTGGTGTTTAATAAGCCTTTCTAATAGATCAGGAACTGAAAAAAAAAAAAAAATCCCCTGTGCAGAAATCTCCTTTCAAACCAAGCCTCAGTTCTTAGTGAAATCTTCTACCCACTCTGAAAAATATGAAAAACTCTTACTAAGCCTAGCTCTTTCCTCCAGGCTTTGTAGGAGGTTTTTTTTTTTTTTTTTCTGTACTGAAGAACAGGTCTAATATTATGGTTGTCCAAACTGGCAGATTTCTTATATTTTTAAACCCTGCATACATTCTGCTTACATATTTAAATTTCCAAATAGGAATTTTGAAAGCAGGAATAAATACATATGGACTTGTGCACTCTCAGTGCTGTGGTTTAATTGACAAGGTGTTTGGTGAAAGGTTGGACTTTATGATCTTGGAGCAGCCTTAATGATCCTGTGATCTTATTCCTCTGTCAGTTAGGACCCAAAGGCCAGGTAAGGTATTCCAAGGTTCTCAGAAGGCATGGGAAGCCTTTCTACTGAATAGTTGTATTAACTCCCAAAGCAAAAATAAATTCTGAAGAAAATTGAACCATTACATCTACTCAGGTGAATACTCTACTGAACATAGCAATGTGATTTTTGCTTAATGTTGTGGAAGCTTAGAAACTCTTGTCAAGTTTAGACACCAAAATATAATTGATTACAGACTGGAGCTAAATCTCACATGCTTCAATTGGAAGCAGAAGTAGATATGACCAAAGAAATGAAAAAACAGTGAATAAAAATCCTCTAAGTCTTTGCCACCTTAGTGGAAAATAAATAAATAAAAACCCAAGAACCTTATTAACTTCTGTTAGATTATACACCCATTTAAATTATACTATGTCTTTAAATGTCTAGTAGAAGCAGGGTCATAATGTGAAAGGGAAAAAAAAAAGAAAAAAAAGAATCTCAAGTGATTTCCACAAAGTGAATACTTAAAAATCCAAAGACCTGAAGTATTTTTAAATTTTATTTTAGTCTCTGGGAATCTACAGTCTCATAATCTTTAATCTTTTTCTCAGGTATTTTTTGCTTTTAACAATGTGTGCTCGCTGTTGTTAATCATGCTGCTTTCAGAAACTAAAAACTTCTAATTAATTAGCACTTCAGATAGATGTATTTAAATGCAGTTATGTATTTGGAGCTTTGGAGTTTTAAAAAAGTCTCATTAAAGTTGACATCTGAGTTGACTCTATAGAATTCATACAAGGAAAAGGTGTTTTAGGTTTTAGGTATTTTACAGGTAATAATTTACTTCAAAGAGATGGTCCCATTTATGGCTTATCAGGGATCAGCTGATAGGCTGTATCTATCTGACAAAGATAAATATTTCAGTTATCTTGCAAAACAAAGGCTTAACCTCTAGCACCATGACTTAACCTGTTATTTGGGCTAGTTATAATGCAGTTAAACCAGTAACTAAGAATTGTAAGATGAATGGCAATTTGGAAGAGTTTGTAATCCAAATGGCATTGTGTTACAAAACTATCTCTTTAAAAGGCACTTTATCAAATGCACAGGTAAATGCATTTGAAATAAAGTTGGGAATCCGTAAATGAAAAAAATGTATGAAGTATCTTGGTGCTTTTGGCCTTCTCCCTTGTTTGAATATAACTTTTGGTGTACAAACTTCCTCTGCTCCTGGAGAGTGGACTGAGAATCTAAATTGGCTTTATAGAGAGTTGCCTTTCTAGATTGCCTATCTTGGAATTTGGTTAAAACCCAGTTAGTGTTTAAATGCCTGTGCTCCAGTTCCAGGCTGCTGCATTGCACCCAGACCACTCTTATCAAATACTCTGTTTTATAGCTCAGAGAATCTGAATTGCCTCATCCTCTTATCCCCCATATGAACTAATCAGTATTTCAAAAGATACCAAGGCCTTGCTTATTCTTAAAGTAAGTCATATTTGTATCTTTATGCATTATTGAAACCATCTATTATTGATCTCAATCAATTTCTATTATTTTAAAAAAATCTGTATAGAGAATATGTTCTGTGCACTGGTAAAAGAAGTGTTCCAGTATGGGCTGGAGCATCTTTCTGCCTTTCCCATGCATGAAAAACACATGAGAACTTTGTAATAGCTCTATACTGGATATCTAATTATCACTCAATTTCAGTTTCTGTTGGTCCTCAACATTTCATAGAAAAAGAAAAAAGTTATTTTGTATGAGAAAGGACCAGAGTTATATTTGCACTTATAAACTCCTATTCCACCTGGTCATTTCTTATAACTTTGCTCTGGTAACCATCTCTGTCTTTATGCATGGCCATATAAATCCATGAAAATGATAGTTTGGTCAGCAGTTTTTCAAGATGCTTCACTACCTCCTTGTAGACCATCAAGGGCCATTGCAGCATTTCACGCCCTGTCTGGGATAAATTATTAGGGTGCAATCTGCAGTTCCAAGTCAAAACTATCATTTGAATTAATGTCTGTATTAAAGTGCTATTGTCACCCCCTACTAACAGCTCTGTGCTTACTGGTCAGACCTCCTGCTTCAATTTATTATTTTGGCAGCTCAAAACAGATGATTTTTTTTTCCTTCTTCCCTGAAAGCTGTGGGACACTGTACTGAAACAACTCTCTAATATTGATTTAGAAAGACTACCTATTACCTTTTGTTTTTTGTCACTGTGTTGTCTCAACACCTGCAAAAATTGCTTCTAATAGCAGGGTATCTGGTTCTTTGAAAAACAGAGGTTTGGAGATAAGCTGGGTTTTCATTTCAAAAATGTTTTTCTTACAGACCCAGTAATGATGGAAATACGCATTCTTTAAATGTGTAATACTGGTTATTTATGTTACAGAAGTGTGTATGCCCTTCAAAAAATAAATGTGACCCTTTGTGCAGGGTACAGGCTGAACACAAAAAAAGTTTACATGTCATATTTGCACTCATTTTAGGTAATTTTCTTATATTTTTAATGTTAGTCCTGATATACTTTTATTAGTGGTAGGAATAGAAGTCCTGAAATAGTTCATTAGGAATAAAACATTTCTGAGAGGCAATTAGGAATTAATGTTGACAGACCTAAACTGAGGAATTATTGGCAGCTTTCAGCAAAATGATCTGAAGGGAAAAGACAACAAGATTTGAGTTTCTCCTCCCCCAAAATATTAAAAATCAAAGTAGCAAAAATACATAAAAGGACTTTGTGTCACCCAGCTTGTAAGAGCTGAAAGGGGATTTACTGGTGTGTGGTAAGTTGCTAAACAGTTGTGTCATTTTTCATATAGATTCTTTCACAGTGTAAGCCTGTCTTTGTGTTGTCACTTAAATGCTAAGCGGTAACTGTAGCAGTTTAAATTGGCATTATTAACATTTATTTCCAAAGCTAGACACTAAGCGAACTTCATTTTTGCTTTTACCTGTCTGTATTTCTAGCCACAGTTTCACTGATGGCAGAATAATAGGAATCAAAAGGAAAAAGAAAATGAAAAGTAAAGAGAAATCAAGTACTTATGCCAATCAATCACTAACTGTATATATTAGAGACAAATATAAATCTTCCCAGAGATGTTAGTTTAACTCATCTCATAATGTATAATTCACATTTCAAAGGCTATATAATAAAAATTGCCTTTTATATTCAAAATACAAATTGACTGTTACTCGTTTACTTAGCTTGGTTTTCCTTGAAGTTGCATAAGTAATCTCAAAAAGCTTTGTTTTTCATAAACATGTCTGAAGAGACAGAGATATCCCAGTTTTATGGGTCTGTCATAGAGAGGCTCTTTTCCCTCGAGGTAGGTTTTCTAGTAGAATAGTGGTCAGGGACAGGAGACAGTGAAATAAGCAGACGTGTTAAAACATAGCACTGCAAGAATAAACCTTAGAAACATTCTAGAGGTGAAGGAAACCAAAGGACTCTCACACTTTTTGATGGGCTTTGGATTAATGGCTACCAACCAGTTCAGACAAGATGGGATGCAGACCTACTGCCATTCCTTTGGGAACCCTGACCTGGTGGATGGTAAAGAAAATGAAGGTAACAAGCTGTTCTTTTTCCTCGATGTGAAAAGACCTACAAACTTTGTTTGCTATTGTGACAATATATTTCTGTCTGTTTTCAGAAGGGTCTTTCACAGAAGGACTGTCATCCTTCTGAGTGTCTTCACAGAGAGAATGGACAGGACAGGTCACGAGGACCACCCAACCTGAGCACTTTGCAGGTAAATCCCTCCAAGAAAGCTGACATCACACATCCTTCTCTCAACATATTGGTGGCCAGATTTGCCTCATATCCATTTTGAGGCCTTTCCTAAAGAAACACAATGTCCATGGAGCTGTTTTGAAGATGCCCTTGGTAGGCATTGGTGTGTTACCTGTCTCTTCCACACCTCTCACAGGAAATATCTCCTCAGAAATGGTGATATCTCCATTTGGAGTGGTGTGTCATCCCTTCATCCCTTCATGGGATCCCAGTGGGATGTCTTTCCTGGTGCTTCCTGGTTAATGTGCAGGCTGCAGGGGACGTCATGTGTCTGCCTTCCTTCTCAAAGCGCTCTCCAAAGCCTGAAGAACTGTAACCAGCTCTATATAAATTGAGAAAAGGGGTTCTGAATCCTGGGCTTTGTTTTGTCTTCTTTTCCAGGAAATAGCCAGTATTTCTGATTTTTCCGTGTCAAGCATCACAGAATAGATTAGAGATTTGTATTCTTGCAGGTGGAAAAGAAATACACATTTTCCAGGTTAAAAATACACTTTATACTTTACACTTTTTGTTTAAGCTTATACCACTACTAGAACTAATTTTTTGTTGTTGTTTGTTTTGTTTGTTTGTTTTTTAAATTTTTATTTTAATGAAAGAAACATTTCTCACATATAACGAATATGGATGGATACTCTTGATAGAATTTCTGTGTGTCAGAGGTACTTTTTGGTGGAATTTTTGTGGCTCAGAGGTTCTTTGGTGGCTTCTGAGCAGAAAGATGGAACAGTCTCTATTTGCTTTCATGACGTGTTTATGAGTTATGAGAGATTGATGTTTGAATGCCTGAACTGCATAATGTGATTCAAGGACAAAACCTTGCTTCTGCAACATTCTACGTGTGTAACTTAAGCACAAAATCACTTTTTTGCCTTTTTTTTTTCTATGGCTTTTTCTGAAATATGTCAGTTGAAAGGCAAAAGAAGACATGATTTTGACATCCTTAAAATTTTCAACACTATTATTTTTCATATTCCACAAGCACCCATCAATACATTAATTAAAATTACATTCTTGAAAGTTATACATTTTTATTCAGTCTATAAATGATCCAGAAAGTATTCTTCTTTCACAAAAAAAATATTTGAAAGATTAAGAGAAATAGAAAAATCTGTTTGTAGAGGAATTCCTTTATGATTTCTGTCATATATATTCATAAGTATTTCACATGTTTTGGCTTTTATTTAATGCAAGAAGACATTTGTCTTGAAGCCGACATCTGTAAACATCACTGTAGTAACTTTGTTTTCTTTCTTCTTGTTTTTCTGCTCATTGTATTTATCAACACCTGCACATAAAAAATGGGCCTTGGAGGGAGTTTGGATCTGAGTGTAGTTTCCAGAGGTGAGCAGTGATTTCAAGTAGGTAAATATTTGGAGTGCTTTACATAAAGGAAACTGAATGGCCCTTCTCAAAATCAAAGACTAGTTTGGGGATGTGCCTTCTGAAAGCTCAGTTACTTTCTTTAGCATTTTTTAACCCCAAACACTGAACATATTTCAAGTTGGAGTGTTTGGCATGTGGATCACTATATTAGTTTATTTGGTATAACTAATTTATGGCACAAAGAATTTGACAAGTGTTACATAAAATGAAATGTCACAGTGTGTTTCTTCCTATCACATGTGATGTGCGTTTCAGTGGGAGTAAGAAGTGCTGAGAATTCACAGAAAAATTGGAGTGTTCACTTCTGATTCCAAGGTGACTCCAAATGCTACTCATGATGACACCAGATCTGCACACATATCTGCTTCTAAAAGAAGGGAAGATAAAATATGGCTTGATAAAATAGATAAAATAGAAGGAAAAAAATCTCATTAAGCTCCCTTGGAAGGATTCCCTTTTGAGCCACGTATGGAAATGACACAGGTCATCACTGTGTCATTTCCTTCAGAACTCTTGTGTTAAAGAATGGCCTGTCAGGACATCTAAGAGATGACAGCACCTGGGTAACCATTTGTTGTGACCACAGTGTATTCTGCCACTGCTATATCAAGTGTCTGCAGCCTCTGCCAGTTCAGTCTGAAATAAAAATATCACTGTACTTGTCTGTACAGGTTTTGCTTGTAGTTACACCGTGCTGACTGAACTTTGCTAAAACACAAAGTCAAGTGACAACCTGATCAAACATCAGTTATTTGGTACTCCTGACAGAACTGGTCTTTTGGCTGCCATGCTCTTCTGAGGCTCTGGGGAATATCTGGTGGTCTGAAGATTTGTCTTCTGGTCCAGCCTAATGAAAATATATTGACTATTTTAGTTTCATTTCTATTTGAGTCACAGTGACAGTTTGTATTACATTGTTCAGAGCAGATATTTAACCATGATTCTTGAAACTCTTTTACAAGTAATAGCCCTATGGATTAAATAAAAAAAAGTTTTGACAATATCATTTTATCCAAGAGAAAATGCTATTTATCTCCAAGAGTAGTACTCAGTGGTCCTTGTACATGCATGTTGTTGAACAACAACCAAAAGCCACAATTCATAAGCTCAAATTTCCATTCTGAGTCAGGCAGTGCACTGGCAAGCTTGAGAATGGCACATCAATTCTGGTGGCCAACAGCATTCAAAGGAACAATGTGGCATTCACTAGCTGCTCAGCCTGACAGGTAAGAAGGCCATTTACAGCTGGGTCAGGTGAGGAAGCAACTGATAGAACTCAAACTTTAGAAAGCTTAGGGTTTCTTCTCTGAATTTCAATATGAAGACCCTGAATTAGAATTTCAATATGCCATACAGAATATTTTTCATGGCATCAATTTAGAGTATTTCACATATACCCTATTACTTGCATAATCAAATAATCAAAATCCATGAATTTATACTTTTAATGAAAGGCATTATTAAAACATGAACAAAATATTAAGTGAAATAAAAATCAAGTTCTTCAGGCTAGTTGTCAAAATATTTCTTTCTCAAAGAGTGGTAAGCAATGTGTTGTTCTGTCTCTCAAAAATATGGAATCCAGAAACAAAATATTCAAGAAACTGTGATAGAATGACAGTATGTTAATTTAGAATAAAAAAGTTTACATACTTGCAAAAATTCATTTTGCACAAAGAAGTTTTCAGAGCAATGACAAGAAAAGAAAACATTAAGTTTTTGCTGTTTATATCTGAAATTGATAAGATCTTTTTTCATAGCAGATAAATAAATAAATTCATAATTTCTTCTGTTAAGTTAGAAAGAAAACTTCTACCACTTTTCAGTACATAACATTCTGTATTTTTTATGAGAACTTTCATTTTAAATGAAAAGTAGGAAATTTGTAACAGTAACCATGAATAAATATTATTAATAATGGATCAGTACATTTTATTTTATGAAAGAAAACAATGGAAGCTGAAGAACAATAAGACTTGTTTAGTACAGATATAATTATGCCTTCACGGATCCCTGTGCAATGCATCACTTATTTTATTGTGTCAGTAGAAACATTCGTGTTGTATTGTCCCCCTCTCCTTTCTAACTAATAAAAGCTATCAAACAGCAAGGTAGATAACTGAAATCATGTTTTCTCTGGAAAGAGAAGCTACATCCTGGTTAAGGGATGCTTTGATGAAGTAAGTATTAAAGCCTAGCTTAAAAAAGTGTATTCACTCCAAGACACCTGTGAAGCTTTGAGAAGCTGCTCTGCTCACATGGCCTGAGAACAGCCTGTGTCAGCACACACCTGGAGAGGTCACAGGTGCTCTGGTCCCCCTCTGTGGTCCAAGAAGTTCATGTTGACAGATTCAAAAGGATTCATGATGCAATTCCTATAATGATTTACAGCCCAGATTTTTGAATGGAATGAGTCGCATCCTCGACTGTCTCTACTGTGTTGACCAACAGTGCATCAATCATAAAGGTTGTTTAGATTCATTGCCTTCATCTGTTTGCATTTTCCCTGCAGCTGCGTCCATTAAATCAGATGGATCTTACCTTTCTGGCAATCTCCTGGCCTCTTTTTAATGATTGCTTGGAATGAAACCTTCTGACTTGTATTACACATTGTGTCATTTTTCGGGATCTTCTCTGAACCTTTCACACACCAGACACCAGCTGTAAATGTCACAGGGCATGATTCAAGAGACACAATATGAATATGAATATTTGTTGTAAAGGCATCTAGGTCTGAGTTTAAATCATGACATATCATATCATGATAAGTCATATCATGATATTAGTCATCATATCATATCATATCATATCATATCATAAGTCAGAGAAACTCCACCCTTAGAATTCCCCTTTTTCTTTCCTGACAAAAAATGGAGTTGCAGAATACTAAATGTGGTAAATTAGATTTAAAATATCTTTGTTGCAGATATATTAAAAAACGATTCAGATTTCCAAATGCAGAGATGTGGTGGAATGCAAGATCCACAGAGCATTTCTTCTGTCTGCATTTCGCTCTGCTAAAGGCCTTATGTCTCCTGTCAGCCCGGTGGAATTACCATTCCCAAGAGAATGCCTCTGATATTCCAGGGCATCTCAAACAGCACTAGATGCCCATAATTTAGGCCTTTTGATTATGACCCTGGATCCATTCCAGAGTGTTTAAAAAAATGTTTTTGGCAGTGATTTGCAAAGCAAAAAGTCCTTCCAGTGTGCCTTTGCATTCTTAAACACTCTAATATGAGATGCTAGGGTAATGGCCATCTCAGCCTTTTTCTGAAATTCAATATCTGAATTTTTAAACTATCCTGTTGCTGCCCCTAGAAGCTTTGCTTAAAGGAACAGCCAGAAAATATTATCTGTTCCTGTTAATTATCTTTATCCCTTTGGTCATTTATACGAGGAAGAGAGTCTTCCAGCTAATAGTTTTAACCTTTGCAAGACACTTTATTTATTTTCAGAAATAAAATTTCAGACTAATTATTTTCAGAATATATTTTATTGCACTTTTTCATAACAAAGGGAAATGCCATATAATTATTATTCTAGATTCAAAACAGAAATATCTGCTTAATCAAGAGTAGATATTGTGTGTTTTGGACTTTCAAGTATGGAGGTGACAATGGCAAGTGTCAATTAATTATTATACAAAAAATATATCTTATCTCTGCTGATTTGTAAGAGTATAAGGCTGGTTAATTCTTGGCCTATGTCATCAATAACCTGCATAGAGCTGAAGCTAAACTGTTTTCTTCTAATATCATAGCTCTTACTCCACCAATTTCTGCTATTTTATTGAATTAAAATTGTTATTCCTAGTACAATCATCCACAAAAGGTGACCTAGAAATTGATTGTCCCCACTGCATGGATCTATATATCTTTGAAACAGCACTCCTGCCCAAAAGTCTTGCAGTCTCCACAGATAAAGAACTAAAGCTCAGATAAATTAAAATATCCATAAGGTTAGTCAAAGTGCATGTAGACATCTCTCAAATTAACTCAGTGCCTTTTAATTTAGATTTGACTTCTAAAGGTCTTCTCTTTGGACCCGCTCTAGAGCTGTCAGAAGTTGCTTGAATTTTTTAAACTCTTATTATAAGAGAATATTTCTTTTTTAGTGTTAGCTGGATAGTTCACTTAACTTGTTCCATTAAGATGCTTACACTTCACATTCATCCAAGCCAGATTGTTCCCCAAATATCTGACCAATGTGAGAACCACTTCTTTAAAACCAGGAAGCAAATTGTGCAAAGCAATTGCCTGACAACAAAATTATCACTCTGATTTCCTGTTGAGAGTTGATGGGCAGACCAAGATGGAGAAACATTCAGAAAAAATATTTTGTGATTGCAGAGAGCACAACTGAAGGGAATTCCCCTCCTCTGCCAATGTGAGGTGGTTAAGGAAGGTGGAAAGTGCAGTGAGTTAAGAGGTAAGATAAACTCAACCATGGTGACTTAATTAAAGAGATTAATCAAGAATTCAGTGATCATCAACAATATTATGCTTGTTTTGACTCACAGGATAAAGAAAAAAAAAAAGAAGACTGCAGAACAAGAAATAAATTCTAAGTAAAAAAAGCGCAAAAAAGAGTTGAAATATAAGTCCCCTTCATAAACTCACTTTTTTTGTGACTAAATATTTCAATCTACCAATAGTTTTGTGTATCTAAGTAGATATATACTCATATATTCACGCAGATATAAACATGCAAACTTACAAAAGCACAGACATTGTCCTTTTTTTTGACCCAGATGAGTTTTTCCATCTATTAACAGAATAACAAAAGATGTGGGAAACAGTCACTCTTAAGAACTACATAAATTAAAGTCGATGTCTTACATAACATCTACATGAATACATCTAACGAATATTTATTAGGAATTAATTTCCCCTAGCTTTGATTTTGCCCTACAGAATTATTTGGCTTGTGTGATTGATAGCTATTGGTCTTTAAATGAAAGACTACAAGGGAAATAAGAGTATAAAACATCAGCATCTGTTTATTTCTTAGCTTCTTATTTCTATTAGTTTTGCCATTTCAGATGGCATAAATCTGACAATTAAATACAGTGACTTTTCTGTCAATGCCATGTTCAGTGGCAGGCAGTTCAATCAGCACAGAATTATTAGCATTCTGATGCTTTTATTAGGACATTGGTGTAGTTTAGGATCAGCTTCAAACTTCTCTAAAACAAAGAAACAAGCAAAAGAACCAAATCAATGGAACAGGATTCTTTGTGATTTATTTGTACACTTCATTCCCATTTCATTCAAGAACATCATTTTAACTTTTCTCTGGTTGAAGGCTTGGCACTTGGCTATCTTAACAAAGCTCTATTGTGAAGATTTATTATAAATTATCTTCATGAAATCATTTTACAAATGTCCACACACATCTGTCTTCCACTTGGAGCCAGAATGGCATCATCCATGCCTGCTAGATCACCCTGACCATTATTGTTATCCATCACATGGATTTCTGCCATTTTCTGATTTTATTTTTTTTCACAAGCCTCACATTTTGATTGATGGAATCAATGAACTGAGGAACATTTTACAGTTTGACACAAGGGCTTTATCATGTAGTATTGGGCACACACCTCTCTGAGTAATCTCTGCTATATCTTCCACCAGACTACAAAATGCAAAAATTAGTTCAAAAGTTAAACAAGCTTCTTCTAAACTAAAATAAATTACATAATACTAAATATACCTAAATGGCTGAGCAATTATAGAAAAAGGAGCATTCACAGAAGGTCTTCAATGTCATTAATTGTGAGGTATTGTGACTAGCTGGGAAGTGCTGGGACCCCAGTATAACCCATCAAGGACTTCATCAAGAAATCACTGTGTCAAGTCCTGTAAAAGCCAAGAAACACAGAAAGGGATGGAGAATATGATGAAGACTTTTTTTTTTTACCTTTTTTTTTTTCTGCAAATTTCCAGTTTGTCTAAACCAATAAATTATGTTGCTTTTGCTAACCATAACTTTTTTCAATCTTTTAAATAATTGACCTTTTTTGTGTAATGTTAATATGGAATGCAAACTAACAATTATTCACAGTAAAACGTAGAAAAAGCACAGAAATGCAAAAGTTATTCTAAGTCTTTGGTTTAAACTTTTTTTTAGTGCGAACATATATCTTATAGATTTGATGCTGGTTTTGGAAGAAATTGTTTTTAAATTGAAAACATGAAACTTTGTTAGATTTTAGATCCCGCTAACTAGAACATTTAATTTTATTTTTTAATATATTCAGCCATGTTTCTATGACGTAGTCATATTGGAAATTTTAAGGTATTTTAATTGGGTCGTATAAATCATTTGTATATATATATATGTAGATTTTAATATCATTGCAGAGGCTGAAATGCTTTTGCAATATGTGTATCTGTGGAGAAAATCTTCAGCAAAAATAAGAGAAATTGACCATTAGATAGAAGGACTAGACAATTACAACAGAACACTGACATCAAATTTTCCTAAAATTTATAAAATAGTGATTTTATAGAATATTTTCTTAATATTATTTATAATTCCTTCTATTGTACAATTTCCTGGGATTTTTGAGACTGTCAAGCAGGTTCAATTGCATACAGAAAAATAAATTTAGATGTAATAAGTACTTCAATAAAAATGTGGCATCAGCTAAATATAAGTAAATATAAAAATATATTTTTAAATAAAATAAAAATAAATTGCTTGTTATCCCGTGAGTTATGATGATAAAACAGTAATATTATTAGTTGACTGTCTTTTTTTTCTTATTTTCTTAGAACTGAATCTTCTTAATCGTGATCTCTGTCTTCAGATTTGTTATTCTAATTAATCTTCTTGTTCGTGAAGAGATTTCAACTGATGGTGATTGTTGACTTTTTCTCAGAAAAAAGCTGATGGTTAATGTTAATTATGATCATGTTCATGGGTTTAAAACTCAATAGATCTGTATTCAGCCTAAATGCACTTGGCATGATAAAGCTTCATTGTTACATTATGTGCACACAGTCTAGATTCACATCACCTCAGGCTCTGACAGTGCTCCTCTCAGTAAAATGATTATTTTATAGAAATGCAGGTCAAGTACAAATTATGGGGAAAAAAAAGAAAAAAAAAAGAAAAAAAATACTAAAAGGAACTGGAAAATTATACTGTGCTATTGATCCAAATCCCCCCCTTTGCACAGCTAAATACAAAATTCTGCAAAGTTTAATGTTCTTTTTTGTAGATAAATTTTTTCTCTCTGTAGCTCTCTAAGTCATTAAAGGTCTTATTTTTCTTAAGATAGTGGTACCAACATGACTGATGAAAACTTAATTATCTTGAGATACCAACTTATGCCCCAACCAAAATCTGAGGACTTAAGCTCATTATTCCCTGATATTGCACTTTACATCACATTTACATTTAATGCATCACAAAGCCACCACTTAAATTGTAATGAGAAATGGTAAGCATGCAAACAGCTCCCTTTACCTTGCTATTCTTATCTATATATAATGTTTATCTATATATCAGGATGTCATAAAGGTGGGTGTAAGAATTTTTCTGAATATTGACAGAAAATGTTCTTGTGTAACAAACACAATTTTCAAAGGAGTTATTATAAATTTCAAGTACCCTTTCTGGTTTTTGCCCAGGTATGACATTCATGCTTGAATGAAAGATTCAATTCTACCTGCAGTCACCCAGTTGACTGATCAGCTTGCTCAAAGAAACAACAAGAGGTGATAAAGATCTAGTACAGAAGTTAAATGACAGAAAAATCAAAGTTCTAGCAACTCCCCTGTCTAAGTGATTTCAGAGGTCAAAACTCCTTGGCTCTGTTTGCTAATAATTCATTGCATGTTATTTCTGGACTTTGTACAGCTTTGGGCTGTTCAAGATTTGCTTCTAAGAGCTACTAGGTGACAAAGTAAACATCTGAAAATAGCTGAGGGGAATATTATTTAGGTGTTAATATTATTTTAACTCTGCTTGAAAACATTACATTAAGTAGAAATGTTACTTTTGAAAAACTATGCTGGAACAAATAATTTTATGTGGGAGAATAATATCCTTGTAATACAGATTTGAGAGACTGTTTATTATGATCTCCCTGAAAATGGGAGGCTTTTACCAGCAGTGCAAATTATAGAGTTTTATAGAGTTTCATCCAAACTAATTTTTAAAGTTAAAATGGTCTAGCTGTCAAGACCCCCTTGGTGACTCCCTTCTCAAGCTGAAGAATCACAGAAGCCAGAACACTGATATTTGAGCTAATACTACTTTTTAAAATTTTATTGACTGTTAAAATCTACATAAAAAGAGAAAGACTGTCATGTCAGATGGCTTCAGATTAGAAAAAGAAGATACAAAATATTAAAAAAAAAAAAAAAAAAGAAAAAAAGAAACACTGAAGTCTATACCTAAATGGCATGGGAAGAGGTCTCTGTAGAAGAATAACTTAATCAGATCAAAATTAGGAGACTGAAATCTAGGATGGATTTTTAACATCTCTGAGGAAGGCCCAGGAGCTCTTTTGGAATGTGTTAGTTATCACAGGACAAAACCATTTGAGGGACAATCCTGGTTACAATATTAAGACCAGGCACTGTTTCATTTCTAGCTAGGAATATAACCACTACCATTCTTTTTGGTGTCCTGTGCTGTATTAGAGGTCAGATCAGAATAGTTCATTCTCTTTGCTGAATTTTGGATTTGAGATATCCAACTCCTAGTGGAGATCACTGTGCAACTGTCTGAACGTCTGACTCTGTCAAAGTCATACTGAGCAGAATCTAAAAAGAGAGACTTCAGAGAAAGGCAATTTAGGGAAAAAAATGCCCTATAAAAAATGGTAGATCTCAAAATGCTACAGTTGCTGGTTTATCAAAGTTTTCTCCCATTTTAAACACCTTTATCAGCAGTTCCTTTCCTTCATGCACCATTTGATCTACAAGGACTTCATTTTTTTTGTGTCAAAGTCACTGTTTTCCTCAAAATAAGTACAATTATTTACACAATGATTTCTTAAGTTCAGCCCTGAGCCAGGAGATGGTGAATATCTGAAATGTCAAGTATCCCAATATAATGAATGGAGAATCAGTGAGAAGGAACAAGAGTAGCTGTCCTGGGATGCAGGATTACACCAGGGGACAGATTTGTGGAATTGCTCTGGCAAGTGCATAATCACAGAACTGTAGGAGCACAGAATGGTTTGGGTTGGAAGGGACATTCAAGATCCTGTAGTTCCAATTGTCCTGCCAGGGACACCTTCCACTAAACCAGGCTGCTCTGAGCTGCATCCAACCTGGGCTCCAATATTTCCAGGGATGGGGCAGCCACAGCTTCTCTGGGAACCTGTGCCAGGGCCTCACCACCCTCACAGTAAATAATTTTTTCTTAATATCTAATGTTAACCTAATGTCTTTCAGATTACAGTGATACAGGCTGAAGTACTACTGCTGTTTTCACAGTACCCACCTTCCAGGTTTAAAGTTTTACTAACAAGATTTTGGAAGTGATGTTAATAAATAAATATCATGAAATTTAAGCAGATTTTTAAGTAAAGTTCATCTCTGTTGCAGTCAGGTAGATAAATTATAAAAGAAAGGCCTCATAAAATCAGGCCTTGCTCTCTGCTAAATTAATAGCTAGGTTTTCACTTCTATGTGCAGCCAAGTGGCTTGCAAATTCCCATGTGAAAAGCATGAAAACAATTAACACAACAAACTATTCTGGTAAGAGAACTGTTTGCACCTGCAATAAACAAGAAATCTGTCTCATGGGAATCAGTGAACAAAATATATAAACTAAGAATAGAGAAATTTGATAGACAACTAAAATACATTTTCCTAATTAATGGAGTAATCGGAAAGAAAATTATTAACCAATTAGAGTTCCACATGAAGTCTGTAGAAACTATATAAAATAATTGTGTGAATAAAGAACTGGCTTTTCACACATGAAGAAAATAGATACTCGGATGATTTATTACAACACATCTCCATCAGTTGCCGTGCAACTCATACACTAAACCCCTAACCCCTAATATTCTGTTATGTACACACTAGTTATACATTTAAAAAAGATCACCAAATAAAGTATAGATTTAGTTTTAGATAAAATGTAGCCAGGACAGAGAAGACAGATTTGTAATGGCAGTTTGTGCTCTTTCCAACACTGTTGTACCTAACTTTAAGAGCAATAGTAGTCTCATTCACTTATTGAAGACATACTGCTCATGTAGGAAGTGAAAGACAAGTACAAAGTAACACAGGGCTTGGTTAACAAAAAACATAAAGAAAAAGAGAAATTCATAAGGGCCCCTTGTTTCTCAGTATCCTTTCAGGACATCCCACCTGCTAATCCTGCTGCAGGCCCAGAAACCAAAAGAGAATAAGACAAAATTGTGGAGACTTTCATTCATAAAATTCAGTAAGCTTGGCAAAGCTGAAAGAAAGCTTTCACTGCACCCTCTATTAGTTTCCTGTGGGTTTTTTTTTTCTTCTTTTTATCATTATCTTCTGCACACACCAGAAAACAGACTTTCAACAAAAAGTTATTTTATAAGATAGTAAATAACACCAGATTTCACAGTTTTACATTGCTGTGCCTTCCCAGTTTACCTGATAAAAAGATTGCACTTCTGTGTCTGAGCTCTATGACACTGATCTATTTCTAGTTCTATTATTTCTATTTCCATTTTTATTTTTACTTCTGTTCTATTATAACAATATAACTTGTAGCATGTACAAATCTCTCATTTTCACCTATTATTTTTACTGAGATATTATAAAAAATCTCAGACTAACACCTTGTTGCACAGACTATAAGGGCAAGGCAGTTTTCTCAAGGGTAAGGGCTTTTTCAACAGAAAATTAAAGACCAGTGACAGAGACAAAAAAAGAAAACAAGCCAAAAACGATATCAGTTTAAATCGTCTCTTGAGAAGTAGCAGTCCTGCAGCTTCTCCATTCACATAACTCAATATTTTTTAGCCATCACAAAATAACTGTGGTTTTCAGGACAAAGTTATCCCAAATTTCTACTCTTACAGTAGCTTCTTCTAGCAAAAGGGAAAGTATGAGGAAAAATAAAACCAAATTACTTCAATGAATGGCAAGTTTTTTCTATAGGAGTATATTGGAGGAGGAAGATGCTCTTTACTTGCTGAGTAAACAAAGTTAAAGGTGCATATGAATAGCCTTAAAAATGACATGGGAAAACATGAGAATAGGTATCACAGAAGAAATAAGCATAAGAAGCAGCAAAGAGGAAGGACGCTCTGACCATTAAACAAAATAATGATTTGAAAACCACAAAGTGAGAAAGGGAACCTTGGGAGTAGATGAGATCCCCCATCTCCCTGCACTGGGAGGAGGAAGAGCAGTACAAAACCACATGAAAAAGCAAAGGAAATTTGAGAAAGTGTCTGCTTGTGTTTTGACATAATTCATCAAAGAGCTCTTCATCCTGCACCTGGGAGAGCAGGAGCCATCAAGGTCTGTGGCCACCAGCACCACAAAGCATCATTTCCATGGAAATGCATAGTCAGACCTAATTAGCAGATCAAGTGTAAAAGACTAACAGTTTTAATGAGAAATACAGATAGTGATTAACCATTAGCACAAAGTGTCATCTAATGAATGTAAATAGTAAAAATTCCTTTAAAATTTGAAGCGTATCTGATTTAACAGTCTTCTAAAAACTCTTGTGGCGATATCTAGTTTCCTCGTTGATAAATACTCACCTTTACATATAAAAAAAATGTTCATTTATAACACTGTATTGCCTGGATGCATCTTGAGGATTGGAGGTTTAAATGCTAATTTTTGACACGGCACAGGTGAGAAACAGAAGTTCTGGAAATACTGAGTGGTTACTCCTGGTACTTTGACTTTGTTCAAATCCAACTTTATGTTTGACTACCTTTAAGAATTCATTTTTCAAGATTTAGAGTCTGACAGAAACTGATACAGATTCTCTGTAAAAACTGAGCTTCCTTCACAATGGAAATGATCGACACAGAGTTTTCACTTTCGTATGCATGAGACAGTCAGGAGATGTGTTCAGATCCAGGAGCCCAGAACTTGGTGGTTTCAACTTAGGCATGGTCGTAGGGAGCATTAAGCAATTAGGAATTTATCCAAGTGTAAGGATCAATATAATAGCATAGGCAGGGAAAAGGAAGGAAAAAGGGAGAGGGGAAAACCCCAAACAGAAAGATTTTCTGTAAATATGATGTTAATTAATTCTAATATTCTGTGTTTTCCAGGCGAAGCTTTACCGTAATGAAAATGGACTTTTCAAACATGAACTAGTGCTGTTATTAAGGTTGAGAGATTAATGATTTACAAATATGTAGTGTGTTCTGAGTGCCAAAAGAAGAAACCAAAGCTAGTTCAGACATATTAATAAGTTTTCTAAAATATAAAATAATTTTCAATCTGCACCTCTTGAGTTCGATTCTCGCCTCAGGTTTCAAATACCCAGCATCAAAAATGTTTTGTCATTTTTCACAATAAAGGACCAAAAGTTGTGATCAACTTAGAAGCAGAGACACGTTATAAAATATGTAAGAAAGAGAGTTCATCCTTTTCAGATTTGATCAATCAAATCTAATTACATAGAAAAAAATCATTTTAGATCATAATTTATTGAAGTAGACAAAAATACCTCTGCTCACATTAGAAGTAATAATTGAAGACTAAAATACTTTTTCACCAAACAAGAATGGCCAGCTATTTCTAAATGTGTTAAAATAGCCTAGCAGTGAATATAGCTTATGAACAGAGAAATTCTCACACCAATGGCACTGAATAAGATGTGACATTTAATTCTGCACAACCTGCAATTTATTAAATACTTCACAAAGTAGGTTTGGTTTATTGATTACTTGCTTACTCCGTTCTTTTAACAGATGATAAGACACTATAATCGAATGAAGGAAATAGGAAATATCTTCTTTGGCGGCTTTGTTATACTTGGAAAATTATATTGTTTTCCATGTTGCGATATCTCTCATCATTGTCTCCTGGTTTATCCAATTGCTTTATACACTTTCATAGTAAGAACTTTATTTATTATCTTGTTTTCTTTGTTATTTTTAGTTTTAGTTGTTCCTCTTCTATGACTTTGAAGAATTGATCTCAACATGAACTCGTGAGAACTACTGATTTTTGCAATAATTTTATCAGTGACAGTTTTGTGATCTATTGTTGATAAATTAATGATAAAACAATTTAATAATTTAATTTAATGCAATTTAGATTATAAACAGACACTGACAACAGTGAGTGTTGCTCAAAACTCTACCCACAGGGTATATGGCTGATGACATAGACATTCCAAAAATTACCTTTGGGGGAAAACAAAAGAGGGAAAGGAAGGGAAGGGAAGGGAAGGGAAGGGAAGGGAAGGGAAGGGAAGGGAAGGGAAGGGAAGGGAAGGGAAGGGAAGGGAAGGGAAGGGAAGGGAAGGGAAGGGAAGGGAAGGGAAGGGAAGGGAAGGGAAGGGAAGGGAAGGGAAGGGAAGGGAAGGGAAGGGAAGGGAAGGGAAGGGAAGGGAAGGGAAGGGAAGGGAAGGGAAGTCTCAGAAGTTGGCTGCAGAGAGCAGCAGTGCTGTACTTAGAGGAGCATCCCCCTCTCAATGTTCTCTTCCGTGCATCGAGTGCTAACAATGAAGATGTCTTTGCTGACATAGCTTGTTCCCGTTTATGATGCTGTTAGAGCTGAATGGATGTGTCTGATCAGGTGCAGGTGTCTCCAGCTATGGCAGCCATGCCCCATGAGAGGCCAGCACTGCAGGGATGTCTGAGATTGCAGGTGTGAGGCAATGAACATAACAGCCGTGTGACAACAGCGTGAAACCACAAGGAAATACACTGCCCAAGAGCCACTGAAAAACTGCCTCAATTACTGAGGAAAGGATTCAAGAGTTGCAAGAGAGGCTGCAAAATTGAAAGAGAGAAAGTCCTTTAATTTCAAAAGGATTAGGGCATTTTGAGCATTGTGCGACAAGAGAAAGATGACGATTTACTGTAGGGAACTGGGGGACCTCAAAATCTAAAAAATATTCCATTATCTAGTGATTCACTGCTACAGAATTTCAACAATACATCTAGGAGGTACCACCTGACTTATTAGTTACTTTGGCCACATTTGCATTCGAAAGAAAGCAATGTACAGTTCTACCATGCATTTGTCTCATCCTAAAGTAGACATTGAAATAGATAGGACGAGTTCTATCCTGAATATATGGGTTTTTTTCATTTCGGATGCAATCTTCTCTACAAAGGTTCATAAAGAATATTGTGAGCTTTGGAGAATAATAGGAGAACTCTCTCATCTCTACCCTCACGATGACTGAAGCAGCTGCCCAAAGCTGTGTTGGGACCATGCTGCCATCCCAGTGCCAGCTGCAGGGTGGGCTGTGGGGCTGAGCCCAGGGAGGGGAACTCCTCTGCTCCATGACTGAGTTCAGGGAGAGGTGAGTAGGCTGAGGAATTAAGAGATAGGAGGCAATTGTGACAAGTTCCTGCCTTGGGCAGCAGGCACATCTCCACCTTTACAATGCCCTGGTATAGCAAGGACAAGACTCAGCAAGGACGATCAAACAAAGACGTGCAAGATATTTCTTACAGCTTGGAAGTGACCCCAAGATTGAGTTTGCCTATGCCCTTTATTCAAAACACTTCCATAAAGGAATAAAGATGGGTCATTGTCCAAGGAGATCCTTTCTGAGGAGAACAGAAGGCTCAAAATACCACCTGAACCCAATTCTTGACAAAAACTTCATGCCTGACATGGCCCTTGGATTAATATCTATTGTTGCTTTCTACGTAGGCAGCAATGAAGATGCAATAAAAAGTCTCAGGGCAGTCAAGAGATTATTCAGGGTACTTGGAGGTTAAGGGATCAAGAATGAAAACAGTGTTCTCTATACTTCTAGGATAGAGGAATGATAAATGAAGAAACAAGAAGAACCAGCTGATCAATTGCTTCCTGACAAGTGTCACTGGTAGAATTTAGGGGTTTTGAATATAGATTAATCTACTCAACACCTTTGGGAATGGCAATATTGCATTACAGGGAAGACTACAGGGTGACACATATGGTAACAGCCATGAGCTATGCAAGTGTAACGCAGCATCACAAATATTTACTGAGGAAGTAAAAATTATTTATGTCAGAATGAAATCTCAAACATGATACTTCTGGAAAATGTGTGTAAATTCTTTTCAACATGCTTTATAAATACTAATTGAAATGCAGGAAAAAATATTCCTTGGATAATCAAGTGAATGAAGAGCCTGTATTCCATGAGTAAATGAGAATATTTTGGCTTGATTACCCTTGTATAATAAAAGTTAAGAAGGGATGTGATTGCCGTCTATAAATACAGGTTAGAGAGTGGGATGTGTGGGAGTGTATGGGAAGGCAGGGAAGACAGAGCTGTGGATGAAACACAACCGTGGCACGATGGCAAGTGAGAACATTGTGTTTGGAAATCAGAACAAAATGCCTAAAATCCCAGGGTTGCCACACTAGGGAGCAGCCTTTCAGGAAGTGTTACAGAGACAAGAAAATTCATTTTCCAAAATGCCATTTTGTACTGAGACTTCATGGAACACTGCACTGGCCTCAGTGCTGCAGACAGACCAATCCAGTCCACAACCCCTTGATTCTTATGACAGATAAAAGAATGATTTCTATAGTGATGGCTAATGAGATTTCACAGAAATTAGTAATGAACAAAGGGTTGAGCAATGGATCCCCATGGTAACAGAATAGTTCTTAGGAAAGATTTTACCTAGTGGGAGTTAATGAACTAATTTCTGATGTTATCCTTTGAATTACTTAGGGACATAATACCTTTAAAGTAATTTAAGTGAAGTTGTTTGATTTATTTTGCTTTGGATTTCTACCTGGAACTGGAATGGATTTTTTTTTTTTTAATTTAATCAGATTTTGTTGAAAAGGATGAAAGAAAAAGTTTCAATGATTTTGTTTAAATATTTTTTTTAAATTTAATTAAAATTACTCTTCAAGATTTCAGTGGTTAAAATACAACATTTGCATTTCAATATTGTATTGTTTCCTCAGTGTATAACTTGCTTATGCGTCATGAGAGTATTTGAACCAGCCCATTCTATTTTATTTTGACATTTAGCTTATTGAGGAGATCTATTTGTTACTACCAAGTAACACAACTTATCTTCTGTTCTTTTCAGATGACTACGGCTCTTGATATTGACAGGAATTAAAGGAAATTGGAATCTCGGGTCTGGTTAGAACATAAACACATAGGCTATAAATTATGTCACCACAGAATAATATTTCAAAAATCTTCCAGTTAAACCACAGCTCAGATTAAAAAGCAAATAAATAAAAAATCAAATATATGGCTTTTAGATGAGAAGTCAGAGACTCAGATAATATTGCATCTTGGTTTTGGCTGGGATGGAGTTAATTTCTTCTTAGTAGCTGGAAAATTGCTGTGTTTTGGATATAGGGGGAAAAAAAAAAAGTTGAGCTCACTCTGATATTTTGGTAGGTGCTGAGCAGTGCTTACTCTCAGTCAAGGACTTTTCAACTTCTCATGCTGCCCTGCCAGCAAGGAGGTCGGGGATGCAGCAGAGGCTGGGAGGGGACAGCAGACCCCAGTGACCAAAGGGATATTCCCTCCCATCTGAGCATTAACACGGGGACAGGTGGCCACAGGGGTGACAGCCCCTGCTCAGGGACGGGCATTGGTCAGCAGGGAGTGAGAAATTCACCGTGAATCACCCAAATCCTACCGGTGTTTTATGGTGCTCTGGGCTCTGAAAAGCAAACCCTCTTCGGAGTGACAAACTCTCTTATCAACACCATGGGAAATATTTTGGTGTAGAGAAGCAATGATGTTTCTGTTAGTACAGAGTTGCATCCACACTTGTTTTGGGCTTTTCTGCACCACTGTGTTAGTGGTTTGTCTCAGTCTCATCTGTTTTGTTTGGATCCAGGATTATTAAAAAGGCAATTGAGGCTGATTTTCGTGTTCAGACTTGATTGTTTATTATATCTTCTCAAAATGCATAGAAAGCATAACAGCACTTCTAGCTCCTTGATAGAAGTAGGAAAAATGGCTCCAAGCTGAGCCTGTTTCAAGGCCTTTTAAAGCTAAAGAGACCAATAAAAGTTTAAGACCTATATTATTTATACTTTTAACCCAATAATAGATTCCCATGATCCTCAGAGTGACTTAGACTGACCAATCTAAAGGTAACTACCTAATTTCCATGAAGAAGCAGGAAGAGAAGAAGATGAACAAGAAGAAAGACCACCCAAAATTCTCCATCTTGTCCCCTAACTACCACAATACATAAAAACCTCAGATTTAAGACCCATCACGCAGTGAAAATACACACATCTAACCTACCACACATTTGTGATCTCTAACTCATTTTTTACATTTACAAATCTTCTCCAAGGTTTCAAGTCTAGTGCAGTGTTTTCCAGGGTGCCTGTGTCAAGAAGCACAGAAAACTCAAAAACTCCATATTTCTGAGATCCAACAATTGTGATTTCATAAATAAAGCATTTCTAATATAAGCAAGTTGTCCCGCCTGGAATGCAGCAGGTATAATAATCCAATTAAAAAGAAATATTCATTTGCTATAACATTTTAAATGACATGTTAAAAAACCTCACTAATACATAAACATTCACATAGAATCTTTATCTAAAGCCAAATATCCTGGTAATTATACTTTTATATAATTATATATCATTATAATTTACTGCAATTATGTATATATATTATATTATAATTTACTGGTAATTTTAAAGATTAAACACTTCTTATTTGAGGTTGCAACATCAAACTGCCAATTCTTCATAACAAAAGTTTTGAATTTATTTCAATTTTGTTTGCATGCTTCTTAAAGAGTGTTCCTGAATACCTTTTGCTAGCATATCTGATAATTATCCCATATTTATAAGTAATTTTTTTGTGTAGTAGAAGTAAAATTATAGAAGGATTATATATATATATAAAATATCAAAAACCACCTCCCTTTTGTTGAAGGATTTCTTGCTTGTAGTTTATTCTTCATATTACAGTATCATCCATGCTGTAAATTTTCAGAATATGAACTCAGCTTCTGCAAATACAGATTAAAAATGAAATAAAGTGTCACGTTGCCTAGGTTCCTGTACTAATTATGAAAGGAAGGCAAATAATAAAATATAAACATATTTCTTCTGGTTTTATCTTCTGTTTTTTGTATCAGAACCCTTTACAGACATCTAACAGAGAGTACATAGCTGTTGGTTCATCAGAACCTTGAGATAATGTCCAGGTAAAGAGTTTCAAGAAGAGCAGATCCTGAAACCTCTAACTGGGATATGACAGCTGAGGTGAGGAATGAATGGAGTTTCCCAGTGATAAGGTTTCAGGTGTTTTAAAATGCCTTGAATTATAGTTTCTTTAGATTCTCCTCCTAACACTGGGAATTGCAACATCTTGATGAAACCCCTTCATTCTTTTCAGCATGGTTTTGCTGGATTTCTTCAGCATGACAAAACAGCCCAAAGACTGCCCTGCAAGATTCAACAACTCCATCCTTTCATGCTATGCCCAAGGCAGGCTCCACATCACTTATCATTCCTTCCTGTTCAGACTCCCTGATGGTTTTTTGCCTTTTCCAACCTCAGTCATTCTCTAATGCTAAGATTTTATGGTATTCCTCAACCTATTCACTTTTTCCCAGAGCTCTGCCATGGAGCAGAGGAGTTTTCCTTCAGATCCTGCAGTCTGCAGCTCACACCAGTGTGTTCCCACCAGAGCACTTTTTGTTCTTTCTTTTTTTCTTCTTTTTTATAAAATTATTTTTCCATTTGGAGCTTTTATGGCTACTTCTACGTCTTGGATAAACAAGAGTCCTTCTTTATATTCTTCCTTGCTTTTAAGTGGTCTTTGTGTCTAAAATAATTTATAGAACCCTCTCAAGCTTGTTCAAGATTAAATTTCCTACCTGAATAAAAATGAGACTCTAAAGTACCTCTTTTTTTACACTTTTTTGTTTCTTCCATCAGCAGCTAAACTGAACTGCAGCCAAAAACATCCATTATAAAATTTTCTAAAGTAAATACCTGAAGATCTTTTTGGCATCAAGCAGGTGTCTGCAATTAATTTATTTTTCTACCAAGGAAGTGTAACTGGCAACAAAAGCATTTTCATTCCTTTTCAATAATCTTCTACTTGCATGAATAACCAAAAAGAAGAATAGTGCAATGTATTGTACAGACTTATCATTACAATTATGATACAGGTTTCTGTAGAGATTATTCTTGACAAACTAATGGCACAAATTTCTGCTTGGGCTTTCCATGTTGCTGTTCATTTTCTGTTTACAGCTGTGCTGTTATCTCTGTTCTTCCATGGCCACACAGCCAGGACCAAACAAAGCAGCTGCCTCAACACCATGTCTGAAATACAGTGCAATATCCCTGAGAGTGGCAATCCCATAATTTTTGGTACCTAGGTGGTTAAAAGCCTGGAGTAATGCCAGAGAAGAGAATGAACAGATGCGTTGCTTCTCCTGACTTTGAGGGGTTTTACTGGCTTGGCCATGATCAAAACAAAGCAGTTCCAGTGGTGGGAATAAAGCAGGAAATCTGAGTTCAGATAATTTTGGGCATGAAAAGAGGCTTTTGTGGCAGTATAGGTATAACAGGAAAGGTTGGCCCATGAAAATGAGCTTTAACTTGTGGGATTTACATCAGAAAGATGAAGGGGCAACTCCACTGACAAACATCAGAGAGGAGCAGCAAGCAGGAAGGTGCTTATGATCTGGATGCTGATCTGAGCTGAAATCAGAACTGTGCAGGGGGTAGAAGGCAAATTCTGCTTTAATTTTTTTTAGAATAAGTGTAGTTGCTCTGACTAGATATTACATTTAGATGGATGTGAATAAGATCACAGGCTAGCCTGAGCTAACTTGTTACTTTTCAGGCCTCTTCATCTGAAGTCTGTTTTAGGTGAATGTTGTGTCCCTATGTAGGCATGACTTAATTCTCACATAAATTATAGAGAAGGTTGAACTTTGGGGTTTTTTCACTTATTCCTAATTTTATTTTTTCAGTCACATACTCCTAAGCAATGTAACCATATCAAAATAGCTTTAACTGGGTTTTTTCCTCTTGTGTCTAATGTACATTTATTTTAAGCTAATATTAAGCTTAGAAACAAGAATTTTGTATAATAAGGTATTCATTTTCAGCAACTCATATCAGCACTGACTACATTATTCCAAAACTGAAACAGAACAGAATCCAATTTGAACCACTTTTATGCTCCTAACAATGCCTTTGCAGTGAAAGAAAACAAGATAAGAGATGCAAAGGCTGACAGTTCATAGATACAAATACCTGAATCTTTTTGACCAAAACATGTGTCTGAGAAAGCTATTTGTTCTTGATATATGAGATGAATATTCCTGACCCCAGGAAATTGAGGGATGAGAATCAGGTGGTATGATTAATGCTGTGTGAACTATTTTACAAGTAAACCTAGAGCAGTGGAAATTGCTTTCCTTGCAGATGGGCTGGGAGGCTTTATGACAAATCATTTTCTTTTTTTGCCTTTCTGTGAAGTTTTGCATATTTCTTTATCAGAATAAAAAATATACGATCAAAAAACCAAACAAAACACAACTCTGCTGTCTTTTCCTAGCCCAAATTTCAATTGTTTTTGGTTTGGTTTTTTGTTTGTTTTTTTTTTTGCATAAGGAAAATTCTGTGACTCATCATAGAGGGAAATGGATTAAATTAGAATTAAATTTGATGCTTGATATAATTCCACTTTCTCCACTCTAAAGGTAGCATAAAACAATCAGAAAGGGGCTCTAAAAGCAGGAAATAAACCACTATATGGAATATATTTGAAGTTTGTATTTTCTTATGAGTTCTTTCTTTCCTAAAAAAGAGCATTTTGCCATTGACAGACAGGGATCCTCAGAAGGGTGACTGAATGGGAAGTTGTGTAAATACTTTCCTATATCTCAGCCTCCAAACGTATGATTAGTATTGATTCATGCAATCAAAAAATGCTTCTTCATCTTCTACTGCTACAAAACATGCCTCTAGAACTCAAATTCCAGAAAAAAAACCTCTGCCCCTCCATCTTACTTACCTGGTTCTTTCTTTAGAGAAGAGGGAGTCAAGACAATACAGAAGCCAGAACAGAGCATCTGGTGCAATGAAAGGATGAGATCAATTTAGAATGTTTTCTACAGATCTCCAGAGTAATTTTTTTTTATACTGTGGGAATTTTTCGTAGAAATATTGCTTCTGTTGCAAACAAATATTTGTGTCTGCCTCAAATTTTTATTCACTGTGAAATCATATACCTCCCTCATTGTCTGTGTTATGCTTTTACAGTTGAATAGAGCAGTGGGAAATGACTACTGATTTGTTGCACAATTTCTGCTTGCATTTCTACTTCATCATGTTTATATAATACATAACCTGTGTGTGTATTCCTTCTTCCTTCTTGAGACATTGTAGGACTCCTACATCAGTTCTCTCTTTTAACCCCAGAGCGAAATTCATCAGACTATTAAGCAAAAACCTCTGACTTTCAAGTAGATTCATTTTCAAAGGATTTCTGTAGAGAATACCTACATAAAAGTAAAGGTCATGTTTTCAGGTGTTTCAAATCACAGTAGGGCTATTTAATGTTGCAGCTCTATTAATTTGCAGTAGCTGGGAATTTTAGAAACATAGACTCTTGCCTATAGTGCATCAATAATGTTTATTTGCACTGAACCAAAGCTAGTCCTGATACTGTAAGATAGTTTCCAGTGGAAACTGCAAATTTCTGAATTGTTCAAGGATATTATCTGCTTGACTGGCTTATTCCAGCAGGACTTAAGTAAATTGGGTGAAAATTCACAATGAGCTTGAGGTGCAAAATCCCACAAACTCTCCACAAAACTTTTGTAAATCCAGACAATTCCTTTGCCAGTGGTCAAAGAGGAGTAATCATTGCCATGGCTTAGATAAGCCATGATGGGCTTCCTTAGATAAGGAAGATTCCTACTGTTGCCTCGTGTACATGAGTGTGATGCTAAGAGGGAGTTGGAATAATGATATCAACAGACCATAGGTGCTATATGAACATGTCCAACTTTTGCCAATCACTAATAAGTTCCACATTGAGTCTTTTATTGAAATTCACGGATACTTCATCATCACTACAGATGGCTTAAGTTGTTGTACAAAGTGAGTAGGGATTCGATTTTCAGAGGTTCTGCTCTTCTGCTCAGTAATTTGGGGCATTCAGTGCCTCTAAGGACTTTTACTCTAAAATATTTTCTCATAATTGCAAACGTTATGGCAGAAAACAGAATCGTGAACTTATGATCCCTCAGATACTCTGAGTGTAGAACTTCATTTACTCTTAGTGAAGCATAATTTTTCTTGCTCACATGATGGCAGAATTCAAATGAAGGTGTGCAAAGAGAAAGAGAAAGAAAAAATTTAATCAAGATATATAATAAGAGTAAAAATACAGAAACTTTAGTAAGTGATGGTCCTTGACACTTTCAATGTGCTTATTTTTAAGCACCAAAATTTTGTTTCTACTTAGGAAAATGCAGAAGAACAGAGCAATAACTTTACTGGGTCAAATTCTGTTGGGAATAATATTTGCCTCTTCCACAGCTGCAAGTAAATGCATCAATTATCTAAAGTGTTTTAATGGACTAGTCAAAACCGAATGCAGTTAGTAATAACAATAAAGCCAAAAGCTTTCTGCCTAGTTAATATCTAGGCAGATACATTAGGCTGCTGAAAAACAAGGGAGAGAAGGAAAACCAAAAACTTAAACATTTAGCATCCTCAAACAATATGCTTATTGCTTATTAATTATAATGAAGTGGTATTACTGATTAGTTCATAAGGAAACGTTAGGAATGAAATTTTCATAAACAGAAGCTTTAGAATAAATCCTTCAGTTACTAACTTTTTTCTACTTGAGAAAATTTAAGAAAATATTCTTTTAGGGCTGAAAAATACAGTAGTCTTCTAGAAAAAGGAATATTTAAAATCTGTCCTCTGTCTATATCATCGTTTCACTATATATAGCTTCTTGCTCAATATTAACTGATGCCTCTGGACCGTATAAGATATAAAATTCAAAGAGGTTTTAAATTGAAATTATTTTTTTTATTCAAGACAAGGTGATATCAGTAGTGGGAGTTCCCTGAGTGCATTTGATTGCAGGTCAATTATTTTTGCTATAGAGAGGCTTTATTGCATTCAATTTCCTTATAGACTCAGCTACGAAATTAATATTTTTTTTTCTTTCTTTCTTCTTCTCCTTCACCCTGACCTTTACTTTTGGGGTGTTTTTTTTTTGGGAAACCAAATATGTCTTTTTATTCTTTGGTCACTTCTGTCCTTTTCCTTGTGTTTAACCATAGTGGAACATACATTTCATTGGAAAAGGTTAAAAAAAAGCCAAGAAAGGATAGAGAATAAGATAAAATACAAGTCTTGATTTTCCTGACAACAAAAGAATAATGTTTTTGAATACGAATAATTTCTTTCTAAAAAAAAAAAAAAAAAAAAGGATGTGGAGAAACAATTATTTTCTAACTGCCCTTAATAATGATGAACCATTCTGTTTATCAGTCTTAATAAAACAACACAAGCACCTCAGCATTTAGAGGCCTTGTATTATTAACCTTCCCCAGGAGACCTGTTCTATAAAGGAGACATAAGAGAATATAACCTTTTGGCAAAGAGATAAGGAGCTGATATTCTGACAGTAAATATAATATGAAGACATAAACAGAAAATGAATTAGAGATTAGCTAAAGTAAGCAAGAGATCAAATATTTAGATTAAATTGAAAACTTGCAAAGAGTTTCCAAATTCAGCTGCTGGAAATGATTAGAATTTGTTATTTAATTTTCTTTGCTGTAGGATCCAATCAAACTTGATATATTTTCATATTCATGGTATGATTTTGGGATAATCAATGTCATGTTTATGCAAATATAGGCCAATTAATATGATTTCTCCAAACAGAGATTAAAAAAGCTACTAATGAGGTTTGAATTTCCTGTATTTAATTTAAATATTTATGTGAATTCCAAACAAAACCCAGAAGCAAGCTCTCCATATTTAAAAGAAGAGTTTTAGGAGCCTTAGAATGAGCAGTGCATTGGAAATTGTGGGCAAGAGCTGGAATAGCACAGACTTGTAACCCTGTAGGGATTTTGACTTCAGGAGAGGTAGCTCTGTTCAGACCTTTGAAATCAGTCTTCAAAGTAGATGTCTACAAGTGTTCCCTAGGAGAAATGAAGCACATTAACTCCTGGAAATGCAAACACAGAAAGAGTTGCTGGGGCTGATAATTGCTAAACAGAGGGGAATTCAGATTCTCCCTAAACTGGGCACTCTGTCAATTGCTGCATATTACAAAATTTTTTTGTTTGTTTGTTTGTTTTGTTTTTATTTTATTTCTGTTGAGTTTAAGAGTCATAAGCCATTTATAACTGCTGCTTGTTTTATTTCTAATCAGTCCCAAATATGCCTGCATGGCTGAAAAGGGTCAGGCCATTTTACACAGCTTTGATTAATCCTTGATCATTGCATTTTATTTTGTTATTTAAAGACTATAACCCTGTGGACACACAAAATCACCTCCGTTTGGCTATTGAGACAAATTTGTCTAACTGAAGAATCTCAAAGGTGTATAGGAAGGGCTACCTATCACAGTGAAGATTTCTCTATGTAAAATGAACTGAATGGATTAGCTTCATGCTATCTTTTAAGATAGAAAGCTATCATTTCCAAATATATAATTTTTGGTCTCTCAATTCATTTCTAGTTCTTCATCTAATCTGTTTTGATAAACTGAACATAAAGAAAGCCTCTGTTCTGTTTTCCAAACACCAGTCCCCTGGAATTTCTTCCACTGATCTAGAACTGCACAGTTTCAGTTCATCAAAACAGACATTCAGTGGGTAACTCAATTGTGCTGTATTCACAGTCCTTTAAAAGTTTAAAATGTCCAGGAGGAGTTATTCAACAAATACATTTTTTCTTTAAATTGCACATTATCTGTGTCATACATATTAGTATAAGGAAATAAATTTGCAGCTTAATATATTAAGAACATATTTCTAGAATGATATTTACTCAGGTTATTCTAAATTCAGTAGAAATAATTTTTGTGTGCTATCAAGAAAAGAACAGTATCTTTATTAAGTGAAGGCAGGATGACAAACAGGTGCTAGAAAATTAATTATTTTTTCTATACTTACAGAATTTTTTTGTGTGCCTACAACATTAAATTCCAATGAGCTACTGGCAATTACTCCCAAGCAATTAGAATCACACAGTGATCTGGGCTGGAATGGACCTTAAAGATCACCCAGTTCTACCCTCACTGCCATGGCAGGAAAGCTATCCAGTATATCAGGTTTCCCAGTTTTTTGGTGCAGCCCATGGCACGTTTGGCTTTTTGGTGTGCAGGTACAAACTGCCAGGTCATGTCCAGCTTTTCATCCACTAACACCCCCAGGTCCTTCTCCTCAGGGCTGCTCTCAATCCATTCGCAGTCCAGCCTGAGTTTGTGCTTGGAATTGCTCTGCCCAGGTGCAGGACCTTGCTCTTGGCCTCGTTGAGCTCCACAAGGCTCACACAGCCCCAGCTCTCCAGCCTGCCCAGGTCCCTTCGGATGCAATCCCTTTCTGCCAGAGTGTCAACTGCACCACACAGCTCAGTGCCATCCATGAAATTGCTGAGGATGCACTCAATCCCACTGTCCACGTCACCAATAAAGATGTTAAACATCAGTGTTTGTCCTTGAATGTGTCAATCTCTTGCCCGTGGCATTTAATTTAAATGGTTGCCTTCACAGCCAACACAACAGACCCTTGTGTGGGATATACCACAGTTTTGGTGGAAAGAGTAGTAATATAAGACCATTTAGGTTCACAAATCTCTGGATCAGGAGCTGGGAATTCAACAGAATTCTTTTGCCTGAGTACCTCATACAATTTAGCCCAAAAATGTCAGAAGTTACAGTGGAATTTAACACACATAGCTCTGAGGTTTTCAATATCTGCACATTTGTCTATGTCTTAAGGTTCTTATGGTCAAATTACAGAGGCAAATTTCATGAGGTGGTTATCTCTACATTAAATATTTACTGGTGAATAAGGTAAAAAAGGTTGATGGAAGTTTCTTGCTCTGGGTAAAGGTCTGAGGTCCAGAGGCAGGTTGTTTATCTGCAGATTCTGTCTAACTAATCAATGTTGGAGAGTTCTTTCTGACGAACATGGAAAGCTGTTGCAGTAGAAGTGCATAATGAAATTATGTCACATAGGAATAGAAAAAGATTAATTTCATACTTCTGAATTTAAGTACATGAGTTTTTCTAATTTGTTTGGTAGGTTTCCTTCCAAATGAATTCCCTAAAGTAACAGCAGGAATCTCCATCTGAATCTTTTACTTACCTTGTGAATTTGAAATCTAGATTTGGTGTTTTAATCATTGCAGGACTTTTCAGTATTTTTGAATTCTTATATAACACTGTACAGATTATAAAGATTCAAATAGGGATGGAGAATCCATTTAAACCTTATTTTATTTGCAATCTCCATAGAGTTACCATAAATTCCAGATGATCTCTTTTGAGCCAATGTGGGAATTCTGTGGTTACCAAGAGTGTTGAATTACCTTTTTAAAAATTTTCTTGTTTTATATATTCATTTTCCTTCTGTCTCATATCTTCAGCATACACTATAAAACAGAAGTCATTCAACTCGAATATGTACACTACTGATCCCTAAGAAATGAAGATATGTCCAGCAACTCTGTATTTCTCCCTGCAAATTAATTCAGCAGATGTTCTTCTTTTTCCTAGATTGAACAATTATTGAGAGCAAACAAGAAAGGAACTGTTCTATTTAATTTTTTTCATGTTGCAAATAAGTTACTCCTGGCTGTTTTTTTTTCTTTTCCCCACTTAGCTACACAACAGTACCAGGGATTGTTTCTAAAACAGGCAGACAAACAGGACAATCAGAGAACAATATCATTTTGGACATACAAGTATGAAACTCCACATTATTTAGTGCAGGCATGACAATGTGGCACAGGCTATGCAGTCCTGTGTTCAACAGGGGATAATACATAATGCACTCCATAGCTGTAATTAAAGATGATCCTCTTAGAAAGTGTCTACACTGAAATGCCATGAGTTTCAGAGTTAATGAAATACTATCTATGAATTCCACCTTGTTTTAAGCCAAGGTCAGAATCTCCTTTAAAGTTAGTATTTTTTCCCAAAACACCTGCATAGATCTGCATCACATCATCTTATAAGGATGAAGCAACTAAAAGAGAACAGCTGAGTGTCCTTTGCATAACAGAGGATGTCCTTTAGTTATTGCATCGCAGGAGGTGATTTTGTTATTGTAAATGTTGTAAGGGATTAAGCACCAACAGGGAATTTAAAATTATCATAAATTGTATTAACTCTTGTATCACTCTCTTTGAGATGTGTTTTTGGGATGGGAACAAGCCTGAAGTGAAAACAAAAAAATTAGTAATGTTAAAACACAGAAATACTGGTACTGGATTTACTCAACATTTTTCCCCCCACATTTCATAGTGTAGTACAATACTCTGCCTCTGAAGTGGTAATAACAGAAAGTCACTGTCTGTATGCATTTTTGTAAATGGTCTCTCTGTATATAAATAGTTTTGGATGTAGAAGTAGCAACTGGCAAACACCTAGCAGGAGAGAGGTAAACGCCAAGAAGCTTGTGTTTGGAAATTTCCCAAGGACTGGCAGTCCTTGCAAATACAACTCCTGTTTAATCTGCAAGAACTGACAAAATCAGCACACCACGAGCCTGCTCAATCTGTACAGGGCCACATCTGGGTTATGGAGCTCAGACTGCACCCAAAGGGGAGGCAGCTGTGGGCGAAGGCTACGGAGATTCATGGACAAATGTGGGAACGAGGAGCACTGCAGGACATTTTCTAAAAGATGAAAAAGTAACTGCCAGCAAATCAGCACAATTCACCCTTTCTGAGAGGGCAGTTTCTATTGCCAAATCATGGCTGAGATTGCTGAGGTTGCACTTGAGCTGCCCTCCAAATGGATAACTGCAAGTAAAAATGTGTGTGTGTGACTGAGCACCACGAACAAGTGAGTGGATGTGTTGTGTGACTATTTCGATTTTATTAATAACAGCTAAGGTCCAATAATACTGCCTCAGTGAAGAGAAAGCTTTGGCTCCCATATGAGGAAAAGGAAATTTACAGCAATTTCCTTCACACCAAAGACAGGCAAGAGATGGTAGAAGTGGATGAGGCACCATGCAGGATAACATGAGCAGATTTCATTCCAAGTAGACTATGGCTATACATACCCATAGCTACATGATCTAAATGTGAGTTTCCATAACACAGACAAATACTTAATTTGAATATTTAATCTATTGTCCGTGGACGCTTTTTCCTTACTCCTGCAGGCATTTTATTTTAAATCATTTAGAGCAGGTGTCTGAACACAGACACAGGAACCCTTGTGACTATGAAGCAATTTGGCTTGAAAAGATCTCAGGCAGTTTTTAGTTCAATCTCCTGTTCAAAGAAGTCTGAGCTATGGGATTGAACGAAGTCACTCAGGGATTAATCCAGATGGCAAATATGTACTTTAGGAATACTGCTGGGAATCTGTTGACAGGTTCTGCTGTCATACTTGAGGAGTCACAAAGAATTACCAGTCAATTTGGAAATAACGTAAGTGCAGCAAGAGTATGAATCCAAAGAGGACCAAATCTTGGTTTTACGGAGACAGAGGAAATTTAAGAATACAAAAGACAACTTCGGGGACACAAAACCTCATCTAATGCAATAATAGAAATTTGAACATTCACAGAAGACAGAAATATCATCTAAACCTCAGAGTAAAGACAGCACCTTAAATTTGTCAGTTTGGTGCCTGACATATAGCTAAATGTTACTTTTCATGTATAAAATATCTTTCTTTGAATCAAGAGCCTGTTACAAGGTAATCCAAATAATATCTTACTTGGCCAAAATCACACTACTATTTAACCTCACCTAAACCTCCCATTTGTTACCGTTTATCTCCCTTCTTGGAATAATTATTTACCAAATAAATTGTTTCACAGAAAGCAAGAAAGGTATTTTCATTTTGTTTGCTGTATATAAATATAGAACTTCAGGCAGGTTCACATCTGTCTTGGAAAGCAAAGTATGTGTGCAATGAGTATGATTATCTATTCAACGAGAGGAAGTTTAAAGGATCGTGCAAAGGGCCTTGAAGATACTGTGGGGTATTCAGAGCTCTCTATTTTAATGTTCCTACCCAGTGCATGCTCTGGATACCACGTTGGCCTGGCACATCTCTTACATCATTGTGGGTCACTGTGTTATCTGGTTTTCAGATCCTACCATCACAATCAGGAACTGATATATCAGTTGCTGCTGTGTTTCCCTATCTTATCTTTCTTTTTATTTGTCTATAGTTCCTAGCCTTTTCTTCTCCTACAGTTCTCATGTTTAGATACCTCACATATAAAGAATACCAAAATAAAATCGTAGTAGAGGAAATATAGCAAATGGAAAATTATGTGTTCATTCTGAGCACACTACCAATCCCCTGTCTGTAGTAAGGGAAACAGATAAATTGTTCTGGGTTTGTGCTTTCATTGAAATATAAAATTTAAAAACTGAATTTCTGGATTTACATGCAGTCAGTTGAATAATAAAACTTCCTTTGGCTCCAAATAATAAAAATTTTGTAGCTTTCCCTCACTCTCCCTGGTTTTTTTCTTTTGCCATTACATCTCTGAGGGCACAGTTTTGGGTGTAGCTTTGCTCTCAGGTCCTCCAATTTCTTATTTAGTTTCAAGAAGGTAACAAGAGTGGATTGTCCAGTATTATTGTTTCCTAATCTAGGAGACTGGGTAGATTGCAGAATCTATGATTTGTCTTTTGCACACAGAACATGTGAAAATTAGAAAGATTAAATATTCTTAGTGTTTGATAGTGTGATGGATAATGCTATAGACTTTACTGAGTATTATTTTTATTTTTCCTTGCCAACTTTGATTTTCTTTTTAAATTTTATATTAGTGCTGGTGGTTTGAACATTGATATGCTGTCCTCAGGTTTATGAACAGAAAAGTGTCAAAAGAAATCTAAGATTAATAAAAAAGCGCAGTGAGGAAATCTCTTCCATATATATTCCGCATAGCTGATTTTTTTGGGGAGTGACCATGTTAATCCACCCTTGAACTGTCAGTGTTCCTTGTTTTCCACTTCAGATATCCTGGTCAGAAATACAAAAATATTGCTCTCCCAGTTTATGTCCTTTTGATGGACAGGTCAGCTGTCATCATTTTCAGAAAAAAAAAAAAAGTAATTTGAAGAAATTCTATTCAACATACACTTGAATGATCACAGCCAAGCAACATGGGTCACCCAAATATGCATGCAAATCTTTTCTCAAATAGTTCTGCTTCTTTGTGGGGGCTTCCAAGCTGCTTGTGAAGGAGCACGTTTACTTCTGTACTGCACAAACTGTCAAAAGTCATCATGGCATTGATTTTCCTACTGCAGCAGCTGTAACCTGCAGTGAATCAGAGTCTGCAACATGGACAGCAGAGCTGCTCCTGCTGTGGAACAGGCACCTGGGGATGGAAACCATGTGGTGAGCCTGTGTAAGTCATCCTGCCTCTGAGACACAGTCAACTCTCACAGTATAAAAACCTGGCTAAAGCATGCACTTCCTAGTTTGGGAAACTTCTGACCAACGGATATTTCAAATTGCAGGAAATTGCCTTTTAAAATTATTATTATTTTTAATTATAGTTTGGTGACATGAGTCAGTCATTTTGAAATGATCTTTTAACCTTATAAAAATGATTGGCCAAATTTTATGCACTGATATATTCCTTTATGGTCAGTGAGTAGTCAGCATAAGCACACAGATTTATGTCCTCAAATAAATGAGCCAAGTAGACACTGATAATCATGATAATGATGCCAGTAATGCACACACCAGAGAACTCTAAATGCCCAACTAGTGCAGAAACAATCCTGATTCATAACAGCACGCTTTGAGAAGTTTCATTCTTCTAGCAGCTGAGGCATATTTCTACTGGTTAAATGCAAGATCATTTTAACAGATGTTGAATTCCTTCCAGTGAACAGCAAACAGCCTTGAGCCAAACACCAGTGACACCAACAAGTGACTGTATCAGTCCAGATCTGGGTGTTGAGATCAGCTTGTGCCTTTGAACTGTGCTTCTTGGATCACATCACTACAGTCACCAGGCCATTTAATTTTGCAGCAAGCTGCCATCAGCACGTCCTATTGCACTGAGTTCCTGTTGCCATCTTCCAAACTCTGCCAGCCTCCATTACTGATTGAGCCTGAGTCCTTGCTGGGTCATGTAAGCATCAAATTGTGCACAGCAGCTTCTCCAGTTATGAATTGTATCTTGGGTTTCTACCAAGCATGTCAAAAGCTCTGGTTTATCATTTATTTCTACTCTTGGACAAGCTTTCCATTAGGCAATCACCAAAAAACCCAAAGCAGGCTAATCTTTTGAAAACTAATATTTTGTAAAATAATTAACACCTACAAAATAGCAGAAAAAGTCAACAAAAGAACTTCCAAAATGATAGTTTATTTTATAGCTCATATTCTGTGATTTGTCGTATGCAGGGCCATAGGACAGCATTCATCAGTAATAAATTTCAGTCAAGATTCACATAATGCTTGCAATCAATGATTTTAGAGTTTTTTTTCCAGCCTTAACAATTCTATGATTCTGCGATTTAATTCTCATCTCATTATTGGGAGCACTGAACTTTTGTGGATGGAGGCATCCTGGATTTTTTACCATTCACATAAATTTGTTATTCCATTTACAGTCCACAACTCTATTGATAAAAAAAGATGAAATTAAGTACAGTTGTGGAGGGAAGAAAGTTCTTGAATCAACATTGTGATCAAAATAAACATATATACATATAACTTCATATTCAGGGAAGACATTTGATGTTATAGATGAAGCTGGAATTCACAAATCTGCATATTATTCTGGATCTGGGAAAATAAAGTGATAAATTAATAAATTGTTGTGCCTGCCACTCCTAGTTTGTCCCTGTACAAGAGAAAGGCAGACCAAAAGAAGCTTGCTTGTGCTTTCCTTTTTAGGGTTTTCAACCTAGATCACCCCACAAAGTGACATATATTAAGCTATAGACTTTTCTAATATGAAGTTTTCCATCAGCTATTGCATACGTGGCTACTGGGAAGCATTGCACGTAGAGCCCAATTCCTGTTCTGGGAACAGGAATTTACCTGTTTTTCTCAAGAAACTATAATTTAAAATTGATAGTACCCATATTCTGTATAAAAACTTTTTCATTCTTGCAACAGAAGTGGCATTTGCAACAAAATCAATACTGATCAAAACTTTGAGTACAAATATTTCCTCAAACTCCATCCAAAAAGGGCAGTCTTTTTGGATATGATGTGGCCATATCCCATTTTAGGCCTCCACAGGAAGTCTATTTATTATTCTGCAATATTCCCATTGGGGAACAAGGATATTACTTAGCTAACCTATTTTTAAAGCATATTTACCCTCTCTGTCTCCTTTGCGTGACACAGCTGCATAATCAAGTTCAAAATGTCAGGAAAAGAACTAACATTTAATGGTTAAAAATAATAATTGCAGCTGTTAGCCCATAATTTGAATACAGCATATATTTTACAATTTCAAGTAAAGAAAAAGGAATTTTAGACAATTCTAAGCTCGGGTAGAAGTAACAGAATATGAAAAGGAAGAATATGGGCAGCTTCCTGATCAAACTGCTAAGTCACAGGGTAAAGGTCTATGGCAAATATTTCTGGTGAAAGTAGAAGTAACACAGATCATTAAGCTGATCAGACAAAATTATGAGCCACAAGATTATTTTATAGAAAAATCAACTTGAGTATCTTCTCCATATTCTAAAGCATCAATCCAGGGACAGACATTGGTTTATGAGACCATGTGAGTGGGCAGCTGGGCAGGAGGAACCTGGGACAGAGGGATGGCCACTCTTCTAATTCCCACTGGTCTGAAGAGCTAAGCAAAACAACAAAAAAAAAGGGTGTAGATTCAAAGCTGAGTAATTAAGCTTGCTGTGGCTGTTTGTCAGTCATGTGGAGTGCTGTGATGCTGGTTAAGTGTTATAAATGGAGGAGTGGGGAGTTAAGAGTTCACACATTCACTGCCTGGCACAGTCTTTTCCACATAGCTCAAGAATATTGACTGCACAGAACTCTTTTTCAGCTCCTTTCCTCAAGTTTCTGAGACACATTACTTTTTTCAGATAAAAGGCTCTCTAAAATAATCTGTAATACTTGCACTCAGTTGACAGGGAGGGTGATAAGAAGCAATAAATGTGACTGTGAAAGAAAGAAAATGGCCACAGGTGGAGTTTTTCTTTTGTTTGTTTGTGGGGTTTTTTTTTTTGGTTTTTGTTTTGTTTGGTTGGTTGGTTTTGTTTTTGTTTTAACTTGGGACTATTTTGTTCATGAGTTTTTTCCTTCTTTTACAGAAGAAAAATAAGTAACAGACATGAGAATTTTCAACAATATCTGGCAACAGTGTTTCCAAGTCAATTGTCGAACAAATTGTAGCCCAAAACCCTGGGACATGTCATCAATACATACAGAAGAGAGATTGGTTGATCTGATTAATTCACCATAGAGATTTCAGATTTGCAATGGATGATGACAATTGTTGTCATCTTCATTCCTAGCTAATAACTGCTATATTTTCCCTCAGGTCAGCAGTACAGAAGACGGAAAATGCTCTGATTTATCTCAAAAATACAGTTGTGAGAGAGTCAAAATAAGTAATGGAGATTTTGAAGACAATCCTCTGTTTGAAGGACAAACGTGACATTTCTTCCAAGATTTTTTTATTAGAACTAGAGACAATAAAATGCAATTTTATTTGAGGCACTGGTCTGGTTTCTCCACCTGCCCACAGTATCTACAAGTCTAGTTAGAGACTGCAGTGGGCATAGAAAGCAGCCAATGCTCTAAGGGCTGTGCAGGCTACAGAATGTCTTATAAAAGATTTTAAAATTATTTTATCTACTAGACACCTTTTTTTTTTTTTTTTTTTTAAGTGGTAATGTTTATACTTAGCATAACACAAAGAGAACTTGGTATTTGTTATATCTTTTTCTTAGCTGATGTGACTGAAGAGGGAGAAAGTAAACCTGAACTTCCTGACAGACTTTCTCCTGTACACAGCTTTTTCTTTCAGTGTATTCTGTAATGCAGTGCCTCTTCTGAGACCAAATACATTGAATATTTTTCTTTCAAAAAATAACCCAAGATCAAACCCCTAAGATGATTGCACATCCTATGTTTCCTGGGTTCCATCCCAGAATGTCTGCAAATAATGAACACCAGAGTCCTTGAAAATGGCTATTTGCCATAAGTGATTGGCACTTTGACCTTTCACTTCAAAATTGCTTGTCACTTACCATAAATCCATGAATGTCACTCTCTACATCATTTCAGTCTCTCATTATGACTAGTGGGTGGCATTCCTGTAAACAGCTTTCTGTACTCTGAGTTTCCATTCCATTCCATTCCATTCACTCTGAGGCATATAATATGGGTAATACATTTTTGAACCAGTTGTGGAGTTAATGTTTAAAAAAAAAATACTCTCAGTCTTTTTCCCCCTTAGAATCTTAATTTAATCTAAGTTTTGGTGGCTCAGACATTCAGTTCAAAATATTTTAGTGAACTATGCCCTCTGCTCCCTAACTTAAACAGAAACTTTCTTGGTGGTGATTGAAACTTGAATTGTCTTTGGTGAGAAAATTCTTTCCAAGAACAAAATTATAAAGAGATAAGAACATTATTTCATATAATCTTACCATGTTCCAAGGCATTTGGTGTGATGTCCTCTGTGTTTGCCCAGTGTAAATGCTGCATACTGAATTTTATCTTTCAATCTGCACTGAAGCAAGAACAGAAATATTCAAATCTGGCCACTAGCATTGAGTACTATTTTTGTTCTCCTTTTCAATATTTTGTGCAACATAAAAAATAAAGTGATACCCTGGCTTCATCCCACCACAGTAGTCCCCAGTTAGTCAATGGCTGGTAAATCTGATTATGAAATATGATTTAAAGCTCCCATTTGGGGAGATAACTGGTAGATTGAAACTTCTATAGTGAAGATCAGCACTTCCCTGGTACCTTAGCTTTGGGCTGTTGAATAAAAAGAGTGTGCTGTTAGTGTAACCAAATTTCAGTCTTCTACTTCTTTGTTTGGTGATTTAAATTACACCTCAAATGGAAATCATGCATTATGTTATTCTTCTTCCTGTTGTCATTGTTTTTTTGTGAAATTTGAAAGAAAAAAATCTAAACCTACTTCTGTCCATAAGATTTTTGTGCTCTTTAACTGCTGGAATAAATTCTGGAAAAAAGCCACCAACACCAACAAAACCCCAAGAAAAGAAGATGTAGCATAACATAATGCAATTTGTTCCAAGCCCTAAGTAAGACTCAACTGAATAGCACAGGACAGCCAGTGCATTGATCTTTCTGATCTCCACTAAAATAGAGAGAAATATTCCAGAGTTATTGACTTTAAACTACTTGCAGCTGCACAGGCTCTGTGTGCCATGCAGTAAATGCCGAGGTTAACACATAAACAGAATTTGATACTCAAGGTGATGGTTTTTCAGAGACCATTTGGATTGTGCAGTATAACCTCATTTACACTGATATCCTTGAAAAAGTGCTCACAGAATATTTGTTCATCTGAGTGACTTAACTCAGATGCATGTGCATCCCAGCTGTGGTATCTGACTAGCAAAGAAACAGGAAAGATACAGATCAATGTGTTTAATAAAGAAATTCCTGCCGGATAAAGTATTCCATGAACCTACTTTTTTTTTTTTTTTTTTTTTTTTTTTTTTTTTTAACTTGAGTAGTAAAGGATGAATTTGCTATAAAAAACAAATCTCTCTTTTTTTTTTTAAATGCATTAAGCTACCTGAGGGAAAAAAAAAAAGTGATACATTACGTTTTCATTTACATTTTTATATGTTTATAAGTACAATAAGCTGAACGAAACTGTTTTGGGCAGGTTCCACAACAGACATGTAACCAATGGTGATTTTCTTGAGAGCTGAGTCTTTTCATGGAACCAGTGTTTCATATCTAATGTGAGGAGCTGACTTAAAAGGGTTAGTCCTGTAATGAGTACATTTAGTACCTATTTTCTTGCTGGAAACATCAAATATGTCCAAGTATTTTACTCAAGCATGAGAGAATGATTCAGAAATTAGCTGAAAATCACTCCAATCTATTTCCCTATGTAATAACTTCATAGGCATTAGAAAGATAACAATGTTTTAAATCACATTTCCTCACAAAATGCAGTGCTATAAGATTTTATAACACAATATATGTCGCATGATCATTTCTATTACTTACATCATGAAATACACGACATTCTGAATTGAAACACCATTTTGTAGCAAATCTTTTAGATGATAGTTTTAAAATTAGCTCACTTAAGGTCTTTCTCTTTAGTCAGGACATTTTTTTTCTTAATCTGGTGACAAATGAAAATGCAGTTTTGAAGGTAAAAAAGCCCCCTGAAAATGAAGAGAAGGCAAGGAGAGGACATTCACAGAGTAAAAGTGGCCATGTCCTGGGGAATGGTGTTTACAGGAGAGAGAGTAATGAGGGTGATTCCACCTGAAAGCAATATTTCTGAGGCACATCAGACCCAGGGATGGGCATCTGTGTCAGGACAGCTCCTGACAGAAAACAGCCATCTGTTAATCTGTATTCTGTCTCTATAGTGGCCCAGAATCAAGCTGACATAAATGAAATGGCAAATTCATGGAAAGAAGTAAAGGGCACAGCATAAGGACTCCAAGAGGCCACACAGCTGTGACAAGAATGGGTCTGGATTAAAGTGGAAGCTGCTGTGTCTCAGCTTGCAGAACTGGAGCAAGATCTGGTCTCTGGCCCTGAGAGCCAATTGCAAAGTACAGGTCAAAGACAGGATAAACCTTATTTTCCACAGCTCTATCTCTCTTCTGGGAGCTGTTGCTTCCCAAGCTACCTCCTAACTGTGCCCAGGCATGGACTGTGAGAATGAAAGGATCCTCTCTGGATTCTTCAGGGATCAAAAGAGCAGGGCTAATCCCCTTCCCAGACAGTTCTATCTGCCTTGTCTACTCCATGCTGTTTTGGGGGTACACAGTAACCACACTGGTTGTTTTGCTCCATCTGGGTGAATTGCCCATCCTCATTTCTACAGATGATGCAAAGGTGACAGGATATTGCTGCAGCCTCCAACCAAGCAGAAGAGAAGAACTGAGTCCCTTATGTGTATGGAGATTGGCTATTCCCAGCACAGGCCACACAGACTTGTATTGCTTTGGAAACTCTTTGATGTAATTAATTGTAATTAAGGAAACACAAAATAAAAAGGAAGGACAGAAATATCTAGCTATTTGTAGTGATTCAATAGTCTTGTGGAATTTCTTCTTGAAAGAAAATTATTCAGTCCTAAATGTTGAAGGCATTTTTTCTTAGATTATATGAACTCAAAATATTACCTTATTTTTAGGACCTTCACATTGCTATAATTTTCTTGTATAATTTTGCCTTTGTTCTATTTTCTATTTTCTCCTTATTGTCCTGTGTTCCTGAATAAATTTCTCTGTGTTCTCTCCTAGTTTTCATTTTCAGAGCCTGTCCTAGATTGGTCACAAAACTCAGACACATAATCCTCTGCTATCTAAGCAAGGTCAAAATTAGGCAACATAAATTTTCTGTGATTAGAATTAGTTTCCATTGCTTCAGCTAGGCCTCCTGAGGGCAATCAAAAGCATTAAAATGAATTGATGCGAAATTAATACTATGGAAAAGAATTTTGCTTTTTAAAACACCAAAGTCTTTATTTTGAAACTCCCCACTGCCTTTTATCAACCTTTTGCATCCTTCTCCTGAATTTAGAGCATCTGTAAAGAATCAGCTATGATATTCTTTAATTCACCGATACACGGGGGGTTGACTTAGCTCTGTTCTTGTTAAATAGTTATTTTCTCTGTCCAAGGAAATAAGTGAGACTCATTTCACTCTTGGAGTGAAAATAGTGCATAAGGGCATCAGAAAAAGATCCCCCTAGAGGTTCTAAATCCCAAATTGTTCCCCTAAATTGAGAAGAAGAATTTGAAAACATTCCTTAATGCCTACCATTTTCTTAACACGGATCTTCTGATTCCTTTTGACCAAGTAACACGCAGGGCTCTAAACCAGCAGAAGACTTGGCAGTGAGAGGGACACTGCTGGGAAGTGCTGCATCACCACTGTGTTTGCTGCTTCTTTCAGTCTCTACATTTTCCCTTGTTGCTATTTCCCACTGTGTCATATTTTGTCTTTAAACATTATTACACTAATCCTGCTATTTACATGCTGGTACAGTCATGCTGAGTCCTGTTGAATCCTATGGGACCACATACCTCATGTTTAGTAATGGGGATTTTGGTTAAAAATTATATGGGACAACCACAAGGAAGGAATCCTGGCTCCAGTGACAGTGAAAAAAAAATGATGGGAATTTAACCATTGCATTTCATGGAGTCTAGGCGTCTTCTCACCAGGTAAGAAGGATGACCTCAGGACTTATATAGAGATGCATATGCACCAAGATTTGCTGGAGGACACACAGATGGAAAGCAGCTTGACTGAAAAGGACCTGGGGCTCTGCTAAACACCAGGCTGGACATGGGCCAGCACAGTGCCCTTGCTGCAAAGGAGGTGAAGGGAATGCTCTGCTGCATCAGACCAAGTATTGCCAGGAGCCTGAGGGAGGGGTCTCTACCCTTTATCCAGAGCTGGTGAGGCCACACGAGGAGTGCTTTATGTGAGGTTTAAAGGACCAGAGCAAAGTGCTACAGCTGGGCCAGGGCAACCCCTGGTATCACTGCAGGCTGGGGGATGAAGAGATCAGAGCAGCCCTGCCCAGAAGGACTTGGCAGAGCTGGTGGACAAGAGGCTGGGCACGAGCTGACAATATTCACTTGCAGCCTGAAAAACCAAACGTGTCCAGGGCTGCATCCAAAGCACTCTAGGCAAGAGATCAAGGGAAGGGGATTCTACCTCTCTACTCTACTCTGGTGAGACCCCACCTGCAGAGCTGCACCCAGCTCTGGGGTCCCCAGCAGAGGAAGATCTCTTAGAGTGAGGTCAACAGAGGAGGAGGGACACCAAAATGATTAGAAGATGGGAGAGCCTCTCCTATGAGGAAAGGCTGATGAAATTGGGATTATTCAGCCTGGAGAAGGCTTTAGGGTGACCAAATTGCAGACTTTCAGTACCAGCAGGCAGCCTACAAGAAAGACAGGGAGGGACTTTTTGCCACGGCTTGAAATTACAGGACAGGGGAGATTGCTTCAGACTAAAATAAAGTAGGTTTATATTAGATAATAGGAAGAAATTTTTTACTGTGAGGGTGGTGAGGATCAGGTTACCCAGAAAAGTTGTGGATGTCTCATTCTTGGAAGTATTTAAGTCCAGACTTGCTGGGGCTTGGGGAAATCTGTTTTAGTGGAAGATGTCCCTGTGTGCCTGCCCATGGCAGAGTGGTTGGAACACGACGATCTTGAAGTTCCCTTTCCAATCCAAACCAGTCTGGGATGAATGGAGGAAGGAAGGAAGGAAGGAAGGAAGGAAGGAAGGAAGGAAGGAAGGAAGGAAGGAAGGAAGGAAGGAAGGAAGGAAGGAAGGAAGGAAGGAAGGAAGGAAGGAAGGAAGGAAGGAAGGAAGGAAGGAAGGAAGGAAGGAAGGAAGGAAGGAAGGAAGGAAGGAAGGAAGGAAGGAAGGAAGGAAGGAAGGAAGGAAGGAAGGAAGGAATGTAGATGCACAAAACCATGTTCATTTCACTATAGGAAGAAAAAATAAAATCAAAAGGCAAAATATGTTGTTAAAGTTCTCAATGAAATGGAAATTCCTTTCTTGAAAATCCCCCATGTCTTTAGGATCTCTAAAATCAATAGTAAGTTCTATTTTACTCTTTCCTGTCAAAAGATTCTTTTATGTTCCTTCAGGCTGGAAACTGGGGAAACCCATTTGAGGTCCAAAGCAAGTTGTGGATAAACCACAGGTTCTTTAGGCAGCAGCTTCCCTTCCTCATTGGAAATGTTACGACGTAAAGGATTTGACTTCTGCTTCCAATTAGTCTGAAGGAAAAAGTTTGATATATTCCACAGGATGTGGGAGTATTTTTAGATCAGAGGCCTCCACCATGGCAGCTGCCAACACCTTTTGACAAAAATTGATAATGTTTTGACATCTGACATCTAGACAGACCGACAGGCAGCTGCAGTATCCAAACACAATTTTGAGCTGATGTGACACTTGCAGATAAGGGCATCCACAATGATTTGTGAGTTGATTCATATTCACTGAAACTATGACTGTGCCAGAGATCTGTTGACACAAAGAGGTCTTTCCCCCAATTGTTGAAAAGAACTCTGTTTTCTTTCCAGATTAATTAATTATCCTAAACTTCTTTAGGCAGCAGGACCAGAACATTCAGTAGATGTGTTTAATTTACTAGGAGAATGTATTCTGCCAGAGTGACAGCCCGAGAGAGGCAAGGCTGACACAACTCCACATGCCCAGGTCCAAGTAGGAGTGAGTCTGATTGTGCATTCCCATGGGCACAGGTGAAAAGAGCACACCTGGACACCTTCCATGCACAGATGTACCTGGCTGATACACAGGTCACACACACAGGGCACCCACATGAACGCACAGCATCAAACCCTCATCCTGCTCTCTGGATGAGCAGGATGGAGGCCCACTATGTGATAATTTAGGGATCTAAATCCATACAAGGTGGATGGCTCCAGCAGTGGAGCTCAGATATTCATCTATCCAAGTAGCTGCCCCTCGGTCCCAGGCTCTCCTGTTGCTGGCACCTGGATGGATAAACAAATTAAAGAAAGTGGCTGGACAGGGTGCCCCTTCATTTGAGACCTTAAATTGTCTTCCCACCTGGGATTGTGCAGATGGGACTTTGGTGGGCTGGTGGCTCCTGGGATAGCTCTGGGAAAATGTAGGACATGGTCTGCCTGTGGTGAGGTGGGGATTGGCCCCTTCTCCCAGGTAAGAAGTGACAGGACTAGAAGAAACAGCCTCAAGTTACATCAGGGGAAGCTAAGACAAGATATTAGGAAATTTTTTTATTGGAAGTGTTATAAAGCATTAGAAGAGATTTCCCAGGGAAGTGTCAGAGTCACCATCCCTGGAAATGTTCAAAAACCTTGTGGATGTGGCACTTGAAAACATGGTTTAATGGTGAATGTGGTGGTGGTGAAGAGTTGAGGGATGGACTCTATGATCTGAAGTATCTTTTCTAACTCTAATAATTCTATGATCCAGTGATATTCAATCTCTGTCCTTCATATCCTGGATCTCATTAAGGCTGAGGTGATCTCATTTTTCATACCATATCTAGAAGGCTGTCATATGACTTATATGTATGCCATATTTCATCCAGACATAGTTTTCATAGTGGGCATGAGGAGCATGCAGGAAGAAGGGTTTTTAAAGGGCAGTGGCATCCTAATATTAAAGAAGTCACAGAATGTTTTCTTCTATAGCTGTAATTCAACTTTTTTTATGGGTGTTTTTCCCCTGCTATTTGTAGCATATTTTTTTCCTTTGCAAAAAATAGATGACAGGCTTTACTCGAGAAAATTTGACAGCCCAAGATATGCCAGGGGCAGGCATCACTACTAGAAAGAGCATCATTTTGGAAATTTGAATATATTAGACAAGCCAGAATAGTAAAAAAATGAAATATACAGAGGTGGAATGGGGAGAGAGTTTTGGGATGCAATGTGGGAGATGGCCTTAGAAATATTAAGGAAAGGGAAGAGCAGGACGCTCTCACAGCCATGTGCCAGCTCATCTTCTCTGCTATTAATCACTAACACCTTGGCATGAGTCTGTTCAGACTGCTCTTGTCTTCAGATCTTCTTCAGTCTCCTGTTACCACTCACCTCTTTTTCAGCTCGCACTTTCCTTCCAGCATGTTTTGTGAGTCACAGACCTAACTGCAACAGCAACTGGATGTGAGGAGGGAGAGCTGGGTGGAGGAGCTATAAAAATTATGTGTTTATCTCTAGTTTAACTCAAGAAATTAAGGGCACATAAGATGATCATAAACAAATTGTAGGACTTGGAAGATGTCACAGCTGCCCTCATCCAGCTTGCTGTCTGTTGGACCAGACAGGACAGCTCAGAAGCAATAAGAAACTGGGATGGTTCAGTTCTCCTTAAGGGCAACCCCCTTCAGTCGTATGTGTATCCCCCACTTCATGTTTCTCTATCTTTCAGCAGATCTCATTCTCCCAGCCCCAGTTTCAGAAGCTGTCCCTTTCCTCATCTGACACTTTAGAAAAATTCAGCACTAAAAGTAATTGCAAAATCTTATTGAAGGTCTGATTTTTTCCTTCTTTTTTTGTTTTTCATTTTACATTTTACTAGAAAGCAGTTGGCTCTGTATATATAGAAATAAATTAAAGGGAAAAAATAATATTTTTCAATAAATACTCTCCAAGCCAGCTGGATGATTTGTATTGACTAAGTATGCTTACCATTCTTGATAGAATATATGTTTTTAAAAAGAGGCAATAAAATAAAGTAAATGGCATGAGATATTTAATCCTGTATTAATTTCCAATTTTCTAAGGCTGGAGTGAGATTAACTATGAGAAACACAATAGGTTGGAGGTTTTTTTAAATAGATGTAGAAGGTTCCCTACCCATGGCAGTGGGGTTGGAACTAGGGGATCTTTATAATCCCTTCCAAACCCACATCATTCTATGACTCTATTATTCTAAGTATTTATGATCTCACCAGACATTGCTCTTCATTAAAAAAATAAACACAGTTGTACTTGCTGTAGTTTTGTGTTTGTTTATGTTCCAGATAAATTAAAGACCATTTTGACAGGATCTTCAAGTCTTCTGGCAGTCATACACTCTTGATTAATCACATGTAGTGGCCAAAGAGCATGTGGGATGAAGTTATTTCATACCAATCACTACCCATTATTTAAAAATACTTTGACATGCTGCCTTATCTGTCCCATCAAAGACCGCAGGGTGAGAAAGTTCATTCTGATACGTGTTGCAGGATCTGGTGATAATCACTGGCATGTAGAACAGGACCATAGAGATAAAACATTATCAGAGAAGCTTGAATTTCCTTTTTATTACAAGCAATGGGGACAGGTGAATCTATAGCAGTAAAACATCTGGTTTTGAATTAATAACCATTCCTTCTTGCATGGCAGTGTGAAGGATTCCCCTCTTGTGAAAGCCAGGTGCAGGATTCAGGTAAGTACCTGTTGGCTTCACTGCTGGAAGAATTATTGGCCTAAACCTGAGGTCCTTTGCAACCTACAAAAGGCTCTGATGTCCAGGCATAACCCCACATCCTGCAGTCCTCACAATTGCTTGTCCCACGCAGTTTGCCTCAGTATCATGCAAATACAAAAGCCTCAGGTTCCCATAATGGCCCTTTCGTCCAACAGGGAGGGATTTTCAAGCCTTCTAATCTTATGGTCAAATACCCTTCCTGCCCTCCCTCTCCCACCATCTCACCACCCTCCTATTTTCTGGAGAGGTCAAATATTATTGGGTCAAGTGATACAGTGACCCATTCTTCATTTCACCCCTTAACTGATTATGGCTTAATTTTCTCCTTGAGTAGGTCTCACTTCATGAGCACAGAAACAGAATCACAGAAACAGAATCGTGGAATCATGGAATCACAGAATTAGGGAATTACAGAATCAGGGAATCAAAGAATCACAGAATCATGGAATCATGGAATCACAGAATTAGGGAATCACAGAATCACAGAATGGGTAAGGTTGGAAGAGACCAGAGTGAGGTTATCTAAGTTCAAGATGTTTGGATGCACACATTTGACCAGAGAAGTGGTCTGATATAGAGGAAAAAAAAAAAAAAAAAAAAAAAAAGACGCAAAGGAGTGGTAACAAGGGATGAAAGTGAAAAGAATGAAAGCAAAAAGGGATGTGATTGGGTTGCCACTCAGGACAGCTCTCAGAGTAGTGTGAGTATATCCATTTCAGTGGGTGAGGTTTGATTTGGCAGCATGCCATACAAAACCTCATAGATCAGGCACCCTGAATGCTCTCAGGGCTAAAGGAGGTGGCCAGGTAGGACTTCACTGAGCTCCCACCTCAGCAGAAGAAGGCACAGGAGAAAGGGAGTGAATTAGGTCTGAGGTAACCAACTAATGCTTTTGACTTGGTACCAGTAACATGAAAGCATCTGGGAAACTTCTCATAGTGTACCTTCCTTTCTTCACTGATGAAGACAGTGGCGCCTTTCAGCTCCTACTAACTAGCCAATCCATCTGAATGCACAGTGTTTTTATGTATATATGTGTAGAAATATACACATATGTTCTATGTTGCAGTTGGAGAAGGCAAGAATAATTTTCTGAGGAAATATTTTTTTTGCTTTGTGCATATATTCCATTATATTCATTTGTTGACTTCATGGGTATGCCCCAAATATTAAGCATGGGAACATGGATTGCTTATTTTCACCACTGAAAATTTCGAAGTAAAGGTTTGTTTGATTACTGGCTAGATTTTTTTGTCAAATCCTAAATGAACTATTAACCTCTCAGCTTTCACAAGAGTTGTTGGAATTGATAGGATCTGGTTTGCCACCCACAGATCATGTGCAATTTATATCAAAAAGAAAGATATTTAAGGAGAGCTGGAGTGGAACTAGCAGTGATGTTCCTGGCATTTTGTAATCCTGCCATTGGCTAAACCTTCTAACAATGTATCACAAGTTTAATCATATTAAAGCAGAAAACAGAAAATGTCAGGAAATACTGAGATGGCTTAGATGAGAAATGGCAGACAGCTGGGGAAAGGGAGAGGGGATTTCACTTTTCAGTGGTTGGCCATCATTGTACAAACAAGCAATTCTCACAAAATTTGCCCTCATCCTCTGTAATAAATAAAATATATGGAGTATGAGTTCTGCAGACAAAACACATATCAGGATGCAGAATGTGATCATTCAGTTTTCGGCTTAGAATCACAGAATAACTGGATGGTTTGGATTCAAAGAAACCTTAACCATCATCCATTTCCAACCCCCTGCCCTGGGCAGGGTCACCTTCCACTGGACCAGGCTGCTCAGAACCTCATCCAACCTGGCCTTGAGTATTTCTAGGGACACAGCATCCACAGCTTTTTTAGGCAGCTTGTACCAGGGCCCCATCACCCTGAGAGTGAGAAATTTCTTCCTAATATCATCCCCCAGCCTGTGCTGATATCAGGATTTTCTCCGAGCCAGGTGTAGCACCTTGCACTTGGTCCTGTCAAACTTCATGAGATTGCCATGGGAATGCTTCACACACACACGGACTTCTGAGAAGCCAATGCAATTGCAAAGGAAGCAACCATTGTTAAGAAACACGTGTTACAAAATTTCCTGGGGAAGGGACTTCTTCACTTCTCTTGTCTCATGGAGAATAAAAAAGAAATTAAGAGTGAAAGAAATGTAAAAAGACTACATACATTCTTGTGTCTGGATTTTGGAAATCCCTGGTTTTTTGATTCAACTTAGTACAGTTGAAAGTCAGGGCAATAAATTTTTTAGGGTATAGTTAGAGCTGTCCTGCCAGATAACCACTGCTAGGATTGACAACAGAAGAATTGTTGCACTTAATCACATCCAGCTGGTACCTTGTCTCCAGTTGTCTCTCGTGTTGTATGTTCCTTCAACATGAAGGTTTGAAGAAACAGTTAATGCCATGTAAAAGAGGCATTTACTTATGAATGCCTGTGGAATATAATATGGTATTGCCCAGAGAACCTGTGGATGTGCCATCTCTGGAAGTGTTCAAGGTCAGGCTGGTTGGGGCTTTTAGCATCCTGGTCCCCTGTCTACAGCAGGGGATTGAACTGGAGGGTCTTTAAGGTCCCTTCCAGCACAAAACACTCTATGATTTAATGATAATAGGTGAGGTGGACCTATTTAAAAGATATAGCAGCTTCAGTGAGGAATTATTAATGTTGAGGCTGTATGAGGACCTAGAGGTGACATCCTATTCATTCTGGTAATAAACGTCAATGATGCAATGTTTGACAAATGTGTAAAACCAAGATGGATCACTTGGAAAAAGAACAAAGCCATACACCATGTTGCAGACCACTTGCAAATTTGCAAGCTGATGAACAAGGTCTTGGAGTGAAGTATTAGAAACAACTTGTAAATTATGGAAGTAGCTAGCTGAATCAAGATTTCAAATTGCTGTTGTAGCATAGGGGACTGACTTGAACCCAGAATACATTAACTGAAAAACATCAAGTAAGAGTAGAGAAATAGTAGTGAAATCATTCTGGAATTGATTTAATGTCTACGTATTAAAAAAATGGCCAGTCACAAAAGGCTTAAAAATAAGTTTGAAATTTCATTGATATTTAGGAAACTTGAGTTATAGGCAAATACTTCAAAAGCCTGAACTCTACACTTCACCCATGAACACTCGACAATGAAGTGAACATTTGCAAAGTGAAATAAATTGGTAGGTGGATAGGCTGGATCTGAAATTACATGAGCTAGAAGCAAGACACTTTATTTTTACCAGGGATCATGTTAGGGTGAGGAGGATTCCCCTGACTTGAAGCCTTTAAATCAAGATTGGGGTTTTTTCTCATTTTAAATATACATTTTATTTTAACTAGACATTATAGACTCAGAGGAGAAATTTTTATTTCATATCATCTGTGCTATACAAAGATGAAAATGGAAGGTCACCACAGTTCATTCTTGACTTAATATATAGACTGTACAAAATCAGAGGCCAGTGAGTAGCTGGATTTTGGCCAGCTGATGCAATTCTGTTCAGTGTCAGTGACCCGGACTCTCGCTGCTCGCTGGCGAGCTGGTTACACTAACTCACTCTTTGGAAACTGTAGCTCCCAGCAATCTCTCATTTCTATCACCTGGGCAAAAACTGTGCTTAAAATAGCAGAATAGGTACAAGGAAACCTTTTTAATGTTTCTTTGAATGCTGTGGGATGAGGCTGTAAAGTTTCCCACACCATCTTGGCAAAAACATGCAGTTATTTCATACCAGGGATAAATATACTTGTGGTAATTATTAATTGCCATCCTTAGACTCTATCTAAGACTATCTACCTGACCCATGGCCAGGTGAGCACCCTAATCCCAGATTTGACTGCAGGCTCCAGACAGCCTTTTTCTTCCAAAAGCAACATCCACAAAAATCCTCTGTGCCTTGGTGTCCACTAGGAGGGAAACCCAAATACCTGTCCATAAAAAGGACCAGCGACAGGAAAGGAGGAAAAAATCTCTTCAAGGAAAGAGCCTCTAAAAGTCCAACGTCATAAAAGATTCTGTGATTACAAATCTCATTAAAAGCTACACTGCCTCCACTTACCCTGCACCATATTATTCTTTTGTGGCTCAAAAAATTTTGGGAAAACTAGACTCTTCTTATCAAAGCTGGGCATTTTTTTTTTCTCTCTAGTGCAAGGAAGAGTACCTGAGAATGGAATTTCCAGCTTACAGTTTATAATATCCTTATAAGAAGTGCTAGAGGGATTCCTGGAATAGCAAAAATCTGTCTATGTGAATGTTTTGGCACTCATAGGAAGACTAATACTGATATTACCCTCACACCCTCATTTATTTGAATAATATAGATTGTACACTATCCAATTTGGTGACCACTTTTCAAAGATAGCATCAGCATCTCCTTAGTGAATAATCTTGGGATAAATTTGGGAGTCAAAGTTCCTCTGAGGTTACTGAAATGCAGATTGTTCCTGATGCTGTCACCAAATTTGTTAATAATTTGTTTGTATTTTTGAGGCAAAATATCTAGATTTCAACTATTTCACTGAGTTTTTAAAAAGAGACATTTAAAAAAAACCCCAAAAAACAAAAAACAAACAAAAAAACCCACAAAACAAACAAAACAAAACAACAACAAAAAACAAAAAACAAAAACAAAAACAAAAAACCAAAAACCAAAAACCAAACCATCAAAACCAACCAGCAAACAGTACCAAACCCTGAAATTAGGAATGCTAGTTATGCTCAATTATTTTCATTAAAAAGGTGTATTTAAACATCCTTACACAGCATATCATGTATTATATCCTGAAGTGTGGAAAGAAGTTGACAACAAAAAAACCCTCTTAATACTTTCATATTGTTTGAATTAGGAAATTATAAATTCTGATATAAACCTCTCTGAAATAACAAAAGTGATGCAAGGGACCAGAAGTTGAACACAAAATGAGGTATCAAAAATTTGGCACACACACTGAGTAAGCTAGGAACAGTCAAGGTCACAAAGTTTTAAAATCACCATTAAGAGGTTTAGTTCATTACCTGACTGTTTCACAAATTCAGCCACCTGAACAAGGTTTCATGCGGCAGCTGTTGCTCTGAACAGAAGCAGGAATTAATATGGAAAGCACCTGTTACAACACTGGTGCCTTATGGAGCATCAATGGAGAATCTAAAACTAAACACTTAAATCTCTCCTGTCTAATTTAGGACCTAAATGTTTTGCTTTTCCATTAAGGTAATTTCTGTTGTTTTTTACTCTAGGGAAACACAGTGGAAAAAGACACTTTGTATATATGGCAAATTTTGCCCCTTACAAAGTAATAATGTTGGAAATCTACAGGTGACAGAAGAAAAATGTCCTTTATTTAATTTAAAACAATGAAAGCTATTATATGGCGAGGAAAAAATCTATATCTCCAAAGTTTTGTCCCTGTGCTTTGACCACCTGAGAAAACAGTTCTGAGATGGAAATTTAAGGCCACAGTTAATAATATGAGTTCATAAAAGTGTTCAAATAATGAAATAATGTGAACTGCCCTGCAAATATCCTTATTCAATATGAATTCTTTCTGGAAGAGACATTTCATTATTAGGTGGACAGTAAAATGAAGCCAGGGATTGATAGAATTGTCTCTCTCCATTTTCCATATGCTGCCTAAAGTTTAGGATGATGTACCCATTATGCAGCAAGATCTAAATGAAGACAGAAAAGCAAACTTTGGCTTTAGCTGATATAAACCAATACAAACCTTTTGGAAGCAGAGGCTTAAAAATGGCTGCTACTTGCTGTAGATATATTTTCCTTCTGAATTTAATTTCCTTCTTACATGCATTTTTACTTTCATAGTTGTAGGCATCTCATGAGCGATATGATGTGCAATTTATTAGAACAGACAACACTTGATACAAATATTTGCAGTAAATAACCAGATGACTTACTCATTACTCACTGGGAACAAGTTACAGATATTTTAATTTCTCCCTGTAAAGAATATGTTATGACTTGTTATAAAGAGTGGAAAGTATTATCATAGGTAAACATCTCATCTTACAAAAGTTTAACTGTTCAAAATAAGACTTTGAGAAAAACTATGAAGAATGTTATGAAAATTAACAGTATTATTTTTAATAAATTAATGGTAAATTTAATTTCTACCTATTTTGAGGTTTTTTTTCTTTTTTTTTCTTTCTGTTGTTGTTGTTGTCTGAAGGGATTCACAATCTGTTCTGTTGATCTTTGTCCTGTTATAGAGAAATTACATTTATTATCTCATCAATAAAAAGTGACGTTATTCTTTATTATTGGCCATGAATATATTTGGAATGGAAATTAGATACTTTCTATCACAGCTGTGAGGTCCTAAAAAGCTTTTCAGCAAGAAACTTGAGAATAAAAGCTCTCTTGAATCTTAAAACATGTATTTATCAATGAAGTGAAGGGATTGAATATTGTGGTTGTCTGTGATAGCATTGAGACTGGTTTTGGTAATCGAGGAGTTTCTTTTTGGTATCTGGTTAAGTAATGTTCTGGTTATGTAATACAAAATATTTGTGAAACATTTCTAGAAGTCATGGAAAGCATTTTCCTTACATATATTTTAATTTATAAATGACAAAAAAATATCTCTATATTAAATAGAACCTGTATATTTTAATATTGTTAGACAATGTTATTTTTATTTTTATTTATTAGTTATTGACACATTTTCTTTATTTCTGGAGATTATTGAGTTGCCCTTCCCTAGAATATAAGTTCTAGAAATTCAGGATGTATTTGTATCTCTATCTTACTCTTCCTTCATTACAAATTATTGGAATAAAAAAATTGTGTTCCAGTAAAACAATAGCAATCTATAAAATAAAATGAAAATGTACAAGTTTTCTAAGAAAAGAGTTTTATATATTTTCCTGGATTTTTTTTCCTATTGGTCAGAATTACAAGGATGATTAGAATTTCTGACTCTTGAATAAACATGAAATGAAACCTCTTCAAGCTGCTTAGATTTTTTACAAGTGATTAAGAGGTCATTGAACAGATACATTTAAAGACTTTTTATTCCAATCTCCCGTGCTGCTAAAAATTGCTGAACTTAGTGAAATCTATTTTAGCTGGATTCAACATATCATACTGGACTAATATTAAGCATTTTATCACCTCTAGGCCGTGCATAGAAACCAGATGACTTTTTAAAGTGGTACTTGAACTCACTAGAAAATCATAGAAAACAAGTAGATTTTTGTCCATCTGCTAAATTATGGAGAGATATCCCTGTAGTATTCTATACACAACAATATTCTAATTAAATTTAAAACTTGCAGCCGCTGAAAAAGCCTGCAACCATTATGGGCAATATTTTTTATGTGCCCACCAAGTATCTTGATTAATGTCCACTACTAATGTCTCTTCCTCTATTTTAATCCATTGTTTCTTCCCTTATCTGTGGTAATACAATAACTGATTTTTTTTCTCTCTATTTCTCAGGGATGTTTTTAATCACTGAAGATTTTTCTCATTTAATTTGACTTACTTAATTCTTTCCTTATAATGTGTTATGAATTTCTGATTACTCTTGTTCTTATTCCTATTATAATAATTATAATTCCTGAGTCCAGACAGCTCACATTTCTCTTCAACAATGACATCTCAATCTAGACAGAATTCTGGCTGCCATGTGGGAAAGAGGACTTTCTGCAAGACACCACATCTGCTTGTACACCTCCACATACTTTTGCTTTTCTCTTGTGATATACTTTAGTTTTATAGTTTAGTCTTTTGTACTCCAGGATGCAGCAGTCACAATTAAATGTATCATTAAACTTTTTTAAAATAAAAGGAGAATATTAGAAAAAATTTAATATGCCACACAAATCACTATTTCAATATTTCACAGTTTTGATATTTTGAAACGTAATTTCTCTGAAAGTAAGTTTTCTTGGGGAAAATTGAATTCCAACCTATTTCTCATTCCCAATTTTCATGGGGGGAATCTTTATGTTCACATATGTTTGGATATGATATTCAGAAAAGAATCCAATACTCTGATGAGTTTAGCAAGTCTTTCAACCTCTGAGACACTAGGAAATAAGTACATTCCACCTTGTCACTCTCTGCAGTCACAAACAGCTGCAAAAGCAGTAAAGTGGCCTGGAGGTATAAAAACACATGCAACAAGCTTATTATGAAGTAATCATGAATTCATTCATATATTCAGCTGAATATTTTAGGGATATTTTTAGGGTATGATGAGTGTATGGTATTCAGAGTCTGACTCCTGTTTTGAGACATGGTTCTGCCATTGTCACTGCCACCCTCATATTCCTGTGTTTTTGTATCAAATTGTCATTTTCCCCCAGGGAAACTTCTGTATGAACACAGGACATGGCAGCATAACTTAGCTCAGGTTGGGGAACTTGTTGGCAGGAAAGACACAGTTGAAGAAAAAACAGCTCCAAATTTTATGTGTACAACAGATAGAGCATAATTAATCTCGTATATGTACCAGAATGTTTACATTAAGTTATAGCAAAATATTTTCATTGGAAAGTGTTTAAATAATCTTTTCTCTGGACTATGAGTAGTTGCTTAAAGTGTTGCATTTAAATAGGAGTTTTAACTCTCCCATTGAGCAACATCATTAAGAAAAAATGTTAAGATCTAGTTCACTGGCCAGTGGTTTTCCCCAGAAATAGCTTAACTATTTCAGCATACAATGAAGGAGAATCAAAACCTTTCCAGAAAAGCCATTGATTTCTATTTGTACCTCTCTTGTTATGTAAATATACAGATTGTGTCGTGGATGTATATGATAGGTTTAATTATTTAATAGATTCTCTCTGTATTACACCATGTGTAAATGGTCTAATGAAAAAAATTACTGAAAAGATTTGTAGCAGTGATGGATGGATGGATGGATGGATGGATGGATGGATGGATGGATGGATGGATGGATGGATGGATGGATGGGATGGATGGGATGGATGGGATGGATGTTGCATTCATACAACCTATGTAATGAATGCAATTTTTTTTTCTTCCATGACAAAATAAAATTTCAAAACTTGAACCCTTCTTTGCCTTAGATGGATTATGTCTCCAAGGTTAAATCTTTACCCAGACAGTAAAGACTAAGAATTTAGCAATTTAGCTAACAGTGCTGGTAATGATTTCAGAGATGGAGAAATCTGGCACCCTTCACTGGCTGGTTTGAAGAAATAACTAGATAACAAATTTTTACAGGAAAAGTAGGACAGTAAAAATATCTTGTTGATTACTGTTTCTAGATATTTTTTAGATGAAGAATATCACAAGCTATACTGTGAAGAACAATTAACAAAATAACTGGATGCATTTGGTTGAAGCAGCCCATGGGCTGTCGTGGCACTTCCTCCACAGGTGTGGAAACCTTCACCTGGTAGAGGACATTTGGTGGGTGAGCCCACCTGAGCATGGCTCTGTCTGACAGGGGGGAGCTCCTGGTGTCTTCGCACAGAATCCACCCCTGCAGCTCCTCAACTACCAAAACACCCTGTGTAAACCCAATACACTGTGACAAATTAAAAAAAAAAAGTGACCTTTGACAAACAGATTTATGAGCCAGGTCTGTGAGTGGTGTTATGATCAAGTGACCCTGTATCTAAAACAAGGAGCCCCAAGTTGTGATTCAATGTCTTGCAATCTCAAGGCAGCAAATGGCTCTACCATATGGTCCAATCATGAGGAAACATCCTGAGCAGAGCCTCTGGGTAGCTATCAGAGTGAAAAGGATGACCATGAAGAACCTTTCTACATAGTATAATATTTCATTTAGTAGAAATGGGTAGCTGGAAAGAAAATAGTTATGGATTACAACCAGGAATATAGCTCCCTTGTAGAGTAACTATGCTATGGGGGTAGTTTGAGTATCTCTTTGCACCACTGGATTGAGCAGAATGTTCTTCTGGGATATTTTTAGATCAGGGAAAGTAAATGGGACACAAAAAACATTTTTTTCCCATCCTCCTCAATTATATTCCACATGCAAGGATTTTTATGAGTCCCAGAGCAATGACAGAGGTTTAGTTAGACTTCAATGCCGTAAGAAGGGTGAGCTGATACCTTCCCCATTCTTAATCTCTCTCAGTAAGATTGTACAGCCAAGCATCCTTTCTACCCCAGGGTCCTGCCTTCAAAAACAGCCACCATAGTGAATAGGAAAAATGCTAGGAAATACCAGTAACAAGCATGAAAAACCTCATATTGACTTGACTCTTTTCACAAAGCAGGTTTATTTTCTGTCCTTGGGTATAATGAACTGTCATTTGCTATTTTTTTGTTCACAGTCTGCACCAAAAAGGTAAGCAGGATGTGTAATGAAAATAAACCCTTAATATGTTGAGCAACTTCAAAAGTCGGCCTCTGGATTATATCAGGGCAGTACTTTCATATCCCCGGATTTATTCTCTATTTAATCAGTGGCTGAATATGGTCCTTACTTTGAATATTTTTCAGTCTTTCAAATGCTTTGTCTTTCAACACCTATGATTCATTTATGCCTCTTTTTCTATTCCACTGCTGATAAAAAAAAAAAAAAAACAACCCAAAAAACAACAATAACAACAACAACAACAAAAACCAGTGTCTACTATCAGATATATGCATTCAGTATTCCTTCAATTTCATCTGCATTTGAAATATGTATATGTGTGGGCAGGAGCAAGTTTACCTGCCTGAGACACTGCATCAGAAGTTGAGAAACAGAGCAAGAACAACGTAATCTTTTAAATCTTTGTCATAAGTCAAACCTTAGATGTGCAATTTCTTCTCCTGATTTCAATAATATGATTATGTTCTCAATCCTCACACATGGGCTCAAAGTGAAGAAAAAAGATGTTTCATTTTACAGGATGCTTCATTTACACTGTGCAGACTGCCATTCCCATATTTTACATGACTAGAATCTCCTTATCTCCCAGCTGAGTATCACTGAGTGCTGTAGTTCTCATGTGAGGGCTTGGAAACAACAACACTATATGAGACAACAAATGAAATGGAAGATAACAAACTCACTGTGGTGGCCTCAGGAAGAGCATTGCCCAGCAATGGGACAAGGGGCACTGGCAGGGACTGATGCACAGGAAATTCCACCTGGACATGAGGAAGAACTTCTTTACTGTGCAGTGACTGAGCACTGGACAGACTGTCCAGAGAGGGTGTGGGGTCTCCCTCAGTGGATATTCCAGAACTGTCTGGTCACAGTCCTGTACCATGTGCCCTGGGATGAGCTTGCTTGATCAGAAAGGTTGGACCAGATGACCCGTGTGGTACCTTCCAGCCTGACCTCTTCTGGGATTCTGTGAAAAAAAAATGGTTAAATTGGCTCATGGAGTAATTATATAGCAGTCAATGAAATCACAAAAGTGGGAAGAAATCTTATTCTCACTGGGCAGAAGGGTCATAGCCTGGAATGAAAGTAAATCATGTGTAAACCTGGCTTATGAAGCAGTTCCATTGCCCTTCAAGCACTTGAAGAGGTTTTGTGTTCATCAGTGGGTGATTTTCACAGAGAAAAAAGGCTGCATTTAATTTACCATGCAATCCTTGCAAGCTACTGCCTAATTTTTCATTGCTTAATTCTTTAAAATGTCAGACTTTCTTAAATACAGATTACTGATTAAAAAATCTGCCTTTTGGGTGGTTCCACGCATAGAGGACAGATATGCAAACATCTCATTCCTCTCAATATGGGAGTACTGTATATTTGGGGTTTATGTGACAAATATGACTTCTACTGACTTTCTGCTTAGAGGGTAATCTGGTCTAATGATGCCTGATGAAAGGCAACTCATGCAGAGAATAGGAGGAACTTACAGATGTGGGGAGAGGGAAGAAGTTTTCATTATATGAATGGAAAGTGGAAACCATCCAATAACATTATGAGGCTGCTCAAAACGAGAGGACTTGTCTCTCCTAATTTTGTCAATCTAAAATTTCAGTGTCAGCTTGGAGGCAGCCCTAGCCAGTTGAAGAGAGCTCTAGGCAATGATAAATCCCATGCTGAGATATACTTGTGATATGGGTGGGATATATATGATTGCTTAGGAGTTCCTCTCTTCTCATTTATTACAGAATTACTGTGATGATGGGGTAAATAACATTCTTATTCCATATATGCTGCTAAATAGGGATAGTTCTCTGCCTCAGAGGCATATTTACACTGACAAGCCATCTCAATGCTTAGTAATTTGTACTAGATCTTCTCTGGAAATGCTGACTGCTGCTTTAGAGTCATAAAGATACTTTTTTTCCTATCCTTTTTTTTTCTCTTTTTTTTTTTTTCCCCCCCGAGTTCAAAGTATCATAAATAATGTGACAGCTGTATAGCAACCCCTCACTGTGGTGTTTTCACACCACAAAGCTGAAAGTGTGTGTTACAGCCCTGTGGGCACAGCAGATGGTGGTGTTTGAGAGTGCACATCCTGACAGGTCAGTGTTAGATGCTGTGTAAAGGGTAAAGAGCCAAGCCTGGTACATTACTGACCTTTTGGGTCTTGTTTCTGGTTTCTGATAGATTCTGAACCAACAGAGCAGTGTTTGGTTACATACTAGCTGGCACGTGATTTTATTTCGAGATAAACACAGCTCTAGAACCTGAGCCTACAGCATGGTGCTGTTTTATTTACCAATATACACTCAGTCCCAGGTGGCTGAAGATAAGTGGGATGGGACATTCAGAGTCTTAAAAACAACAGTCTAGGCTGTAATTGCTCACCAGTCATACCCAAAAATGAAAGGCAAACCCTCACACTCCTTCCCTTGTGCTTATTCCTGGAGAAATGCAGAATAAAAATACATAAAAAGTAACTTTTGATTTTAAACTTCAATTTTCAATTTTAAAATCTTCTAAGACTGGCTATTTTTCTTAATTTAAGTGTTTATTTTTATTGGTGTTAAATGGAACAGAGTATGGGCTTTTTTTACTATTTTTAAAAATTTCTTCAGACGAAACTATTCCCTAATATTTAACCTAACTTGAACGTGAATCTTCATGTGTAAGTTTCAGTTAGACATAATTTTTTTTATTCTATTTTCTAAGCATACTTTTCTTGTACAAGCTTTGCATATCTAATCTCAGGATTCAGTTTGCTGAGTGGAATAAAAAAAAATGCAATAAACACAGTGTTTTGATCGGGGTTCATTTTCTCTGTGAAGATAGAAGTGGGTTTTATCAGTTCCTACTGGGTTAGGCTACACCATGTTCCCCCATGACAATTAAACCATCTCACTGTGAGAGACCCTGGTGAATGATTGTGCTGTGGGAGAATAAGGTCCAGCCTTTACTGATCAATGTGCTTTTATGGCAAATTTGCCAAAGGGGGACGCACAGAGATGACCTGTCTCAGATGGAAATTGCCCTGAATGCTCTCAGCCTTGTTAGACATTCTTGACTAATAACTTCAAACCTAACGTCACAAACTCAGTGCATTTATTTCATTGAGAAATACTGTGAAGGTGTTTGCAAACAGCATTTGATACCTGAGATCTCAGCTGCCATAAGGCCTTAAAATTGATTCGGTCTTTATCCAGAGACTACCTAATCTCAACACTTGGGCAAGATAAATGGAAAGTAATAACAAATCTCAGAAAAGTGATTCAGAGGCTGCTGGATGGGGTTTTTTTTTGCCTTTAAAGAGTTTCTGGTTGGTTTGTTTTTCATCAGGCCACTCAGGACCTCAAGTAATTAAGAAATAAGCAGCCACTAATGTTTCAATTCTGTTGAGCTTCCTTAGAGCTGTGGTTTCCTGGCTCAATAAGTAGCTACACTCTTAAATACAGGAGAATGTCAGTCTCAAAATGTCCTTGCTGTTTTCCCATGGTTTTAACAGAAAAGCATTTACAGTTTCAGACAACACTGATGCAGATGATCAAGTGGTTATCACTGCTGCTGTTTCCACAGAGCCATGCTTTTTTAATAGCAGTAGTGGGGGTTTTTCCCAAATTGCTCCAGCTCTGAACAGCAATAAAAGTCAGGTCTGTTTACCAACACAAAGCATTTAATTTCTTCATGGTGTCATGAACATAAACCAAACGCAGAACATTACACAACTGGTGACACTTAAATGTAAGTCAATTATCCAGGTTTAATGTATTATACACATAGCATCTGTACATGCAACAGCATGGGATTGAGAAGTACTTAAATAATTAAGTTAATGGAAAAGTACTGGGTAATTAAAGGGTACTGAGGAGAACAAATGGAATTTGTTTAGTGAGAGAGTTTATAGATTTGTGAAACAGAGCAGGATGATATCCTGTAGCAAAGCTATGGTTTACCTCTCAGTGCACAAGCAGATGGATGAGGAGAACTTTCTTGTTCTGGTCTTTCATTCTAGAACTTCTGTCAAGTCTTTTTTGTGGATTTTATTATGACTTTATACCACAGAGGCATTGTCCCTGTTTATACCAGTACCAAGATGAAAAAGAAACACAAAACCAATTTGGGATGGAAGAAAAATGCCTTAAAGTTCATTAAAGAGTGGCAAAATGTAGATGGAAAATAGATTTTTTAGAAACTAGTAGTTCCTGCTGCACTTATGACCACAAAACTGTGAGCATTTATGTTTCTTCTAATATAATCATCAGTAAAGTGGTTGATAATGATACTATAAAAATGTACAAATCTGCTTTGCAAAATAAAAGAACATATGGTCGTCTTGTAACAGAAGACTCCTACCTCCTGTGAACCCAAAATCCTACCTGTTAATTGAAGTGTTAAGCATAGCTGACCTTGGCACACTTCTCTCCACCCTTACACAGTTTTACACACATCAAGTCAATACTTACCTGTGGTCAGAAGCTGCTGCAAGTCCTAGATACCATTATATCCTACTTATGTCTTGATGGCACCTCCTGAGTGATAGGGTACCTTTGGTAGTACAGTTTAACAAGGAGGAACTGTACAAAGAGGTTATGTGACTTGCTTATATTTTAGTCAGTAGAATAAATGGAGGGTTTAGGGCTGTCCAGGGGTTACATTAATAAATAAATAAATAAAAAAGCAATAGTCATTATTCCAAGGTCTTCTAGAAAAGCGGTGAAAAGTTGACAAGAAAAAAAAGGAAAGTTCACTTTAGCTCTCCTCCTCCTCCTCTTGCCCCCTCCTTCTTTTTTTCTGTAGCATATAATAAGACAGATCTCTACACTAATAGAGTTTTGTAATTTCTCCTTCTATCTTTCTAATAATCCTAGGATGAATTTCACTTGGTCTTGATTGAGTCCATTTAAGCACTTTCCTACTAGCTCCATATTAATCTGATCTCCTGAGATACTCAAAAAGTGACTGTCTGCTAAGGACACTGTGTCATGCTTTAATGAGAAAAGAAATTAAGTCTATCACAGCTTTGTCAGGAACCTTTGTTACTTGACTTACAACCTTTCTCCAATTTAGATTACTTTAGATAAAGAAACCTGCTTTCACATTAACCAAGGCCATAGCCTTGCTCAAATATGTGGTTACTTTTCCTTCTATGCTAACACAAATTCAACTGAAATAAATATGCAATTATTCACTCATCTAAAGAGAATGACTATTTATTTAACGGAATAGAAAAATATATATGCAAGGCTGATCAAACAGGGTATTATGATTTGGGGTTCTTCTTCTCCTTTGCTGAAATAACGTTAGTTTTCATTAAATTTTGTCTAACAAAATATGTGCTAAAATATAAATACACAATATTCTGTATAGCAGCATTTAGATATAAAAAGTAATAATGATAGGGGCACCTGCAGTTTGTGTCCATTCACATTGACAGAAAAACTGTCAACTTGTTTATCTCTTCCTTTACAAGGCTCATTTTATTCAACATCAACTTCTTTGACCACAAAAACAGCCGAGTAAACGAATCAAGCAAATAGCAGGAATTTTTTAAAACAAGATGCTACTAAAGTGTCAAAAATTAAAAGTTTATAAGTGTTCACAACTATGCTTTAATGGGGTTTTAATTAACCAGGGTCAGATTCAGCAGAATAAAGTGGAAAAGGTCAGAAACGTTTTTTCTCACATATTTATAAAACAAACAAACAAACAAACAAACAAAACCAACCAACCAACCAAAAAAAAACCCAAACAAAACAAAAAAACAAAAACAAAAACAAAAAGCGAACACTAAAACTAAAAGCCCAAATCCCAAAAACAAACTCACAGAACTATGACAAGGTACTACAATGATTTCACTTATCTGAACTCAAATCAGGAGCAGTTGCTGAAGTCTCCTTTGAGAGAGCCAAGAACACCTTTGATTCACTCTACATAGATGCCATTACATCCACCATAGATCCTACGGAGTTTTGCTCAGTCACAGCTTGTTTCTATGTCCTCTGGAAACAGGAATGACTTTAAAGGACTTTGAGATGACTTTAAAGATCTTCTGTAAACACTCTTAATTCATGTTCTTATCTGCCACCAATGCCAACTGCCATAGAACAATCCAGGTCCCTCCTGTTGTTTATACCTGTTAAGCACCATTACTCTCAACACTCGTGTACCTTTATCCAAGGTGTTTATTGGAAATAATCCCTGGACTGTGCTAAACCCTGAGTGCTGGTTGGGAGTTATTTGGGACATTTGTTATTGAAGCAAGTCAAACTGTGCTCCAAGTCAAAGGGCTGCTCTACCAATACTCACAGCTGTTTCATTGCCAAGGAAGATTTTTGGCCCTTCCCTGAGCAGAGCTGTAGCCTTGTCCTTTAGAGACCTTCTTTGGGAGTGAGCTAGTGGCTGTACCAAAAATGAAAGAATATTTTGATGAAGGGACTTCCTACAAAGGAACACACACATAAAAATTTATATTTATGAGTTGGACATGACTGCAGATTCAGGCGAAAAAAAAATACAAGACAGAGAATTTACTAATTGTCTGATAGGACATCTTCTTTAAGTCTGTTTGAATGTCAGTAAAGGCACTGAACAATATAATTTGAATTTCAATCTTGCTTGTTACTGAGCTTCAGCTGTTCCTGAATATATGACAGATGGACATGGCGAGTGGTTCATTCACTACCATTGTGTTCCTCAAAGTAACCCAGAAGATCAAGAATCACTTTCTGCATTCTCATGATACTCATCTGAGCAAAAATTTCAAGAATTCAGAGAGTGAATCAGTAGTCTTTATTACTCCGTTGTAGGAATCTGGTAAACAACAGACTCGTTTGTAATTAGGACAGAATATATTTCTTTCCTCTGACAGTCCTGATGGATGATGATAATTTCAAAACCTTCTCTTTCATTGAATATATAAGAAGGTCTAAAAGCTTTACAATCTTGTCCTTTGCTTTCCCCTGTTCAATAGATATTCTCTGATCCAGTAGATCACAGACTTTTACTTTTCATGTTTTTCTCTTTCTCTTTGGAATGGTACCATGGAGAACTGTCTTTGATGACATTAATAATAGTACCACTAAAAATCTACTTCAAAAGCTAAACAAATAGGCCTCAAATGAAGGCAAAATACAGGTTTTGAACCATGTCCAATTCACAACAAGCTAACTCTGTATTCCAAACAAATGTGACATTCAAAGCTAATTGCTCTCAATCTCCCGTGAGCAGGCCAAATCCCAGTCAATTCCTGAACAATAGATGGCTAACTTTCCTAAATCAGCTTCTCTCCCTTTTTGCTGGCATGCATGTCCAGAGCTGTACTTCAATTATCATTTTGGATTCCTTTTAATTCAGGTTATTCTATGATTTTATATCATATGGTATGGAATATCATAGAATCACAGAAAGATAGAATGGCTTGTGTGGGAAAGGATCATAAAGATCAAATAGATCCAGCACCCCTGCCACAGGCAGGTGAACTTTCCATTAGGTCAGCTTGCTCAGAACTCCATCCAACCCGGCCTTGAACACTTCCTGGCATGGGACAGAAAAAGCTTCTTTGGAAAAACTGTTCCAGTGCCTCACCACCCTCACAGGAAAGAATTTCTTCATCATATCTAGTCTAAATCTACTTTCCTTCAGTTTGAAGCCATTCCCCCTTGTTCTGGCACTCCTGACCCTTGCAAATAAAGTCTCCACCGTTCTTGTAGTCTCTCTCCAGGTACTGAAAAGCCAAAATGGGGTCACCCCAAAGCTGCTTCTTTTCCAGGCTGAACCAACACAAATCTCTCAGCCTTTCCTCATAGGAGAGGTGCTTGGATCATCTTGGTGGCCTCCTTTGGACTGGCTCCAACAGGTCCTTCCTGTGCTGAGACCCCAGAGCTGGACACAAGGCTCCAGGTGAGGTCTCACCAGACCAGACCAGAGAAGAGGGACAGAATCACCTCCCTCAACATCTTTAGTTCAGCTTCTGTCCTCTCCCAACATCTTGTTCACCCCCAGTCAATTCAGTGTGGGGCAAAGTGACAAACATAGCACTTAATGGCATGTGAACAGGCCTCAGAAATATCGAATCCATAAGTGTTTTATTAGTGCTTTTTTTGGTCACAAGTGTAAAACACAGCTCTGGAACAGCTGCTGTTCCAGGCAGACCCAGGTCAAGGACACCTGAAAGGCCAAGACCTCATCTGAATATCTGTTTTATTCAGTAGGCATTGTGCAAAATTAAATAAATATGAAATAGAGTGAAATAAATTTTTTGATTTAAAATTTCATTTCATTGAAATAAAACTCTTATGTGATCTCCTAGATCCCTCTATTTTTTGAATGGACTATAACCACTCTGAGCAAGAAAACTTGCATTGCAGCAGCACAGTTAAATTACTGTGGAAATTGTGTGAATGTTAAGTTAGTAATTCAATCTACAAAGAAACCTTAAGACAGCAATAACAAAAACTAAAGCAGCCATGCCCCAAAATGTGTCTGCCTCTACCAAATTCAATTTTTGCTAAAGTAGTTTCAAATAAGATGGTGCTGCTTGGTGTGACACCATCTGTTGAATTTCCCTTGCTTATGCATCACTAAAGAGTAAGTGGCATCTTTGCATAATTTAAAATTAACCACTCAAATGGGGGAACAACTTCTCAATTACAGTCATGAAAAGGGTCAGGTGGGCTCTTACTCATCCCACAGACCATTGCACGGCTGACTTCACATTTGGGAAGACAAACTTTAATATAACCAGTGTTTACACAAGCTCCAATACTGTTGGAAAAGAGTTTTTCAATCTCCAGCAGCTCATTAGTTGAAATACTGGCTTTTTAATGTTTTTTTAAAGTTTCTGTGTCTCATGGAAGAAAGAAGAACATTGGGAAGTTAAGTGTATTTTCAAGAAATAACAGAATGTGCTTCACAGTATTTGGGAATATTATTTTCCCCTTTTAGTGTTTTAAATGCCAAATCAAAGTAGAAAAAAAAATCTGCTTGCTTCTCCTGCTATTCTGACTGAAGTTTTTCTCCCAATTATTTATGAATTTCAGATGATGTTAATTCTCATGACCTAGATTTTCTACAGTCTTTGTTGAAAGTTGGTTCATGGAATGTCAAGCTTTAGAACTGGTTAGAAGAAGAAACAGGGAGAGACTGATGAACAAGGACAGAAACAGATTCCTCTTTCCAAAGGTATATGATCCATATTCATGTTGGTTCAAGAAACTTAGAGAGGATTTAGGGGCCAGAAGGCAGGAGACAGGCTGACATTGAATAACAAACCCTAAAATTCCTTTTGTTGTTTGCCATGAGCTAAAATATTGCCACTTGTAGAAGTAAGAGCACAGGGCACTTCTACTGATATGTCTCTTAACTTGACTAAAGACAAGGGAATTATTCCATTTTCAAGGAAAGAACAGTTATATTTGATGCTTTCTCTAAGCACAACTCTCCATCTGTGCTTGTTCTTCCGTGCAAAAAGCTCAGAACACAAAAAGAGTTTAACCCACAGACCTGCAGTCATGAGTACAACACAGGCAGGTGGGTTAGAAAGCAAGTTTGTTGAGACAAGGAGCACCAGGTTGCTGCCAAAATTATAGATACTACTGACACAGAACCCAAAAATTCGCCCTCGGTACTGTGTAACATGAAAATAAATCATGAGAAATCGTCCTCCTCAAATCAGATAATGTATCTTCCAGGACTCCTTGAGCACCAGCTGCATCTTGCAGAAGAATATTTATCTCAATTAACACAAGTGCACCCTGAAGAAGCGTGGCAGGGCTCTGCCATCAATCTGGAGAGTGCAGCAGCAGCTTAATGCAGCACGCAGTGATGAGACAAGAGAAACAGGAGGCTGCCCACACACTGCACAACTGCAGCTCCCCTGAATCTTGGATTTTAAGTCCTTGCAGCCCCTTTGGGACTCCAGAACTGATTGCAAAATTTATGAAAATTCAGGTATTGAAGCCAAACGTTCAGGCTGACATCATGCAAGGGCTGGAACCTTCCCACAGAAATCAAGCAGCAGAGGTGATGTATCAAGCTCCAGTCCTGCTTCTGGGGCTCTCATTAGCAGCCAGACGTTTTCATGTTTATTTATTTATTCTTTTTGAGCTGCTAGTGGACTTATCACCAGGGAGAAATCTGCTGACATCAGAGACTTAAAGGAAAATTTATTTCGAAAAACAGGTTTTTAAAAAGCTATTTTGTTTTAATGAGCAGTCCCAAATACCCAGAGCTCCTGTCTTACTGTGGAAATCAGAGCTTTCCCAAAGTGTCCTAACCACGGAGGTGTTGTTCACATCCCAAGAGAACAAACATAGTTCAAATGTCTAATTTCAAGATACATTTTGAGCAGTGTCTTCCTCTCTGAGTCAAATTGGCTCACAGAGAGGGAAGTGAGGATGATCTTTCTTCATTATTATATCATTAACATATACACACACACATATATATATGTGTACAGACACACAGACATGTTGCACCTCTATTCCATGAGCCAGCAGTACGCTGGATCCAGCCCTGGGGCCTCAGATCTAGAAGCACATTGACCTGTGGGAATGAGTCCAGAGGGCCACCGGGATCATCAGTGGGTCACAGCACCTCTCCTGTGAGAAAAGGCTGAGAAAATTGGGATTTTTCAGCCTGGAAAAGAGAAGGCTTTGGAGTGACCTAATTGCAGTTTTCTAGTACCTGAAAGGAACTTACAAGAAAGATGGAGGGACTTTTTATAGAAAGATGTAGTGATAGGACAAGGAGGAATGGCTTCAAAGTGTCAGAGAACAAGTTTAGATCAGATAATAGGCAGAATTTCTTTACTCAGAGGGTGGTGAGGCACAAGCACAGGTTGCCCAGAGAAGCTGTGCTGATGCCTCATCCCAGGAAATGCTCCAAGGCTGGGTTGGATGGAGCTCTGAGCAACCTGGTCTATTGAAAGGTGTCAATGGCAGGGGACTGGAACTACATAATCCTGAAGGTCCCGTTCCAACCAAAACTATTCTGCAATTTTATAATTTTATGATTTTATGATTTCATGATACGTACACCACATAAACATATACATATACATACATACATACATATATATATTTTTTTTATATATATATATATATATATATACATGTGTGTATGTATCTTCATTTTACTACAGGTTATCTGTGCCAGAAGTCATTAGTAGTATCCATTTTTTATCCCAATGTGAAGTAGGCTATACTGTTGCTGTCACACAGAAATTGTGACATAAAGGCTCCTGCAGCCCTAGGTTGACACTTTTCACATCACTAGCAGGAAGGTTTGATTTCCTGGCTGTACCTTGCTGCAGTCATTTCCATTGCATTTTTGCTATCAGACAAAGGAGTAGGAGCTGCAAGTCAATTATTGATAACCTTCTGGAGAAGCTCTGGCTCACTGGACCCAGCCCAAAGCATAATTCAACCTTTGGGATAGAAAAAACAGTTTGAGAACACTTGTCAGAGAAAAGAGGTCTGAAAGAGGATAAGCTTGAAAAGAACCCTTGAACTAGAGTTAAGATAGTGTTGTTTGGAGATTACTGAAGCCCCAAATGAGCTATGACTTTTTAAAATGTAGAATTACAGTGGAAAATGAACTTTTAAAGTTGCTGATTGGCTAAACCTAGAAATTATTTTTCCCCATTTTTAAGTTACTTTCGATCTGTATATTTTCCCATTGAAAATTATGCATGGATACCAAAGAAAACCAAAGGATACTAGATATATGTTTTTATGCCTGTATGAGACCTGATCTGCCTAGCAAGTGTAACTTGTAGAGACAATGACAGCATACAAGACATTGCTAGAATACTTGTATGGATTAACAATAAACAATATATCTGTCTGCCTATCTATTGCAAGAATGAATGACCAAGGGAAAAAACAAACCATAGAATTAACGAATGGTAATCAATTCCCTTAAGCATTTTCCTCAGTCACCTGACATTGTGGATTAAATATAAAAATAACTTCTCTGGGAAGAACTGTCTAATCACAAGCCGGGTGAAATATTCTAATTGAGAAAGAATGCAGAAAAAGAAAAGTTAGAGCGGGATCAGCCTTACACAGATCAAAGCTGCAGCTTTGGAAAAGCTACCAGAAATCCTGATATTTCTCTGACACCTCATTTCACTTTTAATATATATGGAAAAATCTTTACTATCACACATCCCTCTCCTTCAGCTGCCCTTGAAACTTCCACTTAAACTGAGGCTTAGCACTCTTCTGTCTCTGTTGCTTTTAAACAGCACATTCAAAGTGATGTGGTGTATTTTATAGTAATCTGCTGAGTTCAATCTTGGTGTTGTGGTGGTTTTCGGGTTGGACAAATGTCTGCTCAGTTCTGCACACCTTCTCAAATTTTTACCTCCTAAGACTAGTTTCTTCCTTTATTTTTTACAAAAAGTAAAACTGTTGCTCCATCTTACTACCCTCTTTTTCATCTCTGTGTCAGAGGGAACAGGCAGGTCCACTTTGAGTTTAGTCTGAAGGCATTAGGAATAGATTATTCCATCTCAGATCATAAATGCTCAGCATCTTTCCTACTGACTCTTGCCTTAAGAACATCTAAAAAACTAACATTTTGACTCATACAACACACTTTGATTTGAAAAGTCATCCTTCTCTTCCTTGACAGAGTTAATGATAAAGAACTTTCAAAAAGTTAATGCATGAGTCAAACTGAATGGTTTGTACTTGAAATTTTTTATATAAAAGGATCGTGTCTTCTTGTGGATATCTTGACATGATTTGAGAAAAAAATAACTCATAACTCTCTGAAAAGAGACCAGTTTTTCTTAATCCCACCTCAAAGGAAATTTCCTCAGTTTATTTCACTAGGGTCCATCAGCTCAGTGGTCTTATACCAAGGAACAGAAAGTTTAAACACTGAACAGTTCTCTGAACACTCTATTTTTCTAGTTAAAGGTAGCTGATCCTTCTTGAAACACTTCAGGAATCTACCACATCCATATTGTCTGTGAGATATGACAAAGGACCAAAAAACGAGTGGTGTTTCTGGGCTTTGGTGTTGGGACTGACACTATTTGACATTGCTGAAGATGTGGACAGTGGGACTGAGTGCACTCTCAGCAGTTTGCTAGTGAAATCATGCTTTGTGGGGCAGTCACATGCTGGAGGTTAGGGATGGCATCCAGAGAGAGCTGGACAGGCAGGAAAGGACTGTGCAAACCTCATGGAGTTCAACAAGGCCAAGGGCAAGGTCCTACACATGGCACTCCATGCACAGGCTGGGCAGAGAATGGATTGGGAACAGCCCTGCCAGGAAGGACTTGGGGGTGCTGGTGGGTGGGAAGCTGGACATGACCCAGTAATGTGCATTTTCAACCCAGAAAAGCAGCTCCATCCTGGGCTGCATGCAGAACAGTGTGGGCAGCAGGGTGAGGGAGGGGATCCTGACCCTCGGCTCTGCTCTCATGAGATCTTCCAGTATCTAGAGGGGTTACAAGAGAGCTGGAGAGAGGGCATGGAGTCATAGGACAAAGGGGAATGGTTTAAGATGACAGACAGGAGGACCAAATTAGATATTAGGAAGAAATTTTGTTCTGTGGGGCTGGTGAAGCACAGGCAGAGGCTGCCCAGAGAAGCTGTGGCTGCCTCATCCCTGGAAGTGTTGAAGGGCAGGTGGGATGGGGCTCTGAGCAGCCAGCTCTAGAGGAAGGTGTCCCTGCCCATGGGTTGGAACTGGTTTATCTTTAAGGTCCCTTCTGACCTAAATCTTTCATGAAGCTCAGAGAGGAGATGGAAAATTGTTGTGTTGAAATCACCAACATATTCTTGTGTAAGAGTCTGAATCTCTACATCTTTACCTGTAGCTCTTACATTTCATTCAGTAGAATCCTCTTGCAAAGGATGTCTCCTTGCCTGTGTTTCTGCAATACCTAGAACAAGGAAGCCTTAGCCCATTTCTGAAGCTACTGGATACTTTTCAAGTAATAACCATAGAAATCAACTGTTGAATTAGTTTAGAATCTTAAGCCCACAAAACGTCCCACACTCATGAAACTATCTAATTGAAAATGACATGAAAACATTGTAAAAAAAAACAAAAAATAAAAATAAAAAAGGGCAAATAAGACAGTATTTTTTGCAGCACTCAAAGGTTAGCTATATTTTGCCACATAAGTGCAATCTTAATGGAAACTATTGAATTGGAACTTAGTGATTTAAGATGTTATTTTTTCCTATAACAAACATAACAAAAAGAAAGTCCAGACTTTCAAGAAACTGAAGACCTGCCATCTTCACTCCTTTTCTTTTTTCTTTCTCTTCTCACTTCCTCTACCCATCCATCATTATCCACAACACATTTTAAAACAACAAAAGCTGTTTTTCCAGTATTGAGAGATGTGAGCTTTTAACTGAATATTATCCTATACAGAGAAATATGCAACTCTTTGGCTGGTTGGAACATGTACTGCAATTGGTTTCATGGATCTATTTATCTCCAGCATCTGGAGATTTTAACTGAAGTGCTAATGAATGCATAACAGAAGCATATTAATTAAGTACTAACCACAGGCTTTGGCTCTGTGACAGCATACACTAAACAACATACGTGGAATATAGGTCAAAGAAGCAAGATATCAGATTACTTCTGAGTGCAAAAATAATGTATTTGATTTTAGTGGGGTATTGCATATGCAAATCATTAAAGTGGGCTCTGAGGATTTCTGTTTCTATACACATCAGCAGCACTTGTTAATCCAAAGAACACAAATGCAGAGGAAGAGTTACAGAGTGTTTTTTATGTGAGACATTTTGGATTTGCCTACTTGAGGTAAGCAGTGTTCTAATAATCTATGCATAAACTGAAAATTTTGTCCTAGGGGGTTCGCAATAAACAGTACTGATATGCAGGTCCCCAATTAAATGTGGATTTTACCTTTTCAACTCATGTGCATCTGTCTAATAATCTGAGTTTCTGGAAGGTTTAATGTGGTTCATTAAACACTGTAGGAAACCCAAGACCAAGAAATAATGTCTTAGTAGCCTCTTCAATATTATTTTAGTGTGGTTATAGGCAAAGTATCAACATAATTCTATGAATATTTAAGTATTTTGTTGTTGAAGATACAAATGCAGAAAATCATTCTAAGGTTTGGGTTGAATTCAGCCACTAAATATCATCTATTCCAACTCCTTTGTCATGGGCATCTACAACTCTCACTAGATCAGGCTGATCAAAGACCCATCCAGCTTGGTCATGGATGCTACCAATGATGAGGCATTTACCATTTCAATGGGCAACCTCTCCCTGTAAAAAATTTCTTCCTTGTGTTCAATCTAAACCTATCCTCTATCAATTTTAAACCCATTACCCCTCATTCTATCATTACAGAACTTTGTAGAAAATTATTTCTCTTTCTTTGCTATAAATCCTTTTCATAAATTCAAAAGGTACTATTGGATCTCCTAGAAAACTTCTCTCCTCCAGGCTGAACAGCCCCAACTCTCTCAGTCTGTTTTCCCAGAGGAGGTGTTTCAGCCCTCTGATAATTTTTGCGATCATTCTCAGGACCCACTGTAGGAGTTCTATGTCCTCCTTGGGCTGGGAAAAACACTGGATGTAGAATTGCACATGGGATCTCACCTGAGCAGAGGGACAGAATCCCCTCCCTCACCTGCTGTCCCCACTGTGGGATCAGTCCAGGACTTGGTTGTTTTTCTGAGCTGTGAGCACAGATTGATGGGTCATGTCCAATTTTTCCTTCCCCAGTATCCCCAAATCCTTCACACTGGGCTGCTCTCAGTCCATTCCTTCTGCAGTCTGTATTGATATTAGAATCACTCCAAGCCAGGTGCAGGACCCTGAACTTGGCCCTGTTGAACTCCATGAGGTTTATGACACAAAATAACACTCGGCAGAACACCAATATCCATTTAAGAAGTTGGTTCTTTAAAGACCTGACCCAACAAAAGTTTTAGAGCTCCAAAACATAATTTACAGTCTGGTTAGGGCCTGTGCCACTCTTATGCAGCACAATTATGCTGTATTAAACATCCTCAGTTACTAATGCAGTGATTAAGAAAGGTGGGAACAAAACTTATTTTAAGGAGAATACAAATGGGCACTGAATAATCTCCACTCTGCACTTCAGGAGAGGAAGAGTAGTGTTCTGTAGTGAGACCATTAGAGATAAGTGAAAGGTTTCCACTTATAGCCAAATGCCTGCTAAAGATTATCTTTTCACAATAAAACAGTGTAGGAATTCAGAGGAGTCTTAGTTCATGGAGAAAAAGAAAAGCAAGGTCATCCAGAGGAAGGCAAGGGAGAAGAAAGATCTGTCATCTTTGTTCTGATGGATGATAAAAAGTGAAGTGCTAAAAGGATGCAGTGAGAGATTCAGAGTGAGGAGAAAATTTGTTGAAGGTGTCTAAAAAGATCTAAGAAAGGTGCTGGTTCTGGAATTACACTAGAGCATCCCTCTTCCTGTCAGTGCAATTCTTAGACTCTAATGATAATTAATGTCATCTCCAGGTCACGGAGCTCTCTGACCGATTTCCATTGCTCAGCCCCGATGGAGAAGATCAGTGCTATTAATCTATTCACTGGGAGAAACTACAGAGAAATAGTAATAGCAAATACTGAAATACTCACAGATTTTTTTGTCCAATTCTGGCATATCACCACTAAATTACCATGTTGTTTAATCAGATATTAACATGCATTTATTGATTTAAAAAAAAAAAAAAAGTGTCTCTATTGAATTTTAAAGAATATTTTGAGAGAAATAGTCATTAGTTCTAGATGAAGTAGGAAGGAAGAGGATCATGTAGACCATCTTGTCTTCTACCTCCCTGTTTACCCTTCTTTCTTTATTTCAGAAGCATTCAAAAGAGTAGCACCAAAATACACTTAACAGCCAGAAAACTGGTACTGAAATTTTAATTTTTCTAAACTCTTCCCCATCAGAAATTCTGTAATACACCAAGAGAAGACTGATGGGTCATATTAAAACTTTGTTTTTGTCTATTAACTTGAGCCCAATACCCCTTTCTGCCCCAGCTCCTGTCTGAGTATTACAGCAGCATCTGGAGTGCTTAGACAGGACTGGGGCAGACTTTAATATACTACACACTCTGCAAACGAGTGGATGAAGACAGCCTGAATGAAAAGTCTCATGGTGTTAGGCTGAAAGAAATGATACCTTGTTTCTGCTTTACGGGTGGCTTTATGAAATGTAGAGACATTTAAAAGCTTTCTGCACTGGTATCACGCTTGAGAGAAAAGAATTCATCTTAGACCTCTTTGTTCCAGACAGCCCTTCAGTAAAACTTCACCTCTTTCATCACTGGCCATCTTGATGTCTTGTTTCACCCCAGATTTTTCCAATATGACTTTTCTATTGAGATGGACAATGGGAAAATACACACTCCTGCACAGTTACTAGCAAATTATCGTGTGCTTCAGCCTCCAACAGAAAAAAAAATGTGACATTTCCCACTGAGTTTGTCTCAAAATAATCAATAGGTTTAGATGAAAGGGAATATTTTGTCCTCATGGGACACAGGCAGAATCAGTAAAAAGAACTCTGAGGTCAGTCCCTGGTCGTAATTACTGACCCTCATTTGCAGGACCACAGGAAGTTTCAGCTTTAAAGAGACCTGAGGAAAACATCTAGTCCACCTCTTGATTAAAGCATGGTCAGATGTGAGGCCAAAAAAAATTTTTAGAACCTTGTCCACTCTAGAAAATCTCCAAGGGTGGCCAACAGCATGACTTGACAGGACAATCTGTTCTGATATTTGATGGTCCTTATGAGGAAAAGCTTTTTCCTTATATCCAGTCTGACCTTTTTTTTTCCCAATGTATCCTTCCGAAGACAGTTTCCTTTAAGAGATGCCAAGTCTAAGGCAGCATGAAAACAGCCTGGTGAAAAACTTAAAAATTATGATTCATTGGCTTTCATGAAGACACTGATAAATTCAAAGTACAATTTTAGTGAAATCTAGAGTCCAATGTAGGAAATAGGAAGCAAGAGTTGACAGTATTGGAACATCTTAGATGGACATCATGTGAGAATAAATTAAAAAAAAACACCAAACAAAAACACATGAACAAAGTACAGTTAACTAAGTTAATTAAAAGTAATTTCCCTCTGCAAATAATATACCAAAAAAATCTGGAAAAAAAAAGAAAACCAAAAAAAGACAGAAAAAAACCCCAAGCAACAACAACAAAAACAACAAAAACAAAACAAAACAAAACAAAAAGAACAAAAAAAAAAAACAAACAAAAAAACACAACCTCAAAAAAGGAATAAATCAGGTCTAACTGGATGGCAGTGACTGGATGGTTTAGTTTACCACTGAACTGTTGGTTCAAAGCTAGCTTGAGAACTCAGAGTGAAAGACAGAGAGAAAATTAGTAAGAGCTTTGGACTAAAGAAACAGCTTCTTTCTTCTTCTACCTGTCAGACAGCTTCCCTTCTTAGGTGTTTATTCCCAGGAGTTTGATTTTACCTTGTTTATAAGATAATATTCTTTGTATACTTAAAAACTGTATTCTATCTCTGTATCATTTTTGAAGCTTTGTTTGTGCATGTGTGTGTGAATAAATTAGGAAATTCAAGTGGAATGGCCATAACATTGGGAAATCATATTTTATCCTATAGCAAGCAAGTGAAAGATTCTTCTTTGTCTAAATCATATTGCCAAGGTGGAAAGATGAGACCAGAGTTAAACTGTTAGTCAAGAGACCAGGAACTTTTTTTTTTTTTAAATTCTAACTTTAGTTGCTGTTTGTTTTCCAACAAAATGATGAATCACATAAGAGATATTTTATTTTTTCCTGTATTTATATGACTAGTACATACTAAGCTACTAAAGGAAAAGTTTTCCATAAAAATGCCTTGACTGAATGAAAACTGAAGTGTTCCAGTAGATATTTTCTGCTAAAAAAATCCACACACTTTTAAAAATGTAAGATTTCTACAATTATTTTCCTGTTGGACAAAAAAAAAAAAAAATTGTAATTTCTTCTTTCTCAAGTGACAGAGAAGGAGCTTCCACATTGAGAGTCCTCTGTATAGAGATATCACTTTGGTACTGCCCAGATTTTTGGGTCTGACTAGTCCAGTGCTTTCAGATGACTACGGATTGCTTACATTGAATTTCAACTGTCTCCCACACAAACATACAGTACTTGATTTTCTGCTATTTGCTTTTTTTCTTTCTTTCATATTTTTTTTCCATAACTTACTCCTCATTATCAAGAATAAGAAGGTTTGAGTTTAGGCTGGCTATGTGCTGTGTGATATCAGTGATGATAACAATCACTTCTTTGCTGATTCCCATCTGGCAGGATTGAAATATGGACCAAAAAAATGTTTCATGGAATCTCATTTGAACAATTGTATGAGGGGTCCAGACATTTTGTAACACTCTGCCGTGATATCATAAGTAATTAAACACACTCTGTGATGTACATTTTAATGGGAATCAGAAGAGGAGTTTGGATGATTTTGGGGACATGATGGCATTTTTGGGGTTGTCCTCTGCAGGGCCAGAATTTGGACTCGATGGTCCTGGTGGGTCCTTTCCAACTCAGGATGTCCTATGATTTTTGAAAGTCAGAACTTGTGACTGAATTGTGATTCAACATGGCAGAAAGAAAATGAAAAATCAGAATGTCTGTACAACAGAGTGGGATAAACTGGGCAGATTATGAATAGATTACACAAAAAGAGTGACAAGACACAATGAACTTTAACTCTGATGAAAGGTCAGGCCTGACTGTGTGCTCACTGTACAGAAAGTTGGTATCTGCAAAGCAGGCATGTAAACAAGTCCTTAAGCCTCCTGTAACAGAATACTCTCTTGAAATGCTATATGCAGCTAACTAAACAATTTAAACCACAGACCTAATTATGTTATAATTACTGCCTCCTTCACAGGAGAAACACTGATAGCAGGAAACAGCAATGCTGTATTAAATAATGTTATGCTATCATGAAACTGAAAAGGCTGATATCACTGTTTTATTTTTTTTTGTTTGTTTGTTTTGGTTTGGTTTGATTTTTTTTTTAATTATTTTGGTTTGGTTTGGTTTGGGTTTTTGTTGTGGTTTTTTTTGGGTTTTTTTTGTTGTTGTTGTTGTTTTTTAATTTAAAAATGGCCTGGTTACTACTGAAAGATGCAAAATATTATAGTTAAATGAGAATTGTATAAATGAACAACCCTGCTTCAGGAAAATTTGACTCATTGAAGTCAAAATACTTTAACACAACAGGCATATGAAAATACTTCCTGAGCATCTCCCACTTCTTGATGAAATATGTGAATATTGATTTTCACAGATACTTGACATTTTATTCCTATCCATAAATCTCCCTCTCACATGTACACAATATTCCAAGAAATGTGAGAAAACATGAGTTAACAAAATTCCACCTCAAAATCATCCAGAGCTGATAAATAAGTTGTAAAGTTATTAGTATGCAATCTCCTAGTTGCAAAACATACACCAACAAACGTGTACATCAACAGCCATAGAACAGCTCTCACACAGCAATAGCTATCTCAGTGTTACCTGTACTAGTGTAAAATTAATTCTAAAAGTTTTTATTTCTACTTTCTAGTAGTTAAGATTGCTGTATGACTTGCCATGTGTTTGATTAATAAAAGTAGCTTTCTATATTTGTCATTTTTAATAAAGAACACTGCTTTGCCTCCCTCTCTTTTCAAGATGGAAGTCTTGACAGACCAAGGGAACACTCTGTTTTCCCCTTCACCACTGGTCAAGAGACTGCCACACCTTTTCTTCTTTCTGCTCCAAAATCTGTGAAATAACTCCCTTGAGCAAGGCCACTTATATTCTACACAACAAAGAAATACCTGCAAGCTATGTTATTTTACACCTCTCCATGTGAATCCTGATGTTTCCCTGAAATGTTCAGGGCCAGCGTGGATGGGACCCTGGGAGACCTGGTCTAGTGGAAGGTGTCCCTGCCTGTGGCAGGGGTGCTGGAAGCAAAGGGTCTTTAAATTCCCTTTTAACCCAAACCATTTGTGATGAGCAATGCAATGTTGTTACTCCCATGTGGCCACCACCACATTGTCCCTTACACATTTCAGTCTTGTCTCTTCTCATACTACGACTTCAATTATTGCCTTTGGAAAAAGAAATCTAGTGACTTTCTATCTCTCTTACTAAACTCTATTATTTTTGACTTTGATAAAATTACAACAAAGACTGGGTCTGGTTTTCAGTATCTTCCCTTCCATTATCTCTATCTGATATACAGTACCAGTAAATCAGCTGAATTTCAACAATGCTTTAATTCTGATTTTTCTTGTTCTTGTTGTTGCTTGTTTACACTGATGTGTCTAGATCTGCTGTAATAGATTTAGCATTTTTTAAATTTTATTTTTACTTTGGCATCTGAGTATCAATTTAATATTTACATCTAATTGGATGAACATCTTTCAGTTTATTTTACCTGGTTCAGATATAGTCAATTTATCTAGTTCAATCAATTCAATCAATTCAATTACGTAATCCAGTTCAATTTATCTAGTCCTGATATAGTCCATTTTAATATCCTGGAAACCATAAGCCTGTACATCTCAGTGATCTGTCCTTTCCCACAGCTCTTCTGCTCAGGCCTGCTACATTGACAATGTCTACTTCATATTCTTATTTTATTCCAACATTTAAAGCTGTACTTTCTCTTCTACTCTCACATCCTGCCTGGCACAGTCCCTACGTCAGTCTGTTCCACTTCATGTGGAACCAATTATTTCTCTGCCACTTTGCAAGTTAACACTTGATATGATTACACATCTCGTGGTCTTTATTTCAGGTCATGTAAGTCCTGTGCCACATTAAAAATGAAGCAGAAAGAAGTTGCATGGACATAGCAGAAGAATTAATGCAAATCTCTCAAGTAACACAACCCATACCAAATTAATGAGGTAAAGCTGTGCCCTATCATGAGATTCTGGCAGCATCTGAATTATAGATTCACATGGCTGGAAAGCATCCATTGTGTTTAATTCCTCAGAGTAATTCTGGACTTATTTAGAGTCAATACCTTTTTCTTGCTGTGTGAGTTGGATGCAGAGATATGGGCATATGGGGCAGGAAAGAGGCCAGACTGCTGCAGGTAGTTATTGTGTGAGCTGAAGATAGGGCAGTAAGGGACTGGGAAAAAAGGCAGGAATATGCACTGGGTGCTTAGTGCATGAGGTTTGACAGGCCTGAAGTGTGGGATCTGACACTGAGGAGTTCGTATATCCCACTGCAGAGCTCAGGAGAAGGAAAGGGGTTTGTGCCACACAGAATAGACTCTGAGTGATGGAGAGAAGTACAAGGTTGCTCACAACTGACAGCAAAGGTTTCTTCTGACACCTGAACACTCCTCAGAGGTCTGCTGTCTAGGGAGTGACCTCCTATCAAGGCTCAGATCTCACAAGTTGAGCAGACAGAGGATTAAAAAGTGCCAGAAAAAGTCAGAAGCCAGGCAGAGTGTGACGGACTCTTGCAGGGTTATACAGTAAGGTACAATGGGACTATAATTAGCTTGATGGTTGAAATGTAGGAGCAGGCCACAGAATTAAAACAGATTAGACATGTAAAGGAAGGTTATACCTTGGGAAAAACTCTACATGACTTTCTCTCAGAATGCTTTCCTTTGCATTAAAGGGAGAGATCTCCTGAGGAAGTAAAATAGATTAGAATAGACTATGCACGAGGAGTCAAAATATAATATGATCACAGTGTAAGCTACTCCAAAGTGGAGAGAATTAGAATGATGAAATGTTATATGCATTTAATAATGATTTTGGTGCAGTGAATAAATCCATCAAAATCCACTTTCTTTCTTTCTAATAACAAGCAAGCTAATCTAAATTTCCTAGAGCCGGGATATATCTCTGCTCTGTATTTCAGCCTTTTGATGATTTTCACTCTGAGTATGTTCTGTTTAGCAATTGATGAACCTTCCTTCCCTTGTTTTATTTTGTGCTTTTTTGTTCTTTTTTTTTCCCCTGAGATTCTTTTTAATTCCTTATAAACACAGCAAACATGAATCACAGAATCATGGAGTGGCTTGGGTTGGAAGGGAACCTAAAGATTACGTAGTTCCATGACACGGCCCGCCTTCCCCACCCCGCTCCGACTCGCCCAGCTAGCTCCTGAAGGCGAGACCAGTGCCGAGAGTGGCCCACTTCCAGGATTCAGGGGAACCCGGAATGTGGGTAGGGCTCTGAACCCTCACGGCCGTACACGCGTCCGGGGAGGAGCAAAGGATCGAGACAGAGTCCTTCTGAGGTTCCGGGGAAGCGGGATTTATTGAGGGAGAGAAGACAATCCGGATTGGGGGAAGGGAACCACAGAAGGCAGGGAACACAGGTGTACAGCAACTTAAATAGGGGCCCTCCCCCAAGGGAGGGTACAATACAGCACCCAATGGCTACAGTTTGGGGTGTAACATAAGGCAGGGCTGATTATACATACAACCAATAGGGGGAAACATAGGCGGGGAAATACATGTAACATCAAATCATATGCTAAGAAGGGGATGACTGATACAGAAGATACTAGAAGGATAGGGGGGGCTAGGAGGGATTGACAATCTCCGGGGCAGGGACTAGAGTGAGGGACAGGGAAGGTACTGGAAGGTGGGTTGGGGCTTGGGTTGATTGATCAAGGGAAGGCGGGAATTAGGGCAACTGAATTATAACGGGGAGGGGGTACAAACAATAGAACAAAATATCTAATAACAATAAAATAACGCAATACAACAGTTCCAACCTTCTGACATGGGCAGGGACACCTTCCACTTGGCCAGCATGCTCAAAGCCATCATGATTCTAAGTGTAGGGCATCCACAACTTCTCTGGACAACCTGTACCTGTGTCTCATCACAACCTCTAGAAATAATTTCTTCCCAATGTCTAATGAGCACAGGTCTCATCTCTTTAAATACCACTACTTATTGTGGTATTTAAATACCACAATATTTAATTGCTTAGACCACTCCTTAGACTATTATTAGATTGCTCTACATTCACTTATAAAACTAAATGTCCTAGTCTGAGTGTGGTCACAGTGCTCATTATAAAACTGAAAGGAGGGAAAAAAATATATATGTAATATATATCTTTTTTTTTTTTTGTCTCAAAAACATCAAAATGAGTGTTTTAAGGCAGGTAGCATGAAGCTCTGCACACCAGGTAAACAGTGTTGAGTATATGCTGTTTAAATTGCAGCATCCTGCTGCTAATGTTATAAATTCTTTTAAACTGAATACGTGGTCAGTTATATAATGCACTCTATTTTAGTGCAAGGATATTTGGAATCACAAAATCATTAAGGCTGGAGAAAAACTCTAAGATCAAGTCCACCCATTAAGAGAACACTGTCATGTTCACCACTAAGCCATGCCAGCAAGTGCCACAGCCACAAAGCTATTGAAAAGTTCCAGGGATGGTGATTCCACCTGTTCCCTGCTCTGTCTATTCCAGTCTGTCCAAATTCATCTGAAGAACCTTCCTATCCTCAAGGAGATCAACACTGTCAACCCAACAGAAATTGGGATGGAAAGGAGTTTTGCAGCTGGGTGTACCATCCGTAGATGGTCACCTCTGCAGCAGCATTGGTGCCTGGAAGGTTCTTGCAGAAGACAACAGTAATTTTGGGAGTGCAGAGGACAGTCTGCACACCTGGGGTCTGACTCAGCTGCTGACTCTGAGGGAGCCTGGGGCACAGGAGATGTTCACACTCAGTCAGCAGCAGAACTCACGGGGGATGTAGTGACATCTCTGGAGGTTAGGGAGGGTGTGCAAGAATCTTAAATGACACAAGGTACTTAAATGTCAGCAACTGACCTGAACTCCTTGAGTTTTCTGAATCTGTATTTCTGTGGCAGTTCTAACTTCTGACTGCCATAATCCTTGCCCTCTTCCTCTGGAACATGCTCCAGGCTCATTCTCCCATCCATTTCCCTCGTTTCTTGTTCTAGTTGAACTCTTTGAGTAACGGCAGCACATTAATCTTACAGGAAGATACTATTTTAAATTTTTTTCTTCTGTACGATAAAGCCATAAGACCTTTACAGAAAGTCTTTCAAGGAAAAAGTCGAGAATGTACAGCTGGCAGGGGAAATGCAATGACCAGCAATGAGGCTGCCATGGAAACACAGCCTGAGGCTAACAAAAGATAAATCTTACCAGCACATATTTAATGAAATTTTGATAAAAAAGCAGGCAAATCTGCTATTAGAAACATAATTCTTTTTGGTCAACATTGCAGCTAAGTATCTGCTACTTATTTGTTTACATTGCTTGTCACTGTTAGGGCAAGTGTTGGCATATTTTTAAAGTGGTCAATACCACTGGTCTAAACTTCTTCCAAATAAAAGTTTATAGCTTAGAAGACTGCTCAAAGGAGAATATGGAGACATAGCCACATAATTTAAACACCTGCATTTACCTGTATTTATCATAATTTCTAGTGTGATGATTCAGAGTCGCAATGTGACATGGGAATTCTTGTCACTTTATTAACATCAAGTATCCACTCGTGCAGAAACAAATAAAAGGGAAAATTTTATCTGCTTTTCTTTTGTTTGTTTGTTTCAGTTTTTGTTTTAGTTTTTGTTTGTTTTTTATTTTGTTTGTTTTGGGGTTTTTTTTGTAATAAAAAAAAATCTTTTATCTTGCCAGCAAAGTTTAATAATCTGACACTTCTGGATAGATTGTACAAATAATCAGGGCAATCCAAATCAGAATTTACTTGGACAGCTACACCATGCTTTCAGTTTGGGACTTCTTTTTCTTAATTTTTAAATTTAATTTTTAATTTTTTAATGGTAAAATTTTTAAATACCATTATTTGAAATAGATTCCATTCATTTAATTTACAAAACATAATGTCTTGATGTGTGCTTTTTTCTTTGAAATGGTACAATCACACGGTCCATAACTTCTTTCTGAAAGGGAAGTGATGCTTTAAAATATTTGGGACATATTGCTTTTAGTCAGTCACCCAGTAACACAAGATATTAAAGATAGCTACCATATTCTGGGAATTGAGTAGATCAAACAATACTATAAGCTTAAGATCTAATCATATATACCCAGTCAATCCCCAAAAAAGAAGCTGAATTCCAACTTTCTTGATGCATAGCATGTATTTTGTCCTCATCAGCAACCTTGAGCTCAAGAATGGATATGCCTGTTCTGACAGAAGATTAAAATTGTGTCCTTGTGACACAGTAGAAAAAGTTTCATTATTTCAGACGTGTGAGATTTAGAGCAACTGTCTTTGAGAGAAAACACAAAGAGGCAGCTCAAATATTTTAGATTTCAGAAAGACCCTTTTTTCCAGAACTTGAAATCCCAAGATCCTCAATGTGAGACACTACCAATTTTTTTTTTTTTTTTTCCTCTTAATGTGCTTTTGGAGTTACCAAAATCACTAATGGAAATGATTGTGAACAAATAGTGCCACATGGAAGAGAACTACTGCTGGATGCTGGGTGGAAAACTGGGAGAAAAAAAAACTGGAAAACTGTGGCCCCCTCATCAAAACCTGGAGTCAAACAATGACATTGGGTACAAGGCTGCACATATGGGGGGGATCTGATGAAGACTTGCACCTTCTACCCCTGCATGGTCACTTCCCATGAGCAGTTTGTTTTGGGAGCAGTTTTACTTCATGGAAAATGAGGCTAGACTGGTTTACATCAGATTTAGAATATCAGAGGCAGGAAGCAAATAATCAGTGTGCTGAACATCTTGGCATGAGAAAAGATTTGAAAACTTAAATAATGCAATTTATTTACTGCAGCAGAGCTTTGACTTAAAAAAAAAAAAGGAAAATGAAAATAGTAAGTGATACAGCCCTGTGCACCAAGATTTTCTGTCAATAATAGTGTTTGATAACTTCTAGATATAAATCCACAAAAGGTGAATTGAAGGGAGATGACTGAAGGAAGTGTGAAAATTTTTTGAAAAAAGATTAAACAGCTACATTAGCAAACAATTCCATTGCACATGAAGGGCAGTATTTCAACGAAGCAACAAAGTGGTTAAAATCTCAGATACAAAAAGAATCAGGAAATAGAAACTGAGATTAATAAAAATGAACAAACATATTAAAAATATGAAATAAAATGAACATGTAGATAGAGTTAGAAAGACTAAAAAAATATCGAGTGCAATGTCTAAAACATCAAGGTTAACAAGATGAAATTCTTTGAGCAGTAAGTGAAACATCATGGAAAATCTTCATCTGATACTCAAGTTCTTGTCGTTCTTAAGTTTCTCTGTAAAAGGTCAATGACTAACAGATGTCTGGAAATACGAGTGTTGTGATAAATGGATAAGATTTCTGAGTTTTCTACTTTGAATAAGGAAAACAGAACTGAAAAAGTAATTGCAAACACTTGACAAATTCTCAGTTAAATAATTTCATACTTTTGGTAACTCTTTCTACCTTAACAACTGAAGGGCTAAACCAATAGCAACCAACAAAAGCAAATTATGTTATTACCTCAAACCACTACAATTTTATTTCAAGATAAAATTATTAGTCTTCTGAATAAAGATGGTAAAAGTAAATAGTGAAAAAAAACATTAATTTTAGAAAGGTTTATTTCATACTCCAGGATGAATCTAACATGGAATGGAAACATGGAACCATTACCACATGGGTCTGATAACCATTCATATAAAGAAGTTATCAATGTAAAAAGAGAAAGAATCTGTGGAGTATATGCAAGAAAGAATATATGGAATATATTGTGGATTCTTGCAGAAAGTTGCCATTTAATTGGTCAATGTATTCACTAACTGTGCAAACAATTTTAAAAAGTGCTGGTTTTCTTTCACTTTACTGATCATATGAACCTGAGAGAGGTCCACACTAAAAAAAATTAATAGAATTGAAAGTAAATTTTAAAGTTGGTAAAACACTCTTGCAGAAAGAAATGATTGAATGAGATTAAGTGAGCAGACACAGTGAGAGGTGTCAAAATTGGAAAAAAAAATAAAAATCAAGCATACAATTACAGGATGGGGTACGACTGTAGAAGATCTGTAAAAAAGGTATCTGTGAGTTAGAGAATAGTATTGGTCAAACATGAGCCAAAAAGATTGTAGGGTGAAAATAGAAAAGTCTATTTTGTATAGCAGAAATTCTCAAAGCCTCTAGAAGATATGGATTAATTCACTTTCTTTCAGATCTAGTACTGTGTTAGGGATGATGGAACTTCAGGTTTTGGACCTAGAAGTGAGCAGTTATTTAATATTAACTTCAAGAACTGGGACAAGAATAAACATGAACCCGTAAACCAAGACTGAACAGCTTCTTTAGTTACTGAAATTAGAATTGTTTGATTCTCCACTGACTGCAATGGGCTCCTAAATATCTTGTTCAGAAGAAGACATGTCTGCACTATGGACACCTAAATATAGGCATGGAAAGTTTTGATGTGAATTGCAGCACAGCAAAAAATATTTCCAATCTGGGATTGATTGCCTGGAAATGTGAGGACCTCCATCTCCGGAGGTCCTTAAATATGATTGGAAAAGCCTGTGTCAGGAATGAAGCTGGTGTGTAACTAATCATGCTTCAGGGCAAAGAGAAGAAATAAATGGTCTTTTAAATCCCTCTGGGAAACTGGGATTCAGAGCCTGAAGCCATTCATACACTTAGCTACTTACATCAAATGTTCCTGTACTTCAGCACAGTCACTGAAAAAAGACACAATCCTGGGATCCTGAATGACTCCTGTCTCAGACCTCCTCTCCTCATTTGACTAAATAGAGGGAGCACTGGGAAATCAGCCAGTCCACAGGTTCAGCAGGGTAAAGCCAGGGCTTGAAGGGAGCTGGATTGAATGGCACATAATCTCCCTTTTCTCAGCAATATTAGCACTTCCATGGGTGTACATACAGAAGGGGTTGACTGCTTCTCCCCTGATTTACTGCTCTGCATCGTTTTGTTGCCTGGTGTCCAACGCTGCTGCAAGGACTCAGTCTAGCTTTCAATAAATATGTAAATGTTCTTTTAGCTCTACTCAAAAGTTAACAATCTGCTAAAAGGCAGCTCTTTAAGTACGACTCCCAGCTACTGCTTCTTTCCACAGTGTTAATTGTAAAATGCATTAAAAATCACTCTGCGTCCAAGTTTTTATCCCTGCAGAATGGACTTACTATGACACTAATTTCATGGGTGTTGTGAAGCAAAGAAGTATGAAGTACTATTCCTGGAAGGAACAGACCCATGAAAATCAATTTAATGTGAGTGCTCTCTCTTTATCAGTGTCACTGACAGCAAATACTATTTATTTTTTTGGTATGTACATATATATATGTATGTAAATATGAAAGGCAGTTCTATTACTTGAGTCAAATGAGATTTTCAGTAAAGCTGCACCACAGCCAAATCAAATGGCCCTACCAATGGCACAAGGAACTGGAAAGTTACTCTGAAATGTTGTTCATAACAGTTAGCACCCAGTGAATGTGCCTTGTATCATTCCAGGTTGATCTTACCAGGTGAGGTAGAGTAGGATTCACCAGTAGGTCTGTTTAGTGCCAAAAGTGAAAATATCTGGGCACCCTGGTGCATACAGACAGCATTTCGTGCACTGGGCAGCTCAAAAGAAGGTGTGTGGAGAGTGCAGGAAGCTGAAAAGCACATCTCTTGCTTTTCACACTATTGGCATTGTTTAACTCCTACAAATGTAGAATAGTGGGCAATCAAGATCAAGGTGCAGGCTGTCAACATTGGATTTGTTCAGTGCAGGACTGATAGGCTTCTTTAGACTTCACTACTTTCATTGTCTTGGACATTGTTTTTAAACTCAACAACAGAATTTCTATTTGTCCTTTATTCAAAGTTAAATCTGGATTTAGGAATTGATGGGTTTTAGCAACTATGGATTATTGACCAAGCTTTCTGCAGAAGGAGTGATCCTTTTATTAGTTTTCATGAAATGAGAGATCTGGTGAAAGTGGCTGAGCTCATAGGCAGTTGTTTAGAAAATAATTTTCTCTAGGAAATTACTCCTAGAGAAGGAAGGAAGTTAAATTGGAGGGAAAAGAGGAAAAGAGAGTTAAATTCCCTAGGAAGGAAGGGCATTAAATTGGTTTTGGGAGAGGCAAAATCTCTCCCAAAGTCTTATTTCATAAATTGACTTTTGCTAGTGTGCCTGAATAGCATATGATGGATTTTCAAGAAAACTTGTGGTAACCCTTACAATGACTTTCTGTCATTGTCTAGCTGTGTTTTCTGAAGCATGTCCTCAAAATCATTATCATGTCCTTTGTTTGAAGGTTTTGTCTTGTTTTTAAAATAAATACATATAATCTTGGCCAAAGTTCATTCTACTTTTGTCATCTTTGCATTTTAATGGTGTCAGGAAGATGGACACAAAATTAATGATACATAAAAGGATGAAGAGACCTTAGTTCTCTTGTGTAGCCACAAAGTGTCACCCTTTTCCCACGCATTGTCTACTCTGATTGCTTTTATGTAGCTCAAGAAAAAAATGTCTCCTTTAAAGGAGACAGTCCTGAAGTTCAAGGACATAATAGGGGTCTCAGCTTGTATCTGTAAAGTGACAAATGTCTGTGCATATCTCTGATGAGTGCAATGGAGATTAAAAAGAAATAATTCAGAGAAGGAGACAATATTTGGTATTTTCATTCGTAGATTGTTGATACAAAGTACTTTTGAAGATCACAACTTGGTTAAAGCCCTGGTTCAGTCTGTTTACAGGGAAGCTTATTTGTCTATATATAATCAATTCTGCACTTCCTAGAGATCTGTATCTTTTGATCAACTGATGCTATTTTCTAAGAAGATAAAACTGTTTCTGAGTGTGGGGGGTTTTATTGTTGTGGGTGTTCTGAGCGTTTTTCTCAAGAAAACTCTAGAAATACAATGTCTGAGAACTCCAGCTACAGTAAATTGGGTTGAAAGCAGCTAACATTTTCTGAAGTGGCATTTAAAAACAGAGAAAGAGGAACACACAAAGATCCGAAAAATTGATTTCTGTCTGAGAATAAGAGAGGAAACATGTGAAAAATATGACAAATTATAGTTAAAAAATAAGTTTGATATATGACACTTGAAAATAAAATGTTTTATAGTAGTTAAAGGAAATAGAATTTTCTGGTTTTTAGCAAAAATAAAATCTTGTTGAATTTGTAGAGATGCGCTACCATGTTTGCTAATGTGAAGGAGGTGCCCAAAAATCAGTTTATCATCTATTTAGGACAGAACAAATAGAAGATGTAGGAGATGTCACCTGGTAAAAAGCCAGCAGTATTGGTATGCAAGTTCTAATTTCTGTGTAGGCATTTACCTCAGGTCTTTAAAGGAGTTCCTAATTCTGGCAGTGTGTAGGTATCAGACACATTCCTCCTAAAGGCAGTTTTGATTTTCTATTTGTCAATCCGCCTATTCCCTATGGCTATTCCTATAACTCTCATTCTGATATACCAAACTCCCTCATTTTGTTGTAGACTAAACTTCACTTCTTGATTCCAACTTATGAAATTTCTCTGGGCTTTGAGCACATGGAAGTTACAAAACCCCATAAATAAGGAACAGAACACTCATGGCAAGGGAGTAAGAAAAGCAAAGTAACATAGTGGTAGTTTTCTGGTTCATTACCTAATTTTTCTCCTATCCTGATTCAAGATCAAGTTCTCTGTAGGAACAATTTGCTAAGAGTCCTTGAGCAAAGTGCTGGTATGTATTTGTTTTCAGTCATTCACTTTAGAAACTCCCCTTATCTTGCACTGAGCTGGCTTGTCCTTGTCATTCCAGCTTATGTTCTGTCATTTGGCTTAATGTCTTTGGAAGGAGTACAATGCTTTGATTGAAAAAGTCATTTTTATAGTGGGGATGAACTAAATGAACATGGGGGAGGATTCATTATGCTGAGAAAAGCAGGCAGAAGACCTTGACTGTATTTTCTCCTCCCTTCCCATTTTAGGGAGGTTAAAAGGTAGGAAGAAGTTCAGTATAGAGAGATGGAGCAGACCTGCATAACGATTTTGCTGCCTACACTCAGTTGAAGAGTTGATTATGAATTCTTAAAGGAAGCAAATGGCTCTGAGTTGATGTGGTCTAATTTTGATATGAATCTTAACTGCAGAAGTTGAGGGTTTTTTTCCTGGAATACAGGTAGGTGTGGATGTGGGAGAATTCAACTTTTATTATTTTTAAAATGTCAGCTCATTCTAAAGGACAGAGTTATCATTTCAGCAAACTATATTATAAATGCCCATGAATCATATGCAAAAAGACAATAATAAACTTCTTTATCTCTTTCCCTCTCAAACCATCCTCTGAAGCAGAAAGAAGAGGTTACAACAGTACATTAGTGGGAAATTATTTCGCTGGGGTGCAGAGAAAAAAGAACTTGCATAGGTACAAAAGAGAAACTTCCAAGAAGGTTTAAAGTGGTAGACACTGGAACCTCATCCTTTCAGGTATGACTATGCATATATATAATCACAAACATATGGATGAGGCCCTGAATTACCATGTCAAGTAGACAGTGTCCCTGCCCATAGCAGTAGAGTTGGAATGAGATGATTTTTAAGATTCCTCTCAACACAAACCATTCTATTAATCTGTGAAAGCTGTAGCTGGTAAGACAGGATCCAACATCAAGTTACATGATTTCACTTTCCTGAAAGTTATACATGAGTTTATTAAATTCCAGTTAATTTAGATGTATAGTAGAATAAGTTTGAAATGGATTAGAAATTAATTTCACATAATATGCAGGTGTTCCTGGAATCTCTAAGCTGACTTGTTGATCTCAGAAGAGTGGGCTTTCTCCCTTTAGATCTGTTGTATTTACCACATTTACCATTTGTTTAAATTCTGCTTCTAGCATTGACCGTGAGTTTTAATATTACACATAATATTTGCAGAAAGGGGGGGGGAAAAAGAAAAAAGGTAAAGATTTTGTTTAAAATGTACATTTTGCAGAGTTGTTTTCAAACCCAGTATGATACCACGGAACAAGCCGTGACAGAAAATTAGGATCATAACAAAGCTTGCTGTTCTCTCTTCCTTTCACAATTTTGGCTCCTGCCTTCCCACTGTATGCACAGCAACTGTCACAGATGGATCAAGAAGTCAAAAGGTCTTACCACCTTCCAGCAAACTGCTAATTAATGGCATATTAGTGTTCTCAGTCAGGCAAAGAGAGAAAACATTGTGAGTAGTAAATCACTTTTGACTATGGTTCATGGGAAGTTACTCACAAATGGCTAAGCAGAAGGTCAGACTTTTGTGAAGGTTCAAAACAGGGTAGAAACTCAGAGCTCTGAATTCACAGCAAGAGACCTTCATCTTACAGCAACTCTGCCCCAGCATCTTTTATGTGTACACAGCAAGCTGGAATTCTTAACTAAAACAAAATGCTACACTGCATGCATAATGCCTCCCTTGGGGAGTTAAAAAGAGAGGACAAATTACATGTGGCAGATGTTAGCTACATCACTTAACACACCACTGAAAGGCATTCAGGGTATATCAGAAAGGTGTAGTGTAATGTGAGATGCACCTGAACAAGCTCTGAATGAGAGACTTGACATATGAGCCCCAGAAGAACACAGTACTATTATAGTTATCCTACTACTGGGTCCCAGAGGAGATTATTCAGAGCTGACATATGCTTTCATTCAGGTCACTGCACTGGGTCATGAAGAAAGAGGTTTGGGTAGTGTGAACTGCAAAATCATCCACAAAATCCTCATGTTTCTAGGCCCTGTTTCATACAAAAAGCAGATTCAGTGAGAGATTAAGACATCTAAGATGAGGCACCTATTTCTGTACCAGATGTGCAAGTTCCAGCTTTGCTCAAAGGAGCCCTATTCAGTCACTGGAGTCTGGATAATGATTCTGACAACTGTAGTTGTTTATTTTAGGGGTGCTGGGATTGTGCCCCAGGCTTCACTAATTAGGTGTGCTATTCAGTCCTGTGCTACCATCTGAACTGCTCTGAGATAACCTGTGTGTCCTACAGACTCTGCTTCAGAGTCAGATGGGGCTCCTGTAGACCCTAGTCAAACTACCCATCCCAAATGGATGTTTAGGGAACTGAATCAAACCCTAGCTGTCCACTGGCTATGACAGAAACTGAGATTCCTTGCTCATGTGTCAACATCCTCACACAGACTTCTAAATGCAAGGACCCCGAAGTAGAAACTATTCTTATCTCTTCTTTCCTCTCCTTATCCAGAGCCAAGGCACAGATAAAACTTTGTCCAATTATTTCCTTACTCCTCAGAATTTCACCAAATAAAATATGGCCCCACACAAATGGGAAAGGAGCCCTGCTGAGGGACAAGAGGTGTCTGATTTTCCTGACAGTGAGGGTCAGAATGAGTGGAAACCATAGCAGATTATACAGGGTAGATGAGAAAAAACAAACAAATATGATAAGGAGAGAGTATGAGAATGTAGAGCAAAAGCTACCACCATCAAATGGCCAAAAGAAAGAAGTGAACTTTTATAACTTATATAGTCTATATCTGTATATAATCCATATTGTGTGACTAGATAATATTGCACAGAGCATTGTACATCTGCATTTTGCACACATTAGTGATGAATGCTTTGCCTGCTTTTTTCATATTTTACCGTTATGTTTCAGATGTGCAAACACAATGTTATTTTCCTCTGGTTAATATATACCTCATTTAATGAGCTAAATTCAGTAATACATACCTCACATGTTTTTCTTTACAGTATATGAATTGAATTTGTTAATTCTCGCTGTGATTGGTTGAAGAAGTAATATTGAATAACTTCATTACATTAGTACAGGGGTCATCATTGTAATGTCTATGAATGGCATAAAACCCACTTGGGTAATTTGGACTGGTTGTGGACTTCTATTGAAGCCTGGAAGGTAAGGGATCTAATATTCATGTCCAAAACACTGATAGCTGGGTGGCTTTGGAGCCAGCCAAGGATTGTTGGTAAGAACATGCTGTGAGAAAGGACAAGATGTGGCTGGAGCAGAGGCCAAATGGAGATAGGGCAGCACATATCCAGAACAAATTTCCTTGCTTTCTTTCCTGGAGATAATAGCACAGTGCAAGTGCAGGAATGAGGCAGAGAACTTGGCATGGACTTTAAGGGGGGTCAAGGCTACCCAAGACCCCTGAAACTCTCCAATCCATTTCCAGAAAAAATCCAGAAGAATGAACTGTGCATGAGAACTGATTTTCATAGAAAGCAAGAAACTTATCTCCAGGGTTGGGAAAATATCTATAAATCCTATATGGGACCTTGGACACCCCATCAGCTAGATTGATGCTGGAGCCAGGACTGGTGATCTCTCTTGTTCTTCCATTCTTCCCCTTACTCTCTCTTCCCCACTTTAATCCATCCCTCTCTATTTCCTCCCACCCTATCCCTTTATCCAAAACCCACTGCTCTGTACTTATACTGACAGATAAGGGACTTCTATTAATTTCCATTGTAAATTCATAATTTATTAATAAAACTTTGTAAGCTTTTGCAGACCCTCTAACTTTTGTAATTTCTTTTGATCACGAGCATCTACAAATCTTGAGTATTCCCTTAAGGCTGTCACATCACACTGCTCTGTTCTTATCAGCTGATGGATGTAAAAAACCTGTATTGGAGTGAATTTAGTGAGTCACACTGATTATGCCATTTTTTTGTCTTATTTCTGTGTTTCCTTGGTTCTTGTGCCACAGGACTAATTTTCCAGAATTTTCCAAACTGCATTATATGAAAAGCACTGTTTATCTGATTGCAGCTTGTGCAGTAGGGTAGCATCAGACTTACTGCAAATATGTGAGTGTAACAGTAAGATCATGTGGAAGAATTGCTGATGTTTCTCCCTTGCACAGGAGAAAGGTGTGTGTTTGCTTGCCCAGAAAAGTTGAAAATATATCTTGGGTGATTATAGCCCAACGATAATTTCTGTCTACAGATACATCAGACAGTAAGCGATTGTTGCTTGACTTCATGTCTCTGCTCATTTGATATTCTTCTCTGAAAAGCTAAAATAATAATAATATTATGTTGCATATAGATAAAACCTTATAAAATAGGGGCCTTGTTACCTTGTAAAATCATGGCTCAGGCCTGCTACTTTGGCTAAGCAGCAAAGGACTATGGCATTACTAAGAAAAGCACTAAGAATTATGTGTTCACATTGTGGTTTATGGTGTTTGGTTGAATTATGTTTGTTATACTTAAATGGAATGTAACTGATAATGGGCTAGCTGCTGAGAAAGGCTTGGTTTCTGCAATATAATGCCTCTCCTCTGCACCTGCCTGGGGACTCTGCATCACTCTGGACGCTCACAATATCACTCCACTGTCTCTCAGGGCTGTCATCATATTGAAGTCCAATTTAGAAGGAAAAAGGTTTCAAACCACATCTGGCCCTTCCTGAACATTTCTCTACTTAGTTATCGCATTTTTCTTCTTAAAATGAGCTGTTTTCTTCCCCTTGTTTCTCTTTCTAGATGGGCAAAAGGAGGAAATAACTGTTTGTATATCTTGAGAAGCAGCAAAATTGTGTCTGCAAAATATTGCCTTATTCTGTAGAGAATATTTTTCTCCTTTGCAATTCTAGCTGTCCTATGAAAGAGCAATAGATTTGTAGCTACCCTTTTAATATTACTAAATCCTGTTATTGAATTAAGACATGAATCCTCAAGGGAAGAGAGCAACATATTTGGAGTATTGTCATCCTGTTTTAAGTGTGGAAGCAACTATCTCCTCCAGTGGAATTTCCTGTGCATTCTTTTGCATTTTCACTGAAGACTTCAATGAAAATAATTTTGCAATCTCTTAACTGCATCTGTTTTGATTTCTTCAGGTGAATTGGAATGGAATGATAATAGCAGGGGAGTACCTGCTGGCAGCTCATAAACCAGATTAAGTTAGAAACCTGCTTCTCTCTGCTGTTTGCCTTCTCATAAGCTCAAGAAGGATGAATCTATTCTGCCATGTCAAAGCAAGGCTTTAGTGACATGAGGAGCTAAGAAAGTGATCAGGAAAAAATATGGGAAAATAAGAAGTCACTGACTGGAGAATAAAGGGGTGAAGGGCTTAGGTATGTTTGAATCATTTCCAGTAATAAAGTTCCTAACTACTCTGTAATACAGCTGATTCACTGTCACTCGACTTTTGAGCACCATTAATGCCCAGTTTAAAATATCTATGAGATGGATTACTGTACTAAATACTTTACAGTACTGGGTTTACGGTCAGGATTTAGTGGAAAGCTTCTTTCTCCTATAAATCATGCTATGAATATTGATTGTGGTAACTTCTACTTACCTAAAAGTTTTATGAGGCTTTTTAAAAAAATGTACTGACTCTGTTTTGGTGGGAAAGATCCTTTCCCAGATACTTATCTGAGGGACATCTCTAAAATATGCCAATTTCGTGTTTATATAGTTAAGAATGACTTTATAACAAAGTGCTGCTAGTTCAGTCCAATTTATTATATGGTGCAGAAGTGTTGAACTGCCTTAAATCAATAGTTAAGAAGACAGGAGAGTGCTTGGGTGTTATAAGTCATCATTTTAATGAAATATAGATTATTCCAAGACTATTAAACAAGTGGTTGGTGTCAGGAAAATTGTTCACTTTTTCAGTGCTAAACAAAACCATCTATTTTAATGCAGTAAAATCAATAAGCAGCTGAGACCTGCCATGTAGCTTGAATGCCTAAGTAAATGTATAGTTAGAACTCCCCATTGATAAGTAGGTAGCTTGCTGTTTGCATGTCCTGGTTGCTAACTCTGATTAAAGGAAATGGTTTAAGGGACGATCGAAAAAAGGAAGAAACAGGAAAAAATATTTTGATGTAACCACTTATTTTGTTAAACAGACAATTACTAACCTTCTTTTTCAGGAAATATTTTCCGAGCTGCACAGATATTGGGGTCTGAGGATAATTCAGGAGTGGAGAACTATTTCAATTTAGCACTTGAATTGAAGGAAAGCTAGGGAGCCCAAGATTAAACTAAAAGGTAATTCACAAAGTTGCCTGTAGTCATAAATAATTGGTTTGCAATAATAAGCACAGTTTTGTTTAACGTTTTCAGGATTATCTTAAAAATAAATAAATAAAAGACATATTAAAAAAAGCATATAAAAATAGAGCAGGACTGCAAACTCACCTCCCTTCCTTCAAAGTTAAAAAAATCACATTCTATATCAGCATGAAACCAAAGCCCTTATTTTGTGAAACTGCCTCTTCTTTGGACAAGATCTTAGATTTCTAGAATGCTAAAACAGGCTGGAAAGCCAACAATGAAGTCTCCCATTAAAAATAGGCCTTATATTTGGGGGTGTTTGTGGTGCAGGCTCTCTTCAACATTTTATACTTTAAATTTAACTTCTCTGATTTTCTCTCCATATAGAATAATTAAAAATTCACATAGGTAAAGAGAGAATTACTTTATAATATGAAATTTAGGGCATTCAGCTAGAATGAAGGAGACTTTGATCTGAATCATATTAATCAGAAGTTTGAAATGAGGTCTCTCATGGCTGAAAACACTGGCACTTGGGTAGTTAGTTAATCTCAGACTCCTTTGCTTTGATCATTTCTATCGTGAGGCTGAGAAAATTCCCAGAGCGTTCCAGTGTTGGCTGCTGTTCTTAAAATTTCCACTTGGAAAAATCAGAATTTTTCAGTGAAAGCCTTGCTTCAGATTTGTCCTTTTAGACTAGCTATGGTTCACTGAGTCACATGCCATCCTCTTTCCTGCACCTCCAGCTCCTACTGACACTGCCTGCTAGTAAAGCATGGCTCATACCAGAGTGTGATACATCAGAGTGTGACTGACGCTTGGCAAATTGCAGCTCCTCAAGGCACACAACTGAAAAACTCCTAAAGAGAAGGCACTGCACAATTCTCTTTCTTGGCCCATTGATCTGCATTCACATTTCAGCAGGGCATTAATTAATCCATTGTGTTGGGTTCCATTTGCAGCTGGTTGTCTCTGTACAATGTTCAAAATCAGTCCATGACTTGAAGGAAAACATTTTTGTAAAATATGTTTGAAGGCAAGCACCCTGAGTTTTGAGACAATTGTTATTTTTGGCAACTAGAAGTACCTCTTTTGCAGCTCATTAGCTAAAATACAGATGGTCTAGTGGTTTTTTATATGTCCTAAAATATTCCACCTCAACACCCAATGACTGGTCATAGATGAAGGAATAATAGTTCTCAGTAGGAAGAGTATTCCTTACCTGAAACAACCACGGAACAGACACTGGGACATTGTTCTTGAAAGCAAACCTGGCAAAGTCCCTCCAGACAGGCCAATGAGCATGTTTAAGGGATCATTTAATAAAAATGATTCCAGGAATGTAGAGACGACATGACCTGCCCTAACATTTTTTCCTGCTATTTCAGTTATTGATGAAATGAAAATAAATCAGAACAAAAACATATAGCCAAACAGATTATTTCTTTCTCTGCTCTATTTTTTCCCTCCCATAATGCATCACTATACTTTTAAATTAAGCCCAGCAGGTAGGAAGATCCTATACCCATTTTCAAATAAGATAATTTGTCCCTGCATTACAGCATGTTTCTTTGATATAGTTTCTTTCAGGACTTAGCCCTGCTGCTTCCTGAAAGATGACTTAAAGATCCTTTGGTATAAATCCTAATGACTGCCTAAGTCAATGCTTTTTACAGAGATGTGTGAAGTTAGATTTCACTTTTTCCTGACAACTTATTCTGAGATGTCCTTATCCCGAAACACAGATTTTTTCCCCCTTTTTTCTTCTGATATTATTCTTTCTCTCATTAAAGGCATTTTAGTTAAAGCTGATTGCCTTCAGCAATAATGGCATCTTGAAAAAACATAGGTGACAAAAATACATTGCTCAAATTTCTAATGCCAGTAGTTTCTGATTGAATACAGGACACAAAGTTATGCCAGGTGTTCATGCAGAGAATAAAGATAAAACTTCTCATTCTTCCATCATTTACCATTCTCAAGGACTGGGTAAAAACTTTTCTTAGAGGACAAAGCTGATAGTAAGGGAATAGCACAGCCAGCTCTGGGGCTGGGAGAGGCAACTGAAGAGCCCCAGTGCCCTTTTAGCTGCAAGAAGCTAATCTGCTGCAGGGTGTGCAAGCAGAAAGCTGTTCTTTGAAAATGACATCTTCTCCCTGTGTGTTTTCTTGCAGAGGCTCTGTGCTCTGAACCAAAGACGATCAGATGATTTGAATGAGACAGGACTGATTAGAGGAGTCAGTTTTACCTTATTCCTCTGCTTGACTGGAGAAAATGACAGCAAATTCCTGTCTCACAGTTCTCATCCATTCTGAGTTTCATTACAGAAAGAGGTCTAGGAAAAATATTCCTCTGTCCAGCAGAATAGCATTTTGGCAGCTTCTTATTCTTTCCTTTTATGCATTTGACACGTTTTACTTCAGCTGAGGTGAAATATGACATTAACAGTGTTTAGGACACAACTTTAAAGAATATTTTCTTAATTTTTCATTGCCTTTCCATCTCTAGAAGAAAACACAAGTACAAAAAATTATATACTTTTTTCCTTTCTGTATAGCTTTTCTTTATTTTTAACCCTAAAATGGAGTCTTGTAATGCTGATAACACAAACTAGAACAAAAGGTCTGTGAACAGACTCAGAGAAACTCATGCAAAGTAACATAGGCAGGAACTGATGCACTGATTCAGCACTGGAAGAAACATTTATGGATTCCAGGTAAAACAGAGTTCCTGAATATGTTATCATCCACATATCTGGCTTTATATGATCATTCTACTGATTTTATTCATTGCCTTCTTATCTTGTGTTTCTCACATATTCAGATGAAGATGTAAGTTTACTTTTGACCTCTTTTGTATTAATGGTGTTTGAGGATAGATTAATATTTTTGTTTTGATTTGCTAATTTAAAGAAATTTATTTTTTTGTTGTGAGAAAGAACTAGGAGCAAAAAAGCAAGGTAGGCATAAAACTTAAGAGTATAAAAAAAGAAATTTAGTAACTACACTAACAAAGAGGGGAAAAAAACAAATTCAGAATAAGATTTTTTTTAGACCACTCTTTTCTTCCCTCTTCCAGCTTTCATAACAACAAAATAAACATACAATAACTACTTTGGTTAGTTCTTAACTTAGTCTTTTTTAGTTTACTTTCGGAGAGAGAAGCCTCTTCTTTTTGAAGGTGTAGGGATTTTTCTACAAGAAGGAAGAAAACAGTCTTCTTGTGGTTTTATTTTAACGATTTGCATCCGCCCAGGAACCTGCAATCGTGACACTCCTCCCAACTCCACAGCCTTCCCAGAGCTGTAGATGTGGGCCATGTCTGTCTTATGGGGTATTCCTTTTAAGAATGAAATGTTTTACAGCAAAGGTTCTTTTTATTTTTTTTCAGGCTTTACCTTCAGAAAACTGAGATCCCTTTCTTTCCTCAGTGTAAAGATTTTCAACATAGGTGTTTTTTGGTTAAGTCATTTATCAAATGGAACATTTGTAACCCTCCATGTCTTTTTTTATGGTTTATAGGAATATTCAGTACATCAGTTCATCTTTACAATTTTACAAAAGGATTTTCAGCTATCTTGACAGCATTTATTCATTTTCTTTCTATTTAAAAAACTTAGCTCTTGCTTTACTGACTTCAGAAATCTTATTTTTTTTTCATATTCAAAGGAAGGCCGGAAATTTCTCAAATCTTTTCTGAGCACTAAAGAGTTAAAGTTTAACACACCTCCAAGAGTTAGGCCAGGCCCAGGCCGTGCTGGGTGGAGGGGGCTGAGGTGTCAATGAGCCTTTCTGGGGCTGGGCTGCAGCTCACACTGCCCATGGCCACCCCTGCTCCCAGACAGGCCCGGCCCTGCCCATGGCCACCCCTGCTCCCAGACAGGGCCCGGCCCTGCCCATGGCCACCCCTGCTCCCAGACAGGCCCGGCCCTGCCCATGGCCACCCCTGCTCCCCAGACAGGGCCCGGCCCTGCCCATGGCCACCCCTGCTCCCAGACAGGCCCCGGCCCTGCCCATGGCCACCCCTGCTCCCAGACAGGCCCCGGCCCTGCCCATGGCCACCCCTGCTCCCAGACAGGCCCCGGCCCTGCCCATGGCCACCCCTGCTCCCAGACAGGCCCGGCTGCCTCCCCCAGGCCTCGTGGGGGCTGGGCAGGCCCAGCCCTTCCGAAACTGCTCCGAGCCAGCAGCAGGAGCCAGGCACCCACCCCAGAGCTGTGGGCCCGTGGAGGAGGAAGCCGTGAAGGTTTTATCAAGGAGCCTCTCCTCCTCCCAGCCATCAGGTCTCCTCGTTTGCAAATGGGGCCCAAGCGGCCTCCCGAGCCTCCCCGCGCACAGAGAGGGGGAAGCTCAGGTTGCTGTTACCTGCTCAGACACCGAAAAGACAAAAAGTTTCAGTTCCAAATTACCTCTTTTGAAATGTGTGTTCAGAGAGCGAACCAACTTTCTCCCATTGGCTGCTGAAGTTGTCCCAACCCCCACAGAGAAAACTTCCTTAAAAAGAACTTCTCTCTGAATTCCTTCTTTTTAAGTCAACTCATCACAATTTACTACTTCATTTCAGGAAAGATCTAGCTTAAATTTCCAAATTAATCTGAAATCAAATCTGAACAACGTTGGGGTAGCTCTGACCTTTCATTGCTTTTCATCTTTGACTATTTCTGCTGGTTTGTAACCTTAAGAGCAAACAGAGAACCAGCAATTTTTAATCTGAGTGTTCTCTCTTGTAAGGCCAAATGTGACTCTTTATGCAATAAACTAATTTTTTTTTGTGTCTAAGGTTGCTGTATTAACATACAAGTGCTCCTCAAGGCAAAGATAAGAATAATAAGAGAAAGATGCACAAAATTGATGAGAAAAGTCTTGTCTGATTCATAGAATCATAGAGGAGTTTTGATTGGAAGGGACCTTTAGAAGTCATCCAGCCTAATGTCACTGCAATGAGCAGGGACTTCAGCTAGATCAGGTCCCTCAGAGACTCATTCAATCTAAACTTGCATGTTTACAGGCAACCACCACCTCTCTGGGTGACCTGCTCCAGTGTTTCTTCATGCAAAATTTCTTCCTTATGCCTGATCTAAATATATCCTGTTTCAGTTTAAAGCAATTGCCCTTTGTGCTGTTGCTACAGGTGCCTTTTCTTCTTTCTCTGTTCACATTGCTCTGCTCAGAGCAGGAAGCTGATCAGTTCCAGCTCTGAGCTGTCTTTCTGCCAGCACTCGTCCCAAATGCCTTTCACAGCTCAAGGAGACTCCCAGGATGCTGTGAAAGGTTGGTACCTGCCTAAGGAAGACTCTCTCATCTTTCCATAGGTTTTGCAGCATGGGTCCAAAACTCCAGGTTTTATACTGTAGCTTTTGCTGCCAGAACAATGCTTCAATTAACTTCTCTGAAATAACAGGACATGGATCCATTATCTCCATTTTAGGGATATATATATCTTTTTAGAAAGACATTGGTATATGTGATGAATTAATATTTTAAGAAGAAATGGATTTTCAGATAAGACTGCATTTTAGCTTGCAGTATGAGGGAAGTTAATTTAAATTCTATGATGTGTGAATCAGTGCACTAGAGGCATACAAATTAAGAGAAAATTGGGTCACTCTTCCCCTCTAAAAGCAAGTTAAGCAGCTAGACAAAGATGTATGTGAACAAATTGTTTAGCAACATTCATCCTTTTGAAGGGCCTGCTTCATCATTTCATTGTGCCATCTTTGTCTTGGGACTTCTGCTGAAGCTGCAGTTTTAAAGATATTCCTGCTGAAAATGCTTTCAAGCAACAACATGAGAGTAAAAATAAAAATTAAAAAGAAAAAAAAAAATCAACCAACAAAACCAAAGAACAACCCAATCCCAAAAATCAAAACAAAACTCAAAAAAACCCAAAAGGACGAGAGTGAGAGAGTGAGATAGAATTATAAAATTGTGCAGGTTAAAAGTGTGCAATAAAATACTAAAAACTGCAGAGCTGAGTGAGTAAAAATTCCTTGCAGTGTTCTTGGAAAACATATAGGTTTCACCAAACAGATGAATGATGTTGATTTTATTTGACACAGTGGTTTGCAAATTCTGGAGAGAAATGTGCTCCAGCTTGTGACAGCTTGAGCAGCAAATACTCTACATGTAACTCTTGCTGGAATAACACTCTATGGTAGAAATAAAAATAGAATAATATTAAAATAATTGATTTTTTTTTTCAATAAATATATTAAACACAATATAATTTTTCAGACAAAATTGATGTTGACTGAAGCATTGTGGAAATGAGATGACAGGACAGGGCAGAAGAGAGAAAAGTTTGAACTCAAAAAGGCCTCTTCTCAAAGATTCAAAATATCAGGGTATTTTATCTTACTCACTCACAGATAGCGAATCTCTTCTCATCCTTTTGATCCTAGTGGCACGTGAACATATATCTGTATTGCTGTTATTCTTAATTAAAGTAACCTTTATGCTACGATAATGACTGGTCCCACAGATGTTTTCTTACCTTACCTGTATGTAAACACATTAATTAATTGATTTTGAATAAAATGCATCAACTTCTCAAAGGCTTTAGAATTTGGTTCCACTTCACTGGTGTTGTCTTTGAAATTGTACAGAAAATAAGTTCCTTTAGATTCAGATGAAACCAAATAAGATTATGTATATTTGTCTCAAAAGTCTCATTCAATATTTTATATTAGTTTAAAATAGTTTAAAATATTTAGGTTGAATGTTATTTCTTTGTCAAAATGTGATTTTTGCTGGTAAGAAGTTAATTATTCATACAAGCAAAACACTATTGTGATAATTTAAACTCTCAAGCATTTCTTGTCTTTGCTTAAGAGTATTGATCACTGCAATAAGAAAGCAACTGATACTTAATGACGTTACCTGAAAGCACAACACCATTAGAAAAATACCATGGAAATGGATATTTATGATTGTAAAGATTGTCTCTCGTTCGTGTATCTCAGCACATTAGAGGTGGTTTTGTAGTGTTGAGCACACTGAGAATTTGGTCTTGTTCACAGTTACTATTTAATCAATAATGAATGGACATAATAATGTTTCGCATCTCAGTTTAACCTTTTGAAAACTCAATTTATGAAATATTTAGAAGAACTAAAATTAATTCTTTTATACTTATTATTAATGTTATCTATAATTTCATTCTCTGTCTCTTAAGCAAATTGTAAGAGAACCTGTCTTATTTCCTTTCAGTGAATTATTAGAATACAGGAATAATTTATACAGATAATTTTCATCTTAATTTGCACATCAAAGTATTTACTGTTCATGTTGTGTTTTCAGTTGTCAGATACGTTAAATTTTCTCTGCTCTTTGACTACATAACTGAAATTTATTAAAGAGAATAATAACAAATAAATGGATAATGGATGATGTGTGTTGGATGCACATTTTGGCACAGTGCAGTAATATCTATTCCAACGCATTAAGCTTTTGAAATCTGTGGACTTGTTCATAATAAACCACTTGCCTTGATATCACAAAAAGCTAATCACTAATAACAGGCAAATATAATAAAATACCAAAAGAAGAAGTACTTTTTCATTTTTTAAAATGTACATTAGTTTTTATTTTTATGTTTTAAAATGTTTCCTCATTCTTGTAGCTCCAGAAAAATAAAATTCATGAGTAGCATTTGTGAACAGTTTGAGTTCTGCTGCTGAAAGAATCTTTGCAATTAAATATTTCCTCTCAACAGCATTAATGTTAACAGATTGAATATGTTATGACAAGTCTGTCGTCTTGAGAGTCACCATAGAATGCAGCTCTGTCATTGAGTTTGTCATTGACAGATTTCTTGATAAGGCTTGCCTTGTCTAAGTTTGATCCTCTTTGTCTGACCTACCTGTCAAAGCTCTTTTGTTTGCTGGGTTTTAATAGAGAAATGGACATTTCCAGGTACCCATTCACACAACTTGTGCCAGAAACAACTGCCTCGGGAGATGGGAATCTCATCGTGAAAATGCCTATTTTTCTACTGATTGCAGTAAAGGACCTGACTTCCCTACCTCTGGCACAGATGTCTGCAGTGAGGTAGGTGTCTAAATGTAGGAAATATGAATCTTATTCTCTTTATTCTGGACAGTCATTTCACATGATTTCCCTGACTGATATTTGTTCTGAGTCATGCTATTCAGCTACAAACTTTGATGACTCTAAAGGATCATTATCAGAATGAGGCAGGAGTAGGGCTCCACATCCTTAGAAATTGAAGGACTGGCAAGGTTGCAAAATTGCTGACGGTCTGACGACTTAGCCTTGAATGTTAAGAGCATCCTCAAGGTGAGTGTCTGCATGTGAATGGGATAAGCACTGAGGATTTGCAAGTATTGAATACAGGGGAATAATAATAATAATTAAAAATTAAATGGCAGCATGAGAAAGGTTTAGTGAATGACCTTGTTGCTTTTACTGCCTTATTTCACCCACAATAGGAATCTAGATTTGGTGGGGAGCCAGCTGTATATATTGGAGGTAAGTTATTCACTTTCTATGTTCCTGTCAACCTTCTGTCTGACTCATGGGTAGCTTACAAGGATCTATTTTCTGTACCATTGTTGGTGCGAGTTAGGAAATTGTCTCTGCAAAAGAATAGGCAGGATGAAAATCTTTAGGAAAAGTGTGAAAGCTCTCACCTTTCCATGGAGAATTGTTCTTAGGCGGCCTTTGAAACCTATGTTTGACTTAAGCTTTGACTAAAGTCAGCTATGAGAATTCTCTCTGATGTTTGTCTGCTTGTGAAATTTGATTTGCAGGTAACACCAACTCACTGAAGGTATTGTCTATCCATCTCTATAGACCTCTATCTAAGGGCAGGAAACATTTTTGTAAAACAAAACAGTTTGCTTTTCAGATTTGCTAATTCAGCACAAGAGTAACATGCTGTCTTCCAGTGAATCTTGTCTAGAACTAGAGTGTGTCGCCCACAATCTCCTCATAAGTCATATTAGAAGAATTTCTTAATCTCCAGAATCTCCCCTGTTATCCCTAGCTGATTAGGAGTCCAGTTGTCAGGAATAAGCAACTAAAAGTATCTCAGTAATTGCATTTCTTATTTCTGGCCAGTTTAAAGACATCAATACTTACAGCAATAGTTTAATCATAACATTTTTCTGTGATGGGTAAGTGAAAATAATTTAAAATAGCCAAAGGAAATGAAGTTTTAATTTAAATAACTTTTAAGTGAAGAGAAATTGGACCAAAAAAATCAGGAAATAAAAGGAGCAATAACACAACAAACTTTGACAGAATGACTTTAAAGTGTCCTTTGCATGCCTCTCGGGAGAAATTTAGTGATTGTCTATGCTGAGACGTGAAATGTGCTAGAGTATGGTATTTGCTTTATTTCCACATTTTGTCATGGTTTGCAATTTAGTGTGTCATAAATAATTGAAAAAAAAAATCAGATTGTTGTATTGCGTTATTTTATTGTTACTAGATGGTTTGTTCTATTGTCTGTACCCCCCCCCGTTATAATTCAGTTGCCCTAATTCCCGCCTTCCCTTGATCAATCAACCCAAGCCCCAACCCACCTTCCAGTACCTTCCCTGTCCCTCACTCTAGTCCCTGCCCCGAAGACTGTCAATCCCTCCTAGCCCCCCCCATCCTTCCAGTATCTTCTGTATCAGTCATCCCCTTCTTAGCATATGATTTGATGTTACATGTATTTCCCCGCCTATGTTTCCCCCTATTCGTTGTATGTATAACCAGCCCTGCCTTATGTTACACCCCAAACTGTAGCAATTGGTGCTGTATTGTACCCTCCCTTGGGGGAGGGCCCCTATTTAAGTTGCTGTACACCTGTGTTCCCTGCCTTCTGCGGTTCCCTTCCCCCGATCCCGGTTGTCCTCCCTCCCGCAATAAATCCCGCTTCCCCGGAACCTCAGAAGGACTCTGTCTCGATCCTTTGCTCCTCCCCGGACGCGTGTACGGCCGTGAGGGTTCAGAGCCCTACCCACATTCCGGGTTCCCCAGAATCCTGGAAGTGGGCCACTCTCGGCACTGGTCTCGCCTTCAGGAGCTAGCTGGGCGAGTCGGAGCGGGGTGGAGAAGGCGGGCCGTGTCAGCTGGCGCCCAACGTGGGGCCATTCGACGGAGTGACCCCACGAAGAACTTCCAAGGATCCGAGGATCTGGAAGTCTTGGCCGTTAGCTACCCTGGTGACAGCAGGCTGATTCCGGCAGCATTCCCGGGGTGAGGACAACAACCTTCCAGCACCAGGAGGGCTGTCCTCGGGGGAGGAGACCTTGTCTGCAGCACCACGCTCGGGACCACGGCAGCGTAAGTATCCCCCAGGGACCTTAGGGGTGAAAGGGACTTACCGGGACTGGCCACCCCATGGTGAGGGCAGGGAGCATTGCCCCGGGAGGGGGCAACGGGCTCTAGCCCTAGGTGGTTCCCCGAGCCCTTATTTTTAGTTTTTTAAGTTGTCCTTTGCTGCAGGCAGGGGTGGATTTTGCTGTGCCGACCAGTAAGATCAGAGTATGGGTGCTAAATTGTCGGTGCAGCAGAGAGAGATTTACAACCAAGTTGTGGGTACCCTGGTGGGAGGGAAGAAAAATTTTTCTAAGGGAAGTTTAAAGAAGTTCGTTAGATGGCTTACTTTGCATTTTCCTGAAGTGTCCTCTCAAAGTGTAAAAACTGTCCCCTTTTGGGATGCGGTGGGTTTGAGGTTATCAGAGTTAGGGGCCCAGGGGGACTATTCAGTTGGAAAATTCATTGTGTTGTTTTTTACAATCCGGTCTGTTCTAGAACATAATAAGGGAGTGGACAGTAAGCCAAAGCGAACCTCCCCAGTTTACCCTGTCTCTCCTTTCCCTTTTCCCGACCCCTCAATCCCTACACCGGGGGATCTGGGCGGGGCAACCCGGCAACGATCGCAGGCGAGCCTGGCCAGGGAAACCAGCCACTGCTCGCCTGGCCCCCCGCAGTCTCCCCAGTTCCCTAGCCCTGGCAGCAAGGGCCCTGCTGCCAGGGATCCTTTCCTAAATCCCTCTGCCCTGAAACCTTTTTCCCCAGTTTCCCCAGTTATTACCCCAGTTCCATCTCCGGTTTTCACCCCTATCCTCGCACCTGCTCCTACCCCGGGACCCACCCTTGCATGTTACCCTGAGCCACGAAATGGCGCCCCTATCCCTGGAGCACAAGAGGGCATCGACCATGTGGCGTGGTCGTCCCCTTGTGCTCCTCCTCCTGGCCCGTCCCTTTCTTCTCCCTCGGCTCCTTCCCTTGATCCTTATCCCAGTCCATTGCCTTCCCCAGTTACCACCCTCTGTCCTTTCCCCATGTCAGAGTCCACCCAATTGTGTCATTCAGCTCTGCCCCCAGCAGGCCCCTCCTGTTGTGATCCTGAAGGAGGGTCATCTCGGGAGGAACAAAAAAGAGCGGAGCTCAGTGCTGCCTCGGGTGAGGAGAAAAATGAGGCAGGCTGCCAGGGGGACTCGGGGGAGGACGTTTACTGGAGGCGACAGAGGATCCAAGAATGGGATCCACATCCCCCCTTGGGCTTGGCTCTGGCTGACAGCATACACAGGTCTCAGCCGGGGCCAATCCTAAAGGACGTAAAGGTCGCCTCCTTGCGTCGTCGAAGACGCTCCTCCATTTGACATCAACAGTCCTCAGCTGGCTCAGACACCCCCCTTTCAGAATCCTTTCCTAAACCCTTTTTCCCCAATTCCCTAAAGTGTTATGTGAATTATGTTGCCTCTTTTCTTTTAGAAGGATAACCTCCCCTTTCCTTCAAAATATCCTAAGCACCCCTGGGGTTCCCCCTGCAAACCCTTCCCCATCCCCATGACCTCCTCGGGATGCTCCCTGTACTTGGAGCACCCCGTGGAGGATGCAACCCTGTCTCCGGTGGACCCTAAGGATATCTGTGGGCAGCACAAAAGTCGTCTTCACCATCACTGACATCAAGACACTCTTGCGAAGTCACCAGAAGCAAATCTGAAACACTAAAGGACTTTATCGGGATGGTTCACTTCTACATTTTGAACAGTTCTGTTAATGATGTCAGTTTTGTTTCCTATTTCCCCTACCATTTCAGTTTTTAAGATTACTTTCAAAGGTGTCTCCCCTACACTGGTACCATCAACTTAATCTTCTTAAAAAGAAAAGGGGGAGATGTTGTATTGCGTTATTTTATTGTTATTAGATGTTTTGTTCTATTGTCTGTACCCCCCCCCCGTTATAATTCAGTTGCCCTAATTCCCGCCTTCCCTTGATCAATCAACCCAAGCCCCAACCCACCTTCCAGTACCTTCCCTGTCCCTCACTCTAGTCCCTGCCCCGAAGACTGTCAATCCCTCCTAGCCCCCCCATCCTTCTAGTATCTTCTGTATCAGTCATCCCCTTCTTAGCATATGATTTGATGTTACATGTATTTCCCCGCCTATGTTTCCCCCTATTCGTTGTATGTATAACCAGCCCTGCCTTATGTTACACCCCAAACTGTAGCAATTGGTGCTGTATTGTACCCTCCCTTGGGGGAGGGCCCCTATTTAAGTTGCTGTACACCTGTGTTCCCTGCCTTCTGCGGTTCCCTTCCCCCGATCCCGGTTGTCCTCCCTCCCGCAATAAATCCCGCTTCCCCGGAACCTCAGAAGGACTCTGTCTCGATCCTTTGCTCCTCCCCGGACGCGTGTACGGCCGTGAGGGTTCAGAGCCCTACCCACATTCCGGGTTCCCCAGAATCCTGGAAGTGGGCCACTCTCGGCACTGGTCTCGCCTTCAGGAGCTAGCTGGGCGAGTCGGAGCGGGGTGGAGAAGGCGGGCCGTGTCAGCTGGCGCCCAACGTGGGGCCATTCGACGGAGTGACCCCACGAAGAACTTCCAAGGATCCGAGGATCTGGAAGTCTTGGCCGTTAGCTACCCTGGTGACAGCAGGCTGATTCCGGCAGCATTCCCGGGGTGAGGACAACAACCTTCCAGCACCAGGAGGGCTGTCCTCGGGGGAGGAGACCTTGTCTGCAGCACCACGCTCGGGACCACGGCAGCGTAAGTATCCCCCAGGGACCTTAGGGGTGAAAGGGACTTACCGGGACTGGCCACCCCATGGTGAGGGCAGGGAGCATTGCCCCGGGAGGGGGCAACGGGCTCTAGCCCTAGGTGGTTCCCCGAGCCCTTATTTTTAGTTTTTTAAGTTGTCCTTTGCTGCAGGCAGGGGTGGATTTTGCTGTGCCGACCAGTAAGATCAGAGTATGGGTGCTAAATTGTCGGTGCAGCAGAGAGAGATTTACAACCAAGTTGTGGGTACCCTGGTGGGAGGGAAGAAAAATTTTTCTAAGGGAAGTTTAAAGAAGTTCGTTAGATGGCTTACTTTGCATTTTCCTGAAGTGTCCTCTCAAAGTGTAAAAACTGTCCCCTTTTGGGATGCGGTGGGTTTGAGGTTATCAGAGTTAGGGGCCCAGGGGGACTATTCAGTTGGAAAATTCATTGTGTTGTTTTTTACAATCCGGTCTGTTCTAGAACATAATAAGGGAGTGGACAGTAAGCCAAAGCGAACCTCCCCAGTTTACCCTGTCTCTCCTTTCCCTTTTCCCGACCCCTCAATCCCTACACCGGGGGATCTGGGCGGGGCAACCCGGCAACGATCGCAGGCGAGCCTGGCCAGGGAAACCAGCCACTGCTCGCCTGGCCCCCCGCAGTCTCCCCAGTTCCCTAGCCCTGGCAGCAAGGGCCCTGCTGCCAGGGATCCTTTCCTAAATCCCTCTGCCCTGAAACCTTTTTCCCCAGTTTCCCCAGTTATTACCCCAGTTCCATCTCCGGTTTTCACCCCTATCCTCGCACCTGCTCCTACCCCGGGACCCACCCTTGCATGTTACCCTGAGCCACGAAATGGCGCCCCTATCCCTGGAGCACAAGAGGGCATCGACCATGTGGCGTGGTCGTCCCCTTGTGCTCCTCCTCCTGGCCCGTCCCTTTCTTCTCCCTCGGCTCCTTCCCTTGATCCTTATCCCAGTCCATTGCCTTCCCCAGTTACCACCCTCTGTCCTTTCCCCATGTCAGAGTCCACCCAATTGTGTCATTCAGCTCTGCCCCCAGCAGGCCCCTCCTGTTGTGATCCTGAAGGAGGGTCATCTCGGGAGGAACAAAAAAGAGCGGAGCTCAGTGCTGCCTCGGGTGAGGAGAAAAATGAGGCAGGCTGCCAGGGGGACTCGGGGGAGGACGTTTACTGGAGGCGACAGAGGATCCAAGAATGGGATCCACATCCCCCCTTGGGCTTGGCTCTGGCTGACAGCATACACAGGTCTCAGCCGGGGCCAATCCTAAAGGACGTAAAGGTCGCCTCCTTGCGTCGTCGAAGACGCTCCTCCATTTGACATCAACAGTCCTCAGCTGGCTCAGACACCCCCCTTTCAGAATCCTTTCCTAAACCCTTTTTTCCCCAATTCCCTAAAGTGTTATGTGAATTATGTTGCCTCTTTTCTTTTAGAAGGATAACCTCCCCTTTCCTTCAAAATATCCTAAGCACCCCTGGGGTTCCCCCTGCAAACCCTTCCCCATCCCCATGACCTCCTCGGGATGCTCCCTGTACTTGGAGCACCCCGTGGAGGATGCAACCCTGTCTCCGGTGGACCCTAAGGATATCTGTGGGCAGCACAAAAGTCGTCTTCACCATCACTGACATCAAGACACTCTTGCGAAGTCACCAGAAGCAAATCTGAAACACTAAAGGACTTTATCGGGATGGTTCACTTCTACATTTTGAACAGTTCTGTTAATGATGTCAGTTTTGTTTCCTATTTCCCCTACCATTTCAGTTTTTAAGATTACTTTCAAAGGTGTCTCCCCTACACTGGTACCATCAACTTAATCTTCTTAAAAAGAAAAGGGGGAGATGTTGTATTGCGTTATTTTATTGTTATTAGATGTTTTGTTCTATTGTCTGTACCCCCCCCCGTTATAATTCAGTTGCCCTAATTCCCGCCTTCCCTTGATCAATCAACCCAAGCCCCAACCCACCTTCCAGTACCTTCCCTGTCCCTCACTCTAGTCCCTGCCCCGAAGACTGTCAATCCCTCCTAGCCCCCCCATCCTTCTAGTATCTTCTGTATCAGTCATCCCCTTCTTAGCATATGATTTGATGTTACATGTATTTCCCCGCCTATGTTTCCCCCTATTCGTTGTATGTATAACCAGCCCTGCCTTATGTTACACCCCAAACTGTAGCAATTGGTGCTGTATTGTACCCTCCCTTGGGGGAGGGCCCCTATTTAAGTTGCTGTACACCTGTGTTCCCTGCCTTCTGCGGTTCCCTTCCCCCGATCCCGGTTGTCCTCCCTCCCGCAATAAATCCCGCTTCCCCGGAACCTCAGAAGGACTCTGTCTCGATCCTTTGCTCCTCCCCGGACGCGTGTACGGCCGTGAGGGTTCAGAGCCCTACCCACATTCCGGGTTCCCCAGAATCCTGGAAGTGGGCCACTCTCGGCACTGGTCTCGCCTTCAGGAGCTAGCTGGGCGAGTCGGAGCGGGGTGGAGAAGGCGGGCCGTGTCAGTTTTCTATGAAATTAAGGTAAGGGGTTTTGGTTCTAAAACATTATAACTGAGAGTTGTTCAGGAAATGCCTCATTTTTCACAAACTGCCTGGCACAGAGAAGGAAATCACATTACTGATTAAAACCAGCAAATATAATGAGAATCTAGTTTTCATTAAAATAATACAAGCTGTGAAAGTAGAATGAGAGAATAATATTTTTATTTGTGACTGTAGCTACACATTAAAATATGAAATAGGAATTAGGACTATACTAGTTATCATATTTCTTTTTTTTTCCTAGATTTTTGCCACATCACTCTAATTCAAATCAATACCAATGAGCTGCATTAAAAATAAATTTTAAATAAATGGAACAGCATGTACTTTCTTCTTTGGAATTACTTCACTTAAAAAGATGACTACTATTTCCACATGTTCCACTTTGATTTCTGCAAATAGTGTCATTGTTAAAGAGTTACAGATATAATCAATAAAGATACATGAATTGGCCTAGAAAACATGAAATAGCTGATTTTACCGAGAGAGGAGCAGAGCATTTTGCTTCCCAGCACATAAACACAACAGAGTGCCAAAAAAGGGGGCTTGGAAAGAGGAATCATAAACAGCCAATGTTTCTTTTGCATTCCTGCTGGTGGAGGTTTCTTATTCTTACTTTGCTGCTGAATTCTTGGCTGAAACTCTTCACTTGTGAAAAGGCAAAGAAAGGGCCGTGAGAAATGGCTTCGTTTGATCCAAGGTGAGATTTACCAGCAGCAGCCAGAACCTTGCACTTGCCTGAACACTTCACCTCTGAACAGAGTCCCACCAGGGTCCAGCTGATGAACAGCTGCAAAGGAGCAGGAATTTATGGGATGCAAGGAAAGGTTTCTGCATCAGATACAAATACCAAAATGCAGGTGCAGGAAAAGCTTTGGGTGTTAACCTGCACTGTGACACATGCAGGTTAAAAGCAGTGCAGGTAAAGAGGGGTGGCCTTCCTGGCTGCTGTGTGTGCTGCCTGCTCAAAGCCCTGGGGGATGGATTTTGCTTTAGCTGCAGCACCCACGTCCCATTTGTGCTGTTCCTCACTGAATGGAGAACCCCACCTGGTGTGCAAAGAAGCAAAAGCTGTGAAAATAGCAGCAAACATTTGTGCTCTGAGCTGGACTGCACCTCCTGTCTTAAATCCAACCATGGACAAAGCAACGTCATTGACAGAGGTGCAACATTTGACAGCACCTTGGACCACAGAATCAGAGAATTTATTTGGGTTGGAAGAGAGCTCTAAGATGATGGAGTCAACTGTTTACCCAGCAGTGCCAAGTCCACCACTAAACCATGCCCCCAAGGGCCACATCTACACGTCTTTTCAATACCTTCAGGGATAGTGACTCCACTATCCTGTTCCAATGCACAGGAAGAAAAATACACATTTCATCAATTATTTATTTTTCATTTCAATTTATCTCCATCGCCTGCTATTTTATTTCTGTTACTGTGCTACCTTATTTTGTAAAGTACTATAGGGATTAAGCGTCAGGAAAGACAAAAAGACAAAAACATATATCTTGATTTAGAGATTTACATTTTTATAGAGAGAGATAATTATTAGCATCACCTGTTACATTGTTCCAAAATTACTTCCAGAGCTCAAAGAATGAATTAGTTACAGGAAATTAGAGTCCATTAAATAGTCTTGTTCACAAAGTAATCAGTAACCAACAGTCGTACTTCAATTTAAAAGCCCATCTTCCTAATGGCCAATGTAATGCTGGCTTCAGGTTAAAAGAGCACGTGTTCCTAGTTTGTCTGTCTCAGCAGAAGATGATGGTGTATTTGCAGTATGCTGACACTCCTCCTTATCTGCCTGCACTCCTGTGCTTGGAGAAAATCACTAGCAGTTGAGATAAGCAGGTACCTGAACCCAAAGCTGACAGATTGTTGCCTTTTACAAGGTGAATCATATTTCTTAAAATGCAGAGCAGAGGAATCCTACCCTGTGAAAAGGGTAGGGACAGGTTTAGAGTTCTCTCTCAGTGGTGGAAAGCTTGGAAGTTGCACGGACCAAAACTATCACTGTTGTGTGAGTAATAGAGAATGTTTCCATGTTATTATGGCAAAACAAGGATCCAAATGTTCCAGTAAAATTAAATAAATTAGTTTTCTTTCTTCTCTCACCTCCTTCACTCTCAGCAGTTGCCTCTTAAGGGACTCACCATGTTCAGTTGTTCCTTGGTCTGTGAGATGTGTTTGCATGTATGTACAAACATATCTGTGCAATTATATGTCCATATAGATAAATAAACCAGTTATGGACCAGCTATGGAATGACTGGACTGCAAGATTAAGTATAAGCATGCTGCAGCAAGGAAGGAGACTTTCTGCTTAAAATAAGATGGATGCAGCACAAATTATGCTGTGTTTGGGGTTAATGTGTGTGTACCCATTGTTGACACCAGTGGAATGGCAAGGCACCCATAATCATTAATTCTAGCTGTGGGATGGATAGCAGAGGTCACCACAATTTCTCCAGGAGTCACTCTGAATCCTTCAGAAATTGATAAGAGGATGCACACTGGTGATATCTGTTTTGATACATCAGATGTGAATATAATGCAGAATGAAGGGTGGCTAGGAACTCAGCACTCTGGACATTAAAAAAAAAAAAAAAAAAAAAGACCCCAGACCATTAAAATAAAAGCTGTGAAAATTTGAGCAACAATTACAATAAAATTAAAAGCAATAAGTATATCAAAAAGTAACAAGTTGTAAGCACTAGAAAAAAAGGTGCTATGACTGACTATACTGCAACAAGGATTAATTGTTCCCATTGCAGCTGTGAACAAGATAAAAACGAAATACCACCTTCCTTATGGATGGAGCAATAGACAATAGAGAGCCCATAAAAGGAAAATAAAAGCACACCTCTGAATAATTAATCTAAACTCTACTGTGGCTATTTGTACAGGAGTGTTAGTGTGGGGAGAAACCTGCACTGCTGAGCTGTATATTTTATTTCTCCCTATATCCTGTAGTTCCCTCGGCTTGGATTTGCACCAGCAGTGACAAGGTGCAGCAGAAATCTCCATTTAGCTCTATTTTCTGACCAAAGGGTGCATTCACTCCAGCTGTGCATTCTTTATCAGGATTTGGCCCTTTGTATAAAGGTGAATGCTTTTTTGGCTGTGGTCCCAGTGGGGTGTTTGATAACTTTGTCAGAAAGAATCAAGAGAACGTAATGACTGAACAAATAATGGGCTGTCAAGGAGACCTGAGTTACAGGAACCGAAAGATAGTCCAAAAGGCTTTGCTCTTCAAAGAAACCTAGAAAAGCTTTGTCTTAATTTGGCCTTCAGAACTGTGACATCAGCCTTTGCTTGTCTGCAAGCATTAACTCGAACATGGGAATTTATATGGATAGTTAGTCCTCGTGAGAGGCTCCTGGCAGGCTGCTTTCCCTCAGGTCAGTTGTGTACCATGTACAAAACTACCACAACTGCTTTTTCACCTCCATTCCTTTAAAAAAAGTCTTAGAGATTGTACTAGAAAAAAAAATTCCTCTTTTTTTTTTTTTTTTTTTGAACCAGTTGAATGAGGAATTATACCTCTTATGGAAAATTTAAAATGCACAGAAAAGCTATATATTTCAATGGAGTTTCAATATATTCTCAGTACGTCTCCTGAAGCAATCAGCAAATTCATCGATACTAAAGTCAATTGATATTCTTACAGAAATAATCCATGCTTTTTGCTTTATAGGCATATATACAGCACAGAGGCAAATGGAATAAAGTTCAATGCTCAATATATTTAGCCAGCTTTTCCCTTTGAAGACCAGAAAGAAATCCCTCCAAGCCCTGGAGGCCTGGCTGTCACTTTCCCTCGAGCCACCCAGGAGATATCATGGGGAGGGCAGTGGGGCAGATATGCTTGGCTTTTGGAGAACTGGGAATGCTCTTTTGGAGCTGCATCCCCCCTTGGCTTAGACACAAAGCCTTGATGTTGTTATGATGGACAGCCAGAGGCTGATACAGCTGTTCAGTAAAGGGATTATTTGCCACTCACAACAGCTTTGAGCTGATGGTTGGTCCAGCTGACCTTCCTGAACTTCTGCTTTCCCCACAAGCCCTGCAACTGCACGGCTGCACCAGGACTCCTCCAGGGCAAGGGCAAGCAGGGATTCTGTTTGCTTGTCTTCATCCCAGTGACCCAGAGGCTGCCTTAGCCAGAGAATCCCACTCTGTCTGCCCGTGGAGGCTGTCACAAAAATGCAGAGGTTTGTTTGCCCAGAGAGATGAGAAGACACTGGTAACTGGGGCAGGTCTGTAGTCAGTTCACTGCTCTGCCATGGTGGATCCATAGGTCCTGTCTTTGGGGATGAAATTATGAAATACAAGAAGAACCCTTGGGTGGTGGCAACAGCACTTCCAACAGCCACAAAAATTATCCACTCCAAAATGAAATTTTGTCAGTTAAAAAAGGAAACTTCATTTACAAAATATCCTTTGAGCTTTTTTTGAGGTATTTTCTGCTTACACACCTACTTCTAGATTGGGAATTAAAACTGTATTTATTTTAAAGAAGGTTGCCAGTGCATCTTGAAATGGTTCACCTTCTCACATCATTGGGTCTCCACTATGGAAACTATATCCTCTCTTTGCATCATGATTCAACTCAGCTCAAAAAGCTAAATATGCAAAGGCATGACACAGACATGTCTGCCGTTTCTCACCAACACAATAAACAAATGGAGAACAGGAACGACGCGTGGCACAAAGATTAAGAAGTTGAATTTCTGTTCAGGTCTTTTTCCTTGCTACTTAAGGCAATAAATCATTTCAATTAGACATAATTAAAACAGTTTGCATTTGAAATGTGAATTAAAATTGAAATCAGTATTATCCAGTTTCCCTCTTCCACATTCATCTCAGCTATCAGGAGGATATTGCACATCTATCTACTCATGGCAAGATTAAGTCATAATTTACTTTTTTTTTTAATATAATCTCTGGTTGTAATCAAGCACTGGTATATGGACTTTTATCATCAATAGCACAGTTATACAGTCTTTTCCTAGTTCCTGTCCAGATACCTCTGGGCTTTAAATCCCTTATTGTCTTTTCTAATTTTCCCTTTTCATCTAAAATTAATTACAGTACAGACTCTCTTGTCTTTTTGTTATTCCGTTCAGCTTTCAGGGTGTTTTTGTTCTCCACCTAAACAGTAGTTTTCAAAGATTTAATACACTGGCCTCATGTCTATGAGCCACAATAGATATGGGCCAAAAATAGTAAAAAGAAATAAAGAAATCTTTTGTAGCCTGTTATAAAAAAAGACAACATTTTGATATTAGCGTGCAGAGCAGTGGACTGATTAATTAAGATAATAAAACTGATATAATTAAACATGACTTGGATTCTGTTTATTAGCCCTTATGTTGTCAACTAAACCCTGCAAACCCTGTAAATAAGCAAGCCGAATGACAGGTGTAATTGCTATGCAGGGGATTCAGGTTACTTAATGTTGCAATTTTTTCCTGGTTTTCACTCTTTTAGAGCACCAGGACCAAGGCCTGGAATAAACACATTGATTTGGTTGTATTGTCAGTGGGTCACTAATCAGAGAAATCATTGATTAGACAGTAATCTGTCAATTAAGTCTGACATTGTCTCTGGTACATTGGCAATGGGGGGGCTGCATTCTTTAAACTGAGACATTGACCTTGTTTTCACCATCTGGAGACTGAAATGAGGATTCACAGCAAAGGCAATGCTCTTATCCTTCGTTTTATTCCCGTATCATTTTGGTTGGGTTTTTTTTTTCTGGGTGGGTTGTTTGGTTGGGTTTTTTCCTCAGCTCAGGTCTGATTGTCATGTGTATTTCTGCATTTATCCTTTTCAAAATGAACACATGCCGCTCATGCAAATAGGTGACATTTTGACAGGATGTTAAAGCACTTCAACAATTTCCTCCCCATCATTTCCTGAAAACTGATTTTTAGGATTCATTCCTTCAAACGATGAAGTAACAGTTTGTAAAATTTCATTTTGGGGGGCTTATCCTAATTGCCTGTTGAGGAACTCAGGACATCACTTACTGGCAAATCTGATTGTGTGCCAATCTTTCAGAGCTCCACCAGCCCATGGGCACAGCTCATCCACTGTGTACCAGCAGCACTCGTGGAGAAAGGGAAGTGAAATGTGATGTTAATCTCCCTGGATAGTACTGGAATGAGTAATTCTTCCAATCTAGCAATAAGACACAATGTCAGCCTTGAAATTAGACACTTGGGCTCCAGCTCATCATTAATCAGAAAGGCACTTGAGCATGTCTGTACCTTTAGGCATGTGCTTAAGTGTTTTGCTGCAGTGGGGCAGGCTAAAGTAAACGCTTAAATGATTTGTTGAGCTTGTGTTCCAACATGTTGTTGTTAACATTTGTGTAGAGCAGCAGGAATGCACGTTGTTTTCTACACGAGACTGAAGGCAGTTATCAGAGTCTCATCTCAATGAATTAGATCAACATCACTTGGAATTAGTTCAGTTACATGAAGCTGTCAGGGCTGTCTTAAGGAAAGATCCATTGCACTCTGTGATCCAGGGGAAGCGTGTGACACCCTATCAACTCACAAGAAACAAGATTTCACTTTGTACCACAGGATGCTCATCACCACTCTTTTCTCAGAGTGTGTATTTCAGATCCACCTTCAGCTGCTTTTTTTATGTCTTAGAAACACAAATGGAAGGCAGAATTAAGTAGCCAGAATTCAGAAGGCCTTTAACTTAGAACACAGCTGTTGATAAGAGAAAATGAAAATCAATACTCAAGTACTATTTTTATTTTTCTCATCTCAAAACTTTGCCTGATATATAACATAGTGGCCATTCTATATCATTATATACTGAGGGACCTGAAACCCAATGGTAGAATATGGAGTTAAACTGGTATTTAAGCTGAAATTTCAGGGGGTTTAGTCTTTTTTCTCTCCCTTTTTCTGTCTTAAAAAGTTTTCCCATTAAAAAAAGCCTAAGAAGCTAAAAAAAAAAAAAATCTGGAAAAGAAGAAAATTTAGAGGGGTGCAGTAAATATACTCAGCTGCATAAACCAGTGCTTAACTTAAAAAAAAAAAAAAAACTTCTGATATTAGTAGAGTGAGAATTTAATAAAATAGTGTTTATCTCCTAAGAAGCCTATAGAAACATTAATCAGGCTGTGTGAAGGATGTTCCCCCTCGGTTATTTCTCAGTCTGCAGGTTTTCCTGTTAAAAGGGAATGGCTGGAAGAACAGGAGATGGCTCTTTCTGTGCAGAGCAGCTCAGCAGAGGGGGGTCCAGCCAAAGGCTGCAGGCTGAGGCAGGAGATGAGGCAGTCACAGGAGGACACTGTGTCCCCAGGCAGCCAAGTGTCCCCTGGTCAGCAAGAGAGGAGCCCCAGTCGGTTTGTTAATGACACCAGGCTATTGAGTCCATGACTTAGGGCTGCTCCGAGCAGCTCACTCTGAGATGGAGATCTAGGCAGATCCACCTTGACTGTCTGATTGATTTGGCTGCTGTGACAACTGATGTACATGCTGAAGTAGGGCTGATTTTCCACGCCAGAAAATAAACTGAGTACAGGATTAGTTCTTAAATTCAGGGAATCTGCTCCAATTTATTAAAAATACAGGGCAGAATCTCGCCACATATTCAGTTGCTTCACTGCTCTTTGTTATTAATGGAAACTTGTCTATACAGAGCTAAATATTTGTATTCAAAAGGAATATGTATGCCTGTTCATGATTGTAAAAAAATAAATTGTCACTTTCTTTAGAAGATCCCTGCCTTTTGTTTTCCTCCTTTTCTCTTCTGTTCTCTCTCCATTTCTCCCTGCCAGCATCCTATTGAAATTGTTTACAGCACTGACACCACAACACTGATCTGATGGAGAGCTCTGAAGTGCTTTGGTACACATTTCTCCAGTGGGGAAAAAGCAGTATCCAACATATTGTGCTTACTTAACCTCCCTTTGAGCAGCTGTCCCTCAATGGAAAGCCATCAGATTTCTGTTCTTTTTCTTCAATGAGATGTTAGTGGCCTTCACAGCATTTCTGTCTCCCACAATGAGGATCTGATAGTAGAAATGTAACACATTCAGCACTATCAATTTCGAACACAATACACAGGAGTAATAGATGTTAAAAATTACCTTGGCCACACAGTATATTGTCAAAAAAATAGATTTCTTAGAGTAAACTCTGGGTTTAAAGGAAAGGTGACATTGTTAACGAATGTCGTCAGAGTGATAAAGTGAGAGATGCCCGGCCATTCCTCTCCATGGGCCATCCTGAACAGAGGCTGTACGAAAGAAAAGGATATTTGTCAAGGAAAACTGGATGGAAAACTAAGGGTTTGTGACATTTATTGTCCTTTCATCAGCTCCTGTCTGCTACAGTAGAAAAATATCTAAATATTTGTATAACTTCATATTTCATTTAATTTTGAAGCTGATAGTGATGAAAGTATAAGCACAACTTGGAAAACTCCTCAGATTCATTTCACCTATATTGCCCTATCTCTGTCAGTGAAATGAGAAAAATTAAACCACATATTTAGGAGGGCTGTATTACCTTAGGCAACTGCATATAGAAAAATAAAATAGAGATGAAAAAAAATCAGTTCCCCCCAAATTCATTTCTGGAACAAAACAAAGTTTTCATGCAAAAAAGATGTTTTCCAGAAAGCAGTGCTTACCATGGAGTAGTTTAAAGAAGTGATTATCTTAATGCACACCTTATATCAAATCTTGGTTACCAGATAACTGATAATAGTACAATGGGGAAATTAAAAAGTGTTTCATTCTGTGCACTTTAATGCAAATATTTGCCTTCCTGAATAGAGCTTTGAGGACAGAACATGACAAAAATCATCATCCATCACTCAAAGGAACCCAGATACTCCTCCCTGAGCCACCCTTCTTGTAATAGTGCTGGGACTCATCTGTACTTTTGTCTAGCTAGTTTAGACCAAGGTCCCTTTTGAAAAAGAGAAACTAAAAAAACCCAATTGTTCTTTTGGATTGTACAGGCTCTCAGAGATGTGCTCTCAGATATCAGTATATATTGATAAAGACAATAGCTCCAGACTGTTTTTCCCTGTACCGCGATTACTTTAAAATTACAGAATAAGTGCTATTTGTAGAAATATGCAAACTAATAACAGCTCATCTGTAATATTCACTGATAGGCTGCACTGGCAAACACTCACTTATTTGCTACATGTAGTCATCTTGATATCATTGGCTCTTCCAATTCATGAGCCAAAATGCTTAAAATTCCAATTGACAGGTCTTTGTCATTATTATTCATTATGCTTTGTTAAAGCCATTTAATCATGTGCAGGCCCTACAAAGGATTTCTTCCTCTTTTAAACAAACATGCTTTTGAAGGTAAGCTTGCATAGCAAATAACTTATCCGATAGAAATAATTACAGACAGCAACAGGGAAAAAATTCTAATCTGCTGGGAATTGTTCTTTGCTTTCATTGTCCTGCAGCACCATTTTACCAGAAAGGGCTCTGAATAATTTAGGGGCTGCTAATATGATTGCAGTGTCTTGCCATGTTCATCACAACTGCTGGAGGTCAGTGTCCTATTTGGTTATATTTGATGCTCTAGGAAAAAAGAGAAAGCTCTAAAACTGAAGGCAGCTTATCAACTAGGGAGATCACTCCAGCTGGATTTTGTAGGTCACTTAAGGTGGACAGTAGGAAGCAGCAAATATTCAGAAACATGATGGATTCAGAGGTTTATTTCAGCAAAAACTCAACATGAGAAAATTGATTATTCTATTCCCCCTATCCATGTTCCATGTTAGTGGACAATGAGTTGCTGCTTAATAAATATAAGGTATGAGGGACACTGAGTTAGAAAACCACTGACAGATTAGCCCTATGCAGCCAGGGACAGCTGAACTAGGACCTTACAGGCCTTGTCCTCCCTCAAAGAGAGTTTGAACTGAACAATCACACCAGCTGTATCTTGTGGCTGTCCTTTAATGAGGGCTCTAATTATCACCATGTGATAATTACTGACAAAACTGGCCTGGGTTATTTCAGAGGTTCCTGGGCACTCAGTAGTTCTTTGGAGTTCCAGCTTTGGTTGGTACCTGTGCTGCTGAGCTGCCTCTGTGGTGGGTGTCTGGGGCAAAAATCTGGTTGTGATGGGGTGCTGGGGCTTATTTAAAAAGGGACATAAAGTCTTGAGCTCTAGGGTAAGGGGAGAAGCTGAAAAAAGTAAAATAATGAAAGTAATATAATTTTTTATGAAAGTAAAATATTTTTTTATTATTTTATAATGATAAAAATAAAAAGTGGTATGATCACTAAGGCTTGAGAAGGAGCTGTAGTACAGGTCTCCTCACTCTCTTCTTTTTCTTCACAGGCTGTGGAGGGCTCTGTAACACAGCAGGGAGCTGCTCCTTGAGGAGTTTCATGTCCCAGGGAGAGAAACCCAACCTGGAGCAAGAGGAAATCCTGAGGAGCAAGGAAGGAGCTGCAGAGAGGTACTGCTGTGTTCTTTCCTCATCCCAATGCCACTGCACCACCTGGGGAGGGAGAGGAGATGGAAATGGAGGGAGTGGGTTTGAGCTTGGAAAGACAGGAATGGAGGGAAGTGTTTTATATCTTCTGCTCAATTTTTTTGCTGTCCAACTCTATTTTAATTGTCAGTAAGTGAAACGAATTTTCTTTAAATGGAGTGTGTTTATCCCTGGTGGTAACTAATGGCTAATTCCCCTGTTGTTATTATTCTCATGAGTTTTTGTTAATTCTGTTGTTCCTGGGGAGGGAGAAGTGAGAGATCAGCTGGAGGGGGCTCTGTCTCCAGCCAAGGTCAACCCACCACAAACAGAAATTAGCCAATTCAAAACTGTGTACTTCAGGGATACCTTTGCATCATTAGGCTCTTGCTCATTGCATTCCTTGTCCAGACTGAGGAGTCAGAGATGCCTGTTTTTGCTATTCCTGGCTTTCTGTAGATAAGAGCCAATGGATTTAATGCCACTTAGCTATGGACAAGTGAGAATGTTGGAGGAAGTTTCACAGTGAGATCCCTCTAACCTTCAGGATGTTTGTAGAAGAGTTTTGGTTACTTGGATCAATTATGACTGAAGAAAAGCATGGGATAAGACTTCTCCCTGCTGCTGCATTCACCTGCATGCTGGGAGTCCTCATGCAGAGTGAGATCAAAGTAACTGAATGTGATAACTTGTCTCTTAGATGCTGCAGGCTCTATGTAAACCTCTTCCTGCATCACTTAATCTAGTAATCCTGTGCAATTAATGAATCTGAAAAATGCTGCCTGTTATAGACGTGCAGAAACCAAACCAACAAAAATTAGAACGTGTAGCTTAATAATTCCCTCAACTGAATGAAGTGCTGACAGGAGTTAGAGCTGTAAATGTAGTTAGAGACTGTCTAGAAGTGAATGAATGATACTTTGTGACATGCTGTGTTCAGATCTAGCAACTGGTCCTGAGTCCTGGATGTTGGTATCTTGGAGCTGTACAAGAGTGAAATGCAAATCTTCCTTGTCTTAGTAGACCTATCCCTACAGGTTGATATGTGTAATGATGGAGATGTGGAGAAAAAAGCTGCCTCTAATACTGCTGGGGTTTCTTATAAGGATTTCTCTGACTACAAATTATTTAAGTGTTGGTTTTCTATTTGATAGAATGATCCAGAATGCTGTAGTAGGGACTTCAAGTCATCCAAAACATCAAGATAGCTTCAAATATTAAGTAGCAGTACTTCCAACACATTCTTCCAGATAAATTAATCCATACTGTACCTAATTTTCACAGGTTTTTTTTGCCTTTAGGGTCTTTTTAATGACATCTATATATTAAAAAAGGAGGCTTGAGCTGTGAATCCAAAGCCCTGGAAGGAGATGGGTATGGTCCAAAGAGCAAAATCTGAACCGAACAAAGACATTGCAATGCACAATTTAACACTGCCATCAAATGGCCAAATATATTTCTTGTTCTGCAATGGCATCTTAGCTGCCTATTATAAGCACTTCTTATTCTAAATAGCCCAGTCGAGTCACACAAGAAACTTAAAAGCAAAACAGCAAAGGCTCTCTGTTTTCATGTTCTGATGGAGCACAGGCCTGATGGCACAGCCAGCTTTGGTGTGAGGGGTGAAGCCTCAGGAGGTGCCTTGGTGGTGCCTCCAGGGCAGAAGAAGTTCTGCACTGGGCTATGAACCCTGGGTGAGTGAGTCATTACTGACAGATATCACAGCCCAGGTAAAACCTACCTGATGGGTGTGATCAAGCTCCTGGCTGATAGCAGACACTGGGGAAGCAATTTCAGTGAGCTGATGCATTAGAAGTACATCTTTCTTTGTCTTTATACTTCTGTAAGTCGTGTGGCATTTACATGAACTCCTTCAGTTTATGCTGGTTCATATATTTCTTTTATTGCCTACAATGAGCCTTAACAACCCCTCAATATTATTGTTAATCTGAATTCACTATTAAAAAAAAAAAGTAGTCTTTGAACTTCTTGTGGATGATTTAATCTCATGCATTCTCCATTGTCTGCAACATTTATAATAATATTATAGTCTTAAACTAAAACTGTACTTAATACTGAAATTCCCCACTCAAATTCCAACGCAGTATTTCTTGCTGCTTTAATTCTGTTCTGAAGGGCCTCTTCCTGGGCAGATGCTCTCACAATCACAGTTTCTTTTTTTATCTAGCCTTGGAGAATTCTTTCACACAAAATTCATATGAATATAGTGCAGATACAGACTTTCTTCACTGCATTTCTCCAGCTGCTATAGAGAAGTATTTCCTAATCTTTGCTTTCAGTATATAACTAAGGCTGAGTGAAAAAACACCTGTTTCAGATCTGTCTGCCACATGGATTTTATCAAAGACTTAATGACTTATATTCAGCTAAACTGAGTACTCCCATCTTTTTTAATCCAACTGTTTATGCCCAGGGAACAGGATTAGTTGTTCTTTGGCTGTGTTTTTTTGTTTGGCTTTGTTTTTTTGTTTTGCTGCTTTTGTTTGATTGGAGGTTTGGGTTTATTTTTTTTTAATTGCCTGTGTTCCATATTCTGCTCCATATTCCATTCCATCCTCTTACCAGACTCAAGTGGGCACCTGCCCAATGTTTGATGTTACCTAGTGCATTTGTACTATTAGTTTTATATTTATTATTGTAGCATCTGATCTCCCAGTTGTTTTCAGTTAGTGGCCAAGCTGTGAAGGACTTGCACTCAACACCTGTTAGTGTGTTTGGACATCTTTGTGTGGTTGTGCACTGTCGGAGAAGGGAGACGCGGACACCAGATGGTCATCAGCAAAGTCTCGTTTATTGACAAGAATGCTCTTGGTTAAGTACAACGCTTAATTAGCTCACGCATAGTGCAAAATCCTAGCTCATCATTGGCTATTAAGCTATTCGCGTTACGGCAAAGCTTGGCTAAGCGCCATTGTAATCTTGTGGTTTTGTAGCTAACTTTTGTTCCTCTCCTACATCTTGTTTATCACATTCCAGCGGTTCTTCCCTTTTGCAAGGGCACCCTGTCCTTGTAGCTACCTCTGTCCTACTTCTCCCTCAGCATTATTAGGTTAGTCTGACTGTGGCCTTTCTCTATAAGCCAGTCCTGTACCAGGCTCTCCACACTTCCCCCGTTTTCTTTTTGGGCGAGAAGGGTGGCGTGCCATGCCTTATTAACTGTTTTCTCGATGAAGTTCTGTAAGCATGATATAAAACAAGGTAGCAACAAGGCGATACCCACAATTACCATCAGCCCAAAAAACGCGTATTTAATGATCGTTCGGATTAATCCCCCTAGCCCCAGGCTCTTCAGCCACTCGTCAAGGTCCCATCCATTTTCTTCCTTCAAGGCATGCAATTTGTTTTGCATGTCTCGTATCTTTTTGTGAATGGACTCTGAGTGGTCCGAGAGATTCATGCAGCACATTCCTTCAAACTCCTCACACCCATGCCCTTAGGCCAGCAGCAGAAAGTCAATGGCAGCCCTATTCTGTAACATGGCATGGTTTACGCTTTGGACGTCCCTGGCCATCATATCTAGTATCTGTGTGGTTGTATTTAGCTCATCTTTGGCCCAGCAGCCTAGCTGTTTGGCCAAGTACAGTGCTTTACTGGCAGCTGCGCCAGGGAGTATGGTGGCTATTGCTATTTGTTTAAATTCGCTCCAAAATTGTGGGGTGCCAATGCCATCGCAATCGAGCTCATGTAGGCTGCGACGCGTCCTCGTGTTGTTGCTGAGTTGGACAAGGGTCGTTACATTAGGGTGGAACATATTTAACTTCCCTAAGTAACATGGTCCTCCCTGGGGTTTCATCGGGACCCCATTCCAGGCCCTGTCCCCACAAATGAGGAATATCCCTGGTGGTAAAGCTTTCGGCTCTGTAATGTTACTGCCATTGCACTGCGAATACAGCTGTTTATAAATGTCGGTGGATAGTAGGCTCGAGTCAAGGGTCGCCCAATACTGTCTATGGTGGTTGAGGTTGTTCTGATCTAATGGCTCAAAGCTAAGCCATCCTCCAGTGCTATTCGTACTGATGTTTGCCCACGTGCTGCCAAAGAGGTCAAGCTCTTCTGGTGGGGAGGCCAGGGTCTTATTCAAGGATAAAATAATCTGGCATTGCCAATAGCCGTCTTTTTGGCCACCTGTCGCGCCCCACGTGGGGCATTCACTCCTTACCTTGTCATTCCTCAGGGAGTCATTGCCTACATATCCCTTGAATTCACCTGGGCTCCAGACGGGCAGTCCTACCAGGCATGTTCTAAAGGGGTTCTGTACTCCTCCCAAACTTAAGCATATTGCCTCTTGATTGGTCCGATTTGCAATTGTTACCCATATATTTTCTCTGGGCATGTGACTAATTCCGGAACTACCTGCAAAAGCTATTAGCGTTACAAGCACAGCAATTAGCCTCAACATCCTGCAGTTATTGCTTTTTCTGCCTTACTCTACGGGGGTTTCTTTTAATCTGTAGGGATTGAAACCTCGCAATACAGTCGTCCAAGGCTGTATTGGGGTCTACATCATACTCTAGAGGTCCGAGTACTGACCTCCCTAAGTGTGGTACCTTCCTCTTACACCTTGTAGCGACAATGTGAGATTTGACAAGTATCTGACTTCTTTGTAGCCAGAGCTTTATCTGCCACCGGGCCCAGGCTATTACTACCTGTTCCGGTGCTTCATAGATCTGCCGGGCTTGTGAATAGGGCACTCCTGCCTCCTCCTCTATCGCTCGACCCCAGTCGTTCCTTCTCAAATCCTCACCTTGACATCTCCCACACCATAACCTCCATATAACCCTCTGCTCCACCCAAAAGATTTTACCACAGCCCCCACAGTGGAATGCCACCCAAGCTTCACAAAGCGGCTCCCCACAATTGCAACAAGGACATTGGCGAAGTGGCGGAGAGGTTGGCAAGTCTCTATAGGTCTCGATCCACTGAACCCAGTTGTTCGAGGGATTCTTTTCGGCCTCGTCGGCAGCCGGGTTATAGGCTGCCAAATCCCGCAAATAGGGTTTCAGGATCAGTGTCAGCTTCTGTTGTATTCTCTCTTGATCTGCCGGTGGCAGCCTCTCCCACTGCTCGATCATGGAGGACAGGCTTCACCCATCTAGCTGGGACCCACAGGGTTCCTGTTGGAGTGGAAACACAGACATAACCCCTTCCCCAATATACCACCTCGGCAGGACCTTCCCATATGCCTGTTTTTGGATCTCTGTACCGTACCCACGCCCTTTTCTCTTTCTGTTTTTCCCCTATCTCTCTTTTAGTGTGCGTGACAGCAGGCGGCTCACTCTCTTCCCCAAATACGCATAGGTGGTTTATTACATAAAGGGCTTTGACTAGCTTTTCTTGGGGGTCAGCTATATGGCTTTGTTTGAGTAGATATTGTTTTAAGGTCCCATTCGCCCTCTCTACTATGGCTTGACCCGTGGGCGAGTGTGGTATCCCAGTAATATGTCTAATCCCCCAGAGTCTCATAAACTGGCTTATTTTCCCACTAGCGTATGCGGGCCCATTATCCGTTTTTACTTCGGCTGGTACTCCCATGACTGCAAAGCAACTGGTTAGATGCCTGGTCACATGGACCACCCTTTCTCCTGCTTGTGCCGTGGCCCAAATAAATTTGCTATGTGTGTCTATTGTGACATGCACATACTTAAGCCTGCCAAACTCAGGGACATGTGTAACATCCATCTGCCAAATCTCATTACTCTTCAGCCCTCGGGGATTTACCCCACATCCTAAGCCTAGCCCGCTGTTGTGGTGACTGCAGGTCGGGCAGGCTCGCACTATGGCCTTGGCTTCCTGCAGGCTCACCCTAAATTCCCTAACTAGTCCCCGGGCGTTTTGATGAAATTGTGCGTGTGAGTTTCGGGCGAGAACTACTCTGTCATCTGCAGCATTCATTACTAATTTATCTGCTCTGGCATTGCCTTCTCCAAGCCCAATGTCCCACTTGTGGCTTCGGATGTGCAGAATGCAATAAGGCTCCGTCCTGGCCCTCACTGCCCTTTTTAATTGTAGCAGAAGCTCGTAAAGCCTCTTGTTCTGGACTTCTTTTACGGAGGCATCTTCTATCCTTTGTGCCACGCCAGCTACATAATACGAATCTGTAATCACGTTCAAGGGTCCTCGCAGTTTACCTAGGGCCCACACAACGGCAAGCAATTCCAATGTCTGTAGGCTATCCTCGGAGGCAGCTTCCACTATCTGATGTTTCCATTGGGAACCCTCTTTCCACGTAACAGCCGCCTTCCGAGACTTCTTTCCTGCGTCCGTGAAGGCTGTGACGCCTCCCAATATTGGTTGCTCGGAACGCAAGGGTCTGGCTATCCAGTCCCATTCTTTCAGCCATTGCAGATGACGCGGCGTGATTGACCCCGTGTGGATGCACGCGCTGGCTCCCAATAGTGCCGATTGCAAGTCCTGTGAGTTGAGCAGGTACCAATCCAAGTTGTCCTTCTTCATGGGCACGTAGATTGTCGCAGGTTCTGCTCCGGTGATCTCCACGACTCTTAGGCGCCCTTTCTGCAGCAAGTTGGCTAGCTGTTCAATTTTTGTACTGATTGTTTTAGTGATCTGTAAGGGTGGAGATAGCCATTCTAGGACCCGGAGCTCCCCCGTTTTCTTTTGGAGTTGCGTGAGAGCGCCAAGGAGATGCGTGGGCGTGTTCCATACGGTAAGATCAATGGGTTCCAGGGGGTCGCGGCGCGAAACGAATCCCTGTGCGATTCGCTGGGTGATTTGTTGCAATGCAGTAGCCTGCTGTGGGGTGACGGTGACTGGTGTGGCTGGATCAGTGCCTTTCAGCAGGGGCCTGAGGGTGTCCAACAGTGGGTTAGGAATCCCCACAATGGGTTTCAACCACTGAAGATCTCCCAATAGTCTCTGAGCTTCGTGAAGGTTGGCGATTTTTGTTGTTACTTGCAATTTTTGAGGGCGGATAGTTTGGTTGGTGATGGACCAGCCTAGATATTTCCACGGCGTTGTTTTTTGTATTTTTTCCTGAGCAATCACAAGAGAGGCATCCGCTAACACCTTTTGAATCCTTTGCAGCTGCGTGGGAGAGAAGGGGGACAACTGTGCGAACAAAATGTCGTCCATATAGTGGTAAATGATGGTTTCGGGCCATTCCCTCCGCAGTGGTTGAAGTGCTGCGTCGACATACAGCTGGCACAGCGTAGGTGAATTGCGCATTCCCTGAGGCAGCACTGTCCACTCATACCTCTTATCTGGCTCTCCCCTATTAATTGCGGGTAGGGTGAATGCAAACCTTTTAGTATCCTCTGGGTGTAGCGCTATTGTAAAAAAGCAGTCTTTTAGGTCAATGATAAGGAGCGGCCATTCTTGGGGGATCATAGCAGGATTTGGGAGGCCGGGCTGTAGTGCCCCCATGGCCTCCATCTGATCGTTTACTGCTCTAAGGTCGTGCAGGAGACGGTACTTTCCAGATTTTTTCTTGATTACGAAAATCGGAGTGTTCCACGGACTGGTGGACAGTTTTAGGTGGCCCTGTTGGTATTGCTCCTGGACCAACTGGTGGGCTTGTATAAGACCCTCCCTTTTTAGCGGCCATTGCTTAACCATCACTGGTTTATTGGTGGTCCATGTGAGTGGGATCGGGAAAGTCCAAGCAATGGCGTCTACCCCAAAGGGTTCTCATTTGAGAGAACCACTCCTAATTGGGCCAAGATGTCTCTTCCAATTAAGCAGTGTACGGTTGGTGGTAGGGGTACTAGTGACAAGACCATCACTAATTGCTGTCCATCCAGGCTGATCATCACGGGGGGTGTCTTTCGGGCGAGGGTAAATCCCCCTACACCCGTGACTACATCGGTCGTCTCCTGGGACGGCCAGTCCCTTGGCCAGTTATCTGGCGAGACAATGCTGGTGTCAGCTCCCGTGTCCAAGAGTCCCCAAAGCTCTATGGAGTGACCGGCGTATGTGATTCTCACTTTCTTCTTGGGCCTGCTACGTAAGTCCATGGTAAGCATGGCAAGTCCTGAGGATCCGAATCCCTGGCCTCCTCGAGGATCTTGGCTCATTGATGATACATCCTTGCTGATCTGCGGGAGAGGTATAAATTGGGCTATACGTTGACCCGCCTCTATTGTCAGTGGGGGGAACGGGGTATGCACCATAATTTGTATTTCCCCTGTATAGTCCGAATTGATAACCCCCGGCAATACAAACAGTCCCATTATGGACACTGATGAGCGCCCTAGTAGCAGTCCTCCGTAGACCCGTCCCTTGATTTTTATAGGGCCATATATTCCAGTGGGAATCTTGGTGGGGCGCGACGTCATCAGAGTCGTTTTCACAGCTGCTGCCAGGTCGAGTCCCAGGCTCCCTGTTGTGGCTGGCTGTAGGCAGGAGGTGGCGCTGATGTTACGGCGACGATTTGTGTCGGGGCGCGGCTGCCGGTCGCGCTCTGCCGCGAGTTTCCCGGCTTGCGGCGGCAGGCTGCTGAGTTATGCGTGTTGCTTTGGCAATTTTGGCACCAAACCCCGGCCACGCGGCAATCCCTTCTCATGTGGCCTCCTCCCCCACATCGATAGCACCGGACAGAGGGGGGTCTTCGGTCTCCGGAGGTGGCCGGCGCTGCCGTAAAAGCGCAGAGCGGGGCAAGAGCGGCTAACACCTGAGTTTGTGTGGATTCTGCCTGTTTCTGTAGCCCTAACCCTAACTCCCGTATTGCCTTGACTAAAAAGGCCTGCGTCCCTGTCGGTTGTAGCGCCATCCTTTCTAATGCTTCCTCTATTGTCCAGTTAGCACCCAATGTCGACAGCACCCTCTTGGTAGTCTCATTGCAATTCTGCAAGGCGCACTGTTTGAGCAGAGCCCCTCGCATGTACTCCGGGACCCCTGCTCTTTCTATAGCGGCGGCAGCCTTATCTACAAAGTTCCCAAAGGTCTCATCCCTTCCTTGTTTAATCCCCATATACATAGGTATGCCGGAGCTGTCCTTTACTTGGTCAATGGCATGCCTCACTAACCGCATCGCCTCTCGCACCCTATCGGCTCCTGAGAGCAACTGGGCTTCTGTCCTGCGGAAGGCTCCTAGTCCCATTAGCTCGTCCACCGTGATTCCATGCAACGGGTCTCCCGGTCCTCTTTGGACCGCCACTGCCTCATTGACATACCCCTGCCAGTGGGCGTTAAACAACAATTGCTGATGCTGGGTGAAAATCAGCTTTGCTAAACTCCTTAAATCGTTTGGAACTAATAGGTGGGTGTCAAATAGATAGTCTAACATTTGCTTGACCGGCTCACTTTTAAACCCAAACTGGCTCACCGTCTGTCGCAACTGCGTCAACAACTTCCAATCTAACGGATGATATTCCCCCACTTGCACCGCTTGTCCCTGCGCGTTCATCCCCGGGGTGTAAGTCACGGGGAAAGCCCAAGATCGTGCAGCATCTACCATAGCCTCATCCCCGCTTTCCAGGCCTTGTTTAGCTAGCGCATTCCACGCATTCCTTCTCTGCCTTGCCATTTCCTCCCACAGGTCGCTAAGCGCCCCAGGGACAGGATCCGGCTTTGGCAGAGATCGCGGGGTGTTGGGCTCTGCCTGCTTAAGCGGTTCGTCTTGTGGGTGCTGGGGATCCTCGCCCGCACCTAAGGACTCGGTGGGTGCCGCAGCTCCTTCCAGGAGCCCCTCAAGGGGAGGCGCGGTGGGCAAAGTGCAGCCCCCCAGGTCCTCATTCCCCGCGGCTCCCCCTGGGACAGGTATCATTACTCTCGAGACGCTTGGCGCTTGGGGCTCATCCGAGCTCCCGTACTGTGCGTTTCGTCGGTAAGCCTCTACTGCCTCTTGGGCTGCCCTCTTTTCTGCCTGTTCTTTTAGTAACGCACTGTGCACCACCCGCCAAATCTTCCCTAGCTTTTTCGCTGTCTTATCATCCTCCAAAACCGCCTCCCATAGCTTATCTCCCAAATTACGCCATTCGCTTAACTCATGTACCGAATGTGGGTTCAAAAAGACTCCCTTCGCGTATCCCCAAGCTAACAACCCCGTAAGATCCTTTTTCAAATTTATTTCTTTTACCCCCCTCTTTTCTAATTTTGATACAAATAATTCATATGCTGCTTGCCTGTCCATTTACTTTGTCGTCAGCGCTGTTGCAACTCTCCGGCTTCGGCAGCACGTACGGCCCGGGACTACCGCTGTAGCTCCTGGGGGTGCCTTCCCTACGTCGTTTGACACCGACCCGTTTGCTTCGGGCCCCGACGCTACTTCCCTGACCGTGGCGCGTCCTCTCCCGTTTTCATTAAGAACGCGACGAGAGCGACGTCGGGGTCACCATTTGTCGGAGAAGGGAGACGCGGACACCAGATGGTCATCAGCAAAGTCTCGTTTATTGACAAGAATGCTCTTGGTTAAGTACAACGCTTAATTAGCTCATGCATAGTGCAAAATCCTAGCTCATCATTGGCTATTAAGCTATTCGCGTTACGGCAAAGCTTGGCTAAGCGCCATTGTAATCTTGTGGTTTTGTAGCTAACTTTTGTTCCTCTCCTACATCTTGTTTATCACATTCCAGCGGTTCTTCCCTTTTGCAAGGGCACCCTGTCCTTGTAGCTACCTCTGTCCTACTTCTCCCTCAGCATTATTAGGTTAGTCTGACTGTGGCCTTTCTCTATAAGCCAGTCCTGTACCAGGCTCTCCACAGTGCACCATGCTGGTTTTGGTCTGAGCTCCTTTTCTCTGCAGTAGCTGCTCTGAGGCTGGGATTTGGATTTGTGCTGGAAACAGAGTTGGTAACGCAGGGATGTTTTGGTTATTGTAAAGTTTGCAGAGTCAAAGCCTTTTCTGCTTTCCACCCCCACTGAGAAGGCTGCACAAGAAGTTGTGTGGGGATACACAGCTGGAGGAAGCAGGAGGAAGTGAGGGATGCTGGAGGGATGACCTTCATCTTCCCAGCAGCCATTAAATTTGCTCTCAAGTGTGTTATGGTACACACAACTTGTATTTTAAGTTATAGCTAGCTTCATGGATTTAATTCCTTCAGGACTTTGTAGTGTTGTTCATTTCACAGATCAAAATGTCACCTGTAAGGTGCATGCCTCAAAACTAATCCAACTGTCAGTATGAGGAAACAACTGTCTTGTGCATTTAGTCCACATAAAAGACTCTTTATTTACTGAAAGTTATGAGTATTACTGACTCACCTTTCTCCTTCAGTTGCTTTTCAGTGCTAGTTTCACTAAATATGCACTTTAGTTTGGCACCCCAACTCTGCTAAACACTTCTGATTTAATTTTAAAAATACACAGTGGTCAAGTCTTTTCTTCTGTACTCTCTAATTGAAACAAAATCCAAATTTCATGTAGAAGTTGGTAGCAATTCCTCAGGTTTTTAAGAAATCACATCAGCCCACTTTAGCTGCTATATATCTTTAGCTCCTGAGGTTTTGTTTTAAGTCATCACCTTGTACACTGCACTGAGCTTATGAGAAACAAAATTAATTAGCTTTGTCCATCTTTGTCCTTGTCATCTATTGATGAAAATGATGGCAGGTCCTCTGAGGAGTTGGAGAAGTGCAGATTAATCTGTGGGCTGAGACTGCCCAATACATTATAGTTCTGTCTTTAAGGTCTCTCTACTCCTGATTTCCAATAATAAAACAAACCAAAAGTCATAGGAAAGTCTTCCTAATATTCCATAAAGAAGTGGTTAACTGGTTTTATCTTTATGATTTATATGCTGTTGAGGGACTAACCTTTCCCTGCACATCCAGAATTTCTCCCCTGCCTGGGCCATAGTGCCCTTTGTTCAAATAGTGGCTGTTCAAGTAATTCATTTTTACTTTCCACTCTTCTGACTACTGACAAGTGAAATGATCTTCAGGAATAATTACGATGAATAGTCCTGTCTCACTCATATTAGGTGAAACATGCGGTGTCTTCAAAGCTACAGAAGGCAAATCCCATAAATATATAAATGTCTCTGAAAGGCTGCTATATATAGAAGTCAAAGGGGCTGGGAAAGCTCAGTGCAATGCTGGCATTGGCTTATCCAGTCAGAGGGAAGGGGATCTGATCCTCAGCTAGTTCAGGGCAGCCTAATTCCATGAAAATCAATAGTGCTGCTCCCCTCTTGTTAGCAGAGCACCTTTTGTTTCCCCTTCTGCTCAGCACACTTCTGACTTCTTCCCAAGCTATGGGTGTGAGAGAAGAGACGCTGTCCTTGCCCTGGTGGAGTGCAGCCCTTCCCTGAGGACTTGAGTGCCTCTCAGGAGCTGGACCTTCAAGCCCCAGCCCTGCAGCACCTGAGCCCCACTCAGCACACAGGGGGCTCATTTGTTGATAATGCTGCTCCATCGATTTTGTGGTGCTACAGGAGCTGAATTAGGCCCATTATGCCCCACTCAAGTGACAGAAGAAACTGCAGCTGTAACTCAGATTTCCCTGAGCCATTCTAACTCCTTAACTGGCTTGGCTTGCAGACACCTATCTTCCTGCTCTCCCAGGGCGTGGGGAGTGGAGCAGCACATAAAGGTGCAAGGCTATTTTCTCCATAAATGAGAACTTCGGCTTGGATCTATACGGGGAGTACATATTACATATCCAAGCATAGAGAAACATAACAGAGCACCCAGGAGAGCCGAGAATGGCTTCAGAAAACAATCTAGAAATCTCCGGTGTTATCTTTCTGACAGCCTCCTAATCTCTGCAGGTTGTTGTTAAGAGCTGCATTAAACTAGCCTGTCATTGATCCCAGCTCTCACTGCTTCTCCAAGAGATGCACTTCCTGTGATCAATTAGGAAAAGAGACAACAGCTTCTTAAAAGCATCTTTACAACAGGGCCCTGCAATAACATATCTTCCCAAAATGTGTATCTCTGACATTTACATCATACTTTGTCAAAGTGCACCCAGCATCTGCACCAACAACATTATTCAGTCTTCTGAAATAAGTGAAAAGCTTAGGTTCCTCATGTTGAATCATCATTTTTGCCTCCAACTTCACCCCAAGTAAAAACAGTTATGCAACTTCTTGCCATTTAATTAATTTTGAGTCAGGCTTAGATTAGCCCTGGATAGTAACTACCTTACTCTCAATGACTTCTTAGGGGAAAACAGGCTGTGAACCTGCCTCCTTGTTAAAACTTTGAGAAGCAGCCTGCTCATTGCCCTGATGTGGCACAGAAACTTAGTACTGGTAAGAAAAATACTCAAAAAGAAAAAAAAAGTATATGGCTACTAGCAGTACGGGTTTAGCATTGGATTTCTGCTATGGAAATTGTGTTTCTCCTGACTTGTGCACCAGGTGGAAAAGGTAAAGGCTATTTTAACCCCCATTATAGCCATGGTCAAGTCTCATTGTGTCGCTGAACTTAAATTAATTTAATGTAATTATCTTTAAAGGGTTATTGTCCAAGTATTAGAAAGTGATTGGCTCCTTGGTTTCTGTACAGGAACATGAACGTAGGGTAGACAAAAGGATGTGGAGAAGGACAAGTAATGCTGTGTCCTTTTGCTTGGCATGGTGGGTTTTATACTGGGCTATTTAATTCCAGAATAGCTTGTATCACCTGTATCAAGACCAGCCTTTCATGTGCCACTCCTCCTGTATGTATTTTAAGAAGAATTTTAGAATTATAAGAAGAAATATGCCTTTCAACTTCTCTGCTTTTGTAGTACTTGCTGTAGTCTGTCACCTTAACAAGGGAATAGAGTGGAAGAGGAAGATAATGATCTTTTGAATTTAGAATACATATTCTCTATATCTTCTGGACTACAGCAAGATGGAGTAGCACAAATGCTGCTGGACTAGTTTTCCATTTCACATCTTTGTAGCCCCTGACACTGACAAAGAAAGCTAATTTTGCCTCTTGGCTTTCAGGAACTTAGAGATGTTCTAAAATCGCATGAAAAGGATGGCTCTGTTTCTGTGTGCACTCGCAGCACTCCATGTAATTAGCAGGCTGAGCAGGAGAGCTGTATTTAGCTCACTAGCTCTTAAATGGAGTTACTTTCATTTGTTTACTGAATGTGTCTACCCACTAAAGGCTAATGAACTGGTAATGGATCTGTCAGAAAAGGGAAACGACAAATACCTCTAAATGTTGCTATTGTAGCCGAAGAATGTGGCTATTATTGCTCCTCTAACTCATGATCTTCATGAAGAAGGAAGGAGGTGGGAGATTTGGTATTCAATGGGTGTAAGGAAGCACAAGCATAATTTATGTACTGATGGAGAGGAAGGGAGGAGAGTAGCAACCCTCAGGAAACAATAAAATAAGCAAGCATAATCTTTCTGTATATTTTGGTGATGGCTTTCCCATCTACAGCTCCCTGTGTAAAGCATTAATCTTCCCAATTTTTATTTGTGCTAGATAAAAACTTAAGAAGTGATGCACTGCTTGAAGTTCATCAGCTGAAACAAAGGGTCGGTCAGGTTCTCAACTTCAGGTGGGATGGGGAAATGCAGGGTTCAGAGTAATGCCCAAATAATAAGTTCAGGTTGATTTAAACAAATTTCTCTCTGAAGAATGTGAAGAAAGCACACGGTCATCACTTGTCTGAAAATTACACTTATTATGCTTAGTAGTTTTGAGCAATTTTTCTGAACTAAAATCCCAGTCTTCTGAATCTGCATTACTCAACTTGGCCTAAAATATTCTGACTGAAAACAACTAAGAAAGCTCTGGGCAGGCTGCCTTTGCAGTTCAGTAGATGTAATATTAAGTGCAATCACTGAGAGATCAAAGCTTTTATGCATAAGATTGCTATGCCAGTGCAAGCAGAGCAATGTTTATGTATTGAGTAAACACCATTAGCAATGCTTTAACAATAAAATGAAATATTTTCTGCCTTTAAGAAATAATTAAATTTCATAACATTCACATATTGGAAGGGATCTTCTGTCTGATTTTTTTTTTAACACCTCTGACTTTTGGAAGCAAAATATGTACATATATCAAGCTTTTTTTATGTAATGCAGTTTCAGGATTTTGGGCTTTATTTCCCCTGTAGTCTGTTGTCACTCCTTCTACATATAGTTTAATTTTTTTGTCTTCAGTCTCCTCTGGTGGTGTTATTCTGCACTTGTTAAAATTTTATGAGAGGATTGCATTTATGACCCATGTTACATTTTTATCTGGTGTTATTTCATTCCCTCTGCATCTGGAGGCTGGGACAGGTTCAGACTGTACCTTGTGTCAGAGTTTGGCTCTGGACAGGTGTGGAGGAAGCAGAAGGGTCTCCTGACTCTCAGTTCAGACCTTTCCCTAGAATCAGAGTTGTTTCTTTGTTCTCACCTCTAGCAAAAGCAGTTTGAATTTTGAAATTATTCATGGCTACAGGAATAGATTGGTTCTATCACTGCTGCTGCTGTTTGCTGGGGTGCAGAGTTTCACCATCTGCATCAATTCTTTATTCCCCTCCAATAGGAGACTTTTCTGCTGACCATCTGAAGACAGTTTTCAGATTCCTTACCCGTGTTCAGGGTAATAGATAATATGGTTATGGGATGTAGATTAGCACAGCAGTTTTTAGGGGCAGAGACAATTGTGGCCTAATTTTTTTGCAAGTGGTAAATAACCTAATCAGTTTTTAGCTGTGGCATGGCCATTAGAAAAAGTTCAAACTATTATTTAATGACTCAATAAGAGGTAGACTTACTTTGCTTCTGGGGGTCTGGGGGACCCCAACGAGCCAAAGAAAGTTCCTTTTCTGTTGAAATCAAGCTATTGGAAGGAGAGTCATTCTTGAAGAATGTAAGATTGAAGGGAAAAAGGTATTTCTACTTTCTCAGAAGACACTATTATACCTTATGCAACTATGATTGCTCTTCACCCAAATATGTGCCCTGTTTAAG